>JAMPIT010000482.1:3007500-4364590 GCA_026261815.1 Monarcha castaneiventris obscurior
GAAAGCTCGTAATGAAATCTTATGCTCACTGAACAGTACCTAACAGATGCTGTTCTTTCTTCCCCTGGTGGCTTTGGCAAGGCACCTACAACACTCCTGCTCATGACCTACAACACCCTTGCTAATTTAGTCCCAGCCTATTTTTTTATCAGGTTTGGCATTTTGCCAGGTTGCCTGACCCTGAGTAATTCAACACAGAAAGTGATTAATTCGAGTAGGGGGACTAGATACTTCAAAGATGGAGTCAGTAAAGGGAAGAAGTGAGGGGTGGCACCCCTGAGAGGGATTGCCTTGCTCAGCCACAGGCATGGGAGAATAGTTCTGTTCATTGAAGCACTACTTATTTACATATTAATTCATTGGATTCTGGGGAAAATGCTAGGCGAAACAGGAGCCAAAGCTATAGGAACGGATGGAGGTGGACCTTCAGCTTATCTCCATATGTCCTGGAACTCAGACTGGTAGAAACAGGACCAAACACCAGAGCAGTGAGGTAGTTTAACCACTGGCACCCAAGCAAATTAATTCAGAATTGCAGAATTATATATTATGTGGCCCTGTATCCATGATCTTGCAAATGAACTCCATCCCATTTGCACTCTTCAGGGTCACCTATTTATTCCCATGTGTTATCCTAATCCTTTTTAGTATTGTCAATGCATCTTGATGTCATGAGCAATTTCATTAAGAGAGGGCCAAAGTCTTGAATTTCACTAAGATCAGACTGATGAAATTATATGTTCATATTATCTCCTTTTTGCCCTTACGCAAGTGCAGAAACAGTAAAAAATGTAAAGGAAAAGAAAATAGTCATTTACTGAATGTTTTGAAGTCACCAAGGTGCTGTGAAAGTGAAACCTTAGAAGTGGTCATAGGATTCCTCAATATATACTTTTGTTCACCTGTTTTGCAGAGATCCATCCAAATTGAAAAAGCAGGAAAGGGTCAACAGAAAAAATCGAAGACAAGGTGGATCTCCATTAGAAGTTGAAAATAAAAGAATTTAGCTGTCATAATCTGACAAAATAAAATTGAGCAAGGATAATGGAGCATGCTGGAAAAGGTTTGGGAAGGAATAAAAGAACTAAATGTCAGCACAACAATATCTGGGTATAAAGATTTCAGGAACAAACTCAGACTCCAAAAGACAAAAAAGAAGTCAGAACAGAACAGTGAGATCCTAGAACACCTTCCCAATATCACATTTGTGAGTAATTTGTATGCCGTTTCAAGATGTGTTTTGAGAAATTAATGAAACACAACCACATATAGGAGAGATAACTCAATAATCTGGGTGGCTTTTCTTCAGATCCTGTACCTGTATCCTATAAGGCTTAGATGGGGTGACCCTGTCCAAGTGCCCTGAACAAACTGAAAGACAGCAGGCTTCCTTCTCATTTCCTAAACTGGACTTGTAGGTTTACTTAGGTTTCAGTAAAATGTATTTCCTTCCCTGCACTGCCTCATTTATACCCATGCCTTTTTATCTTCACATTTATAATGGCAGCTTTTCTGCTGGGCATTCTAAGCACTCAGGCTGATTATTGTTTGCTTTAGAAATTCAAAGAGGCATGATGCACTGTGAGCTCCCACTGCTCAGAGGCCCTGGAGAGGCCTCTGAGTTTTACAGATAAATTGGTGCTACCCATTACTAAACACAGTCTTGCATAGTGTTCACCTGCCTGGCAGCTGTGGAGCACATCCTACTTCTAGCAGGCACCTCTGAGCTCCAAAGAACCCTTTGATAACTATGTCAACAAAAAGCCACTACTGCTCCATTTTTACTTATTCTAATTACCAAATATGTGAATGTAGGCAGGATGCCCAGGATCTGGCCATTTCCTATCTACTTGGGAGAAAACAGAGTTTCATTTACTTCTCTACACCTGAGCTTTAGGTTCATAGAATCTATTCAGTTCAAGATAAAAGCTATTCCCAGCTGTAAGAACAAGCATTGTTCTTTTAATAAGTGTATAAGATGATCGCCAGTAACAGTGTTGGTGAAATTTGTGTGGAGAGACTGGTTGATTAAGCATTTTAAAACCTGTCTGTTCCTATCCAGCACTCTACAATGTTATACTTCACAGTATTTTTTTCCTTAAGTCTTCTCAGAGGCCAAAGCTGCAATATACTTACAAAGAATATTCAATAAAAGAGAATTTGAGTATCCTTGAGCGCTAAATTCTGCCTCACAGATGTGACCTGTGTTGTGGGACTGTGTTGCATCACACTCCAGGGTTAAATTAAAGTTGGCCTTCCGCCTTACTGTTGCCAGTTCAGGTGATTCTATCATAGGGATTTTATTATATGTATAATGATGTTTCATATTTTTCTTAATCCCTGGCTCCTGAAGTCATACAATTCACTGGGGCTTGGTGTTTTCATTAAAAGAAAAGAAGTTTCTAGTCCTTAGTATGAAGGCTACAAGCCTGAGAATACCCTCATATTTGGAGGAATGAAATGTAGCCTCACATAGTTTTTATTTGTTATTTACATCCCACAGATTTTAAGCCTTGTTCATGAGTCTAGATCTCTGATTGATGGCTTTTGAACTATAGCCTTTTTCTGATTGTGTTTATCTAAAATAATTCACTGTATGGAGAATTCTTCTATATTTCATCATGATACACAAAACCCTGTATGTAAAAATATATAAATATATATCTATATAAATATATACATGCAATTTTGGATATATGGATACATAAAATATAAGACAAGAGAACCTAAGTGTCTGTGGGCTAGTACTGACTGGACAGACACATAAGGAGAAAAAGAGTCTCAGAAAAATAAGGACTCTTTTCAAATATCACTGATCATAATCAGGGCTTCCTGCCTCATGATCACAGAGCAGTTACATGAGTCTTCAGAAATATGCTGTTGAGTGAGGGAATTAATATGAAAAATCCTCTAAGACCAAAAACTAGTGTCTTCACTTATCTACCCTTGTAGCAGAGTATCAACTGGAAAAAAATCAGTTGACAGATGACTCCCAAGTAGTACAGTGTGGACTACTCTGATGTATCTTAATTATTTCTCTAAAAATGTCCAAATAATGACAAAATACAGTGACACCATTAAAAATTATGCTTATGATTACAGAAATCCTCATTATGGTCCCCATGGAAAATTTGACCCACTTCAGGGGAACACCAGAAAGATCAAGGGCTATGGCTACATCAGTGTTAGCTGCGACCAGCTGCCAACTCTTATCAGCTTTGGCCACTGACAGCACTTTCAGCCAGTGATGTATCAATTGCACACTCCTGTCATATATTGCATTTAGGATGTCTCCTTCTCACCAGGATTCTTTAATCCAGTCTGGTCCTATTGCACTGGTCCCCTCACTGCTCTTTTCCCCTTCTAGGTCATGTTACCTATGAATTGCATCTTTGTGCTGCGTCTAACTCTTCCTTCTTTGGTGAGAAACATGTTGCTCAGGCACCCTGGATAATTTTTCCTCATATTTGCCTGCTGTAGCAGAGATATTTCACTCATAAAGTACACACTAGCTGTCACTTGTATCCAGCACTGTATTCCTCTGTGGAGGACATGTCACCATGATAGCTAAGCCAGCTGTCACTCAGGCACAGAACTTCCAACCGTATATCTAGGGCATGTCACTCATACACTTCAGCTGTCCCTTACACCAGATGTCCTTTAAATCTAGCACACCATTCTACATGTATGTGTTCATTACAGCTGTCCCTTTTCCCTATCGCTTTCCTCTCCTGTTTAGTAAATGTCATTCAATTGTTCACTCCATCTGTCTTCTTCACTAAGTAATCCCTTTTCTGTCTATATACTATGTCACTTAAAAACTCTATTCTACTTGTATCTTATGGCTGCCTGTTGTACCTACCACTTTGTGGTAGGTTTTCAAGAGTCATTTAGAGGCCTTAATAAGTCTCTGAGCATGCAGTTTAATACTTATCATTAGCACTTAAAATTCCTTCAATTTATCAAGTGTCTATGACAGACTAAGTTTTCTCCAGTGATGTCTTTTCGGTATCCAAGTTTCAATAGGTGTATACAAGCAAAATGTCTCTTGCCTAGACAGCGCTGAATTTCTTGAAGCTCCAATTCATGCTTAGGTTTGCAAAAGATTCACAAATCATGTGTTCCTCCACCTTTTTTGCTTGACAGATCCATCACAATAATCATTTGCACAGCATGTCTGTCCATCAAAAGGCAGAGAGATTCTCCTTCCCCTTCAATAAGAGACTGAAAAGTATAGCTTCAAATCAGGAATATATTAAATTCTTCTTCCTCCTTTACCTTCTTCCAGCTGTGATTTAATGTGAGATCTTTCCTGCAGTGGAAGAGTACCCTAACCAAGGGATGACACTCACTTTTTAATTATTCTCTCTTATTTAATCCCTCACCTTGGTGTTTTTTAATATACCAGCAATTACCCATGACAGAGTGAGATGTGAACTTCTGACTTGCAGATAGACTTGTGGTTATATGTCTATCTATGGTTATATTTCATGAAGAATGTAGATTCAGATGGAAGAAGGTTTTGAGAAGAGGTCTCTTGGCCAGATGCCCTCACCAACAAAAGATACTTGCATTTTGTCAGTGTTCTTTTAACTCTTTCTGAAAAAGAAATTACACCACAAACATATCAAGGGAAAATCCCTTCAGCTGTACTATTCTTCTCATTGATTTCTATCATCTATCTTCTGCTTCACTTTTCTTCCATTGAGATATAGTGTACTGTAGGTTGGAGAATAAGAGGCAACTGGCTGGAAGTTTGCTTTAAAATCAGAAGTCATAACCTTAAGCCCTTTTTGACAATTTAACCCTTTACCTGTGATGTGAAATGCATATCAAGAGGAAGGTAAGAGATAAAGAGTAGTGGTTTGGTGGACCATAATTTCAAATAACTTCAGCTTTCTTGCTAATGAGACATTGAATTTTTAGCTTTATGTTTCTCTGTCCACAACTGATCATTTGAGCACTGGCTGTTGTTTAGGTCTTGTGTTCACCAAACTGGAACTTCTTTCAGGTACTTACATGATATCCTGATCTTCAAGACCCTTGTTAAAATCCTCTTTCCCGAAGTCTTGATTTCTCAAATTTTTTCAGATGCCTTCTCTCACCCTTTCTCTTCAAGTCTTTTCTAACTTCTTTAAATGCTCTTTTTATAAAAAAAATACAAAATTTCATTATTGAAGTGCTTGGCAGAAGTTGCAGGGTTTTGACAAGATGGTGCAGATTGATATCTGAGGGAATATGCCACAAACGTCTTATGCTGTGTCCAGCTGGGCTCAGCTGCCCTGAAACAAGTGTTAGCACTCCATCATGTGGTAAAAATTCAGCAAGTCACAGAAGCACATGGCCCCTCTGCTAAAGCAGGTTTCAAAAGTACTATATGCTGCTGTGGGGAAGAAGAAATGGAGAAGATGCATTGAAGGAGACATTGCTGGAGGAATAGCTCAAGATGCATGCTTGGAAAGAGCAGCTCTGTGTTAGGGGAGGCCAGCTCTGAGGGACAAAGGCTCACAGGAAACTCATGTCAGGGAAACCCCCGAGAGGTTGTAGCCCATGGCAATCCATTCTGGAGCAGAGCAACATCAGGAAGAACTGAGGATCTGAAATTAAACATCACACAGTGTCCCCAAACACTTCTGCTCCTCAGCATCTCACCAAAGGAACTGGGATAGACTAACAGGAAGATATGAAGAAAACAAGAGGATCTGAGGCTGGGAAGGGAGAAGCAGGGCTGTTTGACTGAAAGACCTGAAGAAAGGAAAGGGAAGATGCTTACTTAATATACAATTAATGTTTACTCAATGCAATAACACAAAGTTTGTGCTTCTAGTCAATAAATTTAATTAATTAATTAAAATGCCGAGAGTCAAGACCATTGTACATGTGACAAAGAATAATAACATATTTATGTGGTAAAGGCAAGTCCACAGTAAAAGAGGACAATGAAGGTCAATTTTTCCCCTTTTTAAGAGGGAGTATTCTTCTACATGAAATATGTGATCAATTTGTAAGAAGTTATCAAAATATTTAGTACAGAGAAGACTTGGGTTCCTCTAGGCTATTTGCAGTCACAGAACATTATATGCTTAAAAACAATTGTTAAAAACCCCACATGCCCTGTCAGTAATAAGACTATATCAGTAGGAAGGGATCTTGTGAAATGTTTTGATAAATGTAGATGTCTATGTTCTTGGGGAAACATTCCCTTGATTGCTTCATGAACCTAAAAACCTAAACCTTTTTCTGTGGAACCCATAGGAAGTCTATGGGCTTTCATGTTGCTGAAACTACTTTTGAGGATTTGAGCCTAGATTACTAGTTCATAGCTCTGATTTTTCCAAGATCAAGTGTCCTGCCATCCAGAAGCCAGTGCCTGTCCTAATAAGGCTTTAGTTTGACATCTGAAGCAGGGAAAAATCTTTACACTTGCTTACTGTTTGTAGCTGAATGTGTCTCTTAATGAATAAATCTTCATTTATAACAGCACAAAAAATTTATCCTAGAAAAATTACTTCAAGATTTTCCAGTGAAAGCCCTTTCTGTGTAATCAGGTTCCAAAAAATTCCTCAGTGAAACACCTAAGGACTGGGTGGTGTCATGCCTCTTAACATCCCCATAAATGGATAACATCAGAATTATTTCACTGAATGTGTTTATAGTGAATAAGGTCGTCTACACCTGGGGCGGGCTCTCAGAGGTGCTGACAACGCTACTAAAGCTGATTGCCTCAAAAGCAAATACACATGGTTTTAGTTTATGTCTGCCTGTAACTAACTAAATGTATTTACAGGCTTGGTCTTGCAAACTGCTGTGTGAATACAATTGCATCCATGTGTGGACCATGGCAAAGCAGAGAAGACAGATGATCTTCCTTACATGGACCTTTCCCAAATATGCACGAAGCAATTAAAAATGAAAACCCATCGGCCCTATATTTGTCTTCTCCTCACACTGAAGGTGATTGCACTGTCTGCTGTTGATCTGCAGAGGTTACGATCTTTGGCTGGCCATTCTTTGCAGGTGGAACGTACATGTGTCACAGTCATTTTTGCAATATTCCTTCATGGATTCCATTTGCCACCACCAGTGATGACTACCTTCCTTGCAGACTGAAAACAGCAGTGAGCTCTATTTGTGTCAGGAGCTGCTAAGATAGTCCTTGTCAACAAATTAAAAGGTTTGGTCATTGTCCCAAAGTTTCCACCTTGGATCAGTAAGAGCTTTTTCCCTAAGAAGATAGCCCTTTTCTTGGCTCTAATCCTTCCCTACCTGGAATATATATCAAATTAATGATTTAGTCACATGCAACTTTCATGATGAACTCAAGCCTGTTGAGAAGGGTTGTTTCCTCATCTTTATTTTACCAAGAACAACAAGGCCTCTGTCCTGACTGGGGCTAAATAATTCAAAGGATAAAAGCAGTCATGAGCTTTGTTAATACTAATAAAAATATGCAGATTCTAATTGTAGGGCCAGTACTTGACCCTGAAAGTTGCAGTTCACTGACTTGAACATCTTTGATGATTATCTCTCTTAATGTGCCCTGTAATAATTCTCTGCTTACTAACTACTATTGCACAAAATTAAGATGCATCTGGACATCTAAAAATGGTGCACCTGAATATTTTAAGGAACTATCCAAAGGACTTTTTGAACTTTTGTAGATAATGTTAATCAAGCTAGGGATTCAGAGACTAAAAATAACCCCATACAGCAGGAAAAAAGAACTGGGAAAAATCTGGCCAATTAATTTTTCATAGATTCTAGGCATAATATTCAGGCATACAAGGGAATCAATATGCGAATATTTAGGGAGATTCCAATTAATAATTAAAAGTAAGCTTATTAAAAATAGTCAATGCTTTAAAAAAATCTAATCACTTTCTATGTTGTAATTACTGACCCAGATCTTATCATTTATCCACGCAGATGGAGTCTTAGGTCCATATGGAATGGTGGTGGAGTCCAAGGGGCTCTGCATGAACAAAGGGTTCAGTCAACGTGGAGCAAATTGCAGGAATGAAGCCCATGTAGATAGGATAGAGTACCATGGATAATGGAGTAAAATAAGACATTATACGAAGTGCTACCTAATACAGATTTACTGACTTGGAGATAAATACTCATTAAAAGTGATAGATTTCAAATAGGTTGACAAAAGGGAGAAGAAAGTAATTACTAGGGTAAGGCTTCTCAGGGGAAAGCATTATCTAGGAGTGCCAGGCAGCATCACTGTGGTCACTACTGGAATCCATCTTATTTCTAATGACAACTTTGTTATCTCAGCCATGGAAAGTACAGAAGATTCACTAATTGTGCTTGGGCACCAAAGGCAAAATTTTAAAGAGATTAAAGAGAGTAGTCATGTCCATTATGCAGATATAAAAGATATTTCCAAAGCTACAGGTGACATGCCAACAAATCCTTCTCTCCTGCAACCACTGTTGCAGTACCAAAGGACTTATAAACACTCTTCTGCCAAGAGGATTTTCAAAGTATTAATTCTGTATTTCTGTGTTCAGACAAAGTATTGATTCTGGCTAAAAATTTGCTTGAACCTCTATTTCAATTCGAAATCCAGGAAACCCAGTAGGATTTTTTAAAATATAGGAAAGAGTGTCCTTTTGGACCTAATACTGAGGATATGCTCTGACCCTGCCTGCAGCCTGGTATCTCACAAATTCCCAAGGAGATGACTAGGTGCTGGAATACAGATATGTTGGACAGTACAGCATCTATTTAAAAGCAAGTCATTGGCTCTTGGCAATAAAACACAAGTATGAGAGGATTACCAGGTTTCTGAAGCACATAGATACGAAAAAAGAGATATGGATCTGAAGTGCAATTTTTGAAGAATTTAGGCATTTACACCCAAAGTGAGAACACTTAAACATTTTTACTTCTGAAAACTATTGGACATCTCTCTTCTAGTCAGAAAATTCATGTTTATAGCCTAAGTATTATAATTTTCCACTTTTAGAACTGAGATCAACTTGGGTAGGCTAATTATAAAGATCCATAGTGTTGATCTGAAATTTAAAATTAATGAATAAATAACAAATAGCAGTCCTACAAACTCTTTGTCATCCAAATTCAGAGATATCCTTGAAAATGTTTGAGCATAAAAAACTGTGCAGTAACTATATACATTTCCTACAAAAATTATGGACAGTGGATGGGAGGTAAGAACAGAAAAGCACTAAATGATGTTATAAGCACAAGGAAGCTTACATATAAGGCTAGGGGTTGTACAACCATCTGTTGTCCTGCTCTCACAAGAAATTACTAAGTTTACTGTTCAATGGAAAATTGCTTTTGGAGCAGCAGGAGAACTTGAGGCTCTAATTGCCAATCTCATCTAAACTCTGGGGTCAGTGCTTAAAGTGAGAAGGTGGGTGACACTCCTGATACAACCATATTTCCTACTAGCTGGCTTAGTTTTGTTCCTTTGCTGTTTCTTGATCCTTGTCTTCTTCAGCAGTCCTGTAGTTGTGGATATTTATTGTGTCTGACTCTGAAGTCAAGCACCAAATGTGGACTTAGGAAATCACTTCATAAAAGATAAGCATGGAATAGGTGCACAATACCATGCCCAAGGGAAGAAGCATGTGGTAGAACAGGACTGAGTTGTTGCATCAGAAATAGTAACAAAGCCACAATCAACACTGACGGTTCTCACTAAAGTTTAAAATTCTTCAAATTACTTTATGAATTGAGACAGTTAAAATCATAGTTGAACAGTAACTACATGTTACTCAAGTAAGGATAAGTTATTTTTCGAGAATGGATTTGTGTTTGATAGTTTTTGTCCATTTTTCAGTCCCTTTGTGCAGCTGGGGTAGGTATTGCTTCAAAGTGACAGCTGTGAAGATACAAAATGTAGCCATATAGAGAGTGTGGGCTGTAGGGGGCTTGAGTTTGTAAGGTTCCGTAACTCCATGTCCAAGTGCCATCCAGCTGTATGAAGAGCTAGATAAATGAAGTGCCACATATCCTATCCCTGCATGTGAAGGAGGACACTTCTAAATGTATACAAACTCGTAGGATGCTGAAATAACTGACAGAGAGGTCCTGTGAGGCTTGTTCAGTAAAATTTCAGGTCTGAAATGTACCCAAAGGCCATTGCAGATGCCACTTTTGGGCAACTGTCTGTTTAGCATTCAAAGTTAAATCCTCATAGAAGACTGATGTGCCACATTGCAGTTCTTAGTCTTTTAAGCACTCTGTTACATATACTGAAATACTGGGCTCCAAGTTCAGGGTCAAGAGCTTTAATGGAAACTTGTGCTGAAAACACTGCAGTCAGCATGCTGGGCAGACAGACCTATGTAAAAATTAAATGGGAACTGCACTGCCAGAATGTAAGTTCTTCTAAGCATATCCAGCAACCAGTCCTTGCATCCAGGAAGAAATTTACAGGTGATAACCTCAGCAGCTTGAGCCTGAAGTGCTAAACCTTAGCAAGCAACCTGAGAATTCAACTTGGAGTTAGACACCTGCAGTGGCAATTAGTGCCAGTGTCCTTTCTTGTAGCTAGCTCTGAGTCCCTGAAAGCACTGGCTGAAGTCCAAACTCATTTCTTGAGTTACTTTCATTAGCCAGTCTTGCTCCAAACTTGAAAATTTTCAGCAACCCTGTTTGCCATGCAATGCAGATGTTTTGGCTGTTTAACTCTGCTAAAATTTCCATCATGCAAAAAATTATTTCCACAGAAAAGCAGGGGGGAATGTATGTACTTGCAATCAGAGTTTACATTCTATATAAAACACCCAAAGATGGAAACTAAGGGCAGAAGGTGACCAAGAATCAGATTCAAAGTAGAATAATTGTTCAACTTAGCAAACACCTCTTCCAATTCTTTTGCTAATAAGTGTGGCTCGAGTGGGGCATGAACTGGGGAGCTGGAGCAGACATGAGAGCAACCAGGAGCAAATGGTTGACGTCTGTTCCAGATATCAGCACAACAGAGAAAATGTGGGGACAATATGTCTGAAGCAAAGTTTCCTTTGAGGGGAGAGTCAACATACTTATCAATCAAAGGAGACTACAAAAAAAAGGGTAGATGACAGCTATCTGAAAAGTAGCAATTCTAAGAAAGAACAAGGGCAACAAGAACAAGAAATAATAAATAGCTTGACTGCAAATAGATTTGTGTCTTGTGGTTGACTGATAATTCTTAACTGAATTATACTAGATTGCAGAATAAATGCATGCCTTTTTACAGCATAGAGAATCCACAGGGAACAGCAGCATTTAAGAAAATTAGGCATCGGGAAAACTTCATTTAGGGGTTTTGCATTTCCCAAATACTAGGGATACTGTGAGACAGAAACCACCAATGCAAACTAGATTCTCTGGTGCCTAATAAAACTGTCCTTACTGTAAAGCTCTCTTCTTTGTGAAGATAAAGTTAGTAACTTTCTCCATCTTTTCCACCCAATCACTTGTTTTCATCAATCTTAAAGAAATAACATACTTATCATGATTCTACTCCTCTCTCAAATGTGTCTGAAACTAAAATTGCCAGCAGATTAGAGAATTACTGGAGAGGAGCAGACAGACAAAGGAGTGCAGACATGTGGAACCTGACTGAATAATATCCATTCCTCAGAAATACAGGTAAAAAAATACTAGACTCAAATTACCATAATCTATGGACAGATTTACCTGTTTATAACTTTCTGGAAATCACTTAAGGATTGAAAGGAGTATTATATAAATACTATCTAAGTATTCCCTCTCTCTGTGGTCTTTCAGATAAGGATTAGCCTGAAAGATGGAATGTTAGCTGCACAGAGATTCAAAATTATTTAATCTTTTTTTCAAAACGTTGAAAGGTCTATTGGGCTTGCATGGCAAGGTTTTGGTAGTAAGGGGACTATAAGGATAGCTCTGTGAGAAGCTGCCAGAGGCTTTCCCAGAGTCTGACAGAGTCAATACCAGCCACCTCCAAGACAGACCCAGCACTGGCCAAGGCTGAGCCCAGCAGCAACAGTGGTAGCACCTCTGGGATAACACATTAAGAAAGGTGAGGGGGAAAAAATGCACAGCAAGAGTAGGAAAGAGAGGAGTGAGTGGTGACGCCTTCTCCAGCCACCTATGTGAGAGACTATGTGAGAGACTATGTGAGAGAAACAACTTTGCAGACCAGTGAAAAAGGAGGGGAAAGAGGTTCACCAGGCAGCCCATCATGAGGACCCTGATGGAGCAGGCTGTCTCCTTGCAGTCCATGGAGATCCATGGCGGAGCAACCTGTGGGAGACCCCATGCTGGAGCAGGTGGATACCTGAAGAAAGCTGTCACCCTGCGAGAAGCCCATGCTGGAGCAGGATTCTGGCAGGATCTGTGGTCCCACAGAGAAACCCACACTGGAGTAGCTGGTTACTGAAGGACTGTACCCTGTTGTTGCAGTGGTTAAGTCCACCCCAGTATCAACAAAGGAGCCACAGGGCCCCAAAACAATAGAAATTTGCTGGCGGGCAGGCTCAGAGGTCTAAGACCACCCTTAGGTCATGGTGAGATCCCACAAGGCCTTGCTTCCCTATTTATGTCATTTTCCCTCAGCTGGTTGGCCTGTGGGCTTACCACCCCCTTTACCCCTTTCAAGTCCATGTTCTAGATAGTTCTCCTTTCCTGCATACCTGACTGGCTCCCAGTTCCCTTGTTCCACCCCTCACCTTCCCCATTGGTCACTGTTCTGTCACCCCACATCCTCTCCACCCCCTGGCCCTCAGATGATTGGTCTCTAATGTTCTGCCGGCCCCTGGTACTGCGCTATATAAAACCCTGGACCGCTCAGTGTTCTGGGTTCTTTGTCCCTGGATCCCTTGGGGTGCATACTGCAATAAACCCCATGGAATGCTATACAAAGGACCACTCCCTCTTCTTTGTCCCCGCTGCAGCAGCTATCCGGCTCTGTGTGTGCGAGTGGCTGTGTGTATGCACCAATTCTGGTGTGTCCAAGTGTGTTTGCCTGGCACCCCCAGGCTGCTCTGACAAGGAGTGCTTTTCAGGATGGACGTGGTGCTCTTTCTGCTGCTGCCCTGTGCACGGCATCACCCTGTGGAAGGGACCCATGCTGGAGCAGTTCATGTAAAACTACAAATTCATGAAGGACTGTCTCCCATGGGAGAAACAGTAGGGGAAGCGTGTGAAGAGTCCTTCCCTGAGGAGGGAGCAGTGGCGGATACAATGTGTGATGAACAGGCTGCCACCTCTGTTCTTGGTACTGCTACGTGACAGAGGGTGAGGAGGTAGAGAAAATTGGAAGTGAAGTTCAGCCTGAGAAAGAGGGAGGGGTGGGGAGAAGGTGCTTCAAGATTTGGTTTTATTTTGTATTATTCTGCTCTGATTTGATTGGTAAAATAATCAATTTATTTCCCCAATCAAATATATTTTGACCTTTTTTACCAGGGTAGTAATAGGTGAGTGATGTCTCCCTGTCCTTATTCCGACCCATGTATTTTCCCTCTGTATTCACTTATTTTCTCTCCCCTGTCCAGTTGAGGGGAATGAAAGAGGGGCTTTGATGGGCACTAGGCATCTAGCCAGGGTCAACAAGAGTAAATTTCACATAAATTTTTATGTAAAAGCAACTAAATTTGCATGTGAAATGCAAACAACTGGCAGTGAGAACAGGAGCTGTACATTGAACAAAAAAATGAAAGCAAAGAGATGAGGCATCTAATTTTCTATACTTGAGAATAGGAAAGATTTATGCAGGACATGATACGAGTCTATAAATACCTTCAAAGAAAGATTATAAAGAAGGGATGTAAGTAGCCACAACTTAGAGAAATAGGGAGGATAAAGAAAATGACCCAAAAATGACTGAATATGTTTAGCAGAATATTAGTAGAAGGCTGTGATCTGTAAAAGAAAAGTTGGCTTGTGTTTGAGATTCTGTGAGTAGAGATTATCTAAGGAACGAGGAAAACAAAAAAAATTCTTATATGAAATGGCCTTGTGATACAGGAGCAAGGAGAGGGGCAATACTGAGAAGGCAATGAGACTTGGTGGTTTCTAGCACTGAAGTTAAAAATCTTTGTCAAGCTGTGGAGTATCAGACAGACGATTCTTTTCAGCAGAAATTCATTGTTTGGAGCTAGAAATGTGTTCATTGTCATAATGTAGCCAGGGTAAATTCCTTACAGTTTCAGGAAGAGAATCTGATTACAAGAATATTATTCCCGTAATTAGTTAGCTAAAACATAGAAGTAGATAACTCTGGTTTCTAAAATAACTTCCCTCAACTATCATAGGAAAAACAAAAAAACAAACCTCAAACAAAAAAACAAAGCAGAAATAGTTGTTAATACGTAGGATACATTCAGTAGCACTTTTGTTTGGAAAAGTAGATTTTTTTTTTTAGCATCCTGGCCATGTCAGAGAATATCAGGGGAGTCAGATTCGGATCAAAAAAAGGCATTCTTGGCAGACTTCAGCATTCAAGTGGGAAGACTCAAATGTGAAGACTCAAATGTGTGTGCTCCAAGCTAATGAGGTAAGAGTAAGTTGTAGCTTACAAACCATTTGTTTCCTCTAACTTCAGATGTGTAAATCTTGGTTCACTCCTAGACCATGTATGCTGAATTATTTTCATTTGAATGGAATGCAAAGCCAACCCATGATGCCAAACAAAGTGTGATGTGTTAGGATAACTGTCAGATTATATTCAAAAAAGCACTCTCATTTGGGACTAAAAGACCTGTGTCGCCACAGCCTTAGGTATCTCTCTTACATATTGAACTTTCAGGTATGTTAGCACTGGGATATGTCATGCTGAATAAGGTAGACCAACACTCAGAGGAGAGGCAGGATCTTCCCAGTTGTAGGGCAGAGTGCTCTGGGCATGCCCACTGGAGAAGCACTGGAATCTAGGCAGTTTCAAAACACCAAAGGAGACATCTGATGAATTTAGATACCTGCAAATTACTAAGAAAGGGTTTATTTTGGTTTTTATTTTGTTTTGTTTTTTCAGATGCAGATTTTAATGTGTATATTTTTTTCATTACCCCAGTGCAGGTGTTAAATATAATCTCTGTATCTGAAGTTTAGCTTCACAATTAATTTTATTCACATATTTCAAGGTGTTTTTTACAGTTTCTTTATTGTTTTGTAACTTAGGATCCACAGATACTTAAGAATTCTCATAAAATCTTTATGGTTTTCCTATAACTGACTTAAAAGCTTTGTTTTAAATAATGTTGCTTTTCCGCAACTGGTTTGATCAAAGAACATTTCCACCTCATCCCTGAAAAAGCACACCACATGACAGTCACTCATGCAGATGCACATAAACTCAGTAATTTTCATATATATTTATTTGTTGTTAAGCTTTTGACAAGTCTGTCTCCTTCCAACTAATTAGTAAAAACACTACAGCCATGTCTCTCTCTCAAGCTTGTTGTTGATGGTAGAAACAATAGAAAAGATCTGATTATGGCAGTGTGTAGTCCATGATTTATAAAGGCTACAGCTGAATTTATTCAACTACATAAGCTCAGTGAATTCAAAGTTGAAATATGAACGATTTGGCTGAATATTTATAATTTTATATTGTTTTAAGTTCTTGAAGGTGTAGAAATAACCTACTAACAGATAAGAGTCAATTCCTGAATTAGGCCTATTCTGCATGAATTTTTATAGTCTTAAATTTTGCAAAGGTGTCTCTAAGAGCAGCCACTCCTACCTGTGATACCCCTTCAGTACAACACATCTACCCCAGCAACTGCCAGTCCCCTCTTCAGGGCCAAATTGTTCTATCACATTCCCTCAATCTTCTAAATCTTTTGTATCTCCACACCATACTGAATTTTTTCTTTTTTTTTGATAGAATAAAGCAAAGAGATTTTATTGAGAATAGGCAAGAAGTTATTTTATGGTAACCAGAGGCTTCTGTACCTATAGATTAAAAAAATTCTATATTTTAACATAAGAGGTATCTGAGGCTTTTTTCTCTGAGAAGTCTGTGGAAATAAAAAACACCATCCTTCTTCTTGGGAATATTTTGTAATGTTTTAGAACATTTATTTCAGTGCAGAAGTCCCTCAGAACAAGCAGTGGTCTTGCAGTTGGAGTAAAGAAAGATGCCATCTGGGTTTCATTTGCAGCTGACTTGCTTTGACACCCTGAAAAAGGCATTTAACATCCCTATGTCTCAGCTGTAAATGACAATTAATTACAGTTGTGTCCAAAAGCTCCAGTCAGGATAAGGCCTAAACACACTGGCTACTGTACAAACAAGGTCTGACATTGTCCCTGCCCTGAAGAATCTAATTTCAAACTAGATGCAGCAAGCAGATCTGACACAAAAATAAAGAAGGGAATAGACAAGAGGAAGGTAATGAAAATAAGATAATGAGGTTACTTAGGGAGCCCTCAAAGAACTTGAATGTTCCAAAGCATTAATAAATTGATTAATTAATTATAATTAGCTCTCCCTAACTGCACCACAACCTCTCCACCACAGGTTTTGTGTAGATGCCATTGAAGAAGAAAATCCTGAAGTAGCTAATGGAGAGTAGAGGTCAAAGCCTTGGGGTTTGAGTCTGACAGGTTAATCTATACATCAGAGTAATACAAAAAGAAATGCAGAGCTAATAAATTGAAATTCAATTGACATCTCTAAGGAGACAAAGGAATATACAGGTAACCATGTAGAAAGGGATAACAATTTTCACTAATGTTTTAACTTTAAAAAAAAAAAAAACATGTTAACTAAGTGCATTTGTTACTTTATGTTATTGCAAAAGTCCTAATTGAACAGATGGCAGGTTGAACTTTTATATTCACTTGTTGAATTGTGTGAGTTTTCCCCTTCCTCAATTAGCTCAAAGTAAGTGAACATGTTGAAAAAATAAGCAGCAGATCATCAAACACTAGTGGGGTTTTTTTGTTGGTTTTTTTTTTTTTACATATCACTGCCATCTTTTTTCCTTGCTAGTGAAATGAAAACCAAAGACTTTGACATCAGTGAGAATTTCTCTTTCTCTCCCCTATATGTGTGTTTGGCCTTCTGTCTTAATAACCTCTTCTGCTATGGGCCAGCTCATACTTTACAGAAATAGGTATGTTTTCCTGCTGTTCAATTGCCTATTTCAAATGTGATGTTTTTTTCCCCCTGAAGTACTTTGACTTGACTGATTTGACCTCCACATTTTTTATTATTCTCTTCTTCCCTTAAACGTCTTCTACCTCTGTCTTAGCTGGATATGAAATCAGAAGATTATCTACTTTGCCCAGGAGTATGAAACAGGCTATATAACTTAATTATAATTATGCCTGTAAAGGGGACCAGTATAGCAGGCAGATAGGAAGAACAGAGGAGGAATCCAGGCTTACAGCAGTGATGATTTGTTGTGGGTAATTGGAGCAACAAGGTGCTGCTCCTGCACACTGGTGAGCTAGGAAAATCAGTGGAGAAAAGGAAAAGGCTTTCTCCTGTCATCAGACTGTAACTCCAATTACAAAACAGATATAGCAGTTTTCCCCTTTCACAGGCATAACTGGACAGGCAGACCTTCACTTACCATAAAGTAAGGTAGAGTAAGATGATAGTCTGTAGAAATGTAGATGGAATAGCTGGCTTGAAAACAAGAATACTCTTGCCTAAGAATTTATTTTTATTTGTATTTACTTGAGATTTTGAGGCAGAAAAATAAATCCCCAAAAATAAAGAGAGAGTTTTCAAATACACTCACCAGTTTGGAGATGGGAAGATCTTTCAGGAAAGCCAAAGCAGAGTGCTGATCTTGATTGCAGGCTAGAGGCTGGTCTCAATTTCTCTTTCGGAACTACATCCTGTATGCAGTTATTCAGTGGCATTTTCAAAATGGAATATATTTTGTTAAAGAAATTTGATTTCTAATAACAGATTTTTTTTTAAAGTGGAAAAAATCGTGTTTTAATAGCTTGTATCACTGCTCACCTAGAGTTAAAGCCAATGGCAAAATTCTGCTTACTTCCAAATGACAAAATATAAATTTTAGAATCTAGCATTTTGCTACCACATGCAAAAACACAGTTTTGAAATATCTCAGAGGATCCACTTGGTGACATTCATTGCCTGAGAATCAGCCCAAAAACACACAGAAATGTATTTGTCCAATATCAGATATTTCTACTCCTGGTGCAAACCTTTTAAACAGCAACTTTAAATCTGCTCTTTTCAACTTCCTCCTCTGTCTGTTATTATTTATTTGAGTGTGTTTCCAGTTGCACAGGGGAGAAATGGAGCTTGTAATTTTGGGAAATCATTTAGTTATGTAAAAAATACCTTTGCTGTTTTTCCCGAAATATACAAGATTATGATAAAATATTTTTTTGAGACTTCAATGTACTGCCACTAATGGGAATGAGTTAAAAAATATAAAAGTGTTACAAAATACAAGAAACTACTTCAGTTACAAAGAAACATTTATGTTTTGTGCACAGTTTTGCCATATTGCTGACTTTAATTAGAGCAGAATTCTAGACTCTGCTCATTGGTTTAGCGAATACCATAAAATGAAGTTTATTTAACTTTCTAAAATAAGGAAAGCAGGGTAAAGTTAATTAAAAGTTAATTATAGTGTAATTAATCATTCACATTCACTGTGTCAGTGTTGCCCAGGTGATGACTGATGTCATCCTTCCTTAGTGCTTCTGCCCTCTCCATTGTGGGTTCTTCCCTCCAACAGTATGTGGTGTCTCCCACATACCTTTTTTAGTTCCACCAGTATTTTCAGTGCCTAGTTCAGAATGATAACTTCAGAAAGAAGAAAAAACCAAAAAAAACAATCCAAATTTCCTAATTTCTTTTTTACTTTTTGGGTACTTTCCTCAGGCATACTTTTAATTTAGACTTCTTACTGCCTTTTAAATTTGACAGAATATACCCATAAAATTTGTTAGTAATTGTTTCATTTCCCAGCTTGGCATGTGTAGTTAACCTTGAAAGACTGATTGGATGTTGCCTGCACTGAACCCAACCTTTACTGGTACCACAAAGGTCACAGAACCATGCTCACTGAATCTGTGCCTTTAAACACAAGGTTCTGTACATACTGGCATTGCAAAGCTTTTACTGCCCATTAATTCATCATTAAAAAGGTGTTAACTTGTTACTCTTTATAAGACTCCAACTTAAAAATCTCTGTGGCATGAAGTTCTCTGTATCTGGCACTGAGAAATCTGAAAATTTTTTGGACTAACAGAGTATTAGTAAAATACATGCTGATTGTGTTTTTAATTGGAACAATTTATGGAGAAGAAAGGGGTCTTTCTCTACATTTCAGTTTGACAACACCATCAATAATAGTACTCTATACTTACATTATGGGAACATCCCAAGTCTCCACCTACAACAACAATCTTCATTTTTCTAACTGTTGCACAATGAGAGAATTCTTTATTCAAAAACTATTTGGTCTACAGTGATTGCATAATAAGTACTTATGAATATTATTAAAATAGTACAACTCCCACCATGAGACACATTTCTGCACACTACTAGTGTCATAATAAATTTTGGACTTGAAAAAAATAATGGAATAGAATTAAAGCAATATGAGAGCAAGTCATCTGTTGTTGATAATGTTCGTGTTTTGGAAAATCAAACTCATTGCCATGAAACTTAATGAATGAAAATAATTATTTTCATTCATATTGCTTATATATTGCTTATATTGGAGAACTTCTGATGTTTTACAGTTTAGATGTGCTGAGTGCTATTACACTTACAGAAACAAATACAAATCTTCATCTGAGCAATTTAACAGTTAACAAAATGTTGAGAAAATGTGCAATAAGTACCTACGTAGCTCAGAAGTATTCAGGGCTGTAGTAACTGGTGCCTTTTGCAGGCAAAAATGTGTTTTGAGTGAGAGCTTCACATCCACACATGCATAATTACAAAACCAGGATCAAATTGACATTAAATCAAACATTTCAAATCAGTGAGCTATCAGAATGAATGCTACCAGGAAATTCTGTTGTATCTGTTTATATTCACAAATTTTAATATCATCTAATTGTGAGTACATTTATTTCTTCTGCTTTGCTTTTCACTGGGTTATGAAGATGACATCTTCCAACTCAGGGCATAGATTTTGGCCACCAGGCTGAGAAGTAGCAGACATGAGCTATTACCCATCAGGCAGATGTCTCTCTAGAGGAGGAAACAATGTACATTTGTTCTGTGGTTTGCAGCTGCTCAGAAGATAGCAATGAGGTGCTGAAATTTCTGCCCCACAAGGGGAATGTTGATCTAAGTCTGAAACCGTACTTGAAGACAGCTTAGCCAAACACATATAACTGGCAGATGTTTTTGAAATGTAATATAAAGTGGTTTACATTTCAGTCTATCATTAAAAAATGTAGGAGCTGCTCCAAACTTTGAGACTTTTTGTGACATCCCAGTTATCTGGTTTGTCAAGTCAAGAGTGCTGGTCACTGCCTTCTTATGGGAATGAAACACTCATGTACAGTAAGGTTATTGTTACAAAAATATATTAGTAGCACTTGGTGGTCTAGACAAGAAGGAATTCTTTCTTTTCCTGCTACAGACCAGTGCAAAAAAAAAAGTCTACAAAAATTAATGGAATGCAGTATATCCCCTTGCACTCACTAGTGATCAGCACAAAAATAAAAATAATACATGTAGTATTCTGTGTCAGAGAAGTGCTAGGATATTTACTAAGTTAAAATTTTGAATGTGCAGTGATTGTAAGAGCACAGAGTTTCAGCCTGAGACCAGTATTTCCACCAATATTTTTGAAACCTTCTGACATAACAGAAGTCACGACTTCCAAAAACAAGAGTGTTGGTTATGGTGTAGGTATTCTCAGTAATGATAATACCTTTTAGGAGAGTGTTAGAAATAGGCTGTGGGACTCACCTGTCCAGATGTTGCTGTCACCAGAACAGGTCAGCCAAATCATTCTCAATGAAATCAATGGAAATTAAAGTTCTCTCAGAGTGCTGTTCTGCTGTCCTACATGAGATATATGTAATTGGACAATGGATAACAGCATAACAGTATCCATTTCTTTCCTCTGATCCTGAGTGTGTGTTTAGGCTGTTAGTTCAGCTCTAGAGAAACTGGATAGGTTTTACAGTGCATCTGAAACATCCATGTGGAGGTAGCAGGTGTGGAACAAGTCTGATAGGAGTCCTGTGGATTTCTGGAGGGGCAGCAGGAAGCTGGAAAAATCAGAGGAATTCTTAAATTAAAACAGGTTGTAGATAACAGTGTTTTGGGACTCTAATCACTCAGCTGAAGGAGAGTCTTATGTATGATGTTTGCCATCCATGCAAAGACTGGAGACTATGTCTTCATTACTGTCATTGGGTCATTTGCAAGAATAACTTTTTTGTCTATAGGCTTAAGTTTTGTCTACTTAGCCCTTGTATAAGATATATAATTTAGTCCATGAAGAATTAGCATAGGTCTCTGGCAACTGAAAAGCATTTTGGGCTGCTAGACTGATAGAAAACCCAAATGGCCATCCTTCATTATGTACTGTCTCTGAGTGTGGCAATCTAGTGGGCTGATGTTGTAAAGTAAATGTTTCATTCAGATGACTCAGATAATGAGCACTTGTTTCCCAAAAATGAGCAGGGTAGTTTATGTCAGAAAAACAAAAATTATGCAACATCACAAATGTCTACAACTGCCAACTAAATGAATCTGCAGGGAAATGTAAATACAGAAGCCTTTAAAGACTAGTCAAGGTACTTTTTAGGTCTCTAAAAAATAACACTGAGCAGATCAGTAACAGAGCCCTTCATAAGCTGCAGTCTCTGCAGAAACAAAGAGCTTCTATTATATTTATTATCAGATAGCAGCATTCCTCTATTGAAATCCAAATACAACAGAAACTTCCCTGCCCTGTGTAGTTATTTTGCACGTGAATAGGGGCTCTGTTTAAGATCAGCAGGGTACATACACCTAGAAGGACACTATGCTTCTGAAAGTTCACTAGGAAACCATTGACTCAGACTGCTGATGAACATCTCATGGCATCAGGCTCCAAGAGTCTTCATTTGCTGTTTTATTTTTTCTTCAGCAGAGTTCATTTAATTTGTAATATATCCAAAGGGTTACTGTGTCATCAAGTATGACAGCACATGTAATAAATAATACGATATTACTGCTACCTTTTGTGAGTGACCAAGATACAGATCCACACCAGCAGGAAATCTGAATCGTTTATTCAAAAGAAATGAGCTGGTTTTATATGCTTTTTCAAGGCACAGTATTTCCTTACATGGTAATTCTCACTGTGTGACCTATCCCATGTTGCCACATCAGCAACACACTTTCCACATGTCCTTCTGTGGGATGATCACTCGTTGTTCATCCGTCTGTCAGCTCCCGGCAGGCTCCTCTCCATAGGGGTCTGCCGTGTGACACCTCCTCCCCCAGGGTCTGGTGGAGACAAACCTCTGTGTGCCACCATGTGCTCCTTTGTGCTGCCATGTGCTTCTGCAGGCACTTCCCACAGCCCGCAGCTTAATTCTAGCTTATCTCTCCCCACGACCTTTAACAAAAACAAATTTTTGCTTGGAAACAAAAATGCATGAGTCCATTTCTTTAGGTTGGGTATTTTAAATAGGTATTGGTGGTAGTTGCAGTTATTCATTGCAGAACAACCCACCATGAGGTCAGTGCTGTGCATGAAGCCTGGCAGATGGTGCCTCACCTAAGTGGTAGGTTTGCAAACATTCCCTAACATGTCTGAAGCCTCTTGATACGAGAGGCAATGGTGACCTGGTTCAAGAGCCCAGCACGGTAGCTCGGCCTAGCCCCCCGAGCTGCTCAGGCCACAGACACACAGCACCAATATGGTAGATGGTGAATATGGCGCTTTATTGTTTTGCCTCGTGGGGTTATATAGTCGAGGTGGTTTCTCTGCGTCAGGAGGGGGGACGGTGGGATGGTAAAAGTTAGTAAGGGGTGGAAAACTACTGGGGTTATGAAGGGCTGTATTGTTTAGAGTAATTCTTATCACAGAGGAATGAAGGGGGAGGAAGGTTCCATGCTGCTTTCTGCTTTCCGTCACATCACGAAATCTTCCGTTCGCTTTTGTCCCTATTCTACCACACATGTCATCCACCATTCTCATGAAATCTACCTACATTTCAAAGCCAAAATCTGCAATAACACTTGTCAATCTATTTCAATTTTTATAGTATGTTCATTTTCATTTCTATAGTATCTGGGGAATAAAGATAGATTCCAGACAGAGATGATGAATGAGAAAGAAGAAAATGGTCTTGACCGATCAGTTTTTCCCTTGCACAATGGAGAATGAGAATCAAATTTAAAGTAACAAGAAAGGTGGATCAAAATGTTCCTTTTCATTTCCTCTGATCTTCATTTCTGTTTTTGTCTTTCCCTGCTTCTTCATCTTCCCCCTCTTCCTTTTCAAATTATGTACACACTCACAAGTTTCAATCACTCAGTCTACAACTGCTTGCTGGCAGATGTTTTCTTTTCCTCACATATTCATTCTTTCTACCAAAAACAGCTAACTTTTCTGAGCCACCCCTTCCCAAAAGCTGCCAGTCCAGGCCATTTGAGTCCACCCTCAACCTATCTCATTTCTTTATGCATATGCATACGCCCATAATCTGACGCCTCCTCCTCACAGTGCAAATGTAGTCTGTTTTTCCGTGGAGAAGCTCTCTGCACATCTGCTGAAAACCTGTCTTTCAGCCAGTTTCTCCCTCACCCCATCACCTTCATTACAATCCAGTCTCTTTGGAATGGTTTCCACTGGGCTTTACCAAATCCTTGTGTATAAAATTCCTAGCCTAGCCTAGCCTAGCTTAGCCTAGCCTATACTAAATATTATGCTGGGGTCATCACCCTAGCATTCAACCACCTTGAGGACAACTAAAATGAGAGCTAGGTTTGTCACATTTGGTTTGCCAGATGAGGTGACTGTATGCTGTACAGCTTGTTGTGGTAAACTTTCTTCTTTTAGGAATACATTTCTGCTGGGTCTGGAGTAGAAGCAAACCCAGAATATGTATAGCTATAATTACACAAATTCACAGAACTCTGTGATTTGTTCCCTCTAATCATAAGCTTGCACTGTTGTGAAACCCTGTTGATAGTCCACCCTATAGCAGCTGTCGCATTAGGAATTGAAACTATGCTAATTAGTTTCAATATCCACTGTCATGTTATAGCAGCTTTCAAAGAGCAGGACCATGGTTCTCCCTGCATTTGCTTCTCAAGGATGCTTCTAAGAGCAGTTCTTTTCCCTTTCCTGTGGTAACTGGCTGATGTGTTTTCCCCCAGGTCTTCCATCTTGTCTGATTTAGAGTTCCTGATGAAGTGTGCAATACACTAGTTGGGTGACTTGAATTGCTGTCCCTGAACAGACTTTTTCTGGAAAAGAAACAAGAGACTACCTGGGCAGAATAAACAACAGAAAGAGTCTGGATAAAGATACACATAGTTACTGATGCTTTTTCATTTCTAATGTTGATTTCTGTCAGAAGAACCTCAATAGCACAATACCCTAAATTAGTCTGCTCTCTCCGACACCAGAAAAGATAGTTGTAGCATGTTATTTTTGAAAAAAAGAATTTATTTCTTTACTTCCTGTTAGATCAATTGGTACTAATTTATAGACTGTATTTCCAGTAAGCCTTTATAACCTCTCTTTTACTCACCTTACTCTGTAATGTTAGACTGTTTGGAGCTGGCACTGATGCCAGAGGAACTTTAAAGAAACCCCACAACTAATGTGAGACAATAATTTAAAAAAAAGTCTTGGCTTGTTTGCTTTTTTGGCATCAGGTTAGTTCTCTGCAACTTAATGAACGGATACATGGAAGTTGATAGATATAAAACTTCCTCAGCTGTTTAGACAAAGTTATCCTGCTGCTGTCATAGAACACCATTCATATCAAAATGTATATCCAGCAGTTTCTTACTTAGATTTACTGTGTAGAACCTCAAGAAATTGCTTACCATTTCAGGAATCAAAGGCAGTAATGGTTTCTTTGATGGCCTTTACTCTTTTCATTTTACACTCTGAAGTTTTGAGGTATTTGGATATTTTTTTGCTCAGTATATATGTGCTCAGGAGGTGCATGCTATGTGGCTCACAGTGAAAGTAGAGGTACTCTTGCATTACTTGTGGTGTCATGGTCTTCTACATGCAAGATATGACCCTGTGACTCATATGGTTCTTGTCATATCATACATTCCTATTCAGATGGGAAGAGAAGAAAAATATAGTATTTAATTCTTTTTATCTTTCAACCTTACCTCACTATAGATTTTGCCTTGAGATCTCTTTCCAATATGGTATTCTCTGATTCCAGTGTGACATTCTATTCCATGATAGATAATTGTGGGGTTTTTCCTCTCATGAAGACTGAAGAACCACGATCAGATTCAGAAAAGGCAGAATTGTATCAGTACAGGGCAAGCCTCTACCTTCCAGATAGCAAATATTCTACTCCCACCTCGAAAAAACTACAAAAAAAAGGTTTTTTACAATATTGCTTCACTGCCTGTTTTTAATATTGTATCCATAAGATATCCAAGATATTCAAGAAGCTTTGTATATCACCTTAACCTGATCTGAAAATCTATATATTCATTTTACAGTCATGCATATATGTTGAGCAATATGGCACAGGTAGCTATCACTAGGATATTTGTGATGCTGTTTCTGGGTATAAATAGGGATTTGACCCCTCTTGTTTAACGAGTCCTTTTTTGTTTCTCAAAACAGATAACTTTTGTATCCTGAGCAGTTTCAGCTCTGGTAATTATTCTTGGATGACCTACATATTAGTGTATTTTCCTTCGCCTGTTATACTCATTTGTTTGTCTCCAGTGAAGTGCAATCCTTCTATAACCTCTTCAGATACAGGATACCAACAGGAAGTTTATGGACTTTAGCGGTTGCTGAGGTATTATATGTTTCCATTTTTAAAAGTAGTGCCATGATATTATTATTTGTAATTATGGTGGTGAACTGATTAAATAAATTATAACTGCTTAGAAATACAGCTGAGAACTTTGAATTCGTGTCCTAGCCTTAATATTTGTCAAAGTAATTTGAGGTAATTATGGAGAAAATTATTCAAATCAATGTGAACAAAATAGTAAGCTACTAAGTATAAAAATTGGGTTATTCAGTTAAAGTTTTCAGATACTTTTGATACACTTCTGCATTCTACATGGTTATTTAGACCACAGTGGAACCAAAGGGCTTGTTATTCCTGAATTCATATGCATGTCCCACAAGCACATTCTACAGTATAATATTTACACTTAAAACAGACTAAGAAAGTTCACAATTTTGTAACTGTCCTGAATTTTACACTTTTTTTCTGCTAGCAACTTCTGCTAAAGTCATTTAAAGTTAAAATGTAAATTTCAAGCTAAATTCCCTGTTCCCTTAATTCTCTCTAGACAGATAGATAGCATTTGCATGTAAGAAATTACTTCTACTCTGAAGTACTCTATTGCTATTGAAAGAATTTTGTAGGAAGTAGATTTGTATGTATCAAAATGGGAGAAATATGTTAAGCACAACCACAGCAAGCCTGCATATTACACACTTGTACTCTCATACGAGTATCTGTATGAAAGATAACCCAAAGTTGAAGAATGTCAACTGAAACTATATATTCAAACTTTTGAAGCTTTTAAAATAAGAAAGTTAGCTGCAAAAAAGACACTGACAACATCAATTTTCTTTACAATTTTTCTGTCGCGTCAATCTTTAATTTTTAACTGAGAACACTGTAATTAGAATGGTCTGCAGTAAAAAAGAATCCAACTAAATAATAGACGTTATTATGGGAGTTTTTCGGTTTCTCCTTTTGATACTTAGATACAACTTCTGCAGATGCCTGAGATAAATAGCAAAATCTTGCTGCTCTTTCTCTTTTCTTCCTTCTCCCTGGATACAAAATGCCTGTGTGTTCTTCTTGGGTTTCAGTTCCACAGAGGCTTTCTGTTGTGCCATGAACCAAACAACAGAAGGAAATATGTGAAGAATGAAGAAAAGAAAGCCAGGAAGAGAGGGAAAGTAATTCTGGGATAGTAAAATTCTGTATTATATTACACTGGAACAGGCTTCCTAGAGGTGGTGGATGTCCCAAGCCCATCAGTATTTAAGAGGCGTTTGGGCAATGCACTTGGTAATATGCTTTAACTTTTTGTCATCCCTGAAGTGGTCAGGCAGTTGGACTGGATGATCTTTGTAGGTCCCTTCCAGCTGAAAGTATTCTGGTGTGCTGGACAGAAGGGCTCTTTCTATCACTCACAGATAAAAAATTTCTCCTATAAACTTGGTTTAATTGCAAGACTTTCTAAGACCCAAGCAGATTTCTAGCACTTAAAAGCTAGTTAGCCCTCATCCTAGAATTTCTATTTATCGTCATTGCCCTGTCAAAGGAGTGGGATCTGCTCCTCAGGACCACTGGCTGTCCAAGCATCCTCTTTGTGAAAAGTGGTTAAAACGAAACTCCAAAAGCTCAGTTGCATTTGCTAGGAAAGTTTGCATTTTGTTCATAGAGCAGTGAATTTGCTAGGCAGAGTTTTAATGAAGGTCAAGGAAAGGGCCTGGAAACAGGGTTTATGAAAGTGTTGTAAGATTCATTATTGTCATTGTGCGGAAAAGGATAATTTTCCTAAGAGAAATGGTGACATATACATAATAAAGTCCCTGTCCCTGTCATGACAGCTCAAGAGCATGCCATCGTTACCACCTATGTCACACTGCAGGTGTGCCTGCCATATGGGTGACAGCCGCTGACTTCTCTGATCAACACATAATTATCTCTGAATAAAAATGCACATCGGAGTAGCTGGACATAATGGATTGAGGACCCAGGGCAAAATGCTCTTTGCTGCATCCCGCAGCACCACCTGGGGGTAGGAGGGAGCTGAGGGGAGCCACAGGAGCCGGGGCAACCTTGAGAAACCTGCAGCGTCTGAGCCGCCCCGAGGTTATCGTGTTTATCCTTCCTGTCTTCTCTTGGATAGAGGAGGTCACCTGGTTAATGGCAGGATGCCCCTGATGGAAAAGGTCCTCCTGATCAGGGCTATTCTCCACTGATCTAACCATACATCTCTCTCACAGCATCTGGATAGTTTCCATTTGCAGAGTCCCCTTCCCCCATAAGATAATAAATATCATATCACAAGGATGGCAGTGCTCCTTCATGGAACACTGACTGTTTATTAGAGGCAAAAAGTTTAAGAGAAATGCTAACAATGTTCATTAATGGCCTGCATCCAGGTTTAATGAGGCATGTCAATATGCGAACTGGGCAACATCAGTGGCATAATAGTGGTGGTAAATGGGAGTAATTGTATCCAATTGTACGGCACAGCTTCCAGGAATGAGCCCGAACTGCCAACTGACAATGACAGAGCAATTATGGGAAGGCAAGCGAGCTGTGTCAAATTAGCACTTGGTGAGAACTCATTTTTCAGAGATGTGCTTGCTCTACAACACCACAAGTGATAGCTACTTTATTGTGAGTGATAGGAAGACCAGCACTTAGACTGATGTTCTGATTTGTCAATAGCTGTATTTGAAAGCTTAGTGTCACAAATATATAGAGATATTCAGGGAGAGAGGCACACTGCTCATGATCCGAAGGATAAGAACGTCGCTGAGAAGGTCATCTGTCAGTGTGAGCTGTCAAAGAGAGATCACACTCTATGAAAAGGGAACATTCAGCCGACTTAAGTAATTACCTTTGACTGAGATTTGAAGATGTCTTCTTTTGTTGGCCTACATTGACTGCATAATTTATAATTTACTGCAATCAGTGAAAGGCCAGGAATTGTAACTAAGAAAATCCTTGTTTTATTTCTCATAATTACATTTCTTTTTTCCTCCCTTAGTGCCTCAGAATGTAAAAGTAGGATATTGATGAAATATTTTTCAGTAACTCACTCAAATCACCTTTAAGATATCATACCCAAACTGGGAAGTTTGGGTTTTTTCTTTGGTTTTGGGGCCTTTGTTTGCAGATATGAGTCATACGCTATGCCATCTTGTAAAGTACACTACATTTCTAATGTGACTTTACATGCTTTGTAGGATTATCAGTTGAAAAGGATAAAGGAATAATTCAATTTTTTCTTTCTAGTGCAGAATAAGAAAAAAAAAAAGATTTGGAGTGCTAAGCACTGAAATTGTAATCCACATCCTATTCGGAGATAGAGATCAGTTTGATATAGTTTTCAGGACTGCAGAAAGATAAGTATTGTAGCAAATATTTTAGGAACTTTGTGGATTAATAGAATTTTCATTGCTTGGTGTCTTTCTTTCCATAGTAATCTCACTGGATCAATGTTTGAAAAGTAATTTTTTAGCCTTTAATAATCTTAAAAACAAAAGATAATATATGACCAATTATGCTCTGGGGTATAACAAGTATTACATTTTTGGTTTTTATCTTAATAGGAAAAAATATCTACTTACATTTTATTAACTAAAACTATAGCATGAATTGTTATCAATGTAGCTTTTGAATTTTTATTTTCCCAGTAAAAAAGTAATTTTTGGAAACCTTTCTTTGATTTTCTTTATTCTATTTGCCATGGTGGGATGTTTGGTGTCTCAAACTTTCCAATTCAGACAGGGAAATCTTTAATTGGGAAGGGCTGAATGATTAATGAATTGCAACAAAAAAGAGACCAGGGATTAGCATGCCTTCTGGCCAAAAACTGTTGTTTAATTCCAGGTGTATTGATTAGCTGTATAGTTATTGACTAAAGAATTAATTTAAGTACTTTAAGTCAATGTTTCTTTAGTTGAAAACTCTACCTTCAGACACAAGGAAATGCCAGTGCAAAACTAGTCAATTAATATACTATCAAAGTACAGTCAGAGGAGAAAAGGCTTTATGTATTCACATTTTAATTTTAGGTAGGGTTTTTTATGTCACATTAATTTCTAAGATTCATCAAGGAGCCTTTTTTAAAATTCATAATTGTGGGTTTAGTGATGTTTGCTAATTATTTAATGTTTCCTCTGAACTTTAAGGATTCTTCTAAAACATACTTTGTTTTCTTTAGTTTGAATTTCAGTACCTGACATTATTTTAAATTATATGCCTTACTGATTCTGAAACACATTTTTAATCATTATTTTTTTATGTTTCAGAATTCTTTAGGCCATTCAATTTCCCCTATTGTTGAAAGCTGTTTAATTCACAATGCCTTGAGTACAGGCCCGTCATCTATTCTATAGTGACTATACCACTTAATAATGGAATAGTGCATCAAAGTGCCACTTAGGTCTCAAATTGTTATGTATGACTGTCAAAGCGGTGAAAAAAGCAAAAAGAGAAAGAAAAAAAAAGGAAAAAAAAAGAGGGAAAAAAACCCCCTTGATTTGTCTTTACTACTGGAACGTGAATTTGTCAGCCAGGTTTTGAAATCACAACAGCATTGCTTGCATCCCCAGCGAGATGTCGAAAACTTGACAGGTACATATTTTTTCAACTACAAGCACTTCTATAATGAAAACTAAATACACAAATCTTATTTTTTTTTTTTTGCTCTTGACAGATAGTTGTTGCCAATGGGATTTAATGTTCAGGTTTGAGTTGTCAAGAGAAATAACCAATAAGCAATCCAAGTAGTCAGTATACAGATATTCAAAAGCAAAATGCCTGGCTTATGTGATATACTGGGAAGATTTGAGTGTATAATTAACTAACTGAGGAACCAAGGACACTTAATCTTCCCTCTAATGGCAAGTTCAACCCATCACTGCCTCTCTCTGGGGGACAAACTGTAGCTTGTTTTCTGGTCACCAGGGCCTTTGGTTGTCATTTTGCTCTTTCTTATTCATCATATCCTTGAGTTCTGGCACTGTTTCTTTCATCGCTACTCAGACACAGTAAGAATTAACAGGATAAACTATGGTTCACTTCTGAAACTCTGTTCATCATCCTATGTATTTTTAAACTGTGACTGTTTATCTGCTTGACAAGTCTGTCCCAGAATTGTCTGCTTTTCTTTCAGAGCACAGAAAAGGAATATGCATTTGTACATTTGTTGCCTGCATAAACACAGGTTTACAATGTGTACTCTGGAAATCATCAACAATATCTTAAAAAATGCTCTAATGCCAGTCATTTACCTCCAGGCTGCCCACTCATTTATATGACACTGCATGTGTGTGTGCATGCATGTGTGGTATTTATGTGTAGGGGAGAGAAAAGCTCTCTTGAACACTCCCATGGGATCAAGTGGACCCCCTCCAAAAATGTCCATTTGCTTAAGAAGCTCTCTGCTCACAAAAAGACAATGAAAATGGCTGCTGGTCAGAATTGAGAAAAATTTTTAAAAAAGTTAAAATCGAATAAAATAAAGTAGCTCTTAACATACAGGACATCCAAAAGAAGAATGTAGCACAAGAGGAGAGCAGTAGGTCTAGTGCTTTCTGGGCCACATGCCAGGCTTGCCGACCAGGAATCAGGGGCATCCAACTGCTCTCCCTGGGTCGCTGATCTCCGCATGCACAGATATGGGACATCGCACACAGCTGATCCAGGAGCCTCGGGCCGCATGTATGTCCTAATGTACCTCTTATGAATATTCACACAGCAGGGAGTGTAGTAGTGATTTTGTAAACCTGTCAGAACAATTTTTCTGGTTTCAGTACCAAAGTACTGATTGTTTACTCAGCAAAATCTATTACTTGGTGTGAAGAAGTTTTGTGAATAAACAGAAGAGGTCTCCACGGAAAAAGCATTGGCACATAGGTAAACCTGGGGCTTAAAGTATGCATTGTGAGCAAGGATGGTCAAAGTGAAGGCTGACACAACTTCTTTACTTAATTCTTCTTAAACCACTACTGTCACTTGTGTACCATAAATCTGTCTTAGTTCATGGATCATTGACACTGTGGACCAAAACGTTTAAGGTCACTGGTATCAGAGTAGCTGGTGTGCTTTGGACTTGATCCTGAAAGGTGCTGAGTCCCTGCCAGCCAGCTTCAGCAGAGCACAGGCTACTCAGCAGCCCGCAGGATTGGACCTCTGCTCTCTGTGGTAAGGAGCTTTGCCATTTTGCTTGGAAAATACTGCACTTTTTTAGGAAATCTGCTTTCTGAATCAGAAAGCTGTGCCCTTCTTCAAATGAAACTATTAAATCTTGAATCTAATTCTTATCTAAACTGTATTTTGGACACAAATTTTTTGGTTTGAAACAAATAAGTTATTGAGCCCTTATGAACAGCAAGAGACCAGAAATGTAATTAGGACCACTCTTTTTCATAGTTCTTTTTGATATGCACATTCATAACACTAAAACATACATTTTCTCCAGTTTAGAGAAATTAGAAAAAAGTTCATCAGACCTTTCCAAAGGGCTGAAAGAGGATTATGATATAATTACCAACAGACCTTTAATACACTGGTAGAATATCTGACATTACTATTCTGACACTGGAAAATTTACTCTGGATATTTTTGAATCAAAATATGCATACTTGTCTGTTTAATGCAAGTACTTTTAAACACTAATTGTACCTGATAAAAAGCTCACACCCTGACTGATACACATGTAAGAGGTACTGTTGTTATCTGCAAGTCTGGATAGCTCAAGGTTATATGACTGGGTTAATAGGATGAGACTCGTGGTTTAACACTCAGGCTTCTGACACACAGCCATAAAGATGTTGAATGAAATACAACTGGCTGTCTCTTCCTAGGAAGCAGTCTACAGGCCTCTAGTGATTGTTTCAGAAGTTAGAGAATATTAAAGGTCCTACATTTCAAAGTGCTTCATTTGTAAAAAGGCATAAGTGAAATAGCATGGAAGAGACACCCACATGAAGAAAATCTGTGTTTAAATATTTATCTGATGGTTTTTATTTTTAAAAACATAATATTTTGTACAAGAGAAAAAAGATAAGAGAATTATTTTCATGAAACAACTGATCTGTATCTAATCTGCAGAGACATATTAATATCAAAAATAGACTTTCTGAAAAATAAGGCCTAGCAAAGATTTCATAATATATTTGATTAATCAAAACCCAAACGGAAAGTTCTGATCTTCCCAGATGCTGATGGCTTACAATTTGCTTCAGGGTATTATAAACCATGAAGCATCAAATTCTTGCATATATTTTATAATACACCAAGCTCTCAAATATTTCTGTAGAAAGATCCATCATTAATATCTTACTACTTCTTTTCCTGGTCTGCATTGTGTGGACATAGTATCATGAACTAATTTCTGAAGAGACATTTTCTTTTCTTTTTTTTTAATTCCTTTTAGTCTGCCAGGCCAGCATGCTCGGTACAGAACAGATAGCAGGTGATGGGGTTTTTTTAGCAACTGCAAATAAGGAGCTGGAGCAAGGATCCTCAGCTCTGGTGGCTCAGTGGTTAGCCAGAAAAAGGATACAAATAGCTTTATTGTGTGCTCCTTCAGTCCTGGATCCATTTTAGCCCAACCTATTTTGCTGACTTAAATGGCATTTGAAAATTATTTTAACTTATACTTAAGATTTGTTCTCAGACTACAGGCTGTTCTTTGAGCAACAAAATAAGTGAGCAGAAAAAAAATAGAAATTATGAGAGAAGAGTGATTCTATTTCAACCAGAGTCTATTTTTTTGCATCACAAATTGCATAAAAACAGAAGATACTGCTAATAAATGTTTATTTTTCTCAGTCAGAGGATAAGTATTTTGTCAGTCGGTGCGATAACAAGAGATACTCAGCATCTGCAGAGTGCTCTCTGGAAGCACTCATAACTTGCAGATGTTTTGTTGTCAGTCTTTTCCACCTCTGCATATACTGAGTGGGAACAAATATTTCAGTGTCATACACACATATCAGTGGCAACATTTTGGAGGAGAGGGAGGGAAGGGCAAAGGAAGTGGGCTAACCTAGGGAGGGCAAATCTGTCCATCACTCCACCAATGCCAGTAATGACAGAAACCATCTGAGGGACCATTTTGTATCACAGCATAAGGGGAAAAAAAAAAAAAAAAGGTAGAAGAATGTAGAAAATTAAAACACTTCTTGTTATTTGGCTTCTTGTTTAGATATGGTGTTTAAGCTGGATGTCGTACATGGTAAAAAGGTATAGCTGCTGTTCCCTGTTAATCATCTGAAGTATTGAGTCAGCTCTTTCTTAAAATTAGCAGTGGATTTATTTTATGTTTGATACTAATACATGATATATTTTGACACTTCTCAAGAGGGGAAAGTTGCCTCAGGTCCCAAGTTAACATCACACGAATATTAAAGCCAAGGCTAAGCACACTGCCACTATTGCCCTTGTATTGGCTTCATAAATTGCATACATCCCAGAATTAGACTTTCTAAATATTTAACTACCTAGATGTATTAGTTTCCACCCCCTCAAAAAAAAAAAAAGACAGAAAGAAAAGCTGGAATAAAAAACTGAGAAGCTCAAGGAGGAGCTAAAGCTTTTACAGACTATCTTGTTTAAATGGCATCAGAAATTGTCCAGATCTTTGTCAATATCAGTGACATTGTAAACTATAGTATATAAAAAAAAGTTACAATATACACTGGAAATAGAAAACAAGGTCAAGGGCTATATTTTAGATAAATGCTTTATTCCAATGTGGCCAAATTTGAACAAGGTTCATTCATTCCCTCTTCTAAGCCCCTACAGAGTCTGTTAGGCAAAATTCCTTTTCTCATATTTTTTATTTTTATTTATTATTGCTCACATGAGTGTCTTGTGTCTTGTTAACCCTTTCTTATGGCTTATTTTAGACACTGAAACAAGCCACTAACATTTTCCAAGTTAGGAGAAACAAGAGTAAGAAGGGCAGGATTTGCACATCTGACCTTGAAAACAGGGCTGGTATCTGCTGTGCTGAACTCTAAACTAGCAATAATGAAGGAGGCTCAGACTTTGTATCCAAGTATCCAAAAGACTAAATGCATTCCCCAGGTGTCTGCTGGCATCTTTCACTTCCTCTCCCCACCTTTGTCCCTCTTGAACCACATCTGACTTCATCCACAGATGAAGAATGTGACCTTGGTCTCAGGTTACCCTAAATGAAGTGAATGAATGCAAGCCCAGTCACTAAGGTTTATCAGTAAATCTGTAATTAATCATTATGCGCCACCCACAATTATTGTCATTTTTATCTCCCTCGACATAGCTTTTCATCCTTTTATAGTCCCCCCTTCCTCCTACAGTTTTTCCTTTGTTTCCAGTGACTGATCTGGCTACCTTTGGGGATATTCCAAGTTCAGAGTGAGTTTTACATTCTAACTTCACATCTTACATACTGGAGATACGGGATTTCTATATCTGGCAATATATGTTGCCTGGGAGATTGGTAAATTCATACTATGTAGATGAAGAAACCAGATTCATACTTCTAAAACAGTATTTCACACATAGAAAGATATTATTCTGATCAGTGGAAGTTAAAATTAATGTTGAAAGTACTGAGCTGAAGTTTTAAAGGAATGAATGTAAGGAAAGGCAAAACAAACCTTGACTGTTGTTCCCAGTATATTCAAGAGTTTTGCAGTCTCTTTGAGCTGCTACATAAAATTGCCATTTAGAAGGAAAAACGTAAGTGCAAAATTGCCACAAATATATGGGACATGCCAGAGAATGTGGAACTGGGTCATTGTCTTAAAACAGGAACATTTCAGAGAGATGCAGAAAAACCCAGGATGCAGGACAGAAAAGGAATGAAAAAAAATGGACAAAGGAAGATTTGCTCAGAGGAATTGTTTAATTTTAGAATAGGTGGAATAAAGAAAAATGTTTTTATTTTATGATTATTTTTTACTTCACCTTTTTGCGGGTTACTCATTTGAGGGGGTATGTTTTCATTTTGATAACAACTGATCCAATCAAAAAGGACTTTTGACCTTGTAAAACCTTTGACTTTTACTTTTTATGATGTAAGGACCTGTTCTTATTTACATCCATCCCTAATCAGACCCTACAGGAAAATTTAAGGATAAAAGGCCATCAGGCCCTAGAAATCAGTCAGGTGGACAAGAGGATACAGTTCATTAACTCCACTGCAGTACAAGGCTGGTGTACTCACCTGTCTCTTCACATCTACCTCCCAGTTACTCCAACTCTTGTAGTGAACTCACATGAAAGAATTATAAAGACAGGCACTATACATTAGGCATCATCATAAAAAATGTTTTCAGACACTCCAATAACTGAATAATGATGGCAGGGGATTGCAGTGTTGTTCAAACCGAAGTCACAAGTCGGCTTTTGCAAGGTGACTAAGTGAAAAGCTGTGATAATAGAGACATTAATTTATCAAAATTCATCAGTGTTCTTACTCGAAATACAAGGTTCCTGTGTGAAAAAGTTTCAAAACTTGAGGTTGAAGTCCCTGCTCCAGATAAAACCAAAGTCTAATAAGTTTCGAAGGGGTAGGATTCCTCCACAGCTGCCTACAGACTCACACGCGAGTAGCACTGAGTATCCCCAGCTCCACAAAACAGGGAGGTTCTTTGTGCTAATCCTGAATGACCACACTACTGTCTGTTGGGTTGATCTGTGTCATCATATGTATTATGCTGAGCCAGGTTTAGCCCTGCAAGATGGAAAAAAGGATCCCTAATTATGTGCATTGTTTTTTTCCCCCAAAACATTTCTGAAAATTCAGGAAAAGAACACTAGAGCGCACAGATTTTTCTTTCTTTCTTTCATTCTTTCTTTCTTTCTTTCATTCTTTCTTTCTTTCTTTCTTTCTTGCTTTCTTTCTTGCTTTCTCGCTTTCTTTCTTTCTCTCTTCTTTCTCTTTCTTTCTTTCTTTCTTTCTTTCTTTCTTTCTTTCTTTCTTTCTTTCTTTCTTTCTTTCTTTTTCTTTCTTTCTTTCTTTCTTTTTTTTCCCCTTTTCTTCATTTTCTAATGGACACTGCTTATATAGGGATTGAAGAGATGAGAATACAGATTTAATTCCTATAATGTTTCTGTAATCAATGCTTTGTATCTGAACAAAAGTGTAAAGAAGGGCATAAATGCACTGAGCTGCATTTCAAAAATGACATTGTAATTGCAGGACTGCCTATCTTACCTTGGCCTCAAGCATTTACCAGGATTTAAATTTATTTCAAACTGTTCTCCCAAGTCTGCCTAATTTTTTTTTTTGTCCAAATAGCAGCAACTCACAGTTAGTGAACAAAGCTTCAAGATTTTTTTTTTTTTTACTTACAGCTAAATTTAACTTTACCCATCCAATAAAAAAGAAATAAGGGAGCCTTTATTATCTCCCTGGATTTCTGGGTATGATACCACATCATAGAGAAGTGGTTATTAGAGACAATGGCCTACCAAGGTGAAGTTTGTAATAAAGCCTATTATGTGGTTTCACCATTGACACTAATGGAATGTAACAGTGATTTAGAATGATTTAATGGTTCCCAGGTTGTGCTCTAATAGTGCTCTTTATATTATGATGTATATCACAAAACCTAATGTGGCTGTTGTGATATATTGACAGTATTCATGCTGTTTCATTTTTTTAGGGGAATTTTAAAAACTGTCAAAAAAGAAAATTAATAGGTTGCAACTGCGTTATTTTCAAGGGGTCTGTTTTTTAAATGTATGTGCATAAATTTCTATTTGGTGCTATGCTTAAGCTAATAAATTCATTTGCATTTTTATTCCAAAGTCATAAAAGTGGAATGTGTGCATGCATGCATGCATCTGTGTGTGTGTGTGCGTGCGCCTGTGTCTGTGTGTCTGTTTGAAGTCTTGCTTTAAAAAGATCATCTCAAAATTTGTTTACAAAATGGTTTTAATGGTTTCAAATGCTCATAAAAGGGGAGTGTAAAAACAAGTTTTCTTCTCATAGGCTTCAAAACTACATTAATTTAACAGAAAGGAGACAGCAGGGGGTATGACTACAGATTCACTCAAAAAACATCCAGACCCTTAGGGGTCAGGTGGCTTTTAGACTTGCACTTAAAGTCTGGAATTTAAATAAAAACACAATCATCCTGGAAGAGAAACAAAGGAAGATGTACTAGAGCTGAGATACCTTTTGAAATTGTTTGTGGGCTTCTCGGCAATGCCTGATCTATTAGCTTTAAGGCATTTCTGATTTCAAGTAGGTTAAGGAACAGCAGGAATTTTCTTGCATTTTCTAAGTTTTCCCCCTCTTTTTGTAATTTAAACGCATACATCATTAAATATCATTGCTCTAAAGATCAGCACCTTCCAAGTGTGATGATGAGCTACCAGTGAAAATACCCAAAAACAGAGTTCTCCCTGAAAGAAGGAGTTTCATACCTGGCTACCCTGTGAATGCCGGGGCAAAGGTCCTTGGCATTTTTTCCAGTAAGTGTTTCCTTCCGCATTCACAAAACTTCACAGTTTTCAAAATTAGTTTCCCACACTTTCATGTTGAAACCATACACAGATCTTTTGGAGGGCAAAAGAAGGTAGGGACCGTGAAACTGATTGCTGCTTCCTCAATTTCCTTATTAAACACTGCAAAGGGAGCAGATCTTCTCAATCCCCACTCAGGCTGTCACCCATTTCTGCCCCTCAGTGGTAATGAAGAAGGGGAAAATGTCACTTTTGGTGACAATGGAAGAAGGACAAATGTAGAAGCCCTTACCAGCGCTGTAGAGGGGAAGAGGACAGCAAGGAGAGAGTTGCCTGGCAGTCAGTGTGCCGTGTCACAAGAGACTGTCCTGCACTTGTGTCAGGGGAGACTACAGTGTTTTCTGTTTCTTTTGTTCCCAAATCATCTGTGCCTTGTGTTGTGTGCTACAACTGCCACTGACAAAGTGGGAGGAAGCTGAACTGGGAAAAGATGGAGCCCCTGGGTCCCAGACTGGTAACAGGGTATGTATGATCCCTTCCCTCCTGGCAGGTGAGCATTGCTTCAAGTACCTTCCACACCAGCTGGTAGGTGCTGCTGGGGCACCACTTGCACTGCTGAAGTGGGAACAAATGCATGTGGATTCATATTGCATCCTCCTTTTGGAGGTCCAAAGGAGAGTAATTAATTTAAATTACCCAGCTAAATTTACCCCAGGTGAAGGTACACAGGTACACAGGTTTCCATGCTGATTTAACTACTATTCCTCAAGAAGGAGAGAGTCACCACGATCTGGGAGGAAAAGTGATGTGAGTTCTCAGAGAGGACATGGGTGGAGGTGAGCACAGTTTTTGGTCTGTCATCACCATATCAAGAACTTCCTAAGCACAGAGAGAATTTGTTCTTGCGAAGAGCCTTCTTTGCCAAGCTGTGCCATTTACATGGCACTGGCTAATTGCTTTGTTACAGAGCACTTGTCATATCCTGCTTCATCTTAGCTTACTTGTGGAGGTTTTTTGGTGTTTGTTATTTTTGCCCCGTGAAAACACGAGCTTGTGATAAAACTGCCTGTGAAGAGTTCAGCTGGAACACAGCCAGCTATCTCCTGATGGGATCACAGTTTGCGTTGCATGTGTTTCCACCCTCATGGCAAGGGATTTCAGTGAGCACAAAAGGACAATTTTCCTCTTTTTCTGATTCATCCTCTAAAACTGTCCACAGAACCATAATTTTTCAAGTGTAAAAACTATGTACAGGCTGGAAAATGGATTTATAAATAGAACCTTACACTGAATAATGACTTTGGGGCACTGAACTGAGAGAGGACATGCAGAATTTTGGAGAAAGTCATTTGGTTTTGACACTGAAGTTATTTCAAAGTTATAAGCAAGATATTTCTCAGGAGAGGTTCTCTCTTTTTTTCCTTTTTGTATTGTGTCATCCCTGTGGAGAGCTTTGTGGAATCATAGAGAATGAAATTAGGCAAAGTGCCTGTTATGTAACCTCATGGATCTTTAAAAATAGTGGGAGCATCACTATCACTGGAGCTTCACCCTTCCCAAAGTTTATGTACAGCACATGGAAAGTGAGGTCAGGAAATAGTGGAGACCATATAATGAAATATAAAGATCCTTTTTACAGCAATGCATTGAAATTTGCATAATTATTATCCCATTTTGACTTTTTAACTTTAGAGAATCTATGTGGGTCAGTTTTCCCTGTTTTAATTAGCAAAATCAAAATAACAAAAAATGGCAATTTCCTTCTTTCAAGCTCAAGTGGACTACTCAGCCTGTAGCAATAATTATATTTTTCAAATGTGAGGTGCCTAATTTAAAATACGAGATTCCCAGTAGTTGCAGAAGTTTTAAGGACAAGAAGTGACAGAAGCAAGTGAGCCTTTTGTTCTTAGTGCTTTCCAGCCAAAAGTCCTCTCAACATCTAAACTTTGTGGGAATTATGTCACTCTTGTAAATAAATTTCTGTGTCAATATTATTTATTGGAAAATATTTTACCCACTGGGGTAAATGAAGAGCAAGGCTTACTAATCAGATTACTAGCACGCTTATTCTAATTTATACGTTCCATGGTTAGCCTTTAAGCCACAGTTGACCTCTTATTTTTTATATTAACTGGAAACCATTCATCAAGTGAGTTACCCCTCTCCTTTCAAATCCACTTGTATTACTAAAAGGTTGAGTAAAGACCTCTGGGGAACAAGGGCAATTTTTGACATGGATCTCAACAGATTAAACTATGCAGGGACAATATAGAATACATTGGAGCAATAACATTATCACATCATAGCCTGATTGAGAGGCATTTCCTTGCATTTTTGTCCTTTTACCATAAGCCAATAGTAGCCACAGGCATTTGACTGGAGAGCCCGGAGGATTGACAGGCCTGGCAGTCATTACACGCTGGATTGAATACTAGATTACTCCAAAGTGGCTCAGGGTCAAGGATCAGTGTGTTCCCTTTTGGCACTAAATGACTTTAATATCCTTACTGTATTAGTCAATTACTTTAAAGCTGCTGCTCTCTGAGCTCTCTCTGCCCCCCTGCAGTTTACTATGGACATTTGAATTGCTCCCATACTTAACCCACACATCTGCTTTTAGCTGTCAAAAGAATAGTGCTACCACTGGAGCTATTGACAATGCAAAATGAACAGAGATACTTGCTGTCAGTGTCAAGTGGCACTTTCTTTCCATTGTTTGTTTTAAATAACTCCTAAATAATGCCACAGCGACACCGTTCCTAACTTAGGAAGAATCTGATGGTGGTTTACAGCCTACCTTTAATTTAATTTCAACATGACCAAAACAAGCAGCAGTAAATTATTCTGTCCACAGAATTAGTTGTTTTTTGGGGAAAAAAAAAATGTATTCCAAAGAGCTGAAGTACTGCGGTAAGGTACAAAATGAAGGGTTGCTTTCAACTCTTGTTTCAATTTCACAAGAGTCTCTGTGACTATAGCAAATTGCACTGCACTTCTGAATTTATTGGTGCAACACAGTGAAGAATTTTATATCATGGCCACTGAACATTAAAAGGTCTGGCTTGGCTTGGTGTTAAACCAACATGTCTGGATTAAATATGAGCAGAACTGATCTGAATTTTAAAACTGCTTGAAAGTCATGCCTTCAGTGTTTTAGTGAAAGTGATATCACTGCACATGAAAGCACATCTGTGCTGTGGGGCCCAACTTGTGTGTGGTGATGTCATTAGGTTAAAATAGCAACTCAGGACTTTACAGCTAGATACATACAGAAATAATTTTCCTTTACAAATATATCTATTTTCATCTGCATGAGGATAAATGGGCACTGCATCTTACTGGGAGAGCTGTTGACTGTGTAGTTTGGTGAGCCCATGTTGCACGCAGTCATATTTTTCCTCTTTTTATATTAACCTATGACATGAATGTAAGGGCTGGTTGCTTTGCTCTTCTTGTGAAAAATACAACTAGCATTTTACAAGGAATAGCACCATGCCTATTGCTGCGTGCATCAAATTCATCTGCTTTTTGGACAATCCAAGAAGGATCTGTCATGTCAAAGTTACCTTTCTTATTCTTCAGAGAACTGTTAAATATCCTAATGAGCAAGGGCTTTGGACTCTTCATTTAGTGCATGAAAAAAAAATCAAATTTTGACATACAAGGTAGGTGTAACACAGGTCATTGCTATTGGGAATTCTAAAAGACATGATATCCACGCTGCCCAGCAAATTTAGCAGCATAGTGTCCACTCTGACCTGTTTGCCGATGACAAGGCCAAAGAAAAATAGAATCCACTGTGCACTGTAAGCTTCTGAAAGGATTAGGCAGTATCAGAGACATTTTAGCTCCTGGCTTCAGCAGGCTTTGTATTTCAGTGGAAATTAAAATTGCTGTGTTAGGAAGTAGATGAAACAACTTTTGAAAAAAAATTCTCAGTCTCTAAGTGCCTGTCCTTGTTATTCAGGATCTTTAGGAATATGAATATATTGTAGGTAACAGAGCACTAACAGAAATGCAGATATATGATCAGTTCTATAATACATGCACACTTATATGTTTTTCAATACACAAAAATACTTCATATGATGAATTCTGAGTTTTGCCATTTCAGGTAGATAATACATGTGTTCTTACTCCAGGAAGGCAGACAGACAGTATGCTGTGGACATTAATATATGTTTCGTTTGCAGTGTGCCTCAACTCAGTGGCTAAGCATAATGAATGGTGCCTTGGGGAATGCTCTGAATAATTGTGCTAATTTAAAATTTAGTCAGCAAAGGACCTTAAAAAACTTGATACCTCTTGGTAATGATGCATCATTAGCACTTTTCATTCATTTATATTTTGTTGTGTTTAGGGATTTGGGTATTCAGGAGAAGAAAGGTAGTCTGACAAGAGAGTGATTGAATCAGCCCCCTTGATACCTGGGAGTGACAGAAGGTGAAGTACTTTAGCTGCAGTTGACAACTACTTTAATATGAGCCACTTATAAATATTTACAATTCATAAGTCAATGATGAGCTTCTGTATGGCACATAAATAATACCATATGTATTTGGCATATTTATTTGGAGCCTGATCATTAATTGGAAGATAGCTTAGTGTTAAAGAGTTATGGAAACATTTTCAATTAGAAGAGCTTCCTTTGGAGACTGCAGTGTACAGCTTTAAAGAAAATAATACACATGAAACAGGTGAGTTCACACTTCTAGAAAACTGCCATTCTCTCAACTTAATCAGGGGAGCAAAACATCCAACTCCAGTGCAATAACATACGTAAGATTAATAGAAACTGGCTCCCGATGATTTACTTGGCACAGACACCATAGCACTTAACATATGGCCTTTCTGCAGTACAACGATAAACATATCAGCATCTAGTCAAAAAACACTGAACCCTATTTACTGCACGAGTAATTGTGTTGGGGATATAATTCCTCTTGTTAAGGAATTCTACTAATAAGTTGATTTTGTAGGCTAAATGAGACACCTTGGGTGCATGATTTTGATCTGACTGCAATAAAAGGTTGACAGGTTGAAAATTAGGCACCTATTGACTGACAGATTTCAATACTTTTTGTTCAAGACAGATATTTATATGCAAACTTTTTGTTTGTTTCTCATATTAAATGTTGAACATTGTTGAAAAGAGAGGGGAAAAACCCAAGAGCCCCACACTCCATAAACCACAATGAAATAAAATGAAAAAGCTGACAGAGAATGCATCCTTCTTTTTGGGGTTTATTCTTTTTATTAAGAAGCTAAAATATCTGTATTTTCCTAAACTATTTTAGACAGAGTAAATATCTGCAGCTTCTGTCTCTTTAATATGAGTGCGTGGTGCAGTGATGAGTTCTAAATACATTAATCAGGAGTGAAAACTAAATTGAAACATTCTGGAGTACATTCTTGTATACATAAAAAGATAAACTAACAGCACAGGCAAACTTACTGTGTTTGTGTGTCTAATTTTTGTGTTTTCTGGACTTTGTCATCCATATTTTTTTAATATAACAATGAGGTTTTAAATGACCACTTGGGATGGACACTCCTTTCTTTCCATCCTGGTGGGTAATGAGAGAGACAACACCTCCAGCCATTATTCCTTCGAGTGCTGAGTGGGAGTGCAGTTAACTTTGATAGCATAGAAGTAAGTAGATCTTTTATTGCATAGGAAAAAAAATGTCGAGAATAACCTATTCAGTTTAACATTTTCACAGAGTAATTACACATAAAATTAGCTACCATCAAACTTTTTAGCTACTTTTCCCAATCATATTAACTGCATACATACACATTTCATCTTCAAGCATGGAAGAATTATTTTAGCCTGGCAATATCCACAGAAACAATCTAGAGTGTTGTTTTTTTCCATTTTAATTGTTGATAATTTTGGGTTTGAATCTCAAACTATAATTAATTTTTTGAATACTAGTATAGAAACTCAATCTGCAATGTCTTTCTCATATCTGTACAATGCAATCACCCATAAATGCAGTTTCAAATATCAAAACGGTGTCTGTTTTCTGTTTAATTTTTTATGCTCTTTTGTAATAGGAGTCTTCTTGTCATGGATCATCCTGAGGTATGTAAACAACATACGAACTTACTTTGAATGATATATAATCTCATAATTTTCTCTCATAAAATGACATATACAAATCAAGGAGCTAAAGCATGGAAAGTAACATATTTTGGTCTTGTGACTAATGGTAACCTGGTGCTATTGAATTACTGAACTGTGTCTGAGAACTAATGAGAAAAATTTCCCAGGGGAATCTTTATCCAATGCACTTGGAGAGCACCTTGGGGACTCATTCCGTGTCTGTCACCTTTCCCGTCTCATTGACACTCAGCTTCTTTACCACCATTACACTGTGCAACCATTTCACTTTACACCTCACGATTAGAATATTAAAAGGAGAGAATACTACACTACTTGCTCCAGATAGCAGAGTTGTTTTTGACACTTAAAATAGAAATTGTCACTGAAATATCACAAGGACATGACTATCTCCAGCTCCAGAGCTCCCATAGAACATTTTAAATCTCAGAGGTGTATTATTTTGAAGCCACTCATATTTTTTCATATTTCATTTCTTAATTAACAATTAAACACTTAAGGATATGTCATGTCATGTGGACCACAAAAATGATTTCTCATAGATAAAATTTGCTCCTGTCATAATAGCAAGGACTGAGTCACTGTTATAGATTATATAATGTTGCATTTTTAAATGAAGGAATAGAAATGTCATTAGCAAAAATATATCATTTTCCATGTGGTAAATATTTGGTGAAGACCTGTGAAGTCTAAAAGCATAAGGAAAACTCTTCAGTGCATATAAATGGCTTTAGTTTCATTGATTTAAGAACACTGCTGATTTCCCTCAGAGAGGATTTGTCTCATATATCTTACATCCGTATTTAGAAGAGCTTTGGTATATCCCGTTAGGGCCAAAACCTGCCTTCCTGTGAAAAGCTCCCTCACTGAACTGCACGGAATTACTCTCATGAGTAAGAACAGGGAGGATTTGGCCTCAGGGAATAAAGCTCAACTTTAAAAAGTTTGAAAAAATCCAACCACATTTTTTCACTTAAAAAGTGCTCTAATTTCACCTGGTTGGTGATTTCAGAGAGAAGCTAATTAAAGCCAATGGAGAATTTTAAAAACGAAGAAAAAAACACAAATTAGGACAGCAGGGGGAAAATAAGATTCCTAATTATATGTAATGAGGATGTCTTCTACATAGTGCAGTAAATGTTCACCTTTTCTATAATACTGAGATTATGCTGATTTCTGCTGTGTGGCCCAGGGTGTGCATACAGCTGCATGTACCCACGGCACAAGTATTTGATTTTATTAAACAGTTCTAGTTGGCCAAATGTCCGTGGGGGTCACACACTGTGACTTGTGTGGAGACTAAGAAGTACTGAACATATTTGACATATATTAACAGAACCTTGTGCCTTCAGCGGCTGTTTTTGTCGCTTCGTTTTGTTGACATCGAGGAAGTGTGGGAAGGGGAGATTATTTTGGCAAGTATTAGGAAGAAGTCAGGCTATATGCTGAGTTTGGTTTTGTCGTTTGCCAAGAAGGAACTTTCCATGGAATTGAAGAAAGCATCCTGTCATTCCATCCTGCTTCTTCTGAAGATGGTGGGATTTCTGCTATGGACTCCTTAAGGACAGCCTGAATGCAGTATTTTCTTCAGTAGTGCACAGCCACTGGTGTGGTAGAGTAGATCTATTATGTCTTGAAAATATTTGAGTGTACCAATTTCAGCATTGCATTATCAACAGCTCAGTCTTTCACTATTGACTCAGCAAATATTCTTTGCTCTAAACAAAATGAAAATGCACTCTTGGGGTTTTCTAGAGGATTCTGTCCCCTTCCCATGAATTCTTTCAGAGGAGAGGTAAAGTAAAATTGGAGACTGACTTAAAAATTACAATATTACTGATAATGTATAGAGAATGACAAAAAAAACAAAACTGAAAAACAAACTCTGTCAGGAATTATCAGTCCTCTGACGTTTGATGCAAGATTTTGATGGTGTGAAAAATACAGTGATGATGATGAATAGGGAAATAATGTTTCTATGTTTTCTTCTACAGTTACTCTGAACCTACTGGAAATACAAATGTTTTAAGTCTTATTTGTTTTACCAGATTGAGTTTAAATAATTAGAACTAGGAATAGTCATGCATGTCTGTGACAAGTGAGGATGAAGCACTTCTGCTCAGATGATCTCCTTCATCTCCCCTCTGCATCCATAAAGCACAGAGTGAAATAAATGAATAAGAAGCAAGGTTGTGAAGACCTGTATTACCAGCTCTAGCCTGTTCACCTTTACCTTTCGATTTTGAATTGCAGGTCACTGTACTTTATTCCAAGTTCAAACCAAAACTCCTTTATCTGTTCTGTTGCTTTAACTGGTCTGAGATCTACCATGCATGAACAGAATGTGAAAGAGGAAGCTAGTTTATGGTTATTTTAGAAAAGCTTTTGCTTTTCACTTCAGAGTGCATAATCTTGAAAAATAAAATCTGCCAACTGGTCTATTTAAGCTTCCTCTTTTTAAATATCTAGATTTAAGTCAAAAAATATGAGAGGTATTTTTGGTTGTTTGGCTTTGGGTTTTTTTTAAGCACTTTTTTTAAACAGGAAGTTTACATGTTCCTGTCTCTCCTTCTACATGGGAAAATACAATTCTTTTGAAAATATGTGGGGGAAACACTCCATGTCAATACTTACAACATCAGGAGACAGGTTGTGAACTGTATTTCTTTGTCTTTCTCAGAAAGATAATTATGAGTGTGGCAGAGTAAGAAATCCTTAGACTTCTGGTTTTTCAGGAGCCATGTGAAGCAGATACTTGATTCAGTATCATCTTAGTACTGCTACAGGCAGCCAGCTGTTTCAGTGGAAGTTGAGATTTAATATGCATTTAAACATTTTCTCTGTGACCTCTCTCCCACCCATTAAATTTTTTACTACTGTCTCTTATGAGCTACTCAGGGGTAGTTTTTGATTGTGAGTTGATGAGGCTATGTTAAAGCTTCCCAATGCTTTGGATACCCAAATCCATGACTTCCTTATGTAGCAAAATTTCAACTAAAACCTGAGGGCAACTAATATATGTGTAAGTACTACTAATTCCATTAATCCTTACTAGTACACAACACTGATTTTCAGGAACAGTAAGTAAAATTAGGCATGTTTCATCATTTGTCTTTTTACTTTACCACCTTGGACTTAAAAAAGGCATCGACTTTATGTAATTCATATGTAATTATATATATGCATAGATAGAGAAATGTGCACTTTTAGAATGAGTCTCTTCGGGCCAAGAAAGTTCAAATGTAATCCTCCCACTGACACAGATCTGTGTGCAAATTTCCATAAGTTCAAGTAGAGATGCATAAATAGAAGCAGCAGAGCATCTGACCAATCACTCATGTTCAGGACAGTTACCCTGTTTCAGATGTTTACGTTAAAGTTACTCTGTTTTGAGCTATTCACATTTTCTTTTGAGAAACTGTGAAGGCAGAGAGTTATTAAGAAATGTGTTATATGAATGTCCATGGGGAAAGGAAAAAAATGAATGCAGAACCACTTTCAATACCTCAGTGTCCACAACTAATGCTATGGTGGAGAGCTGAGACGAGAACAGACACTGTGTATTGATGAGACAAAAAGCTTGCCCTGAACTTTTGCATACTTGTGAAAGAAAAATATTTTAGTTATAACCAGCGTTTTTTAGGAGTCAAACACTGTGTTGTGGGTATCATATATTTTGCCTACCAACATGCAGTGCTTTGAAGAAAGCAAATCATACATGTTTAAGCCAAATTGGTGTCTCTCAAAATCTTTCTCTGCAAATCCAAGTCATGTCCGAATGTCTTTTTCGTTCTTTAATATCCAATTGAGAATGTGCAATGAAACACTAATGTAACTGCTTTCTAGTGCTAACAGCAGGCAGATAATAAGATAATAAGATAATAAGATAATAAGATAATAAGATAATAAGATAATAAATAAAGTTTACATAGTTTTTATAAATAAAGTTTTATATGGTTCAAGGCCCTGATTAGCACTATTATTGGTCATTCCTTTCAGTTTTTGAGATTTCATTGCACCAAGCTAGGAGCTTAACATGTACTGTTTTGATCATTCATCCTGACCTGGTTTGTCACAAACAGCTAAAAGTTCTGCTCTAAATGACTTTGATGGTGTCAGTGCCAAAGCAAACGTGGGGTATATGTTTACAGTCTCCTTTTTATACATGTCTGGGGCAGAAGAGCTTTTGAAGCAAATTACTTCTCACCCACACAGAGGGTATTTCTTCAATGTCACAGCAGAGGTCATTGACAGGGCAACACAGAGAAGACAGCTTCCGAAGAAGAGTATGCTTACATTTTCCATAATGCTCATCCAACTTTTCTCAAGCACTTTCAAGAAAAATATATTTAACCCTTTTATAATTAGCAAATGCAAATACAAAAATACATCTTTAAAACTTTAAGAATCTGCAATATTATATGATGTTTGCAGGAATAACTATCACATGCCACCGTAGTCCCACAGTTCTGGTAACAGCCGGAATGATGGATCATTTTTGTGTTTTAACAATAAATAATTTTAACTGCTAGTCTATTCAGTGAAGCTATATAATTTCTTGTTGATGTTGCTATACTGACCTCTGCAGGCTTTGGAAGTTTGGAACATTGTTTACTGCAGTGACTGCAGTGACCTATGCAGCTAAAAGAGTCTGTAGCACCAGAATGCTTGAGGGCTAAAATACTTACCTGAGAGCTGTATTTCTTCTCTGTTCTAAATAACAAACTGTAAAAAAATTAAGGTAATGATTTGAAAGTAAATGTTCTTGATGTTCAGACTGTGTTAGTCTAGGAAAAAGTAAAGTGAAAAAACAGGTATTTAAATAGGTCGGTTACAGATTTGGGGGGTTGTGATATGACCAGATAAATAAGAAATGCAGCCATTTTAGACAAAAAGTATTATTCCTGTTAAACTTATCCCTTAAAAAAAAAAAAGAAATTTTGCTCCTATATATAATTAAATTAAAAGTTGCATATGTTCAGTATAGTTTTTATCAGTTTTCTCAACTAAGACAGACACACCCACCAGGATGAATAGCAATACTTAAATGATGCAAAGTTCCCCATCTTCTGGGTTTCAGTATTTTGAGTTAAAATAATTTCACAGACACAGTACAATGCATGCATTAATCTAATCTGGGTTATTTTCTGTTAAATACTTACTGCCTTTCTGGAGTTAAGTGTGTTCATTACATTTATGCATGTCCAAATACAATTTTTCAATTATGGTCTGACACTTCTTTTATACATATATATCATTTTTGTAACTTATAGTAATGTTTGGCTGACACACAGAGCTATGCCCTATACCTTGTTTATGTTAGAAACAAAGACTCTCTGAACTGCAGCTCTGTTTATAACTATTTGTGGTTTAACAAATGACAAAATACAGAAGACTTAAAAATCTTGGTCTGGAAAAAATATCTCAGTCTGGTTTATGTTTTCATCTACTTTCCCTACATTTATTGATTTTGTTAACTGTTTCAGCTAGTCACTGTACACTTCTCTGACCACATCGTATTTATGTTGTATGCAGGTAGCTGACATTTGAAGAAAAACAAAACATACAGGATGAAGTCCTGACTCCTCTGAAAGCTCCCATTGACTTTAGGAAAGCCAAGCATTTTCCTGCTGTATTTTTGTCTCTCTTGCTTCATCTTCAGAATTAAATGATTTCTTTGACAAATTCAAAGTTTATCTAATTAATCTTTTTCCATAAGATACTGACAGGTTATACTCTGAGACAGACATATGGACATGGACATGGCCATCTCCACTATTTGTGGAAAAAACTGTGCATTTTGGGATGAATTATCACTCACACTGTATTAAATTTTCTGTTATCCAGTGCTGTTAACCAAGAGATGCCAATAGATGGGCAAAACAGACAACAGATGGTAGGAGAGGAAAATACACACGGGAAGCTGCAACACAGTTCTTTAAATATGTGGCTTAACATTCACTTCCTCAGTTTTATTTTTTTCCAGTTTTTAGTGTTGTCAAAACGAATGGTGTGAGATAACTGGAGATTTTTCTGAGAGAAGAAAGATTTTGAGATTACTATTCCATTTATCTGCAACATTTGCATTATAAAAGTCTCTATAATATAATCTCCTAACTAAACTAAGTTCTGGTCATCCTCTTGTGCTGATTCCTGTGGTGCTCAGAGCTCTGGATGAAGGATAAATTTTTGAGCATTTATAGGGTACCTATCCGAACTGTTCCCATCCAAATCAAGAGCAGTGTCAAAAATGATAGTAAAGTTTCTACAGAGCAAAATTCTGGCACACACCTAATGTTCTTCAGTCACAGAAATGCAGTCAATCTATGGTCTAATAGACCAAGCTAGGGCTAATCAGAAGTAGAAAAGACACTAGTAGAGATAGCAAAGAATTTAATTCTTCAAAATCAAATGTTTTACTCTGGAGATCTGCTCCTTTTGTTCCACACTGCTTGCAAATGTTAATATAGCCACATTGTCCTGCTCAAAAATATTGACAGAGTTTGAGACAAAACCCCTGCATCTTTATGGTCAGCTGGTAGCCATTGAGAATGGCCAAAGATAGACTCACTTCTGGCTATCAGCAAGTTTCAATAGGCTGGCAAAGTAAGAAAAGGACAGCTGGATCGGGGATGTGATTCCCTCCACTTGCCCATCGCAAAACGAAGCTCTAGGGAACTGCAGGTAGAGGTAAAACAGCAGCAGCAGTGGCAATTGTCAGTCCATTCTGATTCTCAACCATGCTGCCTACACTGAAAACTGAAGTTCTGAGAAACCTGAACTGGCTTGATGGACTTATGTTGTTATATGGTGTAGTGCAAAGAGGAAAAGTCTAGGTTTTGCTTTAGCAAATGTGTTCTGGCTCTGGGACCCCATGCCTGAAAAATACCTTAACAGCAAGGACTGTTCAGGGCTTGTGCCTGGCCCAGGCACACACTGTTCATGAGCAGGGAGCTGAAAGCTGGAGGCACTTGTGCCCCCATTGCAGCAGGGCATGTTAGAGGGCTGTCCTGGGCATGTCTTCAGCTGTAGTCCCACCAAGAAGTAACTGCTCAGAGTCTGCCAGCAGTGTCTCTAGTACATGCTTCAAGTCTCCAAGTATAAAGCAAGCTGGAACCAGGAAAACTCTACATGGCACACTAAATTAATAACCTATATGCACCCTAAGCACAGGTACCAGAACAGTTTAGCTATGTCAGCATAACTAACCAGAGGAGTTATGATGGGACTGTTTTTCCTAGGACATGTCAGGGCTGTTATGACACTCATTATGTAGCTGTTAAATTAACCTGGCTGGAATTGAGGACCACTGAAAGTTAAGATAAGTCATTCATTTTTTCTTTTGCTACAGTTGCAGTTAGATAGCACAGTAAATTCCAGAGCTCTATAGAAACTAAACCCATAGTATTTGAATTATGGCTCTTTGTGTATTGATCCCAGATTACAGCACCTGGACAAGTGGTCTGAGAAACCATCAAAGCCTTCTTTGGACTGTCAGTGTTGATTGCTTGGTGTGCACATCAGGTCTATACTGTAATGTGAATAATCATTAAGTGTTACATTCCCACACTTTTCTGTTTTGATGGAAATTTGGGGCAGGATTGTGGCCTGATTCTGTCAATGTAAAGAGTATAGTTTTGCTTTTGCCCTAGAAGTTTCTAATTTGTGCTCATTTCTCTCTTGGATCTCTGTGAAAGCAGTTGAGCAGGTTGTCAGCTCCTTTTTATTTTTCTAAGCACAAGCCTTGTTACGTTTTGCTTAATCTTCCATCCGTATGGTGACATGTAAAGCTGAAGCTTGACCATTTAAGAGTTCAGCAATACACAGCCTCCCAGCAGGTCCCCCCAGGGCACTGTGTCAGATGGTATTAGCAGAAGAACCAAAGTGAGTGTCCCTGCTGCACTGCTTGGACATGTATAACTGGAGCATTCTGCAATCGCAGAGTACTGTGTGTACAACAAACTGTAAGCTCCCTTTAGACCATAATATAGCTTTCCACACATGCCCTTAAAACTGAATTGTGTTCTAAGAAATAGAAGTAAAAGAAGTAAAATGGAAACTCAGTAAAACAGCATCTTTGCCTATTTCCCCTTTTGAAATCTATTTTCTGATGGGGATGTAAAACTCACAGTGTAATGCCAGATACACCTCATTGTATACTACTACTCCTATGAAAAGGAGTAGTCTTTATGCTATTTAGGTGGCACAGAGCAGATACAATAGGGGCTATGTCCTTTTTTGCAACATCTGTGGTGCTATTTATGCAATAGACTAGATATGGTACCTCATTACTGGTATAAGCAGAAGCATCACCCATCAATCACACAGAGATTTTACTTTGCATACTTCAGGGGCTGAACTTGTCTCAGTACTTCTGAGACAGTGGACATAGAGCCTTTTTCTGATGTTTTCTGATTTTCAATAAAACCCCACTATTGGATGTATAGCGTGCAAATAGACTTTGCACTGTACTCTAGCTATCAGCAATGGTGTGCAGGCTGCAATTTAAGGAGAACTATTAGCCTTCTGCGATGTTAAATTATTGGAGGGCATGCAATAATAATAATATGGGAAAAGACAGCACCCTGGTGGGGTGAAACAAAGAACATTTTTTAGCCTGATTGTACACAGCCTCAATAGCAGCCCTTCTTGTTCACACAAAAAAGTTCCTTCCTGGGAAGCATGGTTGTTATACAGTGACATTGTATTCTTCTTACACAATGGCTTTAATTTGGCAAAGTACCTTATTCACACCTGGGTCTTTGAGGAATTGTATGGTCTCACCCGAGCTAAAACAGCTGTTCATGAGCTCAGAGTCAGGCCCATCCTTAAGAGTTAATCCAAATATGACCTCTAAATTTTGTTGGCTTTCACGTTCCCTGACACAAGGAATTGGATCTACTTTAATTTAATATATCACTTTGGGTTTCTTTTTTTTTTTTATTTTTCTCTTTAACACATCTTGGTTATTTTTTAGATCCTCAAAGAATCTAACACAGCTTTTTTAGTTTAATGTTATCAATGACAGGAATTTATTTTTTAGCACAGTTTACAACCAAGTTGACCACAGGGGGTATCCAACTGTTTGACAAGTGGCTGAAAACTGGTGTGGAGACAAACCTATTGTTGTGAAATTATCCTCTACTTATTTAGACCATGCAAACTGAGCCCAGACTAAAGCCAAGTCAAAAATTAAACATTTCAACCACAAAAGAAGAGAGAGAAATGACATAACCTGGACATATACTTCTGGAGTGGTCTGACCCATTGGTATGTAATAGCTCAAAGTCTGGGCCATGGTAATTTCTCTGTCTTTTAAATACTGCTGGAGTGCAGCTAGCACATTTTCTTGAATTCCCTGTCTCATAATAACACAAAAAGCAGCAAATGGCAAACCCTCCCACCTCAAATATTAGAAACAAGTAATCAATTGAGCAAATTAACTTTCTCTTTGTGCCCTAAGATTAATTTATACATTTTAAAAAAGAAAATATTTACATAAAGTGAATGTACTTTGCAGATTATAAGTGAAAACTTCAAGCATCTATCTCTTGAGTTAAAGGTCTTTGGGCACAAGATTAAAGAGTCAGATAATTTCTTCTGGTTCTGAATGAAAAGAAAATTGAAGTCCCACTGCCTTGAATAAAAAGATTGCCCATGTATTTTTTTGCCTTTGTAAGCTCTTAGGGCAACAGACATCCTGCTGTAGTTTCAACAGTAAAAACATGGATCAAGTTGAGTCTTTCAAAGGAATGGTGTGTTCAGCAAAACAATTTTTTAACAACTGTAATTTTCTTTTCACAGAAATAAATAAGGTCCAGTTTTGTATTGCAATATGTAGTCAAGAACAGTGTGGCTTTTAGGAGAGTGGACTATAGCAGTGGTTTTGCCTATTTCCACTACTTTCTCTGAATATCCTGGCAAACCAGTTTGTTGACTATAGCCCTCAAATACTGGTGAATTCCCAGCTCATGTTGGCAAATGGTCAGTGCTCCTGGCTTCACTAAAAAAACCACTGCTTTTAGTGTACAAAAATTAGTTGAAAAAACATCTCTATTTGTACTCACTTGTCTTTCTTCCTGTAGACTTACATTTTATCAGCTGGGAAACAGTACTGCTGCCTGCATAAGCATTTGTGACTGGCCTTCCCTCTCATCCCAAAGTCTGAGTAAATATCTAAGGATATCAGAACATTTCTATTGTCATCTGTTATGCAGATTAGTAATGACTTAGATGCTAGAAACTCTATTCAGTGATATGAAATATGATAGTTTTGGCTACTCATTTGCATCTGTTGATCTTATTTTTCACTATCTGAATATTTCTTTAGTCTTTTGTTTTGCTTCAGAACTGATATAAAAGTTGCCAAAGAATTTTGACTTTTTCCATAGGAGATGAATGTTTCATAGATGCGAATACCTGGAACAGCTGTATGGTTAGGTGCATAATATGGGCACCAAAATTGGCAATACGTTGGACAGAAAAACAGCAGACTTCTATGATTTAAAAAGTATTGTGCAAATATGCAGCCCTTAATGCCATTTATGAATTAATCAAGTGCACAAGCACCTCTTATGAGGACTTCATATCAAGCAAGGAACTCGCCTAGGGACATAATATTAAAAGACCCCTACAAAACTCATTAATAGGAATTACATCTTCCAATTTTTAATTTAAATATATAATAGAAAAAGAAACAAGCGGTGTTAACTTTCCACTGGACTTGAATTAAAGATAATATAATGCAGGATTTACAAAAGTTTTTAAAAATGCTGAATAAATACGTATTTCATATTTGGATAGCACCATTCCACCAAGACATTTCAAAAAGTAATTTTGACACTGATGCAAATAACATTCTGCCAGGCACTTATTTTGGGTACAAAAGACACGATTTTGTTGTCATTACTGACAAATTCTTTTCTCAGGAAGCACAATATAGTCCAATAAAAACAAGAGAATGGTTAAGTAGGACAGGTCCATTGTGACTCACCTGCCTTTACATCCAGTTCTTTCACAAGGCGAGAGAAAGGAGTTTAGCTTAACCTTTGAAACAGGAGCAAAATTAGGTAAAGTTGTCTGAAGTCACTGTATTTTTACCTGGATATTATGGAAGTACTTTTAAATGCTACCAGGCAGTTCAGATAACATAAAAATTCCAATACTGCCTTCGACTCGAGTCAAGGGTACACTTAAAGAGTTATTAGCACCCAGCAAAGTGTGTTAAGTCTGACATTCATGATGTCTCAGTTATTAAATAGATACTAGTACACGTACTGATTTTCTTATAAAACTTAATAATGATAATGACCTTTCCATTTAGAATCAAGCTTTCAATGCTGAAAACACCAGCAGATTTATAGAATTTTATGCTAGGCGCAAATTACAGATCATTGTCAGTTTTTCATATATACAGAACTTGAAATGTATTTTTCACTTTTCATCTTGAACATTCATGTGTCATAATGACCATCAAATGTATATATTTCTGTGCATAGCTAACATAATTGATGTTACACTCAATTTGTCATTTGATTTAGTGCTCCTCTGCACCAGTGCATTATTCCACTGAGGTGATCTGCACACAATAGTGCCTTTAAATGTTAAAAAAAGATTACAAAAAAAATTGTGCCAGGGACTCTGCTTCTGATACTAAACAACAGAGCAGATGATTTGGATGGCAAAACATCATCCTCAAGCTGACTAATATATAAATCTTTTTGAGTAAAGAGTGAAAACAGATGCTGAGGCTGTCATTTTGCCACTCAAACTTGTAACACTACTGCAGGGATTTTCCTTTTTGGATACACTGAAGGGTGATAAGGTACACTTATAAAGAAAATGCCAGATATTGCTAAATACTGAAAATAATTTGGCCTGGAGCACTGAGCTTAGTCAAAATTACTGATTTCAAGGACCAGGTTTTCATCTACTAAAAAATCAACACATTATCTCTTTCTTCAATAAGCCTATGCCAGCCTGTTTGAGCCCAGGATCTAGCCCATCTCAATAATGAATGTGAATAAATCCCATGGGGTTTACAGCAGCTGAGAATTTGACCCCTGACTCTCTGCTACACAGAGAAAAAAAGAAATAATTTTTAGAATATTTAATATATTTTCTTATGCATGAACCAGGGGTTATTTCTAAAACAAACAAGCAAGACTCTGTGCTTCAGCAGAGATGATTATAAGCAACAATGAATATGATAGAGACACACTTCTTTTTTTTATTTTTTCTTTTTCCCAAAAATCCTTTTCCCCATACCTCTGTGTAATGCTTCATATTCCTTTTAGCCACCACATCTATGTCTGATTCTGTCTCAGTTATCTGAGGGGCCCAGGTTATGTGAGGAACTATTTCTGAATACTGGTACTCTGAAAGGGTACAATTTATGTGACTTCAAGTTTACTTACGTGATAAAAATAACTCTTGCAAAGTTGCATCTCTGGTTACTTCAGAAATCCCTACTTACTGCTGGTGATTTTAGAGCACACTATACAACTTTAAGGGTGGAAATTATCCACCTGACTTCAGGGATCTGAATTAATCTGAACTTGTCCCAGGGAAAAATGGAAGGGGAGAATTCATTTCACTTACTTGCTACCCCTACCCAAGGTTGACATTTATTGCATCCCAGTTTTTCTCCACTGACTATAAAGGAAAACTTGCAGAGATGCAGATGCCAATTTTTGTCAAATTCCAACCTAACATCTCCATTCTCAGGAAAATTCCCTCATCTCCACCAGGATGACCCTGTCTTAAACGACCGAATCCTCCAGGATGCTCTGTGATATGCTTTTTAACAGCATTTATTCTCAATTGCTTTGGGATCAAGAGTCAAAGATGAAAGATGCTTGCTATGGATTGGGCAAGACTTCTGAGGAAGGGGTAAAGAGATCAAAGAAAAGGGTGAAAAATGTTGTCTCAGGAACTGGATAATACCATGCCAGCTATTTCCTCTTGTGGAGAAGACAGAGCTTGTCATTGGGCTCCCACAGAGAGCTCACAAAGCAAATTTTACTTGTTCTGCCCGCAAATTTTCTGAACAATGAGTACCTACTCCAGGTGATAGGAGTTAAAGCTTATACCTCATTCACATAATGTAATGTTAACACAAGAATAAAGAAAGGTTCCAAGAAAGTGATTCTGAAAGATCTGAGCATTTTCTTCCCATACACAGGACCTCAAATGAATATTAAATCACCTAAGACCAGGCAGAGGCAGTAAAATGAATGGCATCCTTCTTCTTTTTGAAAAACAACATGCTGGTGTTCTGTGCTTAGGTATCATGATTCCATCCAGAAAATTTAAGTCTATATATGATCCTAGTCCCAAATCAATCAGGTCAGCTAAAAGCTTGCAAAAGTGCATTTCTTGATCATATTTATATAATTACATAAAAAAATAACAGTTAAAGATTTTGGGGAAAGAAACCAAAAACCATAACACACTAACGCAGTGAATGTAAGAAGAGAAGCACAGTTAATACTTCAATTTAAAGTAACAGGAGAGTGTAAAAATACTGAATTTGTTATCTTTGAGGAGCCAAATTTTTTTTGCTTTACAGAGAATCATGTGTGTTCTCTTTTTACAGACACTGGAAACTGCTAAGCATTAACAGGTAAGAGCAGTTTACACAGTGATTGATATTTGCTAATTTTACAAAAATACGAGGGTATTGACTGTGATGTACTCCATCTAATTACTTTTATTATTTTACTGTGGCTGTGGTGGAACTCAGTCCCAGAATCCCAGATCTGGGTAAACTATCCCATTAAATTTATAAGGGAAAAAATTTATAGTGGGGTTTGGGTTAGTTAAAACCAGAAATGTATTAAGAACAAATCCCAGTTTTGAACACTGCTGGACAGGTGGGAAATTCGTGGATGCCAGCTTCTGCCCAGGATTTTTAATACATTGAAATAAGTGTGTGAAAGAACAGTTCAGCAACTTTATTCCTGCATTTTTGCAGAACATACTCATTTTGAAAATATTATGCTAAAAAGTACTGGCCATCTCTGAGGAACTGATCTGTTTATTATCAGTGGGTTTGTATAATAAATGTAGAGTCAGTCTTTAATATTACAGAAAGATCTAGTCTAAACTTAGAAATTCAAAGTTAAAGACGACGTTCTACATTCAATTCATCTTCTGGCACCTTGTTATTGAAGAACATATAATGCTAACATCACACACAGATCTGAGGCTCCACCATTACCTAAGCACAACAGGGTGAGATAACGACAGTGTGTCAGCCTTTTGTTGGTCCGTGTCACAACCTTCACGTTACTTTGTGAGAAGAGCTGCTGTCAGGGCATTTCAAGTTGCTTTTGAAATAGTGCCAAGAATGAGGAGGCCCCACTGTCCAATTGCTTTTCCAGTATTAACAAACTATATAGGGGGAAAAAAAAAAGAAGAAATTGCTCAGTTTGCATCTCAGTGCATGAAAAATCCTAAAGTGTTGCAGGGACAATTGATTATCCAGAGGGCAACACATCATTTCTCGCTGAAAAAGGCCCTTTCTGGCGTCCTACTGGTTATCTATATGAACATTTCTTTTGAATTTTCCTTTCAACAACTGAGAATAAAGAAGAGGTAGAAAATGAGGTTACGGGGAAAAAAATCAGGAGCAAACAATGATTCATAAGATTTTTTGGGTTTTCAGTCCCTTGTCTAAGGATAACCATTTTATTTCCTTAGCAATACTCACCATATCAACTACAGCAAATATTTAAGTATTTCTTCATTTGTTCTTTAGGGATCTTGTTACAATAGACCACACTCTCTATACTAAAACTGTATTGTCTGAATGAGAGCAAAGTGGCCTTAAATGTAGCTGAGATGATTTTAGTGAAGTTCTAATTATCCAGAAAAAGTTCCACAATCTCTATTGTGATTGATTACTCTTTGTCACCATGAACTGGTGGCATTTACAATGAAAATCAACATCGGAATAGTTTGTTCCCATGACGGGACTTTTCACATGGTTAAAGAGAATCATAGTGAAGTGATATGTTGGTTTGAATATTTCAAAATACCACTACTTATGCAAATGAAATAGAGATTAGGACTTGATGATTCACAATTTTCAGTGATTTATAGTTGTTGAAAGGTTGAAACAGCCTTTCTTCTCCACAGAAAAAACAATTTAAAGATGGGTATAGGTTTCTTTGCTTTGGTGCATCATATCATATATTTAATAAAGAAAAAACAGAAATCTAACTGCCAGTCAAAAAACACACTAATTATTCTCTAGAACCCGGCATATATAAAGTAAGTAATTCTATAGTATATAATATACAAATATTGTCAATCCTTGGTCTCTTTTCAGAGGTGTTCAAGCTGTGATTTGTCCAGACTGGACAGTCTCCTGTCATGTGACAGAATAAAATTGTAAACAATTTTATCTACTGGGGAATTAAAATAGTTTTTGGAAACACGGGGAACTGTTCCCACCATTATTTTAGCTTTTGTTTAATAACTGTGTTGTAGAGTATTTGTGTTTGTATTTGCTTGGTGCAAGGTTTTGGAGGCAGGGGAGATTATAGGGGTGGCTTCTGTGAGAAGCTGCTTAAGGCTTCCCCCATGTCTGACAGAATCAATGCCTACTGGCTCTAAGGCAGACCCACTGCTGGCCAAGACTGAGCCAGTCTGTGGCAGTGGTAGCGCCTCTGGGATAATGTATTTCAGAAGGGGAAAAAATTATTACACAGAAGCATCTGTGGCCGAAGAGGAGAGGAGTGAGAAAATGTGAGAGGAACAACCCTGCGGACTCCAAGGATAAAGAAGAAGAGGGAAGAGGTGCTGGAGGAGATATTCACCTGCAGCCGATGGGAAGCCCATATTATCACAGGCTCCTGGAAGGACACCTGGACCTGTGAAGAGAGGAGCACACACTGGAGCAGGTTTGCTGTCAGGACTTGTCACACCGTAGGCTGGAGCAGCTGGTTACTGAAGAACTGCACCTCATGGGAAAAAAGGGAGCCCACATTGGGGCAAAGGATGGACTCCTCTTCCTGAGGAGGAAGGAGCAGCAGAAACAGCAAGATAAACTGACTGTAACCCCCATTCCCCATCTCTGTTTTCCTGGGTAGGAGGAGGTAGAGTCGGTGCCCAAAGTTAGGCCTGGGAAGGAGGGAGGGGTTGGGGGGAAGGTGTTTAAGATTTTTTTTTATTTCTCATTTTCCAACTCTGATTTTAATTAATAAAAAATTCAAGTAACTTCCCCAAGTCTTTCTTTTTTGATTTTACCTGTGATGGTAATCATTAAGGGATCTCTCTCTGTCCATATCTCAACTCATCTCTCCTCTGTCCAGCTGAGGAGGGGAAAGGTAGAATGACTTTGGTGAACACTTGGCATCTAGCAAATCACCATAAACCTAAAAGTGAAAGATTCAGTTTTCAGTGTATGAAGAACATGGTGTCTATGTAAAGTCCTGTCAATTTAATGTTGAGAACTGTCATCTATATTTATAAAACAAGATCAGTTTAAAATGCAAGCAGGGCTTATCTTAAATTTTTCAACTGACAGTGGGTTGATATGACCACTGACATGGATGGTTAGAAGTGCCTCATTCTTGATATGAGCACTTAGCTCCAAACTTATGCTGTATCACATCAAGACAGTATCGAATGTGTTGCATCTTTCTTATTCCCTATGAGTAAACAGGCAAGAATGTATTCCTTTATCTATCTATATATATATGCAAACACACACACAAGAAGAAGGCGCAAGTAGATGCCTCTGGAGGAGACAGCACAACATCTTATTTTTAGTGGTTTCCAGGACAAGGTGCTGTGTACTTCAAAGTATTGTCACAAATCATAGAATTCCATTAATAAATAACCCTCTTTACCCTCAAAAATACACAAAACAGATTGTTCCTATTGGGTAGAATAAAAGATTGATTTTCATCTGTGATTAGCTTGAACATTTGAAAAATTTTCATATGATAATCCTGAAGTTTAGTTTGACAAAAGTAAAGACTAGACCATTCTAAAATCATCACAAAGTGTATTCAGTTTTCAGGTCCCAAGTATAGCAGTGATTTTCAAGTCAGCTTAATTCTGTGCTGTGGAACAAAGAGTAATTTCTGCTGAAAACTTCTCGATGGATATGTAGATGAGAGATGAGATGCCATGTTGCTGAAATATTCAGAAGCTGATACCCATACCAAGAGAAATTCTGTAATGTAAAACATATCACTACCTTATTTTATTTTTTTTTAATTTCTTGCTCTGGGGTTTCTCCCTCAATAAATTGCCTCCTTGACTGCTGGCTTCTGGAAGATCCTTTGGTCTGCTTGGCTTCCCAGCTGCATAGGCTATTCCCAGTCTCTTAGACACAAATAAAAAGAGTTGCCTGTAGCTCTACCTAGCCTGATTGGCACATATGGCAATTGATTAACTACAAGTGACATTGGGGGACTGTCATCAAATACAGCCTTTTTTCTAAGTTCCTAATGAAACGATGGACTCTCCCCTTCAGGGCAGAATCATCCATTAGGCCCATGTGGTCTGAGCTGAAGGCTCCGTAAATTCCCATGTAGCAGTGTAATAACCTTCTTACGAAGCAATGACAGAGACTTCTCTATGAGATGAATGATTTAGAGAAATTACCTGATTTGTCTTGCTTACAAAAGCAATTTGGAAATGGTTGTATTGTTGACAGCTGTCTACCTTCCTTCTGACACTTCTGCTCCTCCCATTAAATTTCTCAGTGCACAATTGTTCTGCCCACCAAAAGTGATGTCAAAATGGGAACACTTTCTGCTTCTGTAGTATCTTCTCTCAGAACAACTTCATAAGAGGCTTTATGAAGAGTAGTGATCTTAGCTTTGCAATGTGCTAGCATGCTCAGCCCAGAAAGCAGCAGAGGCAAAGAGAAGTTCAGAAAAACTTCTGGCAGGCAGAAGAACTGAATATGGGTTCATAACTGAAAGCTACCAAGTTGAAGTTTTTTAAAAGTGACTGCTGTAAATTTCCACGTATCCTCTGAGGTGTAATCATTCACTTCCGTGGGAACTCCTACTCTCTTGAAAACTGGATGAAATTGGTCATGTTAAAGTTTGAGTCTCAATGCTGAACACAGTCAAGGGATATATGCCAGAAACTTAAAGGTATGGAGGAAAGTAAAGTTCAGGAGATTTCACACGAATACATCAGCTTAGAACTTGCAGTGATCTGCATCCTATGAGAGTGAAAACCATCTTCCCTGTAAACAACTGAACAAGTCTTTTGAAAACATTTAGGAAGCTACACAATGATACAAAGGATAAAAGCAGTCTGTAATAATGCCAGCTTATGGTGGTTTTGGTTTTCGGTTTTATTTGTTGGTTTTACTTTTTCTGAAGGCCTAGGAAAATATTAGTGTACTTTGAATCTCTCAGTTTTTTCCAGCAACAAGTATGATAAAATCTCTCTTTGCCAAGTTTTGTTCTTTAAAAATAAGTGTCCAGCAGTGAGTTGTTGAGGTCTGTTCCATTCTCTTTTCCCATTAGTGCTGCCTATGTGATCTGTGTATTGCCTATATACAGATATACTCTGAGAAACTTGAGACTGGACAATATAGTCAGAGGTCTCTGAAGTGGCAGGTTTTTCATTCAGCATCACTACAAGTACAGGTAGCAGGATGGACTTGCCTTCCACTTTTCTGAATACATTACTGCAAAGAGAAAAAGGAGTAAAGATGTCACCACCTCCATCATCTGAAGCCTGTAGAATTGTGATTATATTCTTATTGTGGTACAGTAGAAATAGATTTCCAAAACTGGGCCTGAGAAAAGGTGGAAATGTTTTTCAGTCCTTAATACTTCACCCTTAAAAATGCAGGTCAATATTCTCTGAATTGTTAAGAACTTCTAAGGTTTTGCAAAGTATCCCTAACAATGAACAGTCCTTCTGGCCCTATCTAGTCCTGCTTTCTATAAACTATGTTTTTTTTGAAAAAACAGAAAGTGGTTTGAGTACTGGGAGGAACGTTTGCATTAATAATTCTAAATGTAGTCAAGGCAGTTATTCCACATCTTATCTTGAGGTACTACTGTTCTGTCAACATAAAAACTTCTTCAATCCATTAATCGCCCTTTTTTTCTCTTGTTTGAAGACAAATCTAAATGAAATTCATCTTAACTAACCCTGGATGTTTAAAACTTAGGAATGAAGTCTAAGCCATTCAGCAGTGACATAAGTGTCTTGTTTGCTTAGATTCTTATTCAGATGTTTAACTTCCACCCTGATTTTAGCCACTTATGCATAGTCGAGGGCCTCTGTCATCATTAAATCCTTAAAAATGTATCTCTTCCTTGACACTCCTATTCTTGAATGCCAGAGGTCAAGGCCCATGAAACCATCCCTGACCCTCTGCACACATGCATGCGAAGAAATTGGACCAAGTCTTTACCCTCTAATAATCCAAGTTCACCTTCAAATTCAAATTGAACATGAAAAAAAAAAATCCAAGGCTTCCTTTCAAAATCCTGATGTTGCTGATGTTGGATGTTGTCCTACTCATGGACAGAGGGTGATGCAGGAAAGAGTCTGATTTTGGTAAGGATGGTCTTGCCCTCTTCAATTCTCATCCCAGATTTCCCACTTTCAAGAACAGGAAATACACTCCCAGAACATATAGATGAGCTTTTTTTTCTCAGTCCCACCCTAGATTGATGCTGGGTGTATAACTCAGTGTCTTTTTGAATACCAGCTTGCGAGCACATGCTGCATTTTCCTGTTTGGTGTGCAATTAAGACAAAATCTTCTCAAGGATTCGGTGAGATATGGAGATCATCTTGGAGGACATTTCACAGGAGAGATCTGCTTTGCTGAAAATCAGAAAGGTAGTGCACAAATTCCTATCAAATTAATTTTTCTTTTTGCTTGCTCATAGCAGTTGCACACATGTTGAAGGAAAGAAAACTATTGGTGTGAGAGTTTCAATGGAGTTCAGTGGTGTCAAGATTTTTCAAGTAAACATGTATTGCAAAAGGCAGACTTTGAGAGATTAGCACCAGTCTGGACACTTAATTTTCCTCCTAACAAGGACACCAATCTCTTTCAAGAATCCTAATTGTTCTTACTCAGAAGCCATTAAATATTGTATATTGTATTATATTGAGAGTTCATCTAATTTAAATGTGAAAATTTTGTAAACATCAGTATTATATTATGTTCCATTCATTCATTTGATCCTTTGGTACATTAGAGGGGGGAAATATACATGCATTGAATTCTTGAGATTTTATTTTAAGGGCTGCTTTAATGAATTCTTAATTACATTATTCAAAAGGTCTATTATTCAGCATTCATCTCACTTCTAAATGAAAGTCTTTACCTGACATGTGAATGAAATGAGTCTAAATGCTTTCCATGCCACCTAGGGATTCGTAATAGACTTCTTGCTGAATGGCAGCAGCTGGTTTTCTTTCTGGCTTAAATTTTTGTGGATTATTTGCAGAGATGGACAGGTGTGAAATACTCATCTCTCCCAAGCATCAGTAAACCCTCCAATCTCACCAGATGTAATGCAGCCACAGTGCTTGAGACAGTTGAAAGAGAAAAAAGTTAGAGAGAAAAATATTTATAACATTTCTAAGGTTTCCAAATATAGTGTATAGTTCTCAACGATTCTATTTTGTGTGGAAAAAGGCCCTTACTAAAGATTTTTTTCTTTTTTTATGGTTCACCATTAAAAAAGTTGATGAACATTATAAAAGCACTTGAGATCTGGTTTTTAAAAGTGGTAAATTGACACATTTTCTCATTCCCCATCCATTTCAGTGGGACTAATATCTGATATTAAATGTGGACAAGAGTTTAAGAGCTCAAAATACTCTAGCAGTTCAGACAACAACACGAAATGGTTATGTGCATGTCTGGTCAGAACTGTACTGCCATGACATACACTGGGCCAAATTCCTCCATGCCTCAGTCCATATTTGATCCCAGTCAGCAACTGTATCATAGGTAAGAGCAATTTGCTCTGGAATGAATCAGTATAGCGGAGCACTACCCATCTCCTAGAAGGTCTGAGGTAGTTTAAGGGGATAAAACTACATAGTTATAGTTAAAACCCAGGTAACATCTTTCTTTAGAACATACTTATTGGCTTCACTGAGAGTTTTGCCCACATGAGGACTGCAGATTTTCAGAAATTTTCAGAAACAGTAAAAAAAAAATTTTAATATCCTAAGGAAAATAATCCTTCTACTGTTTTGTCAGAAAAAAATTCAAATGTAACATTAATGCTAGGAAAATGTGCATACTGTATGCCTGTAGTTGATTATTTTCCTACTTGTTAATTCTAAATATGAAAAAAATATTTCTTATGGAAAGAACCTTACTTAGAGCATTTAAATTATCATTGAATAAATACCACAGTACTATCTCAATTCCTTCTGTAATGATTAAAATATTCATCTCCCAAAGATTAAGATTGTCTGTTTCACTTGCACCAAAAAGATAAATTTCCTCATTCCAGATTAACGTGCCATAGATAAATTATTGTATACATTCTATTCTTTGCCGTCTGTGTTTTCTAGAAGCACTTTTGCAAAAGAATCCATATTAAAGCCTTTTCAGTGCTTTTGCAGTCCTTAGATCAATTTTAAAGTACATTTCTTAAACTATATTTTGTTTTTCATACATATAGATGGAGCTTTGCTAGGGTCAAGGCATTGTAGGATATATCACGACCTTTCCCCCTACCTGATTATGAAAAAGACTGTGAAATTTAATATGCTGCTTTAATTCCAGACCATTATTTAGGGCTCAGTACTGGAAGGTGCTGAGCACGTCTCAGGAAGTGCCCAGCACTGCCAATTCCCACTGGCCGTCTTTCTTATCGCCGAGCAGGACTGTGTTAACAATACAAAACCCCCAGCAGTTGTGTGGCATGGTCAGGCATTGGTTAATGAAGCAGCTGCACTACCAAACAGGCTGAGAAACCTACTGATAAAAAAGTAACATTTTAGAATGCCTAAGAAATCTCGGATGAAAAAACACATTATCCACTCTTCTGATGGGCAAAATGCATGAGTGCTGCTCACAGGGACTCCCATTCACCCAGCCTAAAGCTCCCCTCTCTAAGAGTGATTGAAGTGCACCCTTGAGGAGCCACATCACTTTGTGCCTCTTATGCAGAAGAGATATTCCAGAACTGACCAACAATCAGCCTTTGAAGCTGATTTCTCAATGAAGTACTGGTTTTGTCCCAGTTAAACTGAACACCACATAAATAGCCATGTGGAAAATAATAATGAAATTAAACAAACTCAATCAGTGGCGCTTATGATGCATCAAGTATGTTTATTAAGTCACCATTTTCAGATCTGTTCACCCAGCCGAATTTCTCTTTTTTGTTTTTTCCCCTGTAGATCCCATTTACCCATCTAACAGCTCAGTTTATTTTTATGCACATCATTAAGGAAAATGAAATCCCAAATTCTCTTTGAAGGCTCTGGAATGAGACACGTCTAATTATCAAAATATTTAAAATATTAGTAAATTCTCCAGTGTGAAATGTATTCCCCAAAATGCAGACCCAAGGAACATACTCTAAGCTTCAATGCACACCAGGTACACTTCGAGATGATAAACTGACACTTCTACAAAGCATCAGACCAGGCAAAAATCTGCCTAATCTCACTGAATTCTATCAGTACAATGGAAATCATCCAGGGCTACTGTCTACCCATAATACTTAGGCTGCAGCCTATTGTGTCTCTCAGTATTTAACATATTTATTTCAACAATGCTTCAGTAAACTATGGAAAACTTGAGAGCAGTGAAAAACTAAGGGCAAACTCCACCACAGGCACCACAGATCACTTAAGTAAGGACACAGAGTAGATAAAAATGCGGGATTCATAGTGCCAACAAGGAAACATAAAACAGAGCATGACTTCACTAAGTATAATTGCAAAAAGATATTGTAACTACTTGGAAACATGTTTTATGCAATTGCTATCAAAACTCTTACAAACATGCAGCTCTGATCATGTTTCTGGAGCCATGTCACAGTGCAAAACCACTTTTTTTGATTAGGAACATGAAAAGTTTTCAACTTCCCGATATGTAATTTGTATGGAAGCAAAAGGGTATCTTTGAGTGCTTAAATACAAAGAGGAATTGCTATTGACATTATGTTCTTCCTAAGTTTTATATGAATTACTATGTGATCATAGTTCTGAGTCAAGTATCTATTAGCTTTTCACTAACACACATCAATAAGATTTTCAGTGCTTTGAAAGCTCATATGTATAAAGCAAACAAAAAGTCCACATACTTCCATTCTTTTTTGATGGCTAGGAAGAGCTGATGAGATATTACATCAGATTACTGATGTAATCAGTATTCTCATTTTTTGAAGCATAGTTCCCATTTTTTAGATGTATTTTCCTATATTTCACGTATATAAGGTTATAAAGAGAGCAGGTGATGCTGATGAAGCAGGATGTGGTTGTGTCCAAGACATTCCAAGAGAAAATGTTTCCTGTTTTCAGTCTTTTCTAAAATCCATAATAACAGATTTGACTGATTTCACACTCCAATATTCAATTTGACAAATTAAGTCCATTTGTATTATACCTTGCTGGGTAGATAGAAGATATGGGTGGTCCTTCTATCAATCAAAATTGTAATTACCTTTTCCAATTGTCTCTGATATTTTATTCAAAAAGTATTATGACTCCTAGGCATTACATATGTGGCGGTTGTTTTTATTGTTAATAATAATACTAATGGGATTTTGGATCCAGTGCATGTGATCCTATATGGCCTTCTCTTTACTTCATCATTCCCTCTCTGTCTTTTGAGAGTTATTCAAAAATTATTTTAGGGTAGTTCTGCAGACTAATGCTAATATAGGCTGCGTAAAACTCACAATAAGTTGTCACCTATTCTTTCAGATTTCACAGCACATATGTTATCCTGACTTCTCTGCAGAAGATTTGAGGTACAATCATATAATGCAGAAGTAATTCTTTATTAACCAGGCTCTCTGACTGCACTAATAATGGTAAACGTGAGCAAAAAGAACTTAAGAAGAACCACTTGATATGATAAAGGATAGTTCTTTTACTATTATCATGTATAATTTCCCGTCTTCCCCTGTAAAAAGAAGAAATTTATAGCCATTTCCTGCATGTACCTTTTTCATTTCAGTTTGACAATCCTCAGCTTTTTTACTTCAGCAGTACCTTTGTCACTGGAACTGAGCATTTGAAACTTATTTCTAATTTGATAAAATATACATATGGCATTAGCATGCTAGAGGTAGAAGGTACTAACATCAAAGTCTACACAGCTCACATTAGAATGATTTTAAACAGGTATTATATATTTATTTAGCAGGGAAAGAAGGAAGTATCTTAGAGGTAGTGTAAAGGTTCTTATTTTTACTAAATATTTCAATAAAGCAATTTAATTAATCTTCTTACCAATAACCTCACTTCAGTAGATGAACTTAAAAACATGTCATTTATTTAGCAGTTTGGATGTGGTTGCAAAACAGGTGCATTGTTGCACTGCAGCCCTGAAGGAGTTAAAGGACATACATACTTATGATATCTTTCAACTTAGAATTATTGATGGATGTAAAGCTACTCACTCAAAATCATCTAACCTTCTTAACTGGTTAAAAGAGTTTAATCCTCTCAGTTATTAGGAGACCTTTGAAGTGAAACAGTGAAACTCACTCCTTCTGCCTGTTTTGAAAATTTTCATTGAGTGTAGACTAAATCACAGGGAAGTTTCAGCTGCAGCACTTCATCTGCAGAGTAAGCTGTGGATTACTTAGTTGAACTTTGCTCCAGTCAAGACTTTGTAGTGCTTATAAATCTTGAATCCATCTAAGTTCACCTTAAATTAGCCTTGCAAAAACAATCTCTAAACTTCAAGTGTCTGCTTGGTGGCTTCTGGCTAGGTGCCACGCAGAAGCTGAGACACTGATTAATTGTCTTTGTTTCTTAAAAATACCTCATATTTTATTAAAAATAAAATATCATGGAATACACACTTTTGCCTTTCACTTCATAAAACAACAGTGTCAGCGGGTTCTATGCAGACCACTGGCAAATACATTACATTTTAGAAATTAAATGGAAGCGGAACTTGAAGGCTTTATAAGTCCTGAAAGCCTTATTGCACAATACTGCATGAACAGCCTGGGATGGGGCCAAACAAGCATGCCAAGATACAACAGATTTTTCAATTTTCCAGCAAATAGAAACAAATTCTGTTTTCAGAAGGTGTACTTGACAAACCCTTCTCAATGTGTTTCTGATTTGTGGTAAGAATGTTTTTACTGCTGGTGCCCTGTACTTTTGAGACATTTATTTCCTAAAAGAAAGATTCCTTTCTATAGACCTCAACTGTCTGTTTTTTCAAAGCAATTTAAAATCAAACACACAAATAAAATTTTTAACATATGGAAGCCTTCGTACAGAGACTTACGTATTCCAAGTTAAAATTGTTTTATAAACTGTAATGCTTTGCAGATGAAAACACTGAGAAGATGACTGTTTTTAGCAGTAATGCTTTTTGACAGCGTTAAACCTTGTTTTAGTAATTGACATAAAAATATTTGGTGGCTTTAAAATGGACCATTAATAAAAATGGCATGGTTTAAGTTTTAAAAATTTTACTTAATACTGTGAAGTTGTATAGAATTACAAGTATAATATAGTACTTTTTAAAAGAAAATAATCTTTTACTTCTCTGTATTAAAAACAGTGGAGATGCATCTTTAAATCTGGCCCTTTTTTATAATAAGTATCCTACAGGTTGAATTTGAGTTTGGGTTGTTTTATATCCATATAATATATATGTATTTTATTTCCTCTTTTTTCAAGTTAGTACTTATCTTCTCCACGGGCTGGCTATTCTTATAAGCTTTTAACTTTTTTGTTTCATATAGAGTCAAACTTGAAGACTGCTGTACATAGAGACATTTGCTATTTAAACATTAGCAGACTATTATCTTGTACACTGAATACTTTTAGGATGTGTACATAGCTCTAAAGTATTTTTGGAATAGTAAAGATTAATTTAGAGGAATGTTGTAATCTTAAAGAACTTTTCCTAGAGTGGTTTTTTTTTTTTAAACTTTGCCTGGTTAAAGAGTTTGTTGAGCTTTTTATTCCCCCACTTTAAAAATGGGCAATGTTTGTCAGGGAGTTTTTTTCCTCAAAACCTACAACAGTTTACTACATTTTGAGTCAAGTTTTGATATCACATTTTCTATGAAAAAGATAACAGAATCACAGAATTTACTAGGTTGGAAAAGAACTCTGAGATCATCAAGTCTAACCTCTGAACTAACACCACCTTATCAACTACACCACACCACTGAGTGCCACATCCAGTCCTTTTTAAAACACCTCCAGGGACGGTGATTCCACCACCTTCCTGGGCAGCCCATTCCAATGTCCAATCACTCTGTGAAGAATATTTTCTTGATGTCAAGCCTAAACTTCTCCTGGCACAGCTTAAGCTTGTGTCCTCTTGTCCTGTCTCTGGTTGCCTGGAAGAAGAGGCTGACCCCACCTGGCTACAGCCTTCTTTCAGGTGGTTGTAGAGAGCAATAAGGTCTCCCCTGAGCCTCCTCTTCTGCAAGATAAAAAACCCCAGCTCCCTCACCTACTCCTCACAGCACTTTTGTTTTAGACCCTTCACCAGCCTTGTTGCCCCTCTCTGGACACCCTCCAGCATCTCAACATCCTTCTGAAATTGGGGGGCCCAGAACTGGACACAGCACTCAAGGTGCAGCCTCACCAGTGCCAAATGCAGAAAAAGAATCGCTTCCCTGCTCCTGCTACACTGTTGCTGATCCAACCCAGGATGCCACTGGCTCTCTTGGCCACCTGGGCACACACACTGGCTCATGTTCAGTCTGCCATCAATCAGCACCCCCAGGTCCCCTTCTGCCTGGCCACTGTCCAACCACTCTGTCCCCAGCCTGTAGCACTGGAGGGGGTTATTGTGGCCAAAGTGTAGGACCCAGCACCTGATCTTGTTAAACCTCATATCGTTGGATTTGGCCCATCAATCCAGCCTGTCCAGGTCCCTCTGCAGAGCCCTCCTACCCTCCAACAGATCAACACTTGCACCCAGCTTCATGTCATCTGCAAATTTGCTCATGGTGGACTCAATCCCCTCATCATTAAAGATATTACACAGGGCTGGTCACAACACTGATCCCTGAGGGATGCCACTGGTGACTGGCCAGCAACTGGATGCAACACCATCCACCACCACTCTCTGGTCCCAGCAGTCCAGCCAGTTTTTAGCCCAGAAAGGAGTGGATCTGAAACTTAAAATTTTGATGAACTAGTGCTGAATATACAGCAGGTACTAGTGTTTCTCAACAATGACTTGTTTATAAAGGAATTAAGTGGAGCCTTTCTTTTAAGCATGTTTAAATCTCATTGACTACTGCTCTGAGAGTCCTGCATGTGTTTTCAAGAGCTTCACTGCAATAAGTCATAAATTTATTTGCATCCTCATACAGGATGACTATGACTGCATGGACAATTAGTCTCTTTTAAAGCCAAAGGAAATAATGAAAATGATCTGATGGCATAATGAACCCATTTACATGGAAGACATGTTGATTTCATCCCTATGCTGGAATCTTACAATGAGGACAGTGTTCATTCCCCATGCAACAGCTATCTTAAGCACCAACTATCCGAAAGAAAGAAAAGATGGTAAAACCAACAACAAAAAACCCCAACATATGCCATACTGAGAGCATCAACTGTCTCTTTTTTTTGGAGGAATTCCAATGACAATTTTTTAGTGCTTCCAGAGTGATGGTAAAGCTCAGTCACTGACCATGAGAAAAAAATAGAAGCAGAAATACAGGAAGCAAACACAGGTGCCAAGTGACTGATCTGTCTCAGTAGGTAAACAGGCGAAAGGAAAGTTTCAAAAGGAAAACATTCAGAACAGGGGTGTGATCAGAGAGCCGTGGAGGCTGTGGTTACATATGCATTGGCAGGGCTGCTTCAGCCTACATAATCTTGGTTCCTGCAGTCCACAACTCATTCTCTCCCTCCTCCCCTTCCCTGTGCTGGCACCACTGTTTGTACAGCTGCATGGTGAACACAGTCGGGGACTTGGACCCAGTAAAAAATGACCCACCAGAAACAGATCAGTTCCCCTTCTGATTTACTTCAGAGCCCCACAACTGGTTTTGCTGGCATAGCAGAGGTTATGACGTGGGAAAGAGATTGTGCAGCTGAGGAGAGGAGAAGCTGCTGAAGGAAGCTCTATCAGTCACATAGCGGGGGTCACCTTCAGGGGCTCAGAAAAATGTGTGTGGCTGCCCCTCCACCACCCTACCCTCTCCCTGATAGTACGTCTTTCCTACTGGAAGAATTTTGTTTAGATTAAGGCATATAAATCAGTACTCAGTGCCTAGAGCATGGAATTTAGTTTCTTAGATTGCTCTCATAATCAACAGAGATACAGGAATCTTTTTCGATTGCTGAAATGTAGGCCTCTAAATGTCATCTGAAAATGCCAAAAATAACATATCCGATCTCTGCCAGCTAGCTCCAGAAGGATATTGATCCACTCATCATATATATCAACCTTCTCTAGATGTCCCAGACAGCCAAAGGATCCTCAAATGGTGTTAGTCATCTCTGTTTATGCAGCTGAACTTTATGCCCAAGGTGGCATAAACATACCTAAACAGAACTTTTAAATTAGATATCTACAAGTGGAAACTCCCATGAGGCAATAGCACCATTCCATTGCCTAAAAATATGGATCAGCTGCTTTTTGAGGTGCCTTGACATCTTTCTATGGGGCTGGTAAATTCTTCACAGAACCTACGGAATACCTGTGCCTTTTTGAAAAGTAGAGGTCAGACAGGAAGTCCTAGGACATCTCAGATGGCATGAGACCCAAGTCAGCTAGACTCTACTCTTTTTTTAATTTTTTGTTGGTTGTAGGTTGGGATCAGTTTTCATTTACTCCTTCCTCAAATACTGTCAGTTCTTACGAGCATCTCCCTATTTACTTACGGTTAATGCAGATGATCAACCATACAATAGACATTGCATGGCCTTGCTCATGGGATTTGGCTAGATGGCTTCCTTATGTTCCAACAGTGCATGACTTTTAATAGCCTTCATCAGTGCTTTATGTATTTCATTGAAAAAGCACTGAAAAATTCCCCTTAGACTTGCTGAACTTTAAGGCACAAGAAGGAAAATGGATATAATCTGTTTCACCAGGTTTCTTACCATTAAATTAAGATGATCGTAGTTTCTTTTTAATCTGAAGGGGCCCTTAGAGAAGAAGGCAGCATATCTCAATGAGCTGATTTTTCTGGCAGTAAAAACAAAATAAAACAGAAATGCACAGTACCTTTGTCACATTCCCATTACCTTTAACAAGTAGTTTCATAAACCCATGGATTATGATCTTGTAATGAGACCTCTGCTACCAAAAATAGCTGCAAAAAAGGGTAACTGAATGATGAACTACTGACATGCCTTTCTGAGGGCCCACAGCTGCACTGCTTCTTTTGAAAAGACATGGGAACACTTTCTATAGATATCTAATTTAAGTGTCTCAAACACGTTTAACTAGTGACTGTAAAGACAGCCAGCATTTTCGATCACTGAATATTTTCTATTCTGACTCATTTTTTTGTTTTCCTGAGTTTATAAACTACATCCATCTCAAAACCTAAATTAAATATCCATATACACAAGCTAAGAATTGGTCCCAGCATACTGAGCTTTCATCAAATCTAGTTTTCACTCCTCACCCTTTCCAATTAACCTGAATATAGGATTTATTGAGGAATCCAAATTTTACCTTTTTATCTCAAGAAATAATTCTCCCACCATGACCAGTGCACACAGAGGAAAGGATACGCAACAGAAAAACAGGAAAATGGAAATAATGTAAGATGAAGAGTATTAGCTATGGGGAATCAGGGCAAAAGAAGATGTTTTCTGTTAGAATTCAGGCTGCTTTTAATGAGGATCTAGTGAAATAGCTCATTCAAAGATCAGCATGGACAAGGCTACTGCAGCTTTTAGCTACTTGCAGGGTGTTCAGAGGCACATTGTCTCTTTTCAACCTTTAGTAACAAAATTCAAGTGATCTAAAACTGATAGTCTAATTCTGCATTTAAATGTAATTGTAATTTTATTTTATTTGTTTTTATCTTTCTAAAGCACTCTAAGAGGTCCTAAAGAAAGGTGTTACACAATTGTAAGTGCTGGAGTGATTGACAGAGTATTTTACAACTGGCACTTATTATTCCTTTTATTAAGAATAAAGTGGCTTTTAGACTAAAAACAATAGGGTGAAAAGGGGTCTTTTATGCACTCATTATAAGTAGAAAATTGGAAGGAAAAAGTTGTAATAAAAAACTAAATGATTTTGGGACGATATATGTTTCTTTCTTTATATGTTCAGTGGTATATACGTTGAAACCACTGGACATACAATAGCCCTCTAGATGTGGAAGGGGAAATGGAAAGTGTAGATTAAAATTGCCAAAGTGCTGCATGTAATAACCATCTTTTCTTATTTTTGTTATGAGTAGAAAGAAGTCTTTATGCAGCAAAAAGGAATAACATTGTTATATTTTACCTTTGAATTTAAATTCAGAGGAAGCGACAGAGGACTTGAAGCAGATTGTCTATTATATGCCCTGTTCTAAGATGACAGGTGATTGTTCCTGAAGTTGCTGTAAGGTTTTCTCTTCTGTTTTATTCAGAGTAATCCTCCTTTACCTAAAAATCAGCATGTACCAAATGCCTGTGAGCCTTCAGTTATTTTTGTAAATGGGATGCAGTTTCACAGAGACAGTTCCAAACTTTCACAGATTACCCAAGACAGAAAACCCTAGAATCTCCTGGATTAAACCTGCTGGTGGTGCTTTAATTCTGAATCACACTATATATTAATAAAAGCAATTGAATCCCCAGCTTGCAAATGGCTTATTTACTTCTACTTTTTCCAGCCTTCTACTTTTTCTGTAAAGGAGAGTTTCACTGGGGTTTTGTGACTCTGTGTCAGGTGCAAAATCTCTGGTTAGCTCTTTCTGGAGTCACTGTTCCTACAACACTGGAAAGTATTTCACACTCCAAGTCAGAGTCCTACAGTATCTGATTCTGGTGCAATTTGACCAATTCAAGAACTGCAAGGTCTTTCAAATCAAAGAGACAAATATGGATAAATATCCTGGTGAGAACATAGTCCCTTCTTCCAAGTCATGTTGAGATATGAAGGTCTCACTGCAATCTACTGGTGTCTCCGTATTTTGTGTGTGTGAAGTGAGTACACTTACCAAGCAGAGATGAAGGGCCTTCGGTATCTGATCAAGAGCATAAACCAACTTAAAATAGCTTCCTATTTTATCTTGGAAAAAATATTTGTCATGACAAAGAAGTGTATTGGTCAGCCAGACCTCAAACCTGCCAGACACAGAGAGTTATATTTTACTAATAATTCCTTGGTGTTGTGCTATGTTTGTAACACAGCATTATGTCATGGTGCTTTCTGAGCAGCTTATTGGTTTCACCTTCCATCCAAATCCAGGGACAAGTGAGGCAAAGGCTGCTAACATATTAACCATAACCAGCAGTAGAGACCTGAGTTCAGTGCTTACATTACTTTAGTTGACTTGACTTTGGTAAGTAGTTAAATGTGTCCAAGGACTTTATTTTTAGTGAAGTAAATATGATGATTCTTCCAGCTCTTACACTGTTTTTGTCTTTTTAGATCATAATCTTATGAGAACATAGATTTTGTGATACATATATCACAATGGCCAAGTATTATTGTAACTTGGACTCGATGATCTTAGACGTCTTTTCCAACCTAATTCCAACCTGATATAGATAGCATATCATGTAAATACAAAAATAATTCTCAAATCAAAATTTAGTTCTTGTTACCCATTAAGTTACTTTGATATGATAATACAAATATGGAGGAGGTGGAAGAAGATTTCACTGTAAATTCTAGATCTTAAGGCACAGTGAAAAAAAGCCTTTTTCCCACAATTTCTTTAAAAGAGTTTGGGTATTTTTTAGTATTTTCAAAAGGGAAAATAAGAAGAATTGCATTGTACTTGAAATACACTCTGTGTGAAGGAGAAAAGAGAGGAAAGGAAAGCAATAGTGGGAAAGAGACAGAGAGAAGAAGAGAAAAGGAGATAAGTGAGGAAGTGTGAAAGAATAAAAGATTGAGAAGAAAGAGAGAGAAAGAAGACAGAAAGAAAATGAAAAAAATCAACAGAAGTTAAAAAGTCAAACCAGTCCATCTGTCTGTCTACCAGGAGTGTCGGGAATCATAATTTATCCTACCACGTATATAAGCCCTCTCACCTTGAAAGTGTAATATTTATATTTCTCTCTTTCTGTAATCTTAATTACTTGAACTTAAACACTCTAGAATTTCTCTTGACTGTATGAATCTGAGATGATTTCCATCTTCTGACAACAGAATAACCGGCACAGCACATTCATTCAAAAGAATAAAAATAAAAATAGCCCTCATGACCAAGTATGCTGTTTAAATACTCCAAGGTGCTCTTGTTGGACAAGTTGCATATGGGAGAAATTAACAATAAATAGTACAGAAATTACTTTTCACAAGATTTTGTAGTTCTTATTTTTCATGTCAAAATCTCCATTGTTCAAGGGTGTCTTTAGTAATATAAATTTATTTGAATAAGACATTTTGTCATAGCAGCACACACAAGATAATCTGTATTTAAAAGGTTGCAAATATCCCAGTAATATCAGCCAGATAGGTCTACTTCTATTTGTATATTGTGTTAATTTGTATATTATGTTTAATTATACCAATTAATTATACTAGACCAAGAGTCTGACACTATCATTCTCTGAGATTTCATATCACTTCTCACCACCATTCCAGTTACTTTTGACAATGTTTCATTATTTAGTCCTAGGCAAGTATCATAGAATGAGAAATACGCTGAAGAGATAAAGGACATTCCCTTAATGTAATATGCCACAATAAATAAAAAAATTAACAGCAATTATATATTCTTACTTGAAAAAAAATCTCTATAAGGCAGTTCAGTTTGTCTGCAACATAATTAAACCATCTAACTTGTAATAAAAAACATTAAAAATTCTAAACAGTTTATTAATGTTTGAACAAGTAAAGCAAATTGACACTTGATTCTCGAAAGCCTTGGGATAAAATGCCTGATAAGATTCAGTTAAGAAACTTGATAACCACAGGGTTAGAAATGCAGTACTACCATTGATTAAAGTTTGCTTTATAAAATGAAAGGCAAGAATGGGAATAAATTTTGAGGTTTTAGTGAAATGAGGCTACTTATTAGTGGTACTTCTAAGATCAGAACTAGAACCTGCACTGTTCATTACAGCTGGGAATGATCTAGAGGACGATATGAATGCTGACACTTACTGACCATCTCTGTTATCATCTATTTTACATAGCAAAATATGTCTTTTTTATTCTAGAAGTCATGCTTCTTCTCTTTTCTCCTCTTCAAGCCTTTCTTTGGTGGGCAGGGATTACCACTTACCATCAGCTGTACATCAAAACCGGGTTCATACTTACGAGGCTTCAGCACAATTCCATTATGGAGCATTAATCAGCAGTATTAACTCTGGGTCATTAGCAAATGCAACTCTGTACCAATCTGAAACACCTTGCAGTAATGGCAACAATAATTCTTTATATTTTTGGTAAGAATATGAAAGAACCATAAGAATATGATGAAAAACATATAGCAGGAAAATACTAAGATACCATGCACAAATTAAAGGTAAAATAGATATTCGTTATAGAATTACTATAAGTACTGTTGGGTCTTCTTTTTTTTTTTTTTTTTTTTTTTTTTGTCAAAAGAATAAACAATTATAGGAGAAAAATATTAGATTAAGGACAATGAAAAAGTCTTAGGTTGGGGTAGGAAATTTTCACAGAACAGATATTCCCTCCTAGGCTGGCCCTGTGAAATACAGGGAAAAGGCAATAAATTTTAAGTATCTCAACAAATAGAAATTCTCATAGGTTTGAGTAGACCCAACCATGTTAAAGTCTTTGTGTTCCAATCTGTGGGGAATATTAGAATACCACCTTTGAAAACAGTAATAAAAGAGCTGTTTCTCTATTGCAGATGAGTGTGAACAGAAACCAATAATTTCTCCTCTTCACACGTGTTTCTTAACAACACATCTTCACGCACTGCTATGATACCATGAGGTCTTCCAGGTAAGTCAGAAGAAAGGCTTCTAAAGTATAAAATTTGTCATTTTAACTTAGCATTGTCATATATTAGAAAAGCTGCTCCTAGAAGTGATGATTTATGTTAGCACAGGACTCTAGGGGGGGAAAAGAAGCTTGTCCAACTTTGGAAATTCCAAAATTCAGATAAGACAAATAATTGGAAATATTAACAAATTTTATAATTTAATTTTCCCCTCTCGGTCCTGGTCATGATTTCCAAAAGTTTCCTCTCAACAGGATTTCATAGGGAGTGTAGTTGGTGTTGAATTGCTTATATAGGTGCACAGAATTGAAACCTCTCTTTGTTCATTCATTGTGAAGCTTTATGGAAAGGCTCTTTCTGTATCTGGGCATTCTTAAATTGGGCTGTGTGTCCACAAAAGAGCTTCACCTGCAAATGGATAGTGTGCCTTTCTTTTTGTATATTGTGCCAATCACTCCAAATTTGTTATCACCACCAGACCTGTATGGCTTTCTTTTACTTGCATTATTTCCTCTAAAATTGTTGTGTTGTGCTAGCAGGAAGCATCCATCAGTTTGTATGAGTGTTCACTTTTGTATGAAACAGAGAGTGTTCTGAAGTGAGTATAGTTCTACCCTCAGTTTCTGGAGATGTGACTTGCACACAGCTGTGAAATCTGAGGAACTTAGAGAGGACTGTATTTGTGATGGATATTTAGCAATTAAGAATCTTAAGCTGAAATTGGAGAAGCTGGGAAGACAAAGATCATTGAGAGGATAAATGGGTGTTAGAGATTTATCAATGAAACATGGCTAATTTTAAATCTGGAAAATGAGAAGCAGCAAGGATGTCAATGGGAGAGCTGAGAACAGCCTACAGAGAGGAAGAAGAGGAACAGGAAAAAGATAAGTGAGATGTAAAGAGACAGAGTTAAAGTGAATGGCAAGGGAAATGTGCACCATGAAGAAAACTCTTGCTGAGTCACAAACTTTGGTTGGCAGAGCACATCAAATCACAGAAAGGTGAGTGGACAACAGTGAGGAAGAACAGCCCAGCAAATGGAGACATATTGGAAAATACACATTTTTACATGCACTCTTTCTTTTATTTATCTCCCATAAATATGAAAACAGTAAAGAGCATACACTTCCACAAAATTTTTGAGTGCAGTACACCAAGGCCATCAAGTCCTCTCAGTGTTCTAAAGACATGTCAGTCATGAAGGGCTTTGAAAAATAAGTATTCCGTTTTATTTTGTGGAAAATGGTGATTAGTAAAGGTGTTTGAGAAAGGTTTAAACAATTCTGACTTAGCGAAAAAGTGTGAATGAGCATATTTTGGAATGTGCCTCATACATTGGGACAACATTGTTGTATGTTTGGCCAGTTAAAGCCAGATACTTTTATTTATATTCAATAGATAAGAAACATGTAAGTGTGCCAGTCTGCTCTCTAGAAGTTTCAAACCTCTACCACAAATGACATGTACTCAGCACAGTAAAATAAGTATGGCTGTGAGCAACTCTCAGCCTCACAGATAAAGAGACAATAAAAAATGTGCTTACTGGTAAAGCTATTACTCGTGCTTACCAAGAGAAAAGTGTGTGAGTCAGTGCAGTGATTATAGCCAGGTTTGAGCACAAGTATTTTTCTCTATACCTAAGATGAAATGCACTGGACAACCAGGATGAGGTATAGACAGTGCCAAGCTCTGGAAGTGTGCTCTTTCCAAGGTTTTGTAATTGGGGGCCTTTTTCTATTTTCGCTACTAGAACTTTTTGAGTCTTTGACCCCTAAAAGTGTGGGAAGGGCATATGAGCCCTTAAAGTCAAGTGCAATTGGGTCATAACTTTTTGTTTTCCAATTTTTCCTTCCTCTTCCTTGTTATACCATCTTTACAGCAGAAAACTGTTCCTTCTCCTTCAATTTGCCTGTTACACATAGCAAATAATTTTAAATCATTCTTCATTCCATTATGTAAATGAAATTAAAAATATAGCAAATTGAATTGGAATTTGAACAGTGATGCTAGAGGAACTTCCATCTACATCAAGAGAATCAGAATTATTTTTATTTAAGAATAATTTTTACCTTTCAGATCCTTACCTTGAGTAATTTATACAGTGCTGGCCTCTATATCTTTGTAAAGGTTTAATTGCTCTTCAGGGGAGCAGTGTAGAGCAATTATACAAATGATACCAGATATCAACGATTTAACTTATAAGGAAAGACTGAGAAAGTTGAGCATATTCTCAGTGGGAAAAAAAGACTTCATGTAACCCAATTGAAGTTTTAAAAATTTTGAAGAAGGCTGATAAAATTGATCCAAGCAGGCTCTTTACACTTGCAAGACCACAGAAGTTAGAAGACATGATCTAAAAATTAGAAAGTTGGGAACAAGAAAAGAAATGCTAAGGCATGACTATTTTACACAGAAGGATTAGAAGTGTATGGAATAAATTACTATAAAGGGCCCCTGAAGCAAGAAGCATCATGGAATTCAAGAGGGAATGAGATGAATTTCTAAACAAAAGGAGCAGATCGAGGGGTGGCAGAGAAAATATTAAAATGAAAATAAGGGAGACAATAAGGAAGAAGCAAGGAGACCATAAGACTCTTTTCCTCTTATTTCTCTGGTTCTTATTGCTGCTACTTCTCTTTGGAAATTAACTTACTATTATCTAAAATAATGCAGCAACCCTGTAGTACAAGTCAGTCAGTTTTTTTTCAGAGATTATTTTAAACATTTTTATGTAATTAGGGGGTTCCTGGATTTTGGACCTTGTCATCTTTGATCATAACTTGAAAATGAACCAGTTACTGACTATAGTTTACTTAGTCATATTGGACAACAATGTATCAAGGAACCACCTGTCAATGAGACATGGTGGCACAAATTGATCAGGTCTTTTCCCTCCCAGAATTCCAGCTACTGCTGGCAAGTGCAAGTCGCTGAAATACCCAGCACCCTTTTCCTGGCATATTGGTCTGCTTAGGAGCTGGAGTTCTCAGACCTATCTTTTACTAATAGACACAGAATGCAGCAACATGAAGATTTTCTCTAGTGAAGAGGCCGATTTATGAAATTCCAGTTTCCAACCACGGCTACATATTTCAGACCCCACATGTTAATTTACCACCTTCCCAGGAAGCAGCAGCAGAAATTTGAGGCTATTTTACAGATTCTGACTATATATGTTGCTTTAATTTTCCTGTGACTGTGCAAACCAATAAGAAATAGCAAAGGCTCTGAAGCTCTACATACTCAGGAAGACATGATTCCATTGATTTACTTTCAGACAGGTATATTCAGAATGACAGCTTTAATTACACAGGAATGAATGGCTGAAAAGCCCACACGCCCCTAAGAAAGCTTCTTGGGTTTCATTGTTGACTGATACCTATGTCCACTTTTGAATCCTAATTATTTCTCAACAATATTAAATATTTAAAACCTAATTATTGCTCAGTTGCTCCATTCACTTCTAGTCTCCTCTACCTGTTTATAATTTTTATATATCATGCATGTTATCATGTCAGAAAAACCCAGCATGTGAACAATAACACATTGAAATCCTAGAGTTTGCCTAATTAATTGCCTTATAGCTTTCAGAAATGCACCAAAAATGACAAAAAACTTGGTATATATGGTAAATAGTAATAATATAATCTCTTTTGTTTTCTTGGGAAGTGGGGGATGTTTGAAAGGATTAGGCACTTTCAACTTATGGCTTGAATTTTTTCTTGAAGAAAATGTACAATTTTTTCCTCTGCATTTTAAACATTAATTTCCAAGGTATCAACGGCTAATTATTCAGCAGTTACTTTAATGTTTCAGATAGGGAATAAGTAGCCTTGGGGAGAAGAGATCCTGCTTTTAAAGTCTAGCTATAGTAAAGGATTATTACTAGAAGATATCCACTGCATATAGTCATTGCTATTTCTTTCTCTGTTCAAAGATGGGAAGCAGAGTGGTAAAATTAAATTTCATTAAAAAAAAAAAATAAACCAGCCAAATCTAGATGTTGTCTAATAGCCCTATGACTGTAGTTGTGGTTCTGGAGTACAGAAGGATTTACTGCCATCAGCTGTCAATCCCACCTCACGCTGGGCACAGTGGAAAGGGAAATTCATTTGCTCTTTCCTACCTTTGTCATACTTCAGAGTCTTTCTTGACCCACCTTCTCTGGTCTTTGGTGAAATCATGACTATTAGCTGGTCAGCTGGCAGCAGCACAGCTTAGTGCCCTCATCAAAGGCCTTGGAATTTCATCAGTCACACCCTAATGGCAAGTTCTCTGAGATCAGGAGTACCAGAGTGAATTGCAAGTAAAGAATAAAACTGAAGTAATGTCTCAAAGAAAAATTAACACTTTCCTATGCTTATAGCATTGATTACAGCCTCCCACAAAAATAAGCCATCCAGGTGGTCATTTGTAACACATGCCTGTTACAAAACTGTTAAATGAGAAGAAACACACATCTAAATTCTGTCCGATAACAATCCTACTGGATTGTTTCCATATGAGAAAAAGAATGTCAAATGACAGTGACAACAGCCTTCACTAGGAAATGGAATAATTTTTCACAAACCTTGTAATGGACAGCTCATATCTTGTCCTCTCCATTGCTCACTCAGAAAGAGAAAACAGCAGGGACCATGGCCCAGCTGCAGGTCCTTGGTCAGGCTGTGCCCCCTGGTTATATTCCCTGATTATATACAGTTTCTGGATCTCCTCTGATGTCACTGAATGTCATAGGCAAAAGACATGCTGATTACCTGGGGGAGTGCCTTCCTCATTTCAAAGTTTATGAAATAATGTGAATGCTTCTCTTCAGCCTGACTGAGTGGCAGGCTTTTAGTCCAAAAGAGATTACTTGTTTTCACACCTTCCTATGTGGGATTAGATTAAGTGGGTCTTTGGAGATTACAAAGACTTTTGGGTTATGTTGGAGGACTCTAGCATGGAGAAGAAGCTACTCATAAGGTTTTTCATACTCTCTTTTTGGGATAGTCTCTGTCCTGTGGTTGTCATAAGGAAGCATCTGGAGATACCTGAGAAAGTGCTAGGTGGCAAAAGTCAAAAGTGTACAATGCCTTGAGTGACAGCAGGCCACAATATAAATCTGTGAACTGGGCCTACTATAGCAGGTACTACCACAGAACCAAAATTACTTAAATCTTTTCCTAGAATACTCCTGTGTATTCCATTTTGATATATGGTTTCCAACTTATGTCAGCATTCATTATTGTGTCACCACAAACTTGCTTGAGGTATTTTGGTTAAATATCCATAAAATAAACCAAGCGTTGTAAGTTTTATTAATTAAATATACTGGTAAAAACATATCTATATCTGGTTTATAGCAACTGTGTTCCTTACATTTAGCTTACTAATATAGACATAGCCTTGGAGTTTGGGATAGGAGTTCCAACAGAGGAAAAATATCTGTTCAGAAATCTTTCCAAATTTGGACAAGGATTTTTAGGTCAGGCTTGGAGCCTGCTTTTCTCTTCTGCTAGACCTTACGGCATGTTGATCATAGAATTGTAGAATCGTTTAGGTAGGACAAGACCTTTTAGGACCAACAAGTCTAGCCATAAGCCTAATATTGCCAAGTCCACCACTAAACTGTGTCCCTAAATGTTACATCTACAAGATGTTTAAGTAGCCCTGGGGATGATGACTCCACCACTTCCCTGGGCAGCCTGTTACAATGCTTGATAACTCTTTCTGTGAAGAATTTTTTCCTAATATCCAATCTAAATCTCCCTGGTGCAACTTGAGGCAATTTTCTCTTGCCCAGCCACTTGTTACTTGGGAGCAGAGAACTGACACCCGCCTTGCTATAACCTCCTCTCTCAGGCAGCTGTAGAGAGAGGTAAGGTCTCCTCCTATTATTCAGGCTAAACATCTTTCTTGTAGTGAGGTGCCCAAAACTGAACACATAATTCAAGGTGCACCCTCACTAGTGCTGAATACAGAGCGACAACCATTTCCCTAGTCCTGCTGTCCACACAATTTCTGACAAAATCTCCAATGCCATTGATCTTCTTGGCCACCTGGGCACATGCTGGCTCATGTTCAACTGGCTGTTGACCAGCACCTCTAGGTCCTTTTACAAAAGGCAGCTTTCCAACTACTCATCTCCCAGCATGTGGTTGTGACCCAGCTGCAGGACCTGTACTTTGTCTTACTGAACCTCAATCCATCAATCCAGTCAGTCCAGATCCCTTGAGAGCCTTCCGGCCCTTCAGTGGATCAACACTCCCACCAGCTCGGTGTCATCTACAAACTGATTCAGGGTCCCTTTGATCCCCGTGTCCAGATCATTAACAAAGATCTTAAACAGGACTGGCCCCAGTATGGAGTCCTGGAGAACACCACTGGTTACCAGCCATCAGCTGCACTTAACTCCATTCATCACCATCTCTGCACATTTTAACAGATATATGCCCTTAGCTCATCTTGGGTTTCAGCTTGTGGGGCTAGTGAAGACTCTTCATTGAAGCAGATGTTGCAACAGAATACAGGAGGGTAGCTGGATACTTGTAACCTTCCTGTGATCCCCAGACAGTGGAAGTAGCCTGCAAGGGGTCACCAAAGGACAAGTAAAAGCAGTGGAAAAGATCGTACACCTGACACCAGGAAACAGGACAAGACTGTTCCCCTCACTGCTCCTCAGTCCAACCTGCCCAAAATTAGTTAGATTCATAGATCTAAAACTTGAATAGAAATATTTTTTTTTGCCTTTTCTTTTCCTGTGTTTTCACATCCATTTCCTCTCCCATTATAACCACTTATTAAATTGTGTAACTGTCCAAATTACCATAATTTAACTAGCACAGTACCATTCTAGTCTGAGAATCAACACACTGATACATGTTGGTCTGTTTCTCTTTAATTACCTGAGAAAGAGGAAAGTAATGATACTATAAATGTAAAAGAAGTTGAATTTTTAGGAGTACTGGTTCTCCAATCTATTGTTAAGCAGCACATGCAAGTGTTTAGTGTATGCTGAGACTAATTTTCAATACGCAGTTTCCCTTGGGATATTTATATTCTTCCAATAAGCATAGAACTGTCCATCAAAAGTAACTTTATATACCCACACAGCACACACACACACACACACATTCACTGCCACAAACTTTTTGGGATTTCTTCTCTAAAAAGCTGCAAATATGAGTAACATTTTCTCTGCACAATGTCCTGTTAAAGTAGGTGGGTGTTCATTTCAACAGACAATTGTAACAGTAGTACTCATTGTTTTATTTCCTTTTTTTTCTGCCTTTCACTTTTGCAAACAGTTAAGTTAAAATCTCTTTTCTGAGAGGTAGAAACTATTAATGCAAAGGGGGAAAAATCATTTCATAAGAGATACTTTGGAGTCCAGCCTATTTTGGTTTTCTTACTCAAATCATTTACTTCTAATTAGATAAGAGAACAAAAAAAAATTCCAAAGGGGAAAATACATTTTTTTCCCCCACAAATTGCTTCCATCATTTCTGAACTCTGCTAAGCATTTTTAATAGATATGTGCCCTTAGCTCATCTTTTGCATGCTAACAATTTAATCTGAATACCAATATAGACACAAAATAAACGATTGTTTCCTGCCAGAGGTATCTGCAGAAGAAATCTTGGAGTAAAACATTGTCTTTGCAGCTCATTGTGTCTCTAATTAGACTGGAAGGAGGCAGAAGCTTGCTGGTGTCAGTCTGTGTTTAGCATGCCCTGGAGCTTCAAGCTCCTGTGGGTATCAAAGTGCACTAATTAAATGAGGGGTCCACAATACCGCACTAAACATCAGAGTGAGAGAAAGAGTCCAGTGTCCTCAGTGCCTTTGAGAATCCATGGCCCACGCTAATTACCCATTGTTGAATTGACTTCCCATTCTACAAGGAATGAATGGTGCCTCTCTCCCCCCCTTTCCCCGTCCTCCCCCTGCCTCTCCCCCCCACCCCCCCCCGCCCTTAGATTTTACCATCTTTGCTTTGGCCGCCTAATTAATCTTATGGAAATCTCCCGAAGCCAGATTCCAGCAAGGTTGCCCCGATGTTTATAATTTGATTTGTGATGATAAAAGTGAAGACACCCGGTGATGGAACAGTGTCATTTCCAACACTCTTGAGAATCGAAGAGGCTATCAATCTTTCCCACGTGCATGGCAAACTGATATCCTAGAAAATTAACTTCAATTAATAACAGAAATCCCCAGACACTCAGGGAAGTAGAGACGCTTTGAAAGAGAACCTTCAAAGATGTCTCTGGATTGTCTTTTATATGCAGACTCTTCTTTTTATATAGAAGAGATTCTCAATAAGGAAACGTGTGGTGAAGGGGGGAGTTCCCCCTCTCCCCTTTTAATCTGAGCAAGATGAGGTAACATTTTATATTTAGTTTAGGAAGAAGTTAACCTAAGGTCTGTAGGTTAAATTTGTTTTTATTTCCTCTCTGTAGATAAGATTGGATAGAATGGGTTATGCTACACATATCAATGAAGAAAATAAATGTAAAATAAAAATTATTTTACCATTATGATCCACCCCCCACCCCCCCCACAAAAAAAATGCTGGAAAGTTAGGGGTTGGACTGCTTGTCATTGCCAGTCTTCTTTGCCTTGAAAGGTTTTGTGATCTAATGCTGAATGTTCTATCAGGAAAAAAAGACTTGTTCAGATATTACATGTTCTAATAACTACTATGACACAGATAGTAAAGACTCCTATAAAAGCCAGTCTCATTTCTGTGAAACTGTGCAACACATGAATTTTACTCTACAAATTATCTACCATGTCTACATTTGTGAGTGGCATTTTATATTGCTGTTATTTGGAATAGTTGATTAGACAACACAACTTCAGTTTAATACTGGCAAAATTTAAATATATGTAACATTTCCTCACCTGTGATATCAAGAAACTCCTCGCTAAAAAACAAACAAACAAACTTTAAAACATCATCCAGTAATAATTTCCAGTTTGGTTTAGAGCATTTTTTGCATATGTCATAGACAACAAATTAAAAATTCAGATTAACAATTACTTTGAGGTGGTGCATGAGCAAAACTTACTACCCAGTATCTTACCTAAAGTTTATCTTCCAAGTAATTTTCAAGGTAGCTTGAAACAAAGCTAAGGTACAGTCTTAGCTTAGCAGCAAGAATGGGTTAAGTTTATTGCATTTCAGGTTCTTGTTATAATCGCAGTCACGTGAATGAATTCATGTTGTGCCATTTCTTGCTCTCATTACAACCTTTGTTACGAGAATGAGGTATTAGGGTTTTAATGCCTCATATATTCTGTGAATTATGTTAGTGTGCTGTACTACTTTGACCTTTTAAGTATTCTGTAATTTGATTGGTTGGTGATTCTAGTCCTTTTCCTGTTGACAGCCTCAATAACCTTTCAGACAAAAGTAGAATGGCAATCCAATCAAAATACAGAATATTTGGCAGTACAAAATACATGGTATAAATGACAGCTATAATTCTTTGGGAGAAGACAAAATTTTAATTCTACTAGTGCTTAAAAATTGGGAAATAAATAGAAAACAGAATGTATAATGCATTCCAAGGTTAATCTTAGGCTAACACATGAAAGTGATAAGATGGGGTTTTTTAAACTTACTTTGTGATAACTTTTTATATCTTCTTGGCTAACTCTACTTGACAGATACATGACTAAAAGTTTTTACCATATTTTTAATGTTGCCATATCATAAGAAATTTTATTAAATGAAAGTTTTATCTTCAGTATTTAGATCTATTTTTGAATATTTTTATCAAACTTTGAAATCAGTAAATAAGTATACACTAAGAGGGAGAACCTGAATACCTTTTGAAGGTTATTAGAGGTAAAACTAATCCATATACCATATGCTTGGTGTACAAAGTACCATGAAAACATAAAAAAAAAAGCAGACGTCAGTTATTATTTAGTACTATCATCTGCACTTTAACTTTTGATGATTGGAGAAGGTTACCTATTTGTCAGAAACTGCCACTTGGGTCTGCATTTTTTTTTTAATAATACCTTTTATGTAAAAATAACCCTCAATGATAAACAGTACTAATTAGAATGAATATGCACTTGCCAAATTTTCCACTGTATGAAAAAGGGAAAGGAAATTAATTTCACAGAACTTAGTAAACTTTAAACCAAAAAAAACCCAGTTCTTTTCTCCAAATGAATTCTTCCTCTGAATCCCAAATTAATTTTTCCCCAAAATCCTTGCTTATTAAAAAGAATTAGGGTTTTTTTTTAATCATCTGTAATTACATTTTTCCTTTTTTTTTTAACTTGGGAGTTTTGGGTGGTTTGGTTTTTTGTTTTGTTTAGGGTTTGGTTTGTTGGTTGGTTGGTTGGTTTTGTGGGGTGGTTTTTTGTTTTTTAACCTTTTGTGGAATTTTTATGGAGAACGTACACAAATAGTAAAAAACCTTCCGAAAGGTTTCTGATTTAATATCTTTTAAAATCTCTCCAGATGCTATACCAAACCCAGCTTGATATAATTTGGGGCTGACTTGCTGTAACTATACCTATAGGTAGATATAGTTTTCCCTTTTTTTTGTTTTGCTATTTCAAGTACAGGGGTTTTTTTTGACTAGCAGTTGCACCTGGCTTTCAGTTTTTTCCAACTCTGTATAAGGGTTGAAGTGGCATAAAGTATTATGCCTCTTCAGGGATTTTTTTTTCCTTAATGAAAGAAATAAAAGAATGGATTCCTCCCTTTTTCATAAGGCCACTTACCAGGTATATTTAGAGAAGGAAGGATCCTTTCAAGATTCATGCACGAATGAGGTAGAAATTTCCAGCCAGATGAATTTTTGTACTCTTCTACTTGGCAAAGAAGAACCTAGGTCAACTCCAGGGACCACGGGTTAAAAATTTTAGGAATCTTAAAGGATATACCACTGTTTTTTACCATGCACTTCTACAAAGAGATGGACTACAGATATACACCATATTCAGCATACCCCCTTAGTATGATGTGGCAGATTTCACACAGAATAATATGAAGCCAAACATCATACAAAATAAGACACATACACAAGCTATTTGGTAAACTTTCAGCCCTATTTTTGTGGAGTTGTTGGGAAGCCTCTGAATTATAAGCAGAAATGTCAGTAATAGAAAATAATGTACCATATTCTCAGCCTGTAAATGCAATGGCTTCTAACAGACTTTGGAATTTTAAAAGCCTGATCAATATTTTCTGGCATGCTAATGTGACTAAGTGGCAGAGAAATTATATTCTCTCTATTACCATGTGATGCAAACACAAGGGCCAAAGTACACCTGGGCCTAGAGTGAGCCTGAAACCCATCTGTAAACAACCAGGTGTAAAGTGTTTTGTGATTTTCAATTGAAGCTGCATTTACATGAGTGTAATGGTTTTCTGTAAAAGTCTGTAAGTCTCTCCCACTGATGTAGGTGTTTCCTTGGAAGGACTTAGCAGAGTTGTCATCGTGCAGGTGTGTACTGCTCTTTGAAACACCCTGGATTATTTGAGGCATTCAGGGCTGGTAAAAGTCACACTAGAGGTGTTCTCTGAGTTGTAATAGCAGGGTGAGATTCCTTACCTTGATGAAGACACTGAATTATGGTGTTCACAGAAAGATGATCTTGTGTGAGCTTGATAGATGTCTGATATTGCAATCAATGGATTCAAGAGAACAGTCCAGCTCCCCAAATGAAGTTGCAGGGTGGGTAGAGTGTCTAATAGGCTTTACTGATTACTTTGGCTAGGAACTTATCTCAGGTTCCAACACATAGGTTTCACACGCTGTTTCAGATACTTAATTTGGGACTGATATTGGAAATGGTTTTATATTTGCACCTAGGACCAGTTTTGCAGGAATGGAAGGAGTAATGGAGCTTCCATCAGTTTTTCTTATCATCGGTGCTTTCCTGTAGTGATTACACTTCGACTTTCTTTAACTGATGATTAGGCTGTTGTTTATCAGTATACAAATCTTCATACATGGGCCATTTATTCTAATCTGAATATGTTCATGTTATTGAATAATTTAATACAGAAATTTTAAAGAGAAGTCTAAGAACATGGACGTCAAATGACTTCCTTCCAAAAAGTATAAGACATGATTTTTATGAAAATACAAACATATTCAATGAGTATGCTTTTTAGTATTGATGGGATTGATTCTTTCTTCTAATCTAAAACATGAATTTTCATGCCCAAATGCAGTGGCTTCACCATTTTGCCAGCAGGAGGTCACCTCCACTGGAATTAAGGCTGTTTAATAAACAGAAAATTAAATAAAAAGGAAAAATGTGTTGTAGTAAAAAGCTTTATATTCAGTAAAATAACCACTGTACTGCATGTAGTTCTTGAATGGCTTGTTCATGTCCTCTGGAGGTCACCTGCAAGTAGCCTAGCAATAATATTTTAAACTTCATGCTTTGCTCTCTTAATAGCTACCAATTTACCTATTTCTCTGTGTTGGTATGTGATAATGCAAATCAATTCCATGTAAGTAGTGGGAACCTGGAAAGAAAGCCTGGATCGATCTTTCTTCTCAAAACTGACTGTTGAAAGAAGGGCTTAGAGTTAAGTCCAGAAGTTTAGAAGTCAGTGAAGGCAGAAGGCTCAGAATGGAGAAAGTGACCAAGACCAGATGATTCAAGACTATTTCCTCTGACAGAACAGTTTGCTTCATTCCTTTCTCATTTAAATTAGGAACCATTCCACCAGAGTAATTAAAGTTATACTAAAAAAAAAAAAAATCAGATTTGACCTTTCAATTAGCTTCAAATTGGGCCCTAAATTACATAATTTATTGGTCTAGGGAAATTATCACCTGTCTTTTCATTAACGCATCTGAAGGATAGTAATGCCTCATATTAGAGTTCAAGGAAAGAGGAAAGAAAACAAAACCAAAAACAAGAATGTTCTACATTAATTAGGAATCGAAACTTCAGTTCTGATCTTAGTTTCAGATAATAATATGGAGGTCAGAGACTTTATACTCAGATAATTCAAATGAAAGATGAAATTCCTAGACACATAAACAAGTTATCTAAGGGTACCATATTCCTGTGTACCCACTAACCTATGGTAACTACAAAAGTTCATACAACTGGTCCATTCACGCATCATTACTCCCTTTGACACACTTCCTGAAGGTCTGATTGGCTAAAGTGCATCATTCACAGCTGTGCTGAGGTACACAAATAGGTTCCACAACACAGTCAGGAAGACCTCATTCTGTGAGCTTGTTGCTTTCCAAGGCCTTTTCTTCCATGTACAGAAAGCACCTTTGTATTTAAAACCATGATGTATTCAGAGAAGCCACCCAGCAGCTCCATACATAGCGCATTCTTCTCTGCTTTTCATCACTGAGAGAAAAACCTGAGCCTGTGGGATTAGAAACACTTGTCCCAGCCTCTTCCACTACTCTCCTCTTAAGAATATCTGTGCACACAGGAACTGCTCCATTGGGAACAGCTTTGATTCATTATGTTGTGGGATTTCGGACAACTGAAAACCAGTCGATATTTCTCATTTATCCCCGCATTCACAATGCAGGAGGAAAGAAGAAAATCTCATCAAAAGTTAACATATAAAACTCAGTAAAGGTGGTTAAATTTCTTTTCCGTCTACCCACACATAGCAGCACAGAAGTGCCACAATGTCAGAAGTCACACACCATTTTAAAAATAAAGGAGTACATGAGTCATGACAGCTATGACAGACATTTTCACTTGTACTGATGAAGAATTAAAAGGTTGAAAATGTGGGGGTTTGAGTGTTTAATTCATATCCTTTTTTTTTTTTTCCGAGTGCTTTTTCAAACTATTTAATACTCTAGAAAATGTACTGCCCAGAGAGTGTTCAAAACTGAAGTACTGAAGTACAGAGCACCTTTACACACCTCACAAATAACTGCTTTATTGACTCAGGACACATGAGACTATAATCAGAGGTAATGCCTATAGGAGGAGAAATAAGCTGGATTTTGTTAAAGAAACAATAATTTTGGTTAGAACTTCTGATGCTAATCCTTGAAGTACCACTTTCAGGGAAAGTATTCCAAAATCAAAGATCACAAGAGCTACAAGTTCGGGTGCTTCTCATGGTCTCCAGGCATACTCATTCCTGTTTGCATCTTAATATCTATGATCCTTAAGCTCTAGTGCATAAAAATACAATTCTTTTCAAAATCAGATAATTCAGTGACCTTATTTTGATTGTTATTTTCATAGACTCCTGTATTTGAAACAGCTTGACATTTTTTACTGCTTACCCAATTTCTGCTTCTCCATTGCAGTCCCAAATGAATTATGTTGAAGGGAAGTATTAACTTCATCTTCTGTCAGGAAAAATCTCATCTCATTGCAGCTGTAAATGAGATCAGATCTGGTAAAACAAAATCAGTTGGCAAGACCATTTTACCTGTTAGGATTGAAAAAAAAAAGAATAAAATAGGAAAATCTATACCATAAGGTCATCTCCAAGGTTTTCTGGATACTATATGGAGACTATAAACGAATTATACTGGGCAAGCTGTATGTTGCATGTTACATTCAGAACACCAAGATATTAAGGTTAAAACAGTGGTTAATTCTGATTCAGGTTGGAATTTAGAAAGTGGTAAACTACCGCTTTCATCTTCAGGCAATCCTTGATAAAACCTTTATTACATAAGCAAACAAAGCAGTTAAAAATTCTCAAAAGAGCATTAGCTGTACAAGCTGGCAGGAAGAACAATTATACATGTTTTATTCCTTTTCTTATGTAGAGTACTAAAAAGTTCCTCTTTTGTGAAAAACTGAGGTTTTAATTGGGATAGAATAAAATACTTAAAAGAGGCAGTGACTTTGTCTTAAGATATTCTGGAGGTGCAAAAGGGCAAAAAGGATTTTCTGCTATCAAAATCAGTTTCACTGAAACAACTACTCTTTGGATTTTTTTTCCATTGTACCGTTTTGTAAGATCAACTAGTATGCTGTAATATTTTGGAGCCAGTTCTTGTGACCCATTCACTTTTCAAGTATTATCTTCCTGGTGAATACCTCCATTTCATATTCCCTTCATCTCATAATATGCTATTTTGTATTTTTCTACTTTGACTCACACCTATGCGAACTTATTTTTACTTTATTTTACCAAATTTTGAAGACCTTATATTATTTTTCTGTCCTTACATTTACTTGCAACATCTTTTAATTTTGTGTCATTTTCAAATATGAACCCTTATTAAGGTCGTTTAGAAGAATAAAAGAATTAAACAATTAAATAGCCTCTGTCTATAAAGTAAAGCTCCGTGTCTATCACATGACTCCATACTTGTACTAACGTGATTGAAGAGCAGTGTCAAACCTCCTGCGTCTCAATTCCAAAATGGAGGAGTTGACAGAACAAGCAAAGCAAATTCAGAACCAGGAGAGGAAGCAATGGACTTAGAAAATCCACTATTACACTTTATTGGACACACTTTGGTGAAATACAGTCATTCACTGCCCAAGCACCAACCCACGAAGATTTTTACATCCAGCCCAGCTAAGATGAAAAAACCATGAGGCTTCCAAGGACAAGGGGGCAGTTTCAGAGAGCTGGCTGTGCAATAGATGCAGCAGTCGGCCCCCATCCATGTTCTAGACAAAGCAGCCCACAACGGAAGAAAGAATTAAACTGCTGCCTGCTTTTGAGCTTAGTTACATTAATAGTACATTATCACACTTGCAATTGTTGGCATATGCTTTTCAGAAAACAAGGTTATTACACATGGCTTTACAAAGAATTGAAAAGAGAAAAAATTTCATTCTGCGACTGTAAATTGATTGAAAAATATTCAGCCAATAATCCGTCTTATACACCATGGCTGTTTTACTTAACATACTGAGATAATAAATATCTTTAGCTCAATTTGATACAAACATGTCTTTCCCTTTGAAAACAAAAATTTATAAAGTAAATGAAAACTATCCCACAGAAGCACAGTGGTGTTTGAACATCAATTTGACAGGTACTATAATTTCCCTATTTAGGGGTTCTGAATATCATACTGGAGTATACTGCTGCAACACCATAAGAATTCTCACAGAAGTCATCTGAAAAAGAAAAGTTTTAGTACAAAGCAAAGGTGGTATTGGAAGATGGACTCAGTCTGATGAATTTGAATGATGCTCCAAAACCATGACCTTGACTTGTTTCTGTTTAACACACGTCTATTATTACTAAACCTGTAACAAACAGGAAAGTTAACTCTGTAACAGTTTCACTCTAAGCAGGGCTACATCATCAACATACATTTGTAAGTGAGTGACAAGAACCAAAACATGTTTGGTTCTAATATATGCCTTCCTTACTATTTTATGTCTAGGGAAAAGATGACAGAAGTGTGCACTACAGTCTTTGCAGATCCCTCTGTAATAGAAGCCATGAATGCAAAAGATGACACACATTTTATTAATCTTCTTTCAACACCTTCTTTTATAATGTATTCAGAGTTTTGCTTTTCCATATTTAAATAGAAAAAAATGGTTTGGGCAGTGAAGAAAGGGGGGGGAGGGGCGCTGGGCGGGGAGCTGCAAGCTTTTTTATTCTTTCCACAGAGGTTTTTCCTTCTCATTGTGCTTGATAGTGTGCCAAGAGAGAAACTCATATAAAGACATGAACACTTGCTGTTTCTGCAGCATATCTCACTACAGAGGGAATATGCTTTTGACTAAATTAATCTTCATCCTCAGAATACTCACCACTGATGGCTATCAAAATTTTTAGTCTAATATACACATATATATATACGTATAAGTACATATATATTTATATGTATCCCATTTATTATTACCAGAAATTTGTGCCTCGTGTTAAACCTCATGTCTGAACTTGCCATAAAATGGAGAACACAGTAACTCCACAGGCTTTGCGATTCCATAAGAGCCAGGGAAAAGATGACAGCTTCTCTCCATCAAGGGTCTCTTGTGGCAAAAGGCAGCAGGCCATCTTTTAGACAACACAGTTCCCTGTGAACACAACTTGTGATCTACTTTGCATGCTGGTGCTCTCCATCCTAAAACAAAATTCAAAGAGAAAAGTCCATCCTTATACTCACAGTCTCCTCCAGGAGTCTCACAAGTTATCTGAGAGATTCTGCTTTCCCCTTCAGAAATAAATGTCTCGTTCTACAAGCAAAGGTTTGTAAACCCTGGAAACTGAGGCCTTAAGGATCATTAAAGATCTGTAAATTCATTCACAACAATCATGTAAACAAAAGGGGGTTTTAAAAATGACTTTTTCATACCCTTTCAATTGAGCTGTGAAGTGAACTCTGAAATAAAGAACCCATTTTTTATACAAGTATGCATCCATAAGTGAGTAATGTACACAGACATACACAAACCTATCAACTGCTTCAAGACTAAGAATAAAGGATAACAGAAATTTGGGATTTTTATCTCCTTTTAAAAAAGCTAAAAGGTATCCTTGGAGGCATATGAGCCATATGCATGTAGATAGACCAATAGGCCTGCTGTCTAGTTAGATAATATTCCTAAGGCTTTCTTTTTTTCTTGCAGGACTGGGACAAAAACACTGTTTAAAACAACACCAAATTTTATTGAATGCAGAATATGATGGCAGTTGCAACTAATCATACTTCTACATTTTTAAAATATAAGTCTTAGATATTAAAAAAAATGTTGGCTCAGATTAAAAGTAACAGTTTGGGATTTTCCCTCATAAATTGTCTTGCTGAAACTGACTAAACATTTCTAAGGATTGAAAGCTTTTAAAAATTAAATTTTTTGAATGACTTGTGGGAATAAGTTATGATTACCTATCACTTTTCCTTATAAAGTAGGGGTATGGTAAAATTAATATGGTGCAAATGAAACCTGGCAAAATTTAGATTAAAATCTGAGGGAAACAAAAAGTGAATGAACATGAAGATCACCTTCTACTGTTTCAATCCCTTGTAAATTAATAATAAAACAGACCTTTGGACAATTATTTAGGAAGCATGTTCTTCTGTTAAAATCAATAGTCACTGTAGAGCACCTTAAAAGTCCTTAACCATGGGCATGAAGGGAATATCCTTTTAAGAGACTGCAGTACTGTTCAAAGAGAAAAGAATACATCTCTGAATGAGCACTTGGTCATTGATAATAATATGAATTTTTAGACAGAAAATGCCAGAAGAGAATCAGCTGAATCTGTTCAACCTTTCTCAAGTAGTTCGAAGAGCAAAACTATCGTGAAATGTTCTTTTTCTTTCCCTCCTTCCCTGTTCCTCTTCACTCTCCTTCCCTCTTTTTGTATCTCTTTTCTATTCCTTCCTTCCTTCCTTCCTTCCTTCCTTCCTTCCTTCCTTCCTTCCTTCCTTCCTTCCTTCCTTCCTTCCTTCTTTCCTTCTTTGCTTTGAATGTAAAGAAAGATGCTGTGGCCTTGAAATGAAATATGGTAGGACTCAAGGGAGAATTCTGGCTTCATTTTAAAAGGCACATTTACATCAGTCTGGTGCACTTTGCTCTGGCACCACTTGAAGTCCTGAAGAGGAGTTGAATTTGAAATGTGGTTTAGAAATATTTTTCTACATTTTCAAGAATCATGAAGGACTAGAACACTAAGCTGATCGCATATCCTCTAGATATATGAAAAATATATTTATACTCTTATTTTCCTACTTTAATTTTATTTTAGGGCACTAAATTCAGAAAAGAACTTCCCTGGAGCATTCAGGTATTGGGACAGCTTATGTGCACACTGTTACTCAGCCACAATGCTTTTCCCAGAAGAAACATAATGCCAAATTTCTTTCAGACTTTCTCCAGATTCTTGGACTGGTCAGAGGGAAAAACTGGGCTTTAGGGTCCTTTCATATCAGCACCATTTTTGTAAGACTTTTCCTAAAGTAATCATTTCTCTGGAATAAGGACAAGCCACTACAGAGACATATCCCAATAGATTAATGGAGATTTTTGGGCCACAAATCATAAGACTTGCATCATATCAGGTTCATCTAATAACTTACTGTTTAGAAGCAGAACAGAGCAAGACTAATTGCCTTATAATACTTAACAGTTAATACAAATAATATTCTACTACATCAAAGGTGAATTCATACAGCAGTTAAGTATACAAATGACTTCTAATAAAGTAGTAATTTTTCTGTACTGTATAAATGCAATCATATTAAACTCAAATCAGTAAAATGCTAATTCACTTTTTAATGAGTTCCTTTCCTATTTCAGATTTTTAAGCAACTTTCAACTGGTTTGGTTAAGTATAGTTAATAAGGTGAAAAGAGTGTTTTTTATTTAACTCAGACAAAATATTCCATTGTATATATGTGAGTTTTTAAGGCAACGTAAGGTATGGTTAGAATTCAGGTTTTATTCTATTTCATCTTCTTGTGAGCTCTGAAATTTGAAAAGAGCTACCTGAGGTTGTGGAGGAAAGGTATCTTATTTTCCTATCTGAAATTTGTGTTTCTGAGGAAAGCTCTTAGTTTTCCTTTTGGACATGACTGCAGTGTTATTGGCCAAGACATGTTCTTCTTTCTAATCCATGAGAAAGCAAAATGACTGAAGCTCTTAAGCCTGGTTATCCCACAACACATAAATGGGTCATTATGAACTTCTGTGGTGACTCTGACATTGTACAAAGGGAAAGAAAATAATTTTTGAGGTCCCTTTAATGTCTTTGTCATAATTCATAGATACTCTGAACAAAAATTGATTTCCCCAAAGCTTAGGAAAAATAACTTATACCCTTATGTACATCTGCCTGTTTGCTGTCTGCAAGCCTGACTGAAAACTGGCCAAAATCAGCTGAAATCTTGAAGCTGATTTCAGTGGACCATGTGATTATATGACCATTGTCAACCTAGGGATGAGAAAAACCTGCTTATCAATTTCCATTCCATAGATACAAAAATGCCTTTTTTCATAAGGCATTCAGATCAGGCATCAGAAGAATATGCACTCTTGATTCGCTCTTTTTTGTTAGCAGGTTACTGCTTGTTGCCAACCATCAGAGGATTCACTAGAGAGAATAAAGTTGAGGTATCAGAGAGACCTGGCAGTGTGCGGAGTCTTTCTGTGTTTCCTCTTAAGGTGAGTTTAAGAATTATTCAAAATAAAATGTAATACATTAGAGTGAAAACTTATTTTTCCACATCCCTAACTTTCTCATGCCATTTGTGTATTAAGGTTTAGAATCACTGATTCAATTAAACTATAGCTCTTATTCATATTTTGCTGAATCTGAAGTCCTCCCTGGTCACCAGTTAGAGAATTTTAATGATCTGGAGTTTGAATGAAGGTCATTATATCATATCCCACGTTACATGTAGGTAATAAAATTCCTTTCCTGCTTTGATTTTAATTGAGCACAGTCTTTTAAGTGAAACACTAGATCAGAAAGCCTTGCTTTGTCTAAATAGTAAACATAGCCTATTATTTGTCAATTTTATTGTCATTAAATGCTTCTTTGTTACATAAACTCAACATTGTTTCATTTTCATGCTCTCAAGCAACTGATCAAAATATTTTGGAATATCTTCAAAACTTGGAATATTTTTCCTACAAGATGCGAGTCAGGATTCATGGTTTCTTTACACAACAACTTAACTTTGCAAGCCAGGAAACCTCAGTATTTTCACTGAATTTCAGCTTCCCTCCCTCCTTCAATCCTCATAAAACAGTTGGTTTAAAAAACTCCTTCAGGTTTCAAAATATTAGTATTCATTTGTTTTAGATTCTCATCCAATTCTGAACAGACAGATGTCTTGCAACACTACTGGCATAATGTCACCACCATTTGTAGAATCCCTAACAATCATCATAAGAAGCTCTTTAGAAGTGTCTCTTTCTCCTCCCACAGCCAGTTGGCCCCTAGCATCTGTCTCCCAGGAGCGCCCTGGCTGAGTGTTTGGGTGGCACTCCGGAGTCAGCAAGCAGGTGAGACAACGTGCTCCAGAGCATCTGCAAAGTATTTGTCAATCAGATATTCTGTTACCTAATACTTTTAGCTAAACCTCAAGGATTGACAGCTGTGAACCCAAGCCTGCAACTTATATGTTATTCCACATCCTCTAGATGAATAATGATGCAGAGCTCCTTGTTTATTTGCTTATTCTGAAATCAGATCTTGTTTATTCTGTGCCCCTTTCTAGTTCTGATATATAACTAATTGTTGGCAGATGTGGCAAGCATCTAGGGCCAAGATATATTTGTTTGCACAGTCTGATTTTTGAGTCTCAACCAATATCAGGCCATTGCAGCTGTTCTTTATCAAGACTCTGAGCACTGTAGACAGTCCACCTGGCAAAACATGATTTGCCCATATGACCTTCACATGAAAGCTTTAAATATAGGACTTCTGCTCAAACAATTTTTAAAATATCTGAAAAAACCTAATTAAATTAACAAATTGAAGTGAAATGCTAATCAGTATTTGTACATGTAAAAATTGCCCTGTGGTTCGTATGCAATAGCGTGACAGTCTTATTTCTAATTTTGATTTAAAATTTGAACCATATAATAAGGGTGCTAATTGTCTGAGACAATCTTTCCTTTAGCAAGCTAGCTAGTGTCTACATTTAATCATCTTGCTTGAAACAAAACAGAAAACTAGCATTTGTCTGATGTTTAGAAGCAAAGGAAAAACGACAGCAGCAGAAAGATAAATCAGCATGAATTCAGTTTAGCTGGCTAATATCAACACTTCTTTCTTTTCTGATGAGGATATCACTCCTTCACTTTGCCCAGATGCCAAGTTCCTCTTTGCGAGCTGTTTTTATGACTTTCTTCAATTTTTAAAAACAAATAAAAGATTAACATTGGAGTTAGCTTGTTTACTTTTAGCTAGAAGTTCTCTGAGACACAGTAGTATTCGAGTTTTCAACTTCTCAAGTTTTTTTTTTTTTTATCAGTGGATAAGTGTAGTTGACTTGTTACATCCATCCAAAAATATTTTAGGGAAGTAACACTGTGGAAGATTGTTTATTTGAAGTGGTAGTGAATAAACTAGAAACTCTGTGTCTACATGATTGTCTTCACTAATAAAATAGAAAACCTGTATTTATTTTTGTTCTGTATTTATTTTGTCACTGTCAAAAGCAAATCTGAGAAGAGATACAGGCTGTTTAGGATTATGTAATCTTGTAGAGTGGAAATCCTTCACACTATATGACTGAAAATGATGTAATTTATCCTGATTTTAATAGCACCTATAATTTCACTTATCACTGCCAAATCTCCAAATTAATTAAAATACCACAAGTGGGGTTACAGAATCACAGGAGAAAATAATAATGTGGAATCAATAAAAGATTTTATTTTTTTTTATCTTGTACCTTAGGCTCAGGCAACAGTCAATATTTCCAAATTCACTCTGGGAAGTTTTCCCTTCCCTTCCCTTCCCTTCCCTTCCCTTCCCTTCCCTTCCCTTCCCTTCCCTTCCCTTCCCTTCCCTTCCCTTCCCTTCCCTTCCCTTCCCCTTTTCTGTTTGGAGGGGAAAAATAAATGAATACTCATCCAAAAGTAAGAAAACAAATATTTTGCCACTGTATTCCATATATTTGACAACACCATGTGAAAGAAATGCTACAGAAATGTCATAGGATCAGACAGAAAAGTCATTAAAAACAGGCTAAGAATGTAGACTCCCAGTTCATGAGTTCTTCCCTGATTATAACACTTGCATTGTTTTTCTCAATATTAGAGCACCACATAAAAATTGTGTTACTCTAGACTTGAGTAACTTCCTACAGATCCCACTAGGTAGGTCTGGAGTTCATCAGGGAATTACAATTATCAGGGATTAGCTAAGTCCCTGTAGACTAGTACCTTTATAAGTGTCACAAAAGAAGGAAGAATTACCATCTCCTGGTCTAGTAACACAGCCTAACACGTGGGAGTTTGCCCCCTGTGTACCAGAAAGGACATCTAAGACAGCCAAAGAGTTGTAGTCCCAAAACACTATGGAATTTGGCTTTGGTAAGTTTACATCAGATCACCCTCCAGGTACATGAGATCACTCCTTCATTCTCTCCCCCTCACTACAGAGCAAGCAGTGGGCTTTCCCTGTGACTGCCCAGAGCCAGCTGCCAGCACGGACCTGTCTGCAGAGATTGAGGGTCCTCCATTGTGGCTCTAGGACATCTGCAGTTCCTCTGCTTGGAAAACTCATTTCACCTGCCCTGCACTACATGTACTTTGTCCTTCATGTCCATTTCCCTTGTAGAACATCTCGTCCTTCCTTAAAATGCAGAAAGTGCTGCTGACATGTGGACTAAATCCTTCTTCTATTGCACATTTACAGCAAAAATACTAATCTGCCGTGATCTGCCAATCCACCTCGGTGTTAAACTCAGAGTAGGGGAAGAAATAGTCTGAAATATGTGCTTGCAAGGAAGCATGTTTGTGATTATTATTCCAATATGTTACACTTTTTTAATTAGGTGTACTTTCAAAATATGAATACTTTACTTTTAACTTCATATGTCTGAGGAAAAAGGAAGAAGTGAGATTCTCCTGGAGGCCTGGACACAATTGGGATGTTTATATGCATAAGCTGTTCATCCCTGGCTGGTTTAGCATGTCTACCTAGGAGTATTTATTATAACATGATACACTAGTCTCTGTTTCTAAGCCCTGAGTATGATTGTAATACAACTGCACGTATCTTCACTTTTAATGGATATGCCTTCATGTATTCCAACATGACTTAAAGAATTTCCTCCTTCCCTGTGACTGAAAAGAAGGAACTTACTTCACTCTTATGCTGGAAGAAAATAATACAAGACCTCAGTAATTAAGTGTGTAACCTGCAGAATTCCTTTTTCTTTCGTGTTTTGTCCACAGTCCATGAAAAATTGATGCTCTCCCAGGTAACATGCTTCTTTTTATCTACATGCAACACATTGATCTCCTTTCAGTTTGGAGTTAGCTTGTTCCTTCTACTATCATTCCTGAAGTAACAAATTATATTTTCATAGGCATGGTTAGTAATCAATATACACAAGTAACTGTCATTGATCTGAGTACAACCCTTGATCTAGAAAATCACCAATTATAGCTATTTAAAACAGATTCAGTTGGATTAGGTGGAGCCCAGAGAAAAATATTGCCTGGGCAATTTACCTAATCATGTTAAAACTAAGGTGAAATCATTTAATTGGATGGCATTTATACAGTGAAATTTAGGCTTTTACCAACTTTAAAAAAGAGCTCTGTGAAGAGTGTATATCTTGAATTTTACGTATATATGTACAATTACTGTTGCCAGATTTAAAAACGTAGAGGTCTAAATTTTTTACAAACATTTTTAATTTGTACTTAATGCAAACAATTCCATGTAAATATCAGTATAATTTGGTATATTGCAACCTTCTGTAGTGAGAAGTTTGAACTTTTGTTTTAAGCTTGAGCACCCCACAGCATGCTTCATTCTGTGTGTTCCAGCTGCAGCTATCCTGCAAACACATTAGTTCCTTAGACCCGAACAACTCAGGAAAACAGGACTAGAAAATACATATTTCATAACCCTATACTGCAATATAAGCTATGATAAATCACCTGCAAGTATTTAACCATATAATTCACACTCACTTTAAAGCCCCTTTGCCCTGCCAAAGATGTTTAAAGGGGCTTTAATATAGCAGTGAATCAAGCCCGGTGACCAGCTGTAGTTTGGTATTTCCAAGCTTTTATCAGTTTCCACCACAGCTTTCATGTTATTTTTAGAAACTGGCTGGAATCAGAACTCAAGTCTGAAGTTGTCTGGGTTTGCAGTGACTGATTTTGGCTCCATTTTCATTATGACTGCAGCTAAATAAATGCCTCTGATTTTGCTCAGGCATCCTTTCTGTCTTTCTCATCTCCATCAGGCTGCACACATTCTGTATCCATGGACTTGGTTCCAGGAAGGTTAATAGTCTCCATTTCATTTACTATTTATGGGAGCCATTTTCTCCTGTTTAGCCATGGCTAAATGGCTAAATGGCTGCAGATTTGGATGACACCTCTTTGTTCTGTATAGAGTTATACAGCTGAAACATCCACACACAGTATCCCTTGCATGTCCTTCAGTACAAAAGAAAGGTGATTTTAGATTTCAGGGATACCAGGGGACCACACAAAATACACAGCATCTTTCAAGACAAAGAAGGATCTTTCTGCAAAGAGAGACAGGGAAGTTCAGGGGAGAGAGCAAGTAGTTTTGCAGACTCACCACAGGAAAGGAAATGTTTTCCTTTCTCAGCATTGCAAAAAGAAAAATTCCTTCACAAAGCCCAGCAACAGCAGCATTTTGCCAGTTGGGGAATTTACAAATTCTCTCTCGAGTATTGTAATAATTCATTACTAGGGAGTGGCCACTGCTGACCATGAGACAAGTATTCTAACTGTAAACCATAAGCAAGGGAAGAAGGAGGGTGTAAGAGTCTAAGAACTGTCATTTCCATGAGGCTCTCAAAAGATGAAGCAGATTGATATTGCTCAAAACAAACATTTGTTTCCAGCTGACAAGCTAGAAATACTATTTCAGGTAAAAAAAGTCAAAATACTTCAGTCAAAAAGCTGATAATTTAGGCAAATATTTTCCTGCTCATTTTTAAAATATATTTCTTCATTGGTGGTTGCTTTTTGTTTGTTTGTTTGTTTTGAAAGAAATAAAGTAAAAGTAACAGAAACTATTCTCCATCTTCTATATCTTTTGGCTATCTTTGATTCTCTAATAACAGATGCAACCTCTTCCATTTACTTTGTCTCTCTTACAGTCTTGAACTATTACAGACACTACAGTCCAACAGAGAAGGTTAAACTCAAGTTCTTTACTCAGGCACAGGCACAAAAGTAAGCTAGGCTGAACAGGGCCAACAAGTTTCAATACCAAAGCACACTGTGGGAGCTGAGAGGAAAACAAGGTATATTTGGACTCCTTTTGGAAATGACATGCACATTATGGAGATGATGCTCAATGTTTATCCAGTGTAAAAACTCCTCCTAGGAAAATATTGAACATTAGCCCCAGTATTTTTACTAATTTTGTCTCATCATATCTGAATGAATTAAATGTAACCACCAATTAATTCAAAACTCTTGAGTTAACCTACCTCTAGAGGTTTTCTGCAGCTTGTCAGACTTAATTGTTTAGGGACATTACTACCCAAACAGCCCAGGCTCGAAGGTGTTGACTTTCACTTTCTTCATTTCCAAGTTGTTGATAGGTGCATTTGTTCTACTAAAAATCACCATCACATGGTTGACCTGCCTACACTACTAGTGAGTTTAATAACATTTCTTGTTTCATGGCCACCAATTCATTTCCACTAGCAGTGGGCAGGAGGTGTGAGCAGGCAGCTGGTGGAATGACATCCCTCTCTGCAAGGTCTGGATCAGGCTGAGGCTGTAGCCTGAACCTGAAATATGGTCATGCTTCCAATTGCTAGTTATGTGAGTTGTGGTTTCAGTGGTGTGAGTGGATTATTGAAAGAAATTTTAGAAGGCATTTTTAAGAAAAATGCTGGTCCTCAAAAGGCCTTGGCCTCTAGCTCTGTGGGAGGGTATTAACATTGCCTATCAAGATCTCCAAAGCATTACTGGGTTGCAGACTACTTAGGCAGAAGATCTAATCTCTGAGTTTCCTTGACCTTGTGATCTTTTACCTCAAGTGAAAGTCTGCATTCCATTTTAGAAATGTAAACATTATTAGTGCATATATGAAAGACCACCACTGTTCTATAATGGAAGATAAATAAATCCAGAAGAAATGCCCAAGGCTTAGACTGAGCTACCTGTATGTATCATTAGTAAACAAGTTACCAGAAAGCAAAAATATTGTCTCTATTAGGTTGTATGAAAACAAAGAATGGAGAGAGTTAAACTGAGAATATTGAATAGTTCAAAAAGATTTATGAAATTTAACTTAGATACTGTTTTCCAGAACCTTAAGCTGTTCACTTCACATGCACATATTCTGCAGTTTTTATATATAGATGTATATATGTATATTTATCCTGTGTTTGGTCTGTCCAACATTTAATGATATTCCATACTTCTTCAATGCCCACCAATACATTGCTACCAATGTAGATGGGAATTGTGTATATGTGTATGTGCATCTGTCTAGCTGTCTTTTTACTTTGGTATAAATCTGATGATTGATCTATGCTTTCAATAGCTTTTATTTCTTTACTCCTAAAGCCATAACAGTATACAAATTCTGCTCTCAAAAAATGACAAACAAACAAACAAAATATTGGAATATTTGATCCCCCAAAGTAGGGGAAAACCAGTCCTTCAGTGGAGCTGCACCATAAAGAGGCAGGGTCCTCACAGAGGCCACTCAGAAAGAGGAGTTCCCCTCAGCATCCTACATCTGGAAGGAGATGTTTGAGGAGAAAAGCGAAGGTGTCTCATCCCCCTTCACCTCTGTGCAGGCAGCACAGTTCCACCAGTGCAGTGCAGATGTCAGCATTGCATTGCTGCTTTTTTCTCATCCACATGTAATTCTCATCTCCAGAGGTCTGGAGGGGTTGACAAGAGGTAGTGAAACAGGCCCTTGGCCACAGAACCTGCTGTGCTAGCCATGCCCTTTCCATCACAGTGAGGAGCCCTCACAGTGCACAGCACTGCAGCCCTTATGCTGGGGGTGACCTGGCCATTGCTCAGCTCAACTCTGCTGGCCAGAAGGAGAACAGTGACAGAAGTAGCCATGATTTTTCATGTGTAATAACTCTTCCTAAGGCCTTTTTAATTCTCATTTTCCTGATAGTCATCTCCAGTTGCACTACACTTACAAAGGCCATTGAATTTTGAGTAATGCTGTAATGACTCACAGCCATTAATTTAAAAAATGTCTGCATTTGTATACCGTACTCATCACCATAACTGCATGGTGAAAATGTCCCAAATAGCAGTCTTTTCTACCAGTTTGGCCAATCATCTCAGCATTGGTTTATGGCACCAGTTTGTCATGGATTTAGAGGATCCTTTTTTCAGTTCTGCTCGGAAGCACAGATAATCATGTAGGATACTGTAAATACTAAGGACACGCCAAAGCATCTAAGGGGGACTCACCCACTCCAGATGCTATATACAGCATCCAGACCTTGTTCATTGCCACTTAATGCATTTCTGAAGGTATTGTTCTGATGTTATGTCAATTTCTGTTTAGGTTCAAATAGCATTTGTACATTTAATTATGTCACATATCCTTGGTGCTTTTAGATTCAAAACTAATTAGACAACATATTTCACCAGGGTATATTTCCTCTAACATACAAAGCTCTGCTAATAAAATGCAACAGCTTGGGAATCTGGGAATGGAAAAACTGTTTTGGACCAGGTTTCTAATTTTTGCACCTGAGAAATGTTAGCAAATTACCAGGTGAAGGATGGATTTGAAGAATAGAAAAACCGACACGGTGGCCATCCTAGTTTATTTACTATATTCAGCTCTGTTGTGGAGGAGTCAAAAATAACAGTGCTGCTGTGTAAATGCAAAATGTTGCAAGCCAGGTGAAGATAGATTATTTCTGTTTCCAAAAAGCTTAATTTCATAAGACATTTTGCTCTTCCAAGTATTCTGCGGTCACTGGCAAGAAACAAAAATACTGCATCTCTTACATATCATCTTAATGAAGCCAAAAGCTTTGTGCGTAGGGCAGTGTGCCCTGAAATAGTTTGAAAGTTTAGCCCTGATACCTCCTGGAGTCAATTGAATCTGGGGAAGGAAAGGCAGGGCACTCTCAAGTTTTAAAACCTGGAAATTTTTTTCCTGAAATAATGTTTGGAATAAACTACTTACAGTAAATGACTGTAATACTGCAGGAGTTTTCACTGATAGAGGAATGTGTTTAAGATACCCTGACACAGAAAATAAATCAGCTTTGACTTCAATTATTAAGAGCTAAAAGAGAGAGAAAGGGGTGGGTTTTTTGAGGATAAATATGTACGAAAAAGAAAAACATCACCATGGAAACCAAAGTATTGCCATAGTTTTTCAGACAGAAATATGTTACAATGGAAACTTGTGTTCTTTGCGAAAACAAACAGCTTGAAACTTAGTTGAAGGTACTATTACAGCATTGTCAACCTCGTTGACTTGGGTTCCTTTGCAGCTCATTTTCCTTTATCCATCTTCTTGTGTTTCCCATCTGGATTACAATTACAATGTCATACTTCAACCTGCTGTCTAAGGTGAAAAGTTTAATATTTTTCCAGTCCAATAAAAGAAAAACTTTAATAAAGATGAAAGGAAGATAAGTATCCCAAAATGGTTCTCTTCACCTGTGTTCAATCATAATGACAAAAACTACTTAAATCAATTTTAAATATTAAACAAACAACAAAAAAAATTAAATAAAGGAACTAATCCTGCAGGCACAGTTCTTCATGGGTTTAAACTTTACTGTTGTGACTAATGTCTGTAACCAACAGGATGTTTGTGTGACTGTTTATTAGCAAGCTCAGGACGTCAATGGATTAGAACACAAAATACACAGAAGCTCAGAGATACCATTAAACCATGTAATACGTCATGAAGGAGAAAAGAGGAGAAAATGGAATATTAATCTACTAAAACTGCATCCCCAAATGCTGTCAAAGACTATAACCTTCTGTTTGGTATATTTGCCCCATTGAAGACAGTCTCTTTGGTAAACAGAGATGATCAAGCATGTGCTAATTTGGAAGCAGTGTAAATGCCTTTCAGCAAGTCTCATTTTCCAAGACTATAAGTCAATTTGCCAAAACGCTTTACCACAGCTGGGCAGCACAAGGTTGCTAAATTTTACTTTCTTGGAGTCAAATCAAGAACCCATTACCCACAGGCAAGTAATGCTATTCTCCCAAGGAGTCCCTTTGGTTTTAATAGGACTCATTGTGTGAATGAATAATCACAGAGGAATGTGAGCAGGAGGCTAAAAATCTGGTTATTGAATCTCCTCTTTGCAAGCCAAGTGGACAGCCCAGGTAGGAGCGAGCCTTGGCTGTCCACGGCATTGTTCCCCGACCTATGAACCCACATGTCATGGGGCTTTTCAAATATCTTTATGATAACTTAGCTGACTTCCTATTAGCAACTCTTCTATTTCTTCTGTACAGCATAGCAGTTCTTTGAATTACTATGGGCTATTATTTAAATGCATATTTAAATTCCTGTAGACAGGAGATTTTTAACCCCAATAGACTACAACTGCTCCATTAAATCAGATTCAGAATTTCATGTCTATTTGGCTGCTACACATACAGAACAATCTGTGAGCAGTTATGAAATATATTATTTTTAAAATTAGGTTGTGGGTGTATCTCTGTGTATAAATGACCATTTGAAAAAAAATATGAGTTATCTGGCATTTTCACAATAGCTCTTAACACTTCTTTGCCTTTAAAAGATGAATGACCTGCAAAATGTAATTTTAAAATATTTTTTTTGTTTCATAAGCTAAAAAAGACATCTAATATCATACCATTCCCATATCTTTCATTTATGCAACACCATAACAACTGAAAAAATTTGCTTCCATTTTTTTCCTTAGATCAGCTGCATTTGAACTTAAGATCCTATAGTTTCATACCAGAGAAAATTCCAGCTTTGGACCTATACAATATGCCCAACCTTAATTCCATGAACTGAGTTGTCCTGTTGCAGTTAGCCAGTCTAATGAAACAAAGAAAGTCACAGTATTGCATTCATAGCCATGCTTAACTTTGCTATAAGGATTACTCTGAGCACTCAATTTAAGCACATGTATACGGGTTTTTTTCAGTACTTGGGTCTAAGTCTTTTTTACAGGCCTGAACTCCTAATGGTTTAATCATAAAAATCTGAAACAAGGAGTTATAAATGAAAAATATGACATAAATGTACCCAGAGTGGCACAAATGGCATCATCATAGTAATCACACTAGATATTTTCAGGGAGCAAAACAATATAAAATAATTCAAATTTTTCTACTGAGGAAAGAAAAAAAAGAGTTAACTGAATAAAGTACTTCAGAGGATTGTAACCCACTTATGTTTTCATTTAAATACACATTAAGATTTTTCTAAAAAGGCCAAAGACAGTTTTTGTAACACCACATATGGATGTCAGCAGTGTATGCAAAATGGAGAGAGAACTGTTCATTCTCATTAGGTTTACTGCCATATTTTTCTAGGTAGGATCAGCTGTAATAGTAGTATTTCATTGTGATTTTGAACCATTAATTTTCTCAATAAAAACTGCTAGATTTTTAATAAATTGAAACCTCAGAATGCATGCATGTTCATGGTCAAGTGCCAAGCATTATTTAAAGAAGGCTATTGTAAGTCTGCTTTTATTGTTCTTCGTAGACCACCAGGATCAGATAGTGTGTGGCCCACAGAGCAATTAGACATTTACAAAGGATTCTCTGCTGGAACAGCATGCTCAGAAACAAAAGAAAATCTGATTTGTAAACAGCAAATACTCAAGGCAGGAGTCTGTGCTAAAGTTCTGTCTCTTTATAGTCCATAAAAATAGATGAAGAATTATCATATGAAAATGAGAGTGGTTATTGAAATTTTCTTCAGGTCACACATCAGTGGAAATTGTATTCTTCACCATAGTATTTTGTCTAGTGATGAATGCCTGGTCCTTGTGCCAGCTGATGAGCAGGAAAATTGCATCTCATTTCCTTCTGCTTCTCTCCAAGCTCCAACACTGGGCAAACCAATCTGAAGCCTAAATGCTGCCTTCCTCTGGTTGACCTGGATGGCTGTGCAGAGGAATACATGTTGCTTCTCCAATGGCTGAACTAGGACATGTCATTGACCCTGTCATCCCTAGATTTGATGATCCTGTCTCTCCCTCTTCAGCAGCTGATTCACAGCCAGAACATGCACAATGGATGTCTCTTGTCCATTTTTACTTGCACAGCTTTACCAGTGGCAGGCCTCCTCCCTAGCCTGGCTGCAGCATTGCTGCATCTCTCAGGAGAACAACCCCTGCCTGAAACAAGGGCCATATTATTCTGGAAACAAATTAAGCCTTTAATGCAGACTCTGAAGGGCCATCAGAAACTTCTGTAGACACACTTTGTCTCATGCATTGCTGCTAAAAGCACACTTAGTCCTTACCACCATCCATCAGCAATGCTAAAGACACAATCTTATGTCACTGGAGGTACTTACCTATAAAATTGTTCTCATCAACAGCAACACAAGGGTCTCCCATTAAATCCATATGCTCCTAATGCATAATCAGGAATGGTGTTTAAGTTGATATCAGAGGGCTGTACAGAGAGGAACATGGGCAGCCCATGCTTCCTATTACTCTCAGTTATATAAAAGGATTTTAGTGTTTCTTGTAAACAGAGACTGGGGAATACAAACTAAAGTAACAGCAATTAAAATCAAACATCCAGTCTACACAGTTGAGAATCTGCTCCAGTGTACATATTCTTTAAAGGCTATACCCACCCACAGGTTAAAGGACTGTTAGGTTCAGAATATATATCATTAAGGCACCATAGTCTGATGAATGGAATCAAACTGAAAAATACATATGGCTTTTAACTATTTGTTTATATTCCTCTGAATTTAACTGAAAGTAAAAACTTAACAGGCAGAATTATAGCTGGTGTAGATCTGTACAGCTTCACTAACTCTTATGATTTACATCAGCTGGGGATCTGGCCCACACTATTGCATTGTCAAGGAAAAGATTTTGTGTTTGCTTGACTACGATACCCAGTGTATTTTTTATAATATCAAAACAAATCTCCTCTCCTCTCCTCTCCTCTCCTCTCCTCTCCTCTCCTCTCCTCTCCTCTCCTCTCCTCTCCTCTCCTCTCCTCTCCTCTCCTCTCCTCTCCTCTCCTCTCCTCTCCTCTCCTCTCCTCTCCTCTCCTCTCCTCTCCTCTCCTTTCTTTCTGTTGAAAATTTCCAGAAATACAAAATGCAACTTGTAAATAATTTTTGTCTTGGCAAGATCTCATGCACTAACGGTTTACATATTGTTTTGATTAAGCAAGCTAAACATGGTACTAAGTATGCAGACATGTTTCAACTCATGATGACAGCTTGTGTATGATTTACAGCATTGGCTGCTAAAGGCAATTGTTCTGGTTCAATATTCCTATTTATTTATGCCAACATTTTGGTGTAAACAAAGCCATTTATGTATCAGATGGCTACTGACAAAGAGTTTTTTGAAAGCTCAGTCCCAACAAATGTGCAGACATATATCCACAGTTTTAATAAGGATTCTGGCATTCTTTATACATTTTTGGATTGAAATGAAACTGAAGAGAAATGTTTCTATAACAATTCAGCAGTTCATTTTGTCTGATTCTCTTTCCTCCTTAAATTTGTCTTTAAAGATAAGTTTAATGCCAACCCAACAGATTGGTAATATCCCAAACATGAAAACAATGCAAATGTGATGGGTAAGGAGTCTCCACAGTGCAATTCATACAGGGAAATAAGCCATCTCCAAATATTTCCTTTAAGTCAGAATTAATATTATCAAGAGAATTTTTGTTTCCTTATATTCACAGTGGATCTCAACTGTAATATTATTCTCTTACTACCTATTCATATCTATACATAAACTGACTGATAGTTGGTGTTGACACCCTGGTGAAGCAGAGTTACAAAGTTCAAAACCCTTCTAATCTGCTGCAAAATATTAACTGTGTGACCAGAAGGCAATATTCTACTTTGCAAAAACTGAATGGGTAGCTTTCACTGACAATGAATGTCAATGACAAAATCTGACAAAATTTGTAATACTTTCAGCAAATGGGATGAAAATGGACTCTGTCTCAAGCTCTCTGTAGGTATTGGATCCTAGACCTTTGGTGGTTACACATGACCTATTACATCTAGTATTTCCCAGGCAAAGAAGTTTCTATACACATAGACTTTTCTCTTTTCTAGGCTGGTAATTGTAAAGCTTAACCCATATTTCAATAGGAATGTCACTGACGAATACCTGACCTGATCCTGCCAAACCAATGCCAAGGGAAACAATTCTACCAGTCCATACAGCAGTGAGTAGGCCACCAACTTGAATCTGAAAGTACCAAGCTCTACTAAAGAGCAGCATTAAGCCTCTGGAACTGATTCCTCTGCATCAAAATACAAATATGTTTTTCCCTACCCAGTACCATTCTCATTTGAGCTTTTTAATTTGCAAACTTCTCTCTCCTTCTTTATTTTACAACATGCAAACCTGTCTCCAGACCACATGTTCTGCACAGCAAATTGAGAGGAGGCTTCCCTTCTACTCTGAGTAAAGTGAACTTATTGTAGTACACGAGGGCCTCCTCAGAAGCTGTCCTTGGACATTGGGTTTTCTGACAGTTACAGTCTTTCCCAGAAATCTCCACCAAAGCCATTTTGGGGTCTAATATTTCAAGAAACATCCTCCTGAAGAAGCAACATAGAAGCCCTTGTGGGGACAAACATGTAGAGAAATATCTTCCCAAAGAAGTAACATAGGATAACAGTTTGGTCAGCACTGTTGTTAAAGAATATCACCTATAAACCTGCCATGTTGACCAGGCATGTTTTGCCCTATGTGAATGTAAAAGAAAACCCAAACCCAAAAAAAAACCCCAACCCCAAAACCCTGCAAATCACAGAATCCGGCTAATTGAAAGCTGTAGCACCTACTGATAGCAGGTGAGGGGTCTACAGAACAAGGACACTTCCAGAGATAATATGATCCTTTCTTATTTTCTTAATTTATAGTAATAGGCAAGCCAGAGTCCAGGAAAAGATGAACTAAAAATATTGGGGTCATGGGTCTATTTAATGCAGCAGTTAACAGCAATGGATTTATGAGACAAAATAAGGGGCACATACTCTGGGTCATGAGCTGAAGAAAACGCTGCTCTCTATGTGTCACCATGGCAGCTGTGTCCAGCTCCAGCTAAAGACACGGCAACCCTTATCCATCATTTACTAGGCTGGGATGAATCCCCAGATAGGAAAGGATTGGGCTGTCAGCCTCTGCCATCACTTTTGCAGTCCCTACTCCAAAGCAGTAGTGGGTCTGCTCTGCCCCAGGAGATGGGCAGGAGCTACACAGCCTATTGGGCAGACACTTGTACTTAATGTATTTCTTACCCCTGATGCATGCCAAAGGCAGCATAGCTCAGTGCATACACTGTGAATGGGGAAAACCGGATCCTGTGTATGACCACTCTGTCTCTCTGGATTCATTCCCTCTCCCTTCAGTACAAATGAATAATGAATCTGGTCTTCCTTTCCCCTTCTGTAAGCCCTAGCAGTAATGATAGCCCTCAGGCTACAATGATCCGTGTGGAACTACTGTAAATGATGGTGAAATTAACTGCATTGAATGTCTACCAGGATTTCAAAACAAAAATGACCTCCTCGTGTAGAAGGAGAAGATGAAGAAGATTTCTTAGCATCGCCTTCCTCCTATATAATGGAAAGACACTTGCAGCCACTAGGCTCAGAGAACTATGCAAAATTCTCAGCCTCCCAGGATTTCCATTAGTCAGGGAAGGAGGGACTTACTTCTCCGCACTGAGTCAAGAAGATGCTCACTGCAGGAAAGCTCCAAGTTTAGTGATAATGCTCTCCTACAAGCTAGTGGTTTTACTCTCAGCACTGTCTTCTCTGATTTCAAAAATCTATTTCTTTCTTCACTTGAATACCAAAATTTAAACACACAAGTTGGCAGCTGCATAATTCAGCCCTCTGCAGAGCTAAAACAACAGTGTCTCACCAGGTGCCAGCAGCTTCATTAAAGTAGGCCAACAGCTTCACAATATGTATCAGAGCCTAGTAAGGATGTCTGGCACTGCAAAAGCCTTGCAGTAGGAGTATCATGGTCCAGATTTTGCTCTATTAAACAAGTGAACACCAGAAATGTAATAAGAATTATGAGTGCATGATTTTCTATTGCTTAGCGCCTGCATAGTTTTATGTGCTTAAACAAACAGAATGCCACGAGGCGAGATTGGGCAGATAGCATTCTACACTCACTCTGGAAATGTGGGAACAGTGTGGGAGATGGAGCTGGAAATTGAAAATAAGGCCCTTTAAAATCTTTAAAATATTTTTTTTTTGTGACTGAACAAGCAATTTGGAATCATAAAAGGAATACTGAGAACGTCTTTGCTTTTTAAAATCCTGAGTGTGATCTCACAGGACTGTAAATAAGTAGTAACTCAGTAAGATTTCCAGCTGCACTACAGTGAAAGTAGTGGAAGTAAAATCAGAATCCAGACCTACCCTAACGTTTTAACAATCCCAGTAAGGTATTGTGGGGAGTGTGTACTTGCACTGTAACTCCACTTATCAATTTGTTAGTAGGAAATAGGCCTCACCTTGAATTCTTTCTGCATAACCTGAATGGTATGATTATGGCCCCATAACATTTCTTGACAGTGCTTTCTTGCTCAGTTCACAGTATTTTTTTGATACAGTGTTCTGGCTTCTTTTCATTTCCCAATTTTGGCCAGGTTGTATCATCTTATTACTGCTAATTCAAACCCCTTTTTGTTTCCCCCCACCATTGCACCGTGTCTCCTTCTCTGTTTAACAGAGGAATCTCCTCCTTTATTCTGACTTCCTTCAGCATGTTACTGTCAGTGATTTGTTGCAGTAAGTTCTTCTTTACCTCCCACATTTCCCACTCTGTGCTAAGAAAATTCTCTCCACCTGTCTTCCTCCACTGTCCTTGGAAATCGGAAAATTCTTTCTATCCCATGTATCTTTATATACCTTTACAGCTGACATCAATTTGCTTTGCAGTTCTTTCTTCAAATGTAATTTGCCTTGATCATGGGGATGGGGTTGTGTTTGCATTTTGTTCAGTTTATTTCGTGGCCATTGCTTTTATTAACATAACATTATGTGAGTCAGATAATGTTGTGCCTTATCTGTGTAGGAAGTATAAGGAAAGCAACTTCACACAAGCATTGAAAACAGTAAGAACATGGTAAACAAAGAAGTTTGATAGGGCTTTTTTTCATAATAAAGCTATAATAAAAAAGATGACTGCCATAGTTAAAATCCCACTTTTTATTAAAAGAAAAATGCACGAGAAAGTGGAAGTAGTTATACACTAGAACATTACTGTCAAGTTATAGGGAAAAATATGCCTTTATTTTTTTCCCCCCAAAAAATGAACAGAAATGATGGTAAAAGGGTTCACATTTTCAATTATGGGATCTAAGTATATACCAGATCCTAGGTGTCCTCATGAGAGTTTGAAGTATCATGCTGCCTTTCTCTCAAAAGTAAAGCCCTTTTTACCAGGGCATATTGTTTTATCTGGTCAAATTTTCAACCTTTTGGAAGCCAAGGTGAAAGCTCAAACTTCTCTGCTAAAGTATATCCATTGTGTATTAAAATATCCAGGATGATTCATTCAGTCAACCCAACATCTACTCATCAGCAGGAGAACAAGCTAAGGAGGCATTATATCTTTCTCTAGCACACCACTTAAAATGAGGCATTCCAATCGAAAAGGCAGAATTGTTCCTTTGAGTAAAATAATTAACGGGAGCAGGAGCGGCAAAGCTGTAACGAGAGAGACCTCTAGCGGCGGCAGCGCCGCGCCGGCCCGGCCCGGCTCCTTCCGCCCCGCACCGCTCCCACCGCCCCGCACCGCTTCCACAGCACCGCCCCGCCCCGCACCGCCCCGCACTGCTCCTACCGCACCGCTCCCACCGCACCGCACCGCACCGCACCGCTTCCACAGCACCGCCCCGCCCCGCACCGCTCCCACCGCACCGCACCGCACCGCACCGCACCGCTTCCACAGCACCGCCCCGCCCCGCACCGCTCCCACCGCACCGCACCGCACCGCACCGCACCGCTTCCACAGCACCGCCCCGCCCCGCACCGCACCGCACCGCTCCCACCGCACCGCACCGCTCCCACCGCACCGCACCGCTCCCACCGCATCGCACCGCTCCCACCGCACCGCCCCGCACGCACCGCTCCCACCGCACCGCTCCCACCGCACCGCACTGCACCGTTCCTCACCGCTCTGCACCGCACCGCCCCACACCGCCCCACACCGCCCCGCACGCACCGCTCCCACCGCACTGCTCGCACCGCCCCGCACCGCTCCTCACCGCTCCCACCGCACCGCCCCGCACCGCTCCTCGCCGCTCCCACCGCACAGCCCGCACTGCACCGCCCCGCATCGCTCCGCACAGCACCGCACCGCTCCTACCGCTCTGCACGCACCCACCGCCCCGCACCGCTCCTTCCGCTCCCACCTCTCTGCACCGCACCGCTCCCACCGCACCGCCCCGCACCGCACCGCACCGCACCGCACTGCACCGCCCCGCTTCTCACGGCACCACCCCCACCGCTCTGCACCGCACCGCTCCGCACCGCTCCTCACCGCTCCCACCGCTCTGCACCGCACCGCTCCGCACCGCACGCCCCGCTCCCACCGCACCGCTCCCACCGCACCGCACCGTATCCACAGCACTGCCCCACACCGCACTCCGCACTGCCCCGCACTCCGCAACACCCCGCGCAAATCACTGCCCCGCCCCGAACCGCGCGGCTCCGCGCACCGCACCGCGCCTGCCGCGCTCCCCGGAGCTCTCCCCCGTGCCGAGGGCAGGCTGCGGGGCAAGGGGCTGCGGGCCTTTGCGGCGCTGCCCGCCGGCATGCCGCTCCTGCCGCGGGCAGTTTGGCTAAAGGGACCGAAGTGCCTAATTTACCGCATTCTGCAGCAGCGCACTGCGGGACATGACATTAGAAATTAAAGTTGCTATAAATCCCATGAGACTTTTTTAAAATATAAAATATTTCAAATGACAGAAAATTTGGGTTGTTTTACTGCTCCTGTTTGTTGAGACCCCTGACTTACTTAAGTGAGGAATTTGGAAAAATACAGGACTTAGTGATGCAACTTAGGTTCTTACCAATAAGAAGGTGCTGTCGCACCTTAATAATTCCATATATTTATGTCCTGTTGCTTTACTTGCTTATGGGAAGTATCTTGTCTATTTTTTAAATTTCTATTTTGCCTTAGCAGCTCAAATGACAACTATTTCTTCTCAAGGCATTTGCAACTGCAGTCACAGTTGAAGATCTCATCTCACAAAGTCTTCTCTCTTCCTGGATGTACGAGTCCTGCTGCTGACAGCGTCGCGTCCGTGGGACAGCTCAACCGTCATGCCCTATGCAAAGAGTTGGCACAATTAGGCCCGAAGTGTGTGAAATCTAGTGAAATGCTAATAATAATAATAATAATAATAATCAGAGCTATTTTTTGTTTTAATAGGCAGATTCAAAATAATGCAAGGGCAGAGAGAGAGGGGACATGCAGTGTGTATTAAGCGCAGGTTATCAAAAAGAAACTTGTCTCTGGATTATGTACAGTTTCACTTGACTGAAGCTTCATGGAAGATTAAGCTTCTTTTGTTCTCTGTGTTGTTTCACATAGATCAGTTGATGATGTGCAGAATAATTTTAGCCACATATTAAACAGTGGTTAATCTAAGATAAGGAGATGAGCAAATATGAATTGTGAATAGTGTTTTTAGTGTTAATGCTAATTAGAGAAGGAGCAAGCAGTTCATCAGAAATTTAAACTCTTTGTGCAGGGTTCTCAAAAGTATAGGTAAAGCGAAGGCCTGTTTACTATCAATGTTTACCAGCCAGTCTGCCAAGTGGTACATATAATTTATAAAAGAATCAATCACTCTTCTCTGATTTATGGAGAATAATAACACTGAAGGGACTGATTTCTGGAACTGCTGCAGACCTGGAAAATACAATAGGCAGAAAGTGTTAAAATCCAGGACACTGTGTCAAAGAGTTTTGAATATTAAGCTAGTTGGGTAGCATTTTTAACAGGAAAAGGAGGTGGAGCTGTGGGGTTCTGCAGCATATAAAAATAACACATTGTAGTCTCCTTAATTTATGGTATTTCCAAAATATTACACTTCAGATTTTTGCTGGCCCCACAGGAGACCTCTTCAGTGCCTTTTCTCTTGTAAAGATTTAATTGATCTCTTTTGAGGCTAGGAGAGGTCTAAAATTTTGCAGATCTATTTTTATTGTCAGCTTTTGCCAAAATCCCCTTCATACACCTTTAATTTCTTTATTTGAATTAATTAAGATGTCCTCAGATATATGAAGATGATGAGATTTCTCGACCCCATTCATCACACAGGTTATTCACAGTTCTTTCAGGAATTTTACCAACAGTTCTCAGCAATTTGCTGAGATAACCCACTTGTTACTTGTGTGTAAGTATTTCAGCAAGCCCATGAATCGCACAACCGGCACTTTGGAATTTGCAATGACAGCATTTATCTTTTTCAGTAGATTCCATTTTAATAGTATAAAGTTTATTCATATATCTTTGTTTTCTAGGTGACAGTAGTACATCACTGGGGAAACAAATAAATACAGTGGTTTGGTTTTGCAAGGACACTAAAAAGGGAGTAAAACCTCAATTTTTTCTTTTTTTACTTTTCTCTTTCCTTTTGGAAGACAGAAGACAAGTTTATGGTATAGTTCATATGCTGTACTATCTCCTCTCAGCCACCCGTTTTTGTGTTCTGATCACATTTACTCTTGTATGGTGTATCTTCAATTTTCATTTTTCATCCTTCAAATGTTTATTGCATGAAAACAAGTCTTACCAATCAGTTTCTTGAATATATTGCTTATGGCAGAAGAACTACAGAGTCTACTTCAGTGAATAACTTCATCATCTTTGCCTCATCATCTCTGATCAGATAGGTGTCTGGGCTACTTTTCCCCTGTAGGTGGACTCCTCTCTAAATATTATTTAGAGTATTGCTGGAGGTGGTCTACTGCAGAAATTTATTTGGCACTGTAATCTTTGTGCATAAAATATGTGCTGATCTTTTAAACATAAAAAGATTCATTGCTAGTCCTGCAAAAAGGTTAAAAAATTGAGGAAAGACACCACATTGGGGACGAGCAGGAAGAAAATGGTTAACCAAGTGTAATTTACCAATCATTCCAAAAAAGAGGCACATGGTTTCAATTTTCTTGCTGAAATTGAATTATTGGTTCAGAACAGGTTGTCAGAGTAAAAGCATTTCATATGTAGCCATCCAATATTCCCTCCCTTTCTTTTTAATCTCCAAGTACATGTGGCAAGTTCAGAAATTGTTTTCTGGAATTAAGGAATCCCAAGACAAAGGATTCTCTCACTGTGGTATTATTTCACAATTTTTATTTTTCATTTTCTGATAATAAAAACAGACAGAACTTTGTAAACTTAAAATATCAGAGAATTATTTTTCTTACTTTTTGAGCACGTTTTTCTTAAATGTCTATAAAGGCAGACACTGTTCTTATGTCCATCAAATGAAAGGAATATGTGAGGGAGTATACTTTTTGGGGAAATAGATTAACTGTGTACATCATCATTACTTGAATTGTCAGGAAAAACACCTAGAATATATTTTTATCATTCTTACCCCTATTAGAAACCACCTGACACAAATATTCTAGTGTAAATATGAAGGAATGCCTCAGTAATCAATAGATTTATATTAGTGTCATTGTGCACCTAAAAATACCTTTATAAACATCTGGGCAACATTTTGTGGCATTTGCAAACCTCTGCTCCTCTGTCTCCCTGGGCTCTGTGTGGTTTAAAGGCTTTCACGATAGTTGTGAGACATTTGCTTGCAAGGTGTATGTAGCTGTTTCTGAGGCTATTGCTGTTCCCCTTCACTACAGACTCTACAGAGCTTCACTCAAGTGAGCCTGTTCTTCCTTGCACCTGAGTCCACTACTGGACTTCCTGTTAGGAAACCTGAAGAGTGACAACCAACATCTGAAGTGTGGCTTCATCTCAAATTCCTGTAGCTAGTTTGAAAACAAGGTTACGTCAACGCACAGTTTCCTTTCTTGAACATGCACATACCTACCAAATTCATGGTGGTCCTCAGACACTCAGAGCATCAGCTCTTGTCAAAAATCCATGTCCTCCTCCTCTTGGCACTGTTGGTTTAGCTATGGTTTGCAATAATTATGTGGGGGGGGGCAAGTTGGAAGGTACCAGAGAAAGAGGAGAAGGACATGCAGTGAGAATGAACAAATAGTGACAGCTGAGGAAAGATTCCACAGTTGGATGAACAGAATCACAGAATCACCAAATAAGCTGAGTTGGAATGGACCCACAATGATCATCGAATCCAACTCATGGCCCTGCACACGACATGCCCAAGAGTCACATCACAAGCCATAAAAAGAAAAGATGGGGCAAAGTCATTACTGCACAGGCTTTATTCCCTTACCTCCTTGACTCATCATAACAAATGACATCACAGAGTTGGTGTCTGACCTTCACAAGGCAAAATCAGCCTTTTTTTTATGAAATTAAACAAAATAGACCTAGGAGAAAAATAAGATCACAGCTCACAAGCAATAGATTGAAAGCTGAAGAGTTATTTTTCAAATCGATTTCTTTATTTTTTTTATATATATATAATATATAATATCTATAATAATATATAATATCTATAATATGATATATGATATATTATATATTATTTATTTTATAATTACTATATAATATACAAAATAATATTATATATAATAAATGATAATACTTATTATTCATATTCCTTGATATCTATACAAACAGGTTTTTTTTCATAAACTACATAGTGACTGATTAATAACTTTCACTAATTCAATCTGGGAGCAGGAATCATTATGTCTTGGCAAACAATCAGTGGCGTGAAAGAAAAACTGTACAGGTGAGGTTAAACATGTGGGAACAGACATTTGGCTCAAATGTTTTGATAATCCATAGAAATTACTTGGGAATTACAAGTACCACTGTAGAAACCAGGACAGTGAACTAATTCCCAAATGAACAAAAGCTGGGAACACATCTGTGACCAATTAATCTATGTGATTTGTTCAAATATATGTTATTATTTTCCCAGGTAGATTTAACAATACAAAAAGATGAACAAAATTACTTTCATAATAACATACATCCTTAACTTGATAGATAACATTTCTTATTTACTTCATCTAATACTTCGTTAACTCAATGAATGCTTCCAAGTTCCAAAAAAAACACTTCCCGGAGTTAAAGTCTTTTAGACAAAGGATCTGAGAACAAAAGTGAGCAAGTACATTGAAACTAAAACAATCAAAGAGAAGGGTCATGAATACCAGCCGTAATGCAGGTTGTTCTCCTACAGTTGGTTCCATGAGCTGTTGCTGTCACCCTAATGCTTTATCTGACTTGGGTTTGGCTCCTTCTAATTTTTTTTAGTATTAGAAAGTTGTTTTTGCCTTAGCTAGACGACTGAATTTCTAGGCAACTCTGACAACAGCTGTTATTTCTGTTGATTTTTATAGACTTCCAGAATTATTGAAAAATTTATAGATTTTACACAGTTATATTTTTTCCTATATTATAAAGAATCCCCTGTATTAAAAGAAAACAAAATTATTTGTAAATATAAATTACAATGTGTTTTCAGTGAAACCTAGAAGCCTTAGTTATATATACTTTCAAAACCTTGAAGAGGATATTCTCCCTAACGGTGGAATGAGCATTTCTTTTTGAACAGAATGTATTTTCAATACACTTTCTAAATTTAAATACACTCTATACTCAATTTTAACTGTGATGTGTGTAAATATAAATAGAATTTCATCTCATTAAAATCTGTGTTTTGTCCATGAACAGTCCTGTTCATGAATGAGAAGATACCAGCAAATAAAATGTTAAATTGGAAGCATGAGCAATTCAAAATCTACCTTCCAGAGTGACCCACAGAAAAAAAGTTCTGCTCTGAGACCTTTAGAAGGAAATTTGCCACTTGTCATATTATAATCATGAGTATTCCTTATTTTCCAGCTGCTACTGAATATGTTGAAGATACTCATGAGCTGTTTTGGCAGATACTTATTGATGCAGTTAAGTCTTCTGTTAGCTATAGTCTTTAGTCATTTTAGTACATTGAGAACTAATCTCCAAGTCTGTCAGTCCCATTTTGCATTACAAATCATTTGTAGTTTTATAACTGTCATTTCCAAGGACATCTGGAAAAGATGGATTTATGAAAGGTTATCGTGCATTCTAAGGAGGCCAGGAATTAGCATGACTTTGTAAAGGTTCTTGTAAATTGGGCCGCAGCCATCACTGGCAATAAGCTGTTTTCTGCTCCAGTCAAGTATCTTTATTTAAATATTAAGGAAGAGGTGTGACCTTTGGCCTCAAAGATGACTATGATACAGCAATAGCACTATCTATTAGCTGTCAATGAAGTATTATGGCCCTGGCTCTCTCAAGACACCTATTTGTGGACAGTGTTATAATAACCCTTCCATTAGGCATCCCCAAGGCAAATAACCTTGGCTTTAACAGAGTCAGTTTAAAATTCCTTGGAGTAACATTAAGAGAATATCTGGTTTGTGTCAGTTTAGGATCAACTACCAGCATTAGTCCCATTCTGTAAATTGTAAGTAGCTGTGGATTTATTAGAATTTTTTTTATACATGCCCACAGGTAAATATTAAATACAAAGAATGTGAAAACTAATATTGCTTTCTACTTCCTACATGGAATATATATAGATTAATGGACATCTGACAGGTCGGAGCATTTTAAAACAGGATCCATTTTCTACTGTATACATTTAATTTCTTTTGTTGATGAAAATTACACAGTGCCACTAGAATTAAATTGCACTGGGGAAAAAAAAGAAATAAAACAGTAAAGGCAATAAAATGTAGTCTAGATAACATTCCTATGAGTTGATATGTTCTGCTATACAAATTGTTAGGTACAATAAGATTAGAGGACTATCTAAAAAGCCAAGAAATTTTCACATGCCGTGTCTTGTTTGCCTCCACTGCATTTCTATCTCAAGGTGTCAATATATTTAATACTCAAAGTTCAGTTCAAGACAAAGTATTTTAAAATTTACCTGGGATGTTCAGAACAAGTCTGTTTTTCATGACTCCTTTGTTGTCTAGACAAAATAAATCTGATTATTCCCCTCTAATAACAGTCGAACAGCCTTGAAAACTGCAAGGTTTTCCCTCCATATATAAAATCTGCTAAGGTTCTGTTTTGCACCTTGTGCAAGAGAACTGCTCTGAAGTTGCTTATTCTCAGAGGTAGCAATCAAGGTCAAACTCTATTTAAATATTTTGAAAAATTAGAAGTACATGCAAATAGTAAAAATAACCCACCAAAAATCCTATTAACATTTCAAATATTTTGGTCAGTATCCTGGCTGTAGTGTTTCTTCTTAATCCAGCTTTAATGTCTTATATAAATGGCTTTTGTTGTTGAAACACAAACAATTGAATGTGCTTGCTGTTCTGAAATCAGAAGCTTGTCTGGTTCTGCAAGTACAGCTTCTGTAAAACTTCATTTTCTGTTGATTTTAAGCAGTGGAATATAATTCCTTAGACAGGAATAAAAACATTCATGTGGTGGGGAGCCACATGAGCTGTCCCCCAGCAAGGTTCAGTGCCTCCACGTCACCTCCCTGTCCCCAGAAGGGCTTTGATGGAGCCAAGACAGTAATGGATCCCCTCCAGCCACAACCCCCAGGAGTCCTCTGCTCAAGGAAGGTTTACACATTGCAGAAGAAGAAAGCACCTGAATTAAAATAACTCAGTGCTAAATTGGCCAGTTCTCTCTGCTAGTTTTGAAGAGTCCCCTCACCACCTGCAGTTCTTGACCTCCTTAGAGGGTTTTACAGGAGGAAGACGAATAAAGGGGAAAAAAAAAGCTGTGGAGGAAATAGCCTACGATGCTGTGATCCATCTTCTAATGGGTGCATTGGGATTCATCCCCTTGCCTAAGAAAGGCAGACAAGACAACTTGTACGTGGGTCAAGACTGGAAATACTCAAAGCTGTCAGTGCAGATTCATGCTACAACCAAGAATATCTGTTTTTTTTACAAGTGCCATCACTACTCTGGGCAACATGGACTTCAGGATTAATATTTTCAGCCTGGGAGCTCTGCTTCCCCCCAAGAGGTCGTGGCATGGTAGACAGTTCCTGCAAGACACAGAAGATCCTGAATCAAACTGGACAATTCAAAAATGTTCAGCAGGTATTTTGACCCTGACATTCTCAGAGTTAAAAGCTGTGGGTCCAAAAAGTACAGCACAGTGAAAGATGCCCTCACCTTTCCTGTGACTCTGTCAAGCTTATGGCAAACCAGTGTTAGGGAGCTCCACATAGTTACAAAGCAAACAGTTAAGTTGAGGATTACAGCAGTTGTTTTCAAGTGTTCAGTTCTCACATATTGCACACCATGAAGGCAATTTTCTCTCTCAATAAAGGGCACTTGACTTTTGGTTCATTCTCCCTTTAGCACTCCTCTTACAATGATATTGGATACAAAGCCATTTTCTTTCATAGGGCAATACATGGCAGAATCTAGGATGTAATTTAAGGGGCTCTATTGATATCATAAATTACAAGAAGTCTGCTGAAGCAGTTTATGAATGGCAGTAAAAACCTGAAACTGAACTACATCATTAGAATCATGCATTGCATACATGTATTATTATTTATAATACAGATCTAAGTATTCTTGCCTTTTATAGACAAGTGAGATAATGCAGGATCTTGCCCTAAATGGGAACAGGGCCTCCACTGCCACATAGCAGATGCGCTCTAACAATGGAAAAGAAAAGTGATGTTTATGAAGCTACTTCATAAAGGAGGAAAGAAACAAATTTTCAAAAGTATGATACTGATGCAATGCTTTCTATAAGATCAGTTCCTTGTCCCACTCTCTGAGTAACATCTTAGTTCCATGTACCAGCAGACTGAATTTGAAGAGGACACTTAGGACCTTAATTATTTCTGTACACTAAATCCGTGTCCATATTTCAGAGTATATACAGAAGTCTGATTTGGCTGTAAATCACATCACTGTCTCTGTTCCTACTTTTAAATCCTCAGGCTGCTGCTGGTATCTAGCACAAGTGCTTTAACAATACAGTTAGGCAAAGAGAGAAGGAAAATAAGAAAGCTACCATCTCACTGAAACAGTCTATGAATAGTCCCAAATCACTTGCTCTCAGTTCACTTAAGAACTTAGTTCCCCAAAACAAAGTAATTCATAGCCTATATTCAAACTTCAGACATCTGCTTCACAAAATGGACTTTGAAGGAGAAAGTCCAAATAGGCATATTTTTGCAAATATTTTAGCATGAAATTTACTTATCTGCATTATTTCAATGTTCAAAACAGGACATGAGGCTGATGTCTGCAGTAATAACCAATTTTTCTTAACTGTCCAAAAATAATTTTGAAAGTGCAAGCATAAATCCTGATTTAGAAGGAAATTCTCAGTTAAGCCAACATGCTCTTGATGCAAAATCTGGTCCCACCAGCAACATTATCAAGAACAAGCCATGTGCACCTCCTAGCAATGCTAAGAGTGCCTGAAGCCAACAACCATCAAGTTTGGGACTTCAAGGGTCTGAGGAAACCAAATAGTTATTTCCTACTGGATTTCAGTAAGAATAATTTCAATAATTTCAATAAATTTTTTGAGCATCGAAACTAAATTAGCTCTTCTGAAACAAAAAGGAGCAAAGGGCAAATATGTTTATTTAATTCCCATGCTTGGTAACTTTTAAGATCACGATATGTAAAAACCACCCTGGCCTTTAAAATAATCACACAAATACTTGTCACTAGTAATGTATTGGCACTGTTTCACAGCTACCGACCTGTTAAACCACTGACTGGTCTGGCAGGTTCACCTGGGGCTGCAGCTGGTCCCTGAGAAGCAGGGAAAGCTGATGCTCCTCACATTTCCACCAGCTTCTTAGAGAGGAAGAGCAGAGTGGAGAATTTTTTTTTATCTTTCAGAATTAAGCCCAGTTTGAAAAAGGAGAGAATAATGTGAGAGGTGGGCAAGAAAGGGTACTCATAACTTACCCTACTGGAAGCTGCAAATACCCTGAAATAAGCTCCTTTCTTTTCCTTTGGGAAGGGACAGGTTCTGCTGGAGCCCAGCCTAGTTCTCCTCCGCCGGCTTCCCAGGCTGATATTTGCCCTTGAGCAGAGATCTTCCTTCGGGTGTAACAAAACCCATTTTTGACATTTTGGGATCAAGAATGTACCTTCTTTTGTTTTCCATGCCCCTTAACTTCAGTTGTATCATGTTTTGCTTTCACTTGCCCAAAGGATTCTCTGCCCACTGCAAAAGAGCAGGTCAAATTTAATGTAATTTGGAGTGTAAATTTCCAAGTGGAGACAATGTCCCCTGGGTGCTTATTGCAGGAGTTTGTTCTCTGGTCCATGCTTAAAACTGACCATCTTACTTACTTCACAGTAAGATTCAATTGCTTTGTGTCAGTTTGTTTTTATAGTAAGCCAGCTGTGTATATTAAGTGTCCTACAGTAGAAACTATTTTCCAGAGGAAATGATGGAATGGTATTTCTGCAATTACTTTTGTTAGTCTCTTTACTTTCCAAGTTGCTCTGTAAAAATACAAGATATTTTTTTAGTTGAGGTTCCTCTCCCTAATGATGGCAGGAGGTGCACATGTCACAGGAAAGCTCATTGATAAAAGGCTATTATATTCAGAATTTTTAAGGTTGTCACGTTAGGTTTTAAAAAGAAATATTTCCTTTAACTCAACCTACACCTGGAAGAGTATGTAAAATACTTTAGCTAACAGATTTTTGTCAAATTCTGAGTATTAAACAATTTGGATTCCTTGGTAACTGAAGACAAGTCTGTTACAAGTAAATACAATGTACAAACGTGTTTTTTGGTAACATGCTTATAAAATAAAAACCAACCAAAACTCCTGTTAAGCACCATCAACAAAATCAATGTTCTCAGTGGGTTTGTAGGAGGGAGCGGTCTTGGTCTGAGATTTTGGCTGCTCTCTTATTCAAATCTCCTCGGGCTCAGAAGTCTGGGAGGTCTGCAGAAGAGCTCAAGTATGTTGTCAAATCCTGGCTTGGTATCATGGGCTAATACCAGATTGTGTCATATCAGTATTATACTTACAGATTTTGAACCTGTTGGATGTCAGCAGGGTTGAAAAGTGACCCAGCTCTGGGTTTGAGGCAGGACGATAAGGAGCCCCGTGCCAGGAAGAAATCCAGGTGGAAAGTGAGACTGGGAAGAGGCGTCTATCCCTGGAGAGATTGGACCATGGGGCTTTGTTCATTTGAATCTGCTGTCAGTGGGATTGGCTGCAGAATGGAGGGAATGGTGTCACTGCTGCCTCAGTTGTACAGACATGTGGTCCTGAGACAACCCTGAGGTACCACTGGTGACTTAGGCCACATAAATGTTATGTTCAAGAATTCCAGAGGCCTGAAAGAGAAAGTAAATTTCTAACCCAAGGAGTATGTTTTAAAAATGTAAAAGCTTTGGGGAGCCACTACTTTTTGAATGGTCTCTCTTTTGCAAGCAAAACATCCATCTAGAAATATTTGTGAATTGATCCCAGAAAATTAATAGATAGGATATCACTTGAATCAAGGCCCTTCACAGAAAACAGTTTATTGCCTCCTTTCACAAGGAAAGTTTCCAACAGTAATGTATCTGCTAATCACAACAATCTGTGATTTGTAGCTTTCTTGACAACCTAGCATCAAAAATCCCCACAAAGTTTCATCTGAAAATTAGCATCTTAAGTCTCACCTGGAAATCAAAGGGAAAAAGGTGTCAAGTCTAGGTTTAGGTGTTAATGCAAGGACGGATAGGTTTTCCAAGGACGCAAGATAATTAAGGTGATTTGCCATTGAAATCTTTTTAGATTCGATTTACTGTACCCTGATATATACTGCTGTAAAATAGGAAAGTAAATATAAGAGTCACGAAATTTTCTGAGGAAACTACGAGGCGGATAAGCATGCCAACATCTTAAAGTGCATAAATTAAATGAATGTATTAAACACAATCTTAGCACTTTAGTATATATGCTTAGATACAGGGATCTTATTTGGGCAGGAAAATGCAGTTTGGAAAGTCCAAGATTGTCTATCTTAGTGACATTTGAGAACAGCTCACTGGTTATTTCTATGATTTGGGGCATTTCCCCTTCTTATACAAAGTGTTGTCTCGAACTCATAAGCATATGAATCTCTTTGACTATACTACTGTTCAATCTGCCTGTTCATAACTCAGATTCTTATTCCATTATAATGCTTGAATGATTCACATACAATGTTTCCAATCCACTTTTCCTATCTTGTGAAACTTTTTAACGAAATGTTAGCATTTGCAGGCACCAGATGTTTTGACATAAGGAGAAGCAATATGTAAATTTTAATCCATGGTAGGAACAATAGCCTGGAGGCACCTTCTTCTTATTACATGAATTATATACTTAACCACAATGTGGTGGATTATATCAAAATCATCACCACCCTGAATATAGAACACTTGTCTTGTGGTTGCCAATTAATGAAACTGATATATATTTAACTTGATGGGTACCAGTGATTTAGCCAATAAGCCTTAGAATACTTCACTGCTGTAGTCTCCTTTATAATTAGACTTTTGATCTGATTATTATGACAACTTCATACATTTTCCTCTAATCTTCCATTGGTTGTCATCACAAATGATGCTGATATTAAATCTGTTTGTCTGTCAATTGCAAACCTCACTGCTTTTAATCAAGCAGTGTATCACATAGGGCTTTTCTAATCTCTGAAGTAACTTCTGATTTTATTTTCTGATGCTGTTTATTTAATCATTAAGCATCTGAGTCTGAAACGGGATAAGCTTTGGCTTTCTACAAAGCAAAGTGGGGGCTCTCAGTCCCTTCACAAAGGAGCTGAGTACCTTTTATGGTCAAATCCTAAGTACATAATAAATATGTAAAAAAGCAAAGCTTCTTTCCATAGATAATCGCTGAACTTTAAATAATATCTGTAATAATATTTAATTTCAATACTGATAGGGGTGCCTTAGCAATTTGACAAACTAAAGAGACTGAAGAAATCTTTAGTACAAATAAAATGTTTATCTGATGTATACAAAAGGAGCAATATTTTCCATGAAATGATGAACTATTACAAAACTGTAGTCAAAATTTATATTACTACTCAACAACTTTTACATCATTTCATGCACAGAAATCACCAAATATCTTCCAAAGAAGGCAGCACTTTTGATATTAGGAATTCAAAATGAAATCTGAATCCTTACTTACTTCCTTAAGTGAGTATTTTTAGTGCCAAATGCTACCTAATTATCAGCTTTAAAAAATGTTTTACATCTTAAAATACAATATTCTGTTTATCCTCGATTGTCTGGGGAACATCTAGTACATTAAAAGGTTTTTGTAGAGCTTCTTAGTGATTTAACTGATATCATCATGCCTGCTAGCAATTTTGCAACATTCTGAAAACACTTTCCATAAATCAAAGCCTTAGCAGCAGGAATAAGCAGATGGCAGGAGACCATATTAAAGACTGTATCAATTATTTTTATTAATGGGACGCTACTGGATCATGGTGTATCATAATGGACTAAATGTTTAGCAGTTGTGAAGTGTTTTGTCTGTTAGGTATCTCAGATGTTCTTACTGGATGTTACTATATTGCCTTTTGGTGGCATTTTTGAGGGTCTGGACAGAGAAGTTGCACAAGGGACATATAAAAAGATGTTTGAATTTCGGTACTTTAATTATATTCATGTAATAAACATAAAATGCCAGCAAGTATAAAATGTAATTGTAAAAAGATTGCATGTATAGTGCGTAATAAAGTACATTCTGTCTGCATACAATGACTTAGAAAACAAGATACTGTATGGTTAACAATGAAAAATAACAATTATTATAAAAATAGTCTACAGTCTCATAATAGCAATGTAAATGCCTTTACTTATCTAAGAGACTTAACATAATTTTAAATTACAATAATTTTACATCCTCCATTCATATATACAATTCTATTAAATTCAGAAAGTATTATAATATCAATGTTCTTATTAAGATTAAGCAACTGAATTATATTTAGTTATTTTATTATATAAAGCAATTGTGTTCCTGTTTGTTAAAACTGCACTTGCTGTAGCTTTTCACACTATCCACACTATGCACAATGAAATAATTTAGTTTTCTGTTCTTAGTATAGCATCTATATCCATGACATGAATTAAACAGGATGTTAATATTTCAACTCCCTTTCCTTTTGTGTAATAATCAGTCTGCTGTTTTGTGGATTCTGTAGGAATATGTCCACCAGCTTTGAACAACTGCTACTGAAAACAAGCCATAACACCTCATTTAATACCTCTTGACAAAAATAGCCAGTTATCCTACCCCCTGCCCAGCTTGAGGTCAAGATCTGTAAGACTTTAAATTCTTTTCTAGGCCTAGAGCCATGGGCATATTGTGCATCTCTTTCATGAGATTTCACTGAACAGATTTCTGCTGAAAATAGCTAAAAAGTGTATTTTACTTTCACAACATTTCAGCCCAATAAAACTCGCATGGACAGCAAAGATATTCTGCCTCACAGAAAATGTCAGGATTTGTCCCTGTAGTTATGAAATCCTTTTCCTCTGCAGAAGTTGGTAGGACCGGACTCTGCCCTAGAAGTCCTCTCATCTTCACAGCAGTGTCTCCAAGCCTGGAGTGGGACAGGGAGTGTTTACTCCAGAAAGTCTGGGATGTGACTACCAGCACACACATCTTCTAAATACCTTCAGTAGCACCTATAAATCCCCAGAATGTCCTAGACTGGTTTTGCAGTCTGTACCATCATTTAATTTCAAGGGTGAAGCTGTAATCCAGGTTATAATTATTAGCCGAAATACTAATTATGATGACTTCATACTAGAAAAAATGTCGGTGGAATAGCACTGCCATAAAAAAACACAAGTGTTGATGCATTTAGTGTTTTGGGCAAGGAGGCTGGGGTTTTTTTGTGAAGGGAGAGAGCTTGAATATTTTTAATGATAGATGCAATACAGTGCCTTGCAAAAAGGGCCTTGACTATCTTAAGTTTCTCATGCAAGAAGAGAGAGAAAAATTCTAGTGCTTTAGACTGAAGCAACTGTCAGAAGAATGAAAATCAACTTTAAAAAATTTAATGGATGCACTATAATGTTTTTTTAGAACAGTGCTTATAAAAGTGATGAAATTCAGGATGTTACTTAAAGTCAGTATAGTTCAGAAGTATGGTCTAACTCACATGTAAAAGTTCAATGGGAAAATCATGTAATACATTCATATTTAATTTCTTTTTCTCCATTATGAGCAATCCACACTGGTGTATTTAAAACTAATGCAGTAGAAACTGCAGTACAAGGACAAATGGCATTTGATATCAACCAAATAACCCTTCCTTTCCTCAGCTGAAATGGACAATACTCATACTATGCTAGACATAATATGGGTATAAATGTTACTTTTAATTCATCATGTTTTGTATTCAGGTGTCAGTATTAGCAATTGTTTGGCAAAACTAGGAAAAAATAATCCAATTAAAATGGTGGTCAGTCCTATATCCAGTTATCTTTGGTTAATACTTGTTTGTCTTTCTGATGTGTTACAAAAACAAAAAAAACCAAACAAAGTAAAAAATAAAATGAAAAAGCTAAACCAAAAAAACCAGACAAATAAAAAGACAAAAAGAATCACCAAACCAAAACAATTCAAAACACCAGAACCCTGTCTGTTGCCATTATTTTTATCCATGAAGTGGGAGTGTATCAAAGCCCCTTCTAATGGTCAGGTCTGTGCTTACAGGTCAGCTTACATCCAAGTAGTTTGCACAGACTCATAGAAAACCTTGATATTCCTAAAAGCACAAATATTCTTGTGAAATAGGAAACACCATTATCTTTCATAGCCATCTGGGTGTGATTTATCATCCAGCTGCTAATTTTGCAATTATGAAACTATCTTGACACTGTCAGGGTTGGTCAGGCATGTGCTGTGGCCTGGGAGGAGAACAATCCTCACAAGGCCTGTTGGTAGGGCCCAGGTACCAATAACAGAAGAGGCAATAGTAAGAAACAATCTCTCTGGTTTTGAATAACATTTTTTTAAAAAATTTAAATGTTCATGCAAACAGTAATCCACTTTAATCTCTTCTTACTATTTCCAAACCTGTGACACTTATAGAGTGAGGCAGGCTCAGTGACAGCAAAATTAATACACACTTTTGAAATATATTTTGAATCATTACGGAATTCCTGTAGTGGTTTCAGCTGGGGTATAGTTAATATTCTTCATGGTGGTTAGTATGGAGCTGTGTTTTGGATTTGTGCTGAGCACAGAGTTGATAACAGAGACCTGTTTTTGTTGTTGCTGAGCAGAACTTGAACAGAGTCAAACCCTCTTCTGCTTTTCATGCTGCCACACTGGCAAGGAAGTTGGGGATGCATGGGAGGTTGGGAGGAGACACAGCCAGGACAGGTGACCCAAACTGACCAAAGGGATATTCCAGACCATATGACATCAGGCTCTGTATATAAAGTGGGAGGAAGAAGGAGGAAGAAGGGACATTTGGAGCGATGGCATTTGATTTCCCAAGGCATCATCATGTGATGGAGCTCTACTCTCCTGGAGATGGCTGAACACCTGCCTGCCCACGGGAAGCAGTGACTTAATTCCTTGTTTTGCTTTGCTTGTGTGCACAGCTTTTGCTTTCCCTATTAAACTGTCCTTGTCTGAACACATGAGCCTTCCAGGTTTTACCCTTCCAATTCTCTCCCCAATCTCTCTGGCCAGGCAATGACCAAGAGGCTATGTGAGACTTGGTGGCTGCCTGGGGTTAAACCACAACAGCTCCCTAACATGATCTTTTGGCTTTGATTGAGGAAGAGCTATGAAGAACCTGTTCAGGTTTATTTTCTCGTGTTTTAATATTGCAATTAGAATGATTGCACTTAATGTTCTTCAGGGACATACATCACTCTCTAGAATTTCACTGTGTATAGAAGTGACTTTTCTAAATGCCCCTTCCTAGCAAGCTAGTTATGAGATAGTGCATCACATCAATGTTTCTGAACATCCCTTTTGGTTTGACAAGTCTTCCTTTCCAGCTTTTCTGTAGTGAGTCCAAAGTCAAATTTGAAATTAAATTCTTATTGTTTAGAGTGTATGCAATGAGAATCTGGTCACTTCCCTCTGCTTCCAAATGGATCAAAAGCACATGTATGAATAGAGTCCCTTTGGAAAAACCTCACTCTGTTGTCAAAGGATGCTGAAACTGTCATCCAACAGCCCCGTGTGGTATCTCTGAATTCCAATTTCTTCCACATAAAAAAGGACACAGTTTCAACATTCTTGGAATAAGCAGCTAACACAGCACTGTTACGAGTACTGCTGGTTTTAAATTGTGCTAATTGTAACACGGAATGTCTGTGCTGTCTTGTATATCCACACAGTCTTTCTGCTGCAATGCTGTATCTTTTTCTATCTGAGTTCTAGTCACTCTTGTTATGTTAGTTTCCATTTTTCTTCTGTGTCTTTTAAATATATATATTAAAAAGAGTGTTCTTTTTGTAGAAATGAAATTTAAAAAACTAATGGCATTCCATGGAAAGCTTAATGAATTTTCTCCTTTTAAAGAGAAACCCACACTTCATGCTTACTTGTGTGAAAGCATTACCATCTAGCTTTTTCAGATTTTAAACCTGTAACATCTTTATAGTTCCCAGCTTAAATAGTTCTCTGTTGGATCACATTCTGTAGAATTATTAGTTATAAAAAAATAAAGAAATTAGCAAATTACTAAAACTCATATTTGCAGCAGAGAAAAGTGTAAGCAGATTGAAAAGAGTTTGAATACAGTTTTGCAACATGGGTATTCCTTTTGTGGTAACAGTTTCCATAGTACTGTAAAAAGTCATGGAATGATAGTAAAAATATTCCCAATGAAGAGAGATTTGTGTAAATGCCAGCTGTGAACAGACAGTGAATTTGGGGCAGAGTGGTATGAATTCATATCCATTTATTTTCCTGTGAAGTAAGGGCTGATTGAAACCCTTGTCATGTAGTAATTGATTTTCACAGTGCCTCTCCTTATAAGTATTTAAAATAAGAATAAACACCATGCTTATGTTCAACTCAGTCTTTTAACAAATGGTTTAGAGAAGTATGAGACCCTTTCTGCTTTTATAAATCATCTCCATCATCTGTGCTAAAGCTGCTTCTCCTGCTGCTCTCTTTTGATGCAGCTGGGGATGTGGAGGACAAGAGTGGGTCTGTTCCAAATGGTGACACTGTGTCATCCAATAAAATTTCCTCTAGACGTTGTTCTTCTTTCAGAGCTGCGCTGAAGGACAAATCTGTGAAGTGTGAAAGTGGATCAGAAAAGCCTGTAGATCCATCACAGGCATCAGAATTTTGTCCATGTACCAGCGGCATTTGTTGAGAGTAGTCTACAGAGTTCTCCTCTGGATAAGACTGTTGCTTGATGACCTGTGCAGCTAAATCGACAGCACTGAGTGAAGACATGACTGGAAGGCCATGTGCACGTGCCTGGATCTCCAGCTCCTAGCATTTCAAACAAAATTAATTAGACAACAATTTTAAAAAACAGTGTCTTCAGAACAATTGCAGAAAATATACAAATCACACATGAAAATTTATTATATCTGTTGCCCAGTTGTGAGATTAAATTTTAAAATATTAAATTTTTAATCTGAGAAAATTTGCCACTCAACTGTTTTTATATCCCCTTCTGCCATTAAGCAAATATTCTACAGGAACAGAAGAGATAGGACAGCCTCTCTAAAACCATTGCATACTGAATCCAATGAAGGTAGCAGAAAAATGTTGCAACTTGATAGTTTGTTATAAAACTGTTATCCAGAGAAACAGAAGATTCTTTGCTTGATAACACTTATGTTATACAGATATATAAGTAAATCAAAATATGTAAGATGGTCGATTTTATGTCTATCCAGCTATTTATCCATCCCATTTCCATAGGCCTATATTAGAATATTGCTTATCAAGCCATGAAGGGCTGTATTCTGCCTCTTCATGTCAAAAGCAGATATAACATAATGCCAGGGAGTGTAATGCATTAAATAGTTTGAAAGAGAAAATTAAAACACTAAGGGAACTTTGTGTCCAGTATTGATTTTTAGCTGCAGGAATATACTTATTTCCTTTTGTTTTGTCTTTCTTTGTTTCTCACACATGCATAATTAAGCTGTTTGTACAAATACTTATTATTTTTCCACAAATTACTTTATGTAAGGTATAATTATCAAGAAATTTCCTAGAAATCTAAAAAATACCCCCTCCCCAATATACACAGAAATAAATAGGCAAAGGAAATTTATTTTTAATAAATGTCATTTGAGGAAAAATTATATAGATTAACAACATTTCATGAGGGATAAGTTCTGAGAAAGCTTTGTAGTTCGTGGCAACACTTATACAAACCTGAATTCGGAGTAGAAGTCTTCTGTTAGCATGCTCTAATTTCTTCTGCCTGTGTTCTAATTCTCTGGCTCTCTGTTGTTCTTTTTGTAGCCACTTGATGTACTCCACCGATGCTTTTAAAATAGTTCCTTTGTTCCAGCGCATATCACTGCAGAATGTAGAGATAACCTTTTCACAATTGTGCATGTCAGCAGAATTCATAAGAACTCACAAAATCCTTTACATTAATATGAAATAATGATTTACATGACTATTATTCACTCTTAGATATTATTGCTTCTGAATGGAAATTTTAATAGAATAGTTAAGAAGCCCTTATATAGTAAAATTAATCCCAGAATGAAAATAAGTGTCAAAAGAAAGTAATAAAGTGACTTTTTGTGGGAGAGCTAAATGCAATATCATGATTCTACCATTACAGTTTTTATATTTTTAGTGAAAATTGCTTTTATTATTAACTCTAAGATTAAAATCTATGTGCAGTATTTCTGCATTAATGAACTAGGAAATATACATTACTGAGGACTTAAGCCTAAATTTTTAAAGATCATTTTGAATATACTACTCCTTTTACCTGACTTACTAATGAGGTTGCTTTTGTGCTTGTAGAGAAAAAAATTATCTGTGCTGAATGCCACTCCTCATTGATGTCAGATCAGAAAAATCACACTTTCATAACCATCAAGACTAGGGAATGACAAATATCATGTTCAAAAATCTTGAAACAATATAAAAACCAAGTTAAAATTTACAGCTACATGAAGACCCCAAACCAAAATAAAAGCTTTGTAAAAAAAATAGATTAAATCTCCCCATCATTCAGGAAATCACGGTTTGACTTCCAGCTTACAAGCAGCCTTACTAGCAACAAAACACTTGTTCAAATGAATCTGTCCAAAGACTTCCATGTACCCATTTATCAACTTTTCATGTATTCCTTCAAGTAAGGTCTTGGAACAAGAATTAATTTTGTTGAAAATATTTAATTTCTAATAAATTTCAGTATTTTATGATACAGGATGGGTTCGCTGCATTAAATACACAGATATTTGACTTTATCCAAACTATCCACTTCACTGCAAGATTGCTTAGGCTGAACAGAAGGTTGGCAGAGCTTCTGGTCCCATAACACAACCCTGAGAAAGAAAAGCTATTTAAACGAGTAAGAATCTGATGCTGAAAGGGACAAGCATTTTTTCAATACCTATTCCAAAGACATATATTTGCACACTGTCATTTATGGAGCCAAAAGAAACATAAATTATACTCCAGGCTATTATCACGTTCTCCATATCTCCATAAAATCCATCACTATGATTCACAGAATCATAGAATATGCTGAGTTGGAAAGCACCCATCAGTATTAGTGAGTCCAACTCCTGGCTCTGCACAGGACACCTCAAGAATCACACCATGTGCCAGAGAGTATTGCCCAAACACTTCTTGAACTCTGTCAGGCTTGGTGCTGTGACCACTTCCCTGGGGAACCTGTTCCAGGGCTCAACTACCCACTGGCTGAAAACCTTTTCCTGATATCCAGCCTGAACTCAGTCTCATGTCATTTTCTAAGTCCTGTCACTGGTCACAAGAGTGAAGGGATTCGTACCTGCCCCTCCACTTCCCCTCATGAGGCTAAGCACCCTTGGAGATTTCTGCAGTTATTTTTCTTCTGAAAGTATAGTGGAAAAGCCAGGCAGGTACAAGATTTAGGAACCCAGACCACCCAGCTTTCCCTCATGCTTTATTAGGGATAAAACCTTATGGGGATGATAACCTTAAGACACTAAGAAGAATACACAAAATTATTTGTGATAAAGCATCACAGTGTTTAACCACCACCATACTGTAGAATTCAGATAATTTGCTAGACATTTGAGAGTAACATTTTTTTGATCCAAGAGTGCTCAAACTCAAATATCTGTTCTCTCTGAGCAGCACACAAACTGTGGGGCTCCTGTCCTCTCAATGCTGTGGGTCAGGAATGCACAGCTTTTGGGATTAGAAGGTGAGGAGTTCAGAGAGAAAATACTTGTTGTCTACAACCCTACTCTCTACAAAGCCAAAACATAATTGGGTGTGTATTCTGATTTAGACATTGGCTGATCAAAAAAGCTAGAGCAGAGGTGGGACTGGGAGCCCAGAGCTGAATACATCTCCCTCATCATGGCTGAAACATCTCTTGGAAGTTCCTCTGCCTTCTCCTTCCGGTCCCTGTACTTCTTGACCAGGTGGGAGGACAGAACAGTTTCCTGCCAGCATCCCATGGGCTCTGAGGACTTTCTCCTCTCAAGTACTTTACCTATGTTCAAACTGTAAAGATTAAGGAAGCTTTTTGTATGCATACCACGTATTTTCTGGACAAATCCTTGACTGCCATCACCATATTTTCTTCAGGCCCCTTTGGAAAGTTAGGTAAAATACTGAGACACCCCTGCTTATGACTAAATTGCAGTGGAGCTTGAAAGGCAGTCAAGTGTCTGTCTGTCTATGCTAGGGGACTCATGAATAAAGAAGCTAAATAAAATAAATAAAGCTAGAAGGACAAAAACTTTTCAAACGGGGATTCTCCACTCCCATCCCAGATATGAGCTTTGTATGCTATATGGAGAAAGATGATCCTGCTCAACAAGGAGGTTAGTCTCTAATAAGTACTAAAAACAAAACTAAGACAGGTTTGAACTGATGGTCAGAACCTAAAACTATGAAGTTATAAACAAATCCATAGCTGGAAAAGTAGAAATAATTGAAGAAATGTAACAGCAGCAGAAAAACTTGAATAAATCACATATTTAGAAAATATTTCAGAATGCTTTCACAAAAAAAATTCATATCAGTTATAAAATTTTATTAATTCAAAATTACACAAAATTACTTTTGGTTGATTTTTCTGGTTGACATATATGAAAACATCATATATTAATGACTGTATTTGGAATATTTTTTGATTAAATTTATTCATGTTACACTTAATTGTTACATTTAATATCACCTTGTGATACGGCTTACTTTTAGTTCATGTTTCCTTGATAGTTTTAGTTTTTATTTCTATGGTAATGATTTTTTTTTCATTGTTTTAAATAAATCTTCAGTGGAAGATTAATTCCTGGATTCAGGCTGTGAGAGAGATGGACCTGGTCAGCTTCTGCATGAGATACATACGGATAGATCTCTCTCGTGGTAATATTTACAGGTCTGAGAGGCAAAACTGTAGTGGAGAACTAGGATAAAAGTGCAGTGGTTACTATTATTACTTAAGAGACTGTTCCTTAACCAGTGTACATGTGCATGTGTCTGTGCTTATGTGTGTATCCCCCATGTCGATTCTACGTCTCTTTTCATATGTACATATACTGGTTGGTGTCTTATTAAATGAGGAATATTGAAGTTAAACCTTCCAGTGTCTGAAGGCAACACAGCAAAGGAACAGCTGGTGACCTTAGAAGCCAACGTGTACCTCACTTCGTGTGCCTCTTTACCAGGATCTAAAGAAAATACTGAAGGTGTCTGTGCTGATTCTGCGTCACAGGCATTCTTCATTCATTCTAGCCCAGAGCTCCACACAGCAGTCACAGGACAGTGCTGTGGAGCAACAGAGGCTCTATGCAGATGTGCAGGGCTGGAAGAGCAACAATGCAGCTGTTGAGGATGAAGGCAAAGTTGGGCTGGTAAAGGTGAGATTCCTGCATACCAATAGTCTGAAGCTCATCTAGCTCTACATATCAGGCAGGCAAGCAGATTCATCTATGATGGGAAGAAAAACCTCAGCATCTGAAAATGGATTAACTCAAAGCACAACAAGTGCATAAGAAGAATTCAGAAATTCTCCGATAAGTTATTGGGTTTCTGTTCTTTCTCTAAAAACAATGAATTCTAAATTGGGTATAAATAAAACTATCTGAAAAGTTGTAAAAATGTCACTAGGAACTTGTAGTTTTTGCTTTTTAGAGATTTATAGATTGTGCTTAAATATAATAGAGATAAGGACTAAAATGAAAAGGCGCAAAAACCCATTTGAGAAACCTTAAAAATTGAGAAATTGCTGGCAGTTTTTACTCATTTAATTGGAAACTTCATAAAAATAGACAAAATACTTGCATTCTTGACTGTTTTGATCCTACAAACTAAGATATAGATCTACTGATCTTCAGATATGGCAGGAATTCTTTTTCTCACTTTGATCTTTCAGTTCTATTAATTTGCTTCTTGTATGGCTTTTTTTGTTGTTGTTGTTTGGCTTTTTTTTCCATAGTCTTGATTTTTTTTAAATGCATGTATGGCACCATCCTGTAAATACTGAAATACCTGGGAAATTCTACATCCACACTAAGTCATTTGAGAGCAGTAAGATGTTTTGCGGGTCTGGTCATCAGAAATGGCCTCCGCAAAGGAGAATTACTTCTTTGTTCCCATGTGTCCATGTGGTAAAGTAATTTCAAGTTTTTAGCAACTACAGATGTTAGTGAGTTTAATTAAAAGAGGCCTACCAAAAATAAGATTCATATGCAAATTTTAAAAAAATAAGTGAAAAATATGCTGTGTTTTATTAGTCTGTGAATCCTATCTCCTCCTAACTTTAACATCGGAATTTTTCTACAAAACTCAAATGCCCAGAACAAAACATGTAACTCTCACCAAGTAAAGTTTCCCATTTTGGAGAAACGAAACATAGAAAAGAGACTGATCTTCATCTCATTTCCATTAATTTAACTTTATTGAAGTCAAAGGAGCTTTACTAGTTTACAGAAGTTGTACTCCTGTAGGAAGGATGAGAGCATCTGATCATCTAAGATTAAAACTAATTAACAAAAGCAGTGTTTGAGAGAGTGTGATAGTGACAGAGTTTGCCAGAGACAGGTCAGTTACTAATAACAAATACATTTGCAAAGCTGAAACTACGTTTGCAGACCACCTCTTTCCCTGTTTCTGAGAAATTAGCTGTAAACTAAAGAAATTTGCTCAAAGAAATAGAAGGACTTTGTACTTGTTTTGAGGACTTGCACGATTTTGAATTGTATTATTCTAAAAGAGGCAGCAAGTTTCCACTTTATAGTAGCATGAGTGTACACAAGGTTTTCCTTTGCAAGAAATGTGTCTCTGCTGGCTGCTAGAGGGTCTGGCCACAGACACTAGAGAGGTCAAGCACAGGTAGATGCAGAGAGCAGAAAGGAGAGTGAGAGCAAGCCACTGCTTCTGCCCAAATCCTCAGCAGTTCTCTTAACATCCCATTTCCGTAAAATGACTAGAATTCCTGAAGGAAGGGGCTTTTTCTTGTTTAGCTTCCTGGCAATTCAAGTCCGACTACTGTCACAATTCAAGTCCAACTACCGTCAAACTTCTTGTGCAGGCATTCCCAGGCTCCATCACAATGAGAAATCCTGTTAACCACCTAAAAGGTGGATTCCCAAAGGTTGAACACAAATGGAAAGGCGGGTATAATTAAAGGAGAGGGTTATGAGATTTTCAGCAAAATATGACTGAGTATTTCTGGCATTTTTTAAATTCTATTTTTGAATTATTCTGTAAAACTGATTTGCATTTCTGAATCATCTAGCACTTGGATATCTAAGCATTGAAGATTAAACAAAAGAGTCATAGTTCTTTGTAACTTATCTTCATTTTCTAATGCTGATGAAGTGAACTTAGAACACCCATTCATTTATGTAATGTAATCCACACTTTTCATCATTAAATTAGAAAAAAAAAAAAAGTGGAAAGAATAGGGGTTTAATCCAGTCAAAAGAAAGTCCCTGCGGAAGCTCTGCAGGAGCCAAACAAGTTCACTACATAACTAACAAAACAAAAGTGAAATAAAAACCCCACACAGCACTTCTAAGAAATATAAATCACAAAAGGTTTCCAAATGGCATAAAAAAATGTCCTTTTCTGTTTCTGATTCTGAATGTAATCTTCTTGAAGCAAGCCATCTGGGACAGGCATGCTCACCACAATGGCTTAGTTATAGTAGTATTTGCTCTTCAATGCAGAGGCTGATTTTCTTCACTGTCATTAGTCTAAGCATCAGTAAGCTTTCTCCTTTTACAGCTAAGTTTCCACTATAAGAAGAATATTCTAAAATCAACATGAGGCAAAAATTCTATGTGTGATAAAATGTGACAGATAAAGTATTGTAAGTCATGATAAATCTCTTTCTTTCAAAGAAGAGGGGGCAGATCAGGGGCACAGTAAGGTGTTATGAAATACAAAGCAAGAATAAAGATACTGAGTTATAATTTGGCAAAACAAGACCATACCAAAAAGTAACAATAATTTTGATCTACTCAGCCAACAAAACAACATGTTCAAATTAGCCTATTTCCACCTAAAAATACAAAAAAAAGGTGCTTCCACTTTTTTGAATTAATTTATCCTTGCACTAAGCCATAGCAAAATCATGTTGCAACCTGTGTTTTCAAAAGCCCTGCACATTTTGATGTCTTTTTTTCTTAGCACCAACTTAAAAGCTTTTCAGTAGGCCTGCTTTCCAAAGGAGTACTGATTATCAGCCTTTTGAAGACAGCAGTCTTCAGAAGGTGAGATACTGAAGTTCACCTTGTGCTTTTGTAAACATAAACCACTCTGGGTCTGGTCACACTGCTGAACTCAGTCATGGGTTTGCAAACTAACACAAGATAAGACAATTACTTCAGAATCTATACCTGAAACTATTTCATCAGGCAACAACACCAAGATCTGAGGATAAAGTCCACCATCCACTTACTGGAGCAAATTTGCAGGTCCAGGTAAATTATTTGAGGAATAGCTTAAATGATTGCTCTAGGCATTGCAATTTTGATTAAGTTCACAACGTAAGCCTGAATCCGGACCAAAACATGTAAGTGAAACACCTCTATAGGCAATCAAAAAGTGCAACTGGAATTTGGACCCCATGCCCATCTCTAATTGCAGTGTAACCAGTTTCTATTTTTGCTTTATAGCTGCAAACCAACAGTGCCATCCACTGTTTTTCTGAGAAATATTCAATTACTTGTCCAAATAGTATTGGATACTGAAACATGTACCAGCAAAATTAGAACACTTGTATCACTTTCTGCTTGCAACAGATCACATGGCCAAAACTTTATTTAGGTATTTAAAGTACTTTTTATTTTACCTCAGCTGTAACACCTAATTCCATATTAATAATAAAAACATGCCCATTTATCCAATATTTGGTGGATGCTATAGAAGGAGCTAAGTTTGTGAATTCTCTAAAATGGATGCAGTATGTTAACTTTCTGTCTGGTGACTTCACTCCAAGTAAAGCCAACCTTGTACTTATGTAAGTCTCACACAGTTTTATACTGTTGCAGAAATCCTTAGTGTAATCAAAAGTTTCTTAATCCTAAGGTATAAAAAGCTGAAATATCAATAGGTGTTTTCATTTGAAGCATCATGCAAGTTTATATTGACATGCAAATGATAAAGAAAATCTGTATAATCAATTTTATGCAAGTGACAGTCATACTTGTATATTGTCTTAAGTCTTCCCTGAGTGACAAGAGAAATCTAAGGCTAAAGTTCAGTATTAAAAATCACTCTGAATTGTTATTGCTAATCCTGCAGTGGGCTTTTCTACAAGGCAGCTTTCTTCCTGTTGATGACAAATATAAGCTTTAACGGAATGCACACATAGTTCAAGCAATATGCATTTTGTGTTTCTCTAAGTATATGCATTAGTATAAAAAGATATTATTATAGCAATTATAGCAATTATTACTTTTATCCTTGCATTTCAGGACTTGTGCTTTCCCTGCACCGAGTTGAGGACTTTTGAAAAATGCTCAGTCTACAGACTCTTAAATTGATTTTATTTTTTTCCTTTAGTCAAAGGGCTGACAGCGACAATGTAAATTTTGTGTTATCCCACTAGAGGGCCATGGCAAGAGCTGAAAGCATCACTATTTCCTCCTCCAGAGACACCACACAATTGTGCTCAGGGATAGAGAGATGGACTTTCTATTGTTTGGCTTATCTTCTCTTTTTTTCATCTTTTTCATTTTGTTTTGGTTTAGTTTGTTTGATTGTTTTCCCTTGAAGTGCTAATCAGTCCTAAACACCCTGAAATTGCTTTCACATAAGTTTTTCCAAGGCACAAAAAAACTGTCAAGGGTTTGCTACTTCAACAGCCTGATTTGAACCAGTGACCTGGCATGAAAGAATTTTGTATCCCATAACTCAATCCTATAGCCACTATATGCAACTGTCTCTTTTTTCCTGTATTTATACTATAAACATTATTTTAAGAAAGACAGTTGAACTCACGGATCATTAGACTTGGGGATGAGTGTGCCAAGCTCCTTGATTCGGTAATTAATATTATACCTTCTTCTTCTCTCAACTGTTAAAAAGAAACAGTTACTATTTTTATGATGAAATATTTTTGGAAAAATTCAACATAAAACATTTTAATTAGTTAAAAACAAGTTAGTCAATATATAGAAAATAACTTCTCCAAATAGCAGTCCCAACATGAGCTCCTAACTGTCTCTGACTTACTCTCAAGACAAACTCTATGATTAGTACCCTCTGTATCTTACCTTAACTATGGGTTTTCCCCCCATTTAAAATTAAATTTCCAGAGAATGAAATAGTCACATATTGTCTAAATGTGAGCTAACACCTCTTTTGTCCTGATGTTAATATATTCTTTCTCCACCATGCTCCCACAGAACAGACATTTAAGCTTAGTTGAGTTTTGCTGGTGACTTCAACAGGGATACAAGACAATTCATTCAGAAATTGATATTTTGGCAGAACTCCTGTTACAGAACACAGGTAACAGCTTTACTGTCCTTTATTTATAATTACCAGCATTAAAACCACAGAGAGCACATAACTACAACCATATCCCCTCACAGAAACATGAACAAGATTTCGTCCCAGTAATGTTTCATCCCCAGTACGTCTGTTTCTTTTGGTGATGGACAACACAAACATGTTTATCATAATTTTTAAAACACAGAGAAAATGAAAAAAACCCATGGTTTAAACAATGAAATATATTTTCTGTATTTAAATTTATGCTTCTCCTAAGAGAAGTTATGTATGGTATCTTTGTTTACTTTGTACTTTAGTTAGAAGGAAAAAAGAGAAAATAACTCTCTTCAAATTAGTACCCCCTCTCTCTGCTCTCAGTTCACTACCAGCACTGTACTGGTATCCAGGCTGGTGTATGTGACCCTTCAGAAACCTTACATTTTTTTAGTGGATAGGTCCAGAGGACATCTCATTGTTTTGACTTGTATATAATTTTGACACATAAAGTGTTTTCAGTGAGAATGTAATCCCATTGGGTTACTGTTGGCTGTCAGAGACCAGCAGTCCCTACTGGTGTTCTACTGGTGTGAACTCATGCTTTTGTCCACTCTCTCCACTTTAACTCAATCCAAATCTCAGTGAATAAGCAGGATTCAGCTTTAGTCCATCACTAACATCACATTGAGCTCTCTCTTGTCCTTCTCATCTTGGAAGACCTTACCTCGGGCTCAATATGCTAAGACCACTGTTCTCTGTCAGACCAGCCCTGGCCAGCCTAGAACATGGGCAGAATGGATACGTGCTCCATGTTTGGAGATGTTCACCTTAAGTCTAATGTCCTAATTTTGAATATTAATACAAAACGTTTGGTAGACCTAAGTTATAATTGTTCAGCCAAGGGCATCCTGGTGGGCCTTCCAAGGCTGACTTCAATCTTCTCCTAGTCATGTGAGCATGTTGCTTTCAGTCTCAGCCCCACCACCTGGATCACTGTAGTCCTCTTTTTCCTGTGTATAAAAGTGTTTGCTTCCTGTCTGTGTGAGGCTCCTAGGTTTGTGCAGCAGTCAGTTACTTCTTCCCTAGCAAATTCAAGCTCTGGGAACAACCTGAGTGTTTTTATTTACTCTGATTAAGTACTCCATGTTTGTGGGATGTATTATCTTGTCTTGCTTTTTATAGAAACAGGAATTTCACTCAACAAATTAAAATAGCTCAGATTATTTATGTCATGATTCACATATTCAGAAGACAGGGTTATAATCCTCCTGAGTGTACTGCTTATACAACCTTTCAAAAGGAACTTTTTTCCAATGCCTCCATTCCTCCTTGTTATAAGAATGTACAAGAACATTTCTGTAAAATGGAGACCTTAATTCGACCTGCAAATTGAATGTTTGTTTAATTCCAATCAATTTCCAAAAAATTATTTTTCAGACCATCACTAAGAAACCTGATCCTCAAAAAAAAGAGTAAATCACACTGATAAAGCCTTTATAGGCAATGTATTATTATGACCAAGCCTTTAGATAGTAGAGCTATCTCCAGAAAGACTTTGAGCTCAGTAGTATACACCTGGAGCCAAGCCAAAACAGAGGCCCCCTGTCTGCAGTAGAATCTTTATGGCCTTCAGTTTAGTTGCCAATGGTGAGGGAAAGTTCTCAGACATTTCTTCTGTGATCAGGAAGGACTCTAATAAGCCAAAGCAAACAATTGAGACAATGGTAAGACCTGGCATCCCTAATGTACATATGAGCCTCTCTTTCCCCTTGTAGCTCCATATAACTCCTGCCCACCCCCTTTCCTATCCAGCAAAACTCCCCATTTCTGCCCTAACAAGACAGACAGCAGCTGCACTGGCATTTCAGAGATTACTTGTTAGCCACATGTCTAAGAATCTTCATGGTCTGTCTGTAATCCACAAAAAAATCACAGACAGACATAAGGATGCCTTCTGGAAATTCTGAGTAGCAGAAGATTGTCCACAGCGATTGCTAGCACATTGTGCCAGTGGATGTATATTTTCAGGTGTAATTTCATGCAAATAAAGCCATAAATCCCTCTATGATAACTGGAATAGCCAGAGAAACAAGATAGAAATAAGAGAGTAAAGATATAAATAATGGCTATTAACTAATTACCAATTTAGTTTTAAATTCATGGAATCATAGAATATCTCAAGTTGTAAGTGATTCACAAGGATCATTGAATCCAACTCCCATATTATTTCTGTTGGAAGAACTGGAAAGGAGAACTTGGAAGTGTAACTGCTGTATTCAACACATTCCAAAAAGAATCTTCAGGCTTTTTGTTTCAAACTGTGTTTTAGAGGGGGGAAATTGTATCATTTTATAGGCAATCTTCTTCCAGTAATGAAACAGACTTTTTTTTCTATTCTATATAAACTAATTTTTTTAAATAAGTCTAGTATTTAGACACTGAACTGTGAATTTCACTATGTTCCAAGACTGTTCCTCTAGAACCAATATGCCATCTGTACATATCTGTGCTGCTGTCCATAAAGGAAACAGAACTGTATCCCAGATGACAGAGATTACAGGGCTTGTGTGGCAGAGTCCTGCACTGATCTCCTTTGGTGACATACAATTTCCATAACTTTAAGAGCTTAGCAACCACTTAGAAATTGTCTGATAGCATATACATTTTTTTTTCCTTCCCCGTCACCCATAAAGAGGTACAGCCTCTTGCTTGGGTGCTTCAATAAATACCGTGTGAAGACTGAATTTTCACTGTTGTTTTTCCTCATAATCTGCCTCCTTTCTTGTCTGCTTTGCACTGTAATTCTTAGAGAAAACATCAAGTAAAGTGTGCTACTGTGAAAAAATAATAGCAAGAGATGATATGGAAATAAATTAATTGCAATATGCAAAGTATTTTGAAAGACAAATATCAGAGACAAATTAATTTCAAGAAAGAAAGCTTTGTGGTTGGCTGTGTTTGCAGTCTGAGTTCAGTTTGATTTGGCTGCTAGCATGCTGATCTAGAAGAAGAGCAAAGATGTGGTAGCTAATGTATGTTTTTGCATTCTCCATACATTCCATTTAATGAGATGGAAGATGAACATATACTTACTGAGATTGTGGTTATCCTTTTTTTGTCTCTCCTTTGCCATTGCTCTTGTATCTGCTTCTGACAGAAAGTAACATTTATTAAAATAGTCCTTAAGATGCAATTCCCATACTTCTTTCATCTTTTGAAAATGGCCTCTTGTCACAAAGACCAGACTTCCAGTCATTTTTCTACATTAACATTTTTATTATTAAAGCAGATCATAGGCAAGTCTATATTCTACCAGTACTAAATTTTGAGCAAGTCTGGCAGGTTGCTTAAGATTTCTTTTATTGCACTTTTTTTTTAAATTTAAGAACACAGAAATGCCATGGAGGGGTATTTTTCTTCAATTTCCTGTATTTTACATCAGGATAAAACTTACAATACACTAAGGTGAATATGGATTTTTTATATCCCATAATGCGAGAGTTAATCAGATTTGTAAGATATTGAATAAACTCACTGTTTCCTCTGAGCAACACTAATAAACTGTACATGATTTTTAGCATTCTTTGGATTAAATGAATGTAACTTTTAAAGTTCTTAATCCACTAATATAGCTTTACCTTGAATAGCCTTATTGTTAAGTTTTAAAAGAACTATTTGTTCTACCCTGAAACAAATTTAATGGATGATAATTTATTTATATTGTTGGTCAGGAGCCAACATTTAGAATAATAAACTGTTTTCTAAAATATTAAGGTTTTTTAGAAGCATGATGTTCATAAAAACGGGGCAAACATGGTTTCTGAATTGCTAAAGAGAAGTACAGAAAGAAAACATTTCTCCTTGATCTTTGTTCTTTTCCTTAAATGAACTACAAACTGAAAATTCTCAGGAATTTAATTATGGATATCTTTTTCATGAATAATATTTATTCAAGTTTTAAGAAATCCACCATCACTTATGCAGTTATATGCTAAAATCTCAGAGATTTTACCTGTGAGCTCCCTTTTTACTGGTAGATTAGCTGGGCAAGAAGCATTTGTGAGACCCATATTAGCTGGTGCCATTCCCTGGTCACTGTTATATATATCCAAAATGCTGCTAGAAAGCTTGAGGGGTAGGGAAGGAAAGAAGAATAAAAAAAAAAAAATCAAAATAAGTTAAAGGCTTAAAAGATTATGAAAGCAAAACGACATGCATGCAAGGAGCAAACATCTTTCATATGAGTCTGGTGTTCGTTAGGAGGAGTATATGTACATATGTCTAAAGGGAAAGTTTACTGTTACACAATATTTAGTAAAATTGAAAGCAAAGGGTCACTGTCTGCCATTTTTCCACAGGTGCCATTTGTGGGGGTTTCAGATCTACAGTGATGGCAAGATATGGGCCCCAGTTTCTGTTTTCCAATTTCTTCTACAGCATATTTTCTAAATCCAAGGTTGCCATGACTGCACTTCAAATATGCATTAGGTTGAAAGGCGAAATAACCTCGTTCATTTTGACTATACTCCCCAGTATGATTTTTTAACCACAACTCTAAACTCTGAATTGGTACTTCATCGGGGTCCTGGTTTAGCAGTATAAAGATTCAGGGACCCAGTTATATGTAACAGTTAAAATTAGAGTGGACAGAACATCAGAGAAAATGCTTTGAGGAAAGGAACTGTCCTGTTGCCAGGATAGACCAGATAACCTAATGGTTTTAACATGCATAATGTATAACCATGTATACCAATATCCTTATAACCTTAAAAAATACCATATACTATTATTTAAATAAACCCATAGAATGCACCCAAAGAAAAGTAAGGTTGAAGTGTGTGGATTTTGGGTAATTGCACAAATATTACCTTTACTTGAATAACTTTACATATATGAAATATCTGTAAAATATGCAAAAGTTTACTGAAGAATATTTCAGGCTTTGCTCAGTTTCTGTGACCCGATGATCAGCCTTTCAGCATTTACCCTTTGCAGTAAGAGAAAAGCATTTTTTATTTTATCATGCATATGAAATTTGTGCTGACATCTTTGGGGTTTTTTTGTGGCCAACACACAAGGGCCCAGAAAATGAGTTTGGGTCCACATGACCAAGATAACAGAAAAAAACCTGAAAGAAAACAAAGGAAAATCACCAAAAACCCCAAAATTATTAAAAAGTGGGTGAAAAAATATGGATAGACAAGCATGAAGGAAAATTGGGATTTATTTAAGAAAACTGGTTTTCATAGATAAGAAAACGTGTTTTTACAGATTTGCCCTGCACCTATGGATCCTGAAACAACCCAGAATTTTACAGGCAGGTCACCAAGACACCAACCAGAGGTCTGCTGGGAACCAGCTTTTTCAGGCTTTTGTAATTTCCCTTTTTGTAGAGACTGTGAGCTTCACCACAAGTTACTTTGAATGGAGACAACTTTCCCAATTACTTGCTCAGCGTGAAATTATTCCATGGCAGTGCTTCCTATATTTTATGTTAAATGTGAAAATTTTAAATTGGTTTTACTTTTAAATAATGATTTTATTAAATAAACTAATAACTTTACTAGATCATCTGAGAATCTGAGTTAAATTCTCCCAGTCCTATCACATACAGTGAAATGAAACAATCAGAGTTTGTTTTGAACACACATAAATAACATGCTCATCTTTAAAGTAGAGCTTTATTACTTAGGAAAACTGACAATTCTTAAATACCATTAGAAATCACAACACCAAGTCAGTTTTGAAAATCTGCTTACACATTTGATCTCTCAATGAAAATTCTTTTTATAAGAATATTTGGAATTCAGATGAGTATTACTCAGAACAAGCTATGTTTAATATGCAGGATTTGAATGCTAAGAGCATTCTCATGTTAAGTACCTTTGTTTCATTCGAGGGGTAAACTGACAAGTATTACAGAATTCACTGCAGTTTTACCTTTGCATTTTCTTTGTTCCAATGATAGGATAACTACATTACAAGAGTGAACTCATATTAACTCTAGTCATATTTAATTACTTCCTACATTCATGTAAATGAAATTGGCTTATTGAAACTATATGAAAACAGAATGACATAAAAAAATGAGAGTGAAGGTGATTCCTACAATCCTACATGTCCAAGTTCCAGTGGACTTTAGTAAGGCTGTTATATGATTTAGGCTACTGTTTTTGTGAAGTGCTAGGAGATAGTAACCACTGAAAATTATATCATGTAATAAATAATCTAACAAATGAGAAATACATAGCTGTCATACTTTACATATTTCACACAGCTGTGTACATAAGTTCAATAATTTGCATGAAACTGGCAGCAATCTTCAATTTAGTCAATGCCTTTTATCAATGCCATTAATGAAAAAATCAGGCTTGTAAACCACAGTTTTAACACAAACATGAGATAATTAATTGATTGCTTCTAATTTTCAAGAAGAAACTCATTTTTTTCCTTGCAAGGTAGTTAAATTTCTCTAGCCTATTCACAGAGGTGCGAATTTAAATGACAGTATCCAAATCCAAGAGAAAAGTTCATGAATGGCCAATTTAGCTGGCAAGGAAAACATAATACCAACACACCTCAAAGTTCAAAATCGTGTGACAGTTCAAAAGAGCATGAGTAAATTCAACTTAAAACCACAGGTAGACATTTCAGCTGAATCCAATTACACAGCTGGTGAAGGTAATTCCATGTAACTGCTGCCACTGTCCAAAGTGATAAGAGTTCATATACTTCTTTCCATCAGTAGAACCACTGGAGCAGTGGCTGCAAGCATCTGTCCGTGTTCTATATCTGACTACATTAATACTTTCATCAAGCAGCAAAAGGCATGAAGTATCACAGAATCATAGAATACCCTGAGTTGGAAGGGACAGACATGGATCATCAAAGTCCAACTCCTGTCCCTGCACAGGACAACCCCAAGAATCACACTATGTGCCCAAGAGCATTGTCCAAATGCCTCTTGAACTCTGGCAGGCTGGTGCTGTGATCACTTCCCTGGGGAACCTGCTCCAGTGCCCAACCACCCTCTGGGTGAAGAACCTTTTCTCCTATCCAACCTAAACCTCCCTGACAACTTCAGGCCATTCCCTAGGGTCTTGTCACTGGTCACCACAGAGCAGAGACCAGTGTCTGCCCCTCTTCTCCCCCTCATAGGGAAATTGTAGACTGTGATAAGGATCCCCCTCAGTCTGAACTGACCAAGTGACCTCAGCCACTTCTCACATGGCTTCCCTTCTGGAGTCTTCACCATCTCTGGCGCCCTCCTTTGGACACTCTCTTGCAGCTTTATATCTTCCCAAACCTGCCCAGAATATTCAAGGTGAGGCTGCCCAGTGCAGAGCAGAGCAGGACAATCTCCTCCCTTGCCCAGCTGGTGATGCTGTACCTGATGCACCCCAGTAATGGTTGGCCCTTCTGGCTGCCAGGGCACTGATGACTCATGTTCAACTTGCCATCGACCAGAATCCCCAGGTCCCTTTCTGCAGCACTGCATTCCAGCAGCTCATTCCCCAATCTGTCTGTACAGCCTGGGCTGCCCCATCCCAGGTGAAGAATCCAAGACTTGTCTTTGTTAAACTTCATTCAGTTTTAAAAAGTGACTGTCCAGCCCTCTAAATTGTCTAATTCTCTTTGCAGAACCTCTCTGCCAAATGTCCCATGTAATCTCTGTTTCTTGCAGAGCTTTCCAGCATTCTTCCCTTTTCATTTCACATATTTTATCAGCCATTAGGAAAATAGAATCACCACCCCATATGGAGATGATGAAAATCAAGCCCAAACCAAGTCATTTAACTACTGCTGACTACAATCCTATCATCTCACTAATTAGAAGGATTCACATAAACGTTACTCCAGAAGGGATGGGCAGGGAAGAAGAGACAGTGAGGTAGCTCTGTATTTTAAAAAGTGTTTTGATTGTCTAGTGCTTAATGATGGTGATGATAAGGTTGAGTGTTTATGGGTAAGAATAAGGGGGAAGGCCAGTTATGGGTAAGAATAAGGGGGAAGGCCAGTGAGGCAGTTTTCCTAGTAGGACTTTGTTATAGACCACCAAACATGGATGAAGAGGCAACTGAAATATCCTATAAACAGCTGAGAGAAGTCTTGCGACTGCTGTGCAAAAAGATGAGCCGGTGAAGAAGTCTGGCCTGGCTGAACAGAGAGCTTTGGCTGAACTGAGGGGAAAAAGGACAGTAGAAGAAGAGCCAGACAACTTAAGAGGACACCAATGATATTGTGAGATTACCCAGGGAGAAAATTAGGGGGGGCCAAAACATAATTAGCACTTAATCTGGCCACTGCTGTAAAAGACAATGAAAAGTGCTTCTATAAATAAATCAGCAACAAAAGGAGGGATAAGGAGCATCTCCATGTTTGTACTAGATGTGGGAGAAAACACAGTGACAAAGGATGAGGAAAAGGCCAAAGTACATAATGCCTTCTTTGCCTCAGTCTTTAATAGTAATACTACTTGTTCTTTGGGTACCCAGCCACCTGACCAGGGAGACAGAGCAGAATGTAGACCTCACAAGGGAAGTGGTCAGTGGCCTGCTCTATGCCACTTAGACACACATAGGTTCATGAGTCCAGATGGGATGTACCTGAGGGCCCTGAGGGAGCTGGCAGAGGAGCTCACTGAGCCACCTTTAGTCATTTACCAGAAGTCCTGACTAACTGAGCAAATGTGACGCTCACCTACAAGATGGGCCAGAAGGAGGATGGAGGAACTACAGGACTGTCATCTTGACCCAGGTGACAGGAAATGTTATGGACAGTTAGTATCAATTGCACTATCAACTGTACCTTTCTTCTGTAAATTTAGCACAAATCTCAGTTATATTTGGCCAGATAGAATTGCCACTATGACAGATAGTCTGCGGATACAGCCACTGGTGATCTCCCTTTGACACACTGTCTTCATTCACAGTTAGTCAGCATGAAAAATCTGCTATGAATTAGTGTGCAAGGAATAATTCTCAGTGTCAGGATTCAGGATCAGGAGAAGAAATAGAGGGTGATTAATCTGACCTCTTTTGGACGCTTAGAATGAACTGAATAATCTGTTTCTTATTCTTGGCTCTGGAGAAAGTTTGGGTTGAATGTTGAAGGCCTCCCATGTGTACCTCCTCAGGAAATGTCACTGGGCTCCTCATGTGAAAATTTCCAAATAAACTTATTTTAAAAATCACATAAGAAGGACTTCGTTTAAAATTAATCATATTTCTGATTACCAGGGACTTTTTTAAAATACAATCAAAAAATATATCAAGGTATTTTGTTGAAACTCTCTACCTGAATTTGCTCTGCATTGATATCAAGCATAGAAAATCCCAAGGAATTTCCTTGCTAATGTTGCTGAACACTGAGAGCTGTCTTATAGTAGAAATTAGCCAATTTTGATACAACATGAGGAAACATACTATTTTTGTGTGACAAAGCAGGAAGTTCTTTTAGAAATGTAGACGTATGTAAGTAGCTACTTTTCAAATTATACAACCAAAGTATATAGCACAATATAGTATAGAAATTTTGAGTCAAAATACATCTAGCTGTTTGAATATGTACCAAAACTCCATACATCATAATGCAGTTTATTGTTTATAATGCCATTTAAACTGGGAAAGTTTTTGCAGTACTTAAGCTTCAGATAGCTTCCAGTCCTATATTAAAGGATAAATATATATATATATATATATATATACATACACACAAAATTCCACAAAAATTCAATACCATGTTACTAAATGTACAAATAATTTTAAATGGCGCAATTATACAATATGCTTACAATGATGATCTTACAATTCTATAGCACTATGAAACCTGATGAATCCCAAAGCACTTTAGAATTCCAGTTGATTCCACCATATCAAACGCATATTCTTGCTTTCAATTTAGATGTGGAAACACAGATATTTGGATATGAAAATTCCCAGATACCAGGAAATCATTTATCCTGCAGGTGTCATGAGCTGTATTGGTTCACGTCTGTGTTGTTCTGAGAAGTTCTGGTAAGTCAAGTAATTTCCAAACCTTGTATTCATGATACTTACATTTACGTATGTGTATCTGAGAATTTAGATGCAAGCAGCTCATAAGGGATGAGAACACAAATACTAAAAGTAGCAGAATATAACACATCATTTTCCTACTTCTGAAATACAGACAGCCTTGGACAAATGATCAGCAACCTTTAGCACAGCAAACAGTTAACTGGGAAAAACCAGTGACAATGTGGTACAGGAAGAGAATAATACAATATCTAATTAAAACTGCAAGGAGCATTAAAGAAAGCAGACTGTAATTAACAAAGTTAGCATTTGGCAAGGACATTGGGGTTAACATTTTTCCTTTTGTATAAAGTGTCATGGGATCTTCAATGCCTGTGTGCAAAGACTGGAACATGAGAATTTCCATTCATGGGTCTCAGTCCTGAAAGATACTCAACTTTGAAGCTTAGACCAATTATAAAAGCAAACTTCAGCTGGACTACCTGAGTGAATACACCTCACAAGAGCCTGTGACCTTGTGCTTGCTGACAGTGTCCAAGGGAAGTACTATGGAGGTCTCATCGAGAGAAGATTGTTATGTTCAATGCTTGGGTCTGAACTGCTACCCAGGCAGGACTGTGTAGCAAACACTAAGGGTTTGTTAGCAGCATGGATGACTAACAATGGACAGCTGTGATCACAATTTCACAAATATCAAGTTTGGCAGGTTTTTTTTTAAGGGAAAATGTTACATGAAAGACATTGCCTTATGAAAGGAAATTATGTGGTATTCCAAATCCTATAGCATGATAGCCATTGGTAAATACCATGTAATTTTAAGGAAGACTTAAACCAATAGCATTTCCATATCCTCCAAGAGAAGGATTCGGAATGCAGTAATAAAATATGTGAATATAGGCTGTCTGAGCCTGTTCACTTGTAGTCCCTAGACAGTTCTATGTCACAACAGTGTCCACTTGCATGATCACATATTATTTAAGTATTTTTCCATTTTGGCTAATCTTTGCATGATGTGTTTGCCTTACAGCAACATTCATGTCTGTAAGGATCATGATTGTATCACAATTAGTGTTGCACAGTTAGAAAATAATAGCCGAAACCTTTTCAAAAGTCAGCTAGAATTTTCTTAATTTAAGAATTCTGCTGAATACAATGCCCAGTCTGGACTAGAAAGCATTTCCTGGACATCAAGTTCATTTAACATATCATTACATAATCTATATCATAAGCCGATAATGCTCTGACTAAAAACAATTAGGTTTCACATCTCCAAGATTTTTATTTGGACTATATTAAAAAAGTTGAGTGATTGCAAATTATTGTCAAACAAGCGTATCTTTAATTTCCATTTGTAGACAAATTTTATTTTGTTTTGTGTTCCTTTAACTCCTATATTTCATTGTTTAACTTCCCCAGGTGACTACTGGGAGTGAACATAGCTCCCTTAGGACTTTGCTTTGCTAAATTGAACAGACCATGCTTCTTTAGATGGACTTCCTATGCTATGATAAGTTCCAACAAGACTCCCTGTACCTTCCCTGCTTTGATTTAGATTTCCTGAAGGGTGGACACTTTTTTTTGCCTACAGCATTCAAGGAGTTTTGTGCCCAGCGAATCCCACACTGGATATTTCCTCATGTCTCTTGGAAATCAGTCTCATGATGGATGCTACGACCATATTTATCTCCTTTATGCAGTCCCATCATTTTGATGGCTTATAGTTATCCTCTGAACAGCTAATGTAACCAGATCTTTTTCTGTCATCTCCAGTTAATGAGCTCCCAGCTTACTGCAGACATTCCTGTTATTAGTATTTAAATGAATGACCTCCCACTCACTACTATTACATTCCTTCCATTTAGACTATTCTGTCATCACAGTCATATAATTCTTCCTCTATGATATCCTCATCCTTCTTTATAGTGGCAATACTTTTTACTTCTGCTACCTTGGTAAATTTCATCAGCATAGATGTAGTTTTTGTACCAAGATCACTAACGAAAATATTAAGTAAACTGAGATCAAGGATTGGTTATTGGTGCACTTCATTAATATATTTTATTTTTAAAAAATCTAACTTTATCGTCTCTTTAACTTCCTCCTTAGCGTGAAAGGAGCAGTGTTCAGTTACTTTCTAGATAACCTGCATTGCATTTTACTGATATGTGTTCATACACAAGGTTGTAAACAGCTCTCCATACATCCAAAGGATGTCACTGCTCAAGGATTGTGGAGGGTGTGTATATCGTTGAAGAGCAGACACCTGACTTGTTCTAGTTGTCTAAAATGGCTAACCCTAGGATATCGAGAGCTCTTCATCAAAGGTATATGGACTGTCCTGACAGGTCAAAAAAGTGCATCAGCTACCCTGCTTTCCCTTGAAGAGCCTGCAAACAGACAACAGGACAGACTGTCCTCTTATCCAGCTACCATTTCCCCAGGGACTTACTTCCTTACAGTCACATTCACAAGCCCAAGTGTGTGATTAGAAGGGTCAAGATGTCCCCAGAAAAGCCAGAGGTCAGGACCAGACTTCGTCTACCAGATATCTTCATTCTGCCAAGATCAGAAGTGCTCATGGAAAGAGGCAAGTGGGAAGCAAGTTGCAGGAATAGTCCAGCTAGCAGAAACTTCCTTTGCAACCCTCTTTTCCAGGGTTAATAACTGCAGACATACAACCCACCAAGTGTGCCTGTTTCCTGCAGTAACAATGTGTGGCACGCTTCCACAGCAGCTGCTGTGCAGTGCAGACTATTCTGAGGATCGCTGACCCGATTACACAAGGGCAGGTTGCCTGTAGTGCACCTGCAGACTCAGAAAACTTAACAGGGAACCACAACGCTTGTGGCTTTACTTGTCACAAGGAGACACTATGTAGCTGCCTAACCTGAAATGTTGGGTACTGTATCTGCAAGAGAAAATTTCTTTTGGTGCTTCGTAAAAATAGGTACTTGCTCAGACTGCATCTAAAACAAAAGATTTGTGCAATATTTTATCATTTTGTCCCCTAAATATGTCCCACTTAAATAATGTTTTCACTAGCTTAATGGATAGCATCACTTCAGAGAACAGTTTGTAAAATGTTATACTATGTAAAATGATGTAATTTCTCCTTCTTAGACACAAAAAAATTTAGAACCCATCTATTTCAAGGTGGTTCTTGCTTATTAATTTCAATTTAAAAAAGAGAAAAAAACAAACAAAAAAAAAAAACCAAAACAAAAACAAACAAAAAAAAAGTAGGAATTTTGCAAAATTTTTAAGTTGTTATCCCATATATGCATCTCAAATACAAAAATCTCAATATGGAATTGTGTCCACAGTTCATTTTGCATATCAAGTAAAAGTTTGTATTTGTGTTACTGCAATACACAACCCAGTTAAAAACACAGTTAATTGCTTGTCCTGGCTTTACAGTTCGTTCATGACAGGTGAACAAAATTTTTTTCAATCTTTCACATTCACAGATTGACATAAAAATGTGCAGTGAATTTGGCCAAACAGTGAGTTGGTCAGTAAATGTATATTAACACATATTAACAATTTGCCAAATAACAATACCTGATATAATGGGTGTTTCCAGGTTTTGACAAGGGGAAAACTGGGCCAATTCTTGTATCTTCAATGTGTGTTTTAATAAATTTTGACTTTTCATCTTTTCAGATTTATTGCAGACAGGATGCATAATCTCATCAATACAATTACTGTGCTGAAAGACTAGGGTTCAGCTTTCTTTTTCAATTGCTGTCCTACTTGAAGAAATTTGAACATAAGCTGTGTTATCCTTTTCATTTGTAAGGATGTGTTTGCACTATCAATTGCCGAAGAAGTTGTAGTATACTGTTTTCAGAATCTAGAAGATCCCATTTACAGCTAAATTTTCTTGGTCCTTTTGGAATTGCAATACAAAATACTTATATTTGAGTACATACGGTCTTCAGCAATAACAATTAAAAAATGTTCCAGTTTCTCTTTTTGTTATGTAGAGACTAGCAGAAAATACTATCCTTCTCAGTTTTGTTTTCATCTGAACAAATTGTGTCTCCTGCTATATTTATCTTTAACATGTTTCATAATTACACAACCCTCAACCAGGGACTTAATGTTCAGATGTATTATATTACATATTATATATTATGCATGGAAACTGGTTCATTTTTTATCTTCCAATAATGATCATCAAGCTGGTTCATTATTCATCAGAGAAAAATGAACTCTCTTCATATTCCAGTCATAGTGCATTTCTGCCCTGATCATATACATAGAAGTCCATTGTCTAGATAAATGTCTGATCAAATATGACCAAGCAAAGGAATTTTCTGGAAAGTCAACCCTTTGCAAGAGGTATACGCTCTTTCAATTACCATCTTTTAATTGCAGGTTTTTATCTATTCTTGTCTTTTCTGGTCACAAAATTAACATAACAGACACAGTCCAGAAGTGAAGTGATGTTCTGATAATGTCATCATCTAACTTGGAGCTGGAAATCAAGTCATGAGGGTACTGCCCACTAAACCCCAGGTTGTGAAACCCAAAGATGCCAAGTAAATGACAGACCTGTTAGCTATTTTACTATTATTTCACTAGTAACACCAGTTAATGTACTAATTCCTGGTTCTGCCTTATTTCAATTTTGTTGGATACTGCATGTAAATACATATATCAAATCATTCAAATTCTTCCTCTGAAAACATTGACCAAATATCAGCACAAAAAATAAAGTCAAAAATTTAGGCTGAGGGAGAAGTGAAAAACACATTTATTTATGTCATATACTCTATATATTACATGTTTTATATTAAGTCCTCTTAGATTTCATTTAACACCTAAATCTCTGAACATATTACAGTAAGGTTTCTAGGTTCTAGTGTGTTCACATGGATCTACCAAGCAGAGTTTCATTTTGGTTGAAAATTCTTCCTGTAGTGTTTGATTTCAGATATATTCACAAATGTTTATTTCTAGTGTGAATATAAATATGTCTAAATATAAATGTAAGTATAGTGTAAATAGCTACTTCATAAACTGCTTTACACATATATTAAAGGTCATGGAAGGCTTAGGCTGATGGAGAAGAAAGAGCTAAGAAAATCAGATGTAATTTCAGAAGTTTATTTCTCAAAATGGACTTCAAGAAATCTTTGTGTTTTCCACAAGCTAGTTTTGTCTTGCAATAAAAAGCTTGACTGCTCCTGGAGAACAAAGTGACCACTGTTGTTGCCTTCCAGTTCACATGTCTTTTATTCAACCTATGTAAATGCCTTCGAGTGAAATTCGCAAAGTTTATCTCCAGAAGGGGTCATAACCTACATGCTGCAGACAGCAGTGAGTTAAATATAATCTTCTATATGACCTGTCATGCCCTAAGGACTTCAAGTCTTGCATTGCTGTATAGAGACAGCAACACAAGATGGAGCAGAAGCTTTAGGATAGAATGGAATCTTCTTGGTGGCCCCAAAAAGGAGGAATTTGCTGGCAGATCCTGCTGCATATGGGCTTGGAATTAATAAGGAATAAATATAGGGACAATCAGAAATTTGTTTTAACTATCCTTTCCTCTTACTTCTGTTAAACAACTGTTAAAGTCTGAAATAAAAACCATGTTTGTAAAAGGTACTTGGGTACAAACAACTGTATAATTTAGAATAATACTTTCATTTCTGTCTATTTACCTTTCAGAAAGAGAAAACTAAAGAGGAAAAAAAAAATTTTGTTAATTTCAGAGTTATGGAAACTTTACTACAGTTGCATGAAGATTGAATCTTCTGGCTCCCTTTAAGCCAAAGAGTTCTGCCCCCAAAATAGAGAAGGATTAGTAAACATTGGTCTGTTAGTGTGCTAGAGACAGACCTGAACTTTTTGGTTATTTTGCACAGCTTTTGAATGCTGCAGCTTAGTAAAAACAGACCACAGTTCTTCTTCTGACCCAAAGTAATGTATGTTCTATTCTACGAAGACCTTTGCTACAGCATGAGGTAAATTGTGCAGGCAAGAGCTGTACACTGCCCATTTCCACCTCAAACTACTAAATTGTGTGAAATACCAACAGCAAACGTTCATCTGACATTCGTATGACATTCAAAACAGCAGTGGCCGTGATAACAAAAGATACTTCCAGCTGCAGGAAACAGGCCTGAGGAGTTCTGCATTTGTGCTTTTCATAGTTAGTTTTTTGCAACTGAAGCAACTGAAAACCACAATTTCCTACCTAACACTTTAAAAGTATTGAAGAAAGACAAAGAAAATATTTGCTCACCAGTTTCATTTTTGAGGTGTCTATTATTTTCTCAATAGCTACTGACTGTTCCTTCTCCTTCATTTTTCTTGTTAAACTTGTAAATGATACTAGAGAGTGCTAGACAGAAGTTTATTTACTTAGGTGAACTTTGATTCTTCCTTGGACTTTAAGACTAATCTAGTGTAGAATGTGATTGACAAAGCATTTTCATTGATGTTATGCAGCCTTTTCAAGTTAGCCAATCTAAGTAAATTAGGTTGTTAATGTTTACTCTGGCCCTTTCTCTAAAATGGTTTTGAACTCTAGCAGATTTTATCAACTTCTAAGGGTTGCCAAATTACATCAGTATTCACTAAATAAAAATACTCCTGATTATGCAGTAGGGGGCTGCCTGGACCAGCAACGCCATATGCACCTCCAATTTCCATTAGCTGGGTTTACTTCATGATTGAATAATTGCAGCAATTATTGAATAAAATACTTTGGAACATATCTACTTAAATTTCTTCCTTCTGTATGATTTCTGAGAACGGGACAGACAGCACTTTTTGTAATCAATCCAGATGGTCACCATCAATATTTAACAAATAATTAATACAAATACAAATTATTAATGTCATGATGAGAAACTGTGACCTCAAAGACCTTGTAATAGGAGAGAGATTTTGAAGACAGAGTGAACCATGCTTTTACCAATAAATAGTGTCTCCATAAAAACAAACGCAGAATTAACAGATTTAATCAGAACTTTATACCAGCTATAGTTAATAGAATCATAGAAATTAAAGAAGGAAAACATCTGTCCTGTCCTGATCTAACTTCTACTCCATAGCTCTACAACAAAAGATTTTTTTCAAATGCCAAAGGAGCAAAAGAAATACAAGCAAGCCATGCGGCAACTGAGGATTTGCTCCACAAGCTCTTTTCCTGCAAGAGTGCCAGAAGTGAAGCAATCCCACTGACTTGACTTCCAAACAGACTGGATACAGACAGTAGCTCCCAATCTTAGTGAAACAGTGAACTACTAGTACAAGAAATGAAGTTATGACAGGGAAGGAGTGAAGCCTCAGAAGACCCCTCAAGAGGTGCCATTGCAAGGCATCACCTTTACAGAGTATTGCCACCTTTCCCCTGCCCAGCTGGTCCCCCAGTTCACAGCTGGCACAATCCCTGACTTCCAACATGCCCAGGTGCTTTTGCTTCCCTTCTCTGTTAGTGGTTTAATTCTTATTTCCCCAACATTCTTCCTTCTTGCTGCTAAGCTAATTCAAGGGGATAGTTAAAGAAATCATTTCTTAAATATTACAAATAAATCATAGTATCATAGAATGTTAAGAAGTGAGTACAGCCCTTAAAGACCATATAGTCCCAACCACCCCTGCCATAGGCAGGGACACCTCTCACTGGACCAGGTTGCTCAAGGCCTCAATCAGCTTGGCCTTGAACAATGCCAGGGTTGGGGCATTCACAACCTCCCTGGGCAGCTGTTTCAGTGTCTCACCACCCTCACAGCAAAGAATTTCTTCCTATGTCAACATGGAAACCTTTTTTTCTTGGCTTTATTTGGTACTGGACATGGAAAAAAATTCAGTGAAGAAGTTTTCCATGAAGAAGCTTTCAATTTTCTTCCAAGCAATCTGAAAGGAACTGCTCCATTTAGTTTAGTCATTCAGTATTGACTATTCCAGCAACATGGAGCTGAACTGATTCAACATACCAGCAGCTGGGCCTCTCCTGGCAACTTTTTGAAATCCAATTTCATGGTAGTGCTCTGCCTGAAGCACTGCTCTGCAAACACTTCTTAGCTCTCATTGCCAGCCATCTAACTGCTACAGAGCCTCTCTCCCCAGGCTCCTTCAATAATAGTGCTGAAAGCTCATGTTTTCTTGTGCACCAGAAAAAAAGACAACTTAAAATCCTTGAAAATGTTCATAAGATTAAATAATTTTTCTCGTTGGTCCCACCCAGGTCTGTGCAAGAGAGGCCTGTGCCATTGCAGAACATTACTTTCCTCTCACTTCATTCTCATTGCAAGCCAGTCAATCTCCTAATGCTTTTGACATAAGTTTTAGTGGACTGCATATCAAGTAGAGAACATTATCCCAGTTGTACAGTGATTATCTGGACTGTGACAGTTATTTCTGAATGAGAGTACTGGTAAATTGCCGACTGTTTTCATACAGATCTCCACTGTGATTGCTAGATTACTGGGTTTACTGGTGAGTCCCCGAGCTGTATATGTATAATATCAAAACAAAACTTTTAGCATTAAGAAGTGGTTCACAAGGTCACACACTGTTAAATCACACCCTGAAAAGCACAGAGATCCTATTTTTTAACTCTGCTCTTTCCTGTCTCTCTTCACTGTGACCAATGCTCTCCACATCTGTTTTAATACAACATTCCTTAAATTTCTTTTTCAGATATTAAAAGCAATGTAGAGCACATCTTTTACTACCTGCCCTAAATTTTTAATGATGGTGTAATATTTGCTTTATATTAACAGACCCAAACATCTACACTTCCTGTGTTCTGAACATTTGGGAGTATTAATATACTTTAAATTCACTACAGAATGTTAAATAGACTAAGGATTTTGAATAGGAATGAACTTTTGATAAAAATGAAAAGTATTTATTTTTCGAATGTCTGCCACCATATCTGACCTACATGACAATAGTTCACTTATAAAACTCGCTCATATATTATTTGTTTCATTTTTTTTAATGATTTCTGTATGGTCAGGAGAAAAACTTGCTCCTAAAATGATAGTCAGAGAAAAAATATTTGCTTATAATAAAAAAAATACACTTCTGTCTGTTAATAAAATTTTCATAAAACTAAATTAGTGCAACAAGGAAAAATTACTTTAAATTGGTGTCATCTTCAAGGGTCTTTTTTTATTAAATCTTACCTTCTCCAATATGAACAAACATTTGTCATTGAATGATAGTTCATAAGAATAGTTATGGTTTTATTTCAGCTATGCTTTATGAGCAAGGATATAATTTGGTTTGCAAATACTTTCAGAAGAATCAAGACCTCTTGCATGTGGGGAGGACTTAGTCTCGCATTTTAACTGAACTTTAAAAAATTGTTACAAAAAGTAGGTTTCTGCCAGTAGGGTACTCCAAAGAGCAATAAAAACACAGTAAAAAAATTCCCTATTTTGAGCAATTCTTAAGTGACCACCCAAAACCAGACAGTTTCATGAAATTATAAAATTGGATCCAAACACAGTAAAAGCCAGAAAATCCACCCTTCAGAAGCTGTAATTATTTTAATGAGAGGTGGAGGAATGTTCTTATTTTCACTTCTCTGATTCTACTAATACATAACTGTAATTCAGTAATTCAGGGTCAGACAATGAGCCTCTGAGCAATTATTCACATGAGTGGTCTCACAGAATTCAATGTCTTCATTTAATGTGCCATTAAAATGGTACATGGGTGCATTTGACTAATGCAAACATTAGTTCCCTGCAACACACAACACGTTACACTGTAAAAAGTGGAAAGATTACTCAGCCACTATCCATTAAGAACACTGAGAAAGGAAAGTGGCATCATGAATTTGTTTTTTCAAGAAAAGATTTTGCTGAAAAAACACCCGAGCCTTTTACCACATTCTGAAAACCGAAGTCAGTCCATTTCAGAATTTCAGAGAAACTACTCTGCCCAATTTGCAAAATCAAGACAATCCCAAGGAAAGTCTAAGAAGAAATTCTAGAAATAGTTAGGCCTTATTCTGGAGAATTTTAAAGAAAAAACAAATGCCAAGCCAGCCAGATACAGAGGCAACTCACTCTCACCTGAAATCTTATGATCATGTCAGCCACTTTCGTGGCTTACTCCATGTTTGTGTCAGCCACCACATTAAGGCACCTTGTGCAGGAGTACCTCAGAGCTACGATGGGTCCTTGCTGAAGTACAGCACAAACCCAGCACATCTTCCCAGGGAAATCAGATGTTCTTTCATTGCTGATCATGTCTCCTAGTCCAGTTCTCTTGTAATTCATTTTAGTTCACATAATGAAATTTCATTATGTTTATTGTGATAATGAAAAATTGGATATATAAATATTATTTCTACCTGCCTCTCCACCTTTCTCCATTGAACAGCTTAGGACCAAAATTTTGCTAGCAGATTTAGGATGTTGCCTGAAAGATGACATAAAACCAAGTGGCATGAGCTAAATGCCTGTGATCATCTCCATTTGCCTAATTCTTTTGCATACTTTTAGAGGACACAATGGTAAAAGAGAACATAAAAGAAGCAGAGACACTGCTCAATTTCCTCACTCTGATGCAGTTTGCATGTCTTGTTGAAGACGGGCTTTATTTTGCCATAGTTTTGAACAGAGAGATTGGGAAATGTGTGCTACTCCCTGACTTACCTAGCACTCTGCTGATTTCCTCAGCACAAATGAAAATCCAAATACTATTATTTGTCACAGAGGCACTTCAGGAGTCCCAAAATTTTGCAAGTACAATACCAGCAAGGCCTAAAAGATGCTGCATATTTCCTTTCTCATCAAGAGTAGAATATTCAATAAATTTTAGAGAGAAATGTCCTTCATGGCTGAAGATAAAAGCTAATGAACCTGGAATTAGCATAGATTAACATCATCCAGTTTTAAAAGGTTTTGAGGGAGTATGACTTCAACCCAAATCCAGAATTCATGCCACTCATTGCCGTCCCACAGTATCATACCTGACAGAATCCTCCCCACCTTACTTTAATTTGAGCCAAAATATTAATTCACTCCCTGGGAACCATTCCTTTGCTATGTTCAGTACTGAGATATGTGTAAATCAGTCCAGCTGCATCAGTTTTGTAGTTGGCATGCAAATGTCAGGTGTTCGTGGAAATGTTAATTGGCATTAATACTGGACTGTATAGTGGGCAACATAGAAGAGTAGAGATCTTGTCTCCTAAGGTATTTTTGTAGTCAGTGAAGTTCTGTAAGTCAGAAAAAGATGTTCCTCCAGAGGGCGATTAAGAGCAAGCACCTGAATCTGTATTCCGAAGTGAACCTGATAGAATGTCAAAGCCTTTGAAAATCCTTCTGCCTTCATCAGGGTGAAGTTCCCCTTTGTTGGTATACAGTTTAACTCCCTGAGGACAAACAGTTCCTTACATAAGTTAGGGTAGAGAGGACAACATACATCCTTCTGTAAAGTGCATTAGTTATTGTTAGGTATTACTTTCATAAATAATAATGCTCTATGTGTTGTCATGTCCAGAAAAGCTCCATTCTTCCTCTTCAAATATGTAACATATATGGAAACATAAATAGCCTTTGTTAGTCCTCTCACATTTCTTCACAAAGATACATCATAAAACTGAAATTTGTTGCATTAATTCCTGTGACGAAATCACATTTCTCTAATTTTTCCTTGATCAATTATTTAACTAAATGCCACTTGTCTATATGAAAATCCAGAACTAGAGCCTTGCTTCAGCATAAGACGCTGGAGAAACCACTAAACCATAGAAACTATTACATGGGGAAACCGACTGTTTTTTAGTTGACATAGAAGTATATTTAAGAAAGGCTATAAAAGGCCTTCTAGGGTTCAGAGATTTTTATCCTTATTATTTTTAGCACTGAACAGAAATTAGTAACTCAAATGGGTTATGCACCAGACATTTTTCTGATCTAGAACCACAAATGTTATTCAGACTACTTAAAAGAACTGTCTCATCACACTCGTGCCCTTTTCTGTAACATTTATTGACAAAAAGGCAATCAACTGAAGAGAAAGGAGAATAGTCCACTGGTACTATTCCTTAGTCTCTGAACTGTGATATGCTTGAATCACTCAAAGAAGTTTTCTAGTATAAAAAGCAAGATGAAATTCAACAAAATACTTACAGTTCTTTGCATTAGTAAAGGACTTTCAGAACAACCTATCCCTTCATCATTAAAATTTGATTCCATATTGATTATGTCTTCAATCACCTCTTCCATCTGATAAAATAATATTTTAAGACAAATCACTACAGATAATAATGGAAAAAAGTTATTTTAAAAATACAGAGGAATTAATCTTGAGTAGCTATTACAGCAATAAAACTGAATTTCAGAAGTTTATATCTTAAAATTCAAACAATTCAAACCCTTCTATACAATATTCACATTTTTTACTTCTTGTGAAAACAGTTGTGGTTCAGCAAGATACATCTTTCCTCTTAAAGGCCAGCCCCTGTTTTAACCTCTCATTGCAACACCACGTTCAGACAACAGGGGTGCATTGTTAAGTTGTAACCGTGACCTGTCATGTTGATCAAATGTATTATATTGCTGCATTGTTGCATTGGTGCAGAAAGACTGAAAGGAACCTCTGGTTCTGCAACTGTATGTGTCATTCAAGGTTTGGTGTTAAATGCTGCCCTCCTCAGCAGGTAGAGGGGTTTTTTTTGTTTAGCAGTACATTGGGTACTTTTCCAGACAGCCTTCTGGTCCCACTTTTGATCTAATCTGAGCCATAAACTATTGAGGCAGATGGAATAGCTCATTAATTACTTGGTGGGATGAAACAATGAATACTTTGCAGGCCTATATATCTATATAGATTTGGACAAAGTACAACGTGAGTTTTCAATTATAATTTTGGTCTGGTTCCATTCACAAAATAATTTTAGGAGAGGTCTCGTGGTGAGCATGTCACTTTCAACTCTACTATCTGCAGCTCTTGTTAGCTGAAGGAAGTGTAGATGGTCCTATGCAACGAAAGTATCACACAGACATTTCAACACAGACCTTTCAACACAGACTTTTAGGCCGCATGGCCCAGCACAGCTCATACACGCATTCCTCTTTCTCTCTAAAACCAGAGAAGTGTTGAGCCAGAAGTTGTGCCAAGACTTATCTAGGAAAGCACCATCAGGGCCAAAAGGGTACCGAGAATTGCTGGCATTTAGACAATATGAAGGAGTGCAGTTTACTGGGTGTTGGCTCTATATTACTAATATAACTCTACCCTGCTCTCAACCACAGGGCACACCCACGTTAGGAAGTTACACTGTGCCAGTCATCCCCCTGAGATGAGATTATTCAGATCATTGCAAAGCTGCCAGGATCTTGGCCAGTGCCAACTATCATCCTCCCCGTCTTCACCAGGCACAGGTCTTGAGAGATGTTTACAAGCAGCCCTCTTCTCACCAGGAGTGACAGAGAGTGGTACAAGGGCAGGTGCCTGGTCAGACCCAGAATGCCTGAGAGCTGCTCCCGCACATTGCACTTTGCCTGCATGGAGGTGGTCACGTAGGTGTCCACAAAAGCCATTTAAAATAGCGTTTTAAATTAGCTCCTGTAATCCATAAACCTGACTTAAAATGACAGTTGTCAACACAGGAGGAATAGAGAGGCCCCAGATGAACTCTCCAGGAAGCTTTATGGGCTCCCTCATGCTTAGCTACGTAACATCCAAATGCTCAAATGAGTCACTGTGTATTTGAAAGATTCTTCTGTTCTATTAAAGTCCAGGACATGATACAGCATCTCCATTTCTCATTTCTGTAGGAATTCCCCTTTTACCTAATAAACAGTCTCTATTGAAATCTATTGAAATATTAAAAGCCATAATGACCTACATCTCACACTGACTAAGAATCTGACATCGGTTATATCTGCACCTCCATTAAAATCCATGGTGGCACTAAAGTTAGCATATCTTTGCCAATTTACCCAAGATAACGCATATAAAAATATACCAGCTAACTGAAAAATGAATGAGTGATTTTTTCAGTTACATTTTGAAGGTAATCAGTATTCAACTTTTTTTTTACGCAGCTAGGTTAATACCTTTAGACAGAAACAACTCCCATTTGAAAGAAAATGTTTTGCTTTGCAAAGTGCATATTCTGCAAACATGCAGCAACATATGATGGATATAGAAAAAGATGCAACAGTACATTTTATCTGGCAGCAGTCTAAAAACTTGATCCTGCAGTAAGCTATTCACAGGCATGACCCACATAATTCAAAAAGATACAGAAAGCAACTGCTGTAACCAAAGGCCCCTTGAAAGCAGAGAAAGTAATATCTTGCCCACTTCTACTACAAGGTGGGTCATGTAACTCTTTTGTAGAAGTAGACAAAGCCCAGTTCCCCTTTCCTTTACCCAGCCCTGCCCTACCGCATTTTCGTGTTCGCCTCCGAGGGCCAGCAGCTTGGTGACAGGGCTTTCTGGAGTGCCAGCGTTGCTCACTGGAGGCATGTGTCCGTTTCTTAGAATGGAGGTCACTCCCGCAGGCTGGATTGTGTGAGAGTGGGACAGGGAGAGTGTCTGGCTGGACAGCTTGGTATCAAGGGTCAGGTATTGTTTCACCTGGTGCCTCTGGCTCTGCTGTATGTGGTATCTAGACTGATTTTCCAAGTGTGTTTGTACCTGGGAAGGAATGGAAATAATTGCTGAAGTTTCAAGTTGCTTGTATCAGTATTTATCCATATGCTCAGTAAAAAATAGTTCAAAACAATTATTCAGTTTTAATAACACTTGGGTAGAATTGTTAACCTTTTTTTTCCAGTTTTACAACCTTACACATTTTTATTTGTTTACCATTTTCCCTTACACAGCTGAACAAACACTGAATAATTATAAAGAAAAACAGAATTAGAAAAAATAACCATGGTCCTGAGAAAAGACCAGAAATACGCTACTCATTTTTCTCATTTAGAAGTGATCTCTCTTGAGATCACTGCAATCAAATCTACATGCATGCATGTACTCCAAAATTAATCTCGACTCTTTTGTACGTGAAAGAGCAAATAGGCGCATAAAGAGAAATATAATCCAACCAACTTTAAATAATATCCACAACAGCAGACATTCATTCACACCTCAATCCACATTTGTCTCACCTTGTAATAAGTACAGTCACTTAAATGAGGCATTGCTGTACTTTTGCAATAGAGTCCAAGCTATCGTTCTGAAAGACTGTTCACTATCCACAAACTGCACAGCCTTCTTGAAGGGCCTCTTGAGGACAGATCACTTTTTTAGTGGACAGGCCTTTATAAACTGAGTGGTCATGCCAAAATGGCTGATTAAGACTTTGGGCCATCCTTTGATTACAGAGATTAACAGTTGCTACTTCAAACAGCTCCCGTTTCAGATCAATGTCACATTCCTCCAATTTAACTACCAGAGGAGCACTGCATACACAAACCTTACTGTCATTTCAGCCCTGTGGCTCTCTCCTCTTCCTATGGCATGACTGGTCACAAATGTCTTGTAACAAATTTTTCTCAAATGGCTTCTGTGTAGTAAGCATGAGTAATATTTGTTAAATAATAGTAAGACTTGCTTTGTAGAATTTTTCTCAAAAAAAATTTAGTCATTTAAGCAAACTTCTTTTTGATTCCCCCAAAATACATAAGCAGAGATAAATAGCCATAAAAGCAGTTTGCATTTGAATTTATATTTTTGTGCAATATTGCAGTACCTACTTTATTCTTCATCATTATAGAATAATTTTAATTATGTTTCTTTAAACTAATTTTCCATTCATATAAAAAAAGACTAAGCCATGCAGTAATGAATATGAGATTAATTATTTTGATGTAAGCCCTAAAGTTATTAAACAATATTCCATTAAAATATTGATATAAAATCTTAAATACACTGTTTGGATTTTCCCCTGGTTTGTGTTAGGAAGGTATGCACACTATATAAGGTTACAAAAATTACAGCTGTATTTGGGATTTAATTAAATCACTATTTGTCTTAACTTAGATCTTTGTGTTAGTTTTAGAAAGTGCATAATGCACTGTTAGTTTAAGCTCTGATTTATCATGTGTAAGAATATGAGTAAAAACATAACAAATCATTCAGATACTTATGCATCTATTTAGTCCTTCATACTAAAGCTTGTATTGAAAATTAGATACTCAAGTATTTTCTTAAATGATAATCCAATGAAATCTACTGCATGCCGGTTTAACCAGAGTATTCTTTTTGGGGAAAATCTAATATATTAAGCGAAAACAAATACATCCCACTGAGGACTGTAGCAGGGATTCTGTGTGTAACCTTATTTTCTGTTGCTCTTTCAGAAGCGTCCATGGACAATTCATGATTATGCTGGACTCTGTGCTCACTGACTGACTCCACACAAAGTGACCACTGCCCAGAGCCTTGCAGTACTTAAACTGATGAAGATCTCTTTCCAGCAGGGCAGAACTCTGCAATCAAGAGCTTTGAAAACACAGATTCTTTATGTGGCATAAATGGGAATGGGATCAATACATAGGCTACAATTGCATTTACTGCATTTCACCCTAACTAATTTTTTGTCTTAAATGAAACTGATGAGCATTTTGTAACGAGCAATAAATTTCTGCCTTAGAATTTCTATGGGCCTACCTGAAGCATAAAATCAAGAATATTGTATACCTTCAAATTAAATGGAAAACATAGGAAAATTGGAGTGTCCAAAATCTACACTACCTTGTTTTAAATTTCCTTTCAAAAAGGAATTTTTATAAGTAAGTGAGTTCTGCTACAAAAAAACTGCTGAAAAGTCAATGGCTTGCTTTTTTTCTTTCTCTGGGCCCCAGATTGCTAGTGGCAGACCAAAATCTCTGTGAATCCTATTTTCTTAGTGAACCACCACAGGACCATCCCACTGGGCAAAGGGAAAATCTGTGAAAGACAACAGATAACTGCTGACTAGGTAAAAATTAGTTTATCAGAAGTGCTTATTTCGTATGATAGTCTTTCAGTGACTATATCCTGTCCTGAACTTACACAAGCAGAAAAAGAATTAAAGCTTTGCTGATGGGATCTATGTTGCTATGGTTTTGCAAACCTCTCCACCTCTTTACTGTGCAAGTTACAGTCATTACAAAGCAGAACTTTTGAGAATAAAAATGGATCTGTGCCCTGATGTTCATCTTTATATATTCTAAATAAATCTTAGTACTCACTGCTAAAATAAAGCTGTTTTAAAAATCAAACCACTATGTAATGACAAAGCAGAATGGGAAAACTATTTTTATAATCATACGGTTAATGTCTAATAAAAGTTGGGGGGGCAGGAATTCAAACTGTGAGAAAGGAATACTAAGATTGCAAGTCAAGCTCTCAAAACATAGAACTTACTTTTGAAATTGTCTATGTAATATGTGTGAACTAGGAGTAGAAACTCAAATCCTCATCATTTTATAAAACTTCTATTTTTTAAAAATTTTATAAAAATTTCAATTTTTTTTTTAAATAGATAGTCCAGTGTCCCATTCCAAGTATGACTGTTTTATTCTCCACTGGCATGTAGCATGACTTCTGTTATCTTTTATTAGTGGTATTAAGGTAATTTTCAGTTCAGATTTTCTGAATATTGCAGATGTTTTTAATTATATTAATTAAGTATTGCCAAAATTACAAACATTAAGTTTGACTTGATTTTGAACTTCATTTTAATGATGCACAAGGGCTGGTTAAGCACTGGTACACATTGCCCTTAGAGGCTGTGGAATCTCCATCCTTGGAGATTTTCAACACTTGTCTGGACAAGGCCCTGAGAACGTGAAGAAGCAAAAGAAATCTAAAAATAGGGAAAATTGAATTGATAGTCTACGTATAAAAACTCTGAATAACCATTATCAAGTGTGGTGAAAGAGTGATGGTGTCAGGTTAGAAGTTCAGGGAAATTAACGCAAAAAGCAAAAGGCCTGAAAGATCAGTTCCGCATAAAGTAATCTCACAAGTAAAATAACCAAGATCAACAGCACTTAGCTGCTTGGAGACCTTAATCATGCATTTCTTAGATTCACCAAACACAATCGTTCTCCAAAAAAATACAGGGGAAAAAAGAGGTTTTCCAGGGTAGAAGAATTTTGATTTTTCCCAATAATCCTAGTATGGTATCCTCCAGCAGTGTTGGGAGACTGATTTGTGAATTCCCATAATCTGTGACAAAATTTTATCAGAGTCTGTGTGGGATTTTAAGGTTCAGATGTTGATGCTGATGCACCTTTTACTGCCACAACAATCTGAACATAGATTTACCTTCTTTATTTTGTCTCTGTGGGTCAATGAATAATTAATCATTTGTTTAAAGCAGAAGAGCATAAAGGAAGACCCTGAAATGGCTTTCAGGATAAAGCATCCAATATTCTGGCATATCTGTGGAGCCTGGGTTCTCATCTCTGAGAAAAATTAAGCAGTGTGATTTGATAAAGCATATCTTCTAGCTCTTGGGAGAACATTTTCTATTGAATGTCTCTCTGCCATCCAATTTTTTGGTGAGATGGATGACTTTTCTTGCTGATATACCTGATTTCTAGGAATCCCTGGCAAAAAATAGGTGCTCAGCGACCATCTTATGATCCAGACCCTGACTCAGACAAACCTCAGACACAGCCTGGGATTTAGTGTTGTCCTACTGGTACATCTGCTCTGACCCTTAGTATGGTCACTGACCTGGCCCTTACTGCCAAGTGCTCCTGATATCACATGTGCAAAGTGTAACAAGCTGATGAATTTGTGCAGATGAAGTGAGGGTCCACCTCCCAGATATTCTCTTGCAGCATCCGTAGCCATGTACTTTAAATGCTTTCTATTCCAGATTATTTGAGGAATGAAAGACAGCATAAAATCTAACAGTTAATAGATTATCCACTCCCCCCATGGCACTGCTTTTGTCTAATATCTGGCTTTCCTAAACATAGTGAAATTAAAGTCTTCTCAGAACCAGAAACATCAAGCATGAAGGGAAACAAAAACATCCAACACAAATGCAAATATTGTAACTCCACCAGTTCCACAAGGCTGAAACAGAAATGAACACTTTGAGATGGATTTTGTAATCCAGAAAAGCATCTCAATGCACAGGAAACTGACTGTACCTTATTTTTCTTTTTTATAGCTCACTGACAACCCAGTTCTGGAAAGAACATAACAATCTTTCAGAATTACAGCTGCCTATTCTGACTTCTTTAATTGCCCTTTCTAATTTGAGCACACGTGATCGTGTTGTAACACTGCAGAACAGTTGTGTAACATATTTTCCCACATTCACACTGTTTGCTTTCATTTCTAATATGTTGCACAATGGCATAACTAGACTTTCAGCAGTTTATTTACATAAACTGCTTTACTTCACAATTTGCTGATGGAATTTTTCTTCTGCTAGTAAAAGAACTTGGTAATAATCTACCATGTCAAAATTAAGAAAGACCTATTTGGGGGACCTAAAGAAGGCATGAGCAATGTCACTGATATTCCATTAAGCAGCAGTGCTACTTTTTTTTGGTGTTCCACCAAGAGCAAGCAGGTGATATCTGTACTCCCGGGTGGCTCAGCCCAACATCATTCCTGAGAGAAATAATAGGAAGCTGAAAAGAGATTCAATTAATAAATTATTAAAAGATAGGAATATAATTAATGCTAGTCAACACAGTTCTCTGCAAAATAAGCCTTGTCAAACAAATCTACTTCTGCTCTTTGATGAGATTTTAAGTTAGGTTGCCGAAGGTAGCGATGTAGGTATAATACACTTCAACTTTTGTGTGCCTTTTGACTTAGTATCACTCAATATTCTAATTAAAAATATAGCACTACACAGTATCAATAAAGCGTGTTTTAACTGGATTAAGCATTGGCTAACAAACATGCATGAGAAAGTGATCAGCAAAGGCTTGGCATCAGAAAGAGGGGCTGTTCAGTCTTGTATAACTCAATTTTGCCATCACTGATTTGGGATTAATGAAAAATAAAACCTACTAAAAAGCATAAATATTTTTTTAGAGTAGTGTTTCCAGTCAGAGTAATACAAATCTGCATATAATGGAAGAAGAAATGCAGGATTCAACAATGAAGAAAACACCTCAAGCAATGAGTCTGTGAAGAATTTGGGGTCATATTCCTGCCAGCAACTCAGCAGGAATGTCCCACTGATGCTATAGGAAGAAAGGAAAAATGGCATAAAGAAGGTAGTGAATAGGAGCCTGGCTTTACTCTTTTATTTATGGCTCAGGAGAGATCAATAATGGAAGCCTAAAAATATTTCTACCCTAAATATTTTTGAAACACTGTTGAAAAATTGAAAGTATGTAGAAAATAACTATGGATGCAATTGAAGACTGAGAAAAGGTTATTTCAATGAAAGCTTAAAGAAGTTCAGCTATGTTCTTGTTGTCAATTTCTGAAAAAAAAAAAAAGTGAAATTTGTGGGAGATGCTGAATGTGAAAGCTAGCACAAAAAGCATGGTAAGAGGCACTGGCCAAAATTTGAAGTGAGGCACAGCAGAAATTGTCTGCAGAAACAGTGAAGTACTCAAAAGGAAGTGCTCTAAATACTGTTTTCTTCAAACAAAGGATTGATGACTTTCTGGGAAAGACGGAGTAGCCAAATCCAAGATTTGTGACACACTTTTATCAAAAATATTCTTGGACTCAAAGCCGAGTATTAGGTTAATAACTGAATGCAATACAAAAGCCCATGATTTTAGAGGAATTAGAATGAGGGGCTCAATAACCCTTGCTGTGTTCAGATTTTATTGGGTTTTTGACATGAGAGCTGGCTATTTTAATAGCAACCTTTTCTTTGATGACAATCCACTCTGAATTTTATAAATGCCTAAATTTCTGCTACAAAATAATATGCTTAAAGATTATCATAGTGTACTGGTCAGAACTCAGCAGACATCACTAAAGTTTGCCATTTTTACTGGATATTAATTTGTTTCAGTTTTTTAATAATTTTTGGAAAAAAAAAAAATTCTCACCCTGATAGGATTGCATCATTTATTATCAATCCTGAACAAAACACCTCTCTGCAAATGAGCGATGGGTCTTATGTTCTTTTCAGCCACTGTACTAGAAAATAAGCATTTAATTATCCACTCTTAATTATTAAAATGTTCTGCAAGTACTCAGAAATTTTAATTCCATTTCAAGATAAGAAACAGTCACAACACAGACTATTTTTGCTCTATATCTGAGGATTTCAAATGTATTTTAAGGGTTAGGGAAAAAAAGCATTTTTAGTTATGAAATAATCCTTTTTAACATCTATTACAAATGCATATCAGTTGTTTGTTTCTCCTGCTCTCTTTATTAAACTTTTTGAGGAAAGACTATTTGTAAAATTATTTCATAATAAAATGAAAATTCAATTTAACTTAGTAATTACACACTTCTATCCTAAAGACTATCACCAAATACTGTAGCTATTCACTTTAATGTTTAGTTTATAAAAGCATGTGTGATTATGCCAATTAATTACTTAAGCTAAACACAGTAATTAATTTTTAAATGTGAATATTTTTCGTATAGGAACTTTGATCTGACTAGATGAGACCTTCTAAATTAATATGCATGAAGAAAGAATACAAAAGACATCTAGTCTGGAAACTTACAACTGTGTTTAGTTGATGCCTTACAGTAGCTTTCAAGTTAAGAAAAGACTCTCATGTGACTCTAATGCACTATTTTTCATCTAATTTAACCTTTGACATCATATTCGTCAGGAATTTGTGAATATTCTTTCAAGGGTGAAGGAACTGAAGAAGAAACATTTAAAAGTTCATTGACAAAGACCATGTCTTCAACAATGACTACTGCTTGTGTATTTTGGTATCTCAAAGTCTAAAAATAGCTGATAAATGTGGAGTAGGGTGGGAGTAATTGGAAATTCTCCATAGCACTTCCAAGTACTATGAAAAGCAAGAGGAATGTGGGAACAAAACAACTGCAGAACAGACTTTGCAGAGATCAGTGCTGGGTAAGAAAACTTTCCTTGCACAGCATAGGCAGCAGAATAGTGTTTCTCTCAGGAGGAGAAAGGCAGCAGAGCTCTCAGGGCCATGGTCTTACAGCTAACCATTTCCTGACAAATCCCTGTGCAAGCACTGGGATTTTGATAGCATTTGCCCATTGTGGTATTCTCTAGCACTCACTGAACATTGATGGAGCTCAGTCCTTTCAGGTATTCCTCTGCACTAACCTCCTTGTGCAATCAGAAATGAGTTGGGGGAAGCCAACTACCTGCACTGAGCAACTACAGAGGCATTATCAAAGTAAGCACTTCCATTTGCACCGGTGTACCTGAGACACTCTTGGCTTCTTAATTGAACTCCTGCAGTTAAGATACACACAGCTCTGATGGCTCCTTATCCATCACCAGCTTGACTTCTGAAGAAAGGATCCCTAAGGTCTTAAGGCCAGCTTGTCATGTTTTAAAATAACAATGAGACTCGATGACTTTGTGATCTTCACTGGCAGAAAAGAATCAAGTTTTTAACATTGCACTATAAAAACAGCTTATAAAGTTAAGCAAAGCAAACTACAGGAAGTATTTTTACAAAACTGTCCCTTTGATTTAACTTGGAATTTAAGCTGAAAAATCTAAACTGTGAATAAAACCAACCACTACAGTTAATAGGCCACACAAGCATAACAATGATTCACAATCAAATTAAGAAACCTCAGCTAATATCCTTACCTTGACTCTGCACAGTGACCCTGTCCATGGTCTCACTGATTCATGAAATCTGTGAATATAACAAATCTATACTGTTCCAGTTCCTCTTTATTGTTGGTGTAATTACAGGACTGTGAATATGACTATTGCATTTCAAGAATGTGAAAAATCTTTTCATATGGCTAGCTACATTTAAAGAGCTAGGTCCTGATACCTTTATTTAAGTACTTGTCCCTGCCTCCAGAAGTCATTCAAATTTGATCCACTAATAAGTTGCTATTAAATGTAGAAGAGCATATCACAAACAAATTGAAGTAAAATCAGTTTTGAGTATTGAAAGCACAGTCAGCTCCTTTTGAATTAAAAATGTTAGTTAGTGAATTTCCATCAGTATGGTTTTTTCAGTCCTTTCAGGAGAAACAAAATAGGAACTATTAAAAAACTATTAAACTATTAAAAGTTCTGTGATTGTCAACTGCAATGACAAGCACAGACCCATAGAAATTACAGTTATAGCAGCATGGGAAATCCGTAACCAGATGTTTTTTGTTCAGCAGCTCCAGATTTGCTGGCAAGTGTCATACATCTAAAAGATATCTACTCCAAAATATATGACTCATATAACACAGGCTAATAGGCAATAAGGAATAATCTTGCAGACAAAAAAGCTTCTATTTTAATTTCAGCATTTTTAACCATTTAACTTCCAATGAAAGCTCTCAGAGAAGAAAAAAGATTACTGTGTTATGAACACCCATATAGTCTATTTTTTTATCCATCTGTAAAGTTTGTTATATAGGTCTGACATTGCAGAAAACCTGTTGGTATGTGTACTACATTTATGTGTAAGTAAGAATAGTTTCAAAATACCTTGGTTTGTTCTTTAATTTCTAATTCTTTTCATGTGGCAACTATAATTTCTTTCGATTTTGTCCTGCTTTAAAGGTCAAGAGAACTCAGGAAGAAGTCAGCCTTAAAAAGTATGAAAAGGGATCATGAAGTAACAATTTTGTCATTGTTTGCTGAACACTTTCTCTGGCTCCCCAGGTGAGCAGACACTGCATCATTTGAGATTAAATGATGGCAGTAATATCCCTCTTGTTCAGTTACATACAGCAAAACAGTCCTTGAAGCTAGATCTAAAAGGTGTATTTTCCTGGTAGGTAAAGATATGGACATCAAATACAACGCGGCAGAAAAGTACTGATGGTAAAACAGTAAGAGTAGAAAATAGTATTTTCACATTTGAGTATATATCTGGGGGAGGGATACGTGTTTTTGTCCTTACTTCTTCATTGCTTTGGACCATTAGTGTTCCACTCCATTGTTGGCACACAAAGAATAACATTTATAACTCACACTGCAATAACATTGTCATGTTTTGGCAGTGCAAGCTGAAGAAAACTTCGAAGCCTGAGCACAGTAAGCCTACCTCTAGTGTACTATTCTTCTACAAAAATAAAGTTTAAGAAGTTTAGTGATTTTGGATAAAATCACTGGGTTTGCCTGTTTCTAATATGAAAGATTCATGAATGCACGCCAAGGGGAGTACATCAACAACCTCAAAAAAAAAAAGAAATCTATTGGTTATAAAGCATGGTCAGTTTGTTAAAAGTGGTAACAATTTCACCACCAGATGACAGCACTGCTTGTTACTACCCCTTTTTTTTGTGTTTCAGTCCTCCCTCATTTTGAAAACAAACTGTAAAGAGGTATGCACCCCCCAGCCCATGCACTGCAAGAACAGAGGAAATAAAGCCTGTGCCATAAGGTGGTTTGGTGAGACAGTTGCATCAGGGAGGCTAATCTTTTGGACAAGATATTTTAAGCCTGTGAAGGGTTATAGTTTCTGTAAAGGCACAGACAAAACTAGCTTCAGTCTGAGAAATGTGCTTTCTATTTCTATTTCTATTTCCTCAGTCTCAGAATGATAAAGAGGGCAAGGGGGGAAGCTTTCAAAGTAGGCATCTTAGGCTCAGCTTCACAACACGATTTTTGTGAAGTCAAGGCAGAAACATCATTTTGAGCCAGCTTAGGATCTGGCCACAGAGTGTGCTTTCATATAAAGCGAGCAGATTGGGTTAGCTGACAGCAGTAGGTGATGTTTCTGTCAAAAACAGGAATGGCACTTTAAGGATAGCTACAGGAGAAAAAAAAAAAAAATCATATCAGCTGGTAAAAGCATTTTTTAAAAATCTACCTGGCCTATTTTGTGTCAAAATATGTTTTTTGGCTGCAAGTAACAATGAGCCTAAATGTGTGTTCACGCCCCAAGGATGCTGCTGTCATGCTGTTCATGGGGTTAGCAAATATTACTTTCATTACCTGAACATCAGCCAGAAATCTGGGTACTCTTTTGGCAATACACTCCCTCTTATGGACTGAGAGTAGTGGCAGTGGTTTACAATGCATTAAGCATGTGGCCCTTGAAATATTTTAACAACTTCAAAGAATTTGTGGTTTTCACTGTTCTTAAAAATAAGAGTTAAATAAAGAGCTTAGCTGTAAGTGAAAAAACACCAAATATTACCAGAAATTATCATGAATATAAATGTTTGCTTAAATTATAATTTATTTTAGGGAATATTTTCTGACCTATAATTTTGTATGTTTGAGTCAGAAAACATGCTTTTCAGACTAACACTGATGAGCATCTGCTGAAGACGAGGGAAGCAAAAATTTATTCAGGGAACACTTACAGAATGCAAAGCTCCAAACACTTAAGTTTTGCTGTACTCTGCAGTTGACAGGAAATCTCACAAAAATAGCATAATTGGTACTTTCAGTACTGAACTGAGAAAGCAGTCTTGCCTTTTGATGTGTGTTTAAACTAATCTTAGTTCACAATATGTTCCATTCAGCACTAACTCAATTAGGGAGCAAAAAAAAAACCGCCAAAAAAACCAACCATAAGATAAAATGTTAATACCATTTGTAATATGCAACATATCAAAAATCAGTGCTTTTACATTCTGAAATCAGCCTTTAAAAAAATCTTAGAACAAGAACTGCTATAAAAACACCATAAATAGAATCAAAAGTCAGCCTAGCAGAAACGCATACTTCACACATACTTCATTGTTTGAGTTGTACTCTGCAGCATTTCCATTTCAATTTACGTACAACAAACCTTTGTGCACTTAGTAGACACTGTAGAATTGGAGCTGGAGGAGTGATATTGGGCTAAGCTCAAACTACTTAACAGTTTCCAACTGATAGCCACTAAATAAAATTGTTAATTAACAAAATATGATTGATTTTACTGGGATTAATCAAGAGAAACTCCCACTTAGTTTAAATGAGAGTTCTGTGTGAGTATGGAATTAAAGCTTACTACTGGTAAGCCATTATTAAGAGCATTATTTATAAGCTGTATTGTACAGAACAAATCTTTCAAATTAAATGATCCTAATGTCGAAAGGAATGTACAACTTAAAAAGTTGTTAGAGTTGCCTAGAAAAATTATTGTGATATTTATGTATCTGTGTGAAATATTTTTACTTGAAAGTAAGAATATTTAATAATGATAGCTATTTTAAAGAGTCCTTAGTATTTTGCCACAGAATTTTCAGCAGGAAAATGTCACAGTGTTTGCACTGCAACAAAGTGGTGTGCTGTGAATGTTGATGCTAAGATTTAGTAAGTGAGTTTATTAGTATTTAAAAATTTATTTCATTGTCAAGTGAGTTAATTAGCATTTTGAAGCATAATCAGTAGGCCAAGTTACAGAGAGAAGGCAAAAGCTGCTCTCTTTGGTCTGGCTGAGGCTGGCAGATAAAACTGTGATTCCATCACACACACAAAATAAAGTATTAATCAATTACCCAGATTTTCTTCAGAAAGCTGAAAGTACAGACACATTGATTTGCCAGCATCATTACCTAACTGAAGTGCCTGGACTTCTCTCAGTTTCATCACCTCTACACAACAGCATCGCCCCAGAGCCTGGGTACCCAAACACAGAACGACAAACAAGAAAAGACTAGCACAAATCTGGCCATGAATAATGTATGTCTGTGTATATCCAGTCAGTTTGAGGGAAAGAAAGGAGAAATGGTTCATAAGGGCATTTCCTTAACTCTGGCTGGAATTTCAGTTAAAGAAGAAGAAACTATACAGAACTTTTAAGGAAAGAAACTTCCTATCTGTATCTTAAATTAATTATTTACTGAAGAATATGTGCTGGAAGAAACCAACAGCATAACAGTATGGCCATGTTAGCAGTTTCCATCAATCATTTTTGTTATTCTGTCATCACTCTTGCCATTCAAAACCCCACAAAGCCTAAATGCTTGTTGACACAGAACTCTTCCTATTGTAGTCTTTTGCTATTATTGTAATCTGGAATGAGATAATTATCTTCAACATCTAACACTAGGGTTATTCTCAACCCAGTTCACAACCACAGTTTATTCAGCACTATCTCTAAGTAGTTTAACAACCCAATTCACAGAGATTTACTCAGGTTTATCACATTTTTCTTAGCTGGATGCAGAGCATATATGTAAGACAGTTAAATTTTCATAATACTCCTATTTTTCTCACTCAAATCCAGATTTTATCCTTACATTAGTGGGCCTCAGGAGCATCCCACTGAATTAACAGATGGATAAGTGCGTGTCAGAGTGAGGAAGGCTTTCTCACACAAAACTAACACAAAGTGCAGCATAGGTAAGCATGGCCTCAGACTATAGCTGTGCTGGTCTCTGAGAATTTTTTCATTTTTACTCCTTCTTTGACCACACATGCATGACTGCACAGCCCACAGTTATAGTCAGGATGATCTCTTTATTAGGCAGGAGTATCCTTCTCTAAAGATTACAAAATCCCACTACTTGAAGTGTAAAATTGCTTCTGTCCCTCCTCACGGCTGGATTTCCAGCAGAAGAATTTAGCTTGGCACATTAATCCATAAGTCTCCAGCCCAGCTAATTCAACCCACATTTTCAATTCTTGAAGCAAGATTTTCATGTAGACTGCTAAAATTTCATATTCACTTCCAAAAATACTTTTTATATTATTGTAGATTTTCTCCCTCCTAAAACAGTTATAGTGCAGTCCAGTGGAAATTTACATTTAACAAGGTAAATGAAAAGGTCCTTTTCAATTATGTCAGCAACCCTCTTTTCTCCTGTAAGGTCATGTAAACCTTGAATGAGAAACTAACCGTAGCAGTATCAATGAAGAATACTCAAGCCACCTGAGATTTGCAGATGACATTATCCTCCTATTTACTGAAAAGCTTTGAGGCAATGTTCAGAGCAGCTGGAAGAGCAGGATATGCTGACGCAGGATGAGTAGACACAAAACAAGAACTGGGTTTAATACAATTACAAAAGAGGAAAAAACTACAACTAATTAAAAATGCAAAATTTAGACCAACCATCTAAATTAACTGATAATGTAAGTAGAAAAAAAATGAGCTATTTGTCAAAAAAGCTATCAGAATACAAAACAATAGAAAAAAACATTAAGATCACTTTCTACTTAGAAGGTATTTTGAGTCTCCCTTTACACCTAACCATAATACTTGAAAGCAAAACTAAAGCCCTTGAAAAGAAAATACGTGAAAAAAACTAATTTCCTGGCTACAGCTGAGATAATGCTCTTCTCAGTAGCTGGTGCAGTGCTGTATTTTGGATTAAGTATGAGAATAATGTTGATAATACATGGGTGTTCTAGATGTTGTTAAGTAGTAGCGACTCTAAGTCAGGGACTATTCAGTGACTCATGCTCTGCCAGTGAGGAGCTGCACAAGAAGCTGGGAGGGAGCATAGCAAGGACAGCTGACATGAAATGGTCAAAAGAATATTCCACACCACTAAACACCATGCCCAGTATATAAACTGGGGAGATTTACCTGCAGAGGAGAGCCAGTTGTGGCTCAGAGACAGGCTTCACATCATTCAGCAGATGGTGAGCAAATGTATTGTGCATCACTTGTGTTGGGTTTTATCTCCCTCTCTCCCTCTCCTTTCTACTACAATTATTAGAAGTAATATTGTTATTCCTGTTGTTCCTGTTGTGGTTATTATCTTTTTTTTCTTTCAATTATTAAACTTTCTTTATCTCAACCCATGAGATGTATTTTCTTTCCTTTCCTGATTTTCCTTCTATTCCCATCATTGGGTGGCAGAGGAAGGGGAAGTGAGCAAGCAGCTGCGTAGTATTTAGTTGCCTGCTGGGGTTAAACCACACCAACTGTAAAGGAAAAGAAAGATTAGTCTGTCATCGTAATGAAAACTAAACAGCCTTAACAGAATAAAAAGAAAACTGGAGAAGAGAAGACTTCTGTGTATTTGTACAGAACAAAGGGCCCTGATGTTAGACATGAAGCTCAAGGCACCACAGGCGTACATCAGCCAGAAAGTTCTTTGCCAGCATGAGCTGGGAATCATACAAAAGACTACCAGCAAAACAAGAAACAGTCCTACTCCCAGCAGGAGTTTTGATCATTTTATGGATCCAAACAATATGTGGTTGTTTTGTTGCTAAGGTTTTCTTCAAGGTGGTAAATTTTGGACAGACAGAAGATAGGCAGGCAAAAAATTTAAAGCTTTTATTTCTTCATTAAAGTAAATTTCAGCCTCTCTTCCTCACAAACAAGAAGACAGTACCAGCAGCATGGTTTCACTCCCAAGAGGATGCACACAAATACATAGATTTTATGTCAAAGTGTGAAACGTATCCACTGTGTAAAAACTGCTGTGGATGGGAGGGGAATAGTGTCTCATGGAAGAGAAGTCCTGGGCAGCAAATAATTTGCTTACTAACTATACTAAATACTGACCAGTAGGGGACCTGGGAATTTTTTTTATTTTTTTGCTGAGGACTCATTAAGAGTCACAGAAAATTCCACAGTTAACCTTTTTAATCTTTATTCCTGTATGCATGTCTCAATTTCAGTGTATGGGGTGTCCAGTAGTCCTAGGATTTAGACTTCAGTAGAGAGAAATATGTGTTGGAAGAGAGGTGAATATGGATATTATTTTCCAAAACCTATTTTTAGAGTCCACCATTAAGGAGGCTTGGTATAAGACACTCTGGGATTCCCTTGATGTTACAAATAGAGAAAAAAGTCTGCACAGAAGCAAGACAAGTTAAAATGATTCGTGGTGCCTGTGGCTGCTTTACAGTAAAATTCGAAGTCATTTTACTGTAGGCTTCATATCAGGACACTGTCTCTGAAGAAAATGTGTGGAGGGTAAGCAAAAGAGAAAGGCTGGTAAGAAGAGAATTGCAGCAAGAAGTGGCCTTCACAGCCACAGGAAATAGAAATCTACATATAATCCTTCACATATAGAGATTGTTTACAGCCGGATCAATGACACAAATTACAGATTCTGTTTTATAGCTGAACAATAAAATCAATCAGTGTTAAAGTATATAGAGTATTGTAGATGAAAAAGGGAGGGTTTAGAAGTTCTCTATTAGTGATCAATAGATGTTGAAGGCCACGGGCCGTGTCTCCATCCTCCTAAGTCTGAACTCAATAGCTTTAGCAACACAGTGAACACAGAAGGTGGACAAAAAAGCAGTATGTGATTTGAAAATAAGTAAGAAATAAATGTATTTAATAAATACTCATTCTCAGTAATTCCTTCTGTTTTTTTGTTCCTCTGGAACTTTTTATAATTGCACAGTTTTTGATTCCACAGATAAATAGGAGGGGTTTTTTACCTGCTTATTTCCAATTCCCAAATATGCCATTAATTAGCAGCTTACTTTACCTCTACTTCCATCCATCTCATTAGAGGTGGGATGGTGAAAGCATTGGTTTCTGTTTTATCATTGCTTATAGGTACAAGATGTCCTTATCCTTGCTAATACCTTTCTAGGCCCTGATCCTGCAACTGCCTAGAGTTTTCCATTGTTTCCTGAGAAGAGCTTTCACTGATTTCAGGGAAATAGTCACATGGACAATTGCTTATAGGACTGGAGCTTTAATCAGTAATTGTCAAGTGCATCCTGCATTAGTGAGCTATGAAAGAAGCCTTTAAGAACTGTACCATGTTTTAGCTGTGTGAAAAAGAACTGATATTCTATGCCTCTTTATGCTGCTGAGAATTGATCATAAAACTTTGAATAACCAAAAGATATGCATGTCTTGGAAGAAGTAAGAAGACAAACTGGCATTTCTTGGCTTAAGTCAACATTTTTTAATCACCAGACCATGATGTGGCTCCACTACACTAGGTTCTTCTTGAATGCAGCAAAACAGTCGTGCCATTCACAGGAAAATCACTCTTTCCAGAACACTTGCCAGTAATTTAAATTACGGTGGATTGGCACTCAGGAGTGCTGTGTATTCCCTGCCCTTGCTACATTTTCCCTATACAACCTTGAGCAAAACTTTAAACCTATTTTCCTTGATAAATTTCAATAACAGTATCTATTTATCACTATTAGTATATCTTTTTCACCTTGGAAAATTATGAGGGTGAGGATTATTCCAGTCCCCTTGGTAAAATGTCACCACCTCTTCACTGGTATCTTGAGTTGAAACACCTCTTTTTCTTCTTCTACTACTATTACTACTACTACCACCACCACCAATAATAATATCTTACTTATTTGCAGTAAAAAAAAAAACAGATTAAGCAACTTTATTTTTCAAAATACAACATAAGGCTATGAGACTAAATATAAAAATTCAGTCTTTTCTCTTGCGTGATAACCTATAAATCCCTGTTAAGAAATTGGTAGTTTATAGACAAGAACAGACATGAGAATATTTTCTTGCCATTGTAAGATTTATTCTTCCAGTTTATAAGAAAATTAATTGTTGGGTCACAAGAAAATTCACAGCAGCCAAGATTATTTTTTCTTTTTTTAACTAATGAAACGTTATCATATTTTCTCTAAAATATTCCCAATCTTTTCATCTATAAGGCCTTCAAAAGAGTATATAAAACTCTGGATATAGTTTCTCATTTTGTCCTTTTATTGATAGAATTTGATGTTTCTATCCTTAACTAGAAATGTCTTGTCTGCTCATGTTTATGCAAAACAGATTTTTTGGAAGAGAAGAAAAAAGAGGTACTGTAACATCAGAAGGAAACATCAAAGGACTAGTGGCAACATCTTAAGGCTTTTATCAAAGTAGTGAGGGAATGCATTAAAGCAACAATATATGTAGCGTACAAATGATAGGTCTATCAAATTCAACAGTATGTCTGATGAATATAGAGGACACATTTTTGCATGCATTCTTTGTTTTAAAAGAAAGAGTTGATCAGTGGTTTTGCTTTCAAAACTGTGAGAGAAAAAAAATATTTATACATGGGTCTTTAGGTTGTGTCATTTAATGCAGCAACAGTGGAGCCACAGGCAGCCAAGCCCACTAACACCTGATGACAAGTTACACTTTTATATTTTTTAAAACCAGTGTCTTCAACACACACACATAAAATGTATTTCAGGCTTTTTATTCCCTTTCACTCTTGTACCTATATAAGACCTGTGTAACAAAGTACTGGGACTTGGCCTAATGAATAAATGTAATTAGTTCTAGTAGCTCAGAAAAAGTCTGTTATGAAATGGTGGAGCATGTCCACAAACTACTTTTCTGTCAATTGCTTCCCAAAAATGTTTTAAGAGTCTAGAAGCTGGCTTCACTTATTAGGGAAATGTTGTTCTTTTTTTCCTATTTTACCCTAAAACTTAAATTTAGAAGCTTTGTTTATACAAGCAGCACCACCACATGACAAACTCTACAACTAAATTACAGCCTCACCTTGACCCCTAACCTCTGTGAGGAGCACGGCTGCCTGTTGTGTTCAAATTCATGTGTTTTGAAGCCTGCTCTAGGAAAAAATACAGCTTATGAATCTATCCCAGGAAGACATGGCTCTGCTCCCAATCCCTTCAGTAGCAGTCAGCTTCAAGTCTCAGATAAGCCCAGAACCCAACACCACAACTTTTGGTCACAACAAACTGCTGCTAATATTTCACTCATGCTGCCATTACTATGCAAAAATTCTTAGTGCACTGACGGATAATAAACTTTCACAAGTTTTACAACCAAAATATCTAAGAGTTCCTACACAGCTAGTTCAGATACAGCTGAGATTAAAGCCTAGTTCTGATATACGTGTTTATGTTTGTCCATACATACGTACATATATGTATATATGTATGTATGCATGTGTATATTTTAAAAGCCTAATCTTAGTCAGAGTGCCATACCAAGAATTTAAGAGTAAGCCTGACCTTTGTAGCAACAAGACAGTATGCAGGGAGGCATATTGTCTCCTCTATAAGAGACTTGTCTGTTTAGCTTATGTCCATGTAAAAAAATGTTCTAGGTCTAGTTCTTGCAAATTATTCCTTCTGGGTCGTTATTACGGCTGTTATGTTTTCTAGGATCCTTGAACCTTGGTCAAGAAGAACCAGGAATAGCTAACAAATGTTCACCATCACTATACTCCCTCTGCATGCCTGCTTGACCCCCAACTCATGTGCCATGAGTGTGCTGCTCTGGGTAGGGTGCTGCAGCTACCCTACAGCTAAGCTGCTGATTTCTATTGATTTGCAGCTCTTACAACAAATTCTACAGATCTATAGGCAGAATGTTCACAGGCAGATGCTAGTCCATGTGGAGGTGAAAAGCAGTGGATAAAAATTAGCACAGGGACTTGGAAATCACAAACCTCAATTGCTGCAGTTTTACTGCAAAGTATAGAATTAAAAAAAGAATCTGATGATTCATCTTCACTGTGCCATTTTTATTTGCTTTTAATATAGGCACTCTTTTTCATTATAGGATGTGACACAGTAAGGCTGTATTTGAGCCCAATACAAGATGATTTTTTGCACATCCTAACTCATCATAAGTTCTCTACCCATTTATACTACTTCAAAATATCAGCAGGCCAAATCTGTCCATCAGAGCTTATTATTATTTATGTATTGTCTTATAGCAGCACAAAGCAGTAGTGCAGCACATGAAAGGAATGAAATGGGATTCCAACCCATCACACCACTTATACCTACTTTTGGCCATCTTGCCAGCCCAGTACCTGCTGCCTCCTTGATCCATACAGCTGCACTCCTCAGTAGCCATGTTACTCCTGAAATCCTGTGATATGTCAGAAACCCTTCACAATATACATTTTGCAAACTTGGGAGAGAATTTCAGGCTCTATCCCACGTCACAGGTTGCTCAGGAGGCATAATCAGTCAATAGTTATAACCACCATGTGGTGGTAATACAATGTGTCAGATTTCCTGCTTTTTGAATACACTGGAATTTTTGGGGGTCCTATAGTGAAATTCTGATTTTGAAATAAATTCTGAAACTTGTTTCTGTAATGTTGGTAAAAATTCAATATGTAAAGACCTCTTTGTTAAAACTGAGGAACTCAAAAGACATGAGAAATTTAACAAACACCCATTTCTTTCTTTTGGAGTGCTTGATTGGGGCCTTACACATTTACAAAAGATGTAACAATAAACACAACACTGAACTAACATGAGAACAGAAACAGACTGGGAATACACATTCCATGCCTATTAATTGCCTTGCTACATGGTCCTCTGTGCTTGTGGGAAGTCATGTTTTAGAAACATTCATGGAGATATCAGCAGAGAACATGATACTCTTTTCAGTAGGCTTACTCATGGACCTTCAACAGCTAATGAAATAATGCCAACTTTTTACGAATATTCAGAGAGCTTTTGTTAATAAAAGAAAAAGGCATTCATTGTGTAGGCTGGCACCAACAGTTCAACTTTTCTAACAGAAAAAAATAACTGCAAATTGTTTTGCTCATGCGACAGATGTAGGAAGAAGTAAGGCAGACACCACAATACTTGCATCCCACCTCAGGCTCCACCTGGAACACCAGTTATTCAATTACCAGGGCTGACCTCTGCAATCCACACAACCTTACTCAGCTTTGTACAATAGGATTACATGGATAATGATTAACATAGGTAGATAATTTTTCAAAACTACAGCACATTTGTAGACCTGCATCTTTCAATGTAGGAATGTTGAAATGATAGTACTTAATAAGGTTGAGACCAAAAAAACTGATGCTGTCCATTTATGGCTAGTTTAGATTCAAAATTTTATGTGAAGTTTTACATTCCAAAAACAAATGTATCAGCAGGGTTACGATTTATAGATGTATCTAAGAAGTATGGTAAACATACAAACATAAGGACTCCTACCTAAGTGTGGCTCTCTCTCTTCTAGAAAATAAGAGTGGATAAGTTGCTGTTTATGAAAAAAATCTGTCTCTGGTGGTCCTACTTTCCCTGCAAATAGTGATTTTCATTTCCAGATGAGGGAATTCTGAATTTGCATACATAAATGGATGCAGTTGTCTTGCAGCTGATCAGACAGTGCCTAACTTGAAGACATCTGCTACTCCTTTCCCTCACCATCCTCCCTTCCAAATGAGAGCTCTGTCCCTGAGCACAGAGCAAAGACAGACAGACATTTAGAGCATTCAAATATTTCATTTAAATTTTTTATTCTAACTGAAAGTTAGTAGTGGTAAAATAGGAAGTTATAAATAAGAGTTCTCTGAACTCATTTTACTTTAATGTTCCATAATATTCAGTTATGAATATTCCTCACTTGCACAAATTCTGCATATCTGTAGGCATATTAAGTGATGCTCAAAAATCTTGAATAGCAATATTTATATTATATTTTTAGTTTCCTTCATGTTTTTGTTTTCCTTTGTGTTTGACAAAAAGGAGCAAAACAACAATGGTGCACCAAGATTTTCAGTAGATACTAAATATGTATATCTTTGAAGCTCTCTTATTAAACTTCATTTCACAAATTTGTTGACATTTTATAGATATGACATCATGGTTGTCCTCATTGATACAGGTTTTTTGCCAGTTTCTGGCACAATTCGCTAACATACAAATGAAACATAGCTTGAAATAAAATCTAAATGAAATGGTATGAATTCAGAAGTAGCAATATGGAGAAAAATAATGAACCAGTAGAATTAACTTTAAAGAAGATCTTTAAACATAAAGTCCTTTGGAAAAAAACTGATAGAAAAATGTTTGTGATAAAAAATAGTCGGCATAAATGATGTTAAAACAAACAGAAAATAAATTCTTTCAATTACTTTCTGACATAAGTAATTATGGTAATTCCAAAAATTGAATTTATAAGAATAACATTTTATCATTATGTATGAAGTTACATTATTAAATATAACAGGAAATCTACAGTTTGACTTTAACCCTGTAGAAAGGCTTTTTATCATTTAAATATGATTTGAAGGAGGGGGAGGTTCTCCTGCATGTTTCTGTGTTCTATTTCATCTTTAATTTAACCCTTTGAGCATTTTGCAGAATGAAAAGGATTCATGTGCATCAAAGAAAATTATAAATGTGATTAATTCAGTTTGGTTAAAAAGTAGCAGTACTACAACTTGCTATTATGTTAGTAACTATAAACTGCATTCTTGTTGGTGTTTATAATTGGTTGGACATCTTTTTTCAAAGACTTCACTATAAAGGAAGAGAAGCTGCAGACCTGATCAAACACCTGCAGGCCCTGAGGTAACACATACACTCCCTTTACCTGTGGGAGCACAGGCTCTCTCAGAATGATTTGCTCCAGGAAGGAGAAAGAGAGCATTTTGGTTCTGTCTTTTCTCAGGGCTCATTTTCAGAAAGAGTAACTTTTTTTCCAGCAGTTGAACAGCTCATGGGTGCCCTGATCAGCAGCCTGATCATCCACTCTGAGGGGGAGGAGAAAGCACCCCAGAGACATTAGACAAGCACATGGCAGAGTCAATCTCAGTTTCTTGTAGTTCCCTAAGAGAACAGGAAACTCTCCCTGTGTACCAGCTTCACCCACCCCAAGACATTACTATTTGAGTGGGGTCTTAACCAGCCGGACACCAGCAGCAGGAATTATGATACCCCAAAGGTCCTGCAACATTTTTGGAAACAGAACCTGAAAATTTCCCACACTGCAGCAGAAAGGTTTTGTTTTGTCACCATTAAATGTATTAATGCTGATGAGCTACAGATGCTGTCAATTATATGGTTCTGGAGTTATATCAGAAAGGTAAATGACCATCCTTATTTTGTATGCTGGTCACACTGTCTGAGATCATGACTTATTATAATAATGTCATTAAATACTGAGATATAGTGGCTGAGTACCTGAATCCCTTTAATTAAAGTTTCTATGGCATCATAATTTATACAACAAAAATTTGATCTGTCTTTACTAAAGTTCTGCAAGAAAGATAGCGTAGTATTAGAAATTAAAACTGAACAGAGGCCATCTTTAGTTTGAGTTAACAGTGGACTCTAAGAAAAAGTAATCTGAGTCATGCCATTATTGCTCAGAGTCATTATACTTCACTTTTCTATTTTTAGTCCTTTTTTTTTAAATAGATGTCAAGCCCAGAGACTGAAGGCTTAGGAACACTGAGATAAAAAAGAAGATTGACTTTTTTTATCAGAAGATTCACCTTAGAACAGGGAGGCAACATTTACTTGATCCACAGGTTAAATTTTGTGTAAGTAAATGTCTGGACTATAGATGTTTTTAAATTTTATTAACACCTTTGTTTTTTATTTCATTCACCATATCATTCCTAGTTCTCATCTTTTAAGTCTGCCATCTCATCCACATTTCTGTCGGGTGATGAACTGCCTGGTTTTCAAATTATTTTCATGTTATTTCTGCATTCCCTCCTTTTTTCCGCCAGCATGAAACACATTTCATGTTGAATACTGACAATATAGTCCACTGACGACTTGTATTTACATTTGCATATAGTATATGATGCAACTAAAGCAATTGCGTTTCTGCAAAAAACAGCAGAAATGATGGAAGAATGGTTCTCAGACATATTGATTACATTTAGGGAATTTGTGAAGAGAAATGGAAGTTATGTTGTCAACAGAATGGAAGCTGTGATGAAAAAAGCAAAGGGATTTGAAAGGTATTTCCATATTTTCAATTCATAAACTATGTGGTATAGATTGTGAATTTCCACTTACAGCGCTGTCATGATCAGTTCATATAATAATTAGAAAAAACCCAAATTTTCTTGTTTGTTTGTCCACTTTCAAATCAGTACAACTTAGAGCATATGTAGTAAATTCTGTTGCTTAACTAGTTTGTCGTGGAATTGGTTTTGGCTGACTGCATCCCTTAAACTGTCTCTGAAACTGGTTGTGAAGCACACTGAAATTTTTATTTTTTGAGGGCCTGATTATCTTGCAAAACATCCAGCACTTCCTTTTCCAGAATAGGCTGAGAAGTCTGACAAGTCTCTTCTCATGTTTCATTTTCCCCTTCCCCACCCCAAACTTTCAGCTATTGCTTAAGACTCTGAATTAACAAGGAAGTTCAGAGGAGTATGATGAAATCAACACCACACACTCAATTAAAATTGATCCAAGATATATGGTGAAGAACTTTATCTCAGGACAGCAAGGGTATATTCCCTTGCAATGACTGAGGGACTGGATCCTTCTGGCATATGAAGTGCCTCTAATACAGTTTGGTAGCCATTTAGATTTAATAAATCTCTAAGTAAAGTTTTTTCTGAGTTTGGTTGGACTTACTTTAATTGATTAGAATTACTCTTCATTTCAAACTCACAATCCATTAAACACCAGAAAAAGGAGAAAATTATTTTGCTCTGCAATATATCACTTCATCCCCTAAAGCTTTTGTAGCAAATCCAGCCATTGGAGGGAATTGAAGAGGGGGATCCCACTTATGCAAAGGCAGGCAGCCAGATTGAACAGCCTCTGAAGAAGTGAGGCTTTGAAACATCATGTGAAACTGAGGAAAACAATAAGTACTTCCTACAAGATGTCTAGCCTGAGACTTGAGAAGCAGCTTCCCCTATCCTAACTTAATTTTTCCTGAAATAAACATCAAACCAACAGGTTTTGAACATACCTATACAGTCTCTGCGAAGATGAAAAATTAATAGATCCCAATGGGTATGGCTGCTTGATCAGCAAGGTTATTTTGTGCTTCACTCTGCTGGGGTTTGCAAGTGCTCCTTTACTGAACCGTGGTATAATTATCGCTTGCAGAAAAGAGTTTGTTCAGTTCCCAGCCTTGTGCTGACAACAGCCCGGAGCCCTGTGCTTTCACAGCTCAGCAGAAGGAAGCTCAGCACTGTCCCATTGGAAGAAGGCCAGTTTCAGGCACATGTAACCACAATATTGGCCAGCCCTTCTTACCTATCATCTAGGTGGACAACATACTGGTACAGTTCCAAGAAGCCTCCCAAGGCAAAAGAGTGACTGTGAAACAAATCCTGGTCCCCTGGTCACTTGCTCCTCACTGCTTCAAGGTATCTTCACAGCACAACCCTGCTATGCCTTTTTGCCAAAGGATCCTCACAGCATTCCTGTATCTTTTGGCACGGGGAAAACAGCTGCTAGGGAAAGCTCACAGTCTTGTTCACTGGCAATAAAACTCTATCAGAAGCAGCTTAGAGTGGTGCATTAAAACAACACACTAGGACAACATACAGCTCAAGGCAAATTGTGCCTTTTACCAACCCAGTTTAGAAACTTCTAATTTGCACCTTTGTTTTCTTGAATGCATTACATTTATGGTTATGTACACCCTCACACCTGCATTCACCCAAAATGACCAGCTACCCTGCAGAGAGTATGGAAGTGTGTTTCTAGTAAGCAGGTGTTATTCCTCACAGCTCCTGGTCACATTTGCCATCTCCCACATTTGGGCATTCCTGACATTGGGGAACATGCAGCAGGTCAACATGAAGAGAAAATAATGGTTTCAAATATGACATTTCTGCCATTTTTTTGAATTTCAAATTGTTTTGCTATGTTTCTTTCATGCAAGTTCATGTCAGTTCCAGAATGCAAGTTTTGGATCTTAAAATAAATTACAGATTTGTGCCCTGATTATGTCTAAAATAGGCAGGTGAATTGTTCTGTGTTAGATCTGGCTTCTCCACAATGACTGTCTCAGCTCACATGTCAAACTTTTAGAACGACATAAATAAGATGAGCTAACTAGAAGCAGCTCTATTATATTATTTGGGATAAATAACTGTGGATTTCTAAAATTAATCTTGATTTAAAATTAGGCATCTAAATTAGTGCTCAGTCCTGTCAGTTGCCACAGTAGTGCCAGAATACCTTTATGTAGAGCTCTCCAAAAGCCAATTGATCTGCTCAGCATTGCAGGGAGCATATTGATTTAGGTGTGAAAGTATACATTCAGGATATTCTTGTGAGAACAACAAAAGTGACTAAAGAATTCCAGTATCTACTGATCTTATTGTAGACCATGCTCTTAAATTACTTTCAGACTTTGAATATTCATTTACATTTTGGACATCCAAATTTGACTAATTTGTCCATGGCTGTGGAGGTAAAAAACCAAGTGTCATTAAATTCTTTAGATAAATTGTAATTATAGGTTTGGGGGACAGAAGGGTCTTTTTAGAGGTTTTTTTTTTAGATCAGTGGGTTTTATTTTCCTTTCCCTTGGGAGAAAATTACCTATATTTAAAATCATGTTTTTATAGTGGAGAGTTTAGTTGTGAATGAATATAGCTCTCTATACATCTGTATACATGGACTTAACATCTGTACATACACGATCATTAAAGACCCTATAGTTCTAAAATATATTTCATAATTAAATATAAAATGGATCAGTGAAAGCAGTAAACTGCACAATGAAAAAGTGTGCTGTCATGTGAATATTATCTGAATAGAGGCTTGCTCTGAATTCATCAGCAAAACTTCCACTGAGCTCCACAGAAGCTCTGTATAAATAAGCAGTAAAAAGCATGTACTCTTTTATGTAGTACAAAAAATTTAATTTTATAGAACAGTGAAATTAAATCTTCTTGTCTCCTCAGAAAGTAGTTTATTAAGTTAATGGTCTAACTTAAACCCCATTAGCTATGGTGCAATGCTATGGCTATCGAAGTACAATAGTTTAATTGTAACGTGGTCTAAATCCAGAAGGCATTGAAAATATCTTTTTAACCAACCAGTTCCTGCCACAAAAATACACTGCAACCTCAATGGCAGTTAAGATACAAGCATTAAAATTGATTGTTAATGACTACAAAATTGAGCCCTGTTGTGCCATTGCTGCTCTCTCACACACTCACTCGAGAGGCGGGTGCTGCTTGCCGGCCTTGGGGGGGTTCTTGGGCTCTCCCCAGAGCTGCCACCACCAGTATGAGGTCCTGCATCCCCTCCTGCAGTCCCAGAACCCATGCTAGGTCCTGCCAGCTGGTGGTTCCCACTACCAAGAAGCAGAATAATCCCTAGAAGCAGGTAGTTTCCTGTCCTGGTACTCACCCTAGCTCCTCAGCCGTACCACAAGTGGCAGACATGACCATGCAGCTGGAGGTCAGTAATGCCAAGAGAAGCAAGCACAGGGGTTTCACAGCTCCTGCTTCCCTTCCCATGAAGGGTGGAGACAAAGTTTGCTTTTTAAGGAACTACTAAAAATTTCTTCTGTGTTTGACTTTCAGTGGCTCTCATAGTGCAAAGTTTGCGTAACACCACCTTCTTCTCACTAACAAACATGTTTTTTTGAAGTTAGGTGAAAGTTTTAGGTATTACTTTAACAGTTTAAAATTCCCAAAAATATATGAGAAAACCTGCCCCAAAAGCTATAGCATAATAATATTCATAATGTATACATATCAAGACAAAATTAATACAAGATGAGATAACACTTTCGTCACAGCAGGGTAACTCAAGAAAAGAACTGGAATAAGGATCAAGGCTTTCTGTATTTAATAGGACAACTCAGGTCTATGTGATGTTGAAGACATGTTTACCTTGGATTGAGATTAAAAAATTCTGTGATCAGGATATAATCCAATTATTTCCTCCAAATTAAGAATAACTAGAAATCATGCTAAGACCCCTAAGCTTTTTTTTTAATTCTTACAGTAGCACTTATATCCTAGAGCCTTCCGGGAAGCAATTTTGCCTCTTTAAAGCCTTGTTTTTAATACTGCTGTAAGTGCTATGGGCATATTTGAATCTTCACATTCAAATACTTTCAAACATGGGAGTTACATCCACAAGTCCTGTTCAGGGAACATGCACTTTCTCTCACACGGTATTATTCTCTGTGTAACATTAAACTATTCATCTAACCCTTCCTGAGAGGCAAGGATTGGAGGACACCAGTAATGACAAATGAGCTACAATTAGCATGGCATTTTCCTGGTTTAATTGTTCTTTACTTGAAAACTACAAAAATACTTTGAAAGTTCTCACAAACAAGTTTTTACTGTATGGCACAAAACCAAATTCAAGGAGGCTGAGGTTCAAACAGCAGCTCACAATTTTTAGCAACAACACTGGTAGAAGTCAATAGTGCTTCTGACGTCACCAAGCAAGGACAATCCAATATACCAAAAGTTGTTCAGGGACAAAATCTTCACACAGATAAAGTACTTGGACACTGAAACAGAGCTGCTTTCTTAAGTGCTGAAGATGCCATTGCTATCCTCACAGCATTGCAACACTTAAAAAGAGATAATAGGACATGCACTTGCCTTCCCCTCAGCTCTACTCTTGACAGGGACAGCCTAGCTCCCCATGGGGCACTTGAAAAGTTTAGATGGATTCACAGGTCTACAAACAAGACAATATTCACAGAAGTATATTTTTTTTTTCATGAGAAAAGTCATTTGAACTTCCAGCCAGAAAAAAATCTGGCAAGTGATAAAAAAACCATCAAGGAACAGATCAGGAGGCAAAGGGCACAAAAAATTGAAGGCCTGGCCCTATGGAAAAGAGGAGACATGGGCTAGTCACACTCTTCTTGCTTGGGCAAGACACATTAGCTGAAATACTATCTAAAACGTTATCTTCAAATTTTCCCTGTTTCTGTCTTCCATCTCATTAATTTCCATGAGAAGTGGCTGGTCACGATTCTTTTTTCGGCATCCTTGTGCTCTTCCACTTCCTGCCACCCTTTTCCCAGACATGATTTCTTATTCTTATGTATAAGCAACACACTTTGCAAGAAAGTACAAACATTATTGATTACAGAGGTCAACTCCCTTCTAAAGGTATGAACATTTCCTTTAATCACTGTTAGAGAAATAATTAAATTTAAATGCCATTACTGTAATATTTTCCTGATATATAAACCTTTTGCCTAATAATCTCAGAAGGCTTTGTCATGGTGAATATTGCTCTTTGGAAGACTTGATAATAAATTTGGCATATGAAAGTTTAGAAAGAAAGCTTAGAAACATGGAATGTACTCCCTGTGTCTAATTACTGCCATCCTATGCTTTTCCCTTTATGGTACCTAAAAATTTGAGAAAAAGAATACTATTTTCTCTCCCAGACCAATTTAGCCCATATTTTGCCAGCAGTTCTTGTAAGGCACTGTGCAGCAGATATCAGGGCAAATGAAGCCATACCAAGTTAAGATAAAAAATTAACAGCAAAGGAGAATCCAGATTTTGAGAAGTTTACAGCCTTTGAGATTTTCAAGCACATAATATCAGCCAAATGAAGACCCTGCTTCAGAAAGCATCCGGTTCTTAGTCAAAGACACCTAAGGGTATGCTGAAATGCCTTTTTTCAGGGAACAGTGATTTGAACGGAAGCTCAGCACTTCCCTGACTGCAGGCCAGCATGAATCCAGCCCCTAGGTCCCTTCCTATGGGAACACCAGGCAGAGAGACCCTTTTCAAAGGAGGTCAGCCTTTGAAACATGAACTGACCTTCAGCAACCAAGACTCCCTTCTCTTTTGCAGGCTTTGTGCACTTTCTATTAGAAAGCAATGAAATGACTTATGTTTTAATTCTCATCTGCTAAATGTCCTTAAAACTCTGGAGTTGTTCCTGTTCTCACTAAAAGACAGGAACTGAGCATGTTTGAGAGACACAACTGTCCCTCAGCTCCTCTTCCTCTGCATTTCCCTTTTCTAGTTAGTTCTGCTACCAAACCAAATCAATTTTTAGTGCATAAGAGTTATTTTGATAATCAAAAGTATAAAATATACTTGTGTGTTTCAGGGAAACTTTCTGTGGTCCAGAAAGATCCAGGCTGCCGCAGAGTCACATGCAGCTTTCTGCTGCTTCTCTGGGGTGCAGCTACTTGCAGGAGAGGGAGAGCAGGGAATAGGCTTCTACTGTTGTCACTTCCAGCAGAGAGGAGAAAAGCAGAGGGTACCTGATGGAAAGGAGGCCCTCGAGAGGGTCCAGGTCCCTACAGTCTAGCCTAGGATCCAAGCTTGATCTAGCTGCTACAGTCAAAACTCCAACCTTAAATAGTTTTTCTTTCCTAGTCACATAAAGGGGAGCTGTTTAGTTAAGACCCATATCATAAATATATTGTGATATCCAAAGTGATAATATCACTTTTCCCTGCAAGAGCATCTCCTCTTTTATGGAGGTTGATAGGTGAAAAAATGGAAAAGTTTTACATTTCATTTAAAATTGAGCAACAGAGCTTTCTAAATCAATATTGGTGCCCTCAAATCTCAGACAAAAAAAATCAGTCAAAGGAAGAGAATGACTGTTCTCATCATTCTAGCCATCAAAGTTATTTTGATCAAGTCTGCGTGTATTTTTAATAACGATTTTCCTTCTCCCCCAACGTCTTGTTATTCACTTGAAGGTAAAATTATACAAAAAGAGGAGCAGCTTTCTGAAAAAGTGTAAGAACCTCTGGGATAGGATCAATCAGTATTTTGTCAGCTAAGAATCTTGAATTATATGTGTGACAGAAGGCACTTGGAGCACGGCTCTTCACAATAGAGGTAGTTTTCACATATTTATTTTAACAACATATAGCAGAGGCAAGACTAAAAAATAACAGTTTACTCTTTCTTTGCCATCCTTAAAAGTTATTTTTGTGAAGATATATATGTATGTATAGTCATGGCATTCATGTCCTAGTGTGAACAGATGGAAAAGACTTCCTCGGCACTACGAAAAGCCTCCACAAGAGCTACAGTTTGAACTTAACAATTCTGAAATACTCTCAAAGTGTTTCATATATCATCTAAGTCATGCTGAGATTTTCACAAGAAACCTCTACCAAAACTACTTGGAATCACAAAGAATGGAGAGCAAACATTCCAACAGCTTTGTTACACTAGGCTTGGACCACTGTTACCAGTGCTAAGCAGTGTTTTAATAGAAACATTAAAAAAATTTTAAAAATCTAAGAATCATTGCTTAGAATTATCAAAAAACAGCTAATCAATTTAGAATATCTGCTAATAAAGCTTTTCCCAATGTGTAGTACTTTTTTCTATAGCACAAGCAAAGCTATTGATAAGGCACTTGCTCTAATGGAGGAACCCGCGTAATAGAAGACGACAATAAAGAACTACACACAGATCAGTGACATCATTATTTCAAACAGTATGACTGCACTTAAAGGGCTGGGTTGAGGCTGTTGGTCATGGTCACCTAGTTGCATTTATAGCTGTATTTATACATTGGTAATTTATATATGTATTTGAATATTTAATACATAATTGCTATTCTCTGATACATGACTAAAATGAAAATTAAATACCACAAGTTGTATCGGACACTTTTTATCTAACTTTATTATTACCCATTATTCTACTGTATGATTTCACAATTATAAAACATAGTCCTCTTGAAATGAAATTCTGCATAAAGTTTGTTCAAGCTCTTTCATATCAACAGTGGTATAACGGAAATCAGAATCTGATCTGTAAGACTTAGACAGAAAATAGTTGCACCAGCAGCTACCTCCTCACAGACTGTCAAAGGAGAAGAGAAGATTTTTATATTGCTGTCTGTAAGAATAAGGAGCACAATTTGCTATTTAAATCATTTACACCATTTTGTGTATTTGCTATGAACCCAAATTCAGAATAACATCTTTAACCAAGAAGAAAAATAATTTTACACCCATTTGTGCTTATAAGCAAGCTTATAAATTTAAACCACTTCTCACATTTCTAAAAGGGCAGTTTTTAGCTATAGTGCCACAGATTTTAACTATAAATGCAACTGTATTTACTATGATGGTTAGAAAATAACAACATTCACTAGGGAGAAATGGCAAAATAACAACAGAGCAAAGATACACATCATTCACTCTTTGAAGATGACTGCTCTAATATTCTGCTTCTTCTTCTTCTGTTCTTTATCAAAAGCCATTCTAATTAATTAAATACCTTCTCATCAGTTTTAACAACATTTTACAACAGCATTTGCACTAGAAACAAACAGAACAGTGGAGATTCCATTTCTGATTTCAGAAAAAAAAATAAAAACCAACCTCAAACCCTCAAGTAAAATTTTGCAGATCAAGAAGATATTTTTATGGATTCAAAATAATAAATTTTCCCTTTACTGCAGTGCTGCCAAAACAGGGAGAGAAAAGTCTCTAAACTGTCGCCATTAGTATGCAAATAATGTCATGTACATGTGACACATGATGTAAGAATTCTATTTCATTTCTTACAGCTGAAGGAACAGAATATAGGTGCTGCTACTCTAACAGCATTTGAAGCGGAGTTATACATACCTGCCCATACCAACTGTATTCCAGCATTGTAACCTCAGTGAACACCAAGTCTTAGAAAACTCAGAGCAAATTCGTGAATACAAACTGTTTCATGTAAGACAAAGCCTGTGACTATGCTGCTACTTTCCCTTTCAAGGGAGTGTGATACACTCTACAACTTTTGCTTAGCCACCAGCACTGCTACAATTATAGCTTTGTTGAAGTGTTGTGCTCTTGCAGCTAAAACCTGTTGATAATGAACCTGAACCCATTATTTTGAGTCAATGAATTGAAAGAAATAGGGCAAAGAATGAAAGCCACAGGGCCAATTACCAGCATTCTTTGATGTATTACTTGCTAGCACCCACCAAATCACTTTGTGTCTTTGTCTTGATCCCCTCTGTTATTCATTAATTATTCTGGAAGGGTTAGAGTTCAGATAGCTAATTGCACAGACAGTCTTACTTGGTGGGGATTCTCCCTACACTGACACTTTCCCCAACTGTGCCCAGCCACCTTGCATTATGCCAATTAATCCAATTCTTGGCATTTTTGTACAGTCCTCCAGGTTCTTTTAAAGCTTTGCCCAAAATGTTTTTCTCAGGCTTGTAAACAGAGACTGAAGAAGGTTTGTGAACTGGACAGATAATGTTTTGCAACTGTCTTCTTCATTTTTTATGGAGATCACTGGCCCTAGTGACCCTGTTTTCCTCCCCATATGCCTGTTGCTTTATTTACAACCATGGTGTCTAGTATCCTTTTTGCATTTGTAGAAATGAGAATTATTTTACAATAATTCATTTTCATTTTTCCCTGCCCTTGCCCACTCTTCACTTTTATCAGAACTGATCTTTGTTAAATAGAGAGGTAGATATCACTTTACACAAGTGATAAGAGACAATTTCTAGGAGAATAGTCTTCTAATTAGCAAAAGGAAAATACCTCATTTCTTTGTTGATATTAGTGCTAGGAATATTTCCATGTACAAAATTTTGTAACAAAGAAGGAATGAATTTTAATCATGAGAACACAAAACAGGGAAATAAAAGCTTTTGTTCTGTTTGGTCAAAGCCCAGGCTCCCATTCACAAACTCAGAAGAGTTGATAGGCTACAAATTCCAAAAATGCACACTTAGGACTCTTCGTTTTCACCCAAAATGGGGAAGATTATGCCCATTTGCTGGTTTTGGTCACTCATTAGTTGTTTGTTGTTCCGCTGCCACAGATAACCTGCATTCCTGCTCCTACAACCCCAGAAAATTAGTAAACTGGGACTATAGTTTGGGGGCACAAATCAGAAGGGGCAGGGTTAGGACCAAGCCTATTCACAATTAGATATACCCTACTTTTTATGTAGTTACGCTGCAGGCAATTTTAGGTCCTCATAGACACTTCCATGTGTCTGGGAACTGTGTGATCAATGGCTTTACCTGAAAAATTGGAATGTAAATAAAAGAGGTAAAACTAGGTCCTGAGATAGTACCATGAGATGAAGTATGCACGGGCAAGAGGTCCTTTAAAAAAGCAGTCAGTGAAATAACCAGAAAACAGCAGCCACAGAGAATATGCTCTAATTATTTTAAGTTATTATTAGCAGTACCTAAGTAATTATCCAACTATGTAATTACTCTTTTTCAGAGACACCAGTTAGCATATAACATTGTACTGGAGACCTTATAGTGCCTATTAAAAATTCACATCAGGACTGTCATCCTCAAATTACCCTGAACAGATAATACAATGGGTTAAATATGGATGTTGAAGTCCAAGGTATAGAGGAAAAATAAGGTTTTGTAATAATTCTGTTTTAAAAAAATTAGCAGTGTTTTAGCACTTCAGGTGATCTGACTGCTAATCTCCATTTGCAGATAAGAGAAATCCAATACCCTTCAAGAATCCAGGTCAAAAGAACAGTTCAATAATTACAGGAGTCTTACATAAAAACCTGTAAAACACCCAGGAGCATAGGGTAGTTGAGGAAGATTAAAGAAAGAAAGTTTGTTTATAGATTTCATTTTTCTGCCACAAGAATTTAAATAAGCTTAAGATGGTGCCTCTTCCCCTGTACAAAGTCCAAAGAGAAAGTTACTAAACACAGCTCTGTGACACAAGTTATATTTTGCATGTATATTCAGAACCACTCAAGCTCCATCTTTAGGTGAACAGTGCGCAAAATATTTCTGTTAGTCTAAACAAAATACGACCTCTGACCAGGCAACATAGACTGACCTGTTGACTGGACTAATGCAAAACTCACCATCCATGAATTCGTATTTATTAAGTATTCAGTTTAAACTTGGTTTCCATTAGCTCTGATAGCATCAAAACTAAAAACCAGAGAGGTCTGTAAAGTAATTTATTTTTCATAATTGTGTCCATGCAGAATATATGGAACATTCACAGTCCATCACTTGACTTTTTTCTCATTAAATATAGCCCAAACATAGGGTTTTGTCTCATTAATATGTAATTCATGTAAACCAGGTATCAATTCATTTCTCTTCAAGGAACCCTAATTTTTTAACATCTGAAAATTAAGATTGTTTATACAAATAGGAGAATGCTAAGCCTAAAGCAGATGAGTCCTTTACATCAGTGGTACAAATTTGGGCTTGTAATACTATAGTCAAAAATTCAACAGGCTAAAACATTCCCAAATAATCATTCCTTAAAAGATAGGTTTATGCTAAATCCATAAACTACCAAAATTGGTTTTGTAAAATCCAGCCACCAAATTCTGAATCCCTTGATAATGCTGAAAATATCGCATAAATGGGGGAGCCACCATTTATTATGTTACCAGGAGCTGTGCTGAGGAGCATTTTCACCAGGCAGGGGAAGGAAGCAAGACCTCTGGTCCCCTGGGATCTTACCTCAGAATGCTGCTCACAGATGACTAGACACATTCCAGCATGTGGCTGCTCTCTCCCACTAGTTTCTCCTCTCTCACTTGAAAAATGCAGCCAGCATTATTGCTTACAATGCTCTTAAACTGAGGCAATATTTGCAGGGGCATCTGACCACACAAGTTGATGCCTCACTCTCCTGGAACCCCTTACAGCATTTAAACTGGAGATGAAATAACCTATTCTAGGCAAGACAGTGGAGAATTTGCAGTTTTGGTGCACCAGATAATTTCTGTGTGTCAATTTTCTAAATTTCTATGTATTGCTTTTCTACAGTGAAGAAGCCAATAAATTTTATTTTGCACAGAGTCTTAATCTTTAAGGTAGATTTCATTTTTACAGGAATATTTCAGGACTTTCCAGAACCCCCAGCCCCACTCATTGACATGATCCCCAGAGCCAAGAATGGCTCTTTATTTCAGAGAACAGACAACTTTTTGTTTTCAGATATAGCTCCATTTTTTTTAATGCAGAAAAGTAAAATATCAACAGCAGAATTTAAGCAAACACACAGCTTCAGTATCTGCATTGAATAATTACTGCTGTCTCTTCCACTTTTTTCCTACATTGCTGGATTTGACATTGAAACTTTCAAATTTTAAGATGTGTTTTCTGTCAATAAAGTCCTTTAAAGCTGTAAGGCCCTTAAGGAAGTGGTTTGCTATGTCTGTATAATATCTTGCACACTGGGGCATAATTCTGGTTGAACAAACCAGAATTATCCAATAACTTCTGACTACAAGGTCTTTCAGTCACAGTAGAGGCTTCTGAAAATGTTCTGTCGCTGAAGTCAATATAAATTCTTTAAAATTTCCACTGGAGCAGCCCTGTGCAAAGGTCTGTCAGAAGCCCCATCTCATGTGTGGTAGCTAAGTTTGGAAGTCTTCTAGAGTCCTTTCTCTATGTATAAAGGAGTATGAAATGTAAATTATTTTCTCCCTGAGTAATCAGGAGGAACAGGAACTCATATTATTACAGTTTACGGATTGATATTCAACTCCTCCATCAGAACACTTTAATAAAAGGCCACCAAGAGCCATGACATAAGCTGAACTTGCACTAGATATGGAATACAGCAGGGAACAAAAATAAGTGTTTATTGCCTACAAGAACAATTGATTTGAGCTTGAAAAAGTGCACAAACAGCAACAAAACTGCTCAGAGAAAAAGCAGTTATTCTCAGCTAGATTCTTAACTCCATGTAAAATATATTGCCCTGGCAGACTTAAACCTGAGCATCTGAACCCTGTAAGAACTGAACATCATTAAGCTAAAAAACACCTGTTTTTCTGAAGTGGAAACAAGTTAGATCTCTTGTCAGTAATATGATAAATAAAATACATAAAGTGTTCTATCAAACTAGTTCTTAATTTCATTTAAAATGCTGCAGTCCAAAGCAAGCTGTGTGTTAAATACAGCAAGATTGATTCTGAAATTTGTCACATTAATTCATCTTTCTACTTTCAGTAACACAATTCAGAAATTGAGCTTTTCCCTTGGGAATTGCATCTTATTTTAGATCCTCTCCCTTGTCTAGTAAGCAGGATAACTTATTTAAGCAGTAGAAGAAGCCTATTGTTCTTATTTTAAGTCATTAGTATTGATTAGGAACTTTGCCTGAATAATAAGTACAGGAATGATGATGATGATGATGAAAATGATAATCATCGTTATCTTCAACATCATTATTAATATTATACATTTCCATTAACTTTCTGCATTGCACAGGACTTCAATGAAGTAGATAAGGGACCTCAAGTGTTCAGAGGAAAAGGGTATCTATTTTCAGATGTGGAATATTGTAAGCATAGCTACAAAATACAAAACCTGGTTCAAAATTCAACACACCAGTCAAAGGCATTGATTTGTTACACTACCTTAAAAACTTGTGGTAAGAAAACAGACACAGAGGATCAGCCTCGAAATGAGTGTGAGCTGAAGAAATAGGATAAATAAAATATGGCAGTAGTGTCTCCTGTCATGAGAATCTTACATATACACAATATAATTTGAATGGGCATAGGAACAAGCTCTTCCATGAATACTGAAACCAATACACTGCTGTTTCCTGTAGATTTCTGTTAAATTTCCCTTGAAGCTCTCTCTCCCAAGCTCCAAGTTACCCAGTTTTGGATTGTTTTTCATGACCACTGCACTGCACCTTCCAAGAGGTGGTCACAACTCCTGCCAGGGAAGGGGGCTTTCAGCACATGGGCTCCTGAGACCACGTAAACCTGAGCATCCCCACTCATCTGCTGCCCTTGATTATTATCCTTCGGACTCATTAAGAGCTTTTTTTCCCATGGTACAATTTATGCTTTTTTCCCTATCTACCTGTGGATTTCCAGGACACCTTAAGGCAGTTCTATTGAAACTGGCCTGCAGGATCAAAAACATTGAGATGGAAGGAAAGAAAGGTTTATGAGAAGTGAAGAGATGGCAACTACCATCAAAACATGCCACATTTCTTGAGGAAGTTATGCTAAGAATGATAAAAATTGCTGCCTTGGGAAAATGATGGATGTCACTTTGAACCTCCTGGAACACTGCTTCACTCTGAGGCATATTCAAAAGGTTTTTATTTATTGAATACAGAACAACCTAAAGAAGAACTCACCCTATGGGAGATTACAAGAAAATCTGGATTTCCATAGTATACCTCCTTATTAAAACAAAAATCAAATATAGTTATTGAATCTGAGTTTACAGGAATTTGAGGAGGTTTTGCCCAAAATCCAGAACTCTCAACTGATTTCAGAGAGGTTACAAAGTCACAATGGTATCCTTCGAATCCCAGAAAAGCTACAAGACCTCGTATCTACAATGATATGAAGGTGAGACAATACAGAAGGAATAATGCTCTTGCTCTTTCAGCAAATATTATTTTTTAAAAATATTATACTTTCTCATAATGTAAAGAAATCTTGTAAAACAACTCTCCAATTTTAATATTGACTGAAAGGTAGAAAAAAGATATGATAGAGAATATAACTTAATGGGGTTTACTATGTAGTAAATAGCACACATTGAAGGTAGAAAAGGACTTAGACAAGGACATGTACAGGAGAAAAAATCTGATGCAGAAAAATTGATATGAAAAATATGGGAGGGGAAAAAAAAATAGAAACCTCTTGAAAATCAGACCTGAATCAGTCTACACTAAAGCAGATTTCAAGCAGGTGAACAGAAGCTCCAGTCTTTCTTTTAAGTTTCTGAAGTCTTAGGATTTTCTCAAATTATACCATCGGTGTCTTGTATGATCTAGCTACCGACTAATATCTATTATTGAAATTGCAGTGACTTGCATACTGAAAGAGATTGAATTAAAAATGTATATTATGTCTGTGGAAGTCTTGAAGAGCACCATTTCATATTTCACCTGGGCATATTCCCTTTTCAGTGAGTATTTCAGAAATACTTTCTGAAAGAACTAACGCACATTATGAGCTTAAGAACCACAAAGTAATCCACTGAACTGAATCACTACGTACAGCCAACACTGGAAACAAGGAGGCTGCATAAAAGACTTAGAATATGCTTGGAGGAGAATATATTAGAATAGAATATATTTGGAGGAACACCATGGAGCTATAAAGAAAATCCACATTCATCTTCCAACTGTGAAAAAAGTAATTGTAGAAAAAATAATTGGTAGTGTACTTCAGATTGAGCAGATGGATAATGTTGACATTTTGGAGAGTTTAGGTATTACTGATGAAAAGTAGAAATTATATATTCACCTGTTTGCTATATAACTCGGCACTCACTAATGAACCAAAATCATGGACACTGCATTTCCGAGTCATGAAGGCATTTTTGGGAATATCAGCTTAATGTGCCTCATCTAAGCACCTGATCTAAATACATCTTATCTAAGAGCTTAATTTTTAATGTCCGTCTTCTAAAACTCTCACCAGTGTGTCAATTACAGTCACTAGCTTTCTTTTTTCAAGTAACAGTGCAAATGTAGTAAACAGTGTATCACAACTACCCCAACAGCAATCATATGCTGCTTGTCTGTTTGATTACCAGGTGCTTATTTCTGTAATGAAACTGTGGATCCATAGTGAAAAACAAGAGATTGGACTCTTAGGTAGCAGGCATTTGGGAGCACAAATTCACTGTTCATGTGCATATTTATGGTGTCTTATTCAATGGAGTGACAATGGACCTCACAGCTTTTGACCATTATGTACACTTCCACACATACATGTAGAATGTCTTTGAAGCAGGTATACCTATGCTTGCAGGGAGTCATATGTATATTTATACATAAAGTATACCAAATTATCAGAAAAAAAAGGGTTGAAAAGAGCCTACTCCTTCTAGTTAATTCTCTCTTTATTATTATTTTTGAGAATAAAATCCAGTTAAGCCTCATTTCCTCCAAGTCTGTGTTCCACAGATAAGGTTTTTAGTATTGTTTTTTTGAATCAATGGGCATAATGCAGAAAAAGATATTTCTCCCTGCAGAAGATCATCACATTTCCAGAAGCAATACTGGTGCTATCACAAGAGTGGCCCATTTGCCAGAGCACAGCAGTGAGGGAATCACTTCTGAAATGTCATCAGCAGTTCTTTTGGTAGAAACTGTGCTTAAAATAGCCCTGTACACACTGAGGCCTGACTTGATATAAAGATTTCAAATAAGAGCACAGAAAAGTTTGTGCATTTGTTTAGGGGTTTTTCCCTTTATATGTGTTCAATTTTATTCACAAAGACACAGGGCTCGAAAGAGCTGGATTGCCCTTAAGTTTTCTTGCCTATGATGTAAACTAATACTTTTCATAGCATGTTTTTTTTTTAATAATGTTTTAAGTACAAATCAGTGGAGTGTCTGGTCAGACCAAGTCCCTTGAAAGTATCACTGGCTGGAATGCTTTCAAAATGTTTTCGCAACTATTTTTCTATTTGAACACAGAATGATTCATCATGTAACCCTTAAAATGCTGTATTTGTAGACTGAAAGTAAAGCTCAATAAAGTCAAACAGCCATAGGTGAGCTTTGAAATTGGTCTCAGCTCTTTTGGCTTGCAGGTGGCAATCCTTAACCAGCCTGCAGGGAAGTGGTATTTGTTTTACAGCAGAACCACTGTAGAAAATGTTTACATTGTGCATACTCCAGACAGTTAACACACAACACCTAACATGAAATATTTTGTGTTAGATATTATCAGAGCACATCACATTAGCAGTTCATCTAGTCCTGCTTCTACCAGCGGTCAGCATGAGAGGAGCAGAAGGCTGTAAGATGAGCACAAATTCAGGCAGGTCATAAAGTTGTCTATATAACTATCCTGAAATACGCTTTGGCATCTCACAGTCATTTGTAGACCAGTTTTTGTTGTAATAGGTGCTGATCCTGCTGTGAAAGGATGAAATGCACATTACTAACTTGAAGGGGAGAAAAGACTTCATGCTTCACTTGGTTGTAAGAGAAGTGGACTCAGTCTCTAGAGGAAGATCATCTGGGTTGCAAGAATAGCTCAGTGGTTACCTGTTACACAAAGACATTAAAGACTCAGGTGCAATTTCCTACCTGAACTTGAGTCCCTGGATAATTTTGAGCATTCATCGCAAGTGACATTCATCTCTAAGAGGTAGTTTTCTAGTCTACATTATGAAAAAGTCTGTCTTTTGGACAATAGCAAGAGAAAGGACCTCCAGAAAGAGAACCACTTTCAGATACCCCTGAGAGACTTCATACAAAAGCAGGACTTTTTTTTTTCTTCTTCTTTTCATTCCTCTGGACGTGTTCTTCTCTTATGGTTCACCACAGAAGGAGACTTGGGCAACTAACTTTAATTAGATGCCTATTATTTACATGACTAAAAAGTTGGATCCATGTAGGCATTTATGGAAGCTACAGTTTATACTACGAGGAAATGAATTTGTGTCTCTGCATCTTAAATTTTTACCTGCGACATGTGACACCTTCCTCACATTGAGACTGTGGGTGGTGAAATGTTAAAATTTATATGAAACTGTCAAAATGTCAGTGGAGGCCAGAAAATTGCTTAACATAAATATATAAAAAAGGATGCTGAAGTCAATGACCACCAACCCCCAAAAGGTATGAACTGAATGCTTGTATTCAAATCTTGTTGGCATTTTTACTAACTAAAGAAAAATCTGGAGAGGGAAGTAATCTTGGAGTTTGAATGAACTAGATGGTACTTCAAGCAGTAAATATGAAATATATTTTAACTATCAATATTATCACTTAAGTGAAAAAATCACATTTTCAGTAGTGCAAAGTGGATGACATTGTTTATCTGTTTTCAGTTCCATTGAATTTTTCAAGGCAAAATTATCTCTAAGTCGGTTGGAGGTTGTAATAGCAGCAGGTTTTTTTCATTCTCTATGTGTTAAATATCATAGCTCATCTCAAGACCTAATCCAATCTGCTTTTTAACTATTCACACCCTTTATTCGGTAACTATAGTCTGCCTCTTTCAATATTAAAAAGGCAGGACACAGTTCAATTATTTATGGTCCAGATATGAACAAAATGTGGAGTTTGTTCTTTAGAAATATAGCTATGATTTGTAACAGCCATAATGAAAGTTATAAACTTATGCTTATCATGTAGTTCCAACCCAGTATTAGTTTCATAATCTTTTGCAAAAAAAACCCAAAAAAACAAAAAAAACCCCACAAAAACAAATGAAGTCTTTTGTTTTCTTTAGAAAGCAATTGAGTTTTCTTCTGCATAAGGAATTGACTACAACTACAGCTGTGTCAATGCACCTCACAAAGATACCAGTCCTTCATGGAGCCACTTTTGGTCTGAACTTTCAAGGTCTTTGAATGAAACCAACTCTGAAGTAAATTAATATAAAACATTAATGGAAAAATTTGCAAATAAATAAACAAGGATTTGATAATCTGTGCATTTGTCTGGAATCACAGTATACAGAGCAAGTGTTTAGAATCAAATATCTCACTTCAGAACCAGATTTTGCTACCATTACTAGTTATACATTTTGGCCAAATGACCTGTTAGGACGATCTTCAATATTCATATGATGAATGTTGAAAATGAAAACAATTTCAGTAGAAAAAATAATCAATTGTTATCACATTTTGTCACCTCTAATGTAAAGTGAGTGGTGGAAATGCAGTATTTCAAGATATGTCTGCTTTGCTCTGATGCTTTCAGTGTTTTTCTCCCTAATTTTTCATCTCTTCTTTGCTTTGTTTCTATGTTTTGATCTCTTCACTTGTTTGCTCTAACTTCCAATATCACGTCATCATTTTTCTTCCTCTCGAGCACCTTTTTTTCCATGGTTTTTGTGATATTTCAACAAGATACAGTTCTGAATATATTCCTGCGTTTTGGTCTCCATCCAGTTTGATCTCAAATGATTGATTATAGCAGTTCCAAGGGTATAATAGTGAACATGCTCTATGGGTATGATTAAAGCCAGAGCCTCTAAATCCCAATGCATAAAACTCAGAAAAATAGACAAAATAAAACTTGGGAAAAATCTCCATTAACTGGTGTTCCAAATACTTTTTAGTCAGGGGTAGAAATTATTTCCAAAGCCACCAAGTCAGTGGCCATTTTTCTTTTAATTTCTTAGACCTTTGAAAAAAAGTCACCTTTTGTGCCTTTGAACAAATGTACAAATAAATGTACTTGATTAGGGACCTGATGTCAAAGGGGTGGTCTTTGTCCTGGGTGGTTTTTGCCCTAATTTTCCATCATAAGCAATTAATCCACCATTGTGTGCATATCTTATCAGATGCTTTAAAAGCACAGCAATTTAAAAAGTACTCAAATTGAAAACATCATCTAAAACTGCAGTTATCTGCAAAAGGCTAAATGGAAGATTTGGAACAAAATAGCTCCTGGGTTAGAATCTTGTATGCTGTATTAGCCTTGAGCAAAATTTTACAGTGCAGGTACTTAACCTACAAGGAAAATTTCATAATGGGAATACTGAGAGACTTGTAGCTATAACCAGTACTACTGGGCCCCAGTATAATATTTCATTTACATTTCTTAAAAAGCAATTTTTGTCAATCTTGCTGCATGAATGAAAAATCTCATCCCATAGTCTCCAATTCACTACCCTCATGAACTCATAAAAAGGTCTTTTAACCACTGCTGTGATTTTCAAGTGGAAATAATAAAATGGCAAGAGTTAAATATTAATATTCAGCTCTTGCACTGTGCCTTTCTTTGATACCAATTACAACTTGAACTTCACCTAACTCAAAAAGACTGCAGACTTCTCTCAATTAGCAGTAATAGGATTAATACATAGCTTTGGAATTGAAGATTTAAATAGAAAAAAAAAACTTGGCAAATGTACACATGTACCAAATTAATCTCAAAATAAATATGCAGCCTTGGGTGAAATAAGAGGAATGTGGAATGCTAGAGATGTGGGGGTTATTGTGGTTTTTCTGCTGTCTTTACAAATTCTGTAGGTAGCAATGCTTTGAAAACTATCACGGCTGTAAAATAACATCACCTTTTCCTTCTGATGTTTATGCACCCTAGAACGTTGCTGTCATTCACAACAGGTATTCTCCTTTGTAGAGCACCAAAGCTGTTTCTGTTTACCACATTTTCTCCATTAACAATTTCTATGGTTCTCAGCTTTGTGAGTTTTAAGCAATCTCACAGATGCAAATTATTGCATTCAAATAGCTGTCTCCTGAGAAAGAATAAAATATTAGGTGAAAAGTGTTGGGTGGACCAAAGTGTTTTTATACTACAGAAGTGAACAGCATGCAACTGAATTTGTGGAAGAAAATTCTTGTGTTTCTTTACTCATGCTGAGTTGTTTGTGGTTTATTTTGTATTTGCATTTGATGGGCAATGAATGACTTCATTTTCCCTGCATTTTGAGTAACTGCCTCTACATTGTATGATACAATGCCCCAAACTGAGGATGACTCTGTTTTAAGGTGTACCTTTGACTTCTGGAAAAAAAATTGTAATAACCTAAAATTCCCTGTCAAATCAAAAAATGCTGACATCAGTTATAAAGAGCTGTTTGTATTCTTTTCTCAGAGGAAAATATGAGATACTTAATCATGTTTTACTGATCAAAGCTCATAGAGCAGAACATTTGAAGTGTAACTAAACCAATACAGAACCAGCTGTGAGTCAGGACAGATGGAGGTGACAAGTTTAGTTTTTTATTTCCTTCCAAGTAGTGCAGAAATCAAGACCGAGGTTGACCACAGGTTTCTGTTGACAATAACCATGTGCTTCATTTCTGGAAAAAATGCACTTCAGGAAATACCAGAGAACGACTAAGGGCCCTTTCTCAAAATAGTGCCACAGAGATCTGGAAATGAGCATCAGTTGTTGCGCATTTCAAAAATCTGGCCCTAATATTATGACTGATAACAAAAAAGGAAAAGAAAGAGTAGTACCTTCTTGGGTAAAGTTGATCACCGAGGAGGTTTGCTTTATACTTAAGTTCACTAAGAAAAAATTTTCCTGGGAGTGGATATGGCAGCACTCATTATGAGGAAAGACAGTGTAGTCAAGATCACAACAGAGATTAACAAGTGTTTAGAAGAAGGCTGACAATAAAAGGAGCAGAAGCACCATGATGGGGAAAGTGTGAGATCTCTTAAATCCTATTGGTGTCAGCATCTCTTGTTTTGATGGACTTGCAGGATTTATCACAGATAAATCGTGACATTTCAAACATTTCATAAATCGTTTGATTTCAAACACCTGTAGAAGCTACCTGGAACTTCCCTTCATTTCAACACATTTGCCTCTCACTCCAACAAAAGAAGTTAACCCAAAATCAACTGATCTACACATTTTAAGGATTTAATATTTAATCCATAGCTCTAATTTTTAGTGTCCTGCCTCTGAAAAAAAATATTACTATCCGAAGTTTTGAAGTGCTGATCTCCACAAGTTCTAGACTTTTGCTCAGAAAGAAATAATGTATAGAAGTTAATTCAATTATAATATAGTTATTAATTAACCTAATCTTGTTTGGTACTGCTCATAAAATAGACAGGATCATCTGCCTCATGGTAAAAACACAGTGAACTTCAGGAGATGGTTGGAAATAGTCTTGAAAAAATGCATGAGATGCATTGTGACCATTGTGGGGCTAGTAAATGGCAGGTGAGATAAGCAAAATTCTCCCTCTACACAGATGGATCACAACATAGCCCAGAGGTCTCCAGCATACCCAAAATAAAAATCTCACTAAATTCTTCCTAGACTGATTTAAAATTTCCCTAATTTCCTCTTTATAAAGCAGAGAATCACCTAATAACTTTTTCTGATCTGTCCATATACAAAAGTGGCCAACACATGAAAAATATGGACAGTAAAAGTTGATCTGGACAGAACTGAAACCAGTAAATTGCACTTTGGTGAGGAGCAGAGAAGGATGGGATGGACGCATGGGCTCTAGCCATTTAGAGATGGTTGTCATTCTTTCTGAAGATTAAGGACTTGTAGCTTTGCATTCCTACATTAATCCAAAGGCCAGCCATTGTACAAGCTGCCAGCGTACAGACTTCCAGACACTGCACTTGGAATCAGAGCCTTGAGCAAAATGAACTCCCACTTCTACACTGTATTTTTCTGGCTTTACTCTGTCAACCTTACATGGCAGATATGCAAAACTGATTTCAAATGTCTCTAGAAATTATTTGATAACAGAAAGAATAATGAGCAGAGTTGAAGAGGACTCTCTCATGTAGTGGCCGGTTTACTTGCATATTGAAAGAATATAACTACATGAATCCTTTTCAAGCTAAGAAAACTCTTATAGTAAGAGTCATGCACATATGATTTCCTTAAGATGATCTGCACAAGTTTCAGAGCAAATGAAGTAAAGCTCACAGAATAGTGCATGAGGGTTTTTTTTCATTTTTAATATCTTCATATTGTTGAAAAGAAAACAAATAATCCTGATTTTTCTAGGGAGGTAAGGGAACCATAAACATTACAGGGAATTTTAGCATAGCATCCAGTGATTTACATAATTTTTTATAAAATTAAGAGTTGGTTTGAAGCCACAATTAGATCAACTGTTTTTAAAATTGTAACTTTTCCCCTGTTATGTCCAGGTCTGATCTATGCCATCAGATTCTCACTTCTATGACTAATATAAAATTCAGACACAATTTCCAGTTAAAAAGGAAACTATTTCTGCCATGTCTTCTTCCCTTATTTTTTAACTCAGTGACAATTCTGATATCCAAAGTGGCAACTAATTGCCTTGACAATTAAATGGTATTGCCACAGCACAGCCTTTATGCATTTGTCCTAATAAATGTCAGATGAAGCTCAACTGTTCACTTCAGCAGATGCTAATTTAAGCTGAATACTACCAGAATACTATTCAGAGAGAGAATTTTTGCTTAAAATAAAATTAATCTCAGAAATTAAGCGTGGGATTACCTTTTATAAAAAAGTCCATAGGTTATTCATTAAATCTGAATTACTGATTTAACAAACACTCGTATAAGAATCATCAATAATATCTGTTATGTAATTACTAATGTAGTGTATAATACTTAATATCTCAACAGTCAGGTCTCTTCAAAATTCAATTACTATAGCACTTGTCATAGAGACTAGCACTGTTCTTCCAAAGCTCCTTTTTTCCCTAGTGACCCTTCAGTATGACTTCTTCTTTCGCTGCCATTTGTCAGTTCAGGGATAGCATGACTGTCAAGTCAAGTGTAGATTTATATTGGAATCTTAACTCCCATCATGGTCCTCACCTTTCCACTGAAGTCAGTAGGAAGCTGGGCATCCTGTTATGCTTTTAATCCTGGGCCAGCATTTTTAAAAATGCTGATCTTCTTTGCAAGTCTGTGGAGCTTCTCTCTGCTGCAGGTGACAAGAAACAGGGTCTCCTTTCATTAACACTGGAAAAGCCTGAACACCCTCAAGGTAGAGACAGCAGTCCTTGCACTATTGTTCTCTACTCTACAATTGTAAAGTCTCTGTTAATTCTGTTTGGGAGCCATTCACATTCTTCATGGGAAAAAAAAGCTTATCTCTTGCAAAGGGGTTCCTCCCCTATTTGCACCACCCATTTTGAAATACGCATTGAGCAGCACATGGTTGTAAAAATAAAAGTTTTACAGGACCCTCTATTTTGTTCATAAAATTGATACGCTTAGGAATGGTGGTGGACACTGAGCCCAGAAGCTGTGGAAGAGATGTTTTTGTCATTGAAGCCTTTGACAACTAGAAGAATGCAGCTGTTTGCAAAATGCTGATTATGAATTGTCCCAGGACCCTGTAACTTCCAAGCCTCAGTGAGAGACAGCACTCATAGGCATAGGCTAAAACTGTGCCAGGAGCTGTCCTAACAGTGTGACCGCCTGGATGTGTCCTAGACACAGTTAAATGTACAAGTGTGGATAGATAGCTCTCTACTGTTCAGGGTTCCGAGCTGAGAATACATGGGAAGAAATCAGGACATCCTGTGATTAAACCATGGCTGGTTTTCTTCATCCGCACTTTGCCTCCTTCATATCAAGAATCACAGTAGACTTTAAAATGAACCACCCTTACAGTAGACAGCTTCAAGTCTTTAAAAGATTGTTACCTGTGATTCTAATTTTGACACAAAAATCAAATTTTGATTCAGCACTTATGCTCTCTTCAACTACTGAAGACAATGGACCTGCGGAACTTACTCCTTGTGTCGCAGTGACATCAGTGATTTCCATACCACGGGAATTATCACACAGAAGTAGGCCAACAGCTGTGCTCAGATGTGTAGAGGTGTGTGCAAGAATAGACATAGCAAAAATCAAAATGTCTAAAAAAATGAAAAAAAAAAGATGAGGTGTATGGGGGAAAGAATAGAGACTGTGGACTTAAGACAATGTAAGGTTAAAAAGATGAAGTCTGTGAAGTTTGAAAAAGAGAAGAGATATTATAAGTCTACAAAATAATGAGTGAGCCTGAGGATCTTATACAAATCTCTCTCTTAATTTCCCACTTACTCATGTCTTTTGGTCTCCATTCTACTCCTCCTCTTTCCAGAGATTCCAAAATGTATTTTGCTCTCTTTCCCACTTCCCTTTTCCCTCTTATTTATGAACCCCTTCACATAATTTTCCACCCTTCCTCTTTTCTATAAACTTCTTCTTATGATGGTAATAGCAATACAAAATCCTAGTACTTTCTTAATATTAATAAGTGTAAGTATTATGTTAAAAAATAAAAATATTATAGTGCATAGTACTAAAAAGTAAAGTATTTTAAGTGACTGCCATGAAACAATCTGCAGAGACAGACAGCCCTGCTGCTACAAACTGCTTCAGCAAACAGTCCGGGAAGACTTAAAGCGTAACAACCTCAACTACTTTACTTGTGGAAATTTAACATAAAATTAAATTTTAACCCTCAAGCATCATCTCATAAGCTAATTTGAAGCAGAATCAAGAAGTTTTAATAATCCTATACTTTCTCTGAAACAAAAAACATAGAGGTGGAATTTATTTGAGTGTGTTTATGACAAAATGCAGATGCCTGCATCCAAGCTAATTATCTAGACTTTTTTTCTAACAGGGCGAATAATATCGCTTTGAGGGTGAAATCCATCTTACTTCAAAGTACATGCCCAAGATAAGCCAGATAAATTGGATCTTAAATGAATCTGCTTGCCCCACTGGCTACAAAAATTGCTAAGGCATCTAGTTCTGATGTAGACACCTGTTTCAGAGATAGAGGAGAGCCCAGTGAAGGTATTCTGAAACATATTATTAAGCTTTATGGACAGCTGATCTATTCTAGCTTAAGTATCCTTGTGTTTCTGTGTGTTGCTGCTACGTCATTTACACAGCAGTTGTGTTCTGGAGCAAAGCCCTATAATGGTATTAGAGAGCCTATCGAGGCAGATGGGATATATATGTGGATCTGAAAGGGTTCTTCTTGAACAGAGGCTGCATTTTCACGCTTCTAAATTATACATTTTTGCAGGAGTATTAAGACACTGCCATTCTGTTTGCCCTTTCCTACTGTCTCCTAATCTGTCAAAAATCCATCTAAATATTTGCCAATCCACCAAAAAACAAATCAGCTTAAGAAAGTGTTTGCATTGTTGTGGGAAGCTTGGGAGTTGCTGCAATCAACAAACAACATCTAAAAAAGAAACTGGAAAGATGCCAGTGTAGCAGACACTGGGTAAATGAGACTCCCTACTTGGGAAATATAAGGCAGGCAGCACAGGACATTAAAGGTATTTGTGACTTTCAGAATACTTTTGAAAAGCTATGACTTCCCTCCTAGCAATGTCTGGACAGGATCTGCTCTGTATTTAAATAAAAAATTTGCCCACAGAAAGGTTTCAAAAGAGAAGGTATTAAAATTTAGTCCCAGCAGCATAAAATAATTCTTTCCAAAAGAAATATAGCCCTTTATAGACAGACATGTTTGTGAGAAGCTTATATTCAAGCTTCCTTAGTGTCCCAGTTTGCTGCAACAATATTATTCTTCGTAGCCATTCATACAGAAAATCATAGTAGAGTGGGGATTTTAAATTGGTTAACAGGCAGACTCTTATGCAGAGCATTTCCCAGGATATGCAGTCAAGCATTACCCTTATGTAATTACTCGTTACTCAGGTGCCTGAAATCAGCTTCCAATCACTGTCCACAGCATACCTTTGCTGTTTTTTTTGGGGAATATCTTCTCAGTGTTTTTGTATCTCTTATCTGTTGAGGGATTTTTCTGCAGGTTGTCTTTAAATTTCATTTTGCACTACTTAAACAGATAATGCTCCCCAAATCTTTCATGGTAATTTAGATCTTTTCTATACTTTAATGATTTACTGGTCTCTGACTAGTCCTCACCTTCCTACCAGATACCTACTGGATCTGTGGTGATATGAATGAACACAATGGTCAGACCAACCCCAAATACACAGCTAAATCAGTATCCCTAGACCTACTCGATGATTGTTTATTTATTTATATGCATTTTTGATATAGAAATTTGATTTATTATTTTGCTGTAATTTTTCTCATTTCCAATTGATCAAGGTCTCTGAATCAAGTCTTTGACAAAGTTACAGGTTTCCATCACAAAGAGCTACAAGAAGAAAAGTGGAAATGGCCTCAAGTTGCTCCAGGGGAGATTTAGAGTGGGTATCAGGACAAATTTCTTCGCAGGAAGTGTTCTCAAGCACTGGAACAGACTGCCCAAGGAAGTGGCAGAGTCACCATTCCTGGAAGTATTTAAAAAAGGTGTAGATGTGGCACTTAGGCACAGGGTTTAGTGGTGGACTTGGCAGTGTTAGGTTGGCAGTGGAATTGATGTCCTTTTAGGTCTTTTCCAACCTAAACTGTTCTATTATATTCCATTTTATTCTATCTTGTTCATTTAACTGATTGCTTCAAGAATAAAAGATATTAATATTTCCACCAAAACTAACATTTGACAAAAACTGCTCCTAGAGAAAACAAATTTTTCTTCAGAGAGGGTTTCTAGTCAGTATTTTAGCTGAACTTTCACTAATATACTGAAACACTCCTGAGAAAAGGGCAGCAGGGTGTAAACAGAGGGAACAGGAACCTGGCCTTTGCCCAGTGACTGATGGATGCTGTTCCTCACATGTTGCCCTTCACCTTATCAGGCATTTGTTCAAGAGCTGAAGTCACACTTTTTGAGTTACAAATGGCATCCTACTTTCATCTGGGTTTTCTTTTAAAATCTTCAATCAGGATGTTTGCTAAAGCCAAAGCTTCTTACTTTATAGAGCTTACAAATATTGCAGGGCAAAGTCTGGTAGCTCTTTTACTGCCTTGGGTATTTCTGCAGGCTAGCCTGCCTTCCTGGAGAGCACAGGTAACTTCCCTTAATCAGCACAGAAACTAATCTGAATCAAGATTTTGAGTCACAAAAAGAGGTCTCAAGCTTCAAACTCTTTCTTGGGCCTTTGCTACAGTTTTTCTAAAGTACAAAACTAACCTTTTCTTGCTACTTCCCAAATCCTTGATCCCAGTGTTCTCAATGGCATTCTGTGGTAATGCCATTCACTCAAGATGGATTCCCCATTAGTGCTCACTCTGGGCAATGAAAAACCGTTTTAAGACAATTTTATCACCTGACTGCCATGTAAACATGCTACACCTGTGAACACCAGAACTTCTGTGCAAAGAAAATTTGAGACTTGCCAAAGGGGTAAGACTCCATCCTTACATGCTGTTAACCCCAACCTCTCACTTTACATGTTATTGCCCCTCAGAGATTTATAATTCCTCCATTCTTCTCAACAAACCCCTTTTCTCCTTCCAGACAGCCAACAAAGGCTTTGCTGAGAAACCTCCAGCAGAAAATTTACTCAGTAGTAAGTCTTGCTACAGGGCAATGACACTGCATCCTTAACAGCACACTGGCACCCACAAAGGTGAAAAGGAATCATGTCTAGAAGTCAACCTATCTATAGATATATAACTCAAAACACTACTATTTTTTTATGGATTGAGCACAATTTCTTGTCTAAATCCTGACGCTTGCCATAAAAAATTCCTCCAGTCTCCTGATCTTCTTTGAGTTCTTCTGGAGATGTTGCTTCTTTTTCCCTCTGATTTAGGTACAGGAATATTTTTGGATTTCTCTTTTTTTTCTTTCTAGTCTTTCTCTTCAGTAATAAGACTTTACAGATCTTTTTTATTTATTTCTTTATCTCTTTCTCTCCTCTTATTTTTTTTTCTCACCACTTTTCCTCAGCCCTTCCAGTTTCTACCTTCTATTTCTTTTGCCATTTCTCTCTTCTATTCCACCTTGCTTTAGTTCTCTTCAGCCCCCTTTTCTCCACCTTTTCCCACTTCTGTTTGCATTGTGCTTTCCAACCTGCAAAGTGCTATCCCCACAGGCTCTTCAGCACCCTTTGATCACCTTCTAGCCTCTGCAAGCAAGCTCCTCCAGCAGTTCCACCTGCTCCTGTTAACCCAGAGACTCCAAAGAGATTGAGAGGGTCTTGCCTTGGAGCAGGAGCCAGAGGGTTAGTACTGCCCTGAAAGGGGAAGCAGAGAGGGTCAGTTTGCCAAAGCAGGGAGATTGGCAAGAAGACATGGTGCCAGCCACATGCTGCCTCATTCATGTTCCCCCAATTAAAGCAGCCTGTAGGGAAAGTAGCATGCCACTGCAGTGCACTGGTGTACTGACCCCTCCGAGTGCTTGTTAGTGCTCACCATACTCATTTCCTCTCCCTGATTGATAGGACGATATGTGTGTGTATGGCAGAGAGCAGATTCATTACAGCACATTAGCCAGACAGGCAGACAAATGCCCACAGGGGCAGAAAAGCTGTAAGGAATAAATAAAAACTTTATTATTTTTCTAAAACTTCTTTTCCCCAGGCTACAGTGAGGAATACTGGAGGAACGGGAGAGTGGAGAGAGCCCAGAAGAGAAGGGGAGTGGTGTGAACTGGAGAGAAAGTTTATTAGCAGTCAAAGAAAGGTTTAAAATATTCATTGTTGGATTCAGAGTTTGGATAGTAGCTGACTCTCTATTTATATTTTTATTTTCAGTCCCACTGCTAAATAGGAAAGAAAGGTTCAGTGCACCAGATACGAAGTTATTAGAACATTCCTGATGTAACATGTCTGAAATGTCTGAAATCTGGCTGCTCCACTTACTGAAATTTATCATCCCTCAGTTTTAAAAATTAAAAACAAACTAGTACCAGCCTTTATCAACAGCTGCCACCATGTGGTATTTGAAATACCACAGTTACTTCCAAATAGAAAGAAATATGGTGGCATCATCTAATCTGTTCAGTGATGAGTTTTAAGCATCCACTCAGTAACTCACATCTCCTAAGAAGTGATGTGGCTGTGGGGCAGCTCTGCACCCCCGCATACACTCTGCTAAGGCCAAGGAGTAGAGAGCCTCTGCAAAACTGTCCTTGACACCATAGCCACCTGCCAAACCACTTGCCCATCACTCATCCTTGGAGATGGGGGACAAGACCGCAGTACAGAACTGCCCCAGGCTGTCAAAAGCAGTGCATGAAAAAAGTGTATTCCCAAATGGCTGCTGCCAAAACCTTTTCTGCCAGACACAAATTTACCAGGTTGCAGAATCCTCTCTCCCCCTGTCATGAGATGCTGCCTGCTCTGACACGGGGCAAGAAAGCAAACACAGAGCTGGTGAGCCCTGTTGTCACTGCCCTCTGGCTGGACCTTAGCCTATCTGCTGCCTGGAAATACATTGTGTTGTGGAAAGAAAACTCCAGAGATATTCCTCTATCCAAAAGGGAGATAGAGTGTAAATTGTCAGCCCTGGACCATTAGAGAGTTGATCCAAAAATTAATGATTCAAAGAATATGTTTTGAGGCAGCGCAGGGACAAGACCTAGTTAGTTTAATACCTTGATATTTGCTTGCTTGAGCCCTATTTATTTTTTAGAACATGTTAGTTCCAGAAGCTTCATCCTCACCTCTCTCCTGATTTCATTTAGGTACACGCCAAAATGAGCTAACAGTGTTGCAATTAAGAATAGCTTTCGGCAGATAACACAGCATTCTGAAATCTGCTTTGTAAATATCTGTTGGTGATATAGGTACCTCTGAGATTGCTGGAGCTTTGTCTGATGAAAAGTGTGTTCCCATTGGAAAAAATCCATTGAACGCAGGATACTGTGAAACTGGCATATGACACTGTGAATAATGTGCATGGGCTTCTTCTCGAGGGTGCTTGTCTGGCCACTTTTGATCCTGTAGCTTTCCTCTGAGCTGAAACTGTAGTCCAGTGAGTGCCTGCAGCATTGCTTTATTTCTTCCCTTTCCACTATTCGCAGAGCTGAAAGAATCACTATAAAACACACACAAAATAGAAGCAGCAATTTAATTTCTTGAACAATGTACTTCTATCATTAAAACAAAACAAAACAAAACAAAACAAAACAAAACTTCAGTATAAACTCAAATTAATATTATGGTTATAGGGCACCCATAAGGACACAATCCCTAACATAGTACCAGGAAAAAAAGGACAAAAAAAAAAAAAAGATGAGAAGAAACAGTTGGCATTCAGTTAACAATCATGTTTGGAGGTTTGTGACTGACTTTGTTATTCCAAGGGAAGCCAGGTACCAGGCTCTTGGGATTAGGTACAAAGGCAAGAAAAAAGTGGACACGTATGAATCTCAAAGGTGACTGCTGGGTTAATAAAACAGTCTGTTTTCTGTTCACCCACTCTTCCTCTCAGTGTGCAAGTACATTAAAATATGTCAAAAGGAAAGCAATTTGCTGGGGAAAAATAATTCAGCTAAAAGTCAAAATTTCCAGCTGGTGTGTTGCCTTGGTGTGTGCAAGTGCGCTAACAAAGTGACCCACACATCTCACTGGATGAAAGTTGGTATCCTCATTAAAGTAGAAACAAACACTTGAAAACAGGAACAACTGCCAGTTAAAAAAAAGGACCGCAGCTGAAATGAGAAACCTTCATTTTTCTCCATTCTCTTTCCTACTTGGTCTGTGGCAGATACTATATATATATATATATATTTAAGTAACAGTTTGAAAAGTAATGAAAGCGAAACTGATTTTGTATGCAGTAACCATTCCCATTTGCTGGAGGAATTGTGTTGCTAACAACCATCCACATTTTTGTCATGTGTTTAGAAGAAGAAATATTTTCACAGTCCAGTTTCTAAACTGCCACATACAACACAAGGGCTGGTTCCTGCAAAGAGTCACCCTTTCAAAAGTGAGTAGCTCTGGAGAAGAAAACCTTATATCAGAATTGCTCACACTAGAAAGTTATTGTAGGATCAACCTCCAACCCTTTAAAATAAAGGCACATTTATAGTCGTGTATACTGCCTTTGCCCCCAGGAAACACAAAGAGTCCTGAACACAATCACTAATTCACTGCAGTGTGAACATTTTATGTAATATGAGCAGCACGAGACATTAGATCTCCTGTTCCTTGGCCCAGGCCCTGACAGAAAGCACTATTAGATAAACAGAAAGCAAAATGAGGGAAGTGGTACACCTCAGTGTGAGCAGCCTTTTGTTTATTGATGGCAAGATTTTCCCTGGAGGTGAAAAGAAATAGAAAAAAAAGGAGTAAAAAAGTATTCTAAAATCTCTAATGACTGCAGCAGAGTTTATTATGATGAACTACAGAACCCTTTCATGGGTGAGGTTGGAAAGACCTCTGGGGATTATCTAGTCCAACTGCCCAGCTCAAAGCAGGATCAGCTATGTTGCTCAGGGCCATGTTGAGTTTTAAATATCATCAAAGACAGAGATTACACAACCTCCCCAAGCAAACTACTCCAGTGTTTCATCATTCATACACTAAAAAAATAATTTTCTTCTGAGGAATTGAAATTTCTCCCACTTCATTTTGCGCCTATTGCCTCTTGGACTATCATTAGGCCCTGCTAAGACCCCAGCTTCACCTTTTTTCCTCCTCATCCAGTAGGTGTTTCTACACATGAAGGTCATCCTGAGCCTTCTGTTCTCCAGGATGAGCAATGGTAGCTCTTTCACCCTCTCATAACTCACAAATTCGAAGCCCTTCAGCATCTTTGTGGCCCCTTGCTGGACTGACCCCTGTTCATATTAGGCAGCTCAGAATTAGACCCACACTCCAGCTGTAGCCTCTGCAGTGCTGAGGAGAGGAAAAGGATCACCCTTAATGCAGTTATGTGCTGTGGTTTCTGATGCACCCAAGGAGAGGCTGTTGGGCTTTCCTGTAGAAAGGATGTGCTGTGGGCTCATTGTCCACCAGAGTGTCCAGGGCCTTCTCTGCAAAGCTGCTTACCAGATATCCAGCCCAGACTGCACTAGTTCATGCAGTTATTCCTCCCCAGGAGCACAATTTGACATTTCATTTTATTGAATTTCTTGAGATTTCTTTCACCCCGTTTCCCTAGATGGTCTCTCTGAAGAGCAGCACAGTCATCTGTTATAGCAACCAGTTCCCCTGATTCTCTGTTGTCTGCAAAATTGAACTCTGTCCAACCATCTACGCTATGAATGTAGATTTTAAGTAATATTGGACTCAGTACTGAGCCCTGAGGAGCACCACTAGTTACTGGTCTCCAGGCAGTTTTTGCAGTGCTGATCACAGCACTTTAAGCTCGGCAGCTCAGTCAGTTTTCAATTTACTTCACCATTTACTGTCTAGTTAAAAATTTGTCAGTTTGCCTATGATGCTGTAGGAGACAGCTTCAAAGGCTTTATGAAAGTCAAGGTACCAGCTCATCCTCTCACTATAGAAACCTATCAGGCTGATTGTGCATGATTTTGCTAGTTCTTTAGTCTTCATTTCGCTGTTGATCTATCCGTAGAAACAATTCATGACCTTCTCCAGAGTCAATGGCAAAAATAAAAACGCCCTCTTACCTTCAGGCCTGAAGTGGCCCTGCAGTTGGACTAGATGATGACTGTAGATCCCTTCCAACTGAACTATTCTTTTCAATTCAAATGGACTTTATTAATATAGCCAATGTTGCAGTGTATATCGACACGGCCTTTTAAAATGTACATTATATTTCTGATGCATACAATTCCTTCCCCAGTTATGCAAATGCCTGCTTAGGGTCTTTTCAAAAATTTTATGGACCTGTTAAACTACAATAACCATTAAAAACTGTCATGCACTAAGATGTCCAAGAACATAACAAAAACTTTAAAACATTATTAGTTGCGCCAGCAACAGCAATGAAGAAAAAGAAGAAAGTCTTGGGAGATTTTTCCATTTGACCAAGGTTTTGTCAATGTATTTCTTACCAGATAATATGAGCTAAAGAGGGGATAGCTGTAATTGCATACAAATGCAAGTTTTAACACTCTAACATCCCCTCTTCTTTTTGTTCACAAAATAAACATCACTTCTGAAACTTATTCCAGTAATTTTGACCCCTGAAATTTGACCCCATAGAGCACTGCTTGAGAACCTACAATAAATGTCAGGACAAGGATCTGGCTTTTTTCTTTCAGAGCACCTTCAGTTAAGGCTCTGATGTTACATACATCACAAAAACTGCAGCACCACTTCTCACAGCAGCCTCTTCTAATAGATACAAGTAAGAGGGAAAGCTGAGGAACAGTCTAGCTAACACACCTGTGCTTATTCCTGATTCAAAAATAAAATGGAATAAAGTGCTGTATCTCCTAACTGCTGATGTTGTTCCTTAGCCACAGAGAGTTCTTTTGTACACAGGCTTTGATCCATTGTGCCTGCATTATTTACCTGCTCTCCAGGTACGTGCATAATCAGCTCCAGACTAAAGCTCAGCAAAAACTGAAGTCTTCCCATGTGCCCAGAAGGTCACCTTGCTCTTGTGCCTGAGCATCAGGCTGCCTTAACCATGGGACTAGCTGGTGTTGCTTCCCAGCTGTTCTGCAGTGTGAACGGTTTCTCCTCTTTACCTCCCTGGCCCTCATTCCTATTTTGGACAGACTACTTCCATGTGAAAACCTGTAAAGCTCTGAAATATGAAAAATGAGAAGGTGGCTGTACCTGCCCATTCCTGGTCACCACAGTCTTATCATGCCTGTTTGATGGTCACACTTGCATACTAAAAACCTAATCTTGCAGTCCTTTTGCAAACTAAACTCCCCATTGACTGATATGTCTTTGTATTAAAAAATTTACTGGATATGCAGAGCAGCAGTTCTGAACAAAGGAATTTAGTCATTTTTTTTTCATTTTTCCTTTCAAAAATGCCCTAAGGCAGTCATCTATTTCAGTCAATGGAAGGCTGAAAATGTTCAATCAAAAAAAAAATCTATTTTTGCGCGATAGAAACATAAAAGACATCTAAAAATCACAAATATTATTTTTGTACACATTGAGGACTAGCTATCTTCACATTTTATTGACCTTTCTGTTAACTCTTTACTTGCCAATTTTTTGCCTGGAGCTACTTTTGACAGAAGGAATATGTGTTTATTAAGGAATACAGACTTATGGTCTTTTAGTTATATTATTGGCAGAAAAGGAGGACAGTTACATACATAAGTGTTAAGTATAAAAGACATACAGAAACTCCAAACATATTTCCATTTCTAAAACATTCATTTATCTGAGCAATTTTGCAATTAAAAACTAAAATTAATTTAAATTAGTGTTTTGAAACTGAAATCCAACTTAACTTACATGGTTTGCACAATATCTTACAAATATCCATCCTATTAATTTCTACCATAATTTGAAATACAATTTCCTTTCTTCAGAAGTGTTCAAGTAGTACCAGCAAATTTTTTAAAAATCATGCAATATATTTTTCTTTTATTCTTTATAGTTTCAGGCTTTCAAAATTTTCTTGTCGGACCATCAACTCAAAGAATTCCAACAAACACAAAACAATTGAAAATTCTGTTAAAATTAAAACTATGCATATGTTATTTCAAAGTAAAAAATATCATAAGAATTTTGCATGAATGTTAGTTTCAAGTGAAAGGTAAATATAGACTGGTTTGGAAATATTCGAATATAATCCATTAACTCTGATCTGTAGCAATGGCAAGCAATAAATGTGTATTTATGTTGGTAGCAGTTTAGCTCTTGCCACTCCAGTAAAAATAAAATTGATGTTTAAAAAATCAACAAACTTTATGTAATTAAAATTCTGGCTGCTTTTTTTTTTTTTTTTTAATTTCCAGTTTGAGTAAAATATAAGGTACAGAAATTCTGAAAAAGAAAATTTTACGCTCTACAAAAGGCATAGGTAAAAGTAGGATGAGTTCAAATATTAATAAAGATTAAGATAATGAACAAGTTGGCTTACTTGGGAACTGGAAAGATAATTCACTAAAATAGAATTTCAGCAGTGTGGAAAAGATGTATTGGTGCAATAAAAGACAGGCATGAGAACCAGTCAGACAGCTGAATTAAGTTATAAAGGCGGACGCTAAGGAGATTTGGAAATAAACATCCAGATGCATCATATTATGACTCAGACAAAAGCTCTGCTGTAGAACACTAACACCTGAGAATCACACCTAGGATAATATAATGAGCAATTCATATCTTTTTGAGCAGGCTATACCAGAAAGATTAATAAAGTGGAAGGAAATTAAATGAAAGTAAACAGCAAGCATTAATAAGGGACTTAGAATCTGAGCTATGAAGAAAGCTGGAAAGAATTACATGATAAATACAGTGCTTCTGACATGATATATGTTAAAAACATGCATGCCAAGAGAGAAACAACTATTAAAAGAAGCAAATAAGTTATCCTTGTAATTCTGGTGATATTAAGAGTATTAAGTAGAAGATCACAATTCTTCATAGAAAATATTTTAAAATGGGGATATATTGTTCCCCCCCCAGCCCCCCAAAAAAAAAGTGATATAATCCCCACCACTTGATTTGTTTAAATTGAGACTTGGCAAAACATTAGTGAAGTTATTGTACAGTAGGTCATGATCCTGTATTGGCAGGGGATGGACAAAATGACCTAGCAGGGCTTTTCCTTCTCAGTCTTCTTTGATTCTAAAAGGCTCTAAGTCAGATGCTTCCATCATTTGTCTACAAGATCAGCAAAGCTAGAGCTACCACAGGGAGACCAGTAAGGGTGAGGGTGAAGGTAGACTGGCTAATAAAATATCAGAAGCCCATAAAAGTCAAGAAATTCTTTCTCTTTTATTGTTATAAATATATAAGTATCTTCTTTTCATGGTTCAGTGTGAATGACTGCACAGAAAACTAAATTTTAAGACATTGAAAAGCAAAATAAGTGTAGAGGTCACTACTGCAGAGGGACCAGGCTGGAGCAGCCGCCAAAGAAAATGTGTAGTCCCCTGCCATCAACTTTTTGAAAATGCAAGTCACAAAGGTAAGGCAGCAGCAGGATTTAATGCACAAACTTTTTTCCTGATTACCATTCCCATAGAAACAAGTTTGTGAAGAAAAGCTCCTACCAATAGTTTTATTGCTGCCTGTCTATGCTATTTCCAGTCTTTCTTTAACAATCAAAAGTATTAGAAAGTAACGTTTGAGAAATAACCTAGAACCAAAGAAAGCTATTTCATTTGAGGATGTTCAGGACAAACCCAGTGACCCTGGTGACAGTTAAGGTTTCTTGTTATGAAAGCAGGAGGTGGTGACACATGACAGCAACCACTGGTTATTAAGGTCTGGTGTGGCCTGGGTCTGTTGTGAACAGAGTCTGACCATCATCCCTGGAATTCCTACCTCCACTCTAGGTCAGAAGTGTGTTGGGCGTCAGGCTTACAGCGTGTGAAAAGGACAGCTAAATATTGCTGCTACACCTCCATTAAGGTTGTGTGTCATGCTGACCTTCTGCAGAAGTGCCCAGCCTAATGCACAGGTGTAAAAAGACAGAAAGGGCAGCATCAGGAAGTCTCCAGCTAATGACCTACAGAAGTGGGGGTGTCTGTGCATGTAGCACCCTGTTTTGCCTTACAGCACTCAAAGTGGAAACTAGAACAGCACATGGCTGATTAGTATATCCAAATGCTGATTAGTACTGTCAATTTTGTTAATGAAAACATTAGGGACTATGAATATTATGTATAGGCATCTCTTCAAAAATAATGCATCTGCTGTAAATGATCAGTCTGGATGTTGGCATAGAATGTGTAGTTTGATTTGAAAAGTTCCTTTTTAGCTTGGGACCGTTTTTTGCTTGGGACTATGCTGATATTTAGGTTTCCAGCTCACAGAGCCAAAACCAAATCTGGTAATAACCAGTACAAGGGCAACTCTTCTGTACGAGGGCTTCTGGGAGCAGATGACCCCACTGTGCTGGGCAGTTCAGTTGCTGCCCTGGGGAAGAGGCACTTTATGGATAAGAAGGAATCAAATTTCATCGGGAAGCTGGAGTCAAGATGAACAATGTAACTGTCATTTTGGTGGGATTGTTTTGTTCCATTTAGATAACTCACTAATCAATACAACAAATTGTGTTCAAAAAGATAAAAGCACAAACATTTATAATACAGCCTATAAGGATACATGCTTGAAGAACTGTGTAACTCCATAAAAGAAATTAATACTTTTCACCACCAACAATAAAGAAATAAACACAAAGTCCTTTGATTGGTACACTTGATACTGCCAAGACATGAGAATCCTGTCCAGCCCAAACAGATGGAAGAACTAACCTCTCTTTGTCACGCCACATTTTTGCCACCACATCATGAAGTTCCTGTCTCAGTGAAGCAGCAGGATTAGTTCAAATTAAATGCCTGGGACTGTGTAGGGGCTAGAGATGCTGAGGAAAACTCCATACAGCCCTCTCCATCTTCATTCCCAGAGCTTAACTCACAAGGTAGACCCCTCTGCTGACAGTCTGCAGGCATCCTGATCAAAACTAGGTGTACTGCAAGCACAGTGACACAAGCACAGAGGCATCTCATTACGGTCAAAAGGCACAACTCTGGTACACTACTTCCCACTTACACCCAGAAACTTCAGCACCCAACCCAGGCTGCTTCCTGACCCAAACTGGGTCTTCTGCAGTCCTTTGGTGTCCCTTCAGTTAGAGCCTTAGTACCTCCTAGGCAATGTAATGCAAGGTTCTCCATGACCTTTGATAGAGTATTCGTCCTTCAGACGAATGAAGAACAAATTCAATTTCCATGGACCCCCTAATGAAAATACATTGTATCCTGTACGAAATGCAAATTCAGATCAGGTAAGTCTGACAATCTCTCCTTATGCAAAGTATACCTAAAACTGTTATGAACCCATTAATTTCAATAATGTACAAAAATCATGCTTTTCATGAAATAAATTTTAAAAAATCATAGTTTGGGTTTAAACTTCTTAACTCTTCACATGTTTTTCGGTATCAGAAGAGCCGTAAGTTTTATTTTTGAAAGACACAATGTATGAGATACTATCATATTCAAAAAAATTTGAGGGAGTGAGACATTAAGAGAAAAAGCACAGAATACTAACAAAAATATCTTCATTGCGTGTACAATCACATGACTTGTTAGGGGCTGCATCTCAGAAGAATACATCTGGTTGTATTTTTCCACCAAGTATTAAACTCCCTAAGTATTGAGGGAGGAAGTGAAGAGAAAGTAGCATTCAATAAATGAGTATATACAGCTGAAAAAAGCTGCCTATGACATGAATAGTTATGTCATGATGTCCCAAGGAGGCCTTGCACTCTAATATGTTGAATGTAACCTTTCTATAGGAAAAAAATATGAGGTCCTCATGCTCTAGACCTTGGGCTAGCCTTGCAGCAGCCACCCACACAAATTGAGAGCAAGGCATAATCCTGTCAGTCTCACATTTTCTCTGAGAAGTCTTTAACAATGTGTGCAGCAGACCTCTTACCAGAAGCACAGTTGCTACATATTAAATCTGATGAAGAGCACAAAAATTCCTCCACAGACAGCCTGAACACACAAGTATTCACAGATAGTGTGAATACCTGCTGGCCAGTTTTAAGTTCCTGGTATTTCTCAACTTTTCAATAGGAGAATTTCCTGCTTTTGTGTTCTTCTGCATCTCCCTGTCTCTGTACCAAGGGAGAGTCCTGGAAATGAAGAAGAAGCATCTCTTTGATCTTTATTTTGTGACCTTCAGCAGGCAAAAGAGCAGCTGTGCAAAATTTTTTTCTCAATCTCTGCAAATATATGTTGCAGCAATGCTCAAAATGATACAAGAGATTTGTTGCTACAGTTTAAGTAATCCCAAGAAATTATATGTAATCTACAACTATTGAATATAATAATATGATAAGATGATGATGTCTATTATTATTATCATCATCATCATGTTTTACATAGATAAGACTTTCTGATCCTTAGTAGCCTGCTGGGCAAAGGTAAAGTACCATTTTTACCTCATGGTAGCACAGTTGTTTTTCAAATAGAAAACTGTATGACATTTTAATGTTGGCCTAGTGTATTTTGTCCACAACCTTTCTCTCAGAGGTGCTTTCTATACAGAAACATGCACACAGAAATTTGCCTGGGGCCATGTCCAGGAATGAGAACTTCTCAACAAAAATAGTTCAGAAACAATCATATGGTTAACAAGTTTAGACAGACTAAACAACAGATGTTTCTGTAATGTTCACCAGAATATTTTTATGTCAGGTTCACAGATATTTTTAAAAATCTTTTAATGCAGCCCAAGTAGTCCCTCCTGCTGTTTTCAGGATAATTTTTATTCTAATGTAATAACTTCAGTCTTTGAGCATCACTCTCTAAGGGTGCCCTGTACTGACAAATATATTTACTTGTTACGTCTTGCTTGCTTGCTCCAGATCTGCTTTTCCTCATTGTAGGTGCTGGTATGGTGAAGGACATGGATGGATTGTCTCAGTGCTGAGTTATGTTATCAAGTAAATGCTGATTTATACTTCCTGCATTCAGAGTTCACTTCTCAGGACAATTGATCTCTCATAATTCTCTTTCAGTCTATGATGTTGCAAAAATTATATATGCAATTGTGTAGTTTCCTTGCTAGATAGTTATAATACCTGCAAAAACCGTCAAACTTTAACCTGGGCATGATTATAAAATACCATTTTTTAACTACAGAAAACTGCTTTAGAGGGAGAAAACCTGATAGTTTTGCCTTTTTCACATGCTTTATTTTTGCCTTCTCAATTCAAGAAGACTCATGGCATAGGAATAGAAATGCATATCTCCTTGGAGCTGAAAAGACTTAGAGATTGGGGATGCCATACATAGTCTCTTATTACTCGTATTCAAAACAAGGTTTTAAGTGCAAGATACACATCCCAATTTTAAAACTAGAATATGGGTCTGCAAATCTGAGAGAAACAGAAAAACATCTGAAACCTTTTTTTTCTAGTGTAAGTAGGAAAAATATTTTGCAGATTAAAAAGAAATGTAAGCAAAAGTCACCTGATTTTTTGTACTGGGTTCTTGATATGGTATGTGCACAGCACCAGGTAGAACTTCTCTCAACTCATCAACAATTATGAAGTGAGACTTAAAGTGCAAGAGAAAAGGATCAAAGCTTTTGCCTACCCATAGTTATATTAAAATGAGTCCTGAGTCCTAAGATTAGGATTTTAAATCTCCTTGATTAATCTTTAATAAATGCCACCACAGATGTATAGTAACTACATTTAAGCTACCAGTCTGACTATGGAATTGGCAGTAGCAGGCTAATAATATCAGTTACAAGAATCTTGTGCATTCTTCAAGTTTCACTATTTGCCTTTCCTCTGGGTCTTTCTCTTCTCACTTTTCCTCCCTGGGTAATATTTTTCTGTGCTGGACCTGCAGGGATAACAGGCCAATACTTTTTACTCAGACAGTTCCCTTCTTGTTCTTCTTCTGGGATACAGCTTCTTTTCTCATGACTGCCACAAAATGGAAGTTTGGCCTCCTAAATTACTGGATCTTAATGATAAGGCCATTTACCTTCACATATCAGGGCCCCTTCAAGCAATGTGCTGCCCTTGCCTCACTACACTGTGACTGTCTATTAGGTTGCTTCTGTGAGATTTCTGAAAGATTTTCCCGTCTTCTCTTTCACCTTTCAGTCTTTGAGCATGAACCTGCAGGGCTGCATGGAAGCAATGCACAGAGGGGCCTGAGGACAAGAAGAATTACTCTCAAAGGAGCACTAAATACCATCCCAACCATTCTCTGCTGACAGAAGCAGAGATCAGTGCTCCTGTCCTGGCACTCTGGAAACCTTCGACCTGATTAAGTGATTGATTACATGTACACTGTTGTCATATAAATAAACATCTGGTTTAATACACATATAAACACACTGCTGGAAAAAATACCAGTTACTGAGTTCTTGAGAATTATTCTGTATTAATTACAGCTGCTACCTTTTTCAGAATCCTCTGATTTAGGATCTTTCCTGTTCACCTGTCTCAAAGTACCCATTACTAATGTGCTTTTCATGTAAACATATTTATAAATGGCCTCTCCTGTTTAAGTTTTCCTTGAAAGAACTTCCTTCTAAGAAGGTTGTAACCTGTGACATATAACACCTTTTTAAAAGATAAAAGCAGCACTGTGCAATTGGTTTATGAAGTGAAAAACCCCATGGATGTGTTGAACTTAACAACTGCATCTGGAATTTGGTTAGGACATAGTTCAGCATTCCTCATCCTGATAAAACTACCATGGAATCTGTGGTGATTGCAATGAAACCCAATGTTAGAGTTCTTTTCATTCAAAGAATAACTCAGCGATGTAAAGTGTCCCACAGCTCCCAATGGCAACAGTGGTACTTTATTACATAATCAGCTATTTTATTTAAGTATTTCCACAGTGGTGTACAGCACCTAGACTGTTCCTCTGTATGTCTCACACTCATTAAATAACTTTCTTAAGTTCTGACAAGATCAAAAAGCATGCACAGCATACTAATGCAGTGCACAATCATATACAGATGTATACATCTGCCTGCCAAAGACCCAACAGGTGTAGCTCCCTGGAATGTTCTGTTATCACTGAGTTAACGTTTTAAGGAAAAATCCAACAAGATATACTGGATTTTAACCCAGCAATATTAAAACATGGGTACAGCTACTTCAGTACCAGCAGATACTTCCTTTAGTACCATTTAGAGTAGCCTCTAAAAAGAAACTCCTGTGTTAAAACATCATGTTCTATAACAGACAAGTCCTGAGAAACCTTTTCTGTGTTACAGGGATTGACCTCTCTTTTTCAAGATCTGCTGTAATACCTTGCCCAAAATAGCACATCGCCTTCAAAAATATTGCAGACTTTTGTTTACTAAAAAAAAGTTTACACTGAGAATCAAAACTATATGAAATAAAGTTGCAAAAAATAATTTTGATATGATCATTAATTATTTTCTGTGCAATTGATATTTGATAAAATTTCAGAAGAGTTATATAAATATATGAATTTTACAAAATATTACTAAAACTTTTAAACAATGTTTATGTAAGCAAATAAAATATTTTTGAAGATGCTCAAATCAAACTACATTTAATACATTTTGATTACAAAGGTAAAATATATGCATGAAAACCATTAACACATTAAGAGTCACTAATAGCAATACAAATAGACACTCAACTAATGTCACATAATGTTATACACATATACCATGATGCTTCTATAATCCTACAGATATTTTGTTTTTGGATTATTCCATTTTGAAGATATATATTTGCCATTTAATGAAGAAAATCACTTTATGTAAACAAAAAAAATTTAAAATACTTGTTTTGCATGTTATCGTGTGTTTTGTTTGTTGTTGTGTATTTTGCTTGTTTCCTTTACCGAAAATCCATTTTAACAGAAGACTGGTAGTTTAAGCTCCAGCTACAGAAAACAGATATATACAGTTTTTCCTAGATTATACCCCTTTATTTTATAACTGTCTCTAAACATAGGGGGCTTTTTCAAAACTTACATCTTTATGTTGCAAGAAGAAGTTAGACATCTGCTGCAGTCAAAGAAGTTAATAATTGGATTTAATGGCATTCTGTTCAGGAACATTCAGTAGTCTTGTTTTATGACAGTTATATGAAAGTTTCCAAGAGCTGCCCACATTTGCTATCAAAGAACCCTACAACACTTTTGCTTTAGTCAGAGAATCATTGATACTCTAATTATAAAAGCATACTTACTAGTCAAACTGCTCCAGGATTTCTACATCACAGCTTATTCACTGAATCAAAGAGTCTTTTCTCCTGTCATGTTGATTCGCAAAACTTACACTTGTCATTACTGCTCTAGATGTAGTTTGGGATAATTGAAAGCAAAATTCAGAATTTCAGGATCACCTTTTCCTCCCCTCTCTTTTTAAACATTTATTTTTCAATGCTTTGCTTACAGTCCTATAACAAATACTGCTACCATGCTGGTTAAAATCTCTATGCATAACAGCTAATTGGCTATCTAAGACATCTTCTTTCAGTGAGCAATGGTTATTGAATTGAATACAGTGGTATTCTTGGAAAGGGAAAAAAAAAGACAAGAATAATGGGCACTAGAATGACCATACAAAAAGAGGAGAAATCTCAGATTAGCCCGAACTCCCAGGCCCTAATCACTGACAGAAGAATCTGGTAAATCAAGGAAAAAGACATCAATCCATTCAAACAGGATTAAGGGTTTACACTGAAAACCAACAAACTTGTTAGCCTTTGTGGGAAAAATTTGCATCAGGAATTTTTTAAATATGAAACAGAGAGCTAAAATATTTCCAACTGCTTATTTAGTACCTCACATGAAAGAGAAGAAAACAATACCACAGAATATAAAATCAATGCTTAAGTAAACTGATTCATGTGAGAATGTTGCAGAGTGCAATGAACAGGCAATAATTAATATTTGAAGCTGTAAGATTATTGGCATAAAAATAAATATTTATTACTAGAATGTATTTTTGAGTGTTTTGTTAACAAAGAGACATATGGGGGTTTTGTAGACTTTCAATCTTCAGATTAGAATTACATACCTCATGTGGTGGACATTTACTAGTGCTCTGGAAAAAACTGAGAGAAATTGCTGTGACAGAAATTTCCTTTCTGATTACAGAAGACAACTAACAAATTTGTTTTCCCCCTTTATTTAGTGGAAAAAGAAAAGCAAGGTGTTGTACATTATGGTTTATGTTATCCTTAATTCTCTTGACATAGTGACTATAATTTAAAAGGACATAAAACAAAAGGATGAAAATAAAATTTCTATGGTACATGCAATATCATCTACACCAGCTTTATATCATTGTTGCTGATGCTTTTACAAATGAAATTTTATTACTCATAATATCATCATATCAATCATTCTAAAAATAGGCCTGTTACACAGCTTTTTCTGTTTTAATGAATAGCTAAATCAAATTTTAGCTAAATTATTAACCATAGTTCAGATTAATGAACATTATTTTAAATACATTTGTATTCTCTGTTACTGTTAGAAACCTTTGAAAAGGAGGGTTAGAAATCATGATTTTAATACCTATTTCTTTCACAGGACCAATTGTTTATCAGGAGTAAAAACTGTTGTCAGTTTTTATTTATTTCCTTTTTTCAATAATTATTGGCAGTCCTGATGAAATTCCAGTTGTGAGATACCCATAACTTAGAATAATTATTTGATTTACCAGTATCTTCTCTCTACTAATAGTCTCTCTAAATATCCTTAAGGAAGTTTCTTTTACAATAAATGTGTGGTAGTATACATCTTATTTATTAAATGTACAGTGGACTTCTTCAATCCTAGTCAGCATATACAGTATGCCAGAAATTTAAATAATGACATTCTATGTGGAACTTGTTATTGGGCTGGGAATATTTGACCTGGAATGCCATTAACTTAACTTATACATTTTAAAATCATGTTTGAAATGCTGCAAAACTAAGATTGTAGTGAATTTAATTTCAAAGTCATTTTGGATGTCCTTTTAAACTGTATGTGGCAATCCTTGATTTTTGCACTGATGCTAAATGTTAATGAACAGAGCCACCGTGTAGCATTTCACCTAGAGCAATGAAAACATTAAAATCTCTTTAGAAGATTGAATAAAAACTTTATTTTATAAATATAATCCTTGTTGAAGCTATACCATTTCACTGTACTTTTGAAATAAGAGCACATGGAAAATATGGAAGAGTTCCTTTGAGATATCTAACTAAAGCTACAAAATGAGCACGGTACAGTATTTCCAAGGAACACGGTTCAAAAGTTGTACGATTACTACTAAGGTTGTTTTATTCTTTACCACATTTGGAACAGGAAGTCTGTGTTGTTCTTGAAGAATTCTGAAAAGCAATGTCACAGTCTGATGACCTCTTCTCCTCATTAAAACGTTCCCAAAGACAGCTCTCTGCATGATGTTTTGTAGCTTCAGCAGCCATGAACTAATTTGTACCTCTTATTTTGATCATGCACTGGTGAAAGAACCAAACAATATTTTTCTTTAAACACAGAGAGGTCTTTCAACAGCTCAGCATGCACTTCTACCCTCTTTTTAATCTTGGAGCACCTATTTATTTGCTCTTTTCACCACTAAATCTTCTTTGCTCCCTTCTGCCCCCCTGCAAAGCTGCTAGTTAAAATCTTCAGTGTTTTTTCTTCATAGGCTTAAACCATTAGAAGGGTATTACCATAAAAAGGGAGACAAGGACTTAGAGACATGGTGCACCAGAATTTGCATTTCTAATTTTTAATCCAATTAAACTAAAATAATATTTATTTAGCTACAACCTTTCTATAATGGGTATAAATTCACTAAAGCTAATGGAAAATTTTCTTGCTGGAGGAAATTAGTTATAGGTGTTCACTGTGATAACTGATTGGTTCTGCATACTGAGTGTCTCCAGATTTTGCATAGAGGTAATTAGTATTCAGCTAGTTGATGTGTTTATTTTGCACACCTTCTTTTTTGTGCTTGTGCAATTCATTATGCAAGTAATTTTTTTGTTCTTTATAGTGGATTCAGTATATGCAAAATTGTTAGAATGTCTAAGGCATTAGCTTTATACATACCTGAAAAGAAAGGCTGCATGTGTTGGCATATTTGCATTACAACCAAGTGTTGTTTTTTTCAGACAGTTACTTAATAAAACCTTACAGCATTATTACTTGTATTTCCTTTTCAATCAATGCTCTTTAATCAGTAATGTATGCTTGGTGTACCAAGTATGCATTTTGTAAATCCAAACATATCTAAACTCACAGAGAGCCTCATCTAGTCCCATCAATTTTGGCTCTAGTCATTAAGTCAGGCTTTTAGCCTCTCAGGTTTTTTTAGTAAGGAGAGAGGACAGGAACCACTTGAAGAGAACATATTAAATCTTGCCTTTTAAGGGGAGAAAAGCGCCCCTGCACTCCTGTGTCCTGTGTGGGCACAGGTCCATGAGGGCCCACCCCTAGCCTGAGCAGACATCCTGTGCACAGGGGACTGCCAGCATGCTGCCACTGGAGACTGCAAACTGGCATCTGGAAAGATATCCACCCCTCTTGGGGAAACTCTGCCGTAAATCACCATTCTTGCTCTCCCATCTGGGCTATCCGATTCCAGAACTTTGTGGTCCAAACTATTAAGAGTAGTCACAGGCTCTGGGAATGACGGCAAAGACTGCAGTAACACAGAAGCAGCATTCCCTGTATCCATAGCTCCCAGCCATGTCTATTTACCTGCAGAAGCAGGTGTGAGAACTGAGGATGAGGATGTATTTGATTAATTTATTTAATATTGTACTGGATATTTTCCAGAAGTATGAACCATTCCATTATCTGGAGAAAATGAAGCCACAGCCAGTTAACCATTCCTGGTTGCTGCTGTGTATTCTACAAAGCAAGGAAATTCATGGTTCTAGGATACAATGTTCTTATTGAAAAGATTATTTTTGTAATTTTGTTTTAATTTCTTGGCCTGCAGGGAGTTTCTCAACAGGGCACATTAACCAAACAAACAAACAAAAGCAGTTCTCAGCCAGCTCTTGCATTACCCTTGGTGTAAATTTTTCAAATCCAAATAATCTTCAATTTACAGGAAAACTTTCTACCTTACATTATAAGAGGAACAGATGTAAATAACAACTAAATTTTTCAGAAGTCCAAATAAGTAGGTAGAGTTGTATTCACAATTTCCCTACTTAGTTATATTTATTCTGTGTGCAGGTATGGATCAGTGAGTTGTCATCAAGTACTTTCTTGCTGATATGTGTTGTCCAGTATTTCTACAGAAAGAACAATGTTTTGTTGAATACTACTCAGAATGAAGTTAAAGTTCTAGCATGTTCCTTGGGAGATAATTTCATATTATAATATGACTCCTCCTTCCTTTATATGAATAATGTTTTGTTAGAGGATATAATTTATGCATTTTACTTGGAATAAGCTTGTTTTTCATAATAGAAATGTCACTGGATTGAATTTTATGGTGGGGTATTCGATTTTTAAACTTAAGGCTGAAATAAATAGCATGACCTGCATTAAAATGAATTCTAGCCAAAAAAGTCTGTTTTGTGAACACATCTGACTGAAAATGGACTGTACACCATTAGACTGGTCTCCCATCACACTCCGGCAACTCTCGTTACGGCATTTTTCTGGAACAACAAGACTTGCCCTTGTTGGAGAAGGATCAGATTAGGGAACGTTTAAAACACATAGGTCCATGTGACTTAGTAGCACATCATTTGTGAAACCACTCTTGATTATCTTTCCTAGAAGAAAGCAAATGTCAGTATTACCTACAAGATGGGCGAGAAGGAAGATACAGGGAAAAACTGACTAGTCAGCCTCATCCTGATCCCTGTGAAGCTGATGGAGAAAATCTTTCTGGAATCCATTTACAAAGAAGTTAATGACAGGAAGATGACTGTGAGTAGTCATGAATTTACAAAGATGGAATAATTCCTGACCAACCTGACAGCTTTCTGCAGTGACACAAATACCTCATGAACAAGGGGAGAACAGCGGACGCCTATTTTGACTTCAGTAATTGCCTGCTTGAGCTTTCAAAGTTGTCTGCCATAGCATACTCATAGACAAGAGGATGAAGTTCCAACTAGACAAGTGAAGTAGACTATCTGAAATGTTGGACTCAAAGTGGGACCAGCAAGAGACAGGGGTCAGCAGTGTGCCCAGCGGTCAGCACCGGGTCCAATATGATTTAGCATCTTCATCAGTGACCTAGATGATGGGCCAGGCTGCACCCTTAGCAAAACTGAAGATACAAAGCTGGGAGGAGAGGTTGGTGCACTATCTCGTTCTACTGCCTTTTGGAAGGACCATGCAACATGGAGAAATGGGGAAATAAGAATCTCAAGAATTTCAAGTAAAGGTGGGCAGCCCTGGGAACTGAAACAGCATTCACTAATACAGGCAAGGGAATGATCGATAGGTAAGAAGATTTGCAGAGGAGACCCTGGGGTTTGTGGTAGACACTGAGGCAGCAATGAGCCCTTACAGCAAGGAAGGCTAATAGTCCTTCCTGGTCTGCATCAAGAGCAGCATCACACTGTCTGCAAATCACGGGCATGATCTCCAAGCACTAGGAAGGCCACAGCTGGACTGCTGGTCCAGTCCTGGGCTCCCCAGTGCAAGACATACCCAGGCTTACTGAGGGTAGCAAGGCAGAAGACCATGAAGATGATGAGATAGATAAAGAGGCTGAAAGGGCTGGGACGAGTCAGCCTAGAGAAGCCTAAATGCTTGATGACAGGGAGTGAAAAAATAGGGCCAGACATTGTCAGCAGTGCCCAGGGACAGGCCCAAGAAACAGTGAGCAGAAATTGAAATATAGGAAATTCCAATTAAACATAAGAAATTTTTTTTTTTTTTTACTATTCAAACCCTGGAGTAGGCTGTCTGAGGAGGTTTTGGAGTCACCATCCTTGGAGACACTCAAAAACCAATTGCACACGGCCATGGGCAACGTGCCATAGCTCACCTTGTTCTGAGCAGGGAAGGTGGAATGGGTGATTGTCAGAGGTCCTCCAATTCAACCATTCAGTGATTCTGTGTTTTTTCAGTGCAAATGAATGAGAGACACCATGAACAACTTCCGACACAATGATAAATGTTCTGAATTTTTTTCCATAATCACGCAATAACCCCAGGGAAGCTCTGCAGCTGTCATCCCCTGTTGTTTGGATTAAAAGTATTTACCAGACAGGGACAAGTTGTATTTTCCATCATGAAATTACAAAAAGCTCTTGCAGTGCTGGGAAGGATGATGTCAGTGGATCGGTGTGGCTTGTTCATAGTCTAGGTAATCCAAATAACCCCTACTAGGTTAGAAAGATGCACCAATTTTATGAAGATTTCTGTAGCTTTGGGAATAAATTTGCTCACAGCTAAAGAGAGCCTACTGCAGCAGGAATAGGCTGGAATTTTGAAAGGAAAAAATCAATCCTACTCTGCTGGAAAATTCCCATGCTTTCCTCACCTAAAATCTGGTGTTTATAATGCAATCTCTGTTTATTATGAGATCTTCTGACCAAAACCAGACCAGTTAGGTCTAGATTTAATGATGGAATATTCACCACAATTGCTTATGGTGTAAAAAATTAAAGTGTTTTTTGCTCCATAAACCAATTTTCCAACTTTACTAAGCCTCAAACTTGAAACCTTTCATTCTGATGAAAAACCACAGATAAGGGAATAGCAAAACTGAGGAAGTTTCTGAAATCTTCTTTTACCCTAGAACTACTAGAGCTACTGAGGTAGCTATTGAACATGACACAGAAACAGACCCAGTTGGAGTAAGCAGCTGTCTGTGACTGCTGTGTAATGGTTATGTTTCCATGCTGTTCCTCTAACTGCTGGGATAAAGGAGTACACTTTGTTTATGAAAGACAGGCTCTAGGGAAAAAGAAGTAGATGCCACACTGCACATCAAAAATGTGGATCCTTGCTCAACTGCCAGAAAAGGTGAGAGGTGCATTGAGCATCTAAAGGAAAAAGGTAAAAGTGAAAACAAAAAAAGGCAATGTCATAATAGGGATATGCTAGGAACAACCCATCAGAAGGACATAGAAGATTGGGGTTTGATACATTTTGGGGTAGGATTTTTTTTTTTCTTTGCAAATAATACAAGCAACCAAAGGGTGCCCCCTTACTTGTAATGGGAGCCTTGAATCATACACAGAAAAGTGCTGGAAAATAATGTCAGGATGAAGTCTAGTAGGCTTTCAGAACATGTTGAGGACAACTTTCTTTTAGGACGGTGGAAGAAGGTACTAAGAAGCTTGCAGCTGTTTTAGAACAGATTCTGACTAATAGGGAGGATCTGGTTAAGAAGTTTGAGGTAGAAAGTAATTTTGGTTAAAATGATTACAAATCTATAGCATTCACAAATCTAAAGAAAGGCAGGAAGCAGAGCAGCTGAATAAGGACAATGGAGTCCAAAAAAAGCAGACTTCATCAGATTGAGGGAACTGGAAGATAGGGTCTCTTGGGAAATTATTCTAAGGGAAAAAAAAGGACTGCAACAGAGTTCACAGTTACTGAAAGGGACTATATTAAAGATATAATGGCAGACTGTCATGATGTAAAGGAAACTTGGAGCACAGTAAGAGACCCATATGGCTCCATCAAAATCTCTTTAAGAGACAGAAAAAGGAAAAGGAAAGCAGAAAAATATAAATATAAATATAAATATAAATATAAATATAAATATAAATATAAATATAAATATAAATATAAATATAAATATAAATATAAATATTATAAGAAATACAAGAGCAGGAACAAGGACCTACAAGCATGGATGTAAGATTATGAAGGAAAAACATGCAGTGTAGATGAAAATGAATATGAGTTTCATCTAACAAGAAACATAAAATGCAACAACAAAAATATTTTAGAAATCAGAGGACAGCAAGAAAATAATGCCTAGTACTTAACAAGCAAAGAAAGAGAACAGCAGATAGTAAAGGCTGAAAAGTTAGTATAATCTTTTCTTCAGCACTCAGAAAGGGTGAGCTTTGATCAGATAATTGGTAGACGGTCCCCTAAGTAATGCTACTGGCACTGTTTTAAATATCATTCTTGCTCACAAAATACAGAAATACAGAGTACAAATAGATAAACATTGGTATATAGGTATGTAACTACCCAGGAAAAAGCACTCAAAAGGTAACTATTAAAAATTATCTGCCCAGCTGTGAGAAGAAATCAAACGACACACTGCAGACATCCATTGCAGGCTGCATTCAGTAATTTCCTCAATGTCTTGGATGAATGACTAGAGAACATATTTGTTACATTTGCAGAGCGTTTCAAACTAGAACAGGTTGCAAATGTTCATCAAAATTTGGTTTAAATTTTTTTAGTAATGTTGATAAAAAAAAGGCACATCTTGAAATCAACATGGTAAAATTCAGCATAGACTAAGTGCTAAGTAAGGAATATTCAAGTGATAAATACAATGGGGAAATAGTTGACTCTTCTGCAATACTGAGAAAAGGCTTTGAGCTTTCAGTGAATCAGACATTTGATTTAAGCTAAGAATGTGGTACTATTGTAAAAAGGCACTCCAGGACATATTTTGAGGAACATCATACACAAGACAGAAGAATTGTTTAGTGTAGGAGGCATCACCTACAGTGGAGTGTTTGTTTTTGGATACTGTAGTGTAATACAGAGATTACTTTTCCTTTGGGAAACAGCCCAGCATTCAATAATATGAGAGACTTAGAAAATATTACCTCCAAGGTCTGTTAAAAGAAATATTCTGTTTTACAAAAAAAAAAAAAAAAGAAAAATTAGAGGAAATGGGAATATTCTTTCAATATATGAAAGGGTTTTATAGCTAGTATGAAACCCACTGTCCTTTATGCCCTCTGCAGATTTGATAAAAATTGAAAGGATTAAGGTTTGCTATCAATAAGAACATTTAAAATTTTAAGATGGTTAAGTATTTGAACAGGCTGCTTGGAAAACATTCCATTAGAGGTGTCTAGGAGTAGGTTTGATAAAGAGAATGACAGGGTTGAAAAATCCCCAATACACCATCTGGTTGATCTTCCCAGTATTTTCCTATACTGATTACTCTGTCTTGATTTATTATAGCAAGATTTCACTAGTCTGCTGTTTCATTTATTCTTGAAAAAACTATGCAGCATCTCCAAAAACATTTTATGACATGAGGAATTTGAAGGAATATGCAGTAATGATGGTCAAATTTTTCAAATCAAGTAGCTAAAATACTAGAAGTGAGTGCTTTAGGGTAAAAGAACAGGGTAAAAAAAATAGTGACTAGACAAAAATATTGTCAGGCTTTCCATATTTTAAGAACTAAAAAGTTCAGGGCACTCTTTTTCAACAGTTGCAAGTAACCTTCTTGTCAGGCAAGATTTTTCTTATTTTTCCAAGTACACAATTGGTTATCTCCCCCACCTAGCAGCACTCTGCCACAGCACAGTACTTCAACAAATCTGTGACTGAGAAATGGATGTAAGTTTAGTCAAAATCTGAATTTAGAAGACCTGGATTTTTATACTCTGCTACTCTAAGTGCCATGTAAAAACTTTTCACATTAATGAGATCAGAAAATGTTGTCTTTTTTATTGCCTAATCCAGCCATTTTTGAAAAGGGCACAGATCTCCCATACGATTCCAGTGTTTTAAAAGAGTCCAGGCATAGCCCTGGGATTAGCACCTCACCCTGGTAAATCCCACCTATCCTACATGTGGCCTTATATCGTGTGCCACTTTGATAAACCAGTCCTAAAAACATCACTTTATATTTTTCAGTTTTTGCAATCAGCAAATCTTGAATGTGATCCAAGCTGCCCTTACCCCAGGGAACATAGTTTTCTTTTGCTCGATAGAAATAAGTTGCTGTTGATGTATCATTGGGCAAACACCTTCATTCTCCCCAAGGAGCTGGTTCACCCAATGCTGAAACTTTGTCTAGAAGGAAATAGCATTTAACTTTCTTCCATAAGGAAGAATGCACTGTGCAGCTTGTCTAAAATCTCATCAGTCTGAGAGTGAGAATTTGAGCCTTTCTCTTTTCACAAAGACCTATTAGTCTTGAGTCCTCGTGCAGGGGAGTGAACAGCTTGTTTAGCCTCTACCTTCACAATGTCTCCAATTTCACGGGCAGTTTCCCCAGTAACTCAGACAAGAGTTAGAAAGTCTGACCTTGGACATCACCCAGAGAGAACCACCTGCTTACAGGACTGACTTCTGTTCCCTTTGATTTAATGGAAGGACAGACTCTTCTATTAAAGAGGTCAACTGATCCAAGAGGGACTCTGCTTACAGCCAGGAAAAAATCCCTGGTGCGATTTTGTCTAACAGAGGATGATTTTTTTCTTTTCTAATCCACTGCTCACACACCACTATGCCCAAACTATTTCCGGTTCAAATGTCGTTTCATCAGAGCTATAATTTAAACTCTCTCAGTGTGAAACATCTGAAAAAAGTCCCAAAAATGTAGTGCACGTTATTTAGCTGCTTAGTGACCCCAATGGACTGGTTGTCACTGGAGAAAGAATTGGACTTCAGTACTGTATAATTTAGCTATATGATGCAGAATCTTGGTAAATCTTACTTTTCTTTTTGGCGTAAAATCTAATTTAAATAACTATTAGGCCTTCACTATTGATTCTTCCTCCAAAGAGGCTTTTACTATTCACTTAGGGCCCATAAAATGAAGAATGCAGAGGGGAAGATTTCAGAGGGCAATTCCTGTAAATAAATAGCAGATAAAGGAACAGTTTATCACAACCCCATAGATTCCAATACACAAAAATTGAGTGTCTTCTTTTGCTGATCTTGCAGTAGAACTCCATAGTAATAGTGCCTGATCCCACATTGTTCTCTCTATCCTCTGGAAAATAATAGTCAGGACTGTTGAGAACCTGGCTAGTGTAACCCAATTTGTGAGAGAGAGGACTGTCATGAGATTCATCTGGAGAGAGGAAGGACACTTTTCTACAATTCTAAGGACGTAAATTTTACTCCTGCTTATGGATAATCTCAATCTACCTGCCTACTCCTGCTTATGGACTCCCTCAATCTACCCGCCTTCCTGATTACTGCTCTTTATTATAACTCCCAGTGGGTAAGGCTCAGGGTTCACGTACATTTATTTGACTTTTCCCCTTTTGTACCAATTGTGAATTTTGCCATTCTGAAGAACGAGCTCAAAACTTCTATGGTAAAATAAAAATCTGTGGCACCTTTTCCTTTATCCAAAGATCTCTTAATGTACTGACAATAATATTGTATAGACTGAGTAGAATAGCTTGAATATCACCTCTGAGGAACTGCTGTCTTCTGATTCTCTCCAGTTTCAGATCCAGAGTAGCCCAGTTCTTCCTTAAAGTGGTTGTTACACAAGCTGTGCTTCCCTGCTTCTTTACAGAGGCATTAATAAGTCTACCTGTCTGAAACCACTGCTGCTGTTGGCCAAAAATATAGCTCTCTTTCACCGAGAAAAATGTAAATCAACACATGTTGGTGGTGTACTACTTTCCTACAGGGCGTTGGTATATCCCAGTTTAGCTGCATCCCATATTATGTTTTCTACGTGGCAGGGCAGTTGGAATTATCTGATCATTAAAGGTTCCTTGCAACCCAAACCATTATAGGATTCTAAGGTTATATCATAACACCTGCCCTCCCACGTTTTCTAGCCTGAAACTTTTCTCGGCACTAGGTGGTTTCCTTGGCTTTGGCTCCTGATATCAGTCTCAGACTGCTTCCATAGGAAGTGATTTGGCTTATTGCAAGCCTACCTGTACATACCTGTGTGGGTTTCTTTCCAAAAGAATTGAGTATATAAGTGTAGTGAGATAGATGGGAAGATGTTTACTGTGTTTATTAAATATTATTTGGCTTGTCTATAATCACAATGACATGTCAGTAATTGTTTTGATACTGCTCCCAAGTAGCTCTAAAACCTGCAGGTTCCTTCCATTGGCCAATCTCAAGGAATAACGCTCTCACTGATGTCATTGCAGGTCAATATCCTATTTCCTGGAGATTTTAAATTTCCCTGTGCAGGACGCAGGATTCTGAATCTATGTTGAAGATAGTCAAAGTAAGGATTTTTTCTTGCTAGCATTACAGTACAGTTCCAAAACCAAATTGAGTTGTAAGGTCTTATATAAAAGGTCAAAGATGAAATGTAAGAACATTGGTAGTATCAGTAGTACAAATTAACTTAATTGACTGCATTAATTCTGAAAAGTCTGAATTCTACAATTCTATTTTAAGAAAGGAATGTTTGAGCTACCTGTGCATACCGCTAATAACATCTTCTATCCAAACATCTCAAAATTAATAAAATAGTTGGCAACTGTTATTTTGTAAGCATTGCCTTTGTTTTATGTCAGGCAAGGAATCTGAAATAAATGTAAGCAAGTTAGTTGCCAGTATTGCAATTGAATGAAACAATATGAAGAAAATGAAGAAATGAAATAATAGGAAGAAAAACAAACAACACAAAATAAACTTCCACATCCATCAAGAAAATAAATTAATTATAATATAACATTTAAAGAAAAATACGAAGACACAATTGGATCTTCTAAAAATAGGAAAATATTTTAGTTTTTCCCGAAACATTTAATTTAGAGTTTAAAGAGAGCGAATTTCTGTTCAGTCGTGCAAGTCCTGATGTTGATTTTTTGGCAACAGCATTTTTTATTTCTGGCATTTTTAGTATTTTACTTTTCCTCCACTAGATGTCCCCAGCCAGTCACAGTACGCTTTGCTTTCACTGATCGGATCTTCGTAATCTGAGCGGGTAGATACTTCCTTTGAAGTGCATATTATTAAGATATCAAGATTAATGACTTTCACTCCACAGTTCATTTTATCTGGAAGATTAGCAAGACACAGATCCTCAAGAAGAACACAACGATTTAATTCTCTGCTGAAGGTACAGCAGCTTCCCAATTTAGGAAGTAATTAAGAATCATGTATGCTTTCTTCTCTAAAAATATTTAAGTAATCAAAGTCTTAAAATAAATGAAAATCCTTGTTGTACAAATCCTTCTATATCAAAAGGGAAGCCTTAGCAGGTTTTTTTCCTGTTACTCGGTTACTTTCAAAGGATGTGTAAGAGTTTCACAGAACCCTTCACAGCTGACTGAGCTAACAGCAGGAGTCTTGCTTAATTCGAGTTTTAATGGACCTTTAAAGTAAAATGAGACCAAAATCTGGAATTATCACAAATATCATTTTAGCCTTTTTCACCTCTCTAAAATGGTCCCTGCAAACAAACATAGGAGGCTGGAAACAAAACTTTCATATTAGACTTTTAAGACAGGTAAGCTGAGCTAGAACCAGTTTTGCCTTTTCTGACATGCAGTGAGCTCTGCAAGGTTTTCGGGCTTTGCAAACCCTCAGCTGCAAGTGCTGCTACAGCCAGGCAGTGCAGTGGATGGATGTGTCTCTTATTTTGAGGGATGCAATAAGGACTTGTAAAAGGCAACAGTGGGTCTTCAGCTAGAACTATTTAGCAGCATGTTTCTGACTCTCAGGGGATCAGCTAAAATGTTAATGCTGTGCAGATGAGCGGCTCCTGTCCCAGAGAGAAGAATAAAAAAAAAAAAAGCAAGTACTCTGCAACTCACTCTTTCCCTGGAATTATGGTAAACACCAACTAGGGGCCCACAGCCTTCCAGTGGTTTCATCAGCAGAGCCACAGAGACTCACTGTGACAATAAAAGGCACAATTTTGCCAATATAACCAATGAATAGATGTGAGAAACAGTGAAACAAAGCCCAGCGCTCTGTTGCCATCAATTTGTTACAGTTAATTAGGCAACTTAGTTACTTCCAGAACTCAAGTGAGATACTATTTGCTACCAGGAACAGGGGACTTTGTCTGGGGGTTTTTTGTTTTTCTTTTGTGTAAAAGGTTTAAAAGAATTTTACAGAGGAAAAATGTCAGTCTTAAAGGTGAGTTGGCTGAGAACGCTGCTGAGAGGCTTTTTCTTGTTTTTCTTATGACAGGAATCTTGCTGGGTTTGTGTAGTTTGATTTTGGAAAGACAATTAAGAGTCTAACTCACAGCTGGTTCCTCTCAAAGTTTTTTCCCCCGTAGCCCTGATGACCAGTGCTTCCCTCCCCCAGAAAAAAGAGATGGTGAAACAACAGTATTACAGGACTCAGGGAAGCAAAAACCAAGTAGTCAAAAGTAGAGTAAAAGAGAATAAAGTGAAATATTTTCAAAACTTTCTGTTGCTTTCTTTCTTTTCATGAAGAAAAGCAACAAAGAGATTCCCCTGTGCCAGGGAAAATCTTCATTGACCCCACTGCAGCAGCTTTCCTGTCCCCTTATAAGCATCTGGCCCACAAGGAGTTCCCGACTGCTGTCACCTGCAGTAGCTTGTGCCCAGGGTTTGGCACCAAACCCTCAGAAGTCAGCCTGAATTTTCACAGTTTTAAAACTCTCCCACATCTCCCACTTAGGCAGCTCCGTGGCTTGGCCACTGGGCTGCACAGGGGCCAGGCACGGATGGGGACTGGGGGCTGGCGTGTTTTCAGTGTGTGAGGACAGCTCGGAGCTGCCCTGGCTGGGCTGCCACGCTGTGGGATGGGCCTGGGGAGGCTGAGATCCCTCCACCTGCCCTTGCTCCCACCTTGGAACATAAGGATGGTGGGAGCAGAGCTGCCCCTGCTCTGCTCACCCTGCCTCACCAAACGGGGTGGTTTCTCCCTGCCACAGCAACATGCAGCCCTGGCTGCTTCTTGCTTAGGCAGAAAAATCAAACAGAGGAACATCAATGCAACAGATATCTTAGAAAAGGTAGCCACCCTGGCTAAACATAGGCCAGATGAGATCCCCGATTCTTTTTCTTTCAATCTCTTTTGACTTTAACAACTGGAGTAGTGTCATCCTCCTCTACATTCAACTAGCTGCAGGCAGCACCTTGTGAAAGAATTATGTGAAGTAGAATCAGTTTGATACTTCTTCATTTAGGCCTCAAGCAAATTAAGCCAAACAAATTGCAATAAATGGCTTGGGTATTAGTCCATAAGTCAGAAGGTTTTACAGCACAGTTTTATTGCTGGCTTCCTGTGTCACCTTCAATTCCCTGAAGAGCTGCCTCTCTGAGCATCCCTGACTGCAAAGCAGAGATAATATGCTACCTTCCTAATTCTACGTGAATCTGTGAGAGAGTAGCAGCTTCTAGGAACTAGCCTTTTCATATGGTCTGCATGCTCTCTGTAGTTTATATTGACTAACAAACAGAGTGAGGTAAGCTACCACAGAGTTAAGGTTTCCCTGAATAATGTGCAAGGGTTGACTTTTATCTCCTCTGTACTCTAAAATTCATAGAAGCACACCAATACCTCCGAAACTGAGAGGTGAGGTCTTTGATTGTCTGGATTTTCTCCAAAACTAGGGCAGAGTATCTGAATTAACACAGTGCAAAAATTCTGTGACTTTTTTTTTGTGGTAGAAATAGTGTTCAGTGCGTTCAAAATGTAACTTGCTCACAAGGGATGTTTGACAATGTAAAAGGAGAACATTTCCTCCCTGAAGTTCACGTGGTAGGCTGACTAAAGCTCTCTGGGGGTTCCCCTTCTGCAGACTTCAAGCAGGGGAAATATTGCCAAATATATCAGATCGTCTCTTTTCTTCTACTCTTTCCTGTCTGCAGACAGAACTCCCCTTTGATACCCCATAGAGTTCATCTGGTAGACAAGGTAAAAACCTCAGCTTTTCTTTTTGTCATATGCTACACTCATAAATTTTTCCCTCCACATTCCCAACTTCTCTGCTTTGTCTTCTCCCTATTAGAAAACCATATGCTTTCTCAGGGGTTCAAGTGTCCTGATACCATAAAGCAGGGAAAGTTCATTGACTACATAAGCCCAATCATTATCCTCCTCTACAGAGTTGAGCTCTGCCTTATTTATCCTTCTCATCTTTTTCCAGACTACATTCATCTTGCTGAAAGTTCATGTATGGTCTAAGCTCGCCATCTAGGCTCCTTAATAGAGACATGGAAAATTATTCATTTGATGTCTGTTTTAAAACTTCAGAGGATAAAATTACTCACCTTGGGAGGAGCTTTTCTATTTCTTACCCCCTCAACCCCCAATCCTCTTGGGAGGAAGTCTAGACAAAAGTTTAGACTGAATGCTTAACAGGCTTTGATGAAAATTGGATGGGATGACTATCAGTCCCTCTTACCCAAACCTTCCCCTTAAGTAGTTGCTCTGCTCCTCCATTCACTAGTAGTTTGGAAATTGCAGAGGCATCTCAAGGAGCCTCAAAAGGAAGGAGGCATGTCATGATTTATAAAGCTTGCAAAGCAGTTGATCCACTGAGCCAGAAAAGGACTGGAAATACTATACAAGTATTGGAAAAGGTTAGTGTTTCCTGTCATGTCTGTGCCTCTGCAAAAGATGTGATGTCAGGAAAAAGGGGATACATTACTTCCAAGAACCTCCACCATTCACTGCTCAAAAATTACAAGTTAGAAACCAAGAAAACACTAAATTTCAACCTCAAAAAGGACATTCAGATTACCACAACTCAAGACTCCATTCACAGGCCAATTAGCTAACACAGTATTGAGCTTAAAGTCATGCACAGATTGATGTACATCTACAGCTCCAGGATCCTGGATGAGGAACTTCCAACATGAGCTCTATTTTGGATAAATGTGTGACACACAGTTGCATGTAGGTGTAAGGCCTTTCCTGCAGGAAACTCATAGAATGTTTTACTTGATCCAGAGCTCGTGAAATAGGAGAAGGTGGCCTTCCCTTACAATTTACTAAACCAGAAGAATTTTTGTCCTTATATAGAAGCAGCTGGGAATATCATTTACAATTAGTGATTTTTAATCTCCCATCTTGCAGCAGCATAAACAAATGAAATAAAAATATTAATATGAAAATGTAAAGAAGGTGGTAGATACATATTTTTTGTAATAATTGGTATTTTATTCTGTATAAACACTCATAGAGAGGGTGTTTTGAAAATTCCCAACTATACTAATATGTTGTATATTCTAATAAAGCCTCCTAACTACATTCTTGTGTTTAAAACAGTATTATTTCCTGATATTATGAGGCATTAAAGTGTATTATGACACAGACTTCAGATGGGATTGTATGGATTTTCCTCTGAATTCCACAGTTTTATTTCATCTTTTTATACTCTATACTATTTATACTCTATAACACCCATGCTCTTGAAAGATGAAACTCAAAAACCTTGCTGTGCATAGGATTTCAATGAATTTTTCAGAAAAAAAAATTATTAACACAACCTGATAGATGGTCTGAACCTAAACTCTTTCTCCTGTCAGATGTAATACTTTTCCAGAACAGACCATGTTTTGATCATAGATATAATAAGCCCAGATTCAGGAATATTGTTCATCAGTTGTACAGAAGTTAGTAAAGTTTTTGTGTCACTTGCACTCTCACTCATAAGTAAATGCTTATGTGTCAGAGAAACTGAAGGATTCTAAATTTTAATTTCTGGAAAATATATTAAGTTAGTATAGGCTTAAGAATTTTTATTTCCCTTCAAAGTTCAATTGTAACAGGTCTGTTAGTTACCTTGCTAGGAGTTCCTTCTGAATGTAATTCTCTTTTCTAAGACAAAAGCTACCAGACCATCAGATGTTCTGCTAGACCTCAGGCTGGCCTCAGACCCTGGTTTAAATCATTACAATCAAGGAACACCTTTAAAAGATGTATGTCTCACACTTTTTTTTTTCTCTTTTTTTGGGTGTAGATTAAAATATTCCCAATAATTAAGAGCAGTGAAGAGGAAATGACAGTAATCCTCTGTGAGATCCTAAAATCAGTCCTCAAATACAAAATAAATGCTTTTTTGAAAAGCATAGCACTGCACAGAGAAAATCCTTATGATGCTTTGGGATCATAATTGCATATTTTAAGGTATGTAACACAAAAAATACTAAAATAAAATCTGCAAAGTGCAACAAATCAGAATAGTAACAATTTCAATAATTGTCATAATAATAATTATAACAACTTAAGATTAACTTCTGAGATGTATAAAATCAAACTTGGAAAAGACGGTGCCGGCATTTTATCTGAGGGTGCAGCAGCCCTCTAACACGATCCCACATATTTTATATGTGTTGTTGACTAAAACAACGAAGCAGATAGAGCTCTGGTCTTCCTAATGATCAAAGAACACAAAATAACAGCAATCCCATATCTCAGTTCTGAAATACAGATCTGCCCGATTACTGTCACATAGCATCAGCACCTCTCTGAGAATTGCTGGGGGAGTGGAATAGTAAAACTCTCATCACTGAACCTTTTAGCACACACAGAATTCTACCCACTACTGAAAAATCCTTACTGAACACTGAGGAGTATAAAGTAGCCATCAGTACAACCAAGAAACAAAATGTAAAAACCAGCATTCATCTACTTTTTCATCAGACCATATAGATTAAAACAATCTGCTACAGAAGTACTTCAGGTAACAACTGTTCAAAAATCATGTATATCAAGAGGACTCTTTGGCTGAGGTTCAAGATTAAGAGACATCAGTTTCAGTACCTATATGTAGAAATTCTCACTGCATTAGCTATCTAAGCTTCCATTTACAGTCAGCGATTTCAGGGTAGCAATGCAAGAGTAATTCAGTTCACACTGGAGAAACTGGTCTGTTGAATCACTCTCCAGGCAGTTCTGACCCTACCAACCAGATACCCATTGAGGTCAAGCGAGTTTAGGCAGCTAGCTCACAGGTGGACTCAAGGTTGTCTGAATCCCAAAGTAAATCCCATCTCTTTAAAGGATTTTAATACATGATATTATAGAACTTCTGGAGTAAAGTATAGCTTCATTCTGTTCCATCTGCTTCCACTAAGAATCAGCCTGGTCCCTGGCTTGGAAGAACAACTAAATGCTCTATGCCAATCAGGGTATGCAATTTATCTTCTTCAGTCCTTTGTGTATGAGACACAAAATATTATCTAATTGTAATATCATATACTGTTATATTTTCTCTCAAGACCCTGTTTGAGAAGCGAAGCAGCCTGATGGTACACATGATAAAGGAGAATTTCAGGCACAGAAGAAGACACTGCACTCTTGTTTGAGATCTCCTTCCATGGTTTTCATATGATTTACAGAATCTATTTGGGAGTATTTATCCTGCCCTTTGCTATTGTATTCCTCAATGAATACTTCTCTCTGTCTGAATCTCTCTCTCTCCACTTCTCATTATTTTTTGTAGGCAAGTGATTTTTATTTTTTCCCCCTCTGATTCTAATTCAAATCATCTGCGAAACAATTTACATGTAGAAGCTGGATACCGCAGCTCAGCCAAAACACTATGAAAAACAGAAAGGAGGGAACTGATCTGTGATGCATTCTTAGACTTAGAAATCACTGATTTCAATGAAAAATGACAGTAATCACATTGAGAGAAGTACAAAAAAGTCTCTAGAAGTGACTTCTTAAATTAAGACATTATTACAGTGCTCCAGCAACTGCTCGGGACCTCCTCAGGCTGCTGAGGCTGAAACCAACAACCCACTACTTCCCAAGAGATTGCCCTAACCACACCACAGATTGTCATCCCATGTTTTAAACTAAGCCAGAGCTCAGCCAGACCCACCGATGAACACTGTGAGAAGGAGGGATAGAGGTCTTGGGACCCGACTCATGGGCCTGCTTATGTATCATGGATGAAAACATCTGTGGAGAAAATGTACAGTTGGCTTGCTTAGCAGGGACTAGCCATTGCTGCTGTCAGGACAACAAGCCAGACCTCTGAAGCCCAGTCTTAGCCACTGCTCTTCCATCATTTATAAACACATTTGGCTCCTACTCTAAAGTACTTCAGTAGCTTCTGCTGTATTAGAATGATTTCATAGAATTTTTTAATCCCTTTTTCAAGTAAATGAACACAAAGACCTATAAATAAGTTTTAAATTACCGTCTCTATCACACACCACTGTGGAGGACATAAAACCTCCTGGGAGTTTGATCTGTGTTAATTAAATCCAAAAAAAAAAAAATCTCCATAAGGTCTAAAGCATGCTTAATGAATTAACATGGAGGCCCCATTGAGCAAAAGCCTTTTAAACTCCGGTGAAACAAATCAACCCACATTTTATTATTATCCACTTAACAAATTTAATCTGTTGCTTTATATCATGTGAGACCAGTTTTTCATAAATGCTAATTAAAACCATTAAAAATGGAAATCTTCTTCTAAGGGGCTTATGCAAAGTGTGAATATTGATGCAAAGAGATAGGCCTGTTTGTCGTTCTGAAAGAAAGATAGAGCTTCTGCTGTAACCAGCTGTGCTTGGGAAATCTGCTGGGAGTAAGCACAGGCGCCCAAAGCAATTTGAAGCATGAAGGGGCTACAAAAAGCACCACTTAAAGGAAGCTGATGTTGCCATTTCACTGACAGGGTAGCACCAGTTTTGATGAATGCCATCACACTTGAACCACAGAAAGCTGGAGAGAGGAAAACGAACGAAAACAAAAAATAAAGCTGCTCCTGATTTGAATCCTTAGAATCCACACATATTGAAGCCAATTCAGTGATACTCAGGAACTTGACCCATGATTGATCAATGTATGGGAAATGTATGATCAATGATGCCTATAGAAAAGATTGGAACTGTCTGGTAGGATGCTCACAGCATCCCAGGGAGTAACCCTCCCAGCAAGCAGCAGGAAGTTAGAGAATTCACAGGCACACAGCTCTTCTTTAGCAACTGGTTTTAATCTGCCAGACTTTTTTTCCAAGCATGCAATGACGAGCACATGCGTATGATTGCTGCCAGATTTTCTGCTGTTAGATCCTAAACAAGAAGGAAGATTAGTAGGTAAAAACATGAAAAGAATATGAAAAGTTCACAGTTCAAAAATCTGAAAAAAGTTCATGTAAGCAGCCTTTAAATCTTTCTTTCTTTACACGCACATCTGACCTTTTCTGTTTGTCTTGCACGTACAGTCACTTTTCTGTTTTTTATTTAAGCTCCTCCAAATAATTCATTTCCCAAAACTTCAACAAAAATTGGAAATATTAGAGCCTTTCATTCACAAAATCATGGAAAATAACAACTTGAATCACCATCAGGAAATCATCTCATCCCTTCCCCAGATCTACTATGTGATAAACTGTACCCATATCATTCCTGATGGATGTTTGTATAATGTGATTGCTAAAAGCTCCAGTAAAAGAAACACCTACACAGAAAACTAGACACTTCTCAGTAGCAACATGTGTAGGCCTTAGCATAAGCTCAGTTTTTACTATTATCTGCTTACTATATTTACTAAACCAGAAATCACTTGCTTTTATTTTACTTTATATTTATGTCATATTCATATCATATATTAAAGTATCTGCATATAAATAAAAATCTTGCATATCATATAGCAGTATAGTTATATTTATAAATTTTATAATTATATTTATAACATGAAAATTATCCTGGCTATTCAATTTTATTAGACAAACATGTCTCTCTGTTAGAAAAAGTGAGCATTTTTAGAAGCTGCACATCATGATTTTACCCCAGTGACTATTTGCTTTTAGTCTCAACTATTCTAACAGCATGCAGAACTCCAAACAATATTATTCATCTATAAGTGATACTTGCTGTCTTACTTTATATTAACACATACCACAATAGAGAATAATTAATCTGAGTTTACCAAAAAAGGGCTGGCACATATTACTGGTAAATGTGGTGATATTATATTCAATTGAGGAAGACAGCTCTGAGTCACTCTCACTCACATGATGTTCAAGTGCTCACACACAAAAAATAATATATACAACTTTTTACCCCAGAGACATTATACCTCAAACGTCTTAGATCTGCACTTTCACTCCAGTTTCTTTTTTGGTCAACATAACACTCTGAGAATGAAATTTTGCCAACATGGAATCCTACCCTCAATCCCATTTCAAGAGATATTAAGCTGGCTCAGCCACTCCAACCTAAGATTTTTCCTCCATCAGGGGATTCCTTACACATTTTTAAATGAGGTTATTGTCTTCCCCCTTTTTCCTAAAACTTAGTTGGAATGGGAAAATGAAAAAAAAGGAAAGCTACTGTGATAGCTGCAGTTGCAAAAAGAGTTGCCAATGAATGGGCCATATCCGGGACACTGAAAAGTGACAAAATGCCACCTTTATCACCTCATTCTGATTCTGTGTCACTAGCAGGTGAGAAATCTGAGAAGACAGAAAAACTCATAGCAGTAAAACTGATGTAATCAGGAGAGGAGAAAACTGAGTCATTTCTGAAAAGCCAGTAGTCAAGTTGTCTCTTATTTTCAGTAGGACTGTCCAGAAGAAGGGAAAAAATTAAATAACTATAAATCAGCATTTGGCAGCAGTAATAATGTTGCAAAAAGTAAAAAAAGGTCAAGCTACATGAAAGCAATGGGGCATTTCCAAACTTAGCAGTTTAACTATGGCAATATTAATTCCAAAAAAGCCAATGGGAATATTCAGGCGAAAACATGACAGTGACTTCTATAATGGCAGAATGATGTGAAAGTGGCAGTCTGAAAGACAGATTCAAGTCAGTGCAAACATCACTCTTAAGCTCTAGTGATAAAAGAAAACTGTCATGGATATTTCTCTATTATTGACTAGAGAATGGTATCTGATCAGTAAATAGCTGTTCTACTTGGGTTACATAGTTCACAGCATGGAACAACCACAATCAATTTTCACATTGGGTAGGAGGCACACGCAACACGTTTGGGACCCAACAAACAGTCGCTGAGAATTTTGAGAGCAGTTGAACAAAATACATAGAAATATAAAAAATAAAGAAAAACTTGTATTTCATCAGAAAAGAAAATTACATGCAAATACCAGGCTAAATGCTTTACATAAGGAAATTATACTTATCTTTTTCTGTTGTTATTTAACTATATACCTTTATTTAATAAAAATTAGTGTAAAATTAGGGTAAAGCAAAAGGGTAATGTTAAAATTGATGATATAAGATAAACCTGTCCTGTGTACACACTCACAATTTATCATGATGTCATTTTATTGTGTAAGACAGGCAGCGCCTATGTATGAAATAACTTTTTCTAGCTTTTCTTCTAGCTTCCAGGCCCTTTATGTCTTTCACTTTCCTACCTATTCCTTATGCTACCTTACCACCCAAAAGCCTTAGTCCTACAAAGAAAACAACACCTTATTTTTTCACATATTCTCGAATAAGTAAGGTAAATGGAGAAACTTTCTGTGTTAGACTGCAAAAGTTAGAGTGAAAAGGGTCACAAGGTTGCCAAAATGATGTGACTCATTCAAACAGGACACAGAGACAATCTTGTGGAAAAACCTACTGACAAGAATGTGGCCAAGAAACAAAAAATCGGTCCACACAATAGCAGCAAGGAAAAAATACCATTTTGGAATTCAAATACATGATGTTAAAAGAGTTTCTTAAATCTACATCAAACTTCATTTTTAAATTAGCTGTTTAGCATCCAGGCCTGCAATAATCTCTTCTCTCATTAACAGCACAGATTTTTTTCAGGTAAATGCATATATAACCCTTCTTCCTTCTTACTCCGTAAGGAAAAGGCTCCTGATCATTGAGGGTAAGCAAAGAGAAAAACAGGATTCATGACACTTCCCACACAAAGCCACTCTCAAAGCCATAGAGAGCTGGATGTACTGCACCATATACACATCAGTAGATGAGTATATGTATCCTGTGCCTGTACACCAATATATTGCCTATTTCTGTCCACCCAGTTCCAGGCACTCCACCTACATCACAAGCTGGGTGCCACCGAGCTCAGCGCTGACACGACGGGCACATGCACAAAACAAGTGCACAGAGCACAGCATCAGTGCAGGCTAAACCTCTGTGGCCATGGCACACACGTGGAGGGGCATCTCCTCCCTAGGAAGATCAAACCCTTGGATGCATGCCAGATATTTCCTTTTCAGAGGCCAAGTCCCCACTCTAGACTCCAGGACTTATTTCCACAGTAGGAAATGGTGAAGAAGCATAACTACATTTAGGATCAATTAAAAAAGGGCATGTTTAAACATCACGTGTTTTGGAGTATGTTGAAAGAATTTAGATCCCCCTTTCTTTATGTCTAAAAATATGCAGTGACATTTGAAAGAAGGAAGTATGGTCCAAATATAGATGTGGGAGATTTCAGCATTGTCATCTTGTGCTGCTAAAAACAATGATAAAATAACCAAACAGCTATTGTTCCATATACAGAGAGCCATTACCAGAAACTGAGCAATTACAGAACACTGCATATTTTCCACACATTCAGGGCATGATTTTGATGTCTTTGTTCATGTTTAACAGTGCTTCACTTCTTGAGTAGCTCCACTTATGTCAGTAATAGCACTCATGCTATATGAATAAACATATCCTAAAATTGCATTATTTTTAATATTCCTTTATTGTCCTTTTAAAACATAAGTAGATATAAATACATCCTTCCATTTTTGTGGATTTACTTTGGAAGAAATCTCCTCTCAAGGACAAATGAACTGAAACAATCACTGATAAATTTTTAGCAGATTAAAATAATAAAATTGTTACTTTAAATCTTGGGTATGTCATGGAAAGATAACGCTTTTCAGATGCATTGAGAAGCTAAGATTTTTTTCTATTAATTATGGCTATTAATTGAAAAATATGTCCTAAGTACTTTGGAAAATATGAGGGAAGTGACTGCTATTAGGAAAGAAAAAGCATCTCAGATTTTTGAAAGTGATTCTACCATTTTGTGATAAATTGCTGAACATGCCTACTTTTATGAGACTTCCAGTTCTAAGGACACTCTAGGGGCAGTAGCACATTAATAGGCTTCCTGCTTCTGTCAAATTTGCAAAAACCGAATGCCAATAAAACAACAAGTTTGGGTTTAGGTTTAGTGGAGTTTGGGTTGGGTTTTTTTAAATAATGGACTTTGAGTTTAAATTGACCAAAGAAGAATCAGGACCTCATTACTTCCTCAGCATCAGAGGTTTTATAGAACATACTTTCATTTGATTTCTTTCTCTGTCTTTTCTCTAGCTTCATTTCTCTCAGTTTGAGAAACTTCTGATAATCAGTTAGAGATTACTTTCCTAACTACCTTGTATCCAGGCCAGTTATTACAATTAGTAAATAACATTCTGTGTCTGTCATTATGCCGTTCTAAAACTTCTGACCAACATCAGCAACAATGATGCCACTTTATGTCCCATGCCATTTATACCTACTTCTTTCAGCCAAGAGGTGAGAGGAAGCCAGTGTGCCAGAGTCTAATTGAGTGTAAGATCATTACCTCAGATTCTACAGCTTTCAAAATCCCACAGCAGATTTTGCTGTTCTTCCATGAAAAGCACAACAAAAAGCCAAGGGAAGAGGGATCAAGGCTGGTTAACTATCCTTTCACCCTCACACAATAAGTTTTATGTGGCTGGAAATCTTTCCTCCAGAAATACTAAGTTGGAGAAGTATAGCCCCAAAGAGAGCACCAGAGCTTACAGAATCATAGAATGGTGTGGACTGGAAGGCATCTCAATGATCATCTAGTTCCAGCCTCCCTGCCCTGGGCAGGGACACCTTACACCAGGTTGCTCAAAGCTCCATCGAGCTTGGCTTGAACATTCCAGGGATGGGACATCCACAGCTCCTCAGAGCACTTCATATCACCATCTCACCACCCTCACAGTAAACTAATTTTTCCTAATATCTAATCTAAATCAACTCTGCGTAAATTTAAAGCCACTCCCCCTTCTTTTATCACTACATGTCCTTGTAAAAATCTTGAACAGGACCAAGCCATCAGCCTTGACCCAGCTGTGGAATGCACTGGACAGCAGGGCAGGAACAGCCACAGTTGTGTCCCTTGTTGCTCTTCCCTTTTCCCACCCTCAGCACAGATGTGGATGCACAGCTGGAGTGAGGACAAGAAGCTGACTCAGGCTGAGCATCAGTCAGCACCAAGTATTGAGGAGTGCACCTGCACACACTGCTGCAGCAGCGATCTCCAGCAGCATACATCTAAGATTGTGATTCAGCCAAGAACACCCGACCTGTGTCTAAACATCAACCTTTTGGAACACTGCAATAGCCGTGTAGTAACAGCGATGTAATCAGTGTGTCACAAGCAAAATTTTACACATAGTACTGAACTTCACAGCATCTTCATAAAACAGATAAACACATTGGCATAAATGTTACTCTCAGCTTTAACACATTAGTTTTCTCTCTTCATTAGCCCCTTAAACTATGATACAAAGCATTTTATGGCAATGAAATATCTTTTCCTGTTTGTCCAACACAATTACCTCTAGCCTATTCAGAACATCTCTGGACATCACTATAATATGAACACATTCGTAAAAATGAAAAACATTTTAGCTGCCAGAGCTTGATGCAGTGAAGACATCTCCTGATTTTAAACAATAAGTAATATATTTCAATCATTAATATCTGTTTTCTTGTTTCTATTTCTTCAAGAAATATTCTGAAAAATATTACCTTCAGTAATGCTGCAGGCACATTATTTGCTGTATGCATTTTCTGTATTGGCTTTTCAGACACAGAACATGTTCTCTTTCAGTTCTAAATGAGTCTCTTTGTCTCCCCTTAGACACGGTCATGCTATATAAACCAAAGCTGCTTCCTCTTTTTTACAGAAAACTTGTTCCCCATTTATTAAAGAGATGTTAAGTGATGACTAATACATAAGTGTAACTATTCTGACTATTGTCAGCCTCTCAAAGAAATGTCAGGATATTACTTTACGATCAGAAATAAGAAATATTTGTAAAATGCTATCCCTCTAGCACAATTCTACTAAAGAGGCCATGAAAAATAGCACAGTACCTTTTAGTGTCTAACACTGCATATGATGAAAAACCAAATACGTGTTATTCTAACAAATAGCAACACTATTCAATACCAAAACCTAAACTAAAAGGAATACAGTTGATGACTACTTCCTTAAAAGGTCTACTGTGTTTAGAAAAAATTAAAATATGTAAACATTTTAAAATAATTTTAAATTATCATATTATTTCTCTCTTTAATCACTTTAAGTGTTGCAGCAAATCAATACACACATCGTGTCATTTTGCAGACAATAATCATTTACCAATTTTTTAGTAAAAATGTGGGTATACTTAACAGGCATTGTGATGGTTAGATTCAGAAAATAACATTTGCCATTTCATTATTAAAATTCAGGATTAAAAATATATTTTCTGCCCTGTAAATGGCTCCAAATCCAATTTTTCTTCTACTGCATTTGGTGATGAAATGTATTTTTTGTCTATATTAGTTTGGGATGTTTTTCTAACCAATTCTTTCAAGGAGCTTTCAGGAAATAAACCCTTTATGTCAAATCTCATTTATTCAATAATCTTACGTGTACTGTACACAAAAAAGGCATCTCTGACTAGAAAAGGACTAATCACTTCATGAAGGTTTACTAAGCATTCTTCTGAGTTTGTGGCAGTCTTTTCCAAAGTTGTTCTGCGTATGCTTTTTCCTTGGGTTATCTTTTCCATAGGAAACTATTCCCGAGGCAAAATGTTCACAAAATCTTTTCCTTTGTGTAGAGTTTAATATATGCTTCAACATATTCAAAATATAGTCAACTCTGGATATTCTGAAGTATGTGGGTTTCTTAGAAACATCAGATGCAGTACGATCAGGGCTAATTCATATCAGTGAAATATGTTGCCAAGTTAGAAAATTTCAGGATATGTATTCGTAGAAGCCTACCACCTGACAGTACTTCAGGGCCCTTCAGAACCTTCAGTTTCATAACTTCTGGGTTTTTAGAGCATGCTTATAAGAAGTAATGTATCTGTCCTGGAAACTCCCTGCTCAAGGGCTTCTATTCTTCCACTAAATAAGGATCAACAGGTTTTGACATTCCAACCATTTTGTAGGTTTTGACGCCTACCAACAACATCCAATTCCAAAGGTCAAGAGATCACAACCACAAAGATTAGCAGGTCCTCACATTTGGTTTCAAAGTCCTTCGCTATAACCAGTTTGCTTGCTGTTTCTGAGTTTTGACACTGAAATGCAAGTGAACAATATATACATTGACAATTGACAAAGTTTTTCTAGTGCTGTTTGTCAGGCCAAAGCCACAGCCTTTCCACGCGCCACTAAAGGTGCCAGACTGGGACACCACAAGTGTACAGGAACCACCTGGGTTCCTCCAAACCCTGCTGAGAGAGCACTGGAGAGGCCACATTCCCATCTTAACATTAGACTTAACAAAATCTGATTGGATGTGAGTTACAGACCCCCACAATGTCATTTTAGTTGATTTCCATTCATGCTACCCTTCTCTGTACTCCCACGGTTTCATTATATTGCTTCACCTGAAAATTCCCTGACTAGATACCCAACTCCCCACCCACACATACAAATACTGTGCCTCAAGATGCCACTTGTCTTGCACACTCTTGTGAAGGAACTGTAAGAGGAAGCATTCCCCCAACCTCAAATCTCATTTTTCTATAGTTTAACCTCACTGCAAAGTAAATCCTCATACTGTAAGAAAGCTGAAAATGATTATCAGTAAATGGTAGAAACTGAGGGCGCTATTAATAGCGCCTAATAATTTTCTTCTTCATAACATACCTATTCTTTGTGTCCAATCCTTCATACAGCAACATAATACATTGCAAGCCTTTAGAGATGAACCAGAACGTCTAGCCTGTAATATTACAGAGGCTGCCGTGACAGGACATTCTAGAGCATTCTCTAAGAGACAAAGCTTCTGACTACTTTTTCCTTTTCTCCAGAATTTTTTATTGTCTTGATGGTCATACTGAAGAAGGAAAAAGGAAATATTACGGACATTTTAGTTACTACGTATTTCTTTATAGGAATTTTTTCTATTCTTTCCCACTCTACTTAGGGGTTACTTCCTCTTTATTCAATATGACTGATTTATAAACTGATAGCAACCTAGTTCTTGTTAGAAACTCCCAGGAGGCGCTGCTGCAGCAGATGCTGGGGTTTAACTGCTGAGTCATTGTGTCATCTGATTATGTAAAAAATTACTTCCAAGTTTACAGGTTTCTATCAAAATTAAAACAAAATCACTAGATGCTTGTCAAATGCTTTATTCTGGATCTATGTTTGTACAATAAAGCACTCAGGATTGAGAAAATATACTGCAGACCTTCACAGAGAAGTGGAATGATGAACTGTCTGAGCTTGCTATCCACTACTCGGTGGGACTGTGTGTGTCTGTCTCCCTGGAAGAGACCTTATGCTCGGAAATAGCATTCCTAAAACTTAGGAAGAAAGAAAATTGTAGACTTACAAAATGTTGCCGTAACTAACAGTCCTCAATGTAGGGAACATAGGTGATGTAACATTTTTGACACTATTTTCATTAGCAATATATGGAGACAGATTTGTTTATTTAAAAAAAAAAAATCTAAATCAAATGCATGATAATGACAGAAAACAGGATAATGGAAATAAATAGAAGAAAAAAAAAATATGATTACCACAGTATCCATGACCTCTGTCCCTCCAAAATTATCTGAAAGAGCAGAGAAACTCAATACAGACCCTGCAGGCTGGGTACTGCCACAGGCTCTATTCTTAAGACAGAGATAGGCAGAGGGGAAAGCAGGATGGAGAGCACTTCCCCAGCACTTCTTAGAGATTCTCTATCTAGGGAATAAAGAGAGGCAGGAATATAGCCTTCAATAGCTGGATATTTCCAGTAGTACCAGTCCATGCTGTTTATATGTCTGCACTAGGTAAACTTGTCCCACTTTTTCCTTCAAAAATGAAAACCTAATTTCAGCAATGAAATTCTAAGCCTGCTGTTCTGTATAGGTTCCCTTGACTAATACATCCCTATATGTACCTCTTCTTAAAAAAGATTTCTACGTACCCTCCACTGATTGCCAGATTGTCCAAGTCTGGGAGTAGAAGAAACAATATATGAGGGAAAAATTAGTCATTTTGCACTCATGAAATTCCATCTTTGGTCATGTATTGACAAGGAAATGACAAATTAATCACAAATAAATTCTTGATGATAAATAATTGTGTGTCAGGGTAGAATAGGAACAATAATTATTTCTTTAGAGATTGTTGGAGTGAAGTTTATACAGTGACATCCATGTTATCCTATTTTGGCTTGCAATGTTATTCATGAGGCTTATAATGTGACATACATACATCTAAACTCCCTGAAAGAAAAAAAATGTATTTCTGCAATTCATGCAGCTGAAGTACAGCTGCAAATGAACCACCCACTCCACCACTCCTTCCTTCCAGGTAAAGATATGGAAGAGCATGAGATAGAATAACATATTTCTATAATTAGCGTGAAGTCCACAATCCTCTTCCCTCTCTGGGTGTATTTAATATGGGCCGTATTCGGTGAGATTTTGGGAGCTCTGCCCTAGAGACAGCAAACTCCACTGCTCCCTAACACCACTGTCCTCACCAGGCACAACCTGCCGCAAAGAAGAAAACAGAGAAAATACTGGGTGAAGAGGCTTAGGGTTCTGGCTGCAGCGGGGAGCTCACACAGGGAGTGAGGTACCCAGGGACATTTGGGAGCAACCCTGTTGCAGGATGGACTGGTCTAAGCACAGCCAGCAGCCGTCCCTACCCCGCAGTCTGCCACTAGAGGGAACACGGACAAGCTAGAACTAGGAATGTAGGAAAATCAGATATTTGCATTTTCTTTGTTATATCCCTTTTAGAATTCTTTTATCAAAACTGTCACCCACATAATGTTTCTGCAATGTGCTCTACTGGTCCATTTCAAGCCAGAAAAAGTACAGTAATAAGGTTTAAGTGCAAGTGATAGGGAAATCTTTTGAAGTGAAGAAAAGTTACTTGCAATTCAAATTTTCACAACCCCATCTACTCCATTTTCTGTCAGATTTTCAGAAAAGCCTAGCAATATCACTAAATTGTTTGTAATTAAATTTGAGTGAGGACTTTTCAAGGAAAACAGCCCAACAGAAAATACTGGCTCACTAAAGAATCTAAAGAATTCCCCCTTTTTTTTTTCCTTTTTTTTCCCTTTTTTTCCCGCAGGGGAAAAAAAAAACAAAACAAAACAATATTTAATTACAGTAAGTTCTTAATTTCAGCTTCCATGGAATTGCTGTGCAGAGCAAAAGTGTAAATTGCAATACCAGAGAAGCCTTCCTTTCCAACTTTCTTGCATCCCAGGTGAGAGGCACAACCAAGAAGCGCTTGTGCAACACTGGCTTGGTCTATTTTTCAGAAGCTGTTTCAGCTTCCATAAAAAAATGAGAAAACCTATTGAAGCAGGAGTTCTTTCCTTATGAGCTCAATGCACTAACTAGGGGCATATTTACTATTCTGGAATCTCTTTCTCCAAGAAATTTGGACCTTCTAGTTTATTCTAAGACAACAGAGAACATTTAAAGATCAGAAATTTCTGTATAACAAAAAATCTTTTCCATATTCAGATCAACACCTCTCCAAGAGCTATCACAAACAACACCCTGTTTTGGGTTTGTTGTATTTAATGGGAAGCACGCTTACAGAAATACAAGAATTCAGTTCTGCTTGTAGTTGATCTTTCTTCCCTTGTACTTAAAAAGTCTGTAGATTTAAGTCTGAGACTGTTTGACTCATTATTTCAACTGGACCGGTTACTTATATGTTGAAAGATGTGGAAAAACCTTATTATTTAATATGAGTATTTATTTATAATGTGAAAAAAAGTTGTACATAGTCTTGATCCCTGGTGAGAGAGAAGAGCATTCCATATGTATGGCACTCCAGAGTACACAGCAAGACTAATACATCTTCAGAAAACATAGAAGCCATCAACAGATAAGCCTACCCATGTAAAGCAGTATAGCAGGTAGACAGTTAAAAGCCTGTCATCCACATTGCTTATGGAGTTTTAAAAATAATAATTTAAGATCTCGAAATAATTTGCACAAAATAATTAATATCTTCCATAACATACCAAAAGTAGACATAATTTGAAATTAATAACATTTAAAAATATGTGTTTGGGGTGTTAATACCTACAGAGAAGATTAAGCTTTAAACACCAAATGAGGCAGTTTTCTTAAAAAAAAAATTATTCAGACTTTAAAATTAAATAAAAAAATAGACTCTAGACAGGACAGGCTCTCTCAAGTTCATCTACAGATTAAGGAAAATAACCGAAAGTATATTTATAACAGTGCTACACTTTTAGGAAAATAAATACTTCACAAGCCCATAAGGTGGCAGCAAACTCCTTTTTAATTGAGAGCGGTAACTATCCGCTCTTTAGCACAAAGTTGATGCTACTGAAGTGTTTTAACATCACCTTTTCATCGTCCAATTATCAAAAAAAAATTAGTACACCAGTAGCATATGCATTCGTCTGATTTCAAAAGCATTATTTCTCACTGTGTAAACCAGGTGCTTTAATATTTAATAAAGCAAAACTATCTGACATTTAGGACCTCAGGGTGAAAAAAGAAGAATAAAACCTCCCACAATGAAGGGACAGAATGTGCCCCACTGTGAACTGACTGGTAACTTCTTTTCATGATACATCAGCTGACCTCAGTGCTCTGGCTGTTGAATGAGCAGAACTAACAACATGGCTTATGCAACAGCTCATTCCAACAAAATCCCCTTCTCTAAGTTTTCATGTTACTGAGCCCCATGCCTTTTTAATACTCAGCATCTTCAGAAGGCATATATTTGCAAGCAGCTTGGAAAACATGTTACTTTTCACAGATATGTTTACAGCTAAGAAATCTGTCCATCTGTGTGTTAGAGGTTCACTGTCAAAAATGAACAAGCTGAATTGTACATGAAATATTGTCATTGTCATTGCTTCTACAACTCTATGGTTGCAACACAGTATCTGTGGTTCTGACAAGTCTGTACGAGTGTCATCTACCAGCCCTGTCCTGTTTTTCAAATCTGGTTGATATTGGAAACAAGATGCCATATGTTTGATGTTTCCCAGCTATATTTAATCTTTTTGCACTGAAAACATGTACAGGCAGAGTGAGAGGTACTGTACATTTGTAAAGGATTGCAAATCACAGAGTAATGGCTAGACTTCTGGCCTCACACACATCCCAGGTACTCACAGAATCACAGAAACATTTAGGTTGGAAAAGACCTTTGAGATCACTGAGTCCAAATGTTGACCCAGCACTGAAGTCTGCCACTAAAAAGTCTTCAAGCAGCACATGTATTTTCAATATTTCCAGAGACAGTGATTCCACTGCCTCACTGGGAATCCTGTTCCAATGCTTGACCACCCTTTCAGTAAAGAAATTTTTCCTGATATCCAATCTAAACCTTCCCTGGTGCAACTTGAGGCTATTTCCTCTTGTGCTGGCCCTTCTTACTAGGGAGCAGAGACCAGCCCCAACCTGTCTACAATGTCCTTTCAGGTAGTTGTAGGGAGAAATAAAGATCCCCCAATAAGGTATTTCCCCTTCTGCATCTACATTTCTAAACTCAGTACACACATAATTAGCCTAGTACTCCAGCAAGTGTTTGATTCACTGACACTATATTGCACAAATATTTCCATAATTTCATCATTCTTTCTGATCCTGTACAAATAGTAGCCCATAGCACCCACTGTTCATAGGCCACACACACACACACACACACACACAAAAGTTAAGTGTACAGAGCAGGCATTTAATTTTGGCCATAGTATATACTAGCCTAACCACATTACCGGGGTCTATGTTTAACAGTGAGAGCTTATTTCTTCAGTTTCCAAATAAAGATGTTTTTTATGCCTGCTACCTGGCAATCTGAACCTGGAGTTTTACAAATCAAGTTATGTTAACAACTGTTCAGCCTGTAAAACAAAACAAGACAGAAGACTTGCATTTCTGACTTGTCAGAGCCTTCTTTGGCTTCATTAACAAACTAATGAATTAACAAGTTGTGGACATCCACTAACAGAAAGACAAAGCCTGTGGAAGTAGATCTGAACTAGATCACATTGTCTCATAGTCCGCAGGGTTTAGAGACCCAAGTTCAACAACTGTCCCCTTTCCCTTGCCTGTAAATGTGTGAGGAGGATTGAATTTGCTGTTTCCTGACTTTCTCACAGGTGTTTCCTATTCCCAGACCTCTCCTTAGTTCTTGTACAGTTCAGTAGGCACTGATTTCCCTGTTTCTGCTTCCATAAACAATCACTGAATGTTGCATTTTGTCAGCTGAGACAAAACAGATCAGTGCACACTATGTTGATACAGAAACACCCAGTGTCAGGATATTCCTTTGACCTTCAAAAATAACATCCCTTTTTTATATGCATTTCATGTATTACTGTGAGTCATCTGGTTTTACGATTTCCTGATTCAATAAGATTGTACCTTACTTTGGCATAATTAATGCACCAATAATAATAACTATAAATTACTTTAAATTAAAATAGTAAAAGAAATTAAACAAGTCCCACATCAGCTCACTAAATACAGTATCAGAAACTTGTCAGAAAACTGAACCAGTTTAGTCAAGAAGATTCATCAACAGAGCTTCCACATGGAAGAACTCTGACCTTTGGTTAGCACTATATTTTTTTCCTTTGGACATTGTTCAAAAGCTAAAGTAACCTTGTCTCTTATGGCAAAGCAATAAAATGTCTTCTCTATATAACCAAGAATAATTCTTCAGGCAACTGGAAGATATTAATGCTTTAACATATACGTATTTTGAGAATGGTTTAATAAAACCTAAAAAAACACAGAGGTCTGGTTATGAATTGTTTTATAAACGAAATACAGAAATATTTATACACGTAATGAAATCATGGCATGGGAAAGACTTGTCTTTATTCAGCACTTACATGAATCATTGACAGAAATAAATTCTATGGTTTCATACAGTTACTCAGTTCCTTCAGAGCCAGAAACAGATCTTTGGATTGCCTATTTGGGAATGGAGAACATGGTCCATTCATAGTGCTACTTCTTATATCGGTGGCTCCCTCATAACTCTCCTTTTTCCCCATGTGAGGTGTAACAATGTCAAGTTTATTCACATAATCTAAAGCCTTAGGAAAACTGAGCTTTTTAAACAAGGCACATCTCGGAGCTTTTATTTGTATGCAATTTCAAATGAAATGGATAGTACACTTCTGGAACAGAGAACAGCACTACCAGACCTGAATTTCTTACCCTTATAAGAAGTTAGCAGCCTCACTCTCATTCCATTTTGCTTTCTAGATACCTGTTGAGTTGTGCCAATTACCTTGTTTTCAGAGCCGCATACCAGACAAGCTTGTTGCCATCCACCCATGCCGATGTGGGGCAGAAATGGGCACATGGGTGCAGTGAAGAAGGCAGGGAACTGCTTTGTGGAAGTCAGTGGTGGTTTAGATGTATCTCAAATTACAACCTGAGGCAGCTGTTTGGACAGCTGCAGGCTCTCTCTGGCAAAGGTGTCACAGTTCCCTCTGGCTCCCCTGGTTTCTTGCTTCCTCTCATTCCTTGATGCTAACCCCAGCAGAGTGAATTAATTGTTACAGGCAAACTAGCAGAATAATACCATTGCCCATGTTTCCTGCTGTCTTAGGAAGGCAAGAAAGTTCACTGCAGAAGAGAGGTGGTGAACCCCTGAAACTAGAAGCCAGAAGGTAACATCTGTTAACACCAAGTTTGATCACAACTAAGTAATGTGAAAAGAAAAGTGCAAAGGGGCAGTGTTTCACTGGAAACAAGTCTGAGGCTTCCAAAAGAAGGTGGCTTGGGGTGAGGGGTACCATGAGTATCTTACAAAATTCAGACTGATGAGCTGGGCAGGTTTGGAGACCAACAACTAATTGCAAGTGACTGATGCCTATGATGATATTTATTTGATTTTCTGCTTCACATAAAAGCAATTAAATCCTAATTTTACTCCATTACTTTGTCTAAGCCAAATACAACTTCTTAGTGTTAAAAAAGGGCAAAGGACTGCAATATTCAGTAAAGGATTTGAGCATTTTTAAAAATCAATGGCAAAGGGGTTAAACAGGATGGATTGGAGAAAAAGGAACCAAAGAAACCAAAGCCATCCACATAAGATGAAACCTGCTGGCAAAACTCCTTTGCATTAAGCCACGGCTAGGTAAATCAAAGTACTACTGACTCAGCATCCAGACTGTCTTTGGATCCTATGAGTGATTTGGTTGGGTTTCTACAATCCAAAGGAGCTTTCAAAGTTACTTTCTTCTGAGTGTCTACAAACACTTGCTTTTAATGAAAAACTCAAAGAGGAAGTTGTATGCCTAATAATAGCTGAGATAGACAAACCAAGCAGCATTTCTTGGAACCTTATTTAATGGTTACTGCAGTGGAGATGTGCATTCATACAGTCCTCCTGCAACCTTTGCTTGGCTCTAACCAATGTCCAGGACCCTTCCAAGCTCAGCTGTTCTGTGATTCCGTGGAAATGACTTAAACTATTTCTGTGTCAAGGCTACAAATACTCACCAAGCAAAGGGTGATCTGACAAGAAGCAGCGTGATTAACTGTATATGAAAGATAAAAAGAAATTGCTGTCTCTAAAGGATGACTCACGTCACCTTAAGACTGATGTGTGAGTAAGCCAGATGAAGCACACAATAGTAGTACTTATTTCTTTCCATAGATTATAAAGAGAGCTCAGAGGAACTAGCTTCAACTCAAACATTTAACTCCTACACATGTAAAATTGAATGATAAAAAGCTCTTGCTTAATAATGACAGACAACTGTATACAGGGAATACGGGAAGTTGTAGACTACCCTACAACCTGCATTTACACCTGAACAATAATGATGATTGCACAGATTTCTACTGAGCAATGACCTGTGGTAAAGGTAGGTATTGTTACCACCAGCACTGCTGTTACACCACTCACGTTGTAGCTCTCTTCTCACCAGTACCCTGGATTTGCTCTTTTATTTACTTACTCTGGTTTGGTGTTGGTTCTGTTTATTATTTTTCTTCAAATTGTGCTTCTTTTCACTTCTAGAAACATCCACAGATAACAGTGTCTTTCTGACTGAGGTTTTTCTAGACTGGTTCAGGATTAGACACTCCCTGCCTCTTTAGTCATTAGTGTTCTGCTGATCCCAGAGAAATCTGCTGTTCATCCATGGCTGGAATACACATTTTGCTGCTGAATAGAAATTCAGCAAAGAGTTTGGTAGTTAGTAGAGCACCTCGTTTAGAGAGGCTTAAAAAAACCCATGTTCCCGGTGGCACAGAACTGTGCAGCAGTGCTGGTGGTGCACTGTGAGATGCTGTCTCTGCCACCAGCTGGAGAAAGCACATGAAAGAGCTCAACCCTGTTGACAGTCTGGAGGGCAGATGGACATGTGGCCAGCTGACAGGCTGAAAGAAGTCTGGGCTGGGGTTAATGGTGGCCGCATCTGTGGGAGGTGTGCTTTGTTGAGGCTGCCAGGTTGTGAGGTGAGTTGACTGCACACTATCATGGAGGAGGAAGAAATGAGCATTGGGTCTTCCTGACACCTTACAGAGGCAAAAGCCTGAGCCACACAATGAGTAAGTATGACGTGAGGCTATGCTTGAACCCATGGTGGATGGAGATTTCCCCCACAAGGGAAAACTGGAAGCTTAGGCCTTCTGACACCAACAGAAGGGGTCCTCCTCTGCCTTCAGATCTGAGCTTAGAGGGCCCTGAGGGTGAAAAAAGGGGCACAGGTTCCACTGGGGAGACTCTGGAGCCCAAAATACCCATTAGCACCAAGAGGAAGTAGTATCTGGTAGTGACTGGAGACCCCCTTGTGGAGGAGATGGAGTTGCTGTCCTAGAGTGCAGCTGCAAGAGTAGCCTTAAGACAATTAGATCAGTTAAGCTGTTAGCTAAGAACTCTCGTGCTGTCTCTCTAGCACTGAGTGATATGTTAACTGATGTTCAAAGTGTGAGACAAGCGACCCTACAAAACAGAGCAGCAATTGATTATCTCCTATTAGCGCACAGACATATCATAGCTTGCTGTGTTGATTAAGGACACAGTGGAGAAACTGCTGGGGCTCATTGTGCTCTCAGACTAATATTTCTCATTGCTTATCCACACAGGCACCGAGGGAGACCTGGAGCAGCTCCAGAGGGTATGCTTTGCTGAAGTGGCAGAGGTGGTAGACATGGGAATCCAAGCAGAATTTTCCACAATCCTAGAGGTGAAAGGGAAAGGCCCGGTAGGATTCAACATAGTCTTAATTTACCAGGTGGTTGTGTAGCTGGTGTCATGACTGGTACTTTGGTTTTTATGACCATGCTGTAAATTCCTTTTTCCATGATGGGGGAACAAGTCAGAGGCAGATGTAGGTCACAGACAATATTTATTAGAGCATTTATTAATTAAGCTATTAACAGAAGTTAGCTATTCACACAGTTCACTTACACAGACAGTTACTAGTCAGAGCAACGGTTTAAAAGCCAACCTCAGCTGCTTACTCAGAAGCAGTCATATTGCTGCATCAGTGGATTGTATGAAGGTTTTGAGGATGGTCCCTCCAACAGCCCTTTTTCTTACCAGCTGTATGAGCAGTCCTGGAACATTTATTTGCATACAGCAGCCTCCACCGCTTCTTGATGCAGTCTGAGCTACACAACCTATTGTCAATGCTAGTGCAAGCTAGTGGCCAAATACAGATTCAGCAAAACATGTTCTGAGTTTTTCAGTTCTTGTGGATTCAAAAGGACATCACTGATGGATAGACACAAGCTCTGTAAAAAAGAGTGGCAGAGGAGAAGAGAAGAGGGCATTGCTGAATACGTGAAGGAGCAGTTTGAGTGCTGCTTTGGAATAAGAGACAGACTGGATGAAAACTCATAAGTCAGGGTCAGAGGAGAGACCACTGAGGGCGGCACTGTACTCAGGAAGTAAATGGAGCTTCTGTGAAGTTTTTTTAAGCAACTCACACCAGACTCTGGCTCTTATGGGAGACTTCATCTTCTCTTACATCTTCTGAAGGGGTGACACAGCAAGAAGAAAATCCAGGAGGCATTTGGAGGGTGTCAGGGAAAACTTATTACCACATATTTTAGGGGGACCAACCATGATCTTGAACAAGAACTGCTTGGCAATGTGATAACCAATGGCAGCCTTGGATGTAGGGACCAGGAAACAGTAGAGTTCAAAATCCCAAAAGGGAAGGAGAAAGATGAGTATGCAGACCTCATAATCAGAAGAGCAAGGTTTGCCTTCCTCAAGGAACTGATACATGGGATCCTGTGGGAGGGATCTCTGAAAGCGAAAAGCTCAAAAGACCTGGCAGGTCCTTAAGGAAACCTTCAAGTGCCAAAACAGAATTATCCTAATACTCAGAAAAATGAGCAGATGTTTCAGACCACTTTTCCTAAAAAGGGAACACAGCTAATCTCCAGTGTAAAAAAGAAGCCAGAGCAAGTTACTAAGAAGAATATAGAAACATTGCCTGGACATGAAGGGGTGGTGAGTTATTCAACACCTTCTTTGCCTCAGTCTGCCCCTGGCCGGGTGCTTCACACTGGCCTCTGTCCTTAGAGAGAGGATTTAAGAAGAGAACCATCCACAGTGGAAAGCAATACAGCCAAGTACCTTTAAGAAATATTTAAACATTCAGATCCACAGGATCAGGTGATACACATCTGACTGCTCGCCATCACCACCATAAAGCTGCTTTACACTATTTTTGAAAGACTGTAGAAATCAGGAGACGTTCTATTGACTGGAGGAAGGCTAATGTTGCACTCTTCTTAAGATCTTATTGATCTGAGGAATAGAAATCTGATCAGACACAATTTACTCCCTGGGAATATCAAAGTCCTTTAGAAAGCTATTTCTAGGCACAAGAAGGCAAAGAAGGTGATTGGGACTAGGCAGCATGGTTAGACCATGTATACAAAAATATACCATGGTTAACATATCCAGTGCCAAAGGCTGTTTACGATGAAAGAACATTTGTGGATGTGGGGAGGATAGTGGATGTCCTCTGCCTTTTCTTTAGCAAGGCCTTGAGATGTTCCACAGCTTTCTTGTACCTATGTTGGGATGTTACAGTCTACATAGATGAACTGCTGGATGTTTCCACTCATTTTTGCTGGGATAGAGTCAATTTTCTCCACAGTAGCTGTGTTTTGGATTTGTGCTGAAAACAGTGTTGGTAGTTCAGGGATGCTTTAGTTACTGCTGAGCAGGGCTTACATAGAGAGTCAAAGCCTTTTCTGCTCCTGACATTCCCTCTTCCAGTGAGGAGGCTGGGGGTGCACAAGACCTGGCTGGAGGGAAGACAGCCAGGACAGATTACATCTACAGACCATGAAGATATTCCAGATCATAGGATGTTGTGCTCAGCACCAAAACTGAGGGAGGTTGGTGGGGCTTGGCTGGGCATTGGTCAGTTGGTGGTGAGCGACTGTTTTCTTTTACATTGTCAAGAAAAAATTCTTGGATTTTATTTTCCCGTCTCTTTGTTGGGGGGTTTTTTCTTACTTTTTTCCCCTTTCTCTATCTTATTTATTGTATTGCTTTTATTTCACCGATGAGTTTTCTTCAATTTTACCCTTTCGATTCTCTCCCCAGCACTGAGGGGGAGTGAGTGAGCAACTGCATGGGTCTCAGTTGCTACCTAGGTTAAACCACAACAGTGGGTTAAAAAAACATGTGTGATTCTTCAGGCTAACTGCATACTGGGTTGTAAAGGAAAAAAAAAGACTGCAGCTACTAAGTCAAGGGAAGTGATCAATCACCTCAACCTGGCCCTTGTTAAACCACTCTCAGAGGGGCTCTCCAACGCGTGGGGCCCCACATTCAGTTTGGGGCCCCTCAGTACATTAAAGACATTGACCAGCTGGTGAGACTTCAGCAAAGAGCCCCCAAGATTATCAATGACTGGAGCATTTGCCTTGTGAAAAGAGGCTGTGAGAGCTTATTTATCTTGTTCAGAAGAGGCAGCTTCAGGGGAACTTAGGAACCATCAAGACAGAGACGAGCTCTTTCCTAAGGTGCAGTGGGAAAATGAGAAACAGTGTCCATAAACTCAAAAGATGGGATATCCCGACTATACAAGGAAAACATTATAAATAAGCACTGGAGCAGTTTTGCCCAGAGGGGTTGCATGAACTCCATCCTTGGAGGTTTTCAAGACACAAGAGCACAAAACCCTGAGCATTTATGTCTGATTGTCGATCCTGCTCTAGCCAGGAGGCTGGAGTGGATGAGCATGAGCACCCTTCCAATCTGAATGATTTGGTGAAATACTCTTTTTCCCCTCCATCAATTGCATGCAGATACAAATCATGTGTAACTCTGTGAATGAGAGTGAACATAACTGCAAATGGCAAGGCTCCCACTCCAATCCATGCAGCAGCAGCAGCTCTGGAAATCTGATCTGGCTTTCCAAATTCAATTCTTACCTTCTTTATAAGTGAGAACCTTAAAAATACTTACAAAAAGTAAGTACTTTGAGAACAGTATCACTTTCCCTTTGCTGACCCCTGAAGTAAATCAAGATTACAACCTGTGTAATTCTAAGATAGCACTGTAGTTGATAGTTGGATGATCTGCTTCCCACCAGGTTTACCTGCCCTTCAAATGAGAAAAGAAAATCATTATTTAATACTCCCACAAAAAAAAAAAATTATACCAAAATTGTGATGACAGTCTTGGTAGAATTATCCTCAGCTATACTAGAATTTCAAAGCAGAAGGTATTTTCAGGCTATACTATACTAACGTGGGGTTTACAATTTAAATCATAATTATCTCTGAAAGCTAATTTAAAATCACTGGCATTTCATAACGATCATCCAAAGATACGAAAGTCTGTAAAGCAACTAGAGCTTTCTCAGGCTTTACAACAAGACTACTTTTAATGTAATTATAGCAATTAAGACCCTTCTATTAATAACTTTCTTTTCAGATTAATAAGCCACTTATGTAGTACAATATAAAGAGGCTTCTAATTACAGTGACAACATTGTGATTTCTGAAAACTGTTTAATAATGTGTGATAAGTGACTGCCAACTTGCATTAAGATGTTTTAGGAATCCTGCACGAACCTGGTGTCTGATAATCCTGTTTTGAAGACATAATTTGAATTGCAAATTGAATTTAAAGGAAAATTCAGCGTTCTTCTGTCAAAAGGAGTAGATTTGTAGGGCTGAGCAGACCTTTACAAGCATAGCAGCGCTTGATAAAACAAGTCTCTAATTTTTTGTTATTTGATGTAGCTGGCCAACTGATTTAAGGCACGCTGATGACAGAAAAACTTCTCTCAATAATCTCACTGAATCAAAATCTTAACTGAATTCTCTGGTTTAGACAAGGCATCCCCTCAATAGGAAAGATAAGGTAATTAATGAGAAATTAATAAATATAAGTTTGACTTAACTAAAATCAGGAAATTATAAAACATTGAAACTGAGTCTCTATTTAATTGCTCCAGAGCAATATATCTATTTCAGATATTAATGAAGTTTGTCCCTTGCTGCATATGAAGCTCCTGGATTCTTGATTGTTTTAATTCATTTTTTTTTAAATGTCATATGGATTTAAGGGAGAGTTATTCTTCATATTTTAGACATGAATACCGAGATACAGAAAAATCAGATTTTTCAAAAGATTAAGTTAGCTGACTCTACTTCTGAGTTTTTTATCCCCAATACATTATTCAGAGTCATGTGTCCTTTTCAGGTTACTGAGCTCAGGGTGAATGGTTGCTAAACTACATGGTATTGACAGGTTTCAAAGTGAGCTACCAAATTGTGACATGTTTTTGAGAACACAATTTTTCAGAAGCTCATATTATTATTGTAAGAGTCTTAAAAAATTGTAATTGTCTATGACTTTGTGTGGACTTTGCTCACTGCAGCAAACTGTACAAAGAAGGAACTGCTCATCTAAAACCAACTAAGCCAACCCCTCCAGATATGCCTTCTGGATTTCAGGAAACCAGACTGTGAGTTAAGCTACCTAACAGGAATCTGAGATAAGATAAAGGCCATACTATTGTCCAATTATCTCAGGTCTAAGGAGAAGCAAACAAGGCTGGGGGAGGCCACAGCCAACAGACTCATTTGCTGAGGCCAGGTTTGCATGCTCTCCTCCTACAAACCAAGGGGGAGGAGGAGAGTTTTTGGGGAGGTGGTGACAAAAGCCCCTGTCTGCATAAAACAGAGGAGGAGTAATGCACTGCGTGTGCTGGTTTGTGAAGGGTAGCTGCGTTTCCCGGAAATGTCCCTGGCAAAGGAGTCGTTCTGGTGGGTGCAGTGTAGCACTCCCGCAAGCTCACTCCTTTCACCCGCGCATTGTTAGGCGCGGACTCTCACCACACACTCAAGCTGGATAGCTCAGCACAACCAGAGGCAAACAGTCAGGAGGGCTCTCCCACATGGCATTCCATGGACGAGGTTTATTGGGGCATCCGCAAAGGGGACCAGAGGTGAAACAGACCAGGACCAAGCACTCCCAGGGCTTTTACACAGGAGCGGAGGGAGCATCCTGTATAAAACCTGTATAACCAATGATCTGAGGGCATGGGGGCGGTACAAAGGCAGGACTAGGGAAAGGGAGCCAATGGAGAAGGTCTGGGGGCGTGTAGGGGTACAAGTCAGTCAAACAGACTAAGTCTGCATGGAACCACAAAGCCTGACGGGAAAGGCTTTTCCTTTCTCACCATGAGGTCAGGGGGTGTTCTTAAACCTCGGAATCAGCCCACCAGCAGGCCCCTGCTATTTCAGGGCTCCTTGGCCCCTCAGCCATCACAATCGCAGTCTCAGCAGCTACAACAGAGGTGAACATCCACCACTGGAGGCTACAAGCTGAGATTTAGGCCATATGAGAAGCAGATCCAGCAGAGACAAAATGATGCTTTTTACCATGCCAGTTGTCTTCCCTTACATAAACTGGCCCAGTTGTAAAACTCACCCTCCCGCCCCCTCAGAAGGTCACATTTTCATGGGACATTCAACTGCCCTGATGTGAAAGGCAGCTGTCATGTCTAGAAGGTGTCCTAAACCATCAGAGACCACAGAAGCGTCCTTCATTCCTGAGGCCTTCGCCAGAGGATTGCTCTTGATCCACATGTTGCAACAGACTCACTGTTGCGAAAGACAGCCTAAAACATCCCCCCACCTCATGGGAGGTGCTTGGGCATTCCCACCTATACCTGAACTTTATTAATCCACAGAACTCTTCAGTTTCATGGGACCTCCAACACCGACAAGCTCAGGGTGAAAAGGACCAATGGGATGCCACTGGATCTGCAGGGGTGGTGACTCTTCCTACTTAAGCTGTCTCTTTTTCACTCCCTTTCTCGTTCCTTTCCTCTCTTTTCTATTTCTTTTTCTCTTTCTCTATTTCACATTTAGAGTTAAATGAAATCTGTACTATTGGCTTTGGCATATGGTCTTACTTGCATCTTAATTCAAGCAGAGGCATCTCTCTCTAATAATTGTAATAATTGTATCATAACAATTATAAGGTTATAATTAAATTCATCTGTTCTTTACTAAAGATGAAAAGAGAAAACCCAGACTTATTTTCTGCAAAAATTAAAGTATTCATTGAACAGACTAGAAATATTAGAATCACAGTTGGATGCACTTTTGGAGGGAACAATCAATTTAACAAAAAAGCAATTTTGCATTCTTCTAATGGCATCTATGATGCTGGGCTGAACCTGACAAATAAGCTTTATAAAAAAACCCAAACCAAAACAGCCATTTCCAGGGATCATTTACAAAACCAGGAAAGAAAGGTGTGTTTTCTTCCCAAACTTTATCCACTAGTGCATAATAAAGTTGTCAGGGAATACAGAAATGGCCCAGTTTATATATTCTAAGTGTGACTTCACTCACAGCTATTCCACATTAAATGGAATGGGTAATTATCCCTACACAGGGGTTTCTCCTTCACAGCAGGGATTCTGCACAGAACTGGATATATTAGAAAAAGAACATTTCTTGTCAAAGCTGTTCTGTTCAGTACAAAATATTTTAAGTACATACATGGTGAGACAGACTGTTTCCTTACCTTAGAGGCTACAGGATTTGTGTGCAAGATTCAATATAAAAATAAAAAGTATTAGACAAGGCTGTCCCATACTTCAAGTACAGCTGAAGGCCCTAAACACAAGACTATCCAAGAGATCAGTACACCCACTTAGGTTGTTTGCTGAATGCAGCCACTGACTTCTATTCAAAATGCCTCCAAAATGAGACTCTAGCTGTCAGAAAATTTTTTAGAGAAACAGGCACAAGAATTTTTAGTTGTGGCAAAAGAAGGAAAAATATTCTTCACTATTCATGTTCTAGGAAACACCTTATCTGGCATTAACAATAAATCAAATCAACTTCCTTCTCTCCCCTAATGTTCCACTCCACACACACACACACAAAAATTAACAGTAAACAGTGAACAAATTTAAAAATAAGAATGGAATGATATTATGCTGGGTAGGATGTGAAGCAGTAAAGCTTTCATCTCAAATGGCTGATGCTTGATAAAGTTATAACAAGCTGAAAATAGACCCTGTACCAGGAAGCATTGGATAGCCTTGGCTCTTGGTACTGTATTTTGTCACCGGTGGAAAAATAAGCAAAGAAATGAATGAAAAAAGCATTTGAGAGGTAGGCACATACATGGGCACACTGAGTGCTGACTTTCTTTTCTTGTGTACTTTTTTGTATTTATTCCCTTAGTAACTGACAAATACAAGATGCTATCAAGTTATATTTCAATGCTTGTTTTGAGAATGGAAGGCAAAACGTGGATGAGAAAAGTAAACTAAGACTTCAGTCACTGCATATAAGGGAATGGGAAGAAGATGGAAACCAAATAACAGAGCAGCAAAGCATAGAAAAAGGCATACATAGAGAAGAATGAGAGAAATATATGAAAAGCTCTAATCTGATGAACCACGTTGTTCATACAATTTCTTTTTAATAATGTTTTGTGAATCCTTTAGTCTTTACCAGTAAAGGAGTACAGTTGTTGCATACATAAAACAGCTGTGATTAATTGTGTTGTAATATTTCATGCCTGCTATACACAGAAAAGAAGAAATACACCACACAGACAATGAAGAAGTGAAAAACTTCAAATGAGATACAAGTTCAACCGTTTCGTTTTCCTCAGCACTCCTGCATCATATTCTATCCAACAGCTTTTGAGACACAATGTACCCATTGTTCATTAGTACTAAATGCTTGAACCAGTGAATGATACAGTTTTCAGTTCCTAGCTTACATACTGTTGTAATTTTACTACTTCCTACTGAACAAGCCAGAATCTAGACAGTACTATAGTTCAAGACATGCAAACATGCTGATAATCTTTGTGACTTGTTTCTTGGTCTGTGGTATGTAAAACAGACAGCTTCCCCATGATTCTGTATAGAAAACATGAATTCTAGAGTGTCTCCCGAATAACCAGCCCCCATGCTTGCCTCCACCTATTCATCTTCAAGAGCTAATCCCTAATCCCTTCTGGACATCGTTTTGCCACAAAGCTGTCTCACAGCTGTATTTAATAGTCCTCCCAATTCTGCTTCTGCAACGACTTCTCTCACTAGCCAGCTCCCTCACTTTGAAGTTCCATGAGAACTTCTCTGCTACCAAATACACCATCATATGTCTCTCCTTGTGCTATCTCTGGTGTTTGATTTCTTCCACAGCCAGTTCAGGTCTCTAAATTCAGCTCGCTAAACTGACAGAAAACTAAATAATCAAAAGATAAATACATTTCTTCTGGTTCCCGAGCTGAACTGGCTACTCAAGGAATGAGGTAAGAACCAGAGATGGCACAAGGAAGGTCATTAGACTGGGCAAAGGGCAGGAATGAAGAAAAAGTAAAAATCAGAACTGCTGTTTTAGCCAGAAATGGATGTTAGATAGGACCAGATGTCTTCTCTCATCGCTCTTCAGCTAAGATCCACCTTTACTGAACATTTTTTTAATCACGTGAAAATGTTTTTATTTCTCCCCAAAACACATTTGTTAATGATATGCAAGTCATTAAACAACTTAAAGTCAATTGCCCCATGTGGCTGTGTAAAGCTAAAAGCATAGGCAAACTACTTGTAGGACAAGCCTAAGAAAGACCAAAATCAGTAAGCAAAAATAATCATTCACTTGTGGCTGAACTTATGCCTTTGTAGGCTCTTTGTCACAGAAAAGAAATCAGATTTTCTGAAAACTTTTGAAAAATGTTTTTATTGGTTGAAAATGCAGTTTGCTCTGATTCTTGAGACAATGTCACCTGCAGTCCTGCATATCAGATCTCTTGAGCCATGCTTTTCATCTGTTTCAGAGCTAGAAAACCTCTACACCAAAGGCCTCCAAGTTAAACAGCAGAATAAAATGGCCAAAGTGAATTGCATGCCATGTATTTTCATTTTAAATGAAGGCACAAATGTAGGGGAATTCTCTCTGTGGCCAATTTATGACTCTCAGCTAGCATTTCCATCTGCTGGATCAGAGCCTAAACTTCTATTTCAGTAGAGGCGGCCAATGCTAGACTCATACCAAGGCCATATTATTATATGACATTATTATATGAAGAAGAATTAGAGTGCAGTAGAAAGTCTGAAGTGACAAGCCCAAGCAGGGAGTTTACTCACTGTAGTTCACATAATTGTCCTGATTTTAATTTTTCTTCCTGTATACCATACATACCATCTGAAACTATAAATCATATTCCCTGAGAATAGTCCTTTGACAACCTGTAAGTTACTGAGTAAGATCTCAAGTGGGCACCTTTTTGGCTGGGCTAAGAGCAGGTTTGATCAGTAGAAAAACCAAGAGTGTTTCATTTATCAAAGTGACAGCTTGGAGACCTATGACCTTAATGATGACTTCAGTCCATTTAATGGAAAAATTTGTGCTTGCAGAGCCAAGCCAGAAAATTTTTTGATGGCTCTAAAAGGAGTCTGGTATGCAGAAAGGCTGATGATCAGAGCGTGTTTCCTAAGACTTAACAGGTTTGCTTTTCTCAGATGTGGGTGGCAAGTATCACAAGATGCTGTAATATGAACAGACACATAAAGAATTCAATTACCTATTAATGTTCCTTGGCATTTGTAGTCATAAAAGCATGATCTCATATACTGTAACTACTTTCTTTCAATAGCATTAGACATCATCTCTGCAAGCCTAAGCTGAAGTTATTAAATACACATTATAGCAAAAGAGTTGCTATGATTCTATCCAGATGGTACTTAAATTATCCTTCTCTAGACATATACAATCTTTATGTAAATTATTAGTAATGGAAAATATGAGAACCACAGAACCTTTGCCGGAGCTCTCTTGCATGGGAAAGAAGCCAAACAAATGCTCATAACATTATATTGTCAGCAGAGCTGTATAGGAAATTAGTTCCCATTCCACAGTTTTTGAGTATAAATAAAAAATTGTCTTGCATTGCATTGGAACAAAACCAAGAATGTTCCAAGTGAGAGACCTAACATAAACAGCCTTCTCCCTTTATTGAACTAACTACTTCCACAGTGAAAGCCATCACAATGGTTACAGTTTTCTAGTCTGAGGTAGGCAAACCAGCATCAGATATTGGTCTTCTGCAAGTCATGTAAATACCTTAGTACTAATGAGATGGAAATTTTTTTCCTGTGTTCTCTATTGTGATCAAAAATTCCACTCCTAGTGCTTGAATTCCTGCAGAAAATTTTGATTTCAAAGAATTGCTCTGTTGTCATGACAAAATAAAAAACTGTTTGTCATAAAATTTCTAAATAACCATAATTTTCAAAATTTTGCCTCTGGATATTGAGTGACCCCTAACATAATTCATTGACTTAGATAAAGTCCATGTAGCTAATAGATAAACATCAAATTTTTGATCTCTCTTCAGATGGAAAAGACAAGTATGTAGACAGCTGTTCCAAATCAAAGTAAACCTTCTTCTTTTGTACCAGAGAGCCCAGATCTGAACACAATACTTTCAATATGGCCTTATCAGTGGATAAAGAGGAGGGATCACCTCCCTCAAACTGCTGCTCAGGGTATCTTATGCCTTCTTTGCCACAAAGGCACATTGCCAGTGCATTATCAACTTGGTGTCCACCAACACCCCCACGTCCTTTTCTGCAAAGTTGCTTTCCAGCTGCTCAGCCCCCAGTGGGTAATGGTACCTGAGGTTGTTCCTTCCCAGTTGCAGGACTCTGCAATTCCTGTTGAATTTCATGGGGTTTCTGCCAGCCCATTTCTCCAGCCTGTCCAGATCTCTCTAGATGGCAGTAGGACCCTCTGTTACAACCACCTGTTTTGCATCATCAGCAAGCTTGCTGTGGATACACTCTGCCCCACCACCCAGTAATGAGGATGCTACTCTCATCTACCAAGCCAGTCATGGATGCACCTCAGGATCATTTCAGGTTGGCCAAGCATGACTCGGTAAATCCATGCTGACTACCTTTGTCTTTCATGTGCCTGGAAATGGTTTCCAGGACCAGCTGCTCCATCACCATCACAGGGATAAAGGTGAGGTTGACTGGCCTGTAGTTCCCTTGGTCCTCCTTCTGCTCTTTTTGAAGATAGTAGTGACATTTACTTGTCTCCAGTCTTCAGGCACTTCTCCCAGTCACCATGAAGAACCCAAAATTATCAACTGGTCTCACAATGGCATCACCCAGCTTTCTTGGCAGTCATGCATACTGCCCACTAGGACCTATAGACTTACATAGGTCCAGTTTGCATGTGTATGCCCTGACCTGATCTTCTTCCACCAAAGGTATGTCCTCCTTGTTCCAGTCTTTTCCACTGGTATTTGGGATTTCTGAAGGCCAGTCTTATTAGTAAAGACTGAGGTGAAGATGGCAGTGCCTCTTGCACATCCCGTGTCACCAGGGCCACTTCCCATTCAGCAGCATGTCCACACTTCCTCTACTCTTCCTTTTGCTACTTGCGTACTCAAAAACTTTATCTTGCTGCTTTTGACATCATTTCTCAGGTTCGACTACAAGCGGACTGTGGCTTTCATAGACATATCTTTGCATGCCAGACATTGCCTCAGTATTCCTCTCAGGTTACCCATCCCTGCTTCCACCTTCTATAAACTCTCTTTTCATGTTTGACTTTTGCCAGGAGCTCCTTGTTCATCCGTGAATGAATGATCTTTGAAAACTTACTATACAAAAAGCTTTTCAAAGAACAAAAAGTGCACCTCTGGCTTTACTCAGTATTTTTCTGATACCATACATTTAATTTCTTATCATTTATAATACATTTTGAGTAGGTGTTTGAGAAGGTGTTGAGTAGAGTTTGTTGGCTAAGTAAATTTACCTCTATTAGAGATTTAATAATGCAGGATCCTTCTTCAGGTTATAACTACTGATGTTGTGACTGGGATGGAAAACCAGAGATGAAATAAAGAACTAGCTCCCTTCTCCAGTATGTAATTTCTGAGTTATATCCAATAACTGACTTAGAAACCTCAAAGTGACATATTTACTTTCAGTGCCAGGGGACCTAAAGCACACAGAGTTCATGGAGCAGTCCCATAATCCAGAACAGACTCCAAGCCATGAAGCACACTGAGCAAAAAAGAAACGATAGTCAGCAAACTGCTGTCTCTCAACTTAGCTGAATCACCCATACCTGATAGAAAATAGCTCTGTCTGTTGGGAAACAGAGACTCCTTCTACCCCAATTTTTTCAAAGAACAAAGCACAACTTATTCTTTCCTTTTAGAAAGCAATAAGTTTTCTCCCCTTCTCTTTATGTCCCTGAAACTGTCCACAAAGTGGAATATACAGGTTCAAGTTTCTCTTCTGATTGAAGGCAGCTTTGATTTTCCCAGCAAGTGCCATAATCATGAAGCTACAGCACATTTTTCCACCACTTTGCTTAGCCACTGTTTCAAAAACTGAAAAGTCACAGGGAAAATCAGGGAGAACAAGAAAGAGCATGACTGTAGCCTGTGTTAAGGTTTCTTTGGATAACAAGCCCTCATTTGTAAAACTGCAAGTTTACCCAATATCTGGCCAATGTAGGCCTTGGGACTGCATAGCAAAGTAGACAGATCTACCCTGTCACTATTTCAGTGGAGCACTTTTTCTTTCCTGTACAGTTCAAAAGCATTAGATAATTAGTACATTTTATTAAACTATGCAACCAAAGTCTGGTAGTGAGGCCACAGTCCTAACAGATGGAAGCTGTAGGTTGATTCCCCATCATGCTGAGAAAAATCTTACAACTTTCTATTCTGACTTTGGGGAAGGCTCACTATCTACTCAGGCTTTATAGAAAAAGTGGGGCAGAGCCTCTTCTTTCTATATTTTTTTACAAAAGCCACAGCTGTTACCAAACTTCACAAGGCTCTCAAATCAGCCTCTATTTCACGCATGGTCTGAAACTTCCTAACATAATAAGCCTCTCTGAAGAGTGAAATACAGTGAAGTTTAGTCTCTAGATTTTGCATGGACCAAGCATGAATTAATTATCAAAACTAACATTCACAGTATCTGAAATCTGAGACAGTAAAAAGCAAAAGAATTAATCTACAATGGAGAACCAACTATATGCTTACCTGGTAACCAAACAATCAGTAATGCCTCCAGATTTACAACTTTTGATTTCTGCACCCAAATTCCCTTCTAGGTTTTTATCGGACCTGCCACAGGACATTTCATGTAATATTCCTTTGTTTATTCAAATGGATACAGAAAGGCAAATGTTATTCCTTTCTCAAACTGAAATGTTTTTTAAACTAAATTAGTGTATTAAGCCACTTTGAGGCAAGACAGACTCCTTATATTTATATTACGCTTCAGATTATACTTACAAAAAAGATCTTAAAAGCACGGTGTCATTACTTCTAACACATAAAGCACTGAGTAAACAGCAAAACTAGAAGAATTTAAGTGGAAGCTAGTCTCAAGTATTTGCTTGAAAAATTTAAACAGAAGAACTGTTTATTAAATAACAGCTTTACTGGAAACAAATTTTCAGCATTGCTAAGCTATTATGATACCTTCCATTCGAGGATGGACATATAAATCACCTATATAATCTACATATCTAATGTTTGGAGAAACATAGTTACATTTATCATTATGATATCTGAGTGCAAAGAAATTTGTAAAACCAGGAAAATTATCTGACAGACCATTCACTCTCTGCTGTCCATGCTCCCAGAAACGTAAATGGTAGAAGTATTAGCCTTTTCCCACCTTCTGCCTGTTGGGTTCATGAACGCTGCTGCGGCAAAGTTAGTGCTGGGATACATTGTGCACTTTCCTTAGAAAATACTAATATTTAAAACAGGTATTCAGTATTTCCCCACCAGTTACAAGAAAGCCCAGCTCTGTGCCGTGGCACATCAATGTTGTGCTCCTGGCAGCTTCAGAATCCTTAAGTAGAAGAGTCATACCAGACCACATTCACGGAATAGGAAATTATTTCTGCCAAGCTAATTAAAGCCATAGAAAACACAGAAAACAGTTAGAATCTTAAAACACATTCTTTATTGATCCAGGTCTCATAAAAAATGTGTTGCAACAGCTATCTGCTGGTTTGCAAAACAGAAGTTTTATACTACTGTCTCCATTTTCCATTACATACACGAATTTGTAGGCTTCATATACGAATTTGTAGATAGGAAGGATTACTATATTCTGGTACTAAATGACACAATTTAAATATGCACAAATCACAACTAGAGCATCTCTAACTCAAGAAGTTTAGGAAAAATATAAGCAAATAAAATTATTATTAACTGAGCAGTGTCATAGCTTAGTAAGGGAAAAAAAAGAAAAATTTTATTATCAAAACCATTATTATGCTATTATACCCAGAGAGATAAGGATAAGCAAAATATGCTTAAATCATAGAATTTTTTTTTACATTTTTTTCTCTTTCCTAAAATGAAAATATGCTCTTCCATCCATTCCCATACAAAAAGCATACAATGAAGACTATGATGCATTTCTCTGCTTGGTTTGGTCAAAGGTACCTAGCTAGTCTTTGTAATTGCTGGCATTCAACAGCACATTCACTGAACAGGAATCATCTCCTGCTTGCTCCTTTGATTTTAGTCTGAGAAAGTTATGAGGCTTGATGGTATTCAAACTGTATGGTCCCGGGTACACCAACATCAGGCACTCTTAACTTCCCCTTGTCTTTCAACTCCCAGACCAGCAGGAAGTAACCACTAAACCAAACAAAACAGAATGAGAACCAGAACTGAAAAACAAAATTTCAAAACCAAACAAACAAAATACATGCAGCCAACCAAACAAAATACATGCAGCAGCTCTCATTATTCACCTCTGTTAGAAAGACACACTCTAAACACAGCACCATTACCTGGTGGACTATGTTATCTCATTTTTTTCTAATGCTACAGCTTGAACCCACTCTCTCTTAGTTTTGTATTGAATTTCTTGGCCAAGGTCTGCTGCATAGATTCATTTCTAGGAGCTGTTGGCCCATGGCATACACCATGATGCCAGTCCTAGCAGAAAAGTCAGACTTTTGTTTGTATCTGTTAAGACAAACAGACCTGGTCTCATTTTTGCTTTGTTGCAGACATCTTTCAATAAGTGGTGTCAGACAAAAAAAAAAATTACACACTGAAAGATAAGTATCTCTGGCCCCTGGGGAAGAAACAAAATGACCTAAGATCTACTTGAGGAAAGCTGGCATCTCTGGACAGAAAACATTAGATCCTGCAAACGAATGACAGAATTATCTATCAAATTATTCACCACCACTTCCTAGGGTAACTATAAAGTCTGTATGAATGTTTGTTACTTTTTCCAAAGATAAAAGAAATATGAAACATTAAAATATTTACGGAAATATTCAGTCATGCAAATGCTTCATTTTTCTGTCATTTTGCGTTATGTATACATCATAGGTAAAAAATATTTTATACTGTCAGTCACATCCCAGAACTGAACACACGCATAAGACTTTGAAGACTGGGATCAGAGTCTATTTTTTTTTCCACGGGCAAGTAGGTGGAGGCTGGGACCCAGCCCTCGTGGGCACGGCAAGGACTTCCCTGTGCCCGGGAAGTCGCTGGCAAGTCGGGAGCAGTCTCGGCCAGGCGGGGCACGGCAGGACCTCGCCCGCTGCCGCCTCCCGCTCCACCTCGTGTCAATAAATCACTGAATCATAGAATTGCTTGCGTTGAGAGTGATCTCTGGAGATCATCTAGTCCAATTTCCCTGAGAAGGCAGGGTCACCTAGAGCAGGTGGCCAGATGGGTTTTGAATGTCCCCAGTGAAGGAGACTCCACGACTCCTCTGGGCAGCCTGTTCCAGTGCTCTGTCATCCTCAATGTGAAAAGGTTCTTCCATACGTTGAGGTGAACCTTTCTGTGTTTTCCATGCTTCTGTGGTTTTTCCTCGTCCTGTCACTGTGCACCACTGCAAAGAGCCTGGCACCATCCAGCTGACACCTGCCTTTGAGATATTTATATGCATTAATGTGATCCCCTCTCAGTGTCTAGACTAAACAGGCCCAGCTGCTGCAGTCTCTCCTCGTAAGAGAGATGCTCCAGACCCCAAATGATCTTTGTGGCCCTCAGTTGGACCTCTCCAGTAGCTCTTTGTCTCTCTTGCACTGAGGAGCCCAGCACTGAGCACAGCACTCCAGATGTCGCCTCACTAGGGCCGAGTAGAGGGGCAGGACCACTTGCTGGCCGTACTCTTCCCAGGTTACCCCAGGTTACCACTGCCCTCCTTGCCTCAAGGGCACACTCGGATTATAGCCCGAGATTTCATCTCTTCTCTGCCTTCGGGAGGCTCCGCTTTTGCAGACGTCTGTACCCGAAGGCGAGAGGCGGCACCAGCGGCGGCTTCTCCGTGACCCCCGCTCCCGCCGGGGCTGACTCAGGGCCGGGCGGGGCGGGGCGGGGCCGGGCGGGGCGGGGAGGGGCGCTGATTGGCTGCCGGGCCGGCGGCGGCCGGCGGGGATTGGCTGCCGCGCCGCCTTTGTTCGGCTGCAGCCACTGCCGCAGGGCAGCGGAAGTTTGAGCGTCGCGGGGCGCGCGAGCGGAGGCTGCTCCGTGGAGCTGCCTCAGAGCCGGACCCGCCCCGCCATGAACCTGGAGAATAAAGTGAAGAAGGTAAGGGGGGCTGCCCGCCGGCTTCTCTGCCGCGCCCGCCGCTGTCCGCTCTCCGGAGAGCGGCGGACCCGCCTCGCCGCTGCAGCCCCCGCGGGGACTGCCCTGCGGTCGCCTCCCGGGTGCCGGGACCAGCCCTTCCCGGCGCCCCGCACCTCCAGCCCGGGCCCCGCCGCAGCGGTGGGCGGCAGGAGAGCTGCGTGCCGGGACCTTTCCCAGTGCCCGTGCAGCTGGGCTGCCGCGCTGCTCCCCATCGCAGGTAGTCGCCGCAGTTGGTGCCCCAGGTGGGGACACACCGCTGCTCTGTCATGCAAGGAAACGTGTTCGGTCCCTCCAGTAAACCCCTGAGATCTGATAGTTGATTTCATGTATGTATGCTCTGTATGTAGGTATGAAACTTGAATTATAGGCAGCCAAGACTCTGTTGTTACGTTAGTGATTAATTTCTGACCTATGATGTGACTGACTCCTTACGAGTGTGTTGTCAGCGTTCCTATGCATTACCCCCTTGAGCAAGAAGCCTGGGTTTGGTTTTTCTTTCTTTTTAAAGGCTTATTGACTAGTTAGTTACGTCAAACTGGCAGGAAACGAAAGGTAAGTAAGAGAAAGTAATAGGTAATCTCTTTCCAAAGAGAAAGTAACAGGTATTGAATCTCTTTCCAAAACTCACCATTTAAAACTTCCTGTCTAAAACTGACTTTACGTGGGATACTCATATGCCTTTGCTTCTAGTTGTTTCACAAATTAAATGTAGTGCTAAAGTACTGACTTTTTTTAATTAAAGACTTATTTGTAGTGTCTGTTTTGATACTATGTGATAATGGGAAAAGGAGCTTTATATGTGAACATGAGTTAAATCTGTACATAACCTTCACTGATACATGAAAACTAGTCTTTTGAACTGCCTGTTGTATGAACGTGTGTGGTGTTTATTCCTGAAGTGTTTTAATTAAAGGTAGCAACTTGTTTTAAAATACATACATGTGCTTTTGTATACCTGTGTGCTTTTCCAGCTTGCAGGCCAGAAAATGACTCGGGAATGGATGTAGTTGTGTAGTGTGGAAGGCTGCGTGTTAAGGCTGAATCCTAGCAATGGTTAGCCTTGAGCTACAGCTTGCTTCAAGTGATGTCAGCACACGATAGTGTCACTTGGGTGAGGATTCTGCTTTGGAGGAACTGCCTATCTCAGCCCCTGGTCATTAGGCCATCAGTGTATAGATGGGTGTAGCTAAGTACTGTGGCTGTCTTTAGAAGCTAGTTGTGTACACAGGGTTGTTCCTCCTGTGTGCCTCTTTGTATGTAATGAAAATCAGCTTCTAGATTTGCTTATGTTTTCTAAGCACAATTTAAAACTTAAACTTAATGGCATCACACAGCTTGTTCCCTGGAAGTTTTTTGAACTCCAGGAGGTGAGAGACACATATTTGTGGAAGATAGAGCAGTCTAATTCAGAATTTATTCATCTAAAGAGAAAATAAATATGGGATGTGAAATTACTGATAAAATTCTGCTGATAATGGAGTCTTGGTTTGAGTGAACTTGTAGTTGCTGAACATCTGCTTTAAATTGCACTGTAATTATTGGTTAGTTGTGTGTATTTTAAATTTATTTGACTATTTTTGTCATATTTTTCTTTGCCCATCTTTTACTTTTCTCCTTTATCAACTTCGAAGATTCCTGAAGACTTTTCTGGACCTGCTCAGACACAGAAGCTAGAGCCACAAAAGAAACCAGCAAAGCTGTGTTTATTGAAAGTAGTTTGTATTTCTATTCTGCTGTGCTTTAATATTAATATGCAGAGATGTCTGTGATTTGAAAAACTTCACATTTTCTCTGTTTCTACTATATGTATATTCAGAAAACTGTTTCTGTTATTGAGCTGTTTCCCCTGCCTTGCCCACATCTTCTCCTCATCTTTTTTTTCTTCGTAACTTGGGTGAAGCTTATTTTCCTAGAGAACAGAAGAGGATCTGTGAAAGTTCCTACAGGGAGAGCTGGGAAGCTTTACTAGGTACCGTCAAGTTTAGTACCAAATTCTTCTTTTTTGACTACCAATATTTATTTAACCAAAACTTCTTAGATTTTGAACACTGGTTAGAATAACAGTTCATGTCAACTCTGGAATAACTGCGTGCCTTCATTTTCTATCCTTTAATTCCAATTCTTAACCTGTTTGTTTTATTATCTTTTTGCTTCTCTCTTTTTTGCTAACTTCATTCTTTCTTGAAGGGTAGAAGAAGAATTTGAGAAGTTTCCAGTCAAATTTATCAAAACCAGTAAACTACTTGGCTTATAGAAGAAACTTCTCCTGAGGTGGAGATGCCTGTGTCAGATTTTCAGTCTGTCAGCAGCAACGGGTTGCTTTACCACAAGTTGTGGTTCTCAGTTGTCTTTGTCTTGCACCCTGGAGCAAAATAGTTTGAGTCCTCTTACAAAATGTACTTTGTACTTTATGTAACTTTTTATTTTGTAGTGACTTGTATGTATTTATTGCCTGGAAAATGTGGTAAATGTTACGGACTGGTGAGTGGCTAACCTGTCTGTTGGGTAGGAAGTTCCTAGAATACTGGGATGAAGAAAGCAGGAATTGTCATGTTGTCCCCAGATAAGTAGTTCCATTGCTTTTTTGAACTCTTAAAGTCTGAGTTTAGATGTTGGCTATTCTATAACCCTGGTATTCAGCAGAGCAGAAGGAAATGAATGCCTGTTGGAGCAGCATGCAGTGCAGAGGCTCAGACACTCAGCTGGTGCCGTAGAAAAGCTTCTTCCCCTGCCCACAACTGCTAATTTATAACTGTACAGGGTAATATATTGGGATGTTTTCTGTTTCTGGAAAACTCAATAGATGAAGCTTCCAAGGTGACATTCCTAAGATTTCTTTTAAGTGCTGGTAATCCATGAGTCCACTTTTCAGTTTTGAGCTTCTGTATTGTCTTTTTGGAAAGCTGCTTTTATATAACACATTTATATCTACATGTCTAGATTTGTATGAAGGAAAAAACCACTCAAAGAAAATCTGTTTTCATTGTTGATACCAGGTTTGGTGGGGGTTTTTTTTCTCCAAATGTAACAGTTCTAGCACAGTTTGTCTGAGTGGAATTGCTTCCTTCCAGTACAAGACCACTAGGACTCCAACAATGTACCTGTTGTTCAGCAGGAAGAGCTCCTGCCCCACCTGCCACAATTTCTAACCTGTCCTTTTAGCAGTGGATACCTTCTACGTTTGCTGCCTCGTGACAGAAAAGCACCAGTCATGTTTAACATACCCTTCTTAAGGAATCTTAAGGGCACAATTACTTTGGCTCAGACTTTTAATTTAACTTCTTCTATTTGATTTCTTTCATGTCTTGTGAAACCCATCTTGCTCTCTTAACAAGTGGCCAAAGCAGCCAGTACTACCTTGTAGCCAGAAGTCTCGCTTGGTCTGAATCTTGGGCTCTGGACAACCACAGCCTGCCAGAACCAGAAATTTCAGCGTGAACTTTCTGCACTGAGCAATATATATGCAGAACATATGCAAATGTGTGAAATAATGTGTCACTTTTTTGTAGTCAGTTCACCCAGCTTTTTAGACATATTAAATGAGTGGCAAACATCTAGGCAGTGAATAGTGTCTTTGTGGCTGCCTTGTGAATACTGAGACCTTCATGGTCTGTTACAATTTTCCTTTCAAGGGGATGGGGAGTTTAAGGGCAACTGTACAGTTTTCTCCTTTTTTCTCAGAAGAGCTTGGATTTGCTCTTGCATTTGAGGATCATGAAGATAGTGTTGTGTATAAAAAGATTGCACAACAGAGCTGAAGGCTAAAAACAATATCTCCAGCTTGAAAAGTACTTGTGAAAAAAACAGACCTCTCCCAAATACAATATATGCTGTGTTCTCAAACCTTGCTTTGAGGCTATAGGGAAAATGAAGATTTAATGCTTTGTGATGAACACTCTACCAGAACTTTGTTCTAACAGTCTGGATTCGTGCCCTGTCTGCCACCTCTGAACTTGGTAAAATGAATCAGTAGGTCACGGTCCTGCTTTTCAGCCCTGCTGAAAGAAGCATGGTCTCATGCTTCACTAGAGAAAATAAGAATCTGGCAGTGAGTCTGTTCCATATAAACTTTCATAGTATAATACTGGCTTTATAAAAAGAACTTTGATTGTGATGGAGAAGGGGCAGGCCAGTTTAGAGGGAAGAGGTACAACTTCTCTAATGTGGAATTTGTGCATGGTTATTTTTCTACAGTGTGAGACTTAGTTTGTTCTGTTACAGTTGGAAAACCAAACACAATGCTTTAGACATTGCTAAGTCAACAGCTGTAATGATCTTTGATAAATGAACGGTGAATAAAGTACGTGTAGGAGCAAAGTCAACTTCTCTGTGTTTTGCAAAGCATGAGTTAGTAATGTCTTCTGGGCTGCACTTCCTGTTGAGGTCACTGTTTATTTTGGTGTTACTGCTATGGAAAACCATTACAGTAGATCTTTTTTGCTGTTTCATATGTATAGTAAGATCAAGGAAATGTACTTTTATTCAGGGGTGAGTTTTGCCTCCAAGTAGAAGAATGAAAACATTTATGAAGATATGAGAGGGACTACTTCAGTTTTGTTTCCATGGAAACTAAGTAACTGCTTCCTGCATGTGCTGTGGGGTTTGAGGGCTTTTCCCCCATCAAAGTTTGAAAAGAAAATTTAAATTATGTGAATAATTTTTTGGAACATCTGTCTGAATCCACACCTCTACTTATTTTTTGTTCAGTATCCCTGAATAGCAGCTTGGCAAATATGGCCAGGCTAAATTAAACTTTTTGACTTTTTTTTTTCTATGGCAAAAGTACTCCCCAGGTGTCTGACTATAAAATATCATTAAATGCCTGAATAGCTAGTCAAGAAACTCTTTGAATGCAGGACTGCATGACTTTTAAGATCAGGTGAAACTTTCTTGGATAGGGTATAATTATAAGCCGAGTATTTTACAGCAAGGGGGAAAATTAACTTACTTTGAGTTACAGTATTCTGTCATAAAAGTAACAAAGATCTGCTTCTGAAGTCATTCCTGGAAAAAAGAAAGAAATGTTTCTGTTTTCCTCTAAGTAAGTAATAGTAGTGGTGAGTAGCAATTGTCAATGAAATTTATTGGTAAAAGTTGCTTAAAATGACTTCTTTTACTTCAAGAAAGTGTGCTGAACATGTCATGCAAATTACTATCTTCTTCCTAGCAGATACAAAGTTTACAGTTATAAGGGTGTAGATGTAAATATCTATAATGTAGTGTATTTTAAAGTTGTATTTCACAATCTTTTCTAAATAGATATGCATGTTTCATTTATAGATAACTAATACTTATGAATATGGGATGTGTATATATGTATATATATGCGTGGTTTTTCATAGAGGGGTATGGACAAAATCCCCTAGTATATAGTTTTTGCTGATGACCAAAGTTGGTGGGGTTCTTTTAGGGCCTGGTGACCTTCAAGAAGAGTAGGGCTGTTAAGATGAAAGCATGTCACACCTGTTACCTAGAGTCTTAGAACTGGTCATATGAACAGATCAGGGAAGTAAGGAGGCTTCTGTCCTGATATTTCCAGAATACACCAGATCTGACTGTACTCCAGTACTGCTGTGGATGTGTTTCTGGTTTTGTTGAGTTGTTTGGTTTTGTTTTTTAAATCTGCCTAACTCTTTATTTGTGCCTTGTTTTCCATCTGAGGTTGTGTAGCTACAACTTTTAAAAGCAGAAAAAAAGCAGCACTTTCCTGCATGACTAAAGCTCCTAAAAATGAATACGTAGGTTTCCAGGCCTGCTTCTGAAAACCTAATGTTAGAGGATGCAACTGGGTAAGAGTGCTGATGTCAAAACAAAATACACGGAGTATTATGAAAATGCCTCTGCAGTACTGGGTGATGGATAGCGTTGTATTCAGCTTTAGGGATAGTGTTACAGTGTGTGTCAGCTGCATTCAAACTTAGCTAGTGTAATGCTGGACTTTGTGAATAAGCAACACTTGTTTTCTATCCAGCTCAGCTAGCTTTTATAGCTGTTAGCCTTTTGAAGGTACACTATGTAGCAGAGTTCTTAAATATTTAAATTCTGAGCTATTTGATATTTAGTAGAAGATATCACAATAAAATAAATTCCTGGGGCTTGTGTACTATCAGGCTGCTGTAGCTCCTTGATTTATTCCTCTGCCTGTCCTGCCCAAATTATTTTTCAAATATTTTTCTTGGATGCAATCACTTTTTGGCATCCTTCTTTCTGTGCAAAATGAACTTCTGTACCCAGGCTTCTTAATTCCCGTCAACTTTTCCCTAAATCAAAATGCATATTAAAAAACCACATGTCACGTTTGCAATCAATTTTAATAGACATGTTAAATACAGTGTGGCTCATGGGACACCGTTCTTCATTATGGATCTGATTTTTTTTTTTTCCTTCTCATACAGTGTTAGTCAAAGTCTTATAAGAGCATTGTCCAGATATTCATATGTCTTTTGTAGTGGTTTGTTCTTTTTTTTCTTTATGGAATCTTAAGAAGTATCATTGCTCTTCTGTTTTTAAAGTTTAAATGCAGTAGCCTATTTTAATTTTCAGTTTGTTGTGTTTCCCTGCTAGAGAAGACTTCTGATGGTACAGAATGTAGTGATACAAGATCAGGTCTCAGCAACAGAGCATGCACAGCAATGAGATTTATCATGGGGTTTTTGGATTTTTTGTTTGTTGTTCTTGCTTTACCTTCCCTTCTTTGAAAGTGCCTAAAGCACATTAAGATGTACTAGAAATCTGTTGTGCTGTACAGGTGCTTTCCCACTCAAACATCCAAATAGATCAATGGTTAGGTAATCTTCAAACCAGAACATTCCTAGGATTTTATGGTAAATCCAAGAATAGCTTTAACATGGATCACTTCAGTTCTGTGCTTGGAGCACTGAAGAGCGCAGGAGAAAGATCGGCAAAAAGGATAGTGAAGAGGATTTAGTTCTAATCTGAGCCTCATTGTTAATTGTTGCAGTCCATTAATGATAGCATTCTCACTGTATAGCCACATGCTTTCAAATTCTGGAGGGATCTGTAACATTGGAAAGGTTTTTGATCTTTTGCAGAGGCTAAGTACCAGTATGGTGTCTTACTGTCTGTTGTAAGGTGAAGCTCACCTGTCTGGTGGTACAGGAGTCCTCTTGGGGTGAGAAAGGAACAGCAGTTGAGGCCTGAGTTAATTCTAGTCTCCTGGTGGAAGTGAGGAGATAAGAAATGTTTGATAAACTTCAGAACAAACCCTTCTGATAAGCCAGGTTGAAACTATTTCATAGGAGCTGCTGTTTCTCTTACACATCTGAACAAACTCTTAGACACTTGAATATGAGCATTTGAGTTTTTAAGATGACAGTAAGCTTCTATGCATGACTCCTTACTGTAAAGTCAGCTTTTGTCACTGGATTCCAGTCTGAACTGAAATGGGCCAGTGTTTCACTAATTTTCACTTGGCTGTAACCATTTGAAGTTTTTTGCCCTTGAGTACTATGTAATCTTGAAAGCAGCATGCAACTGGTGATCTCAGTCATAGTTATATCATCTTCTGTGCTCAGGCTATTGAAATCTGTATTGGGTGTTTTAGTAATACCAGATGAGTTTGATTAGCTTCTGCTGTAAAATGAAAATTAATGGTGGTGGATGGACAAGAACCTTCTTCTGGCAGTACTTCAGCTGACCTATCTGTGCCATTTCTCCCATAACTCCATTTTTAGGGAAAATGGGTTCCCTCCTGTTCTCAGGCATGCATTACCTTTGCAGTGTGCCTCCTGCTCTGTATCTCTTGAGTGCTTCAGCTTGGAGCTGGCCATGTTCGACAGAAGACATGGGGATAGATATGGGTAGCAGTAAAGAAGCACCACACTGCAGTTTTAGGCTTTCTTAATTTCCTAAACTACAGCAGAATTGGCTGCTAAAGAAGGGAGTGATTTCTGAGGCTGATGCTTCCTTACAGCTGAAGGATGTCCTGTTACAGGACTCTGGAGAAATACGTGTAATGCACTGACTTCTAGATAACAATAGCCCATAGTGCTTTTAAGTTTGGCTATTTTATATCTTTATTTTTGGCAAGCAGCCATGTAGGTTCTCTGTCAGAACAAAGGTTGAGGCTGTGTGTGCATCTAGAATCACATCTAATTTGGTTTTCAGTGTGCCTCTCAGTCTTCAACTAAACCTTTTCCATAAGGTGCCAAGACATCCCTTCTTTCTGTTTCACAGCAAACTGAAAAACCTGTTTTAAAAAGAAGTCTCACTTGCTAATTCAATTTATTTGTCTCAAGCTGCACAAGCATTTGCATAATGATGTGCTCATTATTTCTGGGGAGGGAATGTAGAATCTATCTGTCTGAAGAAATCTGCACTGACACTGCTGGCTGTAAAAGTGCAAGTAGACTGGCTGGTTGTTGTCCCTGTAATCTGGAAAGAGAATATGTTCTGGGTGGAGCATTTAGATAGCACATATTTCCTCTCCTTAATTTGTTTCTGAAGAGGTTTTTTTTTAGCTGAAAAGAAAAATGACTTAAATGTTAGGAAGCTTGGAAATTATAGCTAAAATGGATTTTGCAGTCTTTTAGTATTTCTTACATTAATTTCAGATTGTTTTGGGAATTCTTGAAATGTCAAGGTTATTTCTCTGTACTATAAAACATTATTCTCTAAACAAGTGATCCTATGTTTCTAATTCTTGTAATTTCAGTACTAATGAGTTTATCATTATTTCTCTTTCTTCTCCTTCCACTCTTTTGAAGGAAGGGAGAGCCTGAGCATAAAGAAGTAATGCCAGTTTGTAACTGAAGTAGCAATGAGAGAGAATGGGTTAATGTTGTCTTGGGTGGGGGGATGGGGTTTTTTGGGAGTTTTGTGTGGTTTGGGGCAGTGCAAGCATATTTGAACAGCTTTTTAGAGAGGATGACTTTAAAAACCAGACAACACCAAATAAAAAACAACCTGTCTCTCCTTCCTTCTTCCCTCCCCCCGCAAAAAAGGCAGTTGTTTTGTGTTGCTTTAGCTTCCGTTTTCCCTTTAGAAAACATACTGGCCAACATCTTGTTCTCTTTGAGTGTGAACTGGGAAGAGTGCTCAGTTTTTTTGTGATATGTGGTGTGTGTGCATGCATATAGGGGATCTCCAGATTCCAGATGAGAAGACTCCTATAAATGCCCATCTTCAGTGGAGATGAGCTTTTATTAACCAGTTAGTATATCAGAAGTGTGGCTGATGAAGAACCTAATCTTTAAAGTTATGTTTAGTTTACATACCTACTGGTAGGCTTCAGGTTAGCATCTGTAATGTGAACTTCTTGAGTCCCTAGGTTGATGAAGGTGTCACCAGGATCACAGCCAGCTTGTATTTCCTCTTCCAGATATGGAAGATATAGTGTTATGTCCTTCTGTCTGTCCCTGCACTAGCTTAATAGTTGCCAGCATACGTCTTTTGTCTAAATAGATCACAATCTTCAGGAAAGTTTTCCTCAGGAATGTCTGATGACTGTTGAGGTGGTGATCCTTTAAATTATAAAATAACTGAAAATATGGCATTTGCTGTATTTTACCATGTGTTCTGTATTAAACAAGTGGTTTGTGAATAATTTGTTCTTTATTTTGGACAGAAACAAGTTGAAAGTTGACCTGGTTTATATCCTTGTACAAACAACAATAGTAGTGTGATTTTGCTAAGTAAATGGCAAACTTAATAATAAAACTGTATCACTGCATCTAATTAACTCTGGCATTGTGTTATTGTTGCCAGAACAAAAATTAGTACCAAAAGTTGTCAGTTCTAGCTCAGTTTCCATTCATGGTAAAAGCTAAACTGCAGGTGAGCTGTTTCTACCTACAGCTAGTTGGGAGCGCTCCTCTTGCTGCTTGGAGGTGTGGGGATGGGTTCCTCTCTGCATGTTGGGCATGAGCCTGCATACCCAACTGTGGCCACATTTTCATGGTCCTTCATTTGTCTGATGTGAGAGCAGTGTTCCTCAAAGGTTCAAAGCACTGGAGTGAGACACTTTAAATTTACTATGTTGTATGAATGCATAAGTTATCATGCTTCATCTTTGTTTTTCACCTCAAACTTCAAGTGGCTGTTACTTGGTTAAATTTGTTGATGTGTTGATATGTTGTATGAATTCCTGGCCTTTACTCTGCATTTTTTTTTATAGTCTCTCATATTTCCTCTGCATTATGAATTGGTCATCCATACTTTTGAAACCCTTTGCATATCACTTCTGGTCATTGCTTTTGCTAACTATGCTGTTTCTCTTTCGCCTCAGAAACTAAGCTGGTATGAGTCCAGCTGAAACGTAACTGTAAAGGGTATATGCTACTCTCAGTCACTATCAGAGTAGCCTGAAATATTAGACAAATCACTTAGTTGTTTCCTTTATTCCAAGTTAGTGCATATAAATGTGGGGTCTGTTTATTTCTTGATGTCCTGTATTTTGCCAAGTCATATACTGTAAATGACTTTGTCCAGATAGCTGGATTAAATGTCCTTTGACTTGAGGTCTTCTGGCCTCACTTCTGTGGTTCCACAGCCTTAGACCCAAGGAAATGCTGCAAAGAATCTACTACTTCTCTCATGTGTAGTTTGTAGAGCAAGCTGGACTGGGGAGACAAATCACCAGAAAAATACTTGTTAGCTCAACCCTGTGTATAGGCTTGTGTGAAGCACTGCTACTTACATAGATACAGTAGGAAGGTGAATGGACCCCAAAATGCTGTCCTTATGTCAGCTTAGTCAAATGCTTAATCTTTTGCTTTGGCTGTTGATGGCAGATTATAAAGGCATCAGTAAAATCATTCATGCAGCATAATTCTTGAAGCTGACTGTAGTCATCTTGCTCTGTACACAGATGGGCTTGGGCCATGAGGAAGGATTTGGTGCCCCCTGCTTAAAATGCAAGGATAAGTGTGAAGGATTTGAGCTTCATTACTGGAGGTAAGTGACACCAGATGTATCCTAAGCTGTGACTCAGCACTGCAGACCTTGACACATGCATGCAAATGTCTAAGTAACCACTTAAGTTTTCTCTCTCAATTAAACAATTAAGATGCTTTAAAAAAGCTGACACAGTTCAGGGCCAGAACCTCTCAGCTATATAAGGACAGAGTATCTAATCACTTGTGAACATACATTGCATCTGCCCTGAATGAATGGTAGTACTTCTACTGCAGCATTTGCTTTAGCTGACTAAACAGTTGAAGTAGATTTGTAAAAATATGTCTAGCCTTATGATAAGAGACATGACAGGGAAGAAGTGTATTTTATTTCTGTAATAAAATGCTTTTTCAACTCTTAACCAAATACATAAGCTTTGATCTGAGATGCTAGGTAAAATTATTTTGAAAATATGTTGGAACTTTGTATACACCTGCAACTTCAGATGGGGTAAAGGTGTCACAATTCAAGTAAGTTGAATAATACTGACCCTTGGATGGTGTGTTGTTCCTAAACCAATGAGTTGATGATAGCAGTAAATAGTCTGTCATTATGCAGAAACTTTGTATTTCATTAAGACCTTCCTTGTTTTACTGAAACGAGATGTATATATGTATATTAATGCATATTTGTATCACTGGCCCAGTTCACTCATAATACTGGGTGTGCTTTAAGATGTGGCTTAGTAATTCTAGTTTTGTAGAAAAAAGGTCCCTCTCAAAGGGAAAAGCCTGAAAAGAACAGAAAAATAATGGTTAGTAGCACTAGTGCATGCTATCAATGAAAATTACTTCATTTAACCAATGCTATCTAATTACAGTGAAAATTGCATTTGCATTAGAGTTTTATTTTGTGGGGTTTTATAAGGTAGCCATTATATCCCAGCCATAGTGGCATTAGGTGCTGAGAAGGCCTAGGAGATTTTACATCTTTGTCCAAATATTTGACTGCAGATGAGACTGTTAAGAAAATAATCAGGCAAACAAAAACAAAACACAGCAAAAATTCTTATAAGTTGATACATAATCAAAAAGCTTATTCTTATCTGTAGTATGTAGCTGTAATATGTAGTATAACTTACAAATAATGACATGGATCAAGAAGTCATAATGCACTAGTAAGTAAATGTCCTCATCTAAAGATAAAAGACGTAATTAATTTGTGGAAAGACTTTTTCAATACGCACTGCATCATTGAGGGGACACGTCTAGAAGTAATAGTAAAATTAAACAGAATTAATGTATGTAAGTAATACAATAAAAGAGAATTTTAAAAAGTGCAGGAGTCAATAGTGTTTATCCATGGTTAGATGAGAAATTGTATTACTTTCTACTTGAAAGCTCTTTTGTTCATAGACACTGTGACAGATGGGGAAAGGAAAAAGTCCAGTTAACTTTCTTTTTTTTTTTTTTTTTAAACTTAGTTCCCAATGTTACGCCTTGTAATTGCTAGTTTATTCTTTAACATGAAAGAATTTGGAATAAAAACAAGTAAAATGGCTAAAGTGGTTTAGTCACATCATAGTATGATTGCAAAGTTAAAATGTTGCCTGCTTCTGTGTGTGTATTTGGGGATTTTTGCCTGTTTTTCTTTATGCATGTTGCACTATATTCCTGTGGTTAGGGGTCACTGTACCAGGTCCTGAATACGTAGCTCATCAGAACACTGTCTCTCCTAGAAAGTAAGAGCTTGTAGGCAGCATGGATTAAAGAGCAAGTAATGAAAAATATGTAAAAACAGTGACTATTTAGCTAAGATTTAATTTGGAAATTGAGTCCATATAGGATAGACCAGATAAATAAGGTGGCTGTAAGTAGTCTGAGAAGCTTCATCTAAGTGTCAGACAAATGTGGCACATACCTCTGAAACAGTCAAAAAGTTAGCAATTGAGACAATTCAAGAATGGGTTAGAAAAAGCCATTTCTTCATCGAAGCTGCTGCTGGGGACAGTAAGGGTGTGAATCTGAAGTCTTAATTCAGTTTTGTGTAAATAGTTTTCAAAGAAAAAATATATTAATATTCTTTGCATGATGCATAGATTTTAGTAGTCCACCACTTAAATGGAAGGTGATGCATCCCAAATACCTGTTTACTTAGTTGTTAGCGTTTAAATCTGAAACTGTTTTAAGTAGGAACAAACTGTAGCACAAGAGGACAGAATGTTGTCTTTATAACATGAATAATCAAAATCAGTTCAAGTTTACCCACTTATTTCATTGCTACTCATCTGTAAAAGACAAGTGTTGAAGTAAGAATTGTAATTAGAGAAACTGTTACACTTTGGGAGGATAACTGGGGGTAGGGATTGACCGCGCTCAGCAGCAAAACCCACACAGCTTCTCACTCCCTGTCCCAAACATCAGGGTGGGAGACAAAAAAGGAAGAACAAAAGTGAGGAAACTCATGGGTTGAAATAGTCAGTTTAATAGGTGAAGTGATGGGTGAGCAAGTGGTGCAAAGAGAATCACTGGTGATCTCCCACCAGCACGCTGATGCCCAGCAAGTCTCCAAGCAGTAACTACTCCAGAAGTCAGAAACCCTGACTTCTTCATGCTCTACTTCTGTTTTATTGCTGATCATGACATTATATAGCATTTAAACCTCACTGACCAATTTGAATCACCTGTGCCCTTTCCCAGCTTCTTTACTTGCCGAGGTGGGGGCAGAGTTCAAAAATGGGGAAGCCCTGACTTTGTGCCAGAAGCACCCAGCCACAGCAAGTCCTGTCGAGACTGTTTTAGCTACAAACCCAAAGCACAGCTCCCCAATGCATTTTGAAGACGGTGACCTCCATACGAGCCGGGTGCAGCCCCCTGAAGTGAGGCGGCAGTAGCCGCGTGTGCCGGGCGTGGTTCTGCTGCGGGCTGTGGAAGGCTGACACTGCCCTCTCCTGGGGACAGCCGAGGAGCTTCAGCGCATCGCGGAGCTCTTGGTCTGATACATGAAAACGGTGTTCCTCAAAGAGCCAACATGTAATTTCTTTTTGTATCTCCATACAAAAGACCCTCATTTCTTCCTCGGGGAAGTCAGATTGTAAAGTGTACAAAAAATCCAAGTATACCTACCTAACAGCAGGGCTTTACAAGGAGCTGCTACACTCATCTTCTCTATACTGGAAGTATTTGGAATGTATTTCTTCTGTGATGGCACGTGCAGTTTGTGCTGTAAATCTTGACACACTGTGTGGGCAGGTTTTATAGGTGCAGAACTGTAAATTTAGTCTAATATAGAAATGATGGTAAACCAAGCCTTTAGTAAAATTTATCCCTAAATTTTGAAATTCTGATAGCCTTAGTGTTGTGAGCTGAACACAAAATGAATAAAATGAGAGATGTGGTCTACAATGGTAGTTAACTGGTTAACAGTTGCCTGGTTTATCTTAGTGTCTTAATAGCTTTTGCTTTTAAAATTGTCCTTAGACTCATGCTTCTGTCCAAGTACAACAGCAGCAGAAGTTGGGGAAGGTCTTCTTCATTCGGGTGTTGGATTTATTTCAGACTGCAAAACAACCCCCACACACATCCAGTGGCTCAGGCTGGATGAAAGAGACTGCTACTCAGTTACATATTGCTCTTTGGGAATGTATTGCCCACTAGAGGGAGCTATGAGACAGGAGTCAGAAGTTGCTGAAAGGAAGAGGGAGGGTTATGATTTATCTTGGTTGCCTACATACCAGAAAGCAGTAACTGTCTCTGGTGTGAAGGAATCACAGAATCATAGACTTGAATGAAGAGGCAAAGTGCCTTCTCAGTAAGTTCACTGATGATGCAAAGCTGGAAGGAGTGGCCAAGACACCACAGTACTGTGCAGCCCTTCCAATGGATTTTGACAGGTTGGAGAGATGGGCAGAGGAGAACCATCTGAAATTCAACACAGGCAAATGCAGGGTCCTGCACCTGAGGAAAATAACCCCATTCATCAGCACAGGCTGGAGGCTGACCTGCTGGAAAGCAGCCCTGTGGAGAAGGACCTGGGAGTCATGGGGAAAGAATGCTGTCCCTGAGCCAGCAGTGTGTCCTGGGGGCCAGGAAGACCAATGATGTCCTGGGGTGCATTCTGCATGTGGAGTGGTGTGTCCTATTCTGAGCTCCTCAGTACAAGAGAGACGTGCAGCTCCTGGAGTGGGTTCAGCAGAGGGCAGCAAAGCTGATTAAGGGGCTGGAGCATCTCCCTTAAGAGGAAAGGCTGAGGGAGCTGGGCCTGTTCAGCCTCAAGAAGAGACCACTCAGAGGGGACCTCATCCACTGTCTGTCAGTATCTCAAGGGAGGGTGCCAAGGGGATGGAGCCCAGACTCTAAGTGGTGCCAAGCAGTAGAAGAGGCAATGGGCAGAACCTGATGTACCGGAGTTTCCACCTGAATATGAGGAGGAGCTGCTTTACTGTGCTGGTGACTGAGCCCTGGAATGGATTGCCCAGAGAGGCTGTGGGGTCTCCCTCACTGGAGATATTCAAGAACCCTCTGGACACAATCCTGTGCCATGTGCTCTGGGTTGGACCAGATGACCCACTGTGGGGTGACCTGCTGTGACTCACTTTCAACCTTAGCCTTCTGTGATTCTGTAATGGGCAGAGGTTAGCCTTTCTGCATGGAGGACACAAGCGTCAGGACTTGCCAGGTATTTGTTGAGGATTTCTCTATGCTTGCAGCTGCTGCCTCCTGTCACTAGGAGCCAGCATAGGAAGGATCGTGATATATCTTATTTTTCCTTTCCATACACCAAGATGTAGAATATCAGGAGGACAGTTAACGCTCGATTTTGGAGAAGGAACTGGAAGTCTTTGATCCTTGCTGTCAGCAGACATTCTGGACACAGGACTTCATCGCTTGAGAGGATGAAATCTCTATACCTTTCTTCCTTGCTCTTTCTAACTACTCAAGACCTGCTAGCAAGGCACTGTCTAATAGATGTGTCTTTTACAGTGATACACAATTTTTCATTCCACAGATTTTGAAGTTTTTTCCCTATCTTCCATGTTTTGAATGGGAATGGGAAATGCTTTTCAGATTGCTGAGATGTGTGGAGGAACATTGCTTTGCTTTGATGAGGTCCTGAGAGCTGTGAAGACATGAGCAGGAGTCCCTAACACCACCTTCAGCAGGGATCTTGCTGAATGTCCTCAAGCGAAGGACTTGTTCAACATGTTTTCAACAATGCAGATGGAGAGAACAAGAAATTTTCCCTGCCTTTCCTCTTGACAGAGTCAAAGGAGATAAAATTGTCTAAGCATGTATGTTTTTATATATTTATATGTCAGTGAGTGTATATAACAACAATTGTTTTTTCTTGCACATGTGAGGTGTTTGCTTTAACATCACTGATAAAAATAAAGCGTCAGTTATCAGACAGACTTGTGAAATATAAATTTGAGGTAGTGGAATGGGGTCACTTCACTGAGATAGCTGTATTAAAGTCAAAGAAATGACCAGATGTTCTAAAGAGAAGCGATTGGCCATATACCTTCTGCAGAGGAGACAGTGAGTGACTAATGAGCAGGATTGCGCTGTGGCAACTTAGTGAAAGAAGTTAGGACTAAATTGTGAACAGTACTATTCAGGAAGAGTTATGTGTGTGTCAACTGGATATCTTTTAGTACTGGAAATTACTCAGGAGGAGAGATTATAAATTAGGACAGGATACTTTTTTGGCTGTTAGCCAAAGATGGACATCTTCATATGGCTGAGATCCAGGGGGAGTGTTGGGGAGCATGGGAAATGACAACAGCCTAGGGGATTTTCCTTTGATTTACTGATGATGCCTTAGGTCTGCTGACATCAATTGTGACTCAGCATTCTCCACATTCTTTCTGTATTGTTTTGTCCTGTATTCAGAGGCATAATGGTACACAAGTTCTAATGCCAAGGCCACTATTACAGTTGTAACATAGCCCCTGTAACAGTTTCTTGCAAACTGTTGGCAAAGAATCATTCACTTAACTTTGGAAGAGCAAGGAGATTAGACTGAAATGTACACAGTCAAATTCTTAATTTCAGTGGGTGCAGGGGTGGGGAAGATTATTGAGTATCTCATTATTTTCAATGCAAGTATAAAGCGCAGTAGTTTTGTGCCAGTTTTCACAGTGAGTCCCAGAAAGGACAATTTGTGTGCTTTCACTTCTTTGCAGCTACCTGTTTATGATGAAAGCAAAAAAAAATCTCTCATGGATACTGCAGTCAGTGAAACATGTGAAGCCTTCAAGGTGGGACTGAGAATGATGACAGCAGCTGAGTCAGAGTGTTCATGTAATTGAAAGAAGAAACGGGATCTAAGCTATTCCGCATTCTGAAAGAATACTGTTAGAAAAAAAGATATGCAATTTCATGATGTAACATGAGCAAAAATAAGGTGCTCTTGTGGTTTTTCCAATACACGTGAAAGTCTCAGGACAAATTCCACTACAGCTTGTGGAGGATGATCTGGTCTCTGCACACTTTCAATGCTGCTTTACTGTAATGGGATGCTATAGAGTGAGAGAGTTCACAGCCTGTCACATGGCAGTTGTGACCACACAGGCAATACAGCAATATGAACTGCTCTTACTGAGGTCTGTCTTGAAAGCAGAGCAATTCTGGACAGCGTGATCATACTTCACTTGTGTGAGTCTGTGCAGGGTACCTGAGAACGCCTGGTCATTCACCAGTGTTATTAAATCACATCCTGTCAAGATGCAAGACTAAAGCTGGGGGTAACTGTTGCTAAAGATTTAAGTTGTAAAAGTAAATAAAGAGTTCGGTGTCATTGTTTGGACGGACAAACTGCTTCAATTCCAGTAGCATGTGTACTGGGAGGCATAAAGCTGCATGATGATCATGATGTAATCACTAAATCTGCAAAAAACAGGGTCTGATTCTGTCACCTGGTATTAGATCTCAAAAAAGGTACGACTGAGAATTGGTAGTAAGGTATAATCACATGCAAGCTATGAAATATGAGTAAAGTGAATGTGAATTGCTTTATTAGTATATTAAATAGTCTCTAAGTATTAGCTATGTAAAGGACGTGTGTAGACAGATGCTGAAGATGTCGCGAAATTTTGTTTCAAGTGCTTGAGATGCATAGTACAGCTTTTAGGTTTAATGGGCAATGCAAGCTCATGCTTGAGTGTTTTGGTAAACTGGGAGATTGCAAAGTAATTAGTGTTTAGCTATCCAGATAAGTATCAGCTTTGAAATTCTGCACATCTTTCCTGTTGTGGAATTAAGTTGGAAGCTGTCAGGCAGTCTACACCTCAGTTAGTGATCTCTTTAGGTATTTGTGTTGCAAAATGGAGAGTTCTGCATGACATTCTTATGCATGAGTGGCTCATTTTTATTGTAGAGTTAGCTATTTTTATTTGGAGTGGGCTTTATAAATTAAGTTACCACAATGTATGGTTTCTGTATAACCACATGACCAGGGCAGGTGTGTTCATCCACCACACACTGAAATGTTAGTACCCTACATCCTAAACTGGTGTACATATAGGGAGCATATATGTGGGGCTGGCTGTGCATAACTTCAGGTGGCCAATTAAAGGTCCTCCTTCATTTCCCATTACCTTGGGGACCTGCTGTAGTCATGGCAAGTTCTTGTTCTGTTCCTGTTACATACCGTATCTTAAGGCACCTAACTTGCCTTCAAGACTGTAGAAAGCAAGATGCAGAACAACGTTGGAGTTTGATGGTTTTTGGCAAGCAGGGTTCCGAAGCATTTTATAGGTAATAGTTTATGCTGTTTGCTGTATGGAGGATAAATAATGGAGTAAAATACTGCTCATTCCTCTTCAAACTATAGAGATCCAGAAGGTTGATGTGTTTTCTTAGTCTACAGTAAGAACCTTTAGTTAACATCTAGTTTCACTAATTTCTGTATGCTGTGGCTGACTGCTTTGAATAGAAGTTCTGAAGACCCCGTTAATAAATAATGGACTAGCTTGTCTAATCCAAGTTTCTGTTCATTATATGTGAATTGTTTAATTACGCTTAAAGTAACAAACTGCTTTCTAATATTCGTTAGCCAAAGCAGTTGAAATGTGTTGTATATTAAAGACTATAATTTATATCCAAGTAAGTAGATATACTTCTACCTTTTAAGGCTGTTTTCTGTGGAAATTCTTTCTACAGCGTGTGCCAGAGTACCTCTGACTTGGTCCAGAGCTGTTTTGAAAGGCTTTGTCCATATAAGCCTTTGACTTTTCTTTAATCTTCTCTTTAAATGCTGTGCTTTGAACAGAACTTGGTGCAATTACAGTCTTTGTATGTCTGGATGCATTTTCTTCCTTTCTAGGAAATACTTGTTTCCACATGATAGCAACCCTGTGATAATCAAATATCATGCATACAGTGAAATACATATGAAGAAAATAGTATATTGTGTGTAACTTTGAATGTATGAAGAGCAACTGAAAAACTAAAAGTCGAAGCAAATGATTGCTGGGATAATCATGTTGATGCATTAAGTTATCTTATGATAAATCTGGTAGATGACTGATAATGGATATGTATGTGTTTGATCAATACTGAGATGTAACTGAAGGAATGACATAGCATCATATTAAAAATACATTAGTGTAGTCAACTGATAGCTATCTGATAACAATATCTATAAATAATGTAAATAATACAAAAGGACACCTAAGGAGGTGTTTGACATATTGCAGAAAAACGTGTATAATTCCTAGTCAAAGCACTGAAAACAAGGGTTTGGGTTCCAGGTGATGTTACTACACACCAGATGGTGTGAGAATGTAATTTTGTTGCTTTTTCCATGAATTTCAGAAAAATATGCCGCAACTGCAAATGTGGCCAGGAGGAGCATGATATCCCTTCAAGCAATGAGGAAGATCGGAAAGTGGGGAAACTCCTTGAAGATACAAAATACACAACCCTCATTGCAAAGCTGAAGATTGATGGCAATCCCATGTATAAACGCAATGTAATGATACTGACCCACCCAGTGCCAGCCAAGAACATATCCATCGATACTGTGACTTATGAGTGGGCTCCTCCTGTTCAGAATCAGATGCTTGTAAGTCCAACTCACATTTTTTCATGTTCAAGGTAGGAGTTGGTGGGGGATAAAGTAGCAGAGCTTACTGGAAGGATAAGTTTTCCTCTTGTAGTCTTCCTTTCTTGCTCCTCAAAACTGGAAATACGGTGCGTGTTAAATGAGTCTTGCATCTGTCATCTTGCTTTATGGATGCTTGTATGTAGAAGTTCTTTAAAACCTGGGGAGATGAGGTAGTTTTTAATAGATAGGATTAAGAGTTACCTGCTAAGTCTCTGGAGTCCAATCAATTTCTGTAACTTTTTTTTTTGTTTTTAAACAAACTTGAAAAATTTGCATGGAGTGTGGGCTTAAAGGAAAAAAAAGCCAAACCAAACACCACGTCATTTTATATTATTGTTTAAAGTTAAGGGGAACACTTAGTCTTGCTTATAGCTTTTACTGTATATGGTAAGAACAAGGTCAGTGTTGACATCTGAAAGAGCAGCTTCCTTCCAGTATATTTTCAGTTGAAGTAAATGAGATGGTAGATAGCTTTCTGAGGATTTTGCTTCACTTTTCAAACTTTGATTATTAATTTATTGTACTAAAATATTGTGCAATCCATGCCAGAATTACATTATCTCAAATTATTCCTTTTCAGTGAATTAATCAAACCTTGTGCATTTAAGATTTATTTAACATTCAGTTACTAATTTGATTTTTAAGCTTGTCTTTGCTTTATTAAGACTAGAGCTTTTTTTTTTCTTTATTTGGCTAGAGTTATTTCTTCAGTGGGCTGTATGCCCCAAGCAGATTATTTCAGATTCTATTTTTCTAAGACTATACTCATGATCAGTATTTACAGATAGAGACAAGGTGCTGTGTAAATGTTATTTACTCAGAGAAGTAATAACTCTTTCCTGTATGTTGTAAAGGGCTTAAAAGGGAGCCTGTCTCTTTCTCTGGGAAGAAGCCAATTAATGCATCTGCTGAATTTTATCTCCATTACTGTTGCAGGAGCTTAATGTTTATGGAAAGAACCTTGTTTTTGACAAATTTGACTGTCACTAAAAACAGTACTGATTATTTTAGTTGTGTTTTCTTATGAACATGGGTCTGTAGTTGAAGTGCCATCTGATATCTAATTCCTCCTGATTCAGGCTAGACAGTACATGCAGATGTTACCAAAGGAGAAGCAGCCTGTTGCTGGCTCGGAAGGCGCACAGTACAGGAAGAAGCAGTTGGCAAAGCAGCTGCCTGCTCACGATCAGGATCCTTCCAAATGCCATGAGCTTTCCCCCAGTGAAGTTAGGCATATGGAGCAATTTGTGAAGAAGTACAAAAAAGAGGCACTTGGTGTAGGACATGTCAAGCTCCCTGGTGACGTGGAAGCGAGAGCTCCTGATGAGAATAACTTGAGGAATGGTGACAGAGGTATCTCATCTGCTGTTGGAACAATGGAGAAGTCCCCAAATCAGAAAGCATCTCAATATGTAAGTATAAGAAGGGAAAGATAAAGCAAGAAGGTATATTATCATCTGAGTGCTCTGTTTGGTCATTTTAGCCCAATTAAATTGTTTGTTAATTTGAAATAGCAAAAATCTGGGGAGGGAAGGGAAGAAGGGGAACTGAAAAATGCTGTGAATGTCTATATAGAGCCCTGGTTTCTGACAGTGTTTAATGCACTGCAGCAAATAACTTCCTAGGTGACACTTTCATCCTCAGTGCAAAAACATGTTAGCTTAGAGATAGTATATTAGGGTGGCTTTTACAGAGTAATAATCAAAAAGCTTGTGTCATCTTATGGACTATTCTTCTCTTGAAGAGTTTAGTTTAATTTTAGAAGCTTGTTTTGTCCTCTTTCTTGGCAGAGCACTAAAATTACCCACTTGACAAGTTGTATTTAAAATTAAATGAAACTAAGGAGTAATAGACACCTCCATCCTGTATCCAACAAGTTGAGCCATACAATGGCTCTTTTGACTGGCCATTTCATATTCAGCTCCATTTTCTTACCTATTTTTTTTCTTTGGTGTTTGATTTCTCCTTGTAATAGCTCAACGAAAACCAAGGTATATAAAACCACCCAGTTTTCATTGATATTTCAAAAATAGTATCAATAATCAAGTATTTCTGACATAAGTACTGCTGTGCATGTCTCAACTACCAATTACAAATACAAAATAGGGGTAGCATTACTGAAGGAACATTGAATCAGTTTAGTGGAGGTAGACATTACTTAGGAGTGTCAAAAGCTCTACTGTAAGCTGATTTCTAGAAATGTTGCTATTATATGTATGAATCCTTAAAATTATTTTTCTGCAGGTTGCTTATAGAAAATTAATATACAAGTTCTAGATGGAGAAAAAGTTTCACTTAACATTGGTTGTAGAACAGCTTTTGGTGTTAACTGAGGGGTGTGGTGTGGTTTTTTGTTGTTTGTTTTTTAACTGACAGTATATATGATTACTGGTGTGAAATATAAAATCAACACTTAGAGTTTAGCTTTCTGGACATGGCCACATACCCTAAATGTTTTCAAGCTGTGCTGTTTGGTTACCTGTAGCTATTTGCTTTTTTTTTTTTGTCACTGTCTTATTATGGAGAATCTAAGAAACTAAAAAGTTCTTTTACCATGGCTTGATTAGGTTACTGTCATTTTGTTTTAAATCAAGCTTTCCTGCTGGTTTGCTTTAGTTTCACAACAGCAATTCCTAACTTATCTCCTCAAGGAAGACTTACAGAAATACATGTTTTGCATTGTACCCTGCTGACCAGCTGCCTTGGACTAGGATAATTCAGTAGCAGGAGGCACTCTGTCCTCTTGAGTAATTGTATCAGAAGGTGCTTTGTTTTTACATTACACCTGTTTATCACTTCCATACTTTTCTTACTCCAGCACCTGGGTATGCTTCCTGCAGTTTAAGCCAAGCATATATTATCACTGTGGCAGTGATTTAGAAAGAGACTTCTAGGTGCTTAATAGTGTAAGTGAACATTTGGGTTGCTTACCTATCGTTAGGTATTGAGTTTACACTGGGTTAAATAATCGGGATTTAGAGACGTTGTTTTGAAGTATTTGGGCAGTCTGATTTCTGCAATGAGACTCGGTTTCGCCTGTATAATTTAGCATTATCTCAGCTGCTTTTAACAGTTCAAAATAAATTGATACAAACGAGCTCCTAAATATTTAGCAGAAGTGCCATCCTTGTCTACACTTTTTTTTTAATTGGTTCTGCAGTTTTGCTCATCAGATTTTCTTGTACATTGTCTTTCAGACTGAGTTTGAAAGCATGTATTCCCGTAGCTGTGGTAAAAAGAATCTCTTGAAAAAATAGTTTTCATTATAGGAGTAGACTGCAGTTCTTTGAAACCTGATAAAAAATAAAAAAGCAACACTAACAACCAGGTCTCCACTATTAATGTAAATATACCTATTATAATTGTGTTTAAAAAATATAAAGTTTTCCTCACCATGATTGAAAGCTGAATTAAAGAAAAATAGGTACTCAGCATATTTTCATCTTGTAAAGAAGGAAATTTTTGTGTACCTTTTGACCACCAAAGCTGGACATGTTGTAAATGGTAGGCAAACAAATCACATTGCCTAGACCTGGGTCTAGGCAGCTGCTTAACCTTCCAGTGGACTTCTCTTGGAGTGTGAGGTCTGAAGTAGGAGGGTCAGAAAGCTTTATATACATGTATATTTGAACTTTCATTAGTTTCTCTACATTCTGCATTCTGTTTCTGTTGCAAGTTGTTCTTCGTCTTTTGGTGTCTTTCTGTATATCTTTTGAAATTGTCTGGCGTGTGGGATCTGATTAATATACCTTACAGCCGAGGTACGTTATATGTATTTTATTTTTACATGGACACACAATTAAAGCCACTCACCCTGATGTGAGTCATAGAGGAAAACCTTCCCAGGATGTTCAGCCCAGTCTACAGACCAGCTGGAGTGCAGGAAATGCCAAACTGGTGATTAAACTGTAGATAAAAAATTTCTGGTTCAGTAACATAAATCCTCTGTGTTTTTTTACTTGATGGCAAAACCCTCTCTGTAAGCAGGTATGGGGCAGAAGGCTGACTGTGAACTCTGTGGAACTATTTGTAGTGTAGCTGTGTACATACTCTTTGTAGGTTATCCATAGTCACTCTCCCTGTCCTAAGATCATTACTCACAGGCTGTTGGACAGCAGCCATGAGTGACTAGCATCCCTAGAACACAGCTTTATACAGAATCAGTTTGAAATACTCACTTTTTATTTTCCTCACCAGTGATGCAGATATGGCTTGGTCTTCCCATGACCTGTAAGTACAGCCATTTTCCTGTCATGCATTCTAGTCATAGTTGGTTAGCTTGGATGGAGGCTCATTATTCTCTCCTTGTTCCTGAGCATGTAAGGTCTACAGAGCATAACATGAATTTTGATTGCCTGTTATTTCTTTAAACACTGGATTGCAATTGCAGAATGTGAATACAGAGAAGTACAACAATCCTTTAAAGGAGCACTGATGCTATGACAGTAGAATGTGCACCATCTTGAATTGCTTAGTTAAACCTAAACCATGCTACAGGTAAATCCTATACCACTACTGTCTACTCATGAGATTAAACTAATGCTTTCATTTCAGTCTGGAAAGATGGAATTTATTAAATATATCGATGATAGGTAATTTTTATAAATATACCTCTCAAAGACTTAATTAACTTGTTGATAACCTCTTTCCAGTCCTGCTATCGCTGCAAACTGAGCATGCAGGAAGGTGACCCAGCTGTCTATGCAGAACGTGCTGGATATGATAAATTGTGGCATCCAGGTTGTTTCGTCTGTTGTACCTGCGATGAACTTCTAGTAGACATGATCTATTTCTGGAAGAGTGGTAACCTGTATTGTGGAAGACATTACTGTGATAGCGAAAGACCCCGCTGTGCTGGATGTGATGAGGTAGGAAATATCCTAGTCCTTTCTTGTAGCACCTAAGTTTGTTCCCCTGAGAAGTGATTAAGAGTTTTAGTAAAACATTTCAGTTCAGAAAGATGATACGCTTTCAGCAGTTTAGTTGATATTTTAGTTGTAAAGAATTGAAACCAGTATGGACACAGCACATTCAGGAAGATCCATAGTTTGCTTTGGATTTGGTGGTGATTTTGCACAATCTGTGGTGACACAGGATGTGATATGTGAGGGCAAATTCTTCCAACAAGTCCCAGTCATGCAGTTGTTTTCCTTATCAAGGGCACTAGGGGCTGAACTGATCCTGGGCAGCAACAGGGAGCAGCCCTCCTGGGGCCTCTGGCATCTGTGGGCTCTTGGGAGCAGCATGGAGGCTTTTGGAAAACAGTTAAACAATCGTGGAACCACTGGGAGTTCCTTGAAAATTACAAAACATCCAGAGGCTAGATTTGTTGAAAGGTACACTGTTGAATTGAATGTACTTGTTTACTTGTATACTTGTTTATATCTTCCTCATAGCTAATATTCAGCAATGAATACACTTTGGCCGAAGGGCAGAACTGGCATCTGAAACATTTCTGCTGTTTTGACTGTGATTGTGTTTTGGCTGGGGTAACCTATTTAACGGTGAATGACAATCCAGTCTGCAAATCCTGCTACATGAAGAACCATGCTGCGGTAAGGTCCTTACAGGCGTCGTGGTGCTGTGAAGGAAGGGAACATAAGTCTGTGGAGCTTCATACTCTTACTCTCTCTTAGTCTAGGAGTATCTGAAGAGTATCAATTGAATGTGTGTTTAGGTTTGAGTCAGTCATCTTTTTCCCCTTCAGGAAAAATCCCCACAATTTTAAGCAGGCAAGTGTTTTGTCAATTCATAAACTTGAGCAAAAGCCGCTGATGGGGGGTGGGGGGAAAACCTGTTGGAAAAATACGTTGAACTTAGCCAGTGGTGAAGCAGGATTTGGTACCAGAAGGAGTAAAGTGGGTGAAGATGAGCGATGCTGCTAAATGTTTAGTTCTCATCAATTGTAGTTCATTGAGCCTGGAGGGAATCAGCTTCAGCTGATCTGCTAAAAAAAAGCTTGTAGTGGTAACTGCAGTCTAGGTACTTTGTTTCTTTTATTTCTAACCACACTTGTTAAAAAGGAGAGTGATTGACAGGATAAAGCTAGAAGGTTGGAAAAGAATGGTAGTTCTTGATTCTTGGTTATGCTGGAAACTAGTCTGAGATGATGGTCCATTCATATCTGTAAGTTAACTAGCTACTAGTTGGGGGCTCAGTTTAATGTGCACCTAGATGGTTTATATAGTGAATGGAGAAAAAATTCAATATCTCTAGTTGGCAGTTAATAATATTTTGAGGTGGGTGTGAGGAGTTGTTTTTTTGGAGAGGCTTTTTTTTTTCCTCTTAAAACATTCATTTTCTTGATCTAAGTTATAATTTGTGAACAACCAGATTTTAAGATGAATTGCATCCAAGACTTTCTAATAACTTTTAATTATTTGGCATTGCCACACAGCTGTCAATGTACAGGAAGATTTGTAGCTGATCTCGTCACACATTTAGGCTAATATATGAAGATCTGTGCTGTTTGACATAAAAGGTTTTTATAATTATGTGGGTGATGGGAAATCCTAACCATCATAACTGTCTAAGCTTAGTCCCAGCAGCAAATAACTTGTGTGTCCATTTTATTATTCTGTCCCCTCAGCTGAATTCTAATCAAAACACTTAAAAAATAAAAATTCAAAAGCTGGAGACTTTTTTAAAAGGCTTATTTTACCACCTGTCTCTCTCCTCCAAAAACCTTTAAGAGTTCCAGGTTTTACTGAACTCAAAGAGGGCATGTGTGTGTTTCCATTTCAGTGTTGTTTTATTTCTGAACAGATCTGCCAAGGGTGTCATAATGCTATAGATCCCGAAGTTCAGCGTGTGACATACAACAACTTCAGCTGGCATGCTATGGAGGAATGCTTCTTGTGTTCCTGTTGCAGCAAGTGTCTAATTGGCCAGAAGTTCATATCTGTGGAAGGGATGCTTTTCTGCTCAGTGGAATGTAAGGAAAAGATGATGTCATAAAAGAAGACATGCACAGAACTAATCAAGTATTGCAGTGTTCCAAAGGCTCTTGCATTTCTACTGTAAAATATATAGTGTCAGGGCATTTAAAATTACTGCAAGTATTAAATAGCATTTTCCAAAGATTTTTTTTTTTGATGTCTAAAACTTCCTATGTAATCTTAGTTTCTTAGCTGTAATAATACTTTCCTTTTTGCAATACTTTTTCTGAGTCTTACTTCAAATTACTTCATATCCCAGAAATGTAAGAAAAAATGTGTTACAAACTATACATTCTAAGGGAGCTCTTCACTGTGAAGAAGCTTTTTGCTGTATCTTGGCTAATGGAACAAGAAAATGTGAAAATGGTCCAATTTATCTTGTTTTGTATGATAAATGTAACTCCTCCACCTCTCGTTTCACTAATTTATCATTTGTATGGTTTTTCTGCTTTCATCGAGCACTTTAGACAAAATGATCACTTCTACTGCCATGTGCAGCTTTGTTTTCCTGAGTTCAAGTATGCAGGGAGAATGACACTTCAAAAAAAATGCCTTTAATAATTTTCTTGGTTTTGACACATGGGTTTTTGGGGGATAGTGACTACTCTTATGTCTAGTTTTGAAAGTAACTCCACCAGTAGAAAACTGTTGGCTCATGTCTCTTTCTTGCAACTGTTAATGCCTGGAAAAGCTTTAATTTTACAAATACTAAAGTTATGTTATAGATAGGGGGTTGAGGGGTGTTGGTGTTAGAAAATAAGAGCAGGTCTTACTTAGATTTAAAAAAATCCACCAGAAGGTAGTGGGTGTCACTTTTAGCCTTTCAGAACTGGCTTCTGTTTAATATCATGAATGTTCCTTTCATAAGTCGTGCCTTCCATCAAGAGGGATGTGGCACACAGTACTGTATGCATTTCCAAGAATGTATTTCTGCAAACGGATCCTGCTTTTGATTTCTAAGTTCTGAACCAAAGCACGAAGAAGTCTTTCCCAGAAGACTTCTAGTATTGGAGTGAAAAATTTCACAGCTGTGTATTAGCTTTGCTTACTGGATAAACCAAATGTGTGGCTTTCTTTTTCTTAAGAATTACAGACCTACAGTGAAGCTTCTTAGTTATCTTTGTGCCAGACACTGAATGTCTTTAGCTTAAAAAATTAATAAAATAATTTTTAAAGAAAAGTCTATGCAAGACTTATGTTCAGTTCTGGTAAGTTTTATGGTGATTGTATTGTAATACCTATCAATAAAATTAGTGTTTTTCACTTAAGTTGTCTACTAATTCTGTTTTTGTTCAATCCCTTTCAGAGGAGGCAAAGCGGAAGGGAAATGTTCCCATACTTTACATTAGCTTGGACATAATTTCCAAAAAACTGAAGGCCTGTATTACTATTACAGTGGTTACTATCTTGTGTAACATTGTTAATGTGCTTATAGGTGCAAAACAGTGGGTATTATGCCAACAAATGCACAACTTCAGAACTTAGTGTTATTTTTTGTTCACATCAACTATTTTAAGACATTGAATGGGAAGTTTTGAATTCATACAAGTGTGAGGTAATGTGTTGAGAAAATAAAGTGCATTGTGATCCTTTGAGTGCTGCAAAAATAAGACCCACTGAGATACATTGTGATTTTATATGTTAAGTTGTAGACTTTACATCCATGTTCTGGAAGCCTGTACAGCTTTTCTAAGAGATCCTCAGGAAGTACAAAAAAGTGTATGTATTTCAGCTCATACCAGTAGGGCTGTATCCTTGCCAGATTTGCAGATTTAAAGCAAGGAACACCAGAATGTCTCAGCATGAGAAGGTTTTTCTATGTTAAGTGCTATTTAACCTGTAGCAGGTTCTGTGCTTTTACCTGTACAGGATGTGCTGTGAGAATGCTGTTTGGGGGTGGGGTAAGGTCTTATTTAATGATTATCCATAAAGATGGCTTAATCGTGACTGGGGTTTATGTGTCTTGAGTACATCTGTCCTCAGCCACTCACTAACATCTCTTCTGGAAGATGCAGCTGACCTTTATAAAGAACTGCAAAAAGCTCTTTTGCACCTTTCCCTGCCCTTCCCTTGCCACACCGTGTAACAGCTTTCTCATTAATGTGATTACTTGCACTGATAGCAGTCATACTTTTCATGTTAAATGTTGTTTTGAACAGTTTTGTTTATTAAAATTGATGATTGTGTAACATTCGTTTAAAAGGCTGAGCAGGAGATACCTCAGGGCTTATTTATTCCATCAAGACACAATTGTTAAGGAAATTTATGCCAAACCAAACAATTCCTATAGTCCATCAACTAGGACTGACTTTTTCTATGCCTCTTCTGAAGTATGTTGGCTTGCTGGCTTTAGCTGGGGCTCTTCTTGAGTGTCTTCCCTTGCCTGCTTGATCCCTTCTGGCTCTCCTCCCTGGAACCTGATGCATTTGTGTGTTTCTTCTTTGGGGTATGCAAAGTTTAGTTTCATGCAGTAATTGGAAAGGATCGTGTCTCAAAGAACATCAAGTGTAATGTACATGTGATATAGAGAGTAGACAAAGATACTGCTGTGTGACTTCACAATAGGTCAGAGATGATTAGGAGTGCTAAACTGTTCTTGTAATGAGCTAGGAAGGAATTTATGTTTCTGCAGATAATGCTTTTTGTGTTAGCTGAAAGATATGTCAACATAACTGGAGCTTGAAAACAAGCATTAAGGAGATTTCATTCTGTCACTGTCATAATAAAAATATTGGCAGTAAAGTGTTGGGGTTTTTTCTCTTGCGTTTTTTGGCTATTTTATTAGAAGTCCCTTTGGACCTATTTATCTTAATAAGCTAAGAATAGAAGCTGGAAGCTTTTGCATACTTCTGTAATAAAAATATATACTTCCCAGATGAAGTTTTGACCTCTCTTGAATGTTGAAGTTCTTTGCTTAAGAGTAGAACTGTGTTGGTAAGAAAGTCTTATAAGCAGCTATTTTAACAACAGAATCTTTTTATTTAAGGAAGAGCTATCCTGTGGGTCTGTAAAATGGGGACTGATAAAAGCTTTGCAAAAACTTTCAAAGAACAAAGCTAAGGAAATGCATCTTTGAATTAGTAACATCTTTATACATGGTAGGAATAATTGTAACTTTTACTGAGATTTGGATTACATTTCAAACTTAGTATCATTATACATATGCTAGAAATAAAAGAAAAATGTGTTTTAACCAGCTCTTACGTATTTTTTACCTCTGGAAGTCTAAAGTTTCTGTATTAAAAGGCTAATGAGCAATCAACACAGCAACTTCCCATTTGCTTGTAGACTCATAGGTTTTGAGTTTTCTGGAATGTAGTTTAGGGTGTGAAGTAAAATTATGTGACTTTGTTGTAGTAATGACCATTAGCACAAAAGTATTTGCTTTCAGAACCAGGAGTACTTGGACACTAGACCATCTGTTCCCAGAACTGACGAGGTGAGGGTGGCAGAATGGTAACATTTTGCTCAATAGTCTCTGCCAAGTTTAGCATGGGTTTGGGATGCTAGAGCTAGGAATGGGTGGCAAGAACAAGGTTGGCAGTCCAGGAAAGGGTCAGCAATTCACCTGGCAGCAAGCTCTCCAAGGGAACAGGGACACGATGGCTGTACTAAGAACAGGATGAAGGGAGCCAGTGTCTGTAGCAGTTCAAGGGCAGAAATTTAGAGTAGAGTTCAGGTAGGGTGTCCTCGGGTCCTGGGTGTGCTCTCCCACCACAGCAGACTCCCATACCTTGTTGAATCTCGGTAGAAAGCCATCTTAAATATCACCTCCTCAAGAGCAGTCCTCTGGGGCCCAAGTAGTCCTTTCTCAGCCCAAGCAAAACACTCTCAGAGAAGATTCCAGTCTGATTCACATCCATATATATGAATGCTTTTTTGTGGTGAAAAAGGGTGGGAGAGACCAGTAGAAAATCTTTTGCTAGGCCTCCACACCTCTTCATGTGTCAGGACTGTGGAGTGCCCTGTTTTTTCCTAGCACTGACACCCAGTCCAGCTGCTCCTCACATACCCATCAGGCTCCACTGGGGGCTAATGTTATTTTATTTATGGTTTTTGGTGTGAAACACAGGGAAAGTTTGTTCACCTTCTTTTGTGTCTCTGAGTGAAGTGTTTGCTTCCAGAAGTAGGAAGTCTGGATTCAAGGCTGTCCTCAAGCATTTTAGCTCCAAATTCTCCCTCCCACTTTCTGGGAGAATGTCCCAGCCATCAAGCTGTGGTGTCACCTCCAAGTAAGCACCCCTCATATCATCTGTTGTAGGTAGACCAGAGCAATTAACAATTTCATAGTCAACCTAAACTACACTTGATACAGCTAATGATTTTTAATGTCAGCTGAAATACACCACTGAAGTTGTATTGCTGTGTCCTTAGCAGTCAGCAGCTGGTAGGGTCACACACAAGTAGATTTCGGGATTTTTGTCTTGTAAAGGGCTGCTTGTAAATGGTATAAAGTTGGAGCCTCTCTGCACTTAGAAAGGTTGTACTTGGTCATCCACATTCATGTATTGCATCTACTACCTTATTGCTTCCAAGTGCTGAGCCTGAAAATGTCTATAGGCCAGGGCCTTCTACCTCTGCCTTTACTCAATCCTTCAGTAAATAAGCAAATTGAGTTTGTTAATTAAGCATAAGGCCAAAGAATGGTACTTAATAATGTTAAGTGTACTGCCAAAGAGGTCCTAGAAGTAAGCGGTAAATGGAAAACATATAATCTAATTATCAGCAAGTACTGAAAATAATGTGTTCATTTTTTTACCATGTCCTTATTAACATAAAATGATGGGTAAAGGAGCTTTAGGGAACAAAAGTCCAAAACCATCTGAGCCGGGATTAGGCTCAGATTGTAGACTGCCACCCTGTGTTCACTGCCTAACTCACAGAAAATGAGCCAGATGGGTTTTACCTCTGGAAAGCACTGAGGCAATACCTGCTCCACTGTGCCACCACCAGAGCAGCAATGTCCGGTTCAGTGGTTGCTATGAGCAATCACAACAAAGTGTAACCGATCAGTTTCCCCCTTTGCCTCCCCCCTAAACAAGTGAAAAAAGAACCAAATAAGAGGATGTTTCTGCTACAAATTAAGCCCAGCATTGTTCAGATTTGGATTCATGCCCAGCATTGTCAGAAAACTTTTGCACCCAGTTTATGAGAAACTAGTCAAGCTTCATATATTTGTTAACTTTTCATTTGTTAAAAAAAAAGAAATAGTGTCACAATAAAGCATCAAGGCTGTTTATTGGTTGCCCTGAGTGAGTTGTTTACATGAGTCAAGACTTGATTTTTATGTTGGCAGTAACTGAATTATTGGAAGCAGCCACCTGATGTTCCTCAGTTCCCCAGCAGATGCCGTCTGTGCTGCGCTCAGCGCACGGCCTGCTGCATCCGCAGGGCAGGGCTCTGGGAAACAGCAGGAAAATAAGTTTTGAACGGAAGGAGATGTTCTCAAGGCTTCAAGAAGGAATAAACTGAGGATAGGGTTCTAAGTCCAGGAGGCAGTGCAGAACTGGAAAACAGCATGACCAGGAATTTGGATAGGAGAAAGAGGCACAGGGAAGATACTTTAGAATGAACATGAATAGAGTGGGAAAATGGAGAAAGATGTAATAAACCAGGGGCATAATGCTGAATCATGGAAGCACTCTGAAATAGTTTTGACTTACAGGTGAAAAACATGAAGTGCTAAAGTTCAATTTCTCTAGAAAAGGAAAATTAATGATGCTGTTTAATTGCTATGGGTAGAAATCCGACCATGAAGGTAAGAAACGGGCTGCAATAACCAAGGTCATGAGAGAAGAGAGAGGACTTCTAGATGACAGGTGGCTAGGAAGGGTTGTTCTTCAGCCCTGGTAAGGCATATCTGGAGTGTTGTGTCCAGTTTTGGGCTCCTCAGAACAGGAAAGAATTGGAGCTTCTGGAGTGGGTTCAGCGGAGGACAACAAAGCTGATTAAGGGGCTGGAGCATCTCTCTTAAGAGGAAAGGCTGAGGGAGCTGGGCCTGTTCAGCCTTGAGAAGAGACAACTGAGAGGGGACCTCATCAATGCCTATCAGCATCTGAAGGGAGGGTGTCAAGAGGACAGACCCAGGCTCTGCTCAGTGGTCCCGAGCAACAGGACAAAAAGCAACAGGCAGAAACTGATGCACAGGAAGTGCATCCTGTATTCTGAATGTAAGAAAGAACTTTACTGTGCTGGTGACTGAGCACTGGAACAGTTCGCCCAGAGAGGTGGTGGAGTCTCCCTCACTGTAGATACTCATAACCATTTGAACACAATCCTGTGCCACGTGGTCTGGCATGACCCTGCTTGAGCAGGGAAGTTGGACCAGATGACCCTCTGTGTTCCTTTCCAGTGATTCTGTGATTCAGCAGTAATTCATGCTCCTAATGTTGCACACTTACATTTAAAAAGTTATCTATTACACCTGTATGGTGATTAATAGGTGTCCCTCATTTAAATAAAAAAAGCAGAAGTCTTTTTGTGTGCTAGTGGTCTAATGCACTGTGCTGAAGTCTGCTGCCTGAGATTAACTTTATGACACTTCCTAGCAAGGAGATCTGATTCTGAGGAATCTCACTTCTCAGTCTGAGGAATCAGAGCAGAAGTGAAATGCCGGAATAGCATTTGGAAGGCATTTGGAAAAGTTTGAGGCAATCCCTATGTTCCTAAACAAGCAGAAGACTGATGTCCATTTAAATTTTCCAAAAGCTAAGGGCATCCAGGCCAGATGTTCAGGCACTGGTAACAGCTAAGAAACAGAAAAGCAAAATCAACTACCCATCTTTTAATTGTGGAATCAGTGGTTGAGGGCTCATACCATCACAGAAAGATCTAAACTGGAGAGACCTCTAGGAGTCATCCAGTGTGATGCCTTAGGATTTTAGCTTTTATATTTTTCATATCATTTTAATTCTGCAATTCTTTAGCGTATAACTCTAAACTCCGTATACAGTGTTAGCTACTGTTCTCCCGTTTTGGTCAGAAAAAACTGTTCCTCTCTAGGCCTGAAACTCAAGGACATCTTACTCTCTCAGGCCCTGAAAAATGTAAACAAAAGTGAGTTGGAGGGGAACAAACTTGGGGTAAATTCATTACCTGAAGGTGCAAGTGGAGGATTAACCCCCAATATGCAAATGGACCAGACTTATAAAAGTATGAAAACCCGTGAACCTGTCGTCCATTTCTAGGTGTAGTCCCTGTGTGGGTTTCATTTGCCCTAAATGTACCTGAAGGCCCTTCAATAAATATACCTGGTTTTTATTCTTTTAATTTTGTCAAGCCTCTGGTTTTAGGTAGTCCCAGCAAGACATCAAGTTCTGCTGAAATCCTCCACTGAAACCAGGGTAAAATTTGTGGCTACATCAAGTTACTCAGGGCCTTGTCCAGACAAGTCATAGTCACCAACCTGCTTATTCCAACGACAGTTGGAATTTAGTTCTTTGTATCTCATGGCCTGCTCTGGTTTTCACTGTCACACATCACTGAAAATGTACCTACCAGCTGCCATTTCTCCCTCTAGCCAAGATCATTGGTCCACAGCGTCTTCCTTACGTAAGTCAAAGCACTTCCAAGTACCTGAACCAAAGCAGTTTAGCTCCCAGAGGTTTTGTAATTAATTGACAATCTAATTGTATTATATTAGTTTGCAGAAAGAGTTTCTCCTGTAGAGATTTCAAATAATCTAATTGGGAAACCATACTTATAAATGTATTTATGACTTATATCGTCATCTACATTTACTAGCAGAGACTCAAGAACTCTGAGGTTTTTTGCAGCTTAATATGTAAACTCTGACTAACACATTTCCCATGGTTAGGGAATTCATTAGATCTTATTTGCCCATGTGAAGTTTCTCTTGTCTTTTAAGAGGCTAAGGCTCAGCAGAGGTTCAGCATTAACAGACAAAGCTTGTTTTGCAAGTTTTTTGAAACTTTTAGGAACTTAATATTAGATGTCTATCCCTCTGCCAAGTTTGGCTAAGGTTATGGGAGAAGAGGCTCCTCTGTCTCACACACAGACCGCCTACATGGAAAGCACATCCACACATGACTCAGTCTGAAGAGTCTCTCCAAAAGTACCTTAACTAACACTTCAGTGTGGTCTGCACCCATTTCCATCTGACACTAGCAAGCTTCAGAACAGGCAGAAAAATCCATGCTCAGCATTTGCAGCATTTCCTACTGGTGTGTTTTGGTGGGGTGACCCTCTGTTCAGCATGTTGTCATTTTGGCTCTAACCTTTACTGCATTTCAAATTCTGGACCCAAAAATGGCACTTTCTGACAGACAAATTTTAGGTTCTGACACCTTTTAGTTAGATTGTGTAGAATTTTGACTCAATGGGAGCTATCGAGGCTTGTCTTGTCCCAGTTGGACACATATTCATCAAAGAAAACACGGAAAAAAGTCAACAACATAGCCTAAAGTTCCAGCTGGAACAGGCTGGGAGGTATTTTTAATTAGTAAGTTTGGTGGTGTATTCAGGAGAGAAATCAAGTATAATCAGTAAGAAAAAAATCAGTAAACAGTTCATCAGTTCTTAGAAAACATTTTAATGACCTTCCAGAACAGGGAGCCAGAACATTGTGGGCAGAATACAAACAGCATCTCTCTCATTCCAGGAATTCAATGCACTTTTTTTCGCTTCAAAAACTCTCAATATGATAGGCATTCCGAAGTTTTTCAAGCCACTTCTGTGGAATTGTGTCTATTCCATTGCTTCTTTTTTTTTTAATTTTGTTTTGGTTTTTTAAATGTTAAGGAAATTATCTCTAAAACTGAATATTCCTCTACAAATTTCTTAATCACAGCAAACAAACAGGTTCTTAGCCCGGTCTAATTTAATCGCAATGCTTGGAAAATATCAATATAGGCTGTTTGGAATCCTTTTTATGCAAAATTTCTTTCCTGTATAAGAGCATAAGTAATCGGCACAATTTAGTAGACTGCAGAGTATGACTGCAAAGCAGAAACATCCAACATCTAATTCCAGTTGCCGGCTGAATGCAACGGGACATTGTGTAAATTCCTTGGGCATTCTGTTCCTCAGGTCACATCCTATGTGGGATGGGTATAATAGCAACTTCACAGGGATATTTTGAGGCCTGGTTCACTCTAAACGGTAAAGTTTATTGAATCTGTAAACTGTATAACTGCAGTGCAGTTATACAAATGGTCTTAACAGTCTTTTTTGAAATACCTTTCCTCTTCATTTTGAAATTCCCATACAAAACTGCCAAAAAGAATCTGGGCTTTATATTTAGGAAGCCTGTAATCATTCTGTGAAGTTTAAGAAATCTGGCAGTGATCTGGAAAACTTAGGAGGTAATAAAAGGTTACCATGAGGAATGCAGAACTGCCTTGTATGGTAGTAGAGAGTAGAACCAGTACATATTTTGATAATACAGCGCAGCTCTTGTCTTTGGGGTGGGCCTTGGTTGTATAGCTCTGCCTGCATCTGAAATGCATGGCAGTGTAAACATGACACGGAGGTTCTCTTAAACATTTGTAAATAGTTCAGCAATTTTGAGAAACGGGGTGGAGCCCACAGATGGCTAAAGAAAGAAGCATTATTCTCATGCTTGCTGAACTCACTGTCCCAAGCCCAGCTCTGCTCCTAATGTAAACCACTGCCACTTGCCTTCAGGCACAGTTGTACAGCATGTGTCTGACCAGACTTGGAAGGCACACACTGTTCCAGAGAGGGCTGTGCTGCATCCAAACCTGACCCAAATATGATACCCCAAACTGAAGATTTCTTTCTGCTTAGCAAGAAAAGGTGCAGTATTGAGTATATTGTGGGTGGTTTGGAGGAGATGGAACTTTTTTTACTGAAAACTAGTTCTGAAAACCAGAGCTCCTGAGGTATCATCTTGAAGCTAGGTTTTCTTTCTCTCACTGCTAACCACTTAGAGAAAGCCATTACCTTTTCTAATTGTGTGGTTTCACTTTTAAATTAGGATGGCAGCACCATGTTTCTGGAACCTTCTGGAGTCAATTAATAATTGTAAAACTTGAAGATGAAAGATGAAAGGCGGTAAATGTTTACTCCAGGTGAGTGTATTTTCAACATTCCAGTTTCACTGAACTCAATATAGAAGTTTTCTTGGCCAGCAATACCTGGCTATTACACATAGGCCTTGGGGCTCTTGTTGTATGCTGCCACTCAGCTCCCCTGCTCTGAATCTCAGCTCAAGGTGTGGTCTCTTGTATTTCAGAAACACCCTGACAGTGTTACTGCAGGTAAATTTTCCTTTTTAGTTCAGCCAATTGAACTTGTATACTGAGTAAACTGCAGTTATTTATTTACTTACCAGAAGACAACATTTAAATAAAGAATCAAATCAAATCAAATTTTAAAATAATCAACATCCTTTAACCCAAGTTATCCCAGATGGTCTCATTAAGATAACATGATTTTAAGTATTGTTTGCTATCGCAGCACTATACTAGTCTGCACTACTAATCATTCAGAGAACATCTATGGGGTGGGAGATCTCATTAGTGCAGGAAAAGGTTGTATCAGCAAATGCTTCATCTTTCAAATTGATAAGAACAGGTCCCTACTGACAGAAGTCTGTGGAAAGGGAATAGGATGTGGAATTTTAGCCTCCCAGGCTGGAGCCTGCCAGAATTCATCATACGTGGTGGTACACAGGTCTCAGTCCCATTAGCAGAGGTAATAGGAAGATGGAACTCTTTGGGAGGGGTTCTCTAGGGACTCCAGTAACAGGACAGGAATTAGAAGCCTCTGAGGAATGTCAGAGTCCCACCCCATTAGCTAACCCATATCCTTCACTTTACATTCATAGTGATAGGGCCAACAGCCACGAGTGAGGCAACAGTAGATCTGAGTCATCTAATCTAGCAAATTACTTTCACAGGATTCCCCACGTCTCATAAAATGGAAAAGAAATAATTGTTGTTCAAGAGCAGTTCTTTTACACCAAGCCAGTGACATTGCCTCTTCTATCACTAATAGTGACTCCTACAAGAAACCTGTCAGAGGGAAGGTACAGAAGTGAAACCTGGCCAGCTGCCTGCTCGTACCAATCTGCAGCAAATTCAGCTGACTGATAAAATCATAGAATGATCACAGTTGGAAGAGATCTTAAAGATTTTCCACTCCAACCATCCACCCAGCACTACCACTGTAACCACTAAACCACTAAACCACATCACCCAGTGCCAGATCCAGACGCCTCTTAAACATCTCCCAATATGGTGAGTCAAGCACTTCCCTGGGCAACTTATTCCAGTGCCTGACCACCCTAACAGTGATATTTTTTTTTTTAATATCTAATCTGAATCTCCCCTATCTCAGCTTAAGGCCATTTCCTCTGGTCCTTTCACTTCAGGCGCAGTAGAAGAGATTGGCCCCCACCTTACAACAGCCTCCTTCCCGGTAGTCGTAGAGAGCAATGAGCTCCTCCCTGAGCCTCCTCTTCCCAAGACTTAACAAACACAGCTCCCTCAGCCACTCCTCATAAAATATGTGTTCTAGACCTTTCACCCTATTGCCCTTCACTGGACACCGTCCAGTGTCTCCACGACCTTTTCAAAGTGAGGGGCCCAAAACTGAACTTAGTACTCAAGGTGTGGCATCACCAATGCTGAGTATGGGAGGAAAGTTCTCAGGTTTAGGAGGGGCTCTTTTCTTTTGGGGTGCTGTGTTTTAACCCCAGCCAATGACCAAGCCCCACGCAGCTGCTCGTTTACTGCCTCACCAGTGGGATTGGAGGTAAAATCAGAAGGGTAAAGCTGGAAAACTCATGGATTGAGACAGAGACAGTTTAATATGGAAAGCAAAAGCCGTGCATGCAAGCAAAGCAAAACGAGGCATTCATTCACTGCTTCCCATGGGCAGGCCATCTCCAGGAGAGCAGGGCTCTATCACAGGTAACAGTGACTTGGGAAGTCAAACACCATCACATCCCTCCTTCCCCCTTCATCCTCCCACTTTACAGACTGAACGTGATGTTATATGGAATATCGCTTTGGGCTGTTTGAGTCACCTGCCCTGGCTGTGTCTCCTCCCAACCTCCCATGCATCCCCAGTCTTCTCATCAGCACTGCTCAGCAATAACAAAAACATGTCAATATTATCAGAACTGTTTTCAGCACAAATCCAAAGCACAGCCCCTCAGTCCACTATACCTCAGTTCAAACCATCACACGGGCTTAAGGCAGAAAATGTTGTGGGGGAAGAATTTATTTTAATAAGGACAAAAGGCAAAAAAGCCTATTGTCCAGAGCATCTGCGTGCAGCTGACACTTTCTCTAGTGTTAAAAAAAAAGTTTTATAGATGCTCATGTTATCAGGACTGTGCAGCAGCTTACTTTGAGCATAACATCGAGGCTGCATGCACTCTACAGCTGGAAAAGTAGCATGGGACAATCTATAGATAAGCCATGATGTAGAGTCTGGAGAATAATGATAGAAAACTGAATTGGAAAGAAGCCAAAAGTGACTTCCTTTAGAAAATGTTGCTTTTGGGTCTCCAAACTGTCTCGTAGTCCAGCAGACTGCTGCTAGGTGTTGTCTTAGAAGAAGCTATTAGAAGAGCCACGTTTTACCTTAGTAGCATGTAAAAAAAAGGTAACTTCTTTAGACTAATAGATGATGCTTCACATCAACAAATAGATCAAGGTAGCAATTTCTCTTCCTCTTTATGCAAAAAATTGGTTCATCCTTCACAAAATTTCCTTTTTTCTGGAGCACATCTCTAGCACACTGACCAGTCAACATCTGCCAACTTCAGCAGATATTTCACTTCCCACCATGGGTGGGAGAGTGAAGATTTAGGCCACCATCTTAGACAAGACTTTTCTCAGAATGAAACTATTTGCAGTAGAGCCTCACAAAATATGAGAGCCCATCTTGAATGAGCAGCAGTGATAAACACATATTGTGGCAACTAGAGTCAGAGAAGAAAATGAAAAGTCCTGTTTTATATTAGCTGCAAATAAGCCAGTATGTAATAGTCTTCAAAAGATGAAATGTTTTCCTTCCTTTGTTTTGACTAGATTTGTAATAAGTCAAACAATATAATAAAAGTCAGAGCAGAGCTGCTAAAGCCAATCCTCTCTTTGGCCTACAACAACAGTTACAAAGGCAAGAGAAGCATTTTACTCTTTCAGTCATTTTGGAAACTAAACTGGATGGCTAAAAGAGTCAAAGTTTAATTTTCTGAATATTTGTCAGAAATTCAACATGTTTGTTTTTGCCGGATGATAATGTGCTATACTCACCATGTTCAAAGTCAAGGCATAGCATTGCTTAGTAGCTTCTATTTTATCTTTGTGATATGCACACGAATAGAGTTTAGCCTCTCATACTCAAACTGCAACACAGTTTATGCAAGGCACTTATCTAGATTGCTGTGAAATAGTGCTGTAAAATATGGTAAATACCGTGTGAAAAACATTTTTGTGTTGCTTAGACACAAGACTTCAGTGAAAGCAGGGTTTGCTTGCCAACTTGCAGGGGAGGTAAATGGGCTCAAAAAAGTGCTTTCTGTTCTTTCAATATCTAATTTTTCCATGTGTACTTTATACCTTGCCAGGAAACAACCAGGAAATAATGTTGCAATTAAATAGCAAAATAGATAACACTGGACGTTATGGGCAGCTAATGCTGATGTTCCCACTGTCCCTTTGAATGTCTCTTCCCATTGACTGTAAAGGGAATCTGGTTTCCCAAACTTGCATTTTCTTAATTGTACCTAAGGTAGATGCCTCAAGTAAGCACTCAAGTATATCACTAAGTAAACGTAAAAATTGGGTGTTAAATTTATTCCCACATCAGCGTCTGTGCTCTCCTGCCTTTTTAAAATAAAAAAAGAAAATACCTTTCAGATGCTTAGTGTTCAGCCAGATGTGAGATGTGCAAGCTCTTTTTCCTACACCTCCACTACCCTCTGGTAAAGGCAGATTAGACAAGTGGTAAAGAAATCTATTCAAACTTGGTCCTCACATTTTAAAGCCTTACCTGCAAATTGGAACAATGATATTGATAGGAATTTCAAGTGCTAAACACCATTAGAGATATAGTATTTAGTCCTGCAAACTGATGAGCACTCTTGGCCTGGTGCAGCAATACACTTAAAAAGATCTATGGCAGTTTTTTTTAAATAAGATTGCTATTAAATGCTTTGCAACATTGAGTGAAAATAAATAATGGCAAAATAAGGTTAATGTAACCTAATTTTAGCCATTTAAGAGTAAGATGTCAATCTGAAGCTAATCATCAAAACTCAGCCTGTTATTAAAGAGAGCAGGTAAAAGCATCTCCAGAGGGTGATTCTGTTTTAGACTTTTATTTATGAATGACTGAATTTTACCCACTCATTCCTCTCTTTCTTGCTCTCTCTTGATGGTAGCACTTTAGCTTAGACTACACAACTGACTTTCTGAGAATCAAAGTAATTGTGTTTAATTACCTATTAAGTTCTGCACAATTTTTTGTGATTTCATATTTAATCTATGTATCAGCTCAAAATATTGATATAATTTGAATTCAAAGTTAAGGTCTGCATCTCTCTGTTATTACATGTAAGCAGAAAGAGAAAATAAATGCTCCCAGCCTCTTGAACTCTTCTTTTTTTTTGAATGTTACACAAGGGTGAAATCACTTGGCCACCAAATTGTCAGAGAGAAATAATTTATTCTCTTCTTATCTGTTACTGAATCTGCAGATTGCTGTCACACCCACGGTGATAAATTCACACCTAGTTCTCTGTTGGAAAGAATTTAGGCAGTGCGAAGTAACTACCTGTTAGGAGTGGAGTTCTTATCTAGGTGTGGCGTCTCAGCTAAAACAGAATTAATAACTTACTGAGAAAAAAAAAGCACAGCACTTCAGTTCTTACATGTTAAAAAGTTTTTTCAACAAGTGGGTCACAACTGAAGCTAGAGATTCTCAAAAAGCAGCCACACAGCATTGTGAAAAACTCTGTAGTTGAGGTTTGCCAAAGAACTCCTGTGTGGTCTTGAGATCCTCTGAATGCTGATAAAAACTAAAAAACCCTGTGATAATATCCAATGTTTTCTTCTCTGGAAGTGCGCTTAGTACTGAAAGGAAAAAATGGAAAGCTTGATCATAAAAAACTAGAATGAGTAAAATGTGGGTAGAAGATGTGAACCTTTGCACGATACCTGGCTTTATTTTCATTTCCATGTAGTATCAATAAAACAAAACTTTTATGACAAGCTTGACACAACATATTTTTTAGTACAGCGAAGGCACTTTAATGATATGTTCCCCCAAGCTCAGGTTAACACATCTTTACTTTCTGTCAGTCAAATGGCAGTGTCTGTATTTGCCTGTGGTCCCAGCCCACTGCAAACAGACATCTTAACCAATCTTTATGGGTGACTGCTTATAAATCCAGTTTACTTCGTGGTTGCAACAGGCCAGGAACACATGTGGAGCAGTCAGTCACTGCCAGACCACTGAAAGCCAGGAATAGCTGGCAATCAAGAAGGCAAATGGAATTAGAAATGGGAGCCTGAAGAACTACTGACTCTTTCACCAATGGATTTTGGGGGAAAAATGGTAAGATTTTCCCCTTTATTACATTTTTCTTTTTTTAGCTGGCAAATAATTATATTACAGGGTAAGTCTGATCTACAAGTTAATTAAAGTGTTGTGATTTTTTTTTCCCACAAATTTGGTCTGTATTTCTACAAATCATTGAAATTCACACATATTTCTTCTTAATAAATGATTACAGTAGGGCTTATTTAGCTTCCAAACTATTTACATCACCTGCAGGTGTTTCTTTTAATTACACAGAAATACATTTTTTTGAAAAAAATCTATTGATGACCCTTTGTTTTCAAGATCTGTATTTTTCATCTGATAGTTTATATATCTGATTTGAGCTCATATGGATACTTGACACTTTTTCATTTTAGACCTTTGTACATTTCAATTTATTCATCGATGCCAATTTAAACATAATTTCCTTGTTGGGAGAAGTGACAAAATTGAAGTATACCCATCAAAAAACCATACTGTACTAATTCTAAAAGGTAATGCACTGCCCTGCAGTCTGGCTAGCCTGTATGGACCCAGAGAGGTCACTGGGGTTCCTGGGGTTCCTTGTAAATGCAGAAGTCAGTGTAGGATGCAGGGCTGGGGCAGAAGTATCTGTTTGCTTTACCTAGAAAATGGATTTGAAATATTCCTGGGAGGGCTTTCAGGAACCACCCAGATGAATGTGTTCCATCTCGAAGATGGGTAATACTGATAACATACAGATGTTGTTTATTTGTAGAAGCCCATTTCTTAGATTTTAGAAATGTCAGGGGTATACCGAGGAAAAAAATTTTCCAGTGTGGTGCAGCCTACCCTTGGTAACAAGGTGCTTGATCCCTTCCATGAGCTGCAGCACCAACAACTGACTCACAGAGAGTCTAAGGCAGCTAAAACCATGCAGAATTGCTCTATTTGCAGGGCCAAGAGATTCTGGGAAAAGGCATCTCTGGAAACTACTTAATAGCCACAAAGCCCACATAGCATCTAAGAAAACTTCCAACAGCTTATGGGTTAGATCTTCAGCTGGTGTCAGAACACATCCTCCATAACATTACAGCCTTGGGACAGCTGCAGTAGGTCACAACGAAACCCCATTTACACCAACGTCCTGTCTCCAGCAGTGACCACAAGTCAGTGTCTGAGGAAGAGTGTGGGAACTAGGAAATCACAAGATATATCACAGAAAAGCGTTCTCACCCTTGAGTAATTTTCATATAAAAGTAAACCCTAAGAAAAATATGGGTATGTTGTAGGCTTCAGTTTAGTTTTGTTGGGTGTTTTTAATTTGATACTATTTGCTGATTTCTTACCCGTGGGCTTGTCCAGCTTCCTTTTAATGCTCTGTAAACTTTTAGCATTCATAGCACCCTGTGGCCAGCAGTTCCCAAGCTGAAATATTTCATGAAGAACAATAATTGTGCTCTTTGTTTCTCTCTATGTCCCTTAACCTAGAGACAAAAACATGGACAATTGTGGCAGTCCATTGAGATTTTTCACAGTGACACTCATTAAGAAAGTACTAGGCTTTGCAGCTCTTTTATCACTGTTGAGCACTGCTTTCTTTTTTTTTTTTTTTACTGATGCCACTTGTGTCCCCTCCCAAGGAGTAGCTGGGGTCAGTTCTCAGCTCTCCCGCAGGCTGCCTCTCCTCTGTGCCCTCTCGGGCTGTGACCTTATCTGTATAACCAAGTGTTGAAAGTACTGCCAGTTTAATACCTTAAGCTTAATTTCCACATTCTTAACAATAGTTTGCTTCCCCCACCCTTTGCTTATCTTGTATATGTACACAGAATGGTTCTCTGGAAGTGAGTCTGCTTTTTTCTTAGGATACAGAGACCCCAAATACAGAGGAAGGACAAATAAACTTTTAGGTTGACTTTAAAATTGTAGTACTTAAATGAAAAAGAAAAACAACCTGTCTTCTTCTTTCTATTCTTTATCTGGTTATGAACTCTTAAGGTCTTTCTTCACATTATGTGGATTAGAATCTTTTTTTATTAAGCAATAGTAGATCCTCTAACATGGCACGGAAAAACAGGGGAAAAGAAGGCTTGAAGAACTCTAAAAATCTTGAAAGCCATAATCAAATCATGAATATCAATAACTTCAATCACTGTATCTTTACACAAATACAAAGTGCATTATTTTTACTGTCTTATTTTTGATAGTTGCTGGTCTCAGGATTATTATGCTTCTGAGGAAAAGAAACTGGAAAAATAAAGTACATTTGTGCATCTGCAAGTAATTCTCTCTCTGTTGTATTCATGATCATTTTAGTGCAAGATAGCTCACACTGTGAAATTCAAGAACATTTGCTTTGGGAGTATTTCAGGTGAAGCCACACTAAAATTGTGGTCACAGTGGTGTGTCAAGGTATTATAAGGGTCAGAGTAAAGAATCTTGGAATGTGCCATAAGTACATTCTTCAAGATAAGCATTTCTTTATGTCATAAGTCAATACTACTATTGCTTTGAGAATGAATTGGGGTCTATTCAGAATTTCACTGACTTCCAACAGAAATGGAATCAATCTTCTTTCATGTCAAATTATGCACCTCCATATGCACCAACAAACATGGTTTCCATCGTTTTATCTTTCCCTTAATATATAAAAAAAGAGTGGTGAAAGAGCTCCCAAGGTATCACTGATTCACCTTCCACTGAAACCGTTCTCCACAGGTGATTGTCTGTCCTGTCTGCAGATCCCAGTGAGGGAGAACCCAGAGCATCCCTTGGTCATCTGATGTCGCTCATTGACCATACACTGTTAAGCAAAGCATACTGTTTGCTGAAAAACACTCTCAATTTGGTAATTTGGTTAGTGAGATCTGCTAATTAAGGAAGATCTTTCTTTAGAAAGAAATTGTTCATGGGAGCTCTTATTGTAATGCCTTTGACCTGGCTAAACTGATTAGGCAGTCATGCTTTACTTATACCCAACACAGACTTTTTCCCATCTCAAACTTGAAGACTTTTAATACTCAAGAAAGTGCTGATTTAAAGAAGAGTGGACTACTTTGCAATGTACCTTTTCAAGTATGTAGTTTGAGGAGCCAATGTTTTTCTAACCTTTCTTCCTAGCGTACCCTTACTAGGGCAAGGCTCTTAATAATCCAGCACATTTATCACCTTCACAGAGTGGTAGCTCAGAAATGCAGTGAGGACAAGAAGCTGTCTCCTCTTGGGTGCAATGTTCAGAGCCCTGCCAATGCTAGGGAGGCCAGTGGCCCCCTCATGGTAAGGGCACACCACGTACTGCCAGCCCACCCTGCAGAGCCCCGTTGCAGCTTCCCTCAGCACCAAGGTTTTTCACGGCATGTGAAACCTTTTGCTGGCTAAATGCAGAAGGCAAAAACGTTTAGAAATAGCCAGCTTAGAAAACTATGTAACAAATGCAGCTGTAGTGAGAAATAATATTTGTTGGCATTCCCTGAACATATTGCAGATCATTTACAGGTCTCAGCAAAATTCCTACAGAGCGCCAGGCCCAGGGAGTGAATTAGTGCACTTCATGCTGGTGAAGCCATTTTCTTTAAACAAAATACAAAGTTTAGGAACTGCATGAACTTTCCAAACGGCATTTTCTCCTTATCTGGACAAGGAGCAGTTAACAATTAATAATTTCTGGTTAGTTACTCTTAGCTTTTTCTAATTTCTTTCACCTCCAATGTCACTGAGAAATTTCTAAATGATTTTCAGGTCTGTAACCCAAATTGCTGTCCTTGAGTTCCTTACCACAGTCCCTGACTGCCATCTGATTTTTTTCCTTGTAATTTGCATGAGATATATCTGTAATCTGGCAGGATGTACTCTATCCAATAGCCAGGCATGTTGCAAAATCCTCTTGTTATTTTTGTCCAGCTTAGCAAAGTTATTCGAGGAACTTTCAGTGCCTTAATGTTAAATGGTTATCTAGGTATCTCTCAAAAGGGAACATTGTTTCCTGACTGATTCTGAAGCGTATGGATTCTACTTTATTTGTCATAAATAGTTTATTTCTGCTCATGTAACAGAGTTCCTCAGACCGACTGGAATAATAATGTGGCATGCAGCTACAGTCTGAGCAGCCAGCCAACCAGAGCATGATTCTTTATCATAGTTTTGCATTGTTCTGCTAACTGCATGATGCCAAAAAATAATAATAATAAAGAGAAATCCTTTGTTCCCTTTCACTAACCTAGAAGGTCACAAAACAGACAGTTCCTTCTTGATTACACTAAATAAATAAAAGTCTGATTCATAGAGGGGAAACAATCATCTGCCAACTGCCAAACCCTATAAAGGGTAAATCTGTTTTTACTTTGTGAGCCAGATTGATGAGTCACTGAGGCTATGACTAATACCAGCAAGAATTAAAATGCACCCAAAAATATAACCTCCCTTTGTACTACACAAGGGTACCTCAACAGCAGACTCTGCTCCAACAAGTTTTGGTGGGGAGTGGGGACCACCCCAGCATTTGCTCTCCAGATCCAGGGGCCCTCCCTACCACAGCTACTGACATACATTTGCTTTATTCACAGGCATAAACTCAGCAAGGGAGAGGAATAATTGGGTTCTTCATTTGGGAAATCAGCCACTATGGAAATAAACACCCACCTCTCCTCCCTCCTCCCTGCCCTGGGCTAACTGCCTTCAGAACATGCCATAACCAGAGGTTCCTCCTGGAGCCCAGTGACATGCACTTGGATGCAGACAGGAGGCTTCTCAATAGGAAAACCTGAGCAGGCTGATCCAGAGAAAGACAGAGATAAAGATCAGGGGGATTTTTTGGATTTTGTTGCAAAGCATACTGTCCAAGAGGCCGGAGAAAATGGGATTAAATTAACTGGTCACTTAGTATTTTGAAAATTCTGTAAGAAAAATGTTAAAACAATGCAAAAAGAATAAAATGGGTTTGTTTATTAATTTCATTTCTTTAAATGGGTGAATTTACATGTTCATTATAGTCACCGACAAAATTCTGTTGATGGTAACTGTGCCAGAATTTCACCAGCTGCACTTATCCCCTAAATGCATGTTTTAGTAACTCATCAAAACTAATGCTGTAAGGCTTTTGCTTTTAAGTACAGCTCTTTCCACTGAGACACATTACAACCCAAGAGAAACTGTCTTCAAAGAGATAAGGTAAATCTTTGTCATTCCTTATTTCAGATATGTTTTATTCCAAAACTTAACTCCTGATCAGGAGTTCATGATCAGGGTCCACAGATAGTCATTAGAAATTACACAAAAGAAGAGTCACCTAAAGTGAACTAAAATGAAATTAGGAAAAAATACTCTTGCCTATGGATGCCAGTAATTGTCAATTCTCAGGCAAACATCTATATTTTCAGCCTGGCATTTGGGACCCTTTGCAGCAAGGCCTAGCATGTATCTGAGCCCCTAAATTTGGGTGTTGTTTATTAAAAATAAAAATATCACTGTATATTAACTCTCTAGTTACCTGATTAGAAATCATTTTGGTGAGGATGTCCCAATGAGAAAAAGAGAAAAAAATGCACTGTACTCAAACACTGAATTGTTAACAGGGAAGAATGCACATATTTTTTAGGCCTTACATCAATCTAAACAGCAGAATAGCTTCAACCTGTTCCAGACTGGAAGAGCTGCAATTGATACTCAAAACTGGTTAGAGCTTTTATGTTCTCTACTGCACTGTAATTGAATGCTGTAACCTTTGGAGAGCAAGGTTCCAGTGCTGAACTGGAAAACAGTACCCTATTTTTATTGAATTTTATTTGGTTTTATTTAAAATGCCATAAATTACTCATTTTTCTAATCCAACAGAGTGTTTACTTTTATTTAAATATTTTAAATTAATTTTATTTTTATTACCATTTAAAGCATGAGCCTGTTAAAGATAGCGGGGGTTTATGATTAAATTTTGTAATTCAGCCTTTAAAGAAAAATTATTTGCACAGCTCCATACATTTGGTAGATTTGTCTTGAGACACTTTCTAAAAAACCCAGAAACTTAATATTAAACCTACTTTATATTTTTTTAATGCTTTGATCTTTAGAGTAATGGGAATGGGGTTAAAAGGTAGATAATTCCACATTTTTACTAATATTTCAATCTTTCACAGTTATTTCAATCTTCCGTGGTTATTGTAACAATGACAATAGGATATGTAGTGGAATATAAAGAAATATGCAAAGAAGCACGGAAACATATTTGGCCTATGCAGTCACAAAAATGTAGGGGAAGTTCAGATACCAAATCCACCTGTCTTGCCAGCACCAGTTTAGATATAAATACCTACTTTTTTTCCTGGTGGCTCCATCAGAACCAATTAGCGTATATCCCTTGGGAGAGCAGGGTTATAAACTGCACTCATATTCCTGTCTATGAAACCTCTGAATAATACATGTAATTTGTGACTCATATGCCAAGAATCCCAATTCAATGTATCTATCAGCAGTACTAAGAGTGCTAATTTTTTTAATAAATGAATTAAATGTTATTAATCAATCATTTAACAGTTATAAGATTCTGAAAAGGACAAAGGATTTTATATATACAGATATAAACCCTGTAAAAACGGAGGAGGAAAGTCACTGAACTGGGGTGGAGTCTATTTGAAAATCCTTCCCTAACCTTGTGCAAGTAGCTAATTTTTCTGTACCTCAGTTTTCCAGACACAATAAGCTCATAATCATTCTCTGCCTTGGAGAAGTGTTATGATGACAAACCATGTTTATTTGAGAGGTTTACATATAAAATTATGAAGGCAGTCAAAAATAAGTAGGCAGATAAAAGTGATTCACTGGCTGAAATAAAATGATGCTTGTTAAATTAATTTCAAATTTCATCTTCTTTGCTGTATGTAGAGACCTATGGCATGGGAAATAAACCATGGGTTTACTGCTGAGGAGTTGGTCTGAAAAGAAATAGTTGACATCTTTTTCTGGTTTCCCTTATTTTGTTCATCTTTCTTTCTTGATCTCAATTGCTTGACTTAATTTTTCCATGTCTCTTTGGAAATTTCAAAACTTTTTCCACGTCATCCCCTCCTCCCAAATTAAATATCTGGACAGATGTGTGGGCACGGGCTGCTTAGAGAGCGGCGTGACAGAGCAGGATGGAGCATGACAAGGCTGTGAGTCTTTAAAGGAGCAGGGCTGTGCCCCAGACACAGTGTGTTTGCAGAGGCAGGATGACAGATGCATAGAGGAATCTGATTTGAACTTAGAAAAGACCTAGGAGTGTGGAGAGATAAAACCCAAAATACCAATAACAGAGAAGGTTGTGTCCAGTCTTGCAGCTTTGTGTGAATGGTGGCATACTTCTGTGTTATTTACAGTGAGGAATAAAGTACAGGGTTTAGAACTTTCTTGGCTACTATTTTTTCAGGTATCAGAAGCCTCTAAAGTGCTGCACTGTAAATCCAGACAATGCACAAGGCTGGAGGGCTTCAAGCTCTATGCTGAACTTGGCACCTGAATAACACTTCTGAGTTTCTGTGGCTGAGAAGGTCCCAGCTTCCACCAAGAAGAATCAAACAGAAAGCAGTGCATACAACCAATATCTAAATGAGAAGAGCAGGAGAGCACTGTGGATCAAGGGAAGCTGGGGAGTGATCTCTGTCTACAATAACCAAGGAGAAGCAGCCTAAAGATTAATAAAAGCTTAATGGTTTCTTCCCAGCAAGCTTAAGGTTACTGCAGCAGATATAAGGGAAAAGGAAAAACAAACAAATGGAGACACACACAAGCAAAAAAACCAGTGCAAACAAAACAACAAAAAACCCAAACAAAAAATCCCACACTGAAATCGTGCCAAACAAAAATTTAGCTAGAATAATCTTCTGTCTGCAGAACAACTGTAAATTTCTCCTCTGTGTGTGTGACACAGCTAGTCCCCAGAAACCTTAATAAAACCCAATAATCAGAGAGGAGAGCTTGGAGTAACGTGCACTAGTGGTAACAGTATGAAATGTACAGCTAGCACTGAACGGATTGACCGACTGCTTGCTGGCACATAGTCTTGTCCAAGCCAAGAGAGGTTGTAAAGGTGACAAGCTGTTACGTTCTTCAAGCTTTGTGCAGGGGTGTCATAGAGACTTTGAGAACTGCCTCCAAGACAGAGAGAGGGCAAGGTGCAGGGAGAGGCAGCAATAATACTGCTATTGTGCATGTAACAGCCGAAGTTGATGAGAAAAGTGCTGTCTTAGCATTCTGTGAATATCTCCCACAAAGTTACCAGCTCTCCCTACACTCTGGTCTCACTTAGGAAAAGGATAAAGTCATCATAAAGCCTTAAATTTTCTTTCTCTTGGTGCTTTTGTTTCACCCTTGCCTTTGAACAATATATTGAGACAAGATGATTCTTTTGGGATGCTTAGAAAATGAGATAGGGACAGAAAGGGAAAAATACAGTGTGGCATATCATATTCCTGGCTTAAGCAAATGAAATGGAAATGGGGCATTAGCTTTCTGAATTGTTCTGTATCATGAAGTTGTGAAATTGCAATGGAAATGAAAAAGGTAACAAAATGAAGAGTTGTCATACCTTAGTTGAAGGCTCTAACAAGAGAGAAAAGCCATATGTCCTTAATGTGTTCTTTAAAAAATTAAATGCAAAGGCTCTTTTATGAGAAAAGCAGGTTCCTGCAAATGTAGTGAATGTAGAGATCAGCGTGATGCCAAACTGAATCAAACTACTTGTATAAGCAACCATTATATGTGATTTATTATTTTTGTGCCATAACAGTAGTGGGATGAAAGTTAAAGCACATTTAGCGTAAGAACAGAGTGTAGCTGTAGGTGAAGAAAGTGGAAAAGAATATGGATTATTCAAAGCACAGCCTACATGTGAGAAAACATGAGAACTGGGACATATCACAAGGGCTCATTTGAATGCACACTACCAGAGACATAATGCTGAAAACCCAGAGGAGACAACTCACCACACCAAGGGGAAAAAAAAGAGCAGAGGTTTCTGAGTTGAAATTTCCATGACCAATACTGTTTTATTGTATGGCAGGAAAAAAGACTGATTAATAAGGTTCAGATTAGGTCCTGGCACAAGGAGAGGGCAGTGGCAAGGAAAGAAAAAGGAAATCATAAAACAAACAGAAGAGCAGCAACAGCAATGCTGAAGTACTAACAATTTGCCTTGAGCAATATTCAAGAGAAGAAAAGGAAGTGCAATTAATTAAAGCCAACTTTGAATAATATTATGACAAGGGCAATTATTAATGGAATAAAATAAGCTTACATATTGCTGGTTTTATTGCTATTTTCAATTGGGCTGACTCCCCTCAAGTATATTTTTCTACATGATACTATGTTTTTGCAGATTTGATCCATAATATAATTTTAAAATCCAGATTATAGTGGCAGAGGGAGAAGAGCAGAAAGAAGATCAGATCCTGAGCATATTTCTGCTTTTCACTCTGACTGGTGCTTTTAAGAATGAAAACAAGCTCTGAACAAGGGCAAACTACTGCTGGGTGAAGAAGTTGAATTACAGGCTTCTGCAGGGGAAGCATTGGCATTGATTACTGGAGCCATGTCCGTTCAAAAACCATGTCTGTACAGCAGAACTAGCCAGGATGAGAGAGGTGAACAAGAGGTTAGAGTGTGACACAGGGAGAAAGCCAGAAGAGACTTCTTTTAGAACAGTTGCACACATTAAAGAGAGAAAACTGGCCCCTCTTGTTCCTCACTGACTTCAGGATAACAGGATTTTTCATGCATTCTTTGCAACCAAACCAGATTTCCACTAGGAGGTACCTGACTTTCCAAAGGCAATAACCTAGAGAGGTCTCTAAATATGTAAAATCTGGAGCAATAAAATTTATTGGCCCAAATGCTGCATGTAATTCTGCAAAACATTGTATAAATATATGAGAAGACAATCTGCATGAAATTTATGCTCTGTAAGGAACATCTTTCAGTTACATGTGTTCAGTTTGAACAGTATCATGGCAGTTTTGAAGACTTAGGTGCAGTTTATAAATTCAGTTGTGAGTGCTCAGCCTCTGCCCACTAAAAACCATGGACTGATATCAGGGAAATAATCTGGAGTTCCTGATTAATGGGAATCATGTTTCCATTTTTTTTTTTTTCATTTGTATAAGCCACTGGTACATGTGTGTGTAACTGCTCCCAAATAACAGAGGATGTGAGCCTGGAAAAATTATTCATTTACCAGCTCTTCAGTGTAAGGAATAAAAATTTCAGTCTTTAATTGAAAAAGACGTGGGCTTATTTGCTGATGTTAACCAAGGTAAGACTCATACAGCCTTGTCTGAAATCTAGTGTTCTCTTGGCAGAGAACGACAAATCACCGGAGATGGATTATACATGAAAAGCCAGCGCCTTCACCCTATTATGAAGAGTATTCTGAGAAATGAGCCTTGTCAGAAGCACTTCACAGAAATCTCGCCCAGCTGAGAAATGACACTGACAGCCCTTTGCCAATCTTTAAAGAACTTTGTTCTTTATATGCTTTATTTCAATAACCTCTAAATGTGAATAAAGCCATAGACAAGCAGTCTGAGGCATACATTTGCCCACATATTGTATGGAGAAGAGCAAAATTAGGTGCTGATCAAAAAAAGGCAACATAGAGAGTGGAAGTAAATATTCTGCAAAGGAAGGACACTGCAATGTGGGAATCCCAGTAATAGTTTTTATTCTTTGCTTTCATTTTCAAGTTATTATTTGATTTTTGGTGGAGGAAATCTTTCTCCCAGTCTCACCATGTGCTTTTTGTTCTGTTTAAGAACAAGAGAGATTCAAACCTTGGCAAAGAAGCACAAGAAAGGAAAGTGCAAGAGCTTAGACAACAATGAAAACTTTTATTCTAGGACAAGAAAAAAAACAGGCTCAGCTGCTTTGGTATTTTTTGTAGAACTCTGGCCTAAGTATTTTTCCTATTAGTCCATCTGGCAGCCTTCAGTAACAGCTCCTACACCTTGACTCAGCCAGCAAGGGTGAGTCAGCGACCCGCAGAGCAGGAACACCAGCGAGGAGCTGAGCGCATCCCAAGGGCACTCGTAGCCAGAACTGAACTGAAACCAGAAAGAAGAGCTGTTCACCTAACACGGTCTTCTCATTTCAGCTAATTTAAACAGCCCTGTGGGTAAAGCTCTACCTGTGAGTCAGCAAAATGCCTTAAGCACAGCTCACTGGAGAAGTCCTATTTAAGTAACAACTGAAAAATGCACACAGGTATTAGAAAATAATATGTATAAGAGTGATGGTGGTAAATCTCTGGTTGGGGACCACAAGAAGAAATGGGCAAGAATGGTTTTGTTCTCCTAACTGGCATATGTGTTAAAAGCCAGCAGCCTGCAGAGCTAGCCTTGGGATCATTGAGGGCCCAAGCTGCTGGTGGGACTAAATCCTGAGCTGTCTCCTCTGGTCTCTGGCCAGTGGTGGGACAGTCATAAAGAAAACTTCTTTCAGCTCTATCTCAGCTGTCAGAAAGTGAGCTCAGCTGGTGACATGCATTCCCTGCACTTGTCTCTGACCATGTTTATTTGGTAAACTGTGTATTAGTCAGATCATGTCCTCCATGAGAACCAGCTGTTGCAGCTTCATTGCTGCCACTTGCACCAGCTTGGGATATGGCACTCACTTACAAGGTACCACTACATACAGAATTTTTAATAATCACCCCAGAAGGAGTTTCAATAGAACTACAAAAATTCCATGAGATGATGAAAATTAATCTCAAGAGCCAGATATTGATGTATATTTCTTGTGGAGAGATGCGCTCTTTCTTGCCAGGTGCCATAGTACACTACAGCCTCTACTAGACTGTCCTCTAGATTGCAACATATATATTAAAATAATAGTCTAATTCACAGCAGAGAAATACAGCCAAAATGGACAAGTAGTGACAGAGGGAGCTGAATTAAGTTGGGTGCACCTCCCACCCAAACCCCGCTTCAAGGACACTGGATGGAGATGGAGAGGACAAAAGAGACAGCCTGTGCCCTAAGCAGATCCATAAATCCTGGTCACACCAGAGGAGAGATAATGTTTCTACTTTATCACCAAAGGGACTTGGGGTTTTGAGAGATAAATATTTTTTAAAGCTACAAAAGGGCAAACCCTGCAACATTTTCATTTTCCTATTTTTCATAAAATCTCCTCCATTTTCTGATCACATTCCAGATGAACAGAAACACAAAGATATTAGTAAACAATATTTTTAACCAAGATGCAATTTCCTCTCATGTCAAAATGAAAGATAATCTGTGTAATTTCAGGGGTTTGGAGGCCTTTCTATCAGAAAATGTCTTTTTCTCGCATTAGCTAATTCAAGAGAACCTTCTAAGTAGTCCTCCAGAGACACCAGCTCCCTTTTATTGCATTCATCTGTCTTTTATGGCTTTGCTCTCATGAAAGATTAATAGCTGCAAAGGTCAAGGGCCATTGTGAACATTAGTCTGACCTGCATAGCATAGGCTATCAAATTTACCCAGTAATTCTTGCACTGAATCCCATTAATAGGAGATAAAGCAAAATATATCTTTTAGTAAGAAGTGTTTTCTTGATTTAAAGGCAGAAAATTATGAGAAGCCTGCTCCAGAAATTTTTTCCATTGTTTATTTACCCTGACCTACAAATTTTCACTAGAGCTGATTAAGATTTTTTCAATGAAATATTCTACACTGGAGAAATGTGGGTATTATCAAAGGAGTGTAGTCCTTGAGCTTTATCTCACCATTTTAATTCCACAAAGGAAAGAAAAAAACCAAAATGTCATATTCCTCAACACATTAGACTCTTTGTTCTGATTTGGTTTCTGGATGATCCTCTTTCCCCAGCATCAGGACAGCTGGGGAACCAGGCTACTAGTGCTACCTGTGCAGTGCTAGGCAGTGGCAATGCCTCCTGTGATGTCTCAGCCAGACCAGATGTTCTCAGACACACTGAGCCTGGTCTAAGACACTAACCCCATCCTCATCAGGTGCATTTTCCCAAATACCAGCAAAACCCTACAATTTCTCTCGGGCCTGTGGTCCAATTTAAAAGTGCCATAAATCAAATTTCTGCCCCCTGTGTTGGGAATATGGCTTTGGCCTCAGGAAACTCATCCATTGCTTTCAAGTAAACCACACAAAATAAATTAACCTGGCAGAAGGTTATAGGCTCATAGGGGCAATCTGTTAACTTTCTGGAGAAGGGTTTGATCTCAGCCTGTCGACAGATCGAAGGCAAGCCAGAGAGCCTCTGGTGATGCACAGCCTGAGCTACACAGATTAGTAACACGCAGACACTGAAATGATGATATGACAGTCATGTGTTCAGATTACTTTATATCCTTTCCCAAAAGATTCCCTTTCCCATGGACTGAAATTCAGTAACAGGAATTTATCAGAGTGGCTCTGACATGGTTTTGTAACTAATTTCTTCCCTCTATAATATAAACCATGGGCTTCTAGATGTAAGAAGCTGAAAGTCTCAAAGGAAACTTTTTTCCAACAAATAATTTAGTTTCTAAAAGCTCAAGTTTCAAAAAAAAAACCAAACAAACATGCTTTTGCATCAAACCATTTTCAAAAAAATTAGCATAATTTCCTATTTCAAAATAGTATATTTTGTTCACATATTTTTAAGATTTTTAATTTTGTAAATTTTTCTAATTTAAATTAGTCAATAATACAAAATACTTTATCAGAGAATTTACCAAGCAGTTTGCACTAAAACATTCTTTTTTTGAAAAATTTTAAAATTTCTAGTTTATGCAGCAATGTCAAAGTTCCAAATATTACAATCACAATCTCTGGCCTCACTATGACTATATTTATGAATTGCAGCAGAAATTGGACAACATAAATCTCACAAACTGTATCATGGTGGTAGAGGAACATGGAAGCCATTTCCTCAGATTCTTGCTCAGAGGGTTTTTGGACAGGCATGAGAACTCAAGCACACTCTTCACCTCTCCCCATTGTACCAGGACCTCAGGGAAGATGTTCTCCTAACCTTGTCACTTCTGCTCACTGGCTAGCAGAGGGAGAATGAGTCCAGGTCCAAGTGCCCATGGTAAAGCAGAATGCAAGAGCAGAATGAGACACAGAACCTGTGAGTTCAGGAACATAGGCGCAAAATTAGAAAACTCACATTTAAAAATACCAGCTCATATCAATTTAAGCAATACTTCATTTTGCCATTTTATGCAATATTTCTTTTTCTTCTTTCTCTGGTAATTAAACATTAAGAAACCAAAGATTTCGTGCTGTGAAAACCTGGTAAATGAAAGTATCATGCCAAAAGCGTTCACAGCTCAATCACACAGAGCACAAGTAGATTACAAATGATGACAACAAGACCACAAGAGTGAGGTCTGGTGAGCCAGTAAATACATTTTGGTTACAGTCACGAACACACCAGACTTGTTTAACCTTTCAGCTACATTGAGTCCTCATATGACTTTGAATGGGAATATTCCTTTATGACATAGGTGTCAGTAACAAGAAAACTATGTTCACTGTTTTTAGATTGGAAGATAGGAGGTAATCCTTGCAGATGTCAAGCAATGGTGACCAAATGGTGAGCAGAACTGAACACTGAAATGAATTCTGTGACATGCTGAAAATTGCTAGGATAGACCTTCCATTCAGCAGCGGATTTTCTTTTCTGTATCTGGTACTCCTAATAGCTATTATACTGGGCACATTCTCACAGTCTATTGTTAAATTTGAATAGTAGTTACAAATACAAGCATTTTCAAGAACTTCCTGTTTTTTGGCTGTTCAATTTTTTTTCCTTTTTTAAACGAGTTCTGTAATTATTTTTATGGTGCTTATTGTTTTAAGTTTTTAGCATCCTATTTGAAAACGGTAAATGGTTAGACTTTATGCCCCATTCTCAAAACTTGCCATTCATGTATGTGTGCTGTGGGATCTGGAATCTGTAATATTCTGCTGGAAGAGCAAAAGCCTACGTAGCTGCGAAAAATTTATTGAGAAGGCAGTGCTTGTCTGAACCAGAAAAATACTTCTTTTGATTCTCAAAGTAGCACACGGAAGGCTGCTTCACTCCAGAAACACAATTTGAAAATACAGTGCCTTGGCAAAGGTCTTGGTGGTGGTTTAATAATGGGCCTCACATGGCAATAAGATTCCAGAACCTTCTCTGAATATTTCACCTAACTGACACGTGGTGTTTTGAACAAATACTGTCAGGCTAGCCCTGCCACAGACCTGCTGGGCACAGCTAGAACAGGGATGTTGCAGCAAAGCCCACCACTGCCACTGCTCTCGTTTATTCAGTTTGACTTTGGGAACTTTTTACATCATTTCCTACAAACCTGGCTTTCTGACCTAATCCAAGAACTTGAAGCTGGGAGGTGAGGGTGCTGTTGAAACATATCGTTTATCCACAGAAATCACTGCTTCAGTCACAAAGATGACAATCACAAATCAAAACTAACCATTTGACTTACACATCTTACCAGATTATCACAATTATTTAGCAGATAATTATTCCTCATCACATCTCTAATGTCCAGATGGGTATTGCACTTGTCTTTAGTCAGACACCGTTTTCGTAAGTGCAATGGCAGCAGCCTATAATCAAAACACCATTTTCTTAGCCTTTCTTTTATGATACTTAGACTTAAGCCATACATAAGATTTTCACTTCTACTGCTGCAACTAAATAGCAGATCTGGCTCAAAGCTTCATGATGCTTCTCTGTGCTGTGGCATGGACTGTTTCTATTTAAGGTTACATGACATCCTCATTACAATTGCTTGTACAAAGAAATACTATTCAAGAATTGTTCCACTCAGTTGACTTTTAACATGTTTTTAGATCTGCAGGAATACTTGGCACTGGATTGTTAAACACCTACATACAAATAGCGAGGTTCCATGCAACATTCCATTTGAGAACCTTGGTTGAACCACAGAAATAGTATAAAAAACCTGTCTAATTAAACACAACAATTTTTTTTGTTTGTTCAGCCTAGAGAAAAGGAGACTGAAAGAAGGCTTCATTATGATCTTTGACATCTTCACAGTGGGAAGTGGAGGAGCAGGTACCAATCTCTTCACTCGCGTGACCAGTGACAGGACCCAAGGAAAAGGCCTGAAGTTGTGTCAGGTGAGGTTTAAGCTGGATATCCAGATAAGGTTCTTCACCTAGAAGGTGGCTGGGCACTGGAACAGGGTCCCCAGGGAAGTGGTCAGAGCACCAAGCCTGCCAGAGTGCAAGAAGTGTTTGGACAATGCTCTCAGGCACATGGTGGGACTCCTGGGGATGTCCTGTGCAGGGCCAGGAGTTCGACTTTGATGATTCTTGAGGTCCACTCCCACTCAGCATATTCTGTGATTCTATGATATCTGATAACCAGGCAGTTGGGTCAACTGATCTCAGTATCTTGCAGAAGGCATTAAATCTGTTTTCAATCCATGAAGACACAGGTTCGGAATGATACAGCCACCGACCAAATAATAACCATACACATCTTCTGTGTTGGTTTAGGGCTTAGATTTTCTGGAGCTGAAAGTGGCAGGCAGATGATTATTCATACACATGACAGAGAAAGCTCCTCACAACAGGTTAGTTCAGTCCAATACAAAATTACTCATTTTCTATTTTTTTTTTCCCTGAGAAAAACACTAGCCTTAAAAAAACAGCATGTTTTTGCCACACATGGGCATAAACATCTTACTGAAAGACATTCCTGGTACTAAGAGGCCAAACACAACAAGAGCCAACAGAAGAAGGTCGGACAAGTCGAAAGAAAAATGTAGCTTTTAAAACAAATATTTTAAAATCAGCACACATAATTGTTTAAAGAAGTCATCATATTAAGTGATGGATCATCTGTGTGTTCACATCTGTAATCAAGATTTTATCCCTTTCAGTATATGCTTCAACCAAAGACAAGTTGTTGGATGAGTTGCAAAACAATGCAACTCAATACAACTGAATGCAAAACAATGAGACAAAGCACTTCATCCTGTGTTAAAGAGGACAGGTGGGTAGTCCGAGGCTTTCTTTTGTCCCTAAATACTCATTATTCCTTAAAAATCCATTTTCAGTCTTTTATTTTCATATTTTGTCATATTAAACAGAAAGGTGCTTATTTAAAACTTTGGGTAGCAGCCATCACTCATAAACAAAATTGCACAAGAAATAAATAAAATGCCCAACTTGAATGCAACCAAATAAAACTCTAAACTAATGTCTCATCCTTTTTTGACTTCATGAATACAGTTGTTTATTTGGTTCTTGCTCATGTCTCTTGGATGGGTAATGCAGCATGGTTTAGCACCTGGTCCGTGACGTGGGCAGTGGGATAGAGTTCAGTAAATTTGTTGATGACACAGAGCTCTGTGGTGCCATCGACATGCTGGAGGGACGGGATGACATGAAGGGAGACCTGGATAAGCTTGAGGGGTGGTCCCATGTGAAGCTCATCTAGATCAAATAGGCCAAGTGTAAGGTGCTGCACTTGGGTCGGTGCAATCCCAAGTACAGGATGAGCAGAGAAGGAATTGAGAGCAGTCCCGAGAAGAAAGACTTTGGGGTGTTGATGGACAAGAAGCTCAGCATGACCCAGCAGTGTGCAGCAGATCAGAATGCTAACCATATCCTGGTCTGAATCAAAACCAGTAGGTCAAGGATTCTGGGATTCTGCCCCACTGCTCCACTCTGGTGATACCCCACCTGGAGTGCTGCATCCAGCTCTGGGGCCCCCAAATTAAAAATTATGTGGACCTGTCAGAGTGAGTCCAGAGGAGGCCACAAAGATGATCAGAGGGCTGGAACACTTCTCCTATGAAAACAGGGCAGCAGAGTTGGGGCTATTTAACCTGAGGAAGAGAAGGCTCCAGAGAGACCTTAGAGCACTTTCCAGTACGTAAAGAGGGCCTTCAGGGGAGCTGGAGAGGGACTGTTTGCAAGGGCATGTAGTGGACAGGGGGAACGTCTTTAAACTGAAAGAGGGGAGGTTTAGAGTCCATATTAGGAAGAAATTCTTTACCGTGAGGGTGGTTAGGCACTGGAACAGGTTTCCAAGAGAAGTTGTGGATGTCCCATCCCTAGAAGAGTTCAAGGCCAGGCTGGGTGGGACTTTGAGCAGCCTCGCCTGGTGAGTGGCATCCCTGCCCATGGCAGGTGGGTTGGAATTAGTGCTTAAGGTCCCTTCCAACACAAACCATACTATGATAAATACTTTTTCTAATGTCTTACATTTCATAGAGTTTCTTCTTTATTGACTGACTTTTGCTTGTTTCAGTAAGTGGCAATTATCTCTTCCTGCTTGATTTCTGTACATGGCAGCTTCATATAGAAAAGATCCTATTCCCTTGCTGCAGGACTGTCAGTGTCCAAGTCATGTTTGTTCTCCATCATTGATTGCCACCGGGAAAGTCAATCCAAGCTGACTCCTAACCAAGTCAATGAAAATGGTTGATTGCTCCTGACATCAGCGCTTCAATGCCGGCTTTTTTTTTTTTTAATTTTTTTTAAAAATTTTTTTATATCTGGGGAGTCCTAGCTTCCAGAACTACACAGTTCGTCCATAAGACACTGAATTCACTTTTAAGAGAAGGTTTAAGACCCAAGAGGTCTGACAACTTGACCTAAAGCCTGAAAACGCTAGATGGAAAAAAACCAGCATTGCTTCACTTTTAAGTCAGTCTGATGCTTTTTGCTGCATAACTCACATTTTTCCAACTCCAAGCACGGACAATACCTTACATTGTGCTTTCTCATGGGGTCCTGGTTAAGAACAATGTCTGGTTTTGCATTGCTCTCTTCTCCTCAGTGTCATTTTGACTGCAGACTACACAAGTGCTCTTTGAGTGTGGAAAAATGTTACAGTCCTGCTCTTTGTGGGTAGAAGGTAGATTGAAGCAACAATGAGCAAAGGGTAAATTCTTGCCCTTGTATATGCAGGCCATCCAGGAGAAGCAAATAGAAAAGCTGAGGCATATGGCAGGAACCAAGCCCGTCCTGGCTGGGAGGAGTGCTGCAAAGAGCACAGTGTACATTGCTCCCTCTGTGGAGGTGGCTGCATCGAGCGGGCTGGAAGAGTCCACGTCCCCCTTCCAGGACAAATCCTCCAGAAACAGGCAGCTGTAGGCATGCTGTCTCTGCTCCTGCTGTGCACCTCCCCACTGGACACTAGCACAGCAGGGCAGCCACAGAAACAACCTCCAAGTCCTGCTTCCTAAGAGGTGATCTCTGGGCAGAGGCAGGGACATGTTTGCCCAGCTGATCATTGTCTTCACAGACACCATGTGATTTTACAACCATGGTGCATATCTGTTAGACTGTTCATGGCAGTGAGACATTTCCTATTCCTTTTCTATTTGTTTCCCTGGACAGAGAATTTTTTTTTAATCTCTTACTAATTGGATAGCAATACAGTAATATGAGCTTGTGGCTCAAGCTCTGCTAGCCCTCTGCAAGAGGAAATAGGAGCTCTGAGCACTGAATTGTCTATCACTCCTCCAACAGTCAGGACAGCCTCTTAGTCACAGTGACTAATGGTATTTTTGACCATAGCACTGTTTTTTATAAATACATCTGGGCTGTTTATCCCAGGCTAAACCCACCCTGGATCCCGTGAGTGCTACAGTCCAGCTACATGCTGCTAATCCTCCAAGGGAAAGTGTCCCTACAAGTGTTTAAGATGACTCCTCTCACTAGATTCTAACACTAGTGAGTGAGATGCTTTCAGGGAACCTCACAATGCTGTATCCCCCTGGGATATAGCAGGGACAGCCTGTGCAGGATGAATCAACGCCATACGTCAAGTACTGTTTGTATATGTTTCAGAGTAACCAGGCAAAGTCTTTTAACTTTCCATCCTAGAGCCAGAGCAGTACTTTCCTGAATGTCAGCCAGGAAAATTTTGTAGATTTGGCAGTAGGACTGTGGGAAGCGTGGTTGAAGACCAGCCCAGAGTGCTGGAGCAGAGGCTTTATATAAAGAGAGAGAATCCAAACACCTTCCTTTGTTTCATGCTACAAACGAATACAAATGGAGCCCTGAGATTGCAATCAGGCTCCATTGTATAAGCACAGTCCTTTCCATTACTCCATTACAGCTTTTTGGCATGTAGAGCTTCATTATTTTTCAGCTGGAAAACTAATTAAAATGAATTCTTTTTTATTTATCAGAGTGTTAATGCTTCAGTTCTCAAGTCGCCACTGGCTTCCAGCCATTTAATTTTGGTCCCTAGGGCAAAGCCTGACAAATTAAGATAAAGCCATTACTTAATGTTCCCCTCCTGAGAGAAAACAAGAAGTATTTCCTGTTCTTATTAATTGCACAAAGTCAATTTCCATGGTAAAATTTCAGCATGATCAGGGCCTTTGCACCCAACACCTCTCTCCTCCCCTTGCTCCCCACTCAGCTGCAGTGGCTAAGGCAGGGAGCATTGCCAGGCTTCAGCTGGGCTTTCCTCAACACCCCGAAAATCACAGGGTGAACAAAGGCTCTGCTCAGGCTTGCCCTTTGCATTTGGAATCACCCTCTCCAGTGCCTCTAAGGTACTTTTGCTTCAAGAGTGCTGTGCTTTACCTCCGAAGAGAAGCCAGCCCTGGGGATCCTGACCGTGCCAAATGGCTTAGTCAGAGCTGTGGTATGGGCACTGCCCAGTTCAAGTGCTTTCAAAGCAGCCAAAATACGCCTTCTTTTTAATTTTTTTTTTTTTTTCCCCTGTGTGTATATCACAAAAGTTCATGCACTTTTCAAGCAGTGTGTTGACTTAACCGGGACCTGTCCTCCCCAGCTTCGGAGCTTGGTGCAGTAGGTAACAAACAGCCCCTTCCCATGGCAACACGGCTCAATGCCTGTGCACGAGGGCTGTGCAAGCAAACGAGGCGCTGAGCCTCCACTCGGGAAAGCAGCCAGGATGATGCAAAAAGTTTAGAGGGAAGCAGAAAAACAAACAGAAAGGAAACACAGCAAAGTATCGGCAGTTGTGAGGGGACAGACAGCAGCACCACTGCGTTTCCCTCCCCATCAGTACAAACTGATGGTACAAACCTCAAACCCCTTGGCCACCAGAGCTCTGCCCAGCATTGCTTTGCTCTTCAATGCTCTCTTTATAGCATTCTTACATTTAAACAAAGCCATTGAAGCCCAACTCCACAGCAGAAGTTCACTCAAATATTTTCATAAAGCCAGCTTGTTTAGGGAAACTCTTGGCCAGACAAGGAGACAGCTTGCTGAGTGCTGTTGAATTGCGTTATCTAAGATGTGTTGCCACGTTTGGGACTCAGAGCAGATATTGCAAAATGTCTGTTGTCTCCCTGGTAGCAGCACAGGGCTGGCACATTGGGCCAGGCTGTGCCAGTGCCCCCGAGGGATGAATTTGTTCTGTGACCTCCCTGCAGGCTTGGGACACCTTGCTTCACAGGCCGTGCTGGTGCAAGCCCTGAAAGGAGCCAGGAGCAGCTCACACAAGTACCAGCACACCTCTGCTGGGCTGACATGTGCCAGGGCCAGCACCTTTATCCCATGCAGGGACAGGCCCTGCCATACAGCCTTCTCCTGTCTGAGTCAAAGCGAGATCCTGCTGCCCAGAGGGGGCAGGAAAACACAGTCCTGGGATGCTCCCAGCCAGGGCCACCACTGAGGCTATCAGGCCCCCCGATGCTGAGAGCAGGAGGGGAAGGCAGGGAGGAGATGGCTCTTCCACAACAGCTTGGATTCGGGAGGGGAGAGAGCTGGAAGCCCTGTGCTCCCGCGTTTCTGGGGCAGGCACAAACAAAAACATCCTCGAGGGCAGATGTTTGGAAAGGAAGCAAAGCATGCAGCTCCACTTCTGCTAACTTACACCAGACCAGGAAAGCAGCTGAGTGAGGCATGCAAAGAACAAAACCTATTCACCAAAGACCTTCACACTGCCTGAGTGAACGGCAATATACTCCCTGTTTACCTTGACCCTCCCTCAAAATCAGCAATTCTTTGCTGGTTTTTCTTGTGTGTTACTAACTAAAAAATACACATAGGATTTGAAGATGTCCTTTTAATTACTCTTTTAAAACCTCAGCATTTTAGGGTGAATTATTATTGTGTATTTACAGTTTTGTACAGAAATTCATTGCACATTCTCAGTTCTTCTAATCTCAGCACAAATCTCTGATGGGTCATCTTGTCCTACCACCTATTCCTGAATTCCATACAGCTGAACTGTACTGGGGCACATATGCTGTTAAAGCAGCAGGCAAAGTTATGAAGATTGCAAAAGTGCTTCCTGATACCATGTGAGTTTATTCAATGGATTGGAACTCAGAAGTGAGCAACAGGGAGAGTCTGGAACACATTTTGTGCTAAAGAGCTTCAGACAGGTTGCTACATACCGTTCAGAAAAACTCATAACAGCCAGTGCTATGTGACAAACACTACTTAAATCAACATGATTCGAGTAGTCATTTTTCACTAACCATACTGAGAATTACATTAAAAAGTGTTATCATTTTGAACTGTTTTTGAGGAAGATATGAGAGGCCGGTCTTGCCAATAGCTTAAGCAGATGCAGTTACTGTGCACATTTAAGTCAATAGGGAATTTGATCCCTTTCTAATTTTTCACATGCAAGCTTTAAAACCCCAGCTGTGGCTGTTGTCCAGGATAAGGTCAAGGAAAAACACATGTTCACTCAATGTTAAAGAATTTTTTAATGTATTTCTATTGGGAAATTCTTCTGCTTGCTTAGTAGGAAGGAGGGACTTGAATTTAGTAGAAAGGTAAGAGGTAGGATGTACTTTTTGAAGTGCCTTAGAAAATCACTAGTACACTGTGTTACAAACCCCTGACAAATTCCATTTCCCATGGACAATAGAGTTTTATTGGAACTTACTCTGTAGTTTCTCCACTGACTCTTCACCCTCTCAAGGCGCTCTATGCAACTGCAGCAAAAAGGAACCACTCTCATAGGTCTGTATGTGAAAGCTGTGCACATGCTAAGATCCCACTGCTCAAATGCTTGGGATCTGAAGGCAGGGTAGAAACAGTGACTGATGATAGAGAGCTGATAATAAAAGAGAAGGAATAAAGAATTATGTGAGAAGGAGAGTTGTAGTGCAGCAGGCAGGAGCAGAGATGGGCATGGGAAATTAAAGGAGGAAAGAGGGAAATGAGCTGTCAGCAAGATGACTCATCTAGAGTGCAGGAAATAGGGAAAACCTCATTTCTGGTCCTTATGGCTTCTCTCACACTGTTGCAGATTCTTAGTTCTTCCTCACCCCCACCCCTCTGTGCAGTAACAGTTTAAAGAAGAAAGGTAAAATGTGTTCCTGCCTTCTGCCATCTCGCATAACACATGGATTGGCAGTAAGGACGCCCCCTGGGAGTACTCAGCAGAGAAATACCATTAAGTATTCCTCTATACATAATTACTAATTACTCAGTCCTGAGACAGATGCCAAGATGTTTTGCATTTGCACAGAAAGCCCCTGGGGAGCCTTGGAGTAAAAAAATCAGCATTCCGTGGTGTTTGGGCATCCAGTTTAGGCAGAGTTTAGGCAGCTGAAAAGGAGAATTCAAAATCTGCTTTTCAGCTTCCACATCTAGGGTCCATGTTAGAACTTCCCTGAAACCTCTCCAAACTTTCAAGCGCTTCACTTTGCACTGTTAGCTGGTATTTCATTAACTTGGGTGTTTATATAACATTAATACGAAACCATGTCATTTCAAGCTGAGTTTAATAAAGATATGTATTACTAACACTGACATTATTTTGCTTCTATTTACAGTTTTGATAAGAGAAGAGGCAAGCCCTGCTGGACTGCTAAAATGGCAAAAGCTTTTCTACCATCAAAATGCCACTTATAGCCACTGTTAAATTTATCATCCTTGTTTTTTTGCTCTATAGGCAAATGAGCAAAACAAAGGGTTGGGAATTCTGATGAGTACATCCAAAGTCATAAGGGAACTGGAGAAGAGGCAACACCTCTGTTTTGCAATCTTGGGAAACCTTATAGCCTCAAGGGACACAATCTTCAATAGGATCCAGTATTTTATCACAGGATCAGATGCTGAAATGAATCATTTCATCTGAATTGCTGCTAGCCATAAAATTTGGGACACTAAAACATAATAAATATATCTACATTGCACAAATGATGGTAATATGTGTAAGCTGGATCCAGCTTTCATGGGAAACCATAGCAGGAAAGACATAGTAGCCTTGGATGATGGAAAAAATTTTAAGCATCTACACAGCCTTGGATTCTTTGCTGTAGTTAACTTCATTTGATTTTTGTATGGAAAGGCAGCTAAAAGCTTTCACCACAGGCCTCTATTTCATCTCCTTGGGGAAAGGTAAGCTCCTAACACAGACAGATGTGATGTTAAAAGCGTACAACCACGCTGTAAATTGCACTATAGATTAAAAAACAAAGCAACCCAAAAAACCGAAGAACAACAAACAGACCAAAAACAACAACAGCAAAATAAAACAAATAGGCAGGCCCAAAGTGCAGTATTTCCTGAAAGAGGTTAACCTACAGGCAAAGACATCTAAGGTCAGGATGTATGATTTATTGCAATTACTATTGAATAGTTTGTGGTCAACAGAAAAATGCACAGATGAAAATATAAAGACATAAAATATGACACTGTAAAGTTCACTTTCTTAATTCGTTTTGTTCTACTACTTATTCCCCACAGGGAAGTTAGAAGTGAGTGGTATTGTGGGTGGCTTAGAAAATTTAGAAATTATCTGACCACACAAACTCAGGTTTCAAATAATTTTCTCAAAGACACGGTGTTTTTCCTCATGATGCTTCTTTCTTCATATGAGGGATGCTTCTTTATTTTTAGATTGTAGAGTGCAGCTTAACATGGAGTAGGATCTGCACCAGTGACCCTGACTTATAAGGGCACTGTGAGAAGAAGGAGGGTTAAACACCTTTCTGGACCTGCCAGATTGCTCCATGAGCAGCACAGGGTACTCCCCCTGTGCAGAGCACACGAACTCGGGTGATCATAGTGCTCTGTGTGTCCCTGGTATAAAACCATTCAGTGCCCATTCTTGAATGGTGTGCACAGCTCTGATTTTCCAATCTTAAAAAGGTATAGAAGATCTGGAAAACAAGCTAAGAAATGCTGCCTATATGATCCTATCCATAGGGAATATCTCCTGTATCAGGAATAAAGACAGTTAAACAGACAACCACAATTCAGCTTGAGAACAGAGAATACTGATGGAGATTTGATAATAGTCCTACAGTCACCAGTGATGGAGAGGATGAACAGGGAAATGCCTTCCTGAGCTATGAAAATGCTACTGCAGCTACAAGTTTACAGTGGTTTAGAAAGGAACTAGATAGATCACTAGAAGAAAAGACCTCCAGAAGAAAAGGCCACCTGTTTCAGAGTCCAGTCTGCACCCCCAGCTACTTCGTGCATTTCAAGCACTCCAGAAAACCCTCCCTCTATATAAGGCCATTAAAAGCCTTATAGGCCTTATTATTTCAATATGCAAGACAGAATTTTTCCTACTCTTCCTGTCTTCCAAAGCAAGCCCAGCAGAACAGTGTCAAGATTATGTCTTTTTCCTTTGCTAAGCCACAAGAAAGGCAATGTGTTCACTGTAGGAGCTGCAGTAGGCATCCAGAGCAATTCAGAGAGCAGGAATCGACAAAAGCTGGAAGCACCTGGGCTCTCTCCAGCTTCTAAACCCAAAGCTGTACCTGCAGCTGCAGGATCAAAATACTTCAGTGGTGAATACCTCCCTCTGGAAAATCCCCATTACATCAATGGAAAGTAGTACGTAGGCACACACAGATGTGCATACCAGTAGAGGAATGATGAGTACTGGTAAATGTATTTCAAAATATTTCTCCTTACATTTTTTCTGGATACACAGAGCAATCATTTCCCTCAGAATAAACCATTTGACAGCTCCTACTGTACATTGCAGCGGTGTGCATGCAGCTGTTGTCTTTGAACATTGGGTGCTCCTTCAAGAGTCGTATTTTCTGTCTTGTTCTTAGCAAGTATCTCTGCTTATAAAAAGTCCTGGAAAAAATCATATGAGAAAGTGAGTAAGTTTTATTTCTGTGTGTGCTCTACAACACATTTTCATACTTTTAAGCTGAATCAGGCCAGTTGATAAAATCATAGAGTGCTGATGAGAAGGAAAACAGGATAGTATTTGAATATCATGGATAAAATTAATGATTGCAGAAAATGAAGGCATTTCAAAGTGGTCCTATACCTTAACCGAAATCCCAGGAAGTAGCAGAGAATAGCTGTAGTAACTATTCCTCTAACCCTGGTGCTGTTTTCTGGATTGTTGATTTATATATCTGCATAGGCAAACAGGGATGTATGATTATTGAATAAAGAATAAGCACACCCAGCAAGGGTTTAACATCCCCAAAAATGACAAATCAGAGTGCTTTTTTTAAAAACACATAATAATGGGTCCTCTGTTGGGCTTTTAATTAATGATTTACATTCATGGATCCCCCGGCTGCTATAAAATTGCTCAAAGCTAGTCTCTATTTGTCAAGTGTAAACCCATGATTTTCTGGCACAAGCCATTTTCCCTCCAAACCAGCCCAGTATTTCCTTGAAAATCTCCACCACTGAAAACCTCCTTTCCCTCAGGGCTCCCTGAACAGCTGTGTGCAGGAACAGGACACTGAGCTTCTAGGGAAAGCTCCAGCTGAATGATTTCTGCAAAACTAAGGCAGCTTTAAAAGGAAACTGGGAAGTCCCTGGAAGGGTGATTCCCACCAGCAGCTCCTCTGACCACACAAACACGGCTTCAACAAAATTCAGTCACTGCCCTCACCCCTCCAACAGCACTGGGAGTCCTGAGATGACCCCCACCACCCTGCAGCAGAAACCCAAGTGGCAAAATATAACTACAAATAATCACATGCACTTTAAGGGGAGCAAAAATATGAAATATAAGAAAAAGCACCTTAAAGACTAATGTTTCACAGTGATGGGAAAAAATGATTGCAATGTATGAAGCCCAGGAATCATTTTGAGATCTTCAGTAAGATAGATAAAATATTATTATTATTATTATTTCATGTAAGTAATGATTACATTGCATTTGAAATGGCTTTGTAATTTCCTGTCTAATGCTACCCTTAGGTGTCTTCTATATTACGCTTTTCAATTATCTTTTTATTTTTTCTTCTTGAATATATGTTTTTAGTTATTTTTTCATCTGATGTATCAGCCCACTATTCTTCAAGATTGAATCTTATTTTTATATTTCCTGCCCACATTTCTACAGTTAGGAGTTTATTGCTTTGTAAAGCTGAAAAAAAAAAGAAATAAATAACAAAAATAAAATAAAATACTGTTCATGTCATGTGTTTTTATTTATATCTGAGAACACAGTCCTTGCTACAAGCACTTTTTAAAACATCTTGGGGACATATCCCAAATTCACTATTGTGTGCATTTCTGTGCATTCAGATTGGAAAAATCCCAAATATACCCAGACTTTATAATCATATATTGCTATCTAAAAACCTTTTGAATTGCAAGGCATATTCATGCCAAAAGGAGGTGGATAAAATCCAGCTCTGCCAGCTTAAGAGATGGAGAATTTCAAGGTCAGGGTTGCTCCAGGAAAATTCTCCAGCATTTCTGTTTACACATTGCAAAATTAAATCACAATTGCAGAGCACAACCATAAAGCTTTAGAGGGATGAACCCGTACAAAAACCAGCAGGCAAGGGCAAGAAACCCCTCAAGAGAAAGGTCAGACCTCAGACCAGAACCCAGGCATGGATGGGGAAATCATCCCAGGTAGCACCAGCAAGGGGACCAAGAGAGCTCCTTGGCCACCACCTCTGTACATCATCTCAAGCAAAACCGACCCTGAGTGACCACACAGCTTGACTGTTCTAAATCTGCAGATTCCACACCCAGGAGATTTCACTTACTGAGCTTCCGTTAGCTGCAGGACACATGACAATTATGGCATGGAAAAATCAGGAACTTCCTTACTTCTATAACATCTTCATTTAGACTTCAGTGAGGTTGTACACAACCAAACCTGATTACAAATCTCACTAGGACTTCTCCACTGCTTGACACATTTGGCATTATTGTCATATTATCACCAGGCATGAGGTGTGACTTTTGAGGCTGTCCTGTGCAAGGCCAAGAAGTGGACTAGATGATTCTTGTGGGCCAGCTCAGAATATTCTGTGATTCTGTGATCCTGTGGTCCATCCCTTCAGTCACTTTGCAGTCTGAGTTACACTGCTCTTCTCAGCAAAAATTTAAATTTTTTTTTTTTTTAATATTTTCCATTTAACTGGTAATGACTGAGGGTACAGCTGTAACTTGAATTGTTTTTATATTTCTATTAGTGAAAAAGACAAACAAAAAGAAAATACTAAAGTCCTTAGGAATAAGAATTTTTCTGTTTTCACTGCAGGGTTTATATTCATCTGGTTGTTTTTTAAAACTTAAAATTACGAATATGTATTATAACATTTACATGGCTTTAAAAATCTATAATTAACTTTTCTAAAATGTATGCCATTGCAAGCAGATGGTAAATAGCATTTAAAAGCAGAAATTTTATTAAAACATTTCAGGGGCTATTAAACTGACTGTCACACTCTACTGTCTGTGCAAGGATGACAAGAGTTATATAGTTAATTGCCTTCATTCCTGTTTCTCAGTCATTTTAAGTGAACTGAGGCTGAGATGGGATACTTGCCTTTCTCAGGTTTATTTTTGCTTTGTTTTCATCAATCCAACAACTTCTGTGTATTCTTTCATTTTCAAGACCACAGGTTCCCTAAAGAAGTGTACTCATTCAGTAACACCAGAAAGAAGAAGTTCTAAAAATCCAACTGGCTACCCTGGGAATCACTGCAGCAGTTTAATAAGCCTCAGTTTTCTCTTACTAATCTAAAATAAGACTTGGCACATGATATTTTCCAGCTGTAGTACATTTACTGCCTTAAATACATTTTTCATTGTCAATGAAGAACCCACTCATAGCCTTATTTGGATTAAACTTTACACCATGCCATATCAGATCTCTTTTTTTATTTGCCTATTTGCTTTGTTCACTTACTTTTATTTGGCCCAGATACGAGCAGTGCTCTTTAATTAGTACAAGTCATTATATGCCTGGAAAAATCAGATTTAGTTCTTCTGTGGTACGAGACATTTTAGAATGTTTGCAAGTGAAAATGTTGACATGAGACTGTCTCTCCACCCCAAAAGAATTGCAAATCCTGTTTGTAATTAATTGCCATATCTCACAGGCTATAAAGCCTGCACACACTGCAGCTCCAGGATTTCTAAGGTGGACATTATTTGGCGTTGCATGGAAAACTTGCATCTGCATATCCGTCATATTTTAGCCACAAACTATCCAACTGCTCAGCTTTACACCAGCCTAAATCTCCACCCCTTTCAGTGAGCTTTTACAACAAGACCTGCACACTTTCCCTGAAGTCCCTCACTGAAGAATGACAGTTCTTCCATCAATCCCTGCAGCACAGGGAGAAGCTTCCTCCTCACTTAAGGACTGGGCACCTGCCCACTCCAGGGCTGCAATGTCCTGGTCTGCACCTTCGCTTGATGCCAATATCCTGCTTCTTCCAGAAGAAGTGAGTCTTCAGGCCTCAATCATGTCACTTGCCCTGATGTTCATCTCCAGTAATCCACAGGAGGGGCTCAGGTGTCTGTGTCCCTGCTGTGTCCCCTGGGAATGGCTCCTTCCCATCCACCTGGAGCTGCCTGGCTCCCACTAGTATGATACCAGTGGGATCTTGTACCCAGCATCTGTTTGCCCCACTTCTGCCTCAGAGGCAAAGCTGCTGCATTCATGTCCTTCATCGTGTTTGTTAGAAATGTCTGTGACAGTGAACCCTCAGTGCCCCATGACTGGGAACATACTGGGAGCATACACTGTACAGTAGGGGCAAGAAGCTGATGTTGGAGTGTTCATAGACCTACAAACACAACAGTCACTCAGGTCTGAACAGAAGTACCAAGGCCAACCAAACTCCAGGTTTTGAGGTTCCAGGTCTAGCATTCTAAATGAGTTTCTCTCTATTAGTGATGATATAAGAAAAAAACCAAATGTGTTCTTTCAGCACAGTTCAGATCCCAAACCATCATACCTGCTCACAAAGCAAAGGCCTCAAGGCAAGTACAGAATTCAGAGAACATTCTCCAATGTATCTGTGTCCACAAAAATAACATTCAACCAAAACAAACAAGAAAGCAACTGAAAGGGTGCTTGGCAAACTTCACTGTACCATATTCTTCATTTTCAATCTAGGAGCTTATCATTTTATAGACAAGACTCTTTCATGTGAACGCAACTGCAAATATGTTGGTGAAAGTAGTTACCCTCTCCAAGCCCCTGATGACATACATTCACAGTGAAAGATCTGTAAGAATACTGTGCCTTTTTCAGAAAGGCTGCATCAGTCAAGGTAAGTATAACACATTGTTAATGAGAGTCAGACAAATCTTTTCGTCTTGTGGTTGTCAGAGAAACTGGACTATGGATTAAATGTATTTATTCCATATAGTTACTGTTGCTCTCAGAGCACAGCAGGAAGAATATCTGTGAGCTGCTGTAGCAGTGTGGCCTGAAGACAAAGCCAAGATGATCCGGTAAAAGACAGGGTCCTCTTCATTCCCTCGACCAAAATCCTAAGCTGGCTTGCCATTGGCCTTGAGGTGACAGTCACAGGGGAAGTTCTCAGTTGCCAGCCAGCTGAGAGCATTGCAATATAAAAAAATTACTTTTCACAAGAGATCACTTCTGGTCCACTCTTCCAGATCTTCCCAAGTTATAAATTACCCCTCTTGAGAATAAGGAATCATAAATTCTCATCTTCTCTGTCACTAAGCAGAGAATTGTTAGCAGCCCTGCTCAGCCCCACAGCTTCTGTTTTACTGCTCGCCTTGTCACCAGGTCCCATGACATCTGAGAAGGCTGATGAGCAAGTGGGTGGGAAGTCCATATGTCTGTCCACCAGTCTGTTGTTACTATTAGTGCCAAATCTTATCTCCTTGAAGTTTCCTTTAGAAAGTTCAAATTGTAGAATCTGAAAAATTTCTGAACTACAGTTTTCTGAATCAAGGCCTGGAAAAGCACTGACCTTTGGCATTGCTTGTTCTTGGATGTGCCTTCCTCCTCCCTTTGCAAGTGGTCTATTGGGGTATGTGAGAGACCCATGGGAGATACATCTGCGAAGACAAGAGCCTTTAGAAGGCAAGCTGTGAGAGCAAGGGATATGACTGATTAAGTGTCATGTGTGAAAACCAAGTGGTTCTTTAAAATTGCCTCTTTCTAACACCAGCTATGATCTAAATGTGAAAAATGTAGAACAGAATCTTTATCTTGTTATTGAATGCTGTCTGAGAGCTAGGATTTTAAAAATCCACCAGTATCTTGTTCTCAAAATGTTCCAGACTGGGATCCAAGCCTAATGGCTCAATCTGATCCAAGCTGGTGACCAGCACTGTATAAACACTTCAAACTGATTTAAACTGAGGAACAGTAATCTTGGACTGTTCAGGCAGCCTATAAACTAGTTGTCAGATAGCTCATCCTTTAAAAGATGGTAAAATGTTCCCTGACATAGTCTTGTGTCATTCTCTTTCTTCTTCGCCTAAGTAGCAGTGACAGAATTCCAACAGCAATTCATAGTCACAGAATCAAAGAATTATTGGGCTGCAAAAGAACTTTAAGACCTGTAAAGAGGATTGTGAAACCTGGTGCTGAACAGTGACTGTGGGGTAATAGAAGGATGGCATGTGTCTGGCTGTGTCAGCTGTGCATGGCAGCACTGCCACATCAGTGCCTCAAGCTCAGGTGGAACTGTGCAGTCACCAGAGTATGCTGAGAACACTGGGGTTGAGCCCAATTGAGTTCCTGTTTCCTGTTTAAGAGGAAAGAAGTATTGAAGTAAAGGGAAGGTAAAACAGCAAATTATAGATTATATTTGCCAGATTAGAAGAATTTTCTCAATTTATTATGCACATTTTTTATAATAGACAATTTGAGTGATGTGATGAAAAATATAATACAGCATTCACAAGCATCTGTTGTATGTTCTGCCTCTCTTCATGGTACATTTTTTCAGAAAAACATGTTTAAAGATGGACAATTTAAGGTATATAATAGCATTCCCTCGGCTGCTTAGTTGTGCTTGATACATGCAGTGTGCTGTATGTAAACACACACAAAACCAACACATGAGGCTCTCCACCATCTGAAGTCTGGCTCTAATTCTTTTCATGTTTCCTCAGTACTGAGAAGGAAACTGGAAAATCTTTGACCTGCTCCATCTTTTTGCTCTATATGGTGACACATGCTGATCCTTGTAGAGCATATCAGTAGAACAGGCTCAAATGATTGAGTGATTTTTGTTACAAAAACTAAGATAATGCCTTCTAATTTTCCTTTTATCTTCCAGTTCATTAATAAAACTGGATAGACTTCATGTGGTTTTGGCAAGAAAATGAAGCACAATGAAACCTTCCATTAACTTGCAATTCATTTTTGCAGCTAATGGTCTTGAAGCCCCAGACTGGCATGAAGCTCAGACAGAAAGGCAGCCTTCCTTTTTACTCATTCACATGGAATTCACAGTCCTAAGGATTGTTCATGATTTGTAGTGCACCCCAAAGAAATGAGAGCTTCAGCTGGAGCGCTATCTTCCTTTATTTACTGCTATCACTAAACTACTGCCATAATTTTGCCTATGCTGATATAAGGAGTTCAAGCAAAACCTGAATGTACCTTCAGTCCCTAGTTGTCCCTATAGCACCCTGGAAAATGCCTGAGCCAGCAGCTTGAGAGGCAGCCTGCCGCCAGAGCTCAGTCCTCTTGAGAAAGCTGTCCCCAAACCCTCCCAGTCTTCTTATCTCAACTGCATCTTTCCTGTGCCAGGACCACTCTCAGCCAACCAGCCAGCTAGGCACAATCTCTGGAGAAGCCTTTCAGAATTTTTAAGAGTGCAAGGAAACCAAAATAGTGCAGGAAACTTTCTGTGAGCTTTAAATGCAAAAATATATGTTAGAGCTTGTCTGGTGCTACAGACATTTCACCTGAAATACTGCACCCTCTACACAAGAAGGACACAGACTTGCTGGAACAAGCTCAGAGGAAGGACACAAAGATGATCAAATGTCTCTAGGATAGGAACTCCTCTCCTATGAAGACAGGATAAGAGAGTTGGAGTTGTTCGTCCTTGAGCAGAGGAGGCTCCAGTGAGACCTCAGAGCAGACTGTCAGTCCCTAAACAGGTCCTGCAAGAGAGAAGGAAAGGGACTTTCTGCAAGGGCATGTAGGAATAGGACAGGGGTGAATGGCTTGAAGCTGAAAGAGGGATGGTTTAGATTAGATATTGAAAGTAAATTCTTTATGTAGAGGGTGGTGAGGCATTGGAACTAGCTGCCCAGAGAAGTTGTGGATGACCCATCCCTGGAATGTTCAAGGCCAGCCTCTATGGGGCTCTGAGCAACCTGGTTTAGTGGAAGGCGTCCCTGCCTATGGCAGAAGGGCTGGAACTGGGTGATCTGTAAGATCCCTTTCAACCCAAGCCATTCCATGATTCCATGATTCCATGAGTGTATGATTCTATGATTCCCTGAGCAAGGCATGTAGCCCTCTGTGCTTTGAAATAGATGGATGTTGCTATTTCTGATAATACTGCTCGGAGCCTTCAATAACTCTGTTTTTTTATATAACTAAAACAGAGTGAGAAACCAGTAGTTCTGAGCTCCTTAAGGAAAAAAAAATCATAAAATCCCCATCTTCTGCCATTGGAGTGTTTACAAGCAAGTGGTTAAAGTAAAGAGTGGTGTCTGGGCACACTGCTCCTACAGATGGAGCCTCCAGCCACTACTAATTGCAGGGATCATGTTGCAAGCAAGTGCACACACATTTAGCAAAAGCAAAACATTGAGTAACACTGTACTTCGAAAAGAAGTGTGTCACAGACATCACTAATTTTAAAGCAGGAAGGAATTCCATGTATTTCTCAAAATTGCAACAGAGGATCTGTGTTCATGGATACACATAGACACAGAAACACACACAAGTTATGAAATGCAGTTAATTCTACCCTTAATCATTACTGGACTAAATAACACTTGATCCACATTCAGAAAATTCTCACCCATTAGCTTAACTTTTTAAAATTCACTTATTCAACTTAAAATGAAATGCAACATTTCTTCCTCCTCATTTGGCAGACACTTTGGAAGAGCTGGTAGAGAACAAACAGCCATATATAATAGGGTTTTTTAATTTCTTTTGGGAGCAAATTGTAGTTTTATGCTAAATCAATGCCAAAAATGGCAATAAGTTAAATCAATGCCAAAAATGGCAATAAGTTAAAATATTAGGATGCAATGTGTGACCAGCACTCAATATATTAAGGCTCTCCATAGAGTTTATGTGTTTTACTTTAGTAAATGTTAACCACAGTACTGTTAACCACAGCATTCTGCTATTGAACCTGGGACACTGACTCCACCAGAAGGACTTCTGATTAACACTGCTGTATAATGAAATCATATTATTTAATTTTTCCACAATTAGTATGCATTATTATATACCCCTTTCTAATAAAGGTTTACTCCTTCTGGAAGCTTGTTGTGAAATCTGGCAGCTAACAGCCATTCTTCATCAGAGAAATTTCTCTCTCCTCTGCTCCAAATAATTTCTCTGATACTATTTCTGCTGATTCCTCTAAAATTTTTGTTCATTAATGGCAAAAATACCTGAAATGAACTTTCCAAGAAGTTGATCAAGATAAGACCCAAAAATCTGTGTGGTACAAGGAGGGCAGCAGCTAGACGTGCAGCAGCTGTGTGTTCTGCGTGGGCTCTGCAGGGGCACTGGAAGAGCGAGCTGCTACTGCCATTTTTGCAGCGGAATTTTCTGAAGTCTCCTTTTCAAACAGTTTTGCTAGTCACTGATGCTAAGGAAAGAAAGCTAAAAGCCAGTCCTTACACACAGCATCTCTCTACCAGAAGAGAGATTTTAAAGCTATGGACTAAACAGAGAGCCTCCCATCTGGAAAGTAATATCTTACTGGAACAAACAGTTCAAATAGCTTATTTATTCTACTTCAATGAGGCAAAATATCCCATTAATTAAAATCCTAAAGAGTTTAGGGAACATTTTACTATTACATTTGACTGTGAAGTAGGAAGGAAGTAAACTCAGCAGCACAATCTGGGGACAATATTCTCAAACAAGTACTTTGAAGCAAAAAGCATATGACTCACCTCCTGCTGGAAAACTTGCCCTTCCCTCCTGGGACAACCACCACTGATGTTGTCACAGCTGCTTCCATGTGGCATTTTCTGGACCACTGCTTTACTCCTGTTAGAATAGTTCTGCTGCATTTGTGGTCAGGCTGAAGTGCATGCAATTTAAAATGCAAGAGCAACAGAGAGGAGTCTTTCCAAACTGTGTCACCCAGCCTGGGGCACCAGGAGGAATCCAGCCAGAGAGCTTGGAAAGGCCTCATTCATGTGTCTGGGCTGGCAGTGAAAGTGTAGGAAGACTTCTCTCCAGGAGGAGGCTCCTAGCTCTTTTTGTCCTAACACAGATTTTACCTACACAATGTTCTATCAATCTCACCAGGCTCAACAGCATATTTACCTGCATCGCATGAAGAGATGCCTAAACGATCACATTTACTGCAGATAGAGAGGTAAAAGAGGAAAATTTTGGAGCTGTGTTGGAAGGCTGGGAATCAGCAAACTCTCTTGACTTAAACAACAGAAGGGAAGAAGGAAATTCACCATTATAAGACTGGAAATATTTGTGAAAATTGAAAATTAGTGGAAATATTGACAAGTTTTAGAAACCATATAAATTTTTTTTTAGATCCTTTTTCACTTTTTTGGGGGGGACATTAGCTGAAAGATTGATTTCCTGAAATGCAAAAGAATAATCAGAAGTAAGAATCATGGGATTATAGAATGGTTTGGGTTGGGAAGAACATTAAAGATAACTGAGTTCCAAACCACCTGCTATGGGCAGGGATGCCATTTACTATATCAGATTGCTCTGGGTCCCATCCAGACACTTCCAGGGATGGGGCATCCGCAACTTCTCTCAACAGCCTGTTCCTGTCTCACCACCCCCTGAGTAAACAATTTCTGACCTTTTTTTCTTTAAAACCACTGTCCCTTGTCCTGTCACCGTCTGCCCATATAAAAACTCTCTATGACACTGAGTGCTTGCTCTTCAAATCTGGAGTATAAGACCCACAAGTGAACAGCTACGTCTTCCTTCTGTTTGGGGCAGAGTTACTGCTCAGCCCCAGAATGAGTGACAAAGTGTCATTTCAGACCATTTACTGAGAGTACCAAACCAAAGCAGAAATTATGACCAAATAAAAGATTTAGGAACAGTCTGAACATAGGCCAAATATCCAGGTCAGAACATTTAACAAACAGAACATCTAGCAAGTTGTTGTTACTTGAGATCCTAAAGCAATCTTTAATCTCACAGGAAAAAAAACCCAAAAACAACAGAATAATTTTTTTCAATTATTAGCAGGCATGAGCAGCATACTAACCAAGAAGTCAGTATTAGATCAAAATTGTCAAATGTCACAAACTTATTTGGTTCCAGAAGCAACTCTACTGACTTCACCATAAGCCAACAGCCACTCCAAGGACCTAAAGTTCATTCCATGGCTTCTTTGAACAGCTGAAAGTAGTAGAAGTCACAAATATTTCAGAGGATTACATCTAAACTGGATTTCTAAAAAATAAACAGAGATCAGACTAACAATACTGCTGTTCAAGAAGGAGGAGTGCAAAGGGGAAGGTTTCCAACAAGGGTGCAAGAATTTCAAACCACCCCTCTGGGTTTTGCAAGGGCGTGTTAATTGTCACCATGAGGCTGGATTCCTCACCTTCAGCGTTTGCTTGCTGGCCACTACAGATTAAAGTAAATTTTGGCCTGAGTTCACCTCCTCTTCCAGCTGTGATTCAGATGGAAAGTAGAAAAAACCTGCCAGATTTATTTAGTCTTTGTTCATTAAGATACTGGACAACAGTTACTAATGTTTTTAAAGATAATGTATACAGCACACAAAGGCAGGTAAAGAACTCCACATTTTATCTTGCTGATAATCAGATTAGGAAGGATGTTTAAACAGTAGGTGTACCTAGACCAAATTAAACTGACAGTGGCAGTAATACATAGGAAACAGGTTAGATTTACAACTTTTTATTTGGCCACTTATTTTCCTCAGCCAGAGGGATATTGGCTTCAGGTTATCTGTTGGTTAAGAGATTATAAACCAAATAAATGATCAGATGAATGACCTATAATTAACCTGGAAAAAAAGAATTACATATTTTGGGATTTTGTTCGTTTTTGACGCTGCTTCCAAGTGATGATTACTTACAGAAATTTATGGAACTCAGGTGGCATCAACTGAAAGATGCTACACTCCTCCTGCATAACATGCAAAGTCCCCTGCAGAGAATTGGAAAACTGCAATTTACACATTTATACATTTATAGGAGCCAATTCTTATTCATCACAAAGATGGTAAGGTCTTTCCTGGTTACATATTGTATTAAACAAAAGCTGGCAATTTTATATAATGTCAAAGATGAAGAACAAGAAGCAGCTACACAAAAAAAAAAATAAAATGACAGCAGGAAATTATAACAAATTTAGGAAACAAGTACATAATATCCACATGAGCACTAAAATCCCAGGCAGAGGTTTGGAGGCTTTACTTCATGTTCTGTCTCTTATTTGGGGAAGGAGTTGCTGGAGGTGCAGATTGCTGCCACAAGCCACACAGCTTCATGGAGCCTGTTGCTTACTTCCTTGTGGATGAGAATTCCCCTGCTATTTTTCAGTTTTAGTTTTAAGCTGAATTTCCAGTCTTCTCTGCACTCTGTGCATTGTTCAAGGTCAGGCCAGGCTCTGCTAATATAAAGAAAAATATGTAATGGCTATACTTTACTACAGATGAATTGCTGTCCCCTCACTCCTCATGCACGGAAAAGCTTCTGGGCCAAAGAGACAAACAAACAGAAACTCAAGTAAAATAAACCCAGTAAACAGAAACCTGCAGGAGGAGACAGGTGGAACTTTCAGCTACAAAACAGAGGGAGGTGGAATGGTAAAACCACAGTTGCTGCTGTCCTTGCAGGGGAACACCACAGTGGTCAGGCCCTCTCAGTAGCCACGTCAAAAAGTAGAAAAAAAGAAAACAAATGAAAATATAATGATAAATACGGGTGAGGAACCCAAGAGAAGAGTAGCTTGAGATTGTTAGTAGAATTTACCTGTGGAGAGAGCTCAGAAGTATAAAGAACTAAAAGGCACCGAGAATTGCATTTGGCCTTTTTTGTGTAAGAGTTGGCATCTTAATAAAGCCATACACTTCACAGTGGCTCTGCAAAGCTCCTGTTCTGCTTATCACATTCATTCTGCAGTGTTTGCTCATGTCAGCGACCCTCTGAGTGTGCAGTACATGAAAGCTTCACTCATCTCTGTTCTGCTGTTAAACTTCAAAGAGTTGGCTCTGGGTACAATTTAAAATCACTTTCTGTAGTAAAGCACTGCTATTACCTCAAGCAAAGGGAATGAGCATCCAGAAAAAAAAAAAAAAAGAAAACAAAAAAAGAAAACACCTCCATAGTGTAGGCTTAGAATCAGCAGGTTAATTTTCCTTTGCATGGATAGTTTTTTCCCCAAAAAACATTTTAGGGATGTTGATATTTTTTCTAAGCTTTTTATTTAGAATGACTCATAGCTGTGGCTTCCTATAACAGAAGGGATTCCTATTTGGACTCTCTACAAGCCACCTCCTTTCCATTTACATATAAACTAGATGCAGGAAGAGATTAGCAGCTTCATTCCAGTAAGTGGGACCAGTCCAGGTCCTCTGACATCCTCATTTAGAAGGTTTGTAAAGAACTATGATCTGTATAAAACACTTGGAGAAGGGAAAAGCAGTTGGTTTATCCTCTCCAGGAAAAAAAAAAAAAAAGAAAAAAACCAACCAAAAACACCCCAAAAAAACCCCTGTTGCTTGAGCCAGGGGTTCAATGACAGAAAAACCTAGTGGAAATCCCAGAAATAAAAGCAACCTATATTGACTTGAAATGCAACTGTGCTAGAGGTAATGGGTGTTTCTTAATTTTCTTCTTTGGATATAAGGAAAAAAATGAAGTCAATCTGCCAGGCTTTAATAGGAATGAGCAGCCCTATTAAAGGACCTATTTAAACCTAATAAAAAGCCACTGAACTCCATGGACCAGGGTCATGCTGTTAACAATCTGGACTAGAAGGTAAATAGAACATTAATTCAGCATGGAGGAGATTGGAGTGCTGTGAGAGCAGGAAAATAACCTACAGGGACCAAGTGAGGAAAAGGAATGGGAAATAAGATTGATTTCGGAGTAATATGAACTATTACGCACAGATTAAAATATTAGAGATGTTTGAAAAGCAGCCGTGGCGAGTTCCCTCAGAGTGGTTGGAATGGATTTGGCTCAAGGGCAGAAAAATTGCTTAAATCTTTGCAAGTCCAGGCCTGACAGGAGCAGCTACCCCCCGAGAAGGGCAACCAGGAGTCAGTGGGAGCTCTGGGTGCGCTGATCATGGGGACTGATGGGATCATGCCAAGAGCAGAGGGGGCCACGTGGCTGCGCAGCCAGACCCTGCCCCCGGGGCCAGATGGAGCGAGCCTGGCACACAGCCGGGAGAAGGGAAAAAACCCTCCTTAGCGCACTGCTTCCCACTCCTGCTCATCTCAGCCTGGAGCCGAGCTGACAGAAGTGAGCTTCCACACAAGATAAATGCACAGTGCTTCAACTGTATGCATATGTGATTTCTCTACATAAATCATACGTACTGCATAAACACAGACAGAGTATTCTATAAATACCTTATTAAACATATATGCTATTACATACACCATGATCACCTTTTTCTCATTGTTTCAACTCCCCAGGGACTGACTGTGTGTTCTCCTCCGTTGTTGCTCATCTGTGGCCAGCAGTTACACCAGTGCAAAGCTGGTACAAATTCGCATTAGAATGAAGCTATTATAAACTGTTCCCACTGAAATATGCATTTATATCTGACTGCATAGTTTTGCTCAGAAAACTTGAGAAGCAAAAAGCTCTTCCAAAACAATTTCATTTGAATATTCTCCAAGTTACACACTCCAGCACTATAAACAAAGTTCTCTTATGAAAGTGTACTTAAGTGTCTTTCCAGGTGGTCAACATTTAATACAGGTGAATTCATAATTCAAACTTTACTTTACAGATTTTTGTCAGTATAAACATTTATAAGGCAGATATTAAGATAATTTGATCTGTTTAGGAGCTGAACCTGAAAGAATGTTATTTTTAATCTGCAAACTTGCTCATAGCCACAAAGACACTTGCCACAGAGTTTTCCAAATACCCTTGTGTAACCAAAATTTGCCAGAGACTTTGCCTGCATAACGGTTGCTATTCCTTAGATCATTTTCTTAGAAGGTGGAAGCAAAGATGAAGGGACGTGTTTATAGATGTCAGTCTGGTTCCACACAGTGCTTTACACTGCTTGTACGGCTCCCAAATGCCACCTCTGTGCTTGCATTTCCCTTCTTTGAAATTATGGTGCTATTACTCCCCACTTACCAGGTAAGCTGCACTAGTGAAGAGCATTTTTTACCGTTCAGCAATAGTACTTTGCATGCAGGGGCTTCGGGAGCAGAGCAGAAGCGATGGAGACACTCCAAAGGAGGGGGGAGGGGATAGGAAGTAATCACAGAGGAGGGAAAAAGGCAAAAGAATCACAGGACAGTAAAAAAAGCTGTTGGGCTTTTGCTGGTAAAATGAAGGTTGACAGTTTCAAAAATCACACTTCATTTTTTAAAAAATATTCCTTCTTTTAAAAATGAAGCTGAACAGCATTTTTATGAAATGCATTATCATTTAGTCTTAGTCCTTACAATACACTTTTTCTTTACTTTGCTGAAGTAAAGCCACACATCAAATCACTCTGGATGATATTACTATCTAATAATATAGTAGTTCTCCAGAATTTAGTTATCTTTGGTTTTGACCCTGTAAAATAATACAAAGAGTGATTTAGATTTTTGGCATTGTTTGGCATGGCCACAAGTGCTCATACCAACAGTGCTCCAGAACAGATTACAAAAAGTCTTACAGCTACAGTTTAAAGGTATCTATATGCAAATCATTAATTTGCAGAAGGCAGATGTCAAAAGAAGAGGGACCTGAAGGTTCAGGCATGATTTACTTCCCTTTTCTGCCTGCTGTTTTCAGGGCATTTCAAATGAAAACTAATTTATGAGGTTATTAATAATTCAAATGTTAATAATCAATGGCAAACAATTGAAAAATAAATAGAGGACTAAATAAACTAAAGACAAAAATACACCAAGTTATCAAAGTATGATATACTACCCTACTGGTAAAAAGCCAGATAAGGCTTTTGTTTAGTTTTCTGTCACAAATCAGGAAAATAGAAAACTGGATAAAGTTCAGCCATGGACAAGGATTTTTTTTTTTTTTTAAATAATACCCATAGCATTTAATGAATAAATAACAAAAAACAAAGCACATCATTTTAGGGGAACCATGGACATCCAATCTGCATATTTTTTGCTTTTGTAATATGAAAAGGAAATGGTAACAAATATCCAAGCTAATACCTTTCCTGTAGACAAACCATGCCTCTTCAGGAACTATGTAATAGGATACAATATATCATCATTCATCATCTAAGGCTTTCAATACAACTTCACCCATATCACAAGGTCATTTCTTCCAACGGTCATTTAAAAAAACAGAACTTTGTCTTTAAAAAAAATTTATGCTGGCTTCAGAAAAAAAGTGTCTTATTGGAAGAGTCCTGAGGTCGTGGTATCTTGAGGATGTTGAGATTCCTGCATTTCTCACTGCTGTCCCACATGAATGTAAGGACTTCACAGAGAATCTTCGGAGAGTTATATTTACAATTTCTTCTTCCTCTTCATCAAGGTCAAAGAGATTTAAAGGTGCTCAGGAACTCACAAAAGCAGGATCTTATTTATAATCTTCTCAGTGCCAGAGCAATGTCAGCTGGTCTTTGATCCTGTAAACAGAAAGATCTCCCCATGCACTCATTAATAAGGGCTGGGAACTGCCATTTTTCCTGGCCCTGTGCCTTTCTGAGTCAGAAAGAGCCCCAGGCTCAGCACCTACCACTGTGGTCCCTGGAGACAAAAGCTCAAAAAGATAACAGATAGTCCAGACTGACATTGCAAAACAACACTGAATTTCAGAGTTAAGCCTTTATTATTTATTATGCATAATTCTAAAGTTACAGACCTTTTCCCCCAACACATCCTGAGGTTCTATCCAGGTTTTTAGAGGTACCCTGGTTTTTCAAGATAAACAGTTGACTGTGGGTGATGCACAGGATATGTGCAATGGATGCAGGACCAGATGATCTGCTCTCTTTGCCTACGTGGGGGCAGAGGGAAGTAAAGACTGTACTTGTAGAGACAAGCCCTAAAAATTAAAGCTCACAGTCCCCAGAGGAGAAAAGTAGGATGCAATTCTCATTTGGGTGGGACAGCACATTTTGAAAGTGATTGCATCAGGAACAGGAGAGCATTTTTGTGCAGAAAAAAATGTCTCACCCTCCTCAAGAACAAAAGGAGGAAATACCATCACTCCTTCCTTTGGAGGTATTTTGTCAGCATCAGATGGAATATTGTACAAGTGCATGAATATACTCACAGGCACACATGCGTAAACACATACAGGCATTTAAGATTGAAGTTGCTCCATAATCTGGACTAATCACAATATCACACCACCTCCTGCTTCACTCCAATGAGGAAGATGGAACAGGAGGGAAGAAGGACAAGGATGAACAACATTATAGGGACCCCAACAAATAAATTGTCTCCAAAAATGACATCCTTTTGATATTTTACTTCTCTCTTCTTCAGCATGAATTTCCCTCATCTCACTGACTTAGGAGAAGCATGAACCTTTCAGCACCCTCTGTTCTTCAATAAGCATAGAAAGGTTTTCTTTTTCAATTGCCTTAGCACTGCCCTTTACTTGCAGTCCAGAGGTTTGTTACATTTCTTACATCTTAAAAATATTTAATGCCTTTTGACATCCTTGCCAAAAAAAATCTCAGCTGATTAGTCATCTCATGTTTTTGTATCATGGCCATTATTCAAAGCTTTTCCTAATTTGCTAAATGGGCCAAAATGGACATGCATATCATCCCACTGATGGCAATGAGGTATTCAGAAGAGTGCACACTGCAGGTGTCACACTGAATCATTCATATCAACTCAAAACACAGGAGGTGGCATTGCCCAGAAAACACATTACTCATTTAGAGCTAACTTAGACTCTGATGCCCACTTGCCAAGCTGTTTAAATATTCACACCTAATCAGAGATTCCCCAAGCTGTTTACATGTTCACTCCCAATGAGGGGACAGAAGCCAAGTTTCGCTACAGCTCACACATTACACGCCGGAGTCCTCTTGCCTGCCTTTTCTTTGGGTTCATGCTTGCTTCATGGACTATCAGTAGTCTTTCTGCAATAGGAAGGATGGAGTGTGACCCCATACCAGTCTAGAGAAAAAACTGGGAAATGGGAGGGGGCTGTCACTTCCTCAGGATGTGGAGGAAACTGAATCAGATCTTCCACTTCCCAGGCAAGTGCTTTCCCCCAGGTCTTCAGAACAACATGGCCACTGCCTTTCCCTCTTCCCTTATAGACCTGGGAGTGCTCAAACCACTTCTAGCAAATCAAGATAAAAGCCCTGAACTGATTCATTTAACCACATACTGAGGCCCCATCATCTGTGGCAATGCCCTTAAAGGTATCCAAATAACTTTTGGGTCTAAAATAAGTGTTGGAGCACCTACACAGTCCAGGCAGGCTTTACATTAATTGGCTAGGGAATTCTAGTTCCTTAAACTGGGCTTGTGAAGAAATATTGGTGCCTGAATTGTGAGTCTGCCATTAATTTCCCTGACTTCATCCACATGCTGTGCAAAAGTATGAGCTGGAGCATATACTAAAATCCAGACCCAGAAATGGTTTTGAGGTAACACTTGGGGAATTCTAGAAGAGAAGGTTGGAAACCATTAGGAAAATGCATCTGCAACACGAAACATATGACCTTTTTCTTTCATGGATCCCAGCTAGGGTGAGAGCCTCAGCGTGCTCCAGCTGTGCTGTGGGGGTCAGTGAAGAGGCAGTGTCTCCATCATTAATGCTAATAGCTGGTTCACTTTCACAGAAAGCTGAAAGTAGCCACAAAGTCGACTATCTCAAGATAATTTTCTAGAACTTCTGTAATTTAGCACTTGCCTCAAAGTAAATGCTAATACAGCTTTCTGTGCTTATATCCCTTCCTAATTTCTAAAGGCAGATTATAACAGTTTCTCTAACAAAACCCTTGTATCAAGAAGTCACACAGTTACACCAGTTTCTAGATAGGGTAATGTAATTGCACTAATACCAAATCTGAGGCAAAGATGTTAAGACTAAGGAGCCTTAGTTATTGACACTAACATTCCTTTCTTACCTCCTTGCAGTTTATAACCTGAGATTAAAAGCCAAGATTGGATGAAGGTTCAGAATGTCCTGGCTCTCCTTAATCTAGGTCTTCTTAACATTCTCAATTAACAAATATTTCTATGTGGGATCTTCACTTTCCTTTCTGTAAACTCCCTGAAACTAAATACAGGGTATCCCCTTTTTCTTGTCTGTATTATATGAAATTATGGAAGGCAAATGTTTTCTTGATGGCAAAGTTGTTTGGTTTGCTTGGTTTTGTTGGTTTTTTTTTAATTGCATCTCAATAGAGCAGCTGAAGAAGTAGTGAATAAGACAAAGTGAATGGGACAAAAAGAAGGATAAAGATCTGGAAGCCAGTCTGGCTTTCATTAGCAGTTTCAACTGAAAAAATCTTTCCAGATATTTTTCAATTTCATTAGATCACATTTTATCTTGGAAAGTATTCTTCAGATCATTTCAGTCCATTCCTAATCAGAACAAAATAGTTAATGGGTAATTTTTCAATTGTTCTTTAAAAAGATCTGGAAATCTAACAGCTAGTAAATTTGGAATTCTATTAAAAATTAAATAGTTTCTTTTTTTACTGTTTAACAAATACTGTACTAGTATTTTCCCATTTTTAATGACTCAGTGCTTGCAGAACATCGTATTTCATAACAAGAAGAAAATTCAGTGTAGATAAGACTGACTCACAGTGTTTTAACCTCCTCTGCAAGGTAATTAAACAAGCTTTAATGTCTTAGACATGGAGACTTTTCCAAGATAATGTGCTAAAAGCAAAGGATTTTGCCTGTGTACTCCCTAAATCACAAGGTTTTGAATTCACTCAGAGAAGGACTGGAAACAGAATGAGAATATTTAAATGTAATTCTGTGAAGACTATATATAATTATACATCATTTCATTTCCATCAAGCCTTATACCCTTATATATGTATATATATATATATTTCTTATATCCTTGCCATGTACAGTTCTGTTTAGGCCAACCACCATTAGAAAACTAGTTAATAGGTGTGAGCTATGTACATTATGTTGAATTTTTAATGTCTAAATTAGAATGCACTACTCCCAAAGAGCAATAAAAATGTCTACATCTTAGGGGCATTTTAATATTTGCATTTGGAAAATATTCCTCTCTTCACAGCTGTTACCCTGCCAGAAAAACAACACACAAGCACAGCCAGAAACTTGGAGTGGAAAGGAGCTATTTATTTCCTTGCCACAGTCCAAGGTGCTTTCAGGATTGCGGAATACAGTTTCCTGTTTTTTAGACTGTTCTTAAAAGTGGACCATTGGGGAAGCAGCTTATTCCAAAAGTTACAATAACTTCTAAGTGATCTTGTTGATTTCCCTAAATTAGGCCTGGTTCATGTCACTGTGGCCCAGTTTCTTTGATATTTTATTAAACAACACAAAGTAACGCAATGCATGTTGAAGTATGGATGCAGCCGTACTGCTGATATGCAATACTGGCAACAACTTCAGGTTTTGAAGTCTTTGGAGTGATAAGTGCAACTTCAGGTGGCATTTGAGACAGAAGTGGGTGTCCAAACACGTCTTCATCTTTTTCATTGCTCTATGCCATGCCAAGAAAGCAGAATTTCTTGACAGGTGCCTTACTGCAGCACAACTTTCAGTAGACTATCGGCAAGCTCTTGGAAGCCAAGCAATTTATGATGTACTAGGGCTTCATTGATAGCCCTTTAATTTATTCATTGCCTTTTAGGTGCTTATATGAAGCAGCTTCTCAAAATATCTCTCAGTAAATTTAAGGATTTCTGAAAACTTACAATGCACAGGTCCCTTTGAAATGAACTCAAGAAAAACTTGAATGTGTTGCTTTATTGCAGTGTTTTAAGCAATTTTTTTCTGCAGTCAAGTACACATATTGGAAGAATCCTAAATTATTAACCGATATTTATCCTCATAGTCAATATTCTGGTCTCTTCAAATGTAACACAGAGCTATTATATCCCTTTCCACATTGTTTACACAAGCATTTTGTTACTCTATATTATAGACATGCCCAAGGCTGAGGTTTCTGCTGGTGGAGAAAAATAAAATTTGGTTTCTGCACTAAAACAGCCCACACATTTACAGGACTACAGACTTCGGATTTTTTCATGTACTATGCAATTCAGGGCTGAGTATAGCTCCAGATGGGAGCTGGTAAGCCTCTTCTTGATATTTTTCCACCTAGCTGCTTTATTTGTGGTGTCACATAGCTGCTGTCATGCTTGCAGGATGACATTCTTGCAGGCTCAGCACTACAGCTGGACTATAGCCCATCTTTCTTTGTGTAACTTGCACCTGAATTAGATTTTGAATTCTTATGACTTCATCACTGCCCAAAATTCACATAACTTCAATTGCAGCATGTCTAATCATTAATAATGACAGTTACAGTAAATAAAAATCTACGTATTGTTTAGCGGATTAAATTACACAAATTATCTTGAATAATGGTCAGGTTTAAATCTCTCTAGACCCAGGGGAATATCTGCTCTGAAAGATTTACTGGTGAATTAGTTTGATTCCTGTGTTTGAGACACTCTTTCATGTCTTTATCTAGAAATCATTCACAGAAATGTGTTTATTCACTAGGTTAGCATTTATTTGGAATGTAAGTATTTTAAGACCAAACAGGGACTGCTAATAGGATGTAGTATTTTTGAAAATACAATCCAGTGAAAGATGTTCTTGAAAGATCTTGGCTTGCCTCTTCTACTCTTCAAGATGTGTGAATCCATGCGCAATTCAAGTTTTACCTTTCGTGAAGGATCTTTTAACTTTTAAGGAATTAATAAAGTTAGCAGATTGTGAAAAACTGCAGAGCAAAAACTCACCAAATGACAGTGTTTTCAACTATTTTTCATACTGTGTTGCTTCATTCTGCTAATCCTCATTATCCCATGGACATATGAAGACAGTGCTGTCCCTGCAGAGATTTGCTTGTCCTGCTTTCTCTGCTAACTTGTGCAAGCTTAGCATGCACAGGCCTGAGGAACAAAGGCTGTCTTTCTATTGACAGATCCAGAATCAGAGTGCAGAATGGGACTCTAAAAAGGGTGATCAAAACATGACAGTCAGAATTTCTTATGTTAACTACTTCTCTTAAAAAGACTACATACAGTCTGCATTCATAAACACAGAAATATACATTGGTAGGAAAAAAGTTTACTGTAGCAATGTCTGTATGTAGGAAAAGTGCACAGTGCTGAAGAGTTCAGTGTATAGAACAAGAAAAACTTGACAAATTCACCATTAAAATGAATTCATGAGGAAATTGCTGATTGAACAGCTGCTCTGCTTTAGCTGCTATCAAACTGGAAATAATTCTACAGTTACCTATATAAATTTGAACTATATTCTTGTCTGCTTTCAAGCATGGATTTTCTAATCACGCAAACTGATGAAGAAATCTGTCTAATCAGTGATGCCACGCAAGATTTTACAGTAACTACTGTGGAAGATATATTTCCGTATAGATACTAGTACTCGTCATTAATACACAACACAGATTTCAATTTCTTTAATAATACTCTTTATTATTATTATTATTATTATTATTATTATTATTATTATTATTACTGTTGGTTTTGTTATAAGTGTAATTATGTTCTGAAAATATCATCCTAAGTGTTTCTCATCCCACTTGCAGTAAAAATGGGATTCTACTGCTGGATTGATTCTTAAAATGAGAAAACAATGATGTTACTAAGGAAAAAGTAAAAAATAAAAAAAACACCATGGTGTCATGAATAATAGAATATATATAATATAATAATTCTTTTTATAAGAAAATCAATTTTTTTTTCTTATTTTATCAATCTGTAGTTTTATAATAATAGTCTACACATCACATATTCTGAGGAAATGATAGAACTTCCTGTTCTCTCGCATCTGGAACATTAGTAACCTCAATCTCCAAAAAAATAGAGGCTAAATAATTTACCACGCTGTTTATTTCAAAGACCTCCTTCCAGAATTAAAGGAAATCTATTTGCATGTTTCTAAAGGCATTGTTCCTTCAGTCTGTGATGTTCATCAGTCAGGTTTGCTGCTTTTGTTTTTGTAATCTAAATAAATATAGTTCAATGGTTTGGAACTCCATGGCTATCCCAGTGGATTCCTCTATATCTATTGTGTAAGGCAAAACTAGGGGAAGCAAACGATGACTAATTTTATGAACACAAGATGATAGAAGCAAGTGGAACCCTCTACATTCTGCTACAATCTGCCACTTTGTAACACTTTTGTTTAGTCTTATGATCCAATAGCTTCTGAATCTCTCACAGATAAGTTTGTATTTTCCATTTTCACTGGTAGTTTCTACAATTTTCTTTAACTCATTAATTTATTAGGTATTGCTAGAAATTTGATAAAACACCTCTCATTTACTTGTGGTTGGTATTTGCACACAGGCATCTACCAAAAAATAACTCCTGGTTGTAAATTTACACCTAGATTTTAATAATTTGTTCATAAAATCATGGCCTAAATAAGAAACAAGTGTTGAGGTAAGGGAGAAACAACCACTGAGAAACACCAGTTGAAAAGTGAAAGCCAACAGAAATGCAGCACAATATGTCAACAGAAGGTGTTATAATTCAATTACAATTATAATTCTGATAAAGTCTTTTAAAAATATTTGTAAGTTTGGAAGAGTTCTGCAAAGGAACTACAGCTTAACTAAAGTGAGCTTTACCAATTTCTGCGTAGTCGTTACTTGTTAATGGTTTTCACAGTAAAGCAAATTTTTAAGAATGTTTGTACCTTGAGCAGGGCTTTACAGGAATGAGATTTACCGTTTGGTGGAAAAATCATATAAAATGCATTTAAAAGCATAAACAAAATATTAACATTTCCTGTTATTTCCCATGAATCAGGATGTTTCTGCATATCCTAATAAAATACTATTAAAATTCCTTTATACTTGCTGTAAGTAAAATGTAGGAAAAAAAAGATAATTTGGTTGATGCAATCTGAATTGTGAGCCAAGCCCCCAGCTGCTCTTCCATTGAAATCAAGGTGTCTCTGGGCAGGATCACACTGTGTACACTGCAGGACTGAGCCTAAGACTATGCACACAAAACCATGAAGGACAACGCATAAATGAAACCAGCTCTCCAACAGCTGGGTTTTATTCTGAGCCTGTCCCTTACACTGTCTACAGTAAGGAGAGATAAATTGGCTCCTAAGGGTATCATAGCCTAACTATAAAACACACACCTGGAATAACCAGCCAAATCTTCTGAAGAGCCTCTATTTCTGCTAACCATTGAAGTACTAACTTAGGCTGCCTAAATTATAGAATTTCCACTTTCACAATAGGCAAATTGGGAAGAGATAAATATTTAATTATTATGTTTTATTATTGAATGGAAATTTTACCCTATCTTTTTGTTTGCAGTGGCTGTGTACATTTAAATATGTAGCTGCTGCCACCAAGAGAAGCTCAGAGTTTCACAATACCACTGGAAACAATTCTTTAGGGATTTCCAGATGATATCTGGAGTTCATTGCCATCCTGAAAACCATGTTTGGAAGAAGATGTTCACAGACCCTTTGGGAACTCCTTCTTACAGTGTTGCCTAATGCAATATTTGTAGTTCATGGGAACTTTTTATTTACAATTAACATATGAAATGTGGTAGCACTGAGCCCCTTTGATCATCATGGATTAAAAGCCATCATCAAAGTAGACACTGTGTTTCAGCTTATAGAGGAAAGGTTTGGAAGACAAAGGGCAAAGTTTGAATTGTCCTTAAAATTGTGTAGAACGCCAGTGTACAGTGAATGAGAAGGGTGGAACCATTTCCTTGAGTAAATTCATGATTTAGCCACTGAACTTTGGACACTGAGAAGCTCTGAGACCTAAGAGCACAAAAGTGGCAGCAGAAATAGTTAAGATGGGAAGTGATTAAGTCATGAACAATGAGAGGTTGGAAAATAGTGCAATAGGCCATTGGGAAATAATGATTACGGTGTCAGCACTGAACTGCCAAATGTGTTTTCTACTGACTGAAGTAGGACCCAGGATTTCTTCATTACAATGCAAGACATTGATAAAAATGCAGTATTTTTGTCAATCATTTAATAAAATCTAAATAAAGGGGCATTACCACCCACCCTCTTGCTGGAAACATTTGTGCTATACGTGGTCATGGAAAGCAGCACATCAGTGCTGGATCAATCAGAGGCCCATGTTCCTCAAAGCAATTTTCCTTGTGTGTAGTGAAGTGCTGCCCAAATGGTGAACACAAAACAGGATAGTGTGCCTTAGCAACACGCTTCAGGACGAAGAAACATACTGAAAGTTTACTGTTAAATCAACACAATATTTTTAGAGAAAGGGGGATCACTCAAGGGAACCTTTCTCAAGACTGAAGCTTGTGCAATCTAAAACTTGGAAAGAGGTTCTGACTGAGCAATCTGTTGACCTTTCTGAGATATGCTCTTGGTAAATTCTTGTGTACCAAAGGTACTGGAGCTGATTTACTGTGAAGCAAGGCAACGTCTGCTCAAGAGACACCCAAATTTCATGAAGAATGTGAATTTGCTATTTTTACAGGACCCTAAGAAAGTTACACACACATCTCATATTGTACAACCCTAAGGCTCTTTCCTATCCAACTATTAAAAATATTCCATAGATACAAATTAGCATTATGGATGCTATAATGTTACCAGTGTTCAATCAGTGAACATCTTCTAGGCAAAATGTTAAATTAAACATATGCTTATAGGGAATGTTGGGTCTGGAGGGATATCCCTGTCATAGTTCTCCAGCTGCGCTAAAAGTCATTTCATGAAGACAGACACACACTCTACAATAAAAGCATTGTAAAAAGCTTTCTCTTTTCTCCTGTAAATGGAGTTTATCTTTCATTTTCTCATTAGAAGACAATTTTAAGCCACTGTTCACATGCTAAGATTCACTAGTTCAGTATTTTACTTTAATGTTGTCATCTCAATAAAAATATTCTCAGATGTGACTACAAGCCTTCTTAGAGAATATGATATATGCCACCACTTGAAAATACTTTCCTATTATTCAGGTGTCTCTAAATAAAATTTTGCCTGGTAAAAGCAGGTTCTTTAGAATAGATAGCACCACTTAAGCACAGCCATGGCTTTTACGGTAAATCCATATAGTTCCATCACAGGACATTTCACGAAGCCATGCACTTTTTCTTCTGAATTTTAACACAAGTATATTACATTAAATTTACAGGGAATAGTCCCTGGTTTCACTTAAGTGCAAGAACTGTAATTCAAACCACCTCTCTTGCTGTTCCCTATAGAGGATGGAAACATCTTCACTGTCTGCATCAGCACTGCCCCCCATGTCAGTCCTGTCGTGTCCAGATCACGAGGGTTATGGCTCATCCATGGGTGCAAGAAGGACTTCAAAGCTGCAGAATCCACACACCCAGGCCCCACTCAGGAGGATGCTGTGGCTGCCCTGTCCCCCCCATCACAGTGCTGCTCCCACAGGAAGGCAGCCTACCTAAGCTGGCTAGATGGGTGTTGCAGCACATTCCTGAGAGATCCGAGATATAAAACACATAAACAGGCAGTATAGCCTTTATTCTGTTCTCAGTTACCCAGACATTAAACAACACCCAGACTCCTATTGTGCAGGAATTGTATCTTGATGGGTAGAAGAACAAAGAAATGTGTCAAAACATACAAGAATACTTCTCCTGACATGTTCACATTTTTCAGAGTGTTAATTAAATAAGCTCAGGTGGCTTTCACTGATTGTTTACCCTTGAGGTTTTCATTGGCTTAATATTCCATAAACCCAACTACACAAGCTATTCATTCACAGATTTTTTTAAATGGGTGTGCTTTGTTTCAAGGTACAGATGTTAGTATAACAAAATACTAACAGATCTCTCAGTATGAATAAACAGGAATACATGTTTATTCACGATACAGAGAATTGTGTAGGGTGTTCTCCTCATTAAAATGGTAAACTGAGCCAAATTTAATTACAGCTTGAAAGCCAAAGGGAAGTATGTTACTATCTTATCCTGAAGGACACGAGGTAATTTAAAAAAACAGTGGCATGCCACTGTTGATAAGGTAAACAGAAATACAAAATCAGAGTAGGCACTAGTATTTGGCATGCTTCATACCTATAGAAATCCATTTCCATTTCCAGTGATGATTTGCTGGCTTGGCTACTCAAGAGAAAAAAAAAGATAGGTCACTTTTTAAACGGCACACTTCACATATCTCCACATTATAATACTGGAAAACAAAATGAAACACATATAATATACTTTTTTACTGTGAGACAAACGGGTTCTCGATTGATGTTCGGCAAATGAAGCAGAGGGAAAGCCCTTGTAAAGACAATTACGTTTTCTTCCTTCTAACAAGGAATTAGGAACAATAAACTTTCACTCTTTCCTTGCATGGTGACAAAAGGCTGTAAAACACGATACTAAGAAACTGGCCAAGAGGAAATCTTGGCACCCAGGTGTAAAAGTCATAGTACTGACAACTCTGCCAATACTGTGAAAGGCAGCATTTTGAACGCGTATTTGGCTTGGTTCATTTTTTTATCATCATTTTTTCTGAAGATGTTTAAATAGGAGCTGAGCATAATTTGCCTCCCTTGTTTTTTAGCAGGAAGACAAATTCCCAGTCTAAGCAAATACTCCTGCTAAATTTTTTTTAAAAAGTACAGTAAGCTGCCTCTGTAAGTGAGAATAATGCACTCTATTATTAAAATACTTTTGTCACCTTGCTTCTCCTATTCATTTATTCTCACCCAAAAATATTATTCTCTGGCTTAGCTGAGCTGGTATATATCCAGCTAAAATATCCACAATTTGCAAAGTAGATACCCTTGCAGTCAGTATATATTAATAGCTCAGGGACTAGAACAGTTTGCATTGCTGCCTACCTTTGCACAATGCCACTGTGGTTAGCAGAACCACTCTATAAATAAGCTGTGGGTTCTGTGTTCTCAGCTTTTTCAGACTCAGGAGGCTGGAAATTAAAGCCTGAAAATCACAGGGAAGTACACTATCCAGCCAACAGAGGGGAAGAAGCAGGATATTGTGGTTTTTACTGGCACACAAGACAAATAGTCTTGCTGTTACCAACTCGCTGAAATTTTTGAAAAGACCTAGTTTTATTGAAAGTACAGAAGATGATGATTTTTTACCCAAAATGGCTCAGCCAAATAAAAGGAACTGGAGTTAACAAGAAACCAATACCCAAGAAGCCTGTGAATACAGCAATCTATCAAACCCCACATAAAACAAACCTTAGGTGTGAATGGTGTCACACAACCACATGAAAAAAATGACAAACATTTTTACATTCCACAAAATGACACTTTAACCCCACCATTAAAAAAAGGGCTCCCTTAAACAAGTGGAAAGGAACCAGAAACCACAATAGCCACCCCTGAGTCTGCCACTCTGTTCTCCTGGCAGTGGCTGAACCTTTCTCTTAAGTTCCTGGAGTTAACCCTAACTAATAACTGTGCTGCGGGTCAGCACTGGACGAGCTCCCATCAAACAATATTTACATCTCTCTTACCTGGTCATACACTGTTAAATTTGATCTATTGGCATACCCAAAATAATTACCTGCCTGTCACTAAAGTGTGCAGCGCATTTCTAGAATCATAAAAGGGCTTCTATTGTGGTTGCAAAGCTGAGCTGGTAGATGGAGTCAGTAGACAGAGAGACCGCCTTTCCTGAATGAATGGGCTGAGTTCTCAATCTTGAATTCTGATCTGTGAATGGAATTGAAATGCTTAACCAACCACCCAGACAGATGTTAGCATAACTGTTATCTAACCTGAGCTCTACTTTCAGAGCTCCTTAAAAACCACCAGTATCCCTTTGCTGTGAGAATGGTTAGTAGCAAGGGAACTGAACTTTGATAGATCACTAATTCCAAAGTCCATATACTAGAGTATTAACCTAGGTGGTCGCAGTCAGGCACATTTTGATGCAAAAAAATGCTTAATGCCTTTTTCCTTTCTCCTACTGTCCAAAACCAGAATTCAGGGAGAGATGTTTCCCTTGTAATGCCAGACTTCACCACTGCCCTGTGCCCAGCAACCACCTGGGCTTGAGTTTCTGCTTTAGTTACTATACATGTGTCCCTGGCTCTTCTCCATTCAGATTGTGAAGAGGTGCTGTGCAGGAACAGGTAATTGTTGTGCTGGCAGACTGACATCCTGCTTTGAAAGTCAGTGTGTATATCAAGAACCTTAAACATTTATTTTAACAGCTTATTTTCACTACCAAACTCTTAGACCATTAACAGAGGAACAAATACTGTTTCAGTAGTTAACGTCAATCACTGCATCACACAACTAATAAACTAAATAAATAAAATAAAAAAGCCTTTACCATGTGGTAAAGGCTTTACCATCTCTACTTTGTTATCTTTCAAATCCTCCTCACAGAGAAATCAGATCAAATAAGTCTGTCTTGCTTACAAAGAATAGGGATAGGTGCTCTTAGCCTTTCAACGTCTCCATTCCTCAGGTTTTCAAAAGACTGAGCCACCCTGATTTCCACCTGCAAAAGGTCACCCCCAGAATGCAAACAATTTCTTTGTGCTGAATCTCTCTTCTTTCCCTGAACTTGAGTTGACATGAAGTATTTGGCTTAGCTATGCACAGACTCCAAAGGCCAAGCCCCCTTCTCTCTGCCAAGCATGCTGAGATAAAAACACAGATAAGATTCATAGTTCCTGTAACTTCTGTACCTGGGAAACATAAAACTTGGGCAGCACTCAACTTATTTTGGACATTGTGTGTAAAAGCCACTAGAGACAGAGCACACAAGTGGCAAAACTGATCTCCACTGAGATTGTGTTCTATAAATTCCTGATGTAGAGGTTATTAGTGGAGGTTAGTATAATGCTCAAAGTGAAAAAAACAATGAGGCTTTGAAGGCTTTTTGCCTTCCCTGTCTTTCATTCTTGCCCATTTTCTACCACTACAGCCTGAGTTGTGCTGTTTACCTTCTTTTGTTACACTGTCAGTTTTCTTGCAGCCATCAGGACTTGGATGCCCACAGCACAGATGCTGCCAGGGCTGATAAGAGAGAGTGAGTTTATTGGTGGGAAGAATGGCACAGCCAGCACTGTACTCTTCTGATTCTTTATTTGTTAGTCATAGTTTGCGGATATTACAGGGACAATAACTTTGCAACATCTTCAAACATTGCATACAGAGAAGGCATGTGGCACTTCTCTGCAAACCAGGAATGTTTGGGCACTGTTACCCACTGCCCAACTGGCTTGTACAGAGCACTTACTAAGCAGCAAATTATTTTGGCTATTAAGGGCATACTTATTACAAAAACATACTTTTGTTAATCATGTCAGGCTTCAGCTCTGTTCCTGAATTTTCTTTAGTTTTCTGCCCACCACCCACTCCTTGGTGAGCTCTGGGTAAATGCTCTCATTGTCTATTGTTAATCATTCTTGCCTACATGATGACAGCTGCTTTTTGATCAGTGTCTGAACAAAACCACTTTTTCTGGATGGGTCATGAAATAGGATGGAATTTATGAGGCATCTTTCTCCAGATTATATTGCCCTCAGCTATGTTCTGTAAGAGACACTCTGTAGTACTGTGTAAACACATTCTCTTTCATGTCACAGTGATCTGGAAATAATGTCTCTGAATGGAACAAAATGGAGAGAAAAGACGTTTTCTCACAGGCCTGTCTCAAAATGCTTTTTTAAAAAAATCAGAATAATCCCCTGTACAACAGGTAAAAGTGAACTTCTATTCCTTCTGACACCTATTAGAGGGACAGTTAGACTGCACAGCCCTTGTTCTGCAAGGGCATTCTTATTTATTTTTTAAAGATCCCTCCTTGTCAGCCTCTCACAAGAAGTCTTCCAAGGCAGACTGAGCATTTTCAACAAAATACGTCCCCGTCAATCTGCACAATTCCTAGCCCTAAGGGTTGCACTGCTATTTCTACTCTTAACAGTTCTGGGCAGGCTTGTACTTTATCCTGCACGCTTGTCATGGGTAGCAATGGATTCTTCCATGTCCCTTTACACATCAGCTTTCCTTCCAGCATTAACAACGATCATCATCGGCAACAACTCAGCACTGAAACCAGTCATCTGCTTCTTATCAATGGGATGGGCAGGCAGCAAGCTAGAAAAAGAGTGATGGCTTTTTTGATCCTACCCATACCATTGACCTGATCAACTGCAAATCAAGGAGTGGGCAAAATATATCTCTACTGAAGCAAGAGAAGAACCAGTAAACATCCTAGTATATTGTTTTTTCATGAGACTTTGTGGTGATCCCGAAGTTGAGTCTGCACCGTATATTCAAACTCACTGTGAAAATGCAGGTTGCATCCACTTCATCACATCCAACAGGCAGAGTCTAAAACAGCTTTCACACTTCTCAGAGCTTTTCCTACCAAATAGGCTGAACAGTGCTTTTCCTTATTACACATCAGTTCAAGAAGCAAAGGGTATATCAATGAAGTGGCTAAAAATATTTAATTTATCGTTCCTAAGAGTTTGGGTACTCATACAATGTCACTGTATGTGGACTATAAAATTAATTTGAGAGGAAGGAATTTGTCAGGAAGTTTTGCATTTTCATGATACAGCTGGAAGTGCTGTTTACAATATTGTGCAGCACATGCTAACCAGATTTTCAATGGTACACTGGGCACTTATAAAAGCAAATGAGCTCCCTGATATGCTTCATAGGGTTAATAAACATGAGCTTGTCAAAACTGCATTTCATTACCACACAAAAAAAATGGTAATGACGTACACCAATAAAGACAATAAAGCACAAAAAGCCCAGTTGTCTTGCCAGAAGTTATATAGAGAGAAAAACAACCCTGGTCTACCAGGTCTCAGTGTTCAGACAACCATAGTGATACTTCGGTATTTATGTCAGAAGGTCCTCAACAGATGTGTTTTCCAGTTTTTTACTTCTCTTTTACTAAAAGACTTGAATAAATTAGAAAGCTTACAATTAAAAGAGTTAAACAAATCTGAAATCTTCAGTTAAGGCACCAAAATAAACCTGGAGATGTTGAAATGGAAAACAGAATGAGTCACAATCCAAGAAATGCCTCGGGCTTGCCATTCTCTCAGTATATGCCAATATTCTCTAATAAACACGATATTCAAAAGTTCAGAGGGCCCAGCGTATGTTTTAGACAGTTACCAACATGAAAACAAAGTGTAGCTATATATGGACCTTTGTTGTCCTTGTGCTTCTTTGTCCATGCTTCCTGGGTGCTGCCTTAGAAAGGCCCCAGGAATATTCTCAGAGCATTTCTTGGCCCAGTATGTGCAGGATTTTCTAGGAACCAGAGCTCAGGTCGAAGGAACACTACCTCAAAGGGCAAGAGTGGGCTAAGTCTCAGGAGTGGCCTAGAATTCAGAGTATTGCCTGGGTTGTTTTACCATATATAGCCGGGATACAGTCATTTAAAAGCTTTGACATTCAAGTCTCTGATTTTGCCCTTATTCCCAGAGGGTCCACTGGAAAAGTTGGAGCTCTGACTTATTTCAGCAGCATTATCTACAGGTTTCTAACTGAAGGATAGAGGTCTTTACATGTAATTCTTTCTCAAAGAGAAAAAGAAGAGAGTAACAGAAAAGTCATTAAAAAACTATTAATAGCATCAATGAACGAATGTGAACACACAGGCACACACAAAATAACAGAGCTATAAATTGAAGCAGACTACAGAAAATAAAAGGGTCAGACCTTCAGCTGGTATAAAGAGAAGCACTGATTAATCTTAAAGCTATAATGAAAGAGAGAGCACACACTAACAAAATAGATGCATTGCTTGCAGTACAAATAAAACCGTTTTGAGCTGTTTTCACAAACACAGCAAGACAAAAAAAAAAGGGAGGTGAAAATCTATTTGTAGATTACTTTATTCCCTCTGTGCCTGACAGGAATTTTACATCCAGTTATAGCTGTCTAACTATCAAAAAGACCGAATGAGAAAATGGAAGGAGTCCAGAGAGTTCAGAAAACAGCAAAAATGACCAGAGAGTTGGAGAGACTGATACGTAGCGAGTGACTAAAATAGAACTGAATTTTTAAGATATTGGCTGTATGACAATTAAAGAGATACAGCAATCTACAGTCTGAAAGGCATGAATACAAAAAGAGAGGGACTTTTATTGGGAAAGAGAAAGGGAAACTGAATAATAAAAAAAAATGCATGCTGGATTTCCAAAGAAGACTGAACTAGTCTCTCAAGAATGTGTAACAGACCTGCTACTCTAGGACTAACAATATTCTCTTCTCCCAGACCTGTCTACAGTAAGCCTCTTAATTTTTTTTTTATTCCCGTTCTCATTAATTCATCTGCATATTTCAGTGTTCTTTACTACTAAGACAGAGTAGTAGCTAGCATTTTATTCAAGGATCATCTAGCTCTGGTCAAAAGTTTTTGAGAACAAACCAATCCTTAACTTATCCCTGTTGTCTGCTATGTCTCCTACCACTGCTACTACAAGCACAAACACTGAAGGAAAATTTAAGATGCCAGCATCACATACATATACTTGCTTTCAGCACATATTGAACTCACTGGCTGCTGCTGACTCTTTAGACAAGAGTTTCCCTATTCCCCCTGGATTTAATAAAAAGACAGACAGAAAGAGGAAGAGCACTTAGCCTTGGGAGGGAGTGGCCTGGAGGGAAAAACCCCAGAAGTAGCCAATTAACTGCAATTTGCTAGACTTTGGCTATTGAAAATGTACTTCCTGTCTAGAAAGTAACTTTGCCTTCTATCTGCTCTTATTTCCTCTTTGGATAACCTGGACAGAGCAAACCCTGTAATAGACATACATTCATACATATAATGTGCATATATATTACATATCCTTGTGCTGTAATACATGGACCAGTTGCACTGACACTACAGGGGCAGGTCAAGTCATACTAGAGAAGTCTTACAGAGAGAAGGAATGTAATCCAAGTGCACCTTCAAGAAAGGTACATTCTTCAACTACACTTCTTTGACTCAAAATAATTAGAAAAAGTATCAGTTGCTCACAGGGGCACTTGTCTTCCATTGTAACGTCTTCTCAGTGGAGTTTTCAAAGTAGGAATTTTTTTAATTGTATGCCCTTTGAAAAAGTATTCTGCAAATTCTACTTTTCTCAAAGGAGCATCCTTTTTCATAAAGGAAGGGCTTTACCTCAGAAATTACTTTATTTATCTAAAGAAGTCAAGACTCAAGCAAGCTATCAGACTATAAAAAGATAATAAAGTATAGTTTAAGGAAAAAAAACCCCAAACAATAGTGTTTGTGAAGCACTCCTTGGGCAAGTAAAAGTCAGACCCTTACAAGCCCCAAGTGTTGGAATGGTCGATGTCTTGGAAAAGAAAAACTCATCATTCTGTGTGCAGCTGACTTATACATATTTCTGGCTTTCCAATAAGCCATTTGAAACCTATACAATGAGTAAGAATGGAAAATATTTTTTTCTATATTTTAGGAACAGGAAATAAAAAGCTTTGTTGTCTAAGGTTGGATTACTTTATGGATGAGAATGTCCTAAACACCTCAGAAATTTTCTGGGTCGTTAATGCACTGAAAACAGACTAAAAATACATTCTTAGCAAAAGTAGTTTATCAGATCCTAATCCTTTTTTGTAAAGGAACTACAGAAAAGAATGACATCATTCAAGCATAACGTGTTCGGTACTCCCGTACACAAAGCAGAAAAGAGCAGAAACTGGTGAAAAGATCAAAGAGATTTTAATACAGAGGTCTTAAATAGCAAGTTGCAGAAAATACCTGGAAAACTTAGTGGCAGCAAACCCCTGAAGTGTGATTTAGAAATGCAAACTAAACAATTCTAGTCTAAATCTAGTGACTGTCACATTTTTCCAGCTGGATGGCTTTTATAAACAGACCTGAGAAGTATTTGATTCAGCTGCTGAATTGACAGAAATCTGCATCATCAGAAAAAAAAAAAAAATTATATGGGGTTTTTTTAATATCTAAAACACCTAAGCTTATGGTAACTATTGAAGAGTTGAGGAGTTTGATTTTTATCTTTCTAGAAGTCATCAGTCAATGACAGCACACTGCTTCACACCCTCAGTCATCACCCACTTCCCACCAGACACAGCTTCCTGCAAAGCAACACTTCCACAACAGAAGAAAGAATAAAACAACCATTAGCAGAGTCCTAATTAAAACAGAACATTCAGCAATCTCTAGAAAACATGGTGTGACCCAAGGTAAAGGACTCTCCATCACTGACAACAAATGACAGAATGTTTGCAACAAAAACCATCCAAGAAGAGTTACTGCTTTTACAATGATTTTTCATCAGAATCTGGTTTAACTTGGATGCTCATAGAGAAATCCCCTGGTCCTTCTTGCAGACCCCGCTAGCACCTGAGCTGTTTCCATATTTCTTCCACAATATCCCTTTTCCTTTTTCATTTCAGTGGGCAGAGAGCCCAAGTCCTGAAGTTCTGATGAACTTTCAGGTTTTGGTTTCATGCTACACTGAAGCATAATGCCTTTTTTTCCTCTGCTTATATAAGCAAATAAACAGCCATAAACACTGGGGGTACACATTTTAACAAGCTATCATCAGTCAGCTGAACAGTAGCAGCTGTTGGACCACCATGCTGCAAGGCTAAAGCAGATGGTTCTGCTCCCCAGCTCTGGCAGGGCTGGGGCAGGAACAGGCTCAGGAGTTGCCATTCAGCACTGAGTAGCTCTCCATACCCTACATCCCTGTCTCAACCTTTTATAATGTGCAGCTGGCCCACTTAGCAGGAACTTCCTTAGGGTGTCTTATAATCTTTAACATGCTTAAACACACAGGAAACATTGATTATATCAGTCCCTGTACTGCTGTAAACATTGAAATGGCCAGCAGGACTAGGGAAGTGATTGTCCTCCTGTATTCAGCACTGGCAAGGCCACACCTCAGTTCTGTGTCCAGTTCTGGGCCCCTCACTACAAGAAGGCCATTGAGGTGCTGGAAGAGGTCCAAAGAAGGACAAAAAAGTTGGTGAAGGGTCTTGAGAGTAAGACCTACGAGGAGCAGCTGAGGGATTTTGGGTCATTTAGCCTGAAAAAATGAAGGCTCAGGGAGACCTTATCACTCCCTGCAACCACCTGAAAGGAGGCTGTGGCCAGGTGGGAGTCAGCCTTTTCTCCCAGGCAACCAGAGACAGGACAAGAGGAAACGGCCTCAAGCTGCACCAAGGGAGGTTCACATTTCACATTGAAAATCAGGAAGAATTTCTTCCCGGAAAATCTGGTCCAGCATTGGAACAGGCTACTCAGGGAGGTGGTGGAATTACCATGTTGGAAGAAATGACTGGATGTGGCACTTAGTGCTATAGTGTAGTTGATGTGGTGGTGTTCGGTCAAAGGCTGGACTCGATCTTCGATGTCTTTTCCAACCTTAATGATTCTATGATCCTGTGAATTAATACTGTCAGCCTCCAAATCCCAGCCTGGGATCTTTTCACTAGATCATCCCTTATTTCAGCATTCAAATCTGAGTCTCAGTGAATCACTGTGAGTTTTACCCTGTAACATATTGCTGACATATTAATAACAGCGCTGATGACACATCCTATAAACTGCTGGTAGAAGCACAATTTTTAAAAAGATGAAAGCACACAAGAAGAATGAATTACGAAAACACTAAATGAATTACTAAAAATATTTCCAAGCGTCTATTGATAGGAAAAAAACCCAAAAAAGAAGTATCTAAAAATGTCTGAGCCCAGCCCCTTTGCTCTTCCCTGTGCTCTCCATCTGCTCACAAGGAACCATATTCCCACTGCCAGTATTAAGCAGCAAACTCTCTCATCCCTCAGTGGAGACTATTTGAGCACTATTAAATCATCAAAACAGCAACTCAGGAGACCTCAAGGGAGTACTTTCTTTCTTCCTTTCTCATATTAGAAATCAGAGGCTATGCTGAAAGCTGCTATAAACATCTCTATTACCACTAACTTAACATGACTAAAAGAGATCCAGAAAGTCCTAAAATCATTTCCACAACTGGTTTTTGGCCTGAACATATTTATCATGTCACCTCCACTCTGACTCTCAAAGCTGCTTTCACCTCAACACATACAAAACCAATCTTCATAGAAGCATTTGGCTAAATTTAGCAGCATTGGATATAATTCAGCTAATTAAATATAAATATTTAGCCATGGCTTACATTTATTTGCATTGATTGGCCACTGAAAACAGTGAATTTTACACTCCACAGGACAAAAAATGACAAGAAAAGTAACAGAGCACAAGGGAGTTTCCATACACAGAGACAGGATCTCATTATCCTTTTTAATGGAACAAGTCAAAGGTCACTGCTTCAGTGGTGACAAGGTAGCATACATATAATGCACAAACTTTTTCCAAAAGTCTCCCATCAGGTTTTCCTACGCACCCTCCCCAAACATGCAATTTATTTGATCTTTCTTTTTTTTTTGCTTATACAAATGGGGCTATATAAAGGCAATGCGTTAGCATTTGCAGTTTAAACCTCTCTATATGTATCAAATCTGAATATTTAAATTGCCCACTGTGTAAATAAGAAAATGTGGGTTCTAATCGATATCTGCAAGGTGCTTCAGGTTTGTCTTCATTTTAACACATCTCACATATCCCTGAATGCCACACAAATTTCTCAGTTCTCTACACCTGCTTCCTCCATGTGGATTTACATCCAGGCATAAATTTATCAGAAGGAAAATGGGGAAAAGAGGCTGCAACTTGTCCACTAACACTCCCTGGTTCACTTCTTGAAATCTCCACTGTGCAGCTGCCTCTCCCCCCCACCCATGCTGCATGGCCAGGGGACTGCTGCAGCCACTGTTTTTACACCTTGTTCCTAATGGAAACAAATATTGAGAGCCCATTTGACTTTTTCGTGTCCCAGTATACTGCCTATCTGTGAAATGGTACTAACAAAAATTCCCCAGGTATGTCATAGAAATATGAGGGTAAAATAAAAGACTTTTTTCACAGCTCCTCTGAAGTCATTAAGTTTTTCAATACTGATCTTGAAAAGAAAATAAGATATTTGAAGTACATATCTGTTAAAACTCCCAGTGAAATTACAAGAGAAATCAATAGGACACCTTGTCATTTACCTCTTTGAAAATATGAAGTGTTATATGATAATCATTATGTGGTACTTTTAGATTAAATTACAAATACTTTTAAAAGGAAAAGAGAGAGAAAACAGGAAAAGGATACCTTGAGAGCTGAACTGATCCTGACAAGCAAAATAGAATGGATGAGGCCCAACTGGCCTCATAGACAATAGTCTGTGGTCTTGTTGCAAAGACAGAGGAGCTTTCTCAAATGCAAAGTAAAATTGTGAAAGCTTTTGCCAAAAGATATATAACTGACGTTCCTGCCAGGGTCAAGAAAGAGAGTTTTTATATGTATATAAAATGCTACAATAATCAAAGTAATGTTCAAAGCTTAAACAGGAACATCCTTTTAAAACAAATACAGACTTAAATGGACACCACATTTTTCAATAAAATTACACATTAGTTAGAGTCTAAATGTAACATTTTTTGTCAAGGACAGATATAAAAACTTTTTTGCCAAGATCTTTGCTCTCGAAAAATCTGTTTGTGAGCTGTTACCCCTTATACCGCACTTCACACCTCAGAGGACTTGCAGTGAACATGCAAGATGTATTTTCATAATCCTTCTCCAAACCAGTTCCTAAAAGTCCTTTTCCAATAATGTGTATGAAAACTGTAATAAAACTACTGAGCCTACCACAGCCTTACGTGCTTCTTAGGGTGCCCCATCTATACGTCTGCATCCATCGTTCATCCCTGGGCCTATACTTTTGATTACAAGCTTTTTGGGAGACTATTGGTTCAACAGTTGTGCACTCTGTACCATAATACATTCTGAGAGACTCTTCTAATACAAAGAATTCATAACAATGAACAATTTCACGCTTTCACTTGTTAAAAACATGGCAGCAAAAGATGTAATGGTTAGAAAATGGAGATCTATTTCTTCAACAGCTGATGTTACCTTCAACCAGAAGTTTAGCACATAAAGAACTACACCTGGGCCAAAGTGTGGAAACACATACACATACATATGCATTTCACGTCACATGATATAATTCCTTGGCTGTTACCACAAGAGATTAAAAAAAAAAGTATGTGCAAAGGTTATTAGAGAATATCAAGTAAGATTGGAGAAGTTTTGCACCCTGTTTATGGTCATTTTTCTCTACTCTTACTTTTGTACTTCAAAGTGTTCTGTCCAGCCATGCTGGCAGAAAGCTGAGCCTGGCGTCCCTGAGCAGGGATACTGGAAAAATCTCCCTTACTGAACATTGCATATACCTCCTTTTATTCTGTAAATTTGCCAGGGATTATAACTTGATGCTGCTCTGGCTTTTCCCTCAGCCTCACTTGGTAAGTCATACACAAATCATTTCCAAAATAACTAGCAGAGTTATTGAAAACAGCATGATTTAAGGGGTTCTTAATAACCAACATCCTCAGTCATATGCACACTTGAGCTTTTACTGTTGTAAATAGGCTTTTCATGAAAAATATTGTTCTTTCAGGAGCAATTGCATCACCACTTTATTTCAAATCCTCACAGATTACAAAGGTAAACTCTTGGTTTTCCATGGTGCTTTCGCCATGTTTATCAATTAATACAATAATAGATTTCAAAAGGCATATGGACATGAACAAGAAGGTGCTATTTGTTTTTTATAAATGGGGCTGATACTGCAAGCCCACTCCCCAGTGGCAGACTGGGATTTGGGAGATCTTTCCAGAAGAACCACTCCCTAGATTTTAGCAAAGCTGGAACTGAGCAACAAAGCTGCGGACTCACTGCTCCAGCTGGTTGGGTAGAGTGAGATGCATCAGGAATGGTTGGGAAATGGGCAGAGCTGTTCAAAAGCAGAGTCCTGGTTGTGCACACACACCTGATCCATGCTTCTAGAGAGGGGAGAGGTAGGAAGTAGTTGGTTCAAACCAGTATGGTCTGACTTCTGTAAATAAGGGGCTAGTTTGGGAGCCTGTGCTGGTGGCTCCTACCTTGCTTTTCAGCAGCACCAAATCCAAGTTTCTGTACCTAACCCAAGCAGCTATCAGAAACCTGATGAATGCCTTTGGGCTGCACTCAGGTCCCCATATCGATAGGCTAAAAAGTAACAGTTGCTGGACAGAAGCACCCTGAAGGGTGGGGCTGAACCTCGACTGTCAATTGTTTTTTTATTCTTCTCACTGATGGAGCAAAGAGTAATGGAGGGAGGCAGGAGGGGAGAGGGGATGCAGGGTAGAAATGTAGCTCATAAGTATGTCATCATGCTGTTTCTCTGCTTGCCTTTCAACCAATTGTAAACTCGTATTTGCAGGCTTTTAAGACCTAATGGATCCAAAATATTTACATGAGATCAGTATCACTAAACTCATCAGCATGGGAGAAAAAAAAATCATCAATACGAGTTACACATTGATGCAAAGCTTTTCTGCAGAAGTTTCCCACCAGAACAATGCAGTATGAACCAGAGCATTGTAATAGGTGATTTCCTACCCAAATTTTGTGTAGTTATTTTTATATCACTTTCTTGTGATCTTTTTTAAGTTTAAAGCTCTCTTTAACCTAATGTAGTGGTGAAAATTAAAGGAAGTTAAAACTAGCAGCTTCCTTTTTAATTTAACAGGCCTGGATGATTGATTAGTAATATCACTTCTCTCTGAGACTGACAGGTGACTGTGGTTATTGAATGCAGCACGAATGAACTCCTGGCAGCTCATGAGATCACTCTGCATGTCAATATTATCAGGTACCTTTAGCAGTCATTATAATAATTTAGACACTTTATACAGATCACTCTTAGGTTTAAAACACATTCTCAAATAAAATAGGAGAAATAATTTGTATGGACTGAAGCTAAAACCCAAAGAAGGCATGAAAATACTTGTAATGGCAGATGCAGTATTTTATTGCAGCAAAAGTTAGGCAGTTTAAGAGGCACGAGTCAAGTAAATCCCGCTGGAGTGTGACGGGCCGGTGGGGCGGGACACGGGAACCTCGGTGGGCAGTGGGACACACCTCTCGTCTCCCCTTCTTTCCCTCTTTTCCCTACGGCTGCAAAGGGGCCACAGGCACGGCCCAGTGCACAATCCCCTCCGCTTTTTGTTTCCGCTGCCTGTTGTTGCGATGCCACAAGCGCTGACAAAGGCCAGCCGGGCGTGAGGCCGCCGTGACAGCCGAGCACCGCAGATGAACGGGGAAACCGAGCGGGCCCGCGGGCCCCGGGCGGCCGGGGCAGTCCGCGGCAGGGCTGACCGCCCCCCGAGCGGCCGCCAGGGCGAGGGGCGGGCCGGCTGCCGGCGGGCGCCCACCCTGAGCCCGGCCCGCGGCTCCCCAGGGCTCGGCAGGGCTCCGGGCCGGCCCCGGGCGGCCCGCGGGGCGTGTCCCGGGCAGCCCCGCTCCGCCCCGGCCAGGCCCGGCGGGGCAGCGGCGGCGGACGGGGCACGGCCGGGCCGGAGCCGCGCAGCGGCGGCAGCGCCATGGGGCTGGAGACGGAGAAGGTGGACACCCGCATCTTCATGGACGACGACAACTTCCCGCGGAGCGGCGGCCCCACGCTGTCGGAGGCGGAGAAGTGCGTGGAGGACGAGCTGGACCGCGACCCGCACGGGCTGAACTCCCACCTGCAGGTGCGGGCCGGGCCGGGCCGGGCCGGGGGCGGGCGGGGCCGGGGCCGGGGCCGGGGCCGGGGCTCAGGTCCTCGGCGAGGGGGTCCCCGCTGGGCTCCCCGTGACGGCAGAGCCGCCTCTCGTTCCAGCTGGGGTTCGAGGATGTGATCGCCGAGCCCGAGCTCACCCACTCCTTCGACAAGGTCTGGATCTGCAGCCACGCTCTATTTGAGCTCAGCAAGTACGTGATCTACAAGGTCCTGACTCTGGTGCTCGCCATACCGCTGGCCCTGGTTGTGGGGATCGTCTTCGCGACGCTCAGCTGCCTCCACATCTGGTAAGCGCGTGCTGTGTCCGTCGGTGCCGGGGCTCTGCCGACAGCTCCGCAGGACTCGTCTGCTGTGGCACTCAGTACTGCCCAGCCAGCGATGGCTGACTTCACACCGGTACTCATATCAGCTAATATTAACTGCTTTATTTCTAAAGGGGGAGAAAAGGAAAAAATGTTTTCTCTGTAATTCAGGTCCCTGCCTTGGTTTTACCAGCAGTTTGTCATGACTGTGTAAGCTCCTTGGGGCAGAGAGCCTGTATTGCCACTTGGACAGCACCTACAGCAATGCATTCCAACCATGGCTGGCTTCTGGAGTGATAATAGTGACCAAATCAGTTTTTTTAAACTGAAGTGCAGAATTTGTTCAAACGTGTATTTTAAATGAATTATCTAGGCAGGAGTATTACCAATACCTGTAGTTATTACTAACTTATTAGCAACATTACCTCTTTCACTTATTTCCTCACAGACTGAAGAAAGCTTTTGAGGGCCCAGCTCACTCTGTGTTACTGCCATAAAATATAATGTCTGTGCCTTGCATCTGGTACATAGCTATCTCTAGATGCAATGCCCCAAAGCCTTTTCACTTAAGCAGGAAAAAACCCTGCTGAGCTTAGGAAAGCTGCTTCTGGCCATGGCACAAGTTCACAGACAAATACACTGGCTGTCCAAGTCACACCAAACCTGTGTACTTTATGCATAATATACTCACAAAATATCAGGAAGACCAGAAAGGGAGATGATGGTGGACAAGGAAGAAAGGTGGGGAGAATAATGAGGCTGAGGAAAGAACTGGCAATCCAAAAGGCTGCAGAGGAAGGGATGAATGCAGATTATTGACGTTATTTCTGCAAACCAGGATTTTCTGTATACATGAGTTTTGGGCAAAGTCTAATTTGACTTGGATAACACTGGAATCATTTTCCTTTTATTAAGGAAAACAGAATACAGAAACTGGAAGTGAACTCAAAACCCTAGATATACACTGGTTATCTGCACCTCTGGTGGCAATCTCATGGGTGCAGATTTCAGTTTTTGAAAGTGGAACGGAAGCTTGTGTTGATGAATTTGTCAAGCCACTTTGAAAACTGATTAAGTTGAATTTTGGAGCATAGCATTTGCATGATATCCAAAGGAGTTGCAGTGTAGTTTAGAGATGCCCACTTGCTACGTCTCTGGTTCCCAAATTGTTACAAACAAACAGTGCATAGGCATAGTGTTGCCCACATTTTTAGATCTGTCAGCTGTCACTGTGCCATAGTGTGCAGTGTGACTGCAAAAGGCTGTGGTGAGTATATATAGGTTTCCAGTGGTGAAATATCTATGGAAAGAATAATCAATCCAAATGCATTAAAATTGTAGTACCTTTTTTGTGCTTCAGAAGGATCTTGTATCTGAATTTCACAGACTGGATACAGAGACCAGGACTCAGAGGTCAGTTACTATTTATGCATGTAGTCCCTAGTGACTATCTCAGGAACTGTGGGTTCTCAGTACATGTGAAATAGTACTGTCTGATTGTAGCACTTCATTTGAAAAGTCTCTCTTGACTTTCTGTGAACACACTTGCTTCCCCAGTGAATTATTTTCTTTGCCCAGGTTTGTTGTCACTATAGAATTGATCTTTCGTTTTGATCTTCCTTGCACCTGGGATGGATGTGAAAGAATCACGTAACTCAGTAGTGCTATTTGCACCCCCTTGGACTCCATCCAGTGCTACCATCCAAAGGCAATACTGTCTCATCTTCCCACAAACTCAAGCTGGATTTGTTCCAACACAAAGGTGGAACACACTGAGACTGAGTTGGCATCTCTTCACCTCTTCATGTTCCAGATTTCATGGGAGGGAGGAGTTCAATGTTTCTGCATTTGAAAGGGTAGTGCAAAAGCAGTGCAGGTTTAGAGGTCCTAAACATAGGTTACTGGCTCCCTTGTAGGCCCATTGGGTCTAAAAAAAAAAGTAACTCCTTGTTTTGTACGTGAAAGAATGGGAATCCCATTATAACTCTGTCTTCATCTGTTTAAATGTCATGGGAAGACCCTGAGCAAACCCTCCCAGAAGGCTGCCACTCAGAGTCTCTGTGCTTCACTTTTATCATCCAAACCAGTGAGGCAATGATGTTGGTGTGTTGTAAGGGAGCTTTTCCTGAGGCTAAAGTCAGAGGTGTCTCAACAACTTTTGGGAGGTCCTCAAGCACAAAGTTCCATTGAGGTCACACATGTTGCAGTTTTGTCAGCATGTTAAAAATCCATATTAGGTCTAAATCAGCATTTCTCATGCTCAAGGGCACTTTGTGAATTGCCCCCATCATACCTGATAGTAAATGTTGTCTCTCACCCAAAAAAGGAAAGCAGAGCAAGAAATATATAGTAATAGACTTAATTTTCATTTTTAACCATAAAGATGGAGCATATTCTGTTCTCAAACTGGCTGCCTGCACCAGAATCTGGTTTCATACTACCTGGTAAAACATACTGATGGGCTGAAACTGGCCCAGTTAGCAGGCTGGTGATCTACATGTAAGCCAGTTCAAAGAAGCCTACTTCACGTTTTTTCTTTACTGATGGCTGTCATTCTCACCACAGAGTATACAGGCCACACTGAGTTGTAACATCTTTCTATGAAATTAACAAGCTTTTAAATGTGTCCTTAGATTGCAGCTCTTAAGGTTATTGATCTTTGAACATGAGCAGAACACTTCAGCTTTTTCAGGCAGCTTGTGCAAAATTGTTATATTTTTTAAAGATCAACAACTGATTCTTGTTCCAAGCCACATGTTTGCCGCCTCTTGGAAATTAACACTTGAATTTCGTATATGCTTTTTTGTAGTCTTATCGGAGTAATATTCTGGTATGTTGCATATTTACCCTAAGAATCAGTGATTCATTTGGGGATCCATAACCTGAATCTTGGATCTGAGATGGGCTCACACAGCTTTATAGGGATCATGGGCTAAAACAGTAGGTATTCACAGCACTTCCCCACTTGAGCTTCCATTCACAGTGCTAAGATATAGCCAGGGACTTACATGCAAAGCAGATACGGGCATGCATAATTTCTTACCTTTTTGTATTCCTCAACTCCATTTACATAACTGCTTCTATCATACTCAACCCTAAAACCATGTCCCTACTCACTGCCTGAAATCGAAATAAATTACAGTACAGCTGTGAAGGCCTACTTTATCACTTGGTGGTGCTGCCTTGATGCCTCTCCTTTGATGTCCAGTACATACCCCTTGGTTTATCAGGAGGAAGTACATGGATGTTGTCTTGCTTCCTTTGTAGTAGTTTTATCTTTTCCAGTCTACCCAGGTCTTGGAATACAGAATGTTCAATTTTAATGCACTTTATATACTGTGTGTGAGTTGTGAAAGGCTTTGGTTGTGGGACAACCTCACTTGTCCCAGTGGTTATTGGGATGCAACAAGAAGCTGTACAACTGCTAGGTAATTGATAGCCATCTTTCACACTGCTTGCTTGTATTGCAGAGCCATACAAGGCTTTTAATTCACAATCATGATGTAGTACATGGAATTGGGTAATTTAAGCACAAAAACAGAGCATTTGAAAAATAGTATTAAGATGTCTGAGATTCCATTTTGAAAAACTTTACAGGAGAAAGTGTGATTCTTCACTTTGAAGCAGGAATCTGAATTAATGGTGCATGACTACTCCTACACTTTTGCCCAAGTCTGTGAAAAGTTGATTGTCATTATCAGTGGGAATTAAACTATGCTCTGCCATTTCCAAGGGGTGTTTGGTTCTTGACAGTGTTCCCTCAGGGCTTAGCAAGAAGAAAAAGTAATGTGAGCAAAAGTGAGAAAGGTTGAGGGGTATAATTTTGTAGATGTCATGCCTTGAATAGAATAAGGAGAAAAGAGGATAGGATTGAAAAAAAAAGGGGTAATTTGCACTTCTCAGTTCAACAGTTCCCAAAAGACATGATTCATCCCACTTGGTGAAAGAAGGAGTATTTTATAATATATATACATACATAGCAATATTCACTGAGAGCTCATATAGGTAGCTGTCTTCGGCTTAGATGACAAATTCAACAGACCTTTCATTTTCTTCCCAATACTGTACTACATGGTAACACTAGCAGTACCAATATGGCATCAGTGTTGATATCCTTGGGATGTGCTACTTTAATTTTATTGTTAGACATTACTCAAGCAGGCAGTTACTGTGTCTGTGAACTAAAGTGAAGACCGGGATAAATCTGAAGCAAAGGATGTGTGTGTTGTATTTGTCAGGTCACAAAAACAAATACATGGCTTCTAACGACATTTGATTATTTATTTTTAAGTGTGACTGGTCACTCCATGGAGAGCACGTTGCACCCTCTGATAATCTGGAAATACCACGCTGTAGGATAACAAATTTTGTACAGAACAGGACGCAGACTTGTACACATGTAAATACACATGTATATACACACTCTTAATTTAAAAGTTGAAAATACCTTTTATGACTCTCCTGGGTGTAAAGGATCTTCTCTGACAAAATTGTTGGAGTAATTGTTCTGTAAGTAGATTAATTTTATTTTAAAACTGAAAGTTATTTACATTAATTAGCTTTGGTTGCTGTCATGTCTCATGTGTCCTCCTATGGATTTAGCTTACAGTGGGTTTTCCATGCATTTACCATAAATAAAAAAAAATGAACAGCAAGTGCTAAAAGATTATAAAATATTAGCAAGACATTTTAATGTTTATTTTAAGACTATCAAAATAGGTTGAGTTCCAGTAGTGTGTGAATGACCTCTACTGCAATTTCAACTACTATGATCACTCCTTCTCCATCCTTCTACATCTTTCTCTGAATCTTCTGCATACCGTGGTATTTGTTTAGTTTGTATTCTGTGTGATCCTGTCAACAGAGGGTCCAAAAGAAGTGTTGTCTTTCCTGCTTCTCTCCAGTTCAGTTAGATTTTTTAAAAAATCAGGCCAAATTAACTATAAATGGTAGCAAAGGAGCAATTACATAGTCTTTATAAACTGTCTGAAAGGCAAAAGAGGTGAAGTCAACACAAACAGAATAGCCATTTCTGGCGTTTTCCCTGTGTTGCTTGGAAAAGCAGCAATTTCTTTTTTTCCTTTGCATGATCGATGTATATCAGCTGTATTCTAACAGGTTAAAGCCTGATTTTGTACACTATAAATCATCTATTCTGTATGCAGTGATATTATAGGTGGTTATAAACACATAGTTTACAGGGTTCAGTTTAAAACTAGAGGCACGTTATTCCAGTAATGCTCACAGTCCTATATGGGGTGTTTCAGCAGAGACAAAAGAGAAGGTTTTAGAAAAACTATTCTTGTTTAAATCCATCTGGGTTAGCTTTGAGTAGAGCATTGACGTACTAGTATATGGCTTGCATTGTATGACAAAAGCTGTTAGATAAACACTGAAAGTAATTAATTTTGATTCTGTACATTTCTAACCGTCAACTTTTTTTAAAATGTTTTTTTCTACTTTGTTAATCTGAAGAGTATGCATTGTAAATACACAGCACCTTTTTTTCTTCAGACCTGTGAAATAATAAATTATATATTTTCTGTCATTCCAATTGAAGTCAGTGAAAGTTCTGCAGTGGAATTATGCAAATGCAAGATTGGGAACTTAAATTTTGAATGCAACAGTAAACTAGAACAGAGTTCATTATCTTTACCAAAAGAATCTCTAGCTTCTTTTACCTAATTTAGGAAGTAAACATGTTCAATATGGCAGAGAGATTTTTTTAAAACCTTGCTTTTATAGCACTTCAGTATTATTTAAATTATTTATACATTTAGTTTGTCTGCATCCAAGTAAGAACATCCAGCTCAGTGAAATGACCAGAGGTTTAGGCCAATTAGTAAATTATTAAGGAAGGAGAATAACTTAAAATAGTGTGGTCAGTTATCATGTATCCCCTGGCCCTCCTGAGCTGCCCAGATATGCACTTCTGGCTCTCCTCCATTGTTAGCATGTGTGGCTCAAGCCACTAATGATGTTGCTTTGGAATTGGTACACATGGAGAGCAATCTCCAGATGCTTACCAGTGCTCAGGAGATGAAAGCACAATACTTTCCAGTATGCACCCTGAATGAATAAAAAGATCTTTTCCCCAACAAGGAGTTTTGACCGTAATCTAGTGTTAATTTCTCACCCACAAATGAAGAACTATACAGGATCAGCCCATTTTTCTGAGATGTGGCATGTATTTGTATTGTAAGAATCTGATGTAACTGGATATTGCCTTCCTGTTTCTGTTTTACTGTAGCAACTTGTAACAGGGATGGGTAGGAATGAGATGCCAGTGGTGTGATGTGCATGTGTGCCTGCACGCTTGTGTGTGCCTGGGAGAGAGACAGATAAAAGGAACACCAGAAGAGGCAGCAGAGCAAAAACAGATTGTAAAGGGTGCTGTTTCCAGTAACTCAAACTGGGGAACATGGTGTTTCTGTTAATCCCTAAAGACCCACATTCAGATATGACCGCAGCACAAGCTGGTCTTTAGGAGATGTCTGCTCTTCAGCCACGGTGTGTGGCAGCAGGGCTACAGCAGATCGTGGACACCAGCCCTGCCAGCAGCAAGGAGACAGAAAAGGTTCATCATTTTAAATGGCATGTAGAGAAATTGCCAATTAGTAAACATAGACACAATGAAAAGAAAGCTGGTGTCTACTCTCTGATGTTGCATACAAATGATTCTGGCCAGAGGACCACATGCATCATGGTGTTTCTGCATATGCGGGTGTGAGGTCTTGAGCAAACCAAATTGATGGAGAATGACTGCAAGAGTGTAAAATCAACTTGCTTAAATATGTATTTTTATATTATAAAGTTATAGAAGTTAAAGAACCACTTGTCTTCCATAGGATGTCACACTTGTGTTCCATTATCCTGATTTCCCTGTGCTGTCGCAGCACCAATCTTCAAATCTTTCATTTTCTCTTTTACAGGGTTGTGGTGCCTTTTGTGAAAACCTGTCTCATGGTCCTGCCTTCAGTGCAAACTGTATGGAAAAGCCTGACAGATGTTTTCGTCCTACCATTCTTTCAGAGCCTAGGCCGGTGCTTTGCCATGGTGAACATACGCCTGGACCAAGAGTAACCATCAGAGATGTGACACTGCTGTAGCTGTAGCTGGTGTTATACTTCTTTGCTAACCTAACATACAAGCACTTACCATTCATTCCAAACTGTTAAATTATGATGGCTGGTTTAAGTGGGAACATGCTGTTTTTATTAAAACTCATTTATTATCAGGGAGATCCATTTAAGAATTAGGAGACAGTTTTCATAGCTCACTGTTTTAACAACAGAGTGATCGTGGAGTATATTGGCAACACTTTATTTTAATGGTAGGTTGATTGGTAGGTCACAGGAGAATTCTCGTGGAGGATTAAAAACCACCACAGTGATAATGATTGGCATTATTACTGTAAATAAATTAATGAATAGGCTGTGATGCCTTAGACAAAACTGATCTCTAGGGTTTCACATTGACTTTACTGCAGTTCCACCATGGATCATTTTTGGCTTTGCTATGCAGGGTGATAAACTCTGTTATCAGCAGTTAAAGTGAATGTGACTCATTGCATAAACATACAGGGAGAGGAGCTGTTGTGTAATTCTCCTATGGGGGGGGGGGAGATCTCTAGTTTATCCCTTAAAATAAGGTGTTAGCTAATGATCTGTAACACTAGCTAATCTGTATATTTTATTTAATGAGAGATTAACTTTGCTGTATATTTTGTACCTTTGTAAATGACAGTTGATCAGGTTATCTTGAAGCACAATTTCTCTAGTATTTGAATTCTAACCAACATATTAAGCAGCAAGAGTGAGACACTGCAAAAATTACTTTATATAACTAAAATTTCCTTTTCTAAATTAAATAGATTTTGAGTGTTGCTGTGCAATTCTAATATATTAATTATATATGATTGTGTGTAAAAGCAAAGATTGTAAGTGTTTTCATACACAATTATGCAAAAGACTTGGAAATATCTGTTTATGAGAAATGGTTTTTATTAAAAATGGGGTGTAATAAATGCTACCCTGCTTATTTCTGTATATTATTGGTGTGAACATTGTGATGTTTAAAGCAATAGACACTATGCTAGCACTTTAACTAGGTGGCAAGCTCTTATAGAAGGCAAGTGAGTGTACTTGGTATCCTTGTCTAATTCTCCTAACCGATTGGCTTGACTCTCTCTTATTTACTTACTTATTTACTCCTTCAAAGCCTAGCCCCTAAAAAAGGCCCTTTTTTCTTCTGCACCTAATATGACTTTTTAAACCAGAATAACAGAACGTGTGCAGAGGTACATTAAAATTACATTAGCCTTCTGGTGGGTTTATGCTGCTGTTTTATTTAAATACAGATGGTAAGTTGCAATTGTAAAATATTTGTATGATTTAGATTGTTATTTTCTAAAATTATGTCTCAAATTTCTTGTCAAACAAGAAGTATCTAATGAAATAATAAAATATCAGCTGTTTCCCATTTTCAACTTCATTTTTTTCAGATTTCTCAGCTTTTAAACAAACTCTTAAAATGCCAAATGGCAAGAATACTATGCAGTTCTTTCAAAATATGTGAGAGGTAAAGAAATAGATGAGCATCAATACAGTTCCACTATTACCAACTGCATTTAACATATTTATAGTAGAATATTACATATCTCTGTGTATAATTAAGCCCCTACAGAATGATTGCTTTCTCTGAAGCAGGTCTCTCTGCAGAATTTTGGCAACATTCAAAATAATGCTTAATTCTTTTTACAGGCACATGCTTTCTTTACAGATGAGCTGCAGAATTTTCCTTTTCTTGCCTCTTGGCCTATTAAAGCTACCTGACACTGTATATTCTTTGTATATTAAGAACGCCTTTGTATAAATAGAAGTATTTTTAGCATTCGTGCCATTTAGAGAGGGATTCATATGGCTTTCAAAAACTGGATCTTAATGATTAGTGCCCATGGAAACTTCTCTTGCTCTTTTTTATTCTGCAAGAAGTTAGCTTGTTTTTCAGATGTGTTCTTCAAAATACCTTTCTTATGTTAAAAATGGAAATAACTCTTTTGAAAATAAAAATTTGCCAGGCTAGGCTTGAACTCTTTTGAGAGCTATTTTCTTTTACAGCGTCCAAGGACTTTTACAAAGATATTTTCCACTGAAAAATATCCCCTTGATGAATTCATTTAAAAGAAAAAAAGAAAATAAATCAATCAGTACTAGTTCTTGTGTCTAAAAGGAGACCTATAAAAGCCTAAGCTTTGAAGGAACCCAAGTCTGGATTTGAAGTTTTGAGAATGAGGCCATTCCCCAGAGAAAGATCTATCATTTTATGGTATGCATTCCTGGACATACACATTCTTAAATAGCTTATTGAAGTCAACTGGCTCTAGCTGCCACAGACAATTAAGTAGAATGGTTTGGTTTGTTCTCATTTTGATTTCAGCTCGTCATTGATTAGTTCTTTTCGCCATTTCTCTAGCTGCTACAAGACTCAAGCAAGCTTGAGTTTCTTACATATTTTATAGCAATATCTTTCTCTGGAACAGGTGTGCCTTTACTATTAGAAAATACAAAGCTCACTCTTAGACTTTGGGTAAAATATTAGATGCTTGGCAAATACTCTTGCTTAGTCCATATAAGGAGTGGAAGGAAGTATAAATATTTACACTCTCCAATTCTCAGGTGTGAATCTGCCCCAGGCAACTCTGGCTGCCGTGTATTCTCAGGATTTTATGGTTCTGACATACATGCTGAAGGTCTGGCACAGCATATGCTGTGAATACCTTACAGCACTGTTGGACAACAGGGACTGAATGGGAACTGGCACTGAACTGTGCTCTTCAATGTAGGATTAGGTCTGTCTCCAATTCATTTGAAATGTCAGCAAACCATCCCAGCTGATCCCTTAAAAGCAACTTAAAAATGAGAATGTAGGCAAGGGAGTCCAGAAACTGAGTCTCATTGTCTGCAACACATGTAGGAAGATGTACACCCAATTCTGGTCATTACTTTGATGCATCTTCTCCTCTCTGGAATAGGGAAAATGTTATTGCTCATAACAAGAGTAGATTTTCCATCACGGTAGAGCTATTACAAATAATAAGTGTGAGATGTTCTGATTCCAGCCTGTCTCTTGTTACTGCAGACCTTAGATCTACAATCATGAGCAGGAAACTCAGTTCTGACATGCAAAATATTTCAGCATCTTGTTTTGTATGAAGCTCACAACTAGCATATGGAACCAACCCTGGATTTGTGATTATGGACTTCTTAATTTTAACTCACAAAGAAGTTTAACCTGCCTCCTTATGAGAGCTGTTTCCTAAAATGCTCCTAATCTGACTCTGGACCTTTTATATTTGTATCTTAACTTTTGTCACACTGGTAGTCCACCATATAAATTGAAATAAATTCTTAACAGAAACTTTGATGTATTGGTAAATGAAGAGCCTGTTTCCACCTATCCAAAAAGTTCATTAAAGCGTTCACTGACCAAGAAGTTCAGAACATCCCTGCAGCTCTGGGACCTCAGACCACACACTCGTATTTAGTGAAAGTCAAAGAACGGTAAGTCCTTTATTTTTACAGGGTGTGATCATTCCCCACCTGCAGAGATAAAACTATTGCTGTTATTAAATCTTTTAAAAACACGTGGAAAAATACATGTGTTTGGGATTTTTTTACACAAAAATGCAAATGGAACGAGGTCAAACACCAGACACTTTACCAGTGTTGTCTGTTGTCTATGCTCATGAAAATTGGAATTGAAGGCCTCCAGATATACTGAACCTGCAGTTAGGCATTAAAACTGGAGGTTTTTTCTTCATGCAGGGATTTGCAAATTAGGGGTGAATTAATAAAAGCTAATTTTAGCTTGGTGACACTAATCTTCCTAACCTTATTGCAACAAAAGGAAAATGTCTTCTGAGACATTCAGAGGAGCTAAGATAGGTTCCTGCTTTGAATCATCCTCCAGAGAAAAGAGTCTGCACTGATTAATGCAAAATATTGGGCTGGGCTTGGCTTGGCTTCTTTCCTCTGCTACATAAAAAGTTGTATTTGTTGCAGAAATTGGGAATGCCGATGGAAGCAACTAGAGTTTCATAAAAGTAGTGGAGCAGGTTCTTCTCTACACACTTCTCTCACAGCTTGGTGCCAGGGTGAGTGTTACCTGTGATAGATGTTCAGTTTTGGCTGTTGTATAGCTTCCCCTTCCAACTGCAAGTGGGAGAAAGAAGGAACCCTTTGCATAGCCCTGAATCAGATCCCATGTAAGACACTCGAATGGGGTAAAATACAGAGATTCACTTTTATTTCAAACCTTGAGGAAAGCTTGTCTATTTTTCCAACTGCCTCAGCTGCTTTTTCACCCCATGTATCTACCTGATCTTGCTTTTTTATTTTACACTGTTAGAGCTATCACAATGCAACCTACAACTGTCATCTAGGGTTTACCAGGCAATGCTTAGGTAGGGAAGCATAGTGGCAAAAAGCCCATCCTACATAAGCCTTAAGGAGTGGGCATTTGAGTACCATCAATGAGACCAGTTCTCATAGTCTGACATTTCCTATTAAACACATGAACATTTAATAATAAGGTAGAACTGGAAGAATGGTACAGACCAGTGTTGACATAGACCAGTGTTCATGGTCCAGCTCAGTAGTTTTCAAGTTTTTTGATACTGAAAAGGGTTGAGAAAAGAGGGACTTGGTTTGTACAAGGTCTGACAGAATTAAAGCTTCGATCTATTTGCCTTTCCAGTCAAGGCAGTTACAAGCTATCTTGCTAAAGACCTATAGGGGCTAGGTCTAATAAAAGATGTACACACCTACTACAGGATTGAGATGAGAGAAGGTCACACATTTTGATCCAAAATTGTAATCCCTGCCCAGCTGCCACCCAACCAGGAACATGTCTGAACTCAGAAGGCACCTCCCTTTCACATAAACCCCCACAATACCTCCAGTTTTACTTTTGTCATGCCCAGAACTGCCCTGATTTGAGCAACTTTGCATCTTACTCACGCCTAAGCCCAGTCAGAACCCCAAAAGAAGGGGGGCCTTAGACTCCTTAAAATATATTTAACTGCACACCAGCAGAATAAGGTACTCCCCAAAATACACTTTCTCAGGAGTGAGTCTAATTGCAATGGCACACCTCAGGCAAAGATTGATTTCAGGTTTCACAAGTGCTGGTTTGCGTCTTCTAGCCCTTAGGCTATTGTGAAATGTTTTATGGCAGCACCACTTTCACATAAAATGAAATCACTCCTGGCTAGAGGTTGTGAGAAGGAAGGAATGTGAGAAGAGCTTCCCATCTCTCCTGGTGTAACTAATCCGTGGATTCAAGGCACAAACAGGCCAAATAACAAATGCATACATGAACCTGCAGCCCTGTACACTCAGGGGCGAGGGGAACCCATCTCTATGGAAAAGTTCTGATCCAGTGACCCACATTTTAAAATACAGAAAATCTCCAGAGAGTGGGGACAGAATGACCACCATGAATCCTCCAGGACTACAAGTCTTCAAATAATGGAATGAGGAAAACATTGACCTGGATGTTAAACCTATCCTAATTCTTGTTACCATGCAACAGGTTGAGAACAGTAGCATGTCTACTAAAAGTTCAGTACCAACAGTTCTGGCAGCTAAGGCTTTCATCCAGAAAAACATGCAAAACTGCACATAAAATGTGGTTAAGCAGTTGAACAGAAGATACACAAAAAAGCGATGATCTTTCACTCCTAAGCCTCGGGTTTTTAAATGCTCTGAGTAAGGCAGGCTGCTCGTGGACAGCTTCTGTTACCTGACAGCCTTGTTGCTGTTGAAACCATACATAAAGACAACAGTTTCCCTGGGCTGATTTTGATCTTGCTGACATTGGAATATATCAGGAGTATTGTTAATACCATAACTGGAATAGTTACACAAGCTTAAAACGAAAGGGGGGTGAGAAGTGGAGGAAGAAGGAGTGTTTGATACCAGACAAAGACACTCAGTGAGCAGTCATCCACATTCAGTTCAGCTTCATGACTCATTTTCTGACAGTTTTTGAGGGATTTTATCCAATCTCTTCCTACCCCCCTCCCCCCACTGGCCTCTTGGAAGGCGTGTTTCCTACCCATAACAAAACTTTTCCTCCCCTCAAAATGGGAAAAATAAATCATAAGATGCACATGCTTTTCTCCATGTTTAGAGCAAGTTTTCAAGTAAGGTAATCCTGAGGCTTGAAAGTTCCATTAAAGCAAGATTTTGGAGCAATAAAAACTTTTTTAAATTAGGTATGAAGTGTCTAAGGGTGGTGTGATGAAGAAAGGGAGGGAGGTGGATAACCAAGGTGGCATGTAGTCCTGTTTAGCCACTGACCTGGACTACCAAAGACACAGTAAACCTCTATGAAAAGACTGGGTGGCATTTCCAAGGCCAGCTTGAGTGTACAATTTCTGGTAATTTTCAGCCTCTCTTGGATAATTCATTCATAGTAACTGAGAAGGGGAGCAGAGCCTTTGCACTTTCAGAAGATTCCTGCAGGCCTTTACCAGGCCCTTTACTACTGAATTATTACTCTTCCTCCGAATGTAACAAGGAGATCCTTGCAGAACTCCTGTGTGCATCCATGCCAAATCTCTGGCTGTTGAGTTTGTGAGCGTTTCTCATACAGCAGTGCTAGAGGCAACGGGCCATAGCTCCATCCCTCTCTATCTCTGCAGATGTAGCTTGCTCACTCTTACTGCTTGGTAGTACCCATGTCTTTTTCTGAGTAGGCTGTCTTCGTGGTATTTCAGCTCAAGAAAGCACCACTAATGGGATGGTTCATTTTGCTTTGTATGCAGCCTATTCTGGAATGCATCTCACAAAACATATATATCCCACTAGTTTATGATATTCTTCTAACTGCAGTAGTGCTGTGATTCAGAAATATATTTTAAAGGGGGCTGTGGTTCTGAAGAAACTATTCCAGGACCAATTCAGCATTTCCAATTCACAAGTATCTCTCTTTTTTCAGTCATCCTTGAGGTACGCAGTCATACTGAATGATGGATCAAAATGTTCTGATTCATGTGTAGGACAGTGATTAATGGAAAAACTTTCCTAGATATGAAAACAAAGAACTACCTTGCAGGTTTTTTTCAGATGGATAGAAAAATTGCAGAGTCTGTGTCCTTCAATGCACTCATTTGACTCCATATACACACTCAAAAGCTTGGACAGACAAAAATATTTTAGCGATGGCTTAAGTGAATTATTGCATCAATAAAAAAGCTACTTTTAAAAATTACAGCTAACTTGGAAAGTTGGAAAACTTCCATCCAAGGCATTTATTCTAAAGTTTATGACAATATAAACTAAAGAAAGTTGACTGCTAACTGATGTATTAGCAATACATGTCCATGCGGACTGCATTTTCAACAGGTGCAGTTATTTACATCTGTGGAGCCTACATCCATCTTAGCCAGGGGCTTCTTCGAGGTAATTTCTCTACTGAAGTGCCAAAGGCAAATTTACTGTAGTTAAGAATTTTCTACTTCTGTTGCTGCAATTCTGTGCTAAATGGCATAACACTAAGGTCACTATTTTTCTGTTAATGTTATAAATCTTTCACCATAGTCTGATTTCCTAACACAAAATTAATGGCTGCAAACACACACACATGCACGCAAGTGAGATATAATTCATTTTACAGATGTGTAGTGATGCTGCAACCCTAACCTGAGCCATTTTGAATATAGTGATGAATATTTATATCTATAGCATTTACACCTATATACGCCCCTTACAAAAAGCTTACAAAAAACCTTGAGAACAGAGCACGGCAAAACGGCATCCCACCCTTTAAACCCAGTGGTTAATATGCATAGCAGACATGCATGGATCAATCTCCTCCCGGGAAAAATATAGCAGTGTTAAAATGCAGAACTGTTAAATATTTGCATAGTTTTGAAATGAACCAGTTGAGAAAATCTCTTTTTCTTCATCATAAGGACGTCCAAGTTTCCACAATTGTCCCTGGAGCAGCGATGCTTCTGTGTAAACTATTGTCAATACCGGGAGGGGGGAGCCCGACAAACGCCTCGCTCGCTCTGGACGCTAAGGACAGCTGAAGTTTTCCATCCCCTCATTGCTTCCTTGCCCCCCCCCTTGCCCAGGTGACTCTGCCGCACGCAGCCACGGTCGCCCAGGCACCCAGCGGCGGGGACCCACTGTCGGGGGCCGTGGGCTGCCGGGGCAGGGCGAACGAAGAGGGGGGTCCTGTCCGTGTCTCTCTCCCTGTGGAGCCCCTGTCTCCGCGCGGCGTGGCCCAGGCGGCCGGGACCGGCTCCCCCACATCCCCAGTTGCCGGGGCAGGGCTGCTCTCCCCTCCCACCCCCTGCGGCTCCCGGCCGCCCTGCCATGTGCGGGGCCGTACCGCCGCTGTCATCCACCCCAGCCGGAGGCCGGGAGCTGCCCTGGCCAGCCGCCAGCCCTCTTCTCGCCGCTACCTCCCCCGGCCGGCCGCTTCGCAGAGCGGAATCTTCCTGCCTCCGGTCCTACAAGCCACAGGGCAGAGTAACTCGCGGCAGAGGCGGCAGCAGCCCGCAGCAGCATGTCCGGCACCAAATACGTAGACTCGGAGGTAGGACCACCGGGACATGGGGCCGGGATGCTGCAGCGGCTGGGGTCCCCAAGCTCCCGGACCTGTCGGAGGAGCGGGGCGCTGGGGCGGCTCGGCGGCAGGAGGGCGGACAGCCGGGCACCTGCGGGCAGGGACAGCGGGTCGGGGGAGCCGGGGCGGACAGCCGGGCACCTACGGGCAGGGACAGCGGGTCGGGGGGAGCCGGGGCGGACAGCCGGGCACCTAAGGGCAGGGACAGCGGGTCGGGGGGAGCCGGGGCGCGTGTCCCGGGCGGGGCGCGGGGAGGGGGCTGCTGGCGGCAGAAGGGCGGTGTATGGAGAGCAACATAGCGAGAGCACCGGGATGGAGAGGGCACTGCGGTGGCCCTGCATGAAGGGCAGTAGGGGGGGCAGTGTAGCGAGGACAGTGCGGTGACGGCGCCGTGCCCAGGTCAGCGCGGCGAAGGCGGCATGGCGAGGGCAGCGCGGTGAGGGCGGTATGGGGAGGGCGGTGCGTGGGGAGCCCCGGGCGCTCCCCGCCGTGCCCGCGGGGCCAGGCCAGCGCCCTCTCCGCCCGGGGGCCGCTCGCTCCGCCCGGGGGCAACGCGGCGGGGCCGGGCCGCCTGGCGGCAGGAGCGGGACCGGCGCCTGGCACCGCGGGGGTGTGGTGTGCGCCCCGCGGCCGCGGTTAAATAGCCGGACGAGGGCCGCCCCGCAGCCTGGATCCCGCTGCCCGCGGGACCCGGGGCCGCCTCCCCCAGCCCGCCCTCCTGCGCGACGCGGACCGGCCCTGCCTGGCCCTGCCCTGCCCTGCCCTCCCCGCCTCAACTGGGCTTTCCCCTCCCGCCCGCGCTCCCTCTGCTCCCCGCAGGGCTTTCTGTACACGGCGCCCGTCCGGGAGCAGGGCAACATCTACAAGCCCAACAACAAGATGATGGCAGATGAGCTGAGCGAAAAGGCGGTGCGCGACGTGCACACCAAAGAGATCGACCTGGTCAACCGAGACCCCAAGCACCTCAACGACGACGTGGTTAAGGTGAGGGGCCGAGGCGGGACGGCGCGGGGGGCGATACCAAGTACACTGGCATTGTGAGGGCGGTAGAAGCTCGCGAACCTCATCCCTCCACCTGCCAGAGGAGGGAACGGGTCAGGGGCTGACTTTTTTTAATTTTTTTTTTTAAGGAAAGGGGAGTGGGCAGGAGAGAGGCGGGCAGCGGCCGGGGCAGCCCTGCGGAGCTCCTCGCTGCCCGCTCGGAGCGGGGCTGGCGGTGTCGGGCTGGCCGCGCTGTCCCGGGGGGGTCCCGCCGCGGTGTGTGCCGGCAGCCAGCTCTGCAGCCGGGACGTCCCGCCCGACACCGGGGAGATGAGTTGCGTGACCTTGTGTAACACCGTCGGAAGGATTTTCCTTCCCCGAGGCACGCACAGAGGCAGGGCGGGGAGATGTCACAAACCAGATCCCCCTCCCTAAGCCTGATGGGTGCAAAATCGGAGATCCTGATGGCGGTTGGACTTGTGTCCTTGTTCTGTTCTGTTCCCTTTGGTGTTTTTCCTTCCCTCAAGAGATGATAAGCAAGCTAAGCAAAATCTAACTGTGCCCTTGCCTAGAGTTTTTGTTTGGGTTTATAAATCAGTTTGACTGTTTTGACAAGTCAGGGTTGATGGAGATTTTTGCTTGAAGTCACTTTGGTCAGAAAAATCACAGAGATAGGTTTTCTCTTAGAAAAAAATTTTATACAGACAAATTTATACAATCGATGTGTGTTACAAACAAGAGTGTTTGAGATAACTTAAAAAATCATCAGCAATGGTATGAGCAAAAGCCAGATTTAATATTAAGCGACCAAGCACAACAAGTTCATTGGCAAGATTCATTCTCCTACTTATAGGACAGCCAAGGCACAATAAGGGAAAACAAGCTACAACAAAACCAAACAAAATCCAGGCAATCAAAATAGAAATGAACTGAGAACTATCTAGGGGGGTGTGTGTGTGTGTTTAGGTGTGTGTGTGACAAAAGACAGTGCTGGCATGGATAAAAAGGAACATGGCCTAAAAGATTAACTACACTCCAACCTAACAGTACTTTAACTTATACCTTAAGGCTAACAATTTAACATAGGAAAAATACTTAACTTATACCTCACTTGTAGCTTAAACTTAATTTAAAACTTAACAATTTAATCAAGAATGACACTGAAGAGCATTTAACTTAACTTATAACTTTGAAGTTATATGTAGCAACCCAGCAGAAGAACAACACTTAGCAACACTTAGCTTATAATTTACGTTTAACAACGTAGCAAAAGAACGATACTTAGCAGCATTTAAGTAAGTTTATAACTGTAACTTAACCTTACTCACAAGCCTAACTTACTGTGATACACAAGGCATTCAAACATCTAAGAAAGCAGTATTTCTCTCAGATTTGCTATAGCATATGCACAGGGGCATGCACATGGACAGAAGCAGTCAGTGCAAGCAAGGTACCTGTGAAAAATTCCCCCCAGAGGTCAGTGAAATACTCACTTCAGATGCTTTTGCATCTCCTGACAAGCAAAGTATCAGGCCTTGAGGAGTGTGGGTGTTGACACAGGATACGTCTTGTTTTGGTGATCCTACAGGTACAGCAAACCTGTGGATTTGCTGACTCTGAGAGGTGTCCCACTCAGAGAGAGATTGCTGGTCCCAGCTCTCTGCAGTCCAGGAGAGCTCAAAGGGCCCCATTTTGGGGCCTGTTTATAGGGTCACAAGAGAGTGGGCTTTAGTCATAACAATGTTTCATCCTGGCCACAGTTTGGGTAGGCACTTTCTCTGAAAGTGTGGGAATAGGATTGTTATGCCATTCAGGCAGGAGGAATACTTTTCAAGGCTGGACATAAGGAAAACAGGAGCTTGTTAGCAATTCCTGGGAGTAGACAGTGTTTCTGATAAGCTCAAAAAGAGCTGAGCCCAGGTGGTGTTTTCAAAGCCAAGGCCTAACAAGCATTTCAGATCATACTGCAGCCTGGAGTGAAGGAGAGGGGAATACACCACCACAGTGTGAAAACTGACAGTGCAAGTCTGGGTTTGTCAGACCCTAGGAAAAATGGGAGCTGCCCACTCATAGTGGGTGACTAAGCCACTAACTGGCTTGCTTAGCGGCCAGCAGTGTCATAGTGTGTGCAGTTCACCATGTTTGTTGTAACGAAGACCCATTATAGAAAAAGAAAAATACTGTATTGTTTCCAGAGAATCAAGAGGGTGAACTCTGGTTCCTGAATGTGTATCTGTAAAATGATTCATACCATGTGTAGACAACTTAACAAGGTCATGAGTAAATTCAAATTCCAGACTTCAACATAGTTTGAAGGTGCTGAATATGACCAGCCATGGTCATATTGTTGGATCCATGCTGAAAATTATCCGTCACAGCAGCCTGTATCTTTAAGGAGCCATATAAAAAGAAGAAGCATAAAATTGTTGTTTGTTTAGAAAAAATCATCTGTGTGCCTAATGCCTTTAGAATGGTTGATTTTAAAAAGGAGAGAGCAATTCTTTTTTCTTCTACCCATGGAGGAGCAGCTGAGTAGACAGGGAATGCAAGAGCTCATGAACGGCACCGCATCACAGTTTATTGCGTACATCAACAGAAGAAGTCCCCAGAGCAACCAGACCTTCTGAGGATGAGTCATAGCCCCCAAGCAAGTCAGAATCCTGGTGTCCACAAACCAAACCTTGTGAAAGAAAGATCCTGATAGGAAAGGAGTGAGACCACTGACAGAAAAAAGCCCACGATGGACTTAAAGGAAGCTGAAACATACAAAGCCCTCTCTGCCTCCCACAGAGGCAAGGATTAAGGAAGTTTGTTACATTCAGTTTTCTAAAATAAACTTGGAAAAATATAGGAATGGAAAAAACAAGCTTTTCAGTTTGTCCTTTTGAAATAATTCTGGACCAACACATTCACTGAAAAACAGCAAACAGCCAGAATACCAGTACTGTCTCTGTGTCAGCAAGTGAGCTCCTGGTAGTCACATAGTCACATCAAGACATAGGAATATAACAAAATGAATTTGATTTTAACCAGACAGGATCCATTTTACATCATCGAACCAACAGAATTTGTACAAAATCTCATTGTAAAGCGAGATTTTTCTGGTTTGTTACAAGGATAAATAAGAATAACTTTCATTTTAAGTATTTCATATATAGTCCAACCTGCTGAGTAGAGAGAGGAATTTTGCTCAATTTGCATATTTGGACCCTGTGTTCAGATTCAGTCTATTAGACATAGCAATAAAATTCAGACTCAGTACCTAGGGGACAGGCTTGGGTTGGGGTGAAAACACACAGATTCAGTTCCTGCCTTAGCCATCACTCTGTAGTCCCCTTCTGATATGTATCTGCCTTTCTTACTTTGGCTGTAAAACATCCAGGCAGAGTGTAAAAGATATACTTGTATAACTGAAGGAGACCCCACTCTTAGTCAGGTACTGAAAGTCAGAGAAAAAAAAAAAAAAGTAGGAGTCCTGTAATGCCAGAACTATGGCTCAGGCTGAGCTCAGTTTTGTTTAGAGCCATTGCATTTTTCTAGATTCAGAACCATCTGCTTTTTACCCAGCATTTTATGCATTTCTTGCCACTTGACTATGAGGCACAACAGCATGGAAACTGGGGACAAATCAGTCAGCCATGAAATAGAAATGATTAGACAGAGAATGAGGAATCTGCTCTGTAAGCAGCTCTCTAAAAGGCCTCAGTGTTGTCTGTATTCAAATACTTCCCATAGCACATTTTAAAAATAACCTTCTCTTGTGAGAAGCAAGAGACACGTTCCCTTGATTTGCAACAGAGGGCATCTGCACAGCTTCCCCTGCAGCAGATGCGTGGTGCAGGCAGCGTTAGGGTTGGGATGCAGGCAAGGGGGAGAAACCCGGTCAAGATCCTTTTATGAAAACTAGACACGTGGAGCAGCTTTGCATCAAAGCTGTTGGTGACTTTGCATATGGTTTGTCTTTGAATTAACTACAAAGTGGAAGCTAAGTGCTGGGAGGATTCCAGAAAAATGGGGCCAATGACTGGATTTCTGTTCAGAGAGGGATGTGAACAAGGCCTTATGGAACCTGAGGTATTCAGGCAGTAGAAGTGACAACTCTGCACTGGAGGAAGCACAATCTGGTAAAAATCACCAGAATTTCCTTTTTGTTCCAATTTTTTTCAGTGGAGACCAGAAAGGAAGGATTTTCTTCCTCAAACAACTGTCCTCATACATCACCTAGACAGCAGGAGAGCGTGCACTAGTGGTTTCATTCCTTCAGGCACTGGTTTGTGAAGGTGGCTAGCCAGGCAGGAGGCAAGGAGGGAATCTAGCAAGGGAGAAATAGCCTCTGTGCATGAGAGAGCTCTCCAGGAGTCATGCTGGTAATTATACAGGTGGTTTGCCATAGTTTTATCCGTTTCACATGTCCTTCACCAGACAGTTCTGCTCTTGGACTTGTGTCCCGCAGGTTTTATTTGTGATGAGACACAACAAACAGGGTGGAAAGCTTATTGCTTTTTTCTCTGACACCTTTCCTAATGACCCAGGACTCACATGAAGGTGCCTGAAATTCAGGCTTTGCTCTTCTTGTTTCCCAACACAGTATTTGTATTTTGCAGAGTATGACTAAATTGCAGCCTTTGGGTTCTAGAGTTCAAACTTCCTCAACATATCTGTGGTCAAGTCTGCACAGAGTTTACTGGATTTGGAAAACACAGAAGAGGGAGCCAGTTCTACAGATTGCTCTTCTCAGTAACTTCCTTGCTCCTTGCTGAGAATGGGGACAGACCTTGCAACCAACCCTGCAAAGTCTAATCCTCTGGGACTAGTGAGGACCAACTGTGCAGTCACATCTGCAGCCAGCTTACAGTTTTTTCGTACAGTGGTGTGCCAGGGAGAAAGGCCTGTGCCTGGTCTACCCTCCAGAACGTAATTATTATTTTGTTTTAAACAAGTGATGTCTATCTGCTGTTTATTGTATAGTAGTCCTTTTTGCTCTGGAAAAAAAATCCAGTACTTAGCTACAGACGTGAGGATGCAGAGCTTTTGTGCCATGTTTTAAAAAGTTACGTATTCATGCCTTCCACTTAAAAATAATGCAGTTAAGGGCAATTCAGCTTACTGCAAGGAAAAGTCTGGAGTTTTTGGTCAGATGTTGAAAAATACTGTAATACCTTTATGTACTCATTAGGGAGGAAAGTATTACTTGGACATTTTAAAGCTATTTACAGTTTCTGCCTCGCAATGAAAAGAGAGGGTTTTTCAAAAGCAGTTTACATTTTATGTAATCTCTCCTGATTAAGGTCCCTCCCTGTTGCACTGAGCACAGTGTAAGATGCACAGGGAGATTACTGGTCAGAGCATTTCCCATCCCCACAGCTGAGAACCTCCTGGAAGGAAAGTAGGTGTCACCCCCTGCTCCTTTTGGACGGGACACCTAAGGCGGGCTGTCACTCGGATGTGACAAGTGTCACCCTGACAGGAATGCAGTTCTGCTCTTCAACGTAGTAAAATGAGAGAAAAGCTGAGCTCAATCAGGTGCCATTTCTGAAATAAGGAATTAAGTGAAATTTAATGCAGACACTTTTTCTTTGTTTTTAGATACTTTTAAAAGTCATAAGAACATAAATAAATGTTTAAGTTTAAAAACATCTGTGTAAATACACGAATATATGTGTGTATGTGTTCAAATCCGAGTTTGTCATCTGAGTTCCTTCTATTGGCAGTGATCAAAGTGAGATGCCTCTGGAGGCAGATTCTCATCACAGCATTTAACCCTAACCATAGGACAGGAGAAGCAGTGCTCTCAGAGGGCTTGTTCCTCTCAATTGATGGCACTTGTAGCTTAGATATGACCCCTTACTTGTGCACAACAACTGACTAAATGAAATGGTTCTGTAACTCTGTGTCCTATTAACAAGCTATGGGGTTTAGATTTAAAATGCAAGAAAATTCAAATGTTTGACTTTGGTCACCCACACGATCCAATTCTGTTTCAAATATTTTTTCCAAGGCTAGTCTAGGGGTAAGAGATTTAAGAAAAGTCATTATGAATGCCAGTTTATACAAGGTCTGAGCGAGATTTTAAGAGTTCTGAAAAATAGTTTTCTTGCACATTATTTAGGAGTTCTCAGACATGGAATTTCTGAATGTCCATGAGATTACAGCTAATAATGGCATCTGTTCTAAAGAAAGATTCTTTCTCAAAAAAATGTGTTTGCATTTAAACTCATGGTATTATTAAAGCCTTATGCACAGCCTTCTTGCTTAGCATGATGAACATGACTCATAATTCCATTTAAAAATGTTCATTTGATGGCCATGGGGGCAGAGCAAATGATTCAGCATGGCTGTTTCTTTTGTTAGAATTTATTGGACACTATCTCAGATTCAGAAAAGGCAAGTACTTTTCAATTCCAATACCTTCAACAGAATTCAAATCATATGTTAGAAAATATTAAGGACAATTTGAATTGATTATAGAATTTTTAGGTCAGTGTGTGGATAGAAACACTGTCTTCTGTTGTATAGAGTATGGATATCTAAAACAAACAAAAAATATTGAAATGCAAGACTTTCCAGGGGAAAAAGGGATAACTGTGTACAGTAGAATGATCTGACAGAGGTCCCCAGTGAGGAAATCTGATCTTGGTTGTATTTTAGGCAACAGAAAGAAGAAAATAAAAATGAACGGGTGATTCTGTAACACGTGTGATTTCTGGAAAACTGAAGACAGATAAAGTTCTAAACTAAGAAAAGTTTGTATTTCCCACAGCTCTCAAATACCCTTCTCATAGATAGCAGGATGAAGTCTACATCAGCAGTTGATTTTTCTGAGCTTTTTTGATCCAGAGCTACTATGTCTTTTTCCAGACAAATGGCAGTAATAAAATCCATCTTGGACTTAAAAGGGTTGGTTATTTTGAACATGAAAAAGAAATTGTCATTTAATTTAATTTGATTTATTGGGGAGGCAGGATTCACCCCATTAGTTTCTTTATAGTTTCTTGACAGATTTCTTAGGATGTCTTTTGATAGTTTCAAAAAAAAATTTGAACCTTATGCTATATCATTCTTGTCAGAAATTATCAGATTAGCAATCAAAAGAAAAAATAATTTCAGTGCCACTGTCCCCAGTTTTAATGAGCTCCTGAATTGATAAAATACAATTTTATTCAAGATGAAGGAGCTGTGCTCTAGATGTTAGTGGGGCTGTATAAGGGTGGAGTTTGTTTGTAGTTAAACAAATAAGAACTGATAAATTCAATTTCATAGATAAGTGAAAAGACATTCTCACAGTTGAAGGTGAAAGCATCACATTCTCTGTCCAAACTCCTGCTGTGCTGAATTTATATTCTGAGCTCCAAAAAAACCTAAGGGAGTCTCATAGATGGATTGCAACATTTCCTCTGTCGACTTTGAAATCCGTTCTTGAAATTCAAATAGATGCTACAAAAAATAGTCAGTTTTCCCTCAACATCAGGGGTCTATCTCGTGTAGACCTCAGCCATAAAGTCATCAACTGTTTTTTGAAGTCCAAGATCATGTATCATAGAAAGGTTTGGGTTGGAAGGGACCTTAAAGATCATCCAGTTCCAGCCCCCTGCCATAGGTTGGGATGCCACTCACTAGATCAGGTTGCTCAAAGCCTCCACAGCCTGGCCTTGAACACTTCCAGGGATGGGGCATCCATAACTTCTCTGGGAAAACTGTTCCAGTGCCTCTCAGGAATTTCTTCCTAATATCTAATCAAAAACTACCTCCTTTCAGTTTAAAACCATTTCTCCTTGTCCTGTCACTACATGCCCTTGAAAAAAGTCCCTCTATAGCCCACCTTATGTACTGCTCTAAGAACCTTCTCTTCTCCAGACTGAACAACCACAAGTCTCTCAGTCTGTCTTCACAGAGGATGTGCTCCAGCCCTCTAATCATTTTTTTGGCTCTCCTCTGGACTTACTCCAACAGGCCCATGTTCTTATCTTGGAGGCCCCAGAGCTGGACACTGTACTCCAGGTGGGGTCTCATGAGAGCAGAGCAAGAGAATCACCTTCCTCAACCTGTTTCTTTTGATGCAGCCCGGGTACTGTCAGCTCTCTGGGCTGCAAGCCAGATCACACTGAGCTGCTCATCCCTCTCTACAGGGCTACTCTCAATCTAGTCACCACCCAGCCTGTATTTGTGCTTGGGACTGCCCTGACCCAGGTGTAGGACCTTTCACTTGGCCTTGTTGAACTTCATGAGGTTCACATGCGCCCAGCTCTCAAGCCGGCCAAGGCATCCCTTTTCTCCAATGTGTCAGCCTCACCACACAGCTTGGTGTCATCAGCAAACTTGCTGAGGGTGCACTCAATCCCATTGCTGTTCTCATGCAGTTTATGCCAAGAGCAGAACTGTAAAATATCTTTATTTTTATTAAATACTAAAGAAATACCTTATATTTAAGGATCTTAAGATTTTTGATAAGAAAGACTATCTTCTAGCAGTACAAATGCAGGGGCAAGGGTTTTTTTAAAGGAAAAGAGGAGCAGCTGGGCATCACTGCAAGCTCACTATCAGCAATGAGCACTGTTCAAGTAGAAATGAGGGAAAAGGTGAAAACAAATTTTACAGATTTGCAAAAAAGAATTGCAGCAGCTAACAGGAGTGTGTTTATTGGTGGTATACATAATCAAGAGTCTCCTCTCCTTAGAGTCTCTTCACAAACTGTAAAGAGGAAGAAGTAGTTTCTAGATCTAAAACAACCTCCAAAGGTCCCTGTCTCTCCATGCACTACTAAAGAGTCTGAGGTCACTATATTTCTACTTCCCATTAGTGCCTAAATTTAGGAGTGATGAATCTAGACCAAGTTCTAAAAAGTTATACTTAATAGCAGTTTGTTACCTTAATAGCATATAAGCATACAATAATAAAATATAAATCTATGATAGTTATATTTATAAAATATAATTTAAAATATAGAATAAGTTTACGTGATGTCTTTACTTTTAGTAAAGCTATTGGATTCAGCTTAACTCCAGGCCCCACTGAGATAAAAGATAAAATTACTGTTCTGTTTAGTGTAGTCAAAACTTCACACTGGTGTTCATGTTCATAAATATACCTCTTAAACATACAGACAGACAGACATATGTGGATATGCATATATGTATTAGGGTTCTTTGCTAAAAAAGTTGTATCAAACAAGGAACTGTGTAACATGAACCAAATACTGAAAACAAAGAAAGCTTCTGAAGAGTTTCTTTTTGGGAAAGCTGCAATAACCTCCCAGCAGCCCAGTTTCCAGAGAGGAAAACAGTAATTTTTTTTTCTGACTGCTAACTCCAACAACATCAGGACATTTGTCAAGGGACTGGCTGACACGGTATCCCCACCTGCGCAGGAAGTTTTGCTATGTTGCAGAGGAGTGCAGATCTTTCCTTGAAGCTGCTCGTCTTTCCTTCTGCCAGCCTGTATTGGAACAGGACAGGCAACTGCTTCAGGAAGATGTCTCTGGAGAACAGCTGGTTGCTACAGTGCTGACCCATTGGCATCAATCACATTTTTCTCACAAGCACTTGTGCAGATTTTTGGTGAGCTTGCCCATCTGATGAAACAAAGCCCATCAGCAGGGCTTTTCTGGTATGGGCAGGGAGCAGGAGGTCGTTCTCTCAGTAATTAGTAACAATTCTTTTTGCTTGTTTTTTTTCTATGATTTTCAGTTTGTTAAATGGTCATCTGCGCCATTTAGCACCCTCTTTTCTAAGTCATGGCATCATTTACACACTTTCTTTATGCATTTGAGTATTTGTTATATGTGCAGTAGGAGTCACTCCTGACCAGACTGGTTTTCTTCTCTGGCTAGAAGAGTGCAGTCCTCCAATTCTGCTTTCCAACATGAATATCCTTGTTTGCTAAAGCATTATTTGCTTTTCTGGCATAATCTGTAGCACTCAGGAAAGATTCACTGTTTCCATTAAGAGATCTGCCAGTAGAACACTTTTCTTGCCATATTGTGGAAAGCAGGCACAGGGAGACAGGAAAGGTAAAGTAAATTCATTGGTCAGTTTGTACAATTAACTGGGGTGCAACAGTTCTGCTTCCTTTTTCAGGCTTTTGCTCACTTTAGAAATACTTGTTTGTCATTTTTCTGCACTTAACATGCCTTACACCACAGCTCTGGTCCTAGCCCTCTGCAGTCATGGCATCTTTTTTTTTTTTGCAAAGGAGCAACTGTTGTGCCTTGTGATCTGGCCAGTCCCCAGAAGAACAGTGTGCTCTGAAGACAGAGTTTGGGGTTGACAGGCAAAGCCTAATCATGCTGCAGCCCAGCCTGGAGGGACCCTTGGGGCTCCCTCGTTAGATGCTTCCCACCAAGATTCAAGGAGATTTCTTGTTTTGTGATGGAATGGAACACTGTTAATGTTCCCGTTTTGTAGTCACCCATGCTTTAGCTTGAGGTTTATATAAATACTGTGGAACAGAATGAGTTTTGGCTTTAGTAAACACCTGAGATCACCTAATGTTTGCTATCGAAACCTGATTAGTGAGGAAGCAGGCCGACTAGGAATCATGCAGCTCTATGTTTTCAGGAACAAAGTACCAGCTTCCCTACATAACTACAGGTAAACATTTGCCAAATGGAGATAACACAATGCTCTTTAAAGGGTGAATGAATCTCTGGGTGTCTGGGAGGGAAGGGACAAGAGCAGCTTTTCTCTTGTAAGTCCCAACACCTCCCCATCCACTTTCCTGCTGATTCAGTAGAAAGAGTATAAACTTTTCCATCAATTTCTATTAAACCGTGGCAGTGGTCAGGACAAGCATCAGCGTATGTGGTAATGTGGTACTCCAAAGGATCAAGGAAATACATAAAAGTTTGACTGGCATCAGTGATTTAATAGAAAGGTTATGAGTTTATTGCCTAACTTTGTTTTCAGCTGCTGTGATGCCTTTCTTCTCCAGGCACTGTAACTGGCACTTTTTAAGTTCCAGATAGTATGTGGAAGTACAAAGCTAATAATAATCTCATATGCTCACTCATTTTCTTATTTTTAATAGTACACACCACAGCCTTCTCCAACTTAAGGACAGTGTTGCACCTGTCCGTGCAACATCACCTCCCAAATGTGACCCATGCCACAGAAAGGCTTGTCATTTTGTGAGATTTTATACATTTTCTTATGCTGAATGTTTCTTTAAAGGACATTGAATATATTTGGGAATTTTACAAATTGCATTTATTACAACAAAAAACCCCACCATATCTGCTTCAAATCTTGCAAAGACATGATTTAATGCAGTGAAACAATATTTTACTTATGGTCTTGGAATCATGGAAAACCTGTTTAAAAACAGCCCAGGATAAGCAGTAAAGACAGTTTCCACACTCTGGGTATAAAAATGTAAAGAAAACTAGCTTATGACTCCTTCCTGTATACATTCAGCCTAGACTTTAGCCCTGGTCTGGCAGAGCATGTGAGCGTATTGATGTCAGTGGGACAGTTCGCGTTTTTCATATTGTGTGCATATTGAAGTGTTTTGCCTGACAGGATGTGTTAGTGATCAATCAAGAGAGACAGTAAGGATCCAAGCATCCTTTTACTGACTCCAGAAGATATTGAAGGCACTCAAAAATGTAGGCATTCTCATCACTTGTTATTTACAAGAGAACAAATTTCTGAGAAGCACAGCTGGTAAGTAGATGATTGGAGGCTGGCATTTGATATACCTTTCCAGCCTGTCAGCTTTTGATATACAGAGACTTGAAGTGACGAGGTCAGCAGGTCAACTAATTTCATACATGTGGCATATATTATTGAGTCAGATGATAACTTCACATTGTTAAGCTTTTTTACTTAATAGTTCTGATCTTTAAATAGACATTTTCCCTCTCTTGTAAATAAGTCTTGTAAATAAATCCCATACCATTTCCCTTTCTTGTAAATAAATCTATTTTAGAATCAAAGCAGGTTCCTAATTTCCTGATAGTTTAATAAACATGTGCAGAGCAAAAGAAGCTTCATTAATTCTCATAGCAGAATCAGACAAAAGCTCCAAGCAATGTAAAAACTGGCTTTACCAAACTGAATAGTAGGAAACAAAGAATAGCTGAAGTCAGGAAGTGCATTGTAGGCATGGAACAGGAGTTGATAGTGTTTTAATAGTTTAGTCTGAAACACAAGGCTAGAGTGAGTTATTAGCATCCTTTAGAGGGTCAAACCAAATTTCCTGTACTCCTCTCCTGTCGCAAGTGAACGTGCGTGTATTTTCACCAGCTTGGCATCTGCCTCAATGTGATTTCACAGTACACCCTGGAAGCTCTGGAGGAACAAACTCCACGATGAACATGCAATCTACTAAACAAGACCTGTGCCTAACCTAAGAAAGCCTTTATGTAGATAAAACAGGAGTACAGAGATCTACATGCATGTGATGCTTTGGCAAAAGTGACCTTGAGAACAATACCCTGAAAATGTTGTCTTATACTTGCAAGGCAGTTAGATTCATTACCAGAAATGAGAGCGTCTTTCTTCTGTAGGATCATGTTTCTGGGCACTTCTCTTTCTCCTGTCAGTCCTATTTTTACTTTACTTAGTTCAGCTGGACTCCCTTTATCAGTCTGATGACACTCACCGTCAGTGAGTGCTCCTGAGCTATAAACCAGAGGAGAGTAGTAAGAGGGGTTGAGGAGGGAGCGAGTAATCTGAGTGATGTAAATGTAACCCACAGCAAGGCAAAATGCATCCAGTCACCTGTTCCTCCTGCAGCCTGTGGATAACTTATCCCTACAAGTTAAAATCAGGATCCTTCATGGGAGTGTTTTAGTGCAGGGAGAATCTGAGTGATAGCTCAGTTCCTGCAGCATAAGGACTTACCTGTGCTGCTTGGATGGAGAGTGAAATAAATAGTGTTTCCTGGGCAGTGGTCTGTTAGCACATGGGAAGTAGAAGAGCCCAGATTACCTCAACTCCTTGCCTATCTTTATTTAAACACTGCTGCAGGTAAGTCTGGTTTTGGACAGCACCACAGAGGTTCATGTGCCAGGTGTAGCTGGACTTTCTTGGCATGTACATAGTTTCATAATGTTCTTACGGCTTTTAGGAAGGTAACAGCTTCATTTTAACACTGTATTCAGCTAAGAGATTGAGTTGTCAGGCCATTTTTCTGCCTTCTCACTCAAAAGTTCCTTTATTCAAGCTGGAGTAATGTGAAGTGGGACTTGAATAATGAAATGGGCAGAGACATAGTACTGTGACATCAGCTATCATTCCTACAGGGCCGTCTCTTCTACTTCTGTGCATTGGTAGAAACATTCTGAGAGCTGTTGAAATTGCTCCAAGAAAGTAACCTCTTGATAATTACTGGTGTCATGAATACATTGCTGTTATCTCACAGACAGATTTATTCCTGAGTACTTTTAGGACAGCTGTGTATGACTTGAGCTGGGAAATCCTAACCAAAGATATATCATAAATGTTCTAATATTATTAGCATCATCTCCTGGAATGAGGACAGGGCTGTCCATCTGGAAATGTTATATGGCATGATTCTTCTCTCAGCTCCCCAGCTCTCCATGGACATTTTGTTGAACACAACAGGCTAAGCCTATTAGTTACTGGCAATCACAATTACAGAAAGTTTACTATTTGCTTTGAAAAACAGGGAGTTTATTGGCTTCCATTTTCCATCTCACTACAATGAATTAGTTTGAAAGTAATTAAATTATGGGCCAATCTATATATTTTTAAAATTCTAGAAAATTCAGAATAAACTATGGTTTCATTTTGCATGCAAAAAAAATGCATTGCAAATAAAAATAGGTCTCACTTGGCTATTGCTAAAGATGCAACCATGAAAAGGCTGATGGAGTTCAATGCAAAATCATTTTCCTTATGAGATCTAATATTTCCCTTACTAGCCAGTTGAAAAAATATGAGATGGACTCCACCACAACTGAACTGAATAAAAGGACTTTAGGTATGACACTGACTAGTGCTCGATGCTTTGAACTTCTATGATGGCTGTGTTACCTTTGCCAAGGATTACAGCATCAGCTTGTGGGAAGCATGCAATAAATTGCCAAAACGTTTAGAATAAGAGGGCCGTGCTCAACCATGTAATCCTTATGTAGTAATATTTTTGAGAAGCAACTTTCTTTTGCTGTCATCATGGGGTTTGCCATCATCTGGATATTTTTATTACCTGATTTCAAGGTAAATGTTGATAATAAGCCAAGAATGCCCATTCACTTTGAAAATGAGCTAACCCGGGATGTGGCTACAATGTTTTTGAATAGCTGCAGAAACAATTTGTATAAGTATGCTTGCTTATGTATTCCAAAAAGAACATATACTCCACCAATGCAGTCTGCCATAGGTTTCTGTGGAGATGAAGTTTCAATCCAAATGCTACCTTTAGGTGTGATGGTGATGATGATGATGAATACCCATCCCAACGAATGACTTTCAGATCACTAGAACCTAGTTCAGAGTAGCAGAAAAAGAGGAGGTTTGTAGTTTGCATGACAGGATGTCTAGAGAGAAGCACTGGCAGGAGAGAGTAATGTGAATATGTGCAATTAAACCAGCCTGGTGTTCAGCATTCAGGATGTTGGATATCACAGATGATTCAGAAATTTTCTCTCAGGGACTTTCCAGCCATTCCCATAGATTGTGCCTAGACTGTACACTTTTGATTGTAATTATCATTTTTTTGTTTAAGAAGCTGGAAAGTCCAGCAGTTTTATAATATTTTTCCCTTTGTTAGTAACTGACATCTGGAGGTGATAAAAGACTCAGCAGGAGAGAAGAATGGGTTCTTTTCAGTTATTATGTATATTTTAGATTAAAAGAAGTGATCACGAGCCTTTTCTTACAGTATAAGCAATATTTACATTGAGTATACATATATTCACTCCTTCCAGCACGTTAAGGTACTATTGCCTGAGTTTCTGAGGCTGCTGGCCCATGTCATACTTACCTTGCTCCTGTAAGTCTTCACCCTTGGCAGCGTTATTATCACACTTTGGGATCCAGTCCCAGGAACGCAAATAATTTTTTTATTTCATCTGATTTAAACAGCCATTTATTTTCTTGTAGAGGAATAGTGATGGTCTCTTTCCTGTTGTTTGCAGTGCCTATACAATTGGTTGTGCTAACTAAATTAAATATCCTGTATTGTGGGTTATATCAAAAAAGTCTGTGTGACATGGATCTGAACCATCATTGCAATTCTGTTAATTTTCTTATAGAAATGTTATGACAATTAAGCTTCCTGAACAGCTCAGTATTTCAACAGAGAGTGCTAAAATATTCCTGTTGGAATGCACTGCTTCCTTAGGTGACTTTTTGAATGATTTATAAATAGTCAAAACTATGAAGTATGATTCTATTCACCTGGTTTGTCCCTGAAGTAGAGCATAACGGCACTGCATACCTTAGGGCTGTAGGAGATGAGGAGAATATACTCAGTTTTGTGGAAAACTCCATCTAGAAGTTTGATGTCTACTTTTGAGCTAATCATTGAGGCTCCTTGGTACTGACTGGGAAAAGGTTACTGAAGATTCATGATTTAACTCATGGGTTATAATAGGTTGAATCATGTTGGAATGCAGGAAGTACATGCTTCGTGTTTTCTTGCAGAGGGGGCCACAGCTCTCCAGGAAAGGTCTTTCTGGAAGACACCCTTGATGAGAATGTCTGACTGACCTGACTTTGTGTTCTTTGCTGCAGATCGATTTTGAAGATGTGATTGCTGAGCCAGAGGGAACACACAGCTTTGATGGGATTTGGAAGGCCAGTTTTACCACCTTCACTGTAACGAAATACTGGTTTTATCGTTTACTGTCAGCAATCTTTGGTATTCCTATGGCTCTCATCTGGGGCATCTACTTTGCCATTTTGTCATTCCTGCACATCTGGGCGGTGGTGCCGTGCATAAGGAGCTACCTGATTGAGATCCAGTGTATTAGCCGTGTCTATTCCATCTGCATCCACACGTTCTGCGACCCGCTCTTTGAGGCCATAGGCAAGGTGTTCAGCAGCATCCGAGCCACAGTACGGAAAGAGATCTGAGGGACATTTCAAGGAGAGCCATCAGCCTAGGAAGGGGGTGAAGGTTTTGTGTTGTTTGGAGTGTTTTGGTGCCAGTTTTGTGTTTCCCAAAGCAACATACGGCAACTGGTGGTGGACTGGCCCAAAACAAAGAATCACTTACTCAGTTTCTTTTTCTACTGTTCATTCTTACTGGACTACTTGCCTTTTTTTTTTTTTCTTTCTTTTGCCTTTTTTTTCCCTGCTCTGGTCTGCATTTTAAACTAACCTTAAAGGGCTATTCTTCCATGCCAGCTGCATATCATTTTGCTGGCTGTTCAAGTCAGAGATTGAAGTGTTGTTGGATGCCTTTTTATCTTACCCTTCATTCCTTGTGAGATAAATCCACAGTGATACTGAAGAATGACAAAAATGCTTTCCAACACTATAAAGCCATTCATTTTATTGTGGCTGAAGAGTGCAGAGCTATCGCAGCAGAATGAACGTGACCAGCTGGCAGGTTTTAGCAGAATGTTCTTTTTCAATTGGATTGTCAGTTGACTGCAGCTATTTACAGTCATGGTCAGATATTGCGCAGTATGAATAAATTAGTTAAGTAAACATATTACTGAACTAGCGTATGTCCTGAAAATTTAACATTTCGTCAGGCTGGAGACATTGACATGTAAAAGCTTTGGTCGGTGCCTTTCTGTCTCATTCTCTCTTGGAAGTTTGCATCCAGTTATTTCTCAGCCTTTGCTAGGCTTGCAGAAGCAAATTGCATTTGAGAGCTAAAACTGGTCATTATGGAAATGTTTTCCTGACTGTGAGTTATGACACATCCCTTAGCAAGCATTTAGGTGCTTATCTTACTGGCATCTGGGGTATTTTTGCAAAGTATTAATATAAATGCACATCGCAGGTATGCCAGGGAGAATCCTGAGTTAAAAGAAAAACGAAGAAGTGCCAAACAAGCCACAGGAGGCCAGGGAAGAGCTGCCCGTCTGCGAAACTTTTCTACAGCTTTCAAAACTTCCCTATCAGCAGAAGTCAGCCTGCCACTAGCATCCAGATTGTTTTCAGGATGCTTTGCTGAGTCTAAATTTATCCATCACAAGAGATGCTTTAGAATCTTCACATTTGTGTGTTGCTTTGTTCATTTTTAGCTGAGCTGCCACATCAGGAAGTCTTAAACAGAGGGTGTTGTGTGAAACTACCGTGTTGCAAAGTGGAAGGCCTCAGTAGCAGGGCCTTTGCGACATGTTCTGATGCTGTGACCTGCAAGAGTTTTTTGCCCTCATGATAGTACTGTGTTCAGAGATGCTCTCTGCATCCTCAGTGGTTTGTGTGAACCATCTGTAAAAATAGTTGTGAGGCTAATAAGCTCTATTGTAAACCAAGCTGGGGTCTGAGCCTGCTCCAGCTGGAATCTCTAGCAAACCAGTTCTTGACCTTCAAGAGTGCAAAATTTGGCCCTTGGGATGAACATGGAGCTGTCTGGTACATCTACAGCTTTTTTATTTAGCGCTGATATTTCACATATTGCTTTACTTAACATGGAAGTGCCTTCCATTCTATTTCTGCCAAAGCATTGAAAACTTTAGGAAATGCTGCATTTTTAAATGGGGGTGGGGGAGGGAAAAGGGGAGAGGGTGCACAAAAAATTTACAAAGCTATTAACTACTATTTGCATTTAAAACAGACACTGGTATGGATATAGTTTTATCTTTTTCTATGTACATAATGAAGAGTGTACTATTATAGATATTTTCAGTATTAAAAACAACCATGATTGTAAACAAGAAATATTTTATGTTTTTATGAGGAAAATCACTCTGAAGAAAACCTTCTTGATTTACCATATAAACTGTATATCCTGAAAGATGTCTGTTCACTTAGAGTTCTTAGTCCCTAATCCAAATACATTGCTGATCCAAACATTTACATTATTGTTATAAGCTTACAGATATAACTGACACCTTTTTTAAAAATTCTGCATGTGCATTAAAGACTACAATAAAAAGATGCTTAATGGTAGATCCTGTCTGACTTCTTTTTCCTTGAAAGTCATGTGGACAAAAATTGTTTAAAGCTTTCTTTGTCAGTCCAGTGGAAACAGGATTTTTCCTAATAAAAGCTCATTAGTCTTAACATTTAATGTATGGAAATAGGGGGATGACAGCTTTTATTCAGCCATGTATAGACGTAACTTGTGACAGGACAGTTCATTTCTATGGGTTTGTTGCACAATACCTGTGACATTGTAACAAAAACCCAACAAAACATGCTATTATGAATGGCCTACAAATCTATTAACTGTATTTTGATGCTCAAATGGCAGATACGAAATAAATGTAGTCCACCATATATTTTCCAATAGCAGAATGGTGTATTTAACAGCACTTAATAGGCCGGTGGTAGCAAATTGTATGTTGAATTGGACTATGTGAGAAAATTTTTTACAAGCAAAATGGAGGTTGTCATGTGAAAGAAAAGCAAATACACCTTCACTATTCAAAAATATTTTGCTTTTGTAAAGAGCCTGATATACTCAGGCTTAATTATTTATACTATCATGACTCCAAGGCTCTTCATGGGAGAGATGTGCAGATTCACACTATGACTGCACTGTCCCTGACGCTTCGCTGAGCAGCGGTCACGGGGCTGTGCTGTAGCTGGATCTCATATCCACATTCCTGCCATAACACTTAGGCCAAGATATACCCCATAGCAAGATCCAGGTTTGTCAAGTAGAGGGTTAGACATTAGGTGTTGGACAGTGGCACCAGGCAATTCCCTCTCTTGGCTGTAAATGTGGTGTAGACAGACTCACTCTGGTAGATACAAGTCGGTGTCATAAACTACCTCAGGACCTGTGCATTCAGGTGGGCTCAATACAGTTTTTCCTCCTACCAGAAAACTTTTGTGGCTGTCATTGGTCACTCTTCCATCCTCTCAGTCACCAGTTTTTAGATTTTGTCATGTAGTTTGATCTGTTTTCCTGAAAGTATGGGGGAGCTGGGCACTTCAAACAAGGTGGAGTACCCAAGTATTGAGAGAGTGTGAACTGTCTGGCTGTGTGGGTGATCCCTCTGAGTTTGAGTGAGAACTAAATACAGAATAATTTTTTAAAATATACTTGTTGGAATGAAGTTGCAACAAAACACAAAGACAAACCTTAGGCTTTTAATAATGATGGAGAATTTCCATACCTGCACCCAAGCTACCTTTTAACCCTCTCTTAGGTCAAACTGGAACTGTTCTATGTTCACCTGTTTGCTTTCATTGCCTTGTGTGTCTGCTGCATCCTTGTGTTCCCTCATGTCCTGAGGAGGAGGAAAGAAGCCCAGAATAAAAGTCTTTGCTAAGATAGAACACCTTTGTAATCCTCATTTATGTCTTACAAACCCTGACTTTTTCATTTCATGTTATCTGACACTGGGACACCGTGTGACATGGGTTATTTTATTTCTATCTTGCTCTCTTCTGTAGAACTTTTAATTAAAATTTCAATTGTATAGTACAACTAGCACATCCTGTCTTCAAGGTGCTTTTCTCTGTTAGGGCCTTCTGAGGGCACAGTGGTAAAATGTACATTTGATAACTGTGACTAATATAAATGCACAGTATTCTCACTAAATTTGAAACTGCTATTACTAGGCAGTCTATATATATAGAACAGTGTGGCCAGCAGGACTAGGGAGGTGATTGTCCCTCTGTAATCAACACTGGCGAGGCCACGCCTTCAGTGCTGTGTCCAGTTCTGGGTCCCTCGCTGCATGAAAGACGTTGAGGTGCTGGAGCGTGTCCAGAGAAGGACAACTGAGCTGGTGAAGCACTTAGAGAGTGAGTTTTGTGAGGAGCAGCTGATGGAGCTGGGTTTATTTATTCTGGAGAAAAGGAGGCTCAGGGGACACCTTATCTCTCTCTACAACTGCCTGAAAGGAGGTTGTACCCAGGCGGGTTTGGCCTCTTCTCCCAGGCAGCCAGAGACAGGACAAGAGGAAATGGTCTCAAGCTGCTCTAGGGGAGGTTCAGGTTGGACATCAGGAAGAATTTCTCCATTGAAAGGGTGGTCAAGCATTGGAACAGGCTGCCCAGGGAGGTGGTAGAGTCACCTTCCTTGGAAGTGTTCAAGAAATGATGACGTGGCACTTAGTGCTATGGTTTCGTTGGTGTGGTGGTGTTTGGTCAATGGTTGGACTCGAAGATCCTTGAGGTCTTTTCCTCAAGGAATCTTAATGATTCTGTGATTCTAAGGATGGCACAAGTGGGAAGACAGTGATTTAGACTCATTACAAACCTGTGCCTTCTCTCACAGTCAAAGCACATTTTAGTGTTGATTCAAGACACCATCCACAGTCCTTAGGCTCAATTCTAGTAGGTGATTTGCTTTTGTTCTGAGAACCTGAGTTTCCCTGGCCCATAATTGTCAGTAAAACTCACTGAAAGTGTGCCCAGGTTACCCATACATACTGCAGGGAGGTATAAACAAGGTGTTACTCTATCTGACTTTCTCCTGTAGGAGCTGGAGATGATAAATGCTCTCAGGGATCCCTAACGAGCGCTGGGAAATGATGTCTCTCTGAGGCTTGTAGTCTTAACATCTTACTCCTTGAGACAGGAGATTCAACCTCCTCTCACTGCACTCCCAGGTGTAAACTTCAGCTGCTCACCACTCAGTATGCTGGCTACTATGAATCCAATTTTTATAAGATCGATTGTGCGCTCTGCAGGAACTAACCATGGACACCAGTTGTGGCATGATGGCCTCCAACAGGAGCCAGGTCACCTTAAAGACACTGCCTGAGCTGTGTGACACCACTGCTGATCTAAATCCTTCAGATTTTCCCTTCTGTTGAGTGGTTATCAGTGTAGAGGGGAAATAAAGGCATTATGGTCTCCAGTTCTAGCACTTCTAGAGATAATTGTGTTTTTCCAGCTTGAAGCACTAGCAATCTAGGCTGAAGGCTGCTCTGCAGACTGACAGAAGATCTCAAGAGTTGTGTTGGCACCCAGGGACTAACTTAGATATAAGCCTGTCATAACTGTGACCTTCTTGGTTGATCATATGTCTGAACCTTTATCCAGGATGTGGAGTACCCCTGCAGTGCATCTGGGCACTGAGAGTCTTTTCTGAGCTATTTATTCCGAGCTAGAAAATGCTTTAAGCCAGAGGATTCACTCAGAGTAACCTTAAAGGACGAAGGACTCTAAAGTTATATAACTTTTTGGCAACTATCAGAATATAGGCATTCATCTGTGACTATTAGTCATCAAAACATTCAGCCTGCTGATCTCCAGCAACCAAAGCACCAGATGGAGCTTGCCCAGATGTACATGTTGCCAGGAACCCTACTGGCAGAAAATCCCATGTGAAAAAACTGACATGGAAATGAACTAGTTGGTGCAATGAAAATGAACTAGTTGGTGCAATGAAAAAAAATCTCATCAAAAAGAGCAGGTATATTCTATACAGAGAACAAGTGGATGAGAAATCTCAGATCTGCCTCTGGTATTCAAGGAATGATGCAAAGCTGTGCACAGCAGACACACTTCCATCTGAAAGGGATGGATGGAGATTTCTGAAAGGAACAAAAGGAGTGGGATGACTCTTTATACCTTTTTTTCAGTTCTTACCTCTAACTTTTTGCAGATAAATTCTAAACCAAAACAGAACCACAGAGATGAGCAAATGTGAATAGTGCAGTGATAGGCACCAAGAGACAGCAATAACCAAGGCATTAATGTAACACTAGGATGTGCAAACTCCCACCTAAGTGTGAGTTGCCTTGAGGGGAAATCACGATAGATGTGATCTGGTAGGTTTATATTTAAATGCTCTGATAAGTAAGATCAGAACTTACCTTGGATGCAGTACATGTGATCAGATTCCCACAACAGGAGCCTGGCTGGGCAGACAACAGGCCTGGTGGCTGCTTTCCATCCTTGAGAAGGGATCAGCTGGGGAGCAAGCTAGGGACCCTGAGCTGTCAGCAGAAGTCAGACTCATGTATGAAAACCCTCTGCATGCAATCCCAAAGCCCAGTTCAAATGTGTTGATGGGTGATGCGTACTGTGTGTTTCCTGTGATAAGCATTTGCTGCCCTTCCAGAATATTCACTGAGACAGAAATCTTCTGTTGTAGTCTAGGTTCTTTGCAGGACAGTAAATATCCCAATAATAGGAACTGGCAACTGAATAGAGCATACGAGTTCTTGATGGTTTAGAAAAGTGCCTTTGACATTTGTTCATACTTTGCCAACTCCTGACTTTTAGTATTCTGGCTTGTACAATATTTAATCTCCTTTTTTCGTGATGTGTAGACTCCCATTCAAATGTTTCAGACATTTGTCAATTCAGCTGTCTTCTCTTAACAAAAGCAGGTGTTCTTACTCTCCGCTAGACAATGATTAATGTTTCAACTACATTTGGAAGCAGCTAAAATTCTGCCGGTTTCATTTCATTTGTGCTGAAACGGTCCAAAGAAACCCATGAAACAAAGATGCTTAGGGATAAAAAACTGTAATAGTTTATGTCATATTTTAGCAGGATTTTGGTCTGAACCTGAGTGTCTTTGGAGCATCATCTCTATAGTTATAAAAATTCCTTTATGTGTGTCTAACAAATACCCTTTGAAGGAGACCACTGAAAATACAGATTTACTCCTCTAGGTTGCAGAATTGTCTTACCCAATAACAGTATTCAGCACAGAGAGGTTAAAGCCAGCACTGCTCAGCTATTCAGTACAGGGAGGAAAGCCTTTCTGTTGCAGGCTTCTCAAAAAAACTTGGACTTCTCCATGTATCAGTTTACTCCTTCCTTGCTGAGAGACTAAAAATTTTACAGTTGAAACTATGCTGGTGGATACCCATCCAAAATGAATTTTAAAAACCCAAAAAAACCAATAAACAAACAAATACCAAACTTCATTATAAATTACCTGTTGCATTATGGATTATTGAGAACTGAAACTCAGAGCAACCCTGTTGCTGATGGCAACAAGAACTAGGCTGAATTGTAGAAGGATTCCTCTTAGCAATAGCAAAAGTCTTCAGTCTGAATCTTCAGCTTGAATTGTGGAGACACAGAACCGTGACTCTCTCGATAAGCAAAATTTCTCATTTAGAACACTAAGCCTGTGTAGAGACAAGGAAAAGCAAAACAAACTTGGAAAGAATTAAAAAAGATGAATTAATCATATATTTGTATCAACAATAATTAAAGGCTCTTGCTTTATTTCTTTGCACTAAACCTTTTACTTAGTTTCACAGCTGTCACAACAATGGTACTTCCTTCAGCTATTGCTATTTTGTGGTCACCACTGTCATTCCAGCTCTGTTTCACCATCAGTGTTACACCACCCTGACACGTGGGAATTCCTTCGTTCACACAGACACCATTCAGGTAATGGCCATGTGATCAGATAACAATGATGCATTAAATCCAATGCTTTCAGTATATGGAGCTACTTGCCATGGCTCCCAGAGTCACTTCCAATGCAAATTTTAAATTGCTCCTCAAAACTAAGCTGTCCTGCTGGGCTAACAAACACTGCTATTTATGAAAGTCTGTTAATAAATAACACTTCTATCTTATATGAATATAGAAACACCAGCTTAGCTGTCAAGCAAGGATAGGTGGGTAGTTGAGGCCCAGATGAACAGTCATGCTGATTGATTTTCATGGCACACACTATCAGGTTTCATATGTATAAACACCAAATTATTTTCTGAGGCAGAACATAAGTCCCCTAGGACCTTTACCATCAGTGACTTAATTTTGCATAAAGAATGTAACAGGTGCAAATACTTGGCATAAGGCATGTCTGAATATTTCTAAAGCCAGTTCAATAATCTTGGAAAGGGGCATGAAATGGAATAGTTCTCACAAAAGAAGTTGTCTGTTTCCAGAACAAATACTGGCACACATGACAGAAGTAGAAACAGTTTCATATTGCCCTGCAGCATTGTCTGTCCCATGTCTCTTCAAAGGGCTGGTTCTCATGGTAAAGAAATAAGATTCAGGACATTTTTTTGCATAGCCAGATGTGAATATAAATTTTGTGGTTCTCTAGTGTGTGGTATTTCTTGTGGAAATCAGCTCTATTTATCTAATTAAAGTTAGAATAATTTATTTTGCATTTCTTTTACTGGTAACTATTTTGTAGTTAAACACAACAAAATGTAGAAAAGAATAAGTGTAATTTAAAATGTTTGGCTGAAAAAATTGTATAAGATTCTCCTAGTTTGATGGTTCTAATCCATGTAGTCACCACAGCTATTGTAAAACATTATCAGATTTGGTTTCTAACAGAAATAGTGCAGCAAGCCATAAAGCCACATTGAGGTTAAACAGGGTAAGTGTAATTCATCAGGTAACAAAATACCTCCTGACCAAATGGTAAGCCAGCCTTACCATAATTCTGTCTTAATCAAGTCTGGTTTAATATAATTTCCTGGGAGAATTTATAAATTTGACTCTATGTAAAAGCTTTGCTGGAAACAGCCCTGATTCATAGAAATCTTTGGTCATGGTTCTGTTACCATTCTGTACTGAATTCTGCATGGATGTTGAAGGTGGAATGTGGGACCAACACAGACATCAGCTCTCCACTGTGGATGCATCACAGTTTATGTCTTCAGGCAGAGTAGAATAGCTTAGAAGATGAAAGGAGAACATAGAGCTCTTAAGGAAGTCAAAACGGAGCCCAGATCAAACCCCCTGCTGCTGCCCCACCAATCTGTAAAGCACCGAAGGTGGGTATGAGGGCCCCCTGGGAGAGCTGGAGGGAAGGGAGCCAGTGCTTTGCTGAGGGCTGTGTCTCTGGGTCAGAGCAGCGCACCCCTGACAGACCCCAGTAACCTGTGCTCGCTGCGCCTCCGCAGCCACACTCGTTGACCAGTCCCAAGCAGGGGCTGAACACCCTCACTGGAACCTAAAAATGGCACTGTCATGCTGATTACCCTCCATAGTGAAATGTGGTATAATTTAGGACGTATTTTTCTTACTTCCATGACATCAGAACCCTTCTGATGTTGTATATAATTATAAAAATGTCTCTGACTTCTTGTTGCTGAAAATACATGGGCTGTTTTGTTTTCAAAAAAACAACATGTCCTTTCCTTCTTGCTTGTCTATTTTTGGCAGGTTCTACCATGAAAACTGTGGTGATTATTACAGCTGAAAGCTCAAGTAAGACTTCAGATTACACCCTCTAGCCTAAACTTTTATAAAGGTATTGAGCTTTTAGCTTTCCTCCCAGGATTACTACTGGTTCTCTTTAGGTAGTACTCCAAACAGATGAAATACTGGTGCTGTCTAAGATCTTACTAGCTGTATCCACAGAGTAAACTATCACTGCAGAGGAAGATGCACAGCGGCAGAAAGGGAGTAGGCACTGAAATACACCATGCAGAAGCCTGAGTAATGGGCAAAAAATGGGAGTGTAACCCTATGACCATATTTAGTTTCCACATGTGAATCTTGGCTGGCTGAATCCCACCCTGAATGCCAATGAGGCCTGAGAAGCTGGAAATCTTTTGCTCTCTGCATACAAGCAGAGTCATGACTCATGCAGAAGAGAAACAGTTTTCCTTTGCGAGAGGAACATTTTTCCTTATTGACCAGGGAGACACCCAAAAATAGCTTTGCTTTCTGAGTGGTTCTATCAAGTCACAGCAGGACTGTGGAGGCATGAAAATCAAGAAAAGCATTTACAGCTCCAGGAATTTGCTAATAAGAAGTGGAAATCTCTGTTTAAAGACAGCCAACCGAAACCAGTATATAAGTCAACACCTTAAAGACTATGAATTAAACTGAGGGTAACTTGGACTGTTCAATAAATTTCAAATGTCAGAGAAAGAAATAAAATTAAGGACCAAATAATAATAATGCAAGATATTTTAAATGTTTTGCAATTTAACCTCTTTGAGTAGGGAGCTCAGTGTATAATTGCACTGGGCATTATTTCTGATGCGGTATGTTTTCAGCATTAAAAGTCATGCATTAAACTTCTGCACATGATAGAGCTCTCTCTATCACAGAAGGATTATGTTTCTTGGAAAGGAAGGACACTTCCGAGAATCCCAGATTATGGGAGCTTGTTTCCACCAAAACTGCTGGAATTTTCCGAGTTATTTCAATGGAAAACTGAAGTAAGCCAATGAAAATCCACCCCATAGTGAGAGAGAACATCATTAAAAGGTGTTAGCAATCAGAGAGCAAAGCAAACAGGACTGATTTTAATGCTTGCTCTTTTTCTCTCCTGATTTGCTCCAGTGACCCTCCTCTTCTTACATTTATGAATGACACTGACCTAAACCAGATGAAAATTAGCCCCTCCTCTGTCAAACCGAGCTCCCCAAGCCTAGCTCGTTTCCCACCGTGGTCCCCTCGCTGCCATCCCGCTCTCCCCACGGCCCCGCAGTTCTCCCTGGAAGTGGCCGCAGGAACCGCCCGGGCAGCAAGGCAAGGCCTTTCCCTGACAATACCCCTTCGTTTTTCCTTTAAATCCATGGCAACGCGGTGTTTTATTTTTGCGTCTGAGGAGGGGGAATTTCCATTCCGCCCGGGAGCGCCCTGGAGGCGCGGCGGCTCCGCCGGGCCGAGGCTGCCACCTCCCGGCGCCCCCGGCCCGCAGCACGGCCGCTCCCGGAGCTCCGAGGGGAAATCCACCCGGTCCTGATGAACGCCTGCCCGCATTCATCAAACCCCGCCGCGTACATCTTGCAGCAGAGCTCTGCTGTGAGCTCTCGAACTTACAGGGGGCTTCTTAAGGAAGCGTTTGAAATTATCCATCGCTTTATAATATGTCTGGGATAAAAATGCTTCCGTGGCTACAGGCAAAATCCTAGTGTGAGAAATCAGTTCAAAATATGAGAAATCAAAATAAACTATAGGACTATAACCTATCAGCTTAAGGAGACAGCTTGGTAAAAGCACATTAGTGAAATTACTTCCACTTGTATTTCATCTGATAAAGTTTGTCAACCACTTTGTGGGTAGAAACATACACTCTGCTTTCATTTTAATAGGACTGTTTCAAAAAGTCATCTGTTACTGCAAGTGTGGAGGGGAAAGTAATTGAATAAAACCCCAGCATAAGAAAGACGTGGACCTTTTGTGCAAGTCCTGAGGAGGGCCATGAAGCACCCGAGGGCTGGAGCACCTCTCTTTTGAAGACAGGCCAAGAGACTCACAGTTTTTCTGCCCTGAGAAGGGAAGGCTCCACGGAGACCTCAGGGCAGCCTTCCAGTACCCAAGGAGGGCCTACAAGAGAGCTGGAGGGGGACTTTTTACCAGGTCATGTAGTGACAGGATGAGGGGGAATGCTTTAAAATGAAAGAGGGGAGGTTTAGATTAGATATTAGGAAGAAATTCTTTACTGTGAGGAACTGGAACAGGTTGCCCAGAGAGGTTGTGGATGTCCCATCCCTGGTAGTCTTCATTGGATGAAGCTTTGAACAACCTGATCTAATGGAAGTTGTCCCTACCCATGGCAGAGGAGTTGGAACTATATTATCTTTAAGGTCTCTTCGGACTTGAGATATTCTGTGATTCTATGGAAAGACTCCCCTGAGGACAGCAAAAACTAACCCAGCAGTGTGAACTATGGATTGACTGAAATCAGTACCAGGCTTTCCACACCAGGAAAGTACAGTCAAAAACATAATAGGGAAGGCACAAAATTAGACAAGCAGACCTCCCACCTGTTAATCATTCACAGCAGAGAGATAAAGCTAGAGCAAGACTGAAAAGAGCATTTTTTTTTTTTTTCTGCCTGTCTTTCCTGAAAATCTCTGTTGGGTTTGAACTGAGCTAGAGGCTCCAGAGATGCCAGGTAGTGCTGTAGTAAAGACAGTGTATCAGGTGAACCCTTTAATAATGTGGTGTGCTTAGGAATTTATAGGGGGTTGACCCTGGCTGGATGCCAGGTTCCCACCAAAGCCTCTCCACCACTCCCCCTCCTCTGCTGGACAGGAGAGAGAAAATACAACAAAAGGCTCATGGGTCAGGATAAGGACAGGGATAGATCACCCATTACTGTCACAGGCAAAACAAACTCAGCTTGGGGAAATTAACTGAATTTCTTACCAGTCAAATCAGAGCACGAATATAAGAAATAAAACTAATTTTCAAAACACATTCCTCCCACCCCTTCCTATTCTTGGGCACAACTTAATTCCTGAATCCTCTACTTCCTATCCCCAAGCAGCACAGGGAGATGGGGAAATGAGAGCTGTGGTCAGGTCATCACACATTGTCCCTGCCACTCCTTCCTCCTCTGCTGGGAGGACTCACACTCTTCCCCTTCTCCAGCATGGGCTCCTCTCTCCACAGGGCCAGGAGCCTGCTACAGGACAGGATTCCCATGGCATCCTGTGGAGCAGATAAAATATATTTCCCGAGGGAGATGATAGTTTTACCCGTAACTGCTATTTTTTGCAAGAATATGAGTTCCTTTAAGGAAACAACAGTGTTCTGAGAATCCCAGTCCTCTGCATCAGAAGCAGTGGTGCTGCTGGTGGGTGAGCTTAGGCACTCCCTTGTTTGCTCTAGTTTTAGAGGAATAACGGGCAGGATAACACTAAGCTTGAGTAGTTGCTGGTTAACATCTGGCTGTTTCATTCTCCTTCCAATATCACAAAACAGCCCTAGGCCTCAACTCACCAGCTGGGTTTAATCAAGCAGGCAGATCCTGTTTTCAAAGCCACACTAGGCATCAGGAGCAGATTGGTGACTCTGGCACAATATCTATTAATAAATAAAAGCATCAGGCTTTGCATTTGAATAGGGCCTTTTCTTTGGCAGATCTCAAAGTAATTTCTAAAGAAGGGCAAGCATTATTATCTTCATTATGGGGCTACATTATATGACAAGCTCTCTGTTGGGGACTGGGCAAGATCTTGGCTCTCCAACAAGCAGCAGCTGCTCCCCTTGGTTAAATGCCACACACCAGCAGTCCTGAAAGCTTTCAGGTTCTGGCCAAGCACACAGAGCACCCCAGCCAGATGGGCAAGAGCAACTGCTGGAAGGCTGGTACTGTTACCCAGTCGATATTGGAGGTAACTAAAACTTCACAGAAAACTTATCCAGGATTCCAGAAAAGCAGTGCTAGTTTTTCACATGACTTACCTTTGATTTAGTTTTTTTTTGCTCCCCTAAATTCAGTTTTGAAATAGTCCTCACTTTTCCTGAGGCAGAGACTCAAACTGACCTGATGCACAGAAGAAATACACTTTTTTATTTGAAAATGTTCTGTTAGGGATGGTTTTAAAACTCTTTCCATTTTGTGGGCTTCCTACAGGCTTTAGAATGTTTCTACAATGCTTGGAAACATGGTATCCTTGCAGAAAGACTACCCTGCAGGTAGCCTGCTTCCCTTGCATGCTTCCTATGTAAACACCATCTATACACATCATAGCTGATGTTTTAGCCATTGGGGCATGTTATATGTTAAACCAAGGACTCACCACAGTCCTTTCTGATTCTTAGTTAAGATGTGCCATTGGCCTCTCTCCCAGATCCCTTTGCAAAATAAAAATAATGTGTATTTCTAGTTAATAGTTCATTAAATTACTTTGAGACTTACACATTAACTTGGTTTTTTAGCTAGTGAGCCAGAGCAATGCAAACCATGGTTTGCAAACCACAGCACAGGGTTATATGTACCTTTACATGAGCCGCTCTGTGCATCCATTAGCAGAGAGAAGAGCTGCTTCCCAGCACAGGGGAGGTTCAGAAGTTACACATGCACAACTCAAACACATACACACAACAAAAACAGGCTCCTGCTGTTGGATACTGGCATTCGTTGCCTCTGACAGCTGCTCTGAACCAGATGGGAAACAGCCACTCCAGTTCTGCTGTAAGCCACATCCCGACACCAGCATCACTGCAAACTCCCAGGCTGGCATCTCAGCTGAAAGGCAGCGTGGCAAGTGAGCAAAGAAGCCAAATCCCCCCTCCCCAGTGCCAGTGTCATCGCTCCAGGAAAAACTGAGGCATATTTGGTGTGGAGAGGAAAGCAGCAGAGAGAAGTAGGCTTTTAGATGCTGTACTTGGAAAGATATGGCCACATTTGTTCTGAACACAGGGAATGTCTGGGTCCAGTGTTGACAATCTGGCAGTGACTGAATGCTGTCGAGTTCACTCAGACCTGATAAACAGAAGAAAAAAACCGTAACAAGTCATCACCAAAAGCAGTAGTTTCCAACCATGAGTCAAGCCCTCTTAGTGAGGCGTGACAGCATTAAAGATAAGATATACAAGAGAGAGCAGAGATACTGCTGACACTGAAGAACAGAAGAGAGAGAATTGTTAGGTTATGTTTCTTCACTTTGTTTTACACTCTCAGGTCCAAATCTAAGACAAAAAGAACATACTGCTTGGTAGGAAGGAAATATAGTGCTATAGATCTCTGAAGACAGGGACACCAAGGAATCATGGGTCATGGGATGATGGAGGAGGGGAGGGAAAAAGAGTATAATGAAAAGCTACAGCTATAAGGCATGCCTAGCACAGATCAATCATTACTGCCCTGGAAAAAAGTACTAATCTGAATCATTTCTACATTTATAATAGTAAAACCAGTGAAATCCAATACAGTCTTATTAAAACAGCTGGATTCAGCTCCACCCAAGTCCGGTGCAATTCTAAAAAAAATTAATAAATTCTCAGCCCTTTAAATTAGGTATTGGCAGTTATTTTTCCTCAAATCGTATAATTCTGGGACCCTGCACAGAGATAATCTGTAAACTGATCACACATTTAAAACCCACTTAAAATGAGAGGTTTGGAACCTAGAAGCCCGCTTCTGTAAATTTTTATGTATATCAGCAACTTGATACTCGTAAAAAACCTTTCTGCTCTATAAATAAGTGTGCTTCCCTAGATCCATCAAATTACTGATTGTCTCAAGAGCAGCAAAGCCAAAAAAGAGAAAGCTCATATCTTTCCCTTTTGTTCTAATTTGAGTATGTTATTAGACTTCCAAGACCCTTTTGATGTTCCAGTTCCACTGCATAATAGACATATTGTAGTTTTGTTAAGTTCAAATCTGGGTCTGTTTTATGTTTTCATAGCTACAAAATGCACCAGGTTTCGTCTTGGATTTCTGTCTTTCCCCAGTCCTCTGGCAGAAGTCATCCAAAATTGGGTATTAATTGATCATTGCCTGGATCGTACTGTTTTACTCAGCATCTTCAAGCTTCTTTGGGGATAGCTACTTTAAATTCCATGTCAGGCTCACCAGTGCTGTAGCACTGATGACCTGTTTGACCAGCAGTTGCAGTATAACACAAACATTAGCTGTTGGTCTTGCCCTTTACTAAAACTCAGATGATTTCTTTATTTGCAAGATAATCATCATTCACCTGTGGGATGACACTCCAGCTCATAAATTCAAGGGGGTTGTTTTTCACTGGCTTTGGGGTTAGTCTTTCATCCACAGTTCCTCTGCTGAAACTTCCTTCCAGGATCTATGCTATTAAATGCCTTTGCTGTTTATAGGTTACATATTCTAGTCCACTCCCTTTAATGGCTTTCATCCAGTGTGGGTCATGTCCAGACTTGAAAAACCTGCTTGCAAGAAAAACTGTGGTCATGAAACCTATAAAGGGAAAACTGACACATTCAGTTCAGCTATTTTTGCTTTTCTGGAGTCCCAGGACCCCCCCCCCATCAGATAAAGATGTGAGTAAATCTCTCCTCCGACATGAGCAATGCAAACCCCAACAAGTTCTGATGGGCTACTACGAACACCTGTCCCTAGGCAGTGGTCCTCTCACTGCTTTAGACATCTGTCATAGCATGGGTTGTCTACAGAGGGAGTCTATACACCTGACTAAAGAAGAAGCCACGATGATGAGCCTGGAGTAGCCTGATTTGGCAATGGCCATCAACAGGTGAGGTGGATCCCCTCCACTGGATCCAGAAATGTTCTTTAGCAGAGAAGGAGCACAATACAGCTCCCAATATGAGTAAGTAGCTTAGTCAAGTGGAGTACTTTTTTTCCTCTTTCACAATGGTGGAGCATCATCTTGAAATAATTTCTGAAAATGGAAACCTAAAATAAATATTCTCCACTGGGAAGCAGTGCTGCCTTCTTTACCTAATACATGATTAAATCATCAGGGTGCAGAGAAGTATTAACATGCAGACAGAGATGTGCTGCATGCAGAAGAACAAACCACAACATTGGCTCATGTTTTTGTAACACAGACAGGAACATGCTGCACATACATTAAGGGATGAATGCAGTAAGCTGCTTGCACGCACACAGACACACACCTGGCTTGTACAGGGATGAATGATATCACCCTCAATATGCAAACCAATATATACAAAGTTAACATGTGGCCCAGATGGGAGTGAACAGATAATAAAAATGGCCTGACTGCATACTCATATACACCAAAGACACACATATAAATAATGAGCTGTAATAATTTTAAATGCTAGTAAGTAAAAAAAACCCCAACTGTACACAGATACAGAAAATAGCCAGCGAAATTTTCTGTCCCCTGGTGACTGATGTGGTGACAATTTGGGTCCCAGCAGGTGGAATTATAAAGGAGGAATCAACAAATGGCATAGGAAAATGCACTTGTCGAAGGTATCACTTTGACATGTATTAGGCAAAATGAAACATGACAGCCATGCACTGACCGAAAACCTTGGGAGGCTTCTTCTGCCTCAGAAGCCATAAGAGCAAAAAGGGTTCTGGAATGGCAGCCCTGGCAGGGCAGAGGCAGGGAGCAACCTTCCCCAGGCTGTGGCTGGGTCATGGGACTTGTGACAGGTAGGAAAAATATTGCTTACACTGATGGAACTGTCAGATCCAGGGACTAGACATATCATGCAGAAAAAAAAATTCAAAACGTCATTAGCCATGATATTACACCCACAGCTTGTGGGGTGGGTGCAGGTATTAGGCTCTCCACTGCTGAGGGGAGCTCACTTCCTGCAGCACCAGGAGAGGAGGGGTAGAGGGCAATAAAATCAGGGGTGATGAAATCAGAAAAGAAAAAGATGTGCCCAAAAAGCTGTGCTGACAATTTCCTTTCTTCTGGAAAATACGCACACGCTGGGAGGCGCAGGCTGCAGATCTGCTGTGCTCTCAAGAAGGATGCTCGCCCTGGGGCAGTGCTGCTGCAGTGAATGCAATGGGGTGCCTGGGAGGGGGTCCCCAAAGCTGTAGGAAAAGACCACTTTGTTCTTAGAAGATGAGTGACCACAGTAAGCTGTGTTTGTGCCAAATTATTGTACTCAAAGGTTAGATGTGGAGGAAGTGCTGTGAACCAGTGTCAATTCAACCATTTAAAGTTCAATTAACACTGGCACAGGTTGCCCAGAGAGGTGGTACATGTCCCATCCTGGGACATGACAGAAACATTCAAGGTCAGGTTGAACCTGGAGATGTCCCTGCCCAGGGTTAGACCAGATGACCTTGGACAGTCCCTTTCAAACCGAAGTATTCTATGATTCTATATGGAAAAACAAGTGCATCCCACAAAATAACCATGGATGGGATTTCTAGGCCCAGAACAAAGAAGACTTAGGAGGATTTATCAGGGAAAAGTGACAGATGTTTGTGGACAAAAAGCAATGGAGAAGTAATATTTTCCACATCAATAATAAAGGACTTTTACTTGGTGCTTTTACCTGAGCGGATCAATGAAGGTTACAAATGTTATGGATAAAGCAATATATTCACTGTTCAAAATGCCAAGAGTTTAGGCAGAGAGCCAGGTTTAATAAAAATGAAATAGAAGTCGTGGTTTGACTAAATCATTCTTTTGGATTTCTAGACAGCATTATAAAGTGTTAGTGGCTGTGGTAAAGAGCACTTTGAGGGCATGATTCATGGCTGTTTTACTCCAGTCGTGCACTGGCTGAACACCCCTGGACTCAATAAGCACCCTAGTGAATCAGATATGAAAGCTGTCAAGAGAAGGGAAATACAGAACGCAATGATCTTTATCACTAATCTGTTTATTATCGTGGTACAATGATCCCGAAGCTGTGAGAAGGGTCTTTGTGTCAGGCACATTGCTACCAGCCTTGAGCTCTGATTGTGACTTTTGTTTTCCTTGTTCTTCTTCCTTAAGCTCCCAGGTGCTCAAGTCATATGATTAAATAAAAATTGTTGGCTTTGTGCTGTTATTTTTTAAGAGGGGCTCTCTGGCCCTTACAGGGCTGCTGGAAGGACCTGAATAATAAAGTTCAGAAGTTCAACACAAATAAAAAGGAACTATGTTTTTACTGTTACTGTTTCCAAATACTTCTGATTTTAAGCTACTGTTGTCCTGGAAGGTCTTGATATATAATTTTGTAGAGCATGGAGCACTCATTTGGCATATGTGTGGTCCAGATTTAATATTTCAGCATTAGATGTTGCTTGTTGGACTCTGAAATAGTTAAAAGTTAAGGAAGAATGACCTAAATAAAGGTAGCAGAGGTCAACATAGAAAATAACAAGACAAACCAGTAGTACAGATCTACCTTGAAGTTTTAAAATCTCACTTTTCAGGATTTATTGTTGAGGCCATTAACTGCTGTGCCCAACTACAAAAACTAATGAGACCATTACGGGGAAAACTAATAAAAGGCAGAGACAACTTGACTTCTTTTGTAACTTTCTGCTTGTAACTAGACTGTTAAATTGTTAGCATTGCTATTTAGTACACATTTACTGGATCTAGGTAACCACATTGACAGGATTTTGGAGGGATTAATACAAGGTAATGGAGGGATCTGCTAGTTAACACAGCAGAGAACTCAGTCTGCTAGGGAGAAATAAGAGCCTGATTCCTTTGATAAGAACTGCAATAAAGGCCATGATTCCCATGTTGAAAGAAATCATAGGAAACATTTAGCTAAATAAATTCAGATCAGTGAGCTATGAACAGACAGTTTTGGATGTTGGTTGTTGTTAAGTGTAAAACACATTTGACAAATAGTTGTCATCAACACTGATTCATGATGCAGCCTGCAGCTTGTGACCAGCCCTTTTGCTCATAATGTCCTCACCTTCCCAAGGTGTAAGATTTTCTGCAATATCAGAACTGAAACAGTTCAATGCAATTTCTAGTTTTCAGGATGGGTTCATGTTTAGAGGCTTTTCAGTGGTGTTTTCTGTAAGAGGCCTGCTTGAGACACCAGCAGTCTGGGGCCCTGAAGACTCTGCAAGTGCTTTAAGAGCCTGGTGATTCTAAAAAGATTTGCAAAATGGATGCCACAGAGAGACAGCACTTTGTTTTATTCATTTAATTCAGTTACACAACCAGAAATGTGTTCAGTGCAAACACTGTACACTCAGCCCACACATTTCTAGGTGTGTATGAATTAGCATCATTATTCTCACATGAGGCTAGATATCAGTTTTAATGTCTTCTTATATTTTTTTTTCAGATTAATTTTAAAGCCAGTCTTCAGTCCAAAGCTATGTCTGTAAGCTTCAGATAAGACTCATTTTGGACTCGCTGGCAGCAAAAAGTGACAGAGTAAGTAGTTCTGTGCTGGGTTTGCTCCTTTGTTAATTAGGAGTGGGATTTGGAAATGTTACAGTGGAGCTTCCAAATCATCAGGTGTGTAATGACTCTTTTCAACTAAGGAAAAAATGAGGACTTATGCTACAATGTTATAACCATCTCAGAAGAACTTAATGCAGTATATGGATGCTGAAGAGGGAAGGAGTGGGCATGAGGTGGGCATGAAGAGGGAAGGTGTGCCTGCTGGTTCAGAGCCTGCAGTTCAGGTGGCTGCTCAGCAGTGTAGCCAGCAGTGTATGATAGCCGTGAGTGATGCTGGAAATGGCACAGTCCCATATTCCCCCACACAGCTAAATCCATTGATGCTATTCTGGTACAATGAGAGTACAATCTGTCGAATAAAACCAAAACCTTGCCTGTATGGCTCAAATTTTTTGAAGAACTGACTTCCAAATTCTTGTTTCAATGACATAAAAGCATTATTAGTATCCTCTGTGGTGTATTGGTAGAATAGCAATGAAATGGCCAGGCTGTGTCAGACACTCAGAAGACATCCTCTCTAGATCTTCTCTTCAGTGAGGTTTTTACTTTTGGTCCTTGCGCTGCAAAGATGAGAAGTGACAGGAGAGGCTGTCACTTTTGGTTGACAGTGCTTTGTCAGGTCAGCAGCTTCCAGCTCACTGGGGAGCTCAGACTCTGTGGGTGCCGTGGGCAAAGTCAAGGTCCTTCATTGTCTCATCCCATCTCTTCATTTGAGCAGGGTTCAATTGCTCTGGTGGATATTTTCCCGCATCTGGATCAATGTCTGAATACTCTTAAGGGTACTTCCATTTCCCGGTGTCAGTGGGAACTGTCCTGTAGCCAAAGAAAATATGTTTCATTGCAATTGTGCCATGGCTGTGTTGTGAGGATCAACAGTGTGATCCTAGTTTCTGGGACAGGCACATCGTATTTTTAACTTCTGTTAAACACAATCCAGTGTTGTTTTGTTGTTTATACAGCTTCAAAATGTGCTGGGCAAAATGGAAAGCTTGCAAGAAATTCTTCTTTCCATGAGACTTGCAAAGGAACACTTTGCTTCTGTGTTTCATAAAAGAAAAGAATTCAGAAAGTCATCCATGTAGATGGGAACAACCATATGTACTTTAGAGACAAGAGAAGGAGAAGCTTTGAAAGGAAGGCCCACTCTGTAAGTTACTTATCACCTGTATCACCATAGCTGACTAAGAAGCTGGCTAAGAAGAAGTGGGTTGTTTGATCTTTAATATTCCACGGTCTGTAAGTCTGTAGATGTCCCTTATGTTCAGTTACTTTCTTCTGGTCATTGTAGTAGAAAGTCACAGCCTTCAACCTCTCAAAAAAAAAGGGCCAGCTCTGACCCACATTTTTAAATTTCATAGCATTCAGTAGATCAGTAACAAAGCAAGTAGACTCCATAGGAGTCTCAATAGTTTTCATAAAGCAGCAAAATCCATGTTACTCATTACCTTTAGAACTCTCAAAAGCTATTTCAGGTATTTCAGGTTAACAGGTAACAGATTTGTAAATCAGGTTGGATAAAATATAGTTTTTCAGCAATGCTTCACATACAGATTCCCAGTATATAAAGTTTTCATTCTGGACAGTGTAACACTTTATTTGCTTGCTTCCAGGGATATCAAGCATCGAAAATTAAAACTTATTTTTTGTCTTTCAAGTATTTATACCCTATGGCTACATGGTAGCCCAGTAAATCTGGACCTGTCTACCTTTGTCAACACAAGACTTTTTTTTCCAAGCAATTAATGAAGGAAACATCTCTGAGTAATCACAGTGTTCTTTCAGCCACACAATATCCTCTGCTACCTTGCTTATCATCTCCTTCCCACCACAAAAACTGATTAGGTGAAGTTGAGAAAAATCCATGGGGAAGTGTTTTATTTACATATAAAGAGGAGCCTTACAGCATCTAAATCAGCTGCTTGCCTTTACAGACTGTCTTTCCTAGGCACCCTGCCAGGGGCAGAAGGGCTCAACTGGAGGACAATGCTATGCACTCAAGCTGAACTGTCCTTCTGCACTGCTGTGTGCATTACCTACACCCAAAACAGCCTCCTTGAAAAAGGTATTTTTAAGAAGAGTGGTTCAAAATCAAATAGCCTCAAAAATCAACAGCAGGATTCTGTATTTCAATTGCTATTGTATTTTTTTCAATTGGAAGCAGAGTTTCAGATAAATCAAAATATTCAACAGCAACTTATTAATTTCATTGGAATTGTAAATTAAAAAGCTTGTTGCAAATTAATTTCTACAATGTTGAAACAATTCACTGTTATCATTTCAGCTTTTCTGTCTCATGTAACATGCATTCTCAAATGTTTCACTAGGATCAGTCAACTAAGAAATACATTAATTCCTACAGAGCATGACTTCCCTTTTTTAGCCTTCTTTAGAGCTGGCTCTAAATATGTGTAGGATAGAAAGGAAATCTTTGCACAGATCCCTGTCTCCATAAGGCACTTCTTTGGGGAATCTTGTGTAAACAACGCTATTATCTATTAGGCAGTCCTAGGACTGCAAACAGGAAAAAAACCTGGAAAACGGTAAATAATGATATTTTTTCTTGCATTTATTAAGTCCTGGTTGCCATAATTCCACCAACTTTGACCGGAGCAGCCTTAAACTTTATCTGAGCATATTCAGCCTGCACGTCATGCCCACATTTGGAGGACTGAGGATCCTCCACAAGGCACTAAGCACTACCTTCAGGGATCATTTTCAAGAAAAGTTGAGAGTATCCTAGTAAAAATATTTGAAACTCTCTGGAAGAGACCTCACCTTTGAACATGTAGATAGGTCTTTAGATAACATAAGTAATGTAGCAAATATTTTAAACCTCCATGATTCTGAAGTGGACAAACTCTAGGTCCCGTGTGTGTCTGTGCATCAGTAACTCTAGCAGCTTTTGCTTGCCTGGTGAGGGAGGAGGTTCTGTGTAGCTGAGCACACCTGCCCTGCTGCTCCTGCCCTCCCACCTTCCCTGGAGGCACCCAGTGCCTGGCCTCCCACGCTCCCAGCCTGGCCCAGCTGCCTGTAGGTGCCACGGGATGTGAGAACAAGGCCTGATGTTAAACACTCCTGGCCAACGCGTGTCTCACACAGAGGCACCTGGCCCTTTCCAGGAGCCCCTGGAAACAGGTGATAACCTTCTTAACTGAGGCTGAGGAGAGAGGAAAATGGCTGCTCACTCAGAAATCACCAAGGCATTGGGGGAAGCTCCTGGCGACACTGTGCATGGAGATGGATAAAAATCAGAGGCAGAGCTGTGGTGTGTTACAAAGAATTTAATTACAGAATCTCTATCAGTGTCAGAATTTTGATTGGCTTGTCAATGGAAAAAATAATGTTATTGCTGTAGAATTAATGCTGTTTTAATTAGAAATAATGCTTCAGTTAAAAATTATGATAAATTTCTTACTGTAACGATGCCATGACTATTATACTCTGTCAAAATATTTGTGTTTGTAAGCAAATAAATAATATTATAATAATACTTGGTTTTTACCTTGCATTACTAGATCTCATTAGCGTGACCCAGTATGAATAGGATGATCTTAGATAAGCATTTGGAAGTGTTTATGAAACATTAATGAGTTCTGTCCACAACCCTTGGGGGGGAAAATGTGCTCTTATAACAATTTAACAGTTGGATAAACTAAGGCAGGTGGTTTATGCAAATTATTACAGGTCAACACAGAAAAATAGCTCCTCTTGCATTCTTAATGCTCTTATCCTCTACGAACAGTTTCCACACTTTTTCTGTTTCTATTTATTTTATTTAATTTCAGATTAAAAGACTCCTCTAAAAGGCTGCTGCCATAGCTGCAGGCAAGGTAGTATCTGGAAAAATACACAATACCCTGATTAAATATAAATACATTCAAACAGACAAAATATGAGGCAGGTATCACGATGCTGTAAGTCCATATTCAGAGCCACCATAGATTGTGCATAGGTGTTAAAAGGTGAATTAGCCAGTGATAACAAGAAAATTCAGTTCCACATCTACCTCTTTATTTCATCCCATATTCCATCTTCTGTTGTTTGTATAAAAGAAAGATCAACATATTAATGGAAAAGAATAGTCTGTCACCTGAGCTTAAATGGGAGCGGGTGAGTGATAATCTACTGCCCAATCTATTGCATCTGGAATCTGACTTTACATCAGAGCCACAGGGCAGTTATACCATTTTGCTGTTGTACAACAATGCAGAGAGGAAAGGCTTTTCAGATTACTAGTTTTTTAATAAATAGGAAGAGGCAGAGTGTGTGGATGCCTATGCATTTATCTAACTGGAAGGAGCCTTCTCTGAGGAGGGGCTCAGTACTGTCACTCATGGCAAGGGCACGGAGGGGCTGCAGTGAGGGAATCACATGGGCTCCACTGCTCCTCCTCGTTCTCCTAAGAGCATCCCTGTGCCTCACAGATTGTTTAATGGCTTGTAAAATCACCCTGACAGAAATTTAAAATCTCGTCTGATCTGTAAATGAAGTTATATATTTGAAGCCACTATTTAAGCTGAGCTAACAAGCCACGTTGCTATCGGCTGGTTTGTAAACGTGCTGAAGAGCCATTTGACAAGCAGGAGTGATGACATTTCTGAAGGATTGTCACAACATTAGTTATTTAATACTGTGCTGAAGTCAAAGACACTTGCCTGTGTGGGGGAAAGTTTCTGCCACAGATTCAGCATACTAAACACTGAGTATCAGCTAGATTACCAACACTTGAAAGTAAGAATTAATATATGCCTTAAGCACTGAAGTAGTAGTCTAGAAAGAAAATCTTGCTGATATTTTATTGAACATTCAGTTGTAGATGCTAAGCCTGGAACATAACCAACAAGCAATTAAAAAGATAAATACTGTTCAATTATAGTCTCAGCAGTTACGTTTTCTGGTTATTTTTAAATCTACTTTAGGAGTAAAGATATATGTTGTGATTTTGAAACACAGATCAATTAAACCTAAATTGATTAATTTTAATGTTCAAGAAGCTTTCAGTAGTTGTTTGGAAAAGATTAAATAAACATGTAAAATACCTAGAGATTTGCAATCACTGCAGTCCTCTTTTCTGGGAATCAAAAATCAACATTCCTATCTGTGTTGGACAGAACAGACTAATAAATGAAAACCATCTGAATGGTTCATTTGCTCTACAAACTATGTCTGCACAGCAACCAAATCTTTTAATACAGGAGGTGCTGTGGTCCTTTGGTAGAAGGACACCTGCTTATTTTCTAGTCACAATATGCATTTACTGCTCTTTACTCCATGTGGCTCTGCAGAGCCATCATAGGCACTTAGAGGGATGCCCAGCTGCTGCAGCACTGTCAGGCAGGTTACACAGGCAGAATCCACACAGCTGATACGAGTCAGGGAGAAGCAAACTTGACTTGCCCATGCAGATGAAACACCCCCAGGCCTTTAAAAAATAGCATCTCTGAATCTGAGATTTGGCCACATTCCAAAGAGTTAGCCAACATGGGCGCTAATGCTGCAGTTCAGGTGCTGGCATTTTGGAGTAAAACTGCCAGTTTGGTTACTTCCTCTCAGCCAATTCAAGCTCTTTGAATGAAAGGTAGCTCTTACATGATATAGTCATGTTTAACAAAGGAAGCCAACTGACTGCATGATAGATAAACAGGTTTGCCTATCAGATTATCAACAAATAGAAGACCAGCCTCCAGAAATATCCTGAAGCCATTTTTTTCCCTAGGCACAATATAATGACAGAATACCACTATGAGAAACACTGTTGTTGTATTAAAATTATCTTGGTAGCTGTAGATTTGCTACAGTAGCTTTATTAAAGCAATCAGAAAATAATACAGCAAGTAATCTTGAAAGCTCATAGCCCTATTTGGCTGTGACTTTCATCCCATTGACATCAAAGGAGTCAGTCAATGAATCGTGTCTGCTCCATCAGTCTCACAGGAGCAGAAGAGGGAGAGACAAAAGACAGAAGGTATCTTGGAAGACACAATAGTTTATTTTTAGGATAATAATCAACTAGTGTGCCTAAGTAACACCCATTTTCTGTGAATCGACTGTTCCTCAGCGCTTGCTACTTTTGAAGGAACACAAGAAGTCTTTAACTGGCCTGAAAGAGTGAAAATTTTTTGCTTGACTCCCAGTACCCAAAGAACACTTGTTTAGCTGCTGTGTGGTTAAAAAGGTGTGAGGAGAATGGACGTAGAAAGAGTTGAACACAGGGAAGCTAGAAAATGAGAACACCTCACCAAACAGTTCACTGACATGAAAAACACAAGTTTAACACAGATCATAAACACAGAAAGCATTTGAAACAATGCCATAATGCCCAGCAAATCATTTTATTGTAGGTGGAAAATTGTCAATTCTCGCAAAGAAAGCAAACTTGACACTGAGGATACCATAAACCACTGGATTTATATCCACAGTTTGGATAGAAGGAAACTTCTCCCCAACTTCCTTTCAGTGCTGCAAAACCTGTCTGAGGCACCCCATTGAAATAAAAAGAGAAAGCAAATCTTCAGAGATGTACTCAGGCAACCCAGAGACCTACAACAAAGAGCACAAAAGCATGAGAAAGGCCCAGTTGTGCAAACAGCAACACCAGGGAACTGAAGAGACGGCTGAAACAGGGAGAAGAGGCTGTCTGAGAACATAACAAGACCTGCTGCTGCCATAGACAGGCAAAACAAGCCAGGTTCTGACTTAAAAAGACAATATATTTACTTTACAAAAGATCCAAGACCATATAGTAAAAATGAGAACACAGACAGGAAAACAGATGACATTCAAGAGGCAGTCATGACAAACCTTAACAAACCAGTACCCAAGAAATTTTAAAAATCTCCCTTGCAATACCTTCTGGTCCAAATACCTTGAAAATCAGCCTGAAATAATTTGAAAGCAGTTGTAGGTGATATAGAATGCTCAGTATTTTTAGGTGCTACAGGTTTGTTCTACAGCAGGACAGTTTAATCCCTCAAGCACAGATGGTCAGTTATGTTTTCTAGTTTTCCTTGTGTTCAGTGCTTTCTGATAGTATAGCTCAACTGCAGCCATTTGCAATTTCATCAAGCATATGTCCTATAAACCTTCCTCTGGTGCAGCACAGATCTGCTCTATGGCAGAAACAGCATTATTCCTTAAAAAGGGAAAACAGTTAATGATACACTAACTCTTTCCATCACTCTGATTTCTGATAAATTTTTAGCTAAATGAAATTTTTGGTGATGACCAGCCATTTACCAGACAGTTTGATCTCTTTCAAAAAGCAGGTGTAATAGGTTTGCATGACCAGGTTTTGGTAGGGAGGGGCCTACAGGCTTCTTTGAGAAGCTGCCAGGAAGGTTCCCCTACATCTGATGAAGCCAACACCAGCCAGCTCTAAGATGGGCCCTCCACTGGTCAAGGCTAAGTTCATCAGTGATGGTGGTAGCACCTCCAGGATCATGTATTTAAGAAGGGGAAAAAGAAATTGAGCAGTCTGAGAGAGGAGTTAAAATACGTGAGAGCAGCAGCTCTGCAGACACCCAGGTCAGTGAAGAAGGAGGGGGACAAGGTGCTCTAGGCCCTGGGGCAGAGATCCACCTGCAGCCCATGGAGAACCTCACGCCAGGGCAGGCGGATGCCTGCAGGAAACTGTGATTCCTACAGGTGATCCCATAAGAAGCCACATAGGAGCAGGCTCCTGCCAGGACTTACGATCCTGTGGGGGACCCATGCTGGAGCAGCCTGTTCCTGAAGGACTGCACCCCATGGTAGAGACCCACACTGGAGCATTACAGCCTGTAGGAAAGGCTCACAGTGGCAAAACTCATGGAGCATTGTTTCCCATGGGAGGGACACAAATGTGAGCAGGGGAAGTGCGTGAGGAGTCCTCTTCCTGAAGAGGAAGGAGCAACAGAGATGTGCAATGAACTGACCACACCCCCGTCCCCCTGCGCCCCTGGGGTGGGCAGGGAGACAAAAGCACAAGTGAATTTGAGTCCAGGAAGAGAGGCGTGGGGGGAAGGTTTTTTATAAGATTTGGATTTATTTCTCATTACCCTGCTCTGACTTGCTTGGTGAAAAATTAAATTAATTTCCCGAAGTCAAGTCTGTTTTGCCCATGACAGTAATTGGTGAGTGATCTCTCCCTGTCCTTGCCTCAACCCATGAGCTTTTCATTGTCTTTTCTCTCCCCTGTCCAGCAGAGGAGGGGAGTGATAAAGAGGCTTAGTAAAAACCTGGCATCCAGCCAAGACCAAACCCTCACAACATATTGCTAGAAATCTAAATGATTGTGTGTGTGTGTGGGTGGGTTTTTTTGTTGGGGGGGTGGTGGTGGTGTTGTAATTGTGTTGGCTTTTTTTTCTTTAAAAACCCAAAACATTTCAGGATTGTCCCTGTGGTAGTTCATGAAAGCTGTAGCTGTCTCCATTTCCCTCTGTTGCCCAGGTTTTCTAGCTGGATTAGATATCGAATGACAAGTCCTACAGCCGGGAACTCACACGGCAGGTCAAGGGAGGAGCAGTTTGTTTAAGAAGCCCCCACAGCTGAAGGCTTTGGAATATGAAGCATGCAGACTACTGCTCCCATGAGATGCTTGAGGTATCAAAACAAAACCATTTTCAATTGAAAACATGAGCTTCATTTTTCATCATAAAGCATAATTTTCATTAAGAAAAATAATTTCTGAGCAGCTCCAAAAACAACAGTCTAGTGGCATACACAGTTCAATGGCTTATTAAAACCAAAATGGGGAATTTGCATGCTATAAAATTGAGACACAGCCAGGATATTCTCGGAAAAAAAAGAACCAGGAGACCTTTGCAAATTATCAACAGTCACGGATGCCAGTGAAAACACCTCATTCAAAATCTGTTACCTCCAAAGCCCTGCACCTCCCTAAGACTCTGTGAAGGAAGTAATCACAAAGGATTTGGGAAAACTTAGCAACTAATAAATGCCTACTTTTGCCAAAGTTGAGTAGAACTTCTTTCTTTTGCCAACAAGTGAATGATTCAACTCTTTCTCCATCTGTATTAAAATGGTCTTTCCTATATTTCTAATTTGTATTTCTACACCTGCTGGTGTAATTAGAAATACCAAATCTACAGACAGGATGCATATTACCAAGAAAAGCCTCCAACTCAGCACAAACTGATGCAAATTTCCCAAGTGCAAGTTCGATAACCCAAGTGTGGCACGGCAAGTCCAGGTTCTTGCAGATTACTAAACAGCTCTTGCTCTCTCAACATCAGGCAGCTGGGCTTGTTTACCACTGAGGGATTTATTGGCAACTGTGAACTTGTAAAGGCTCTCAGAAAGTGGGCATTGCCTTAGGGTCATATTGCAACATCTTAAGAAGTTTCCTCAGCAAATATTTTCTGCCCAATGGTTCTAATAGTCAGGACCTTTCTTTTCTCTCTGATTTTTCAGCACTCTCAGAGACTATGTGAGAGGCAGGATAAAAGCAGTGGCACAGCTGTGAAGAGCGTCACCAGAAGGTGTGTGAGTCTCAGCAGCAGGCTCCAGCCCTGCAGGCTGACACCGCACCCCAGTGCTGCCTTTGCAGAGGCAGGCAAAGGACAGGCAACCAGGACGGACAGAAAGCAGCTGCAGAGTTCATCCCTGATTGCTACAACTGTCCTAGTGCTTCAGCAGCCCTAGGATGGAGAAAGGCTGCCTGAGGTAGATTAAAGAAAGATTAGGTAATAAAGACAGTGGCTTGCCAAGAGAAGAGCCCAATCTGAAAAGGAAAGCCTACAATTGCTAGTCAAATCTATAAAATAAGTCAAAAATCTGCAGGGATTAAGATTGTAGTGGAAAAGCTACCTAAAAAATGGGAATATTTGACCCTTCCTTAATTGCTCTTCACTACAAACTTCATATTACTTTTTCTAGGCCCATACTAACTTTGAAGACAGAATTTTTTGTTCAGTTTTTTGGTTTTTGTTCAGTACTTACAAAAAAGAAAAAGGAAAAACTCAAGAAAAGGTGCAAAAAAACCCATTAGAATGATCAATGGTTCATTACAAGCTGTCTAGTGTTTCCTGACTAGCATTTTTTAAGCAGAATTAAGAAAGAGATTAATGTATTTATAGTTTATAGTGCTTAGCCCTGACTTTCTATATTCATTCTGCCTTGGACTCTAAAATACCTGTTGGAGACAGACTCCTTTCCTAAAACTTTTGATCTTCCCTGACTTACATTTTCAGTGTTTCTTCAAATAAAAGCAAGTCCTAAAATACAATCCTTTATCTCCCAAAAGCTACATTTGAAAGTATATCTGCACACTGTTCCCTAAATCCGTTTTGTAAGTTTTCAGTCCTTTAATTTAGTTATTTGCCAAAGGATAGGAAAATCGTCAAACCACACACTCTTTATGAATTCATAAAATGGTGTTTGGCCTCTGCATATGCTATGAGATTAAGACAGGCTTGTAGACAAGCACAAGAACATCAAACATGACATGCTCTCCATCCATGGATAGATGCTTTCCGTACATATCTCTCCTAACAGTTTCACTCAAAGCACCTGAGCTTAGGGCAACCCATAAATGAGCTCCAGCTGGATCATGACCACCCCTATGCTCATCCCTATGTTCAAGTCACCCAAGAGAGAGCAATTGCCACGACAGTGACCAGATCCAAACTTTCCTCCCCAGGTCTACACCAAACATCTGCCTGAGCCCACAGCAAAGCACATACCAGCTCAGAAACAATTTGGAGGCTGGGCTTGAATAAGGGCTTGAAATTAAAATATCATGTTAGACATGTCAACAGTGCTTCTGCACATGGCTGCAGCAGTGTGTTGCATGTCACTCATCCATGTGTACAATTACAGGAGCAGGACTCTGCAAAATTCTCTTTATTTGTAAAAGTAGATGAAGAAGATCAGTCAGGCACAGTAGAGAAAGGTATTAGTTAGATGCAAACTGTTGCTTGTATCTGCCGATGACAACAATAAAAAATGCAACTCTTAGGTGAAATTGCTGACTCTCTAGCCTTTTGGTTTTAAAATATATTATTGATATTGATGTTAGATCCTGCCTGATTTACTTTCATTTGAGCCGGACCTCTACAGAAATCTGTTGCCTAGGTAACAAATGCTGTGCACCATAATAAGGAAAATTGCTGTTGAAATAAATAGTAATTATGGCCCTGGTTTCAAAGTATTATTTTTCTCTTTGTTTTAAAGTATCCTTGGGTACAGCTGTGATCACTGGCTTTGTTCACTTGCATCATCTCATGGCGCAGCAGCCGGGGAAGAGAGAGTGCCCACTCATCTCTGTGTCCTCTACCTCTGCTCCCTGAGCAGCACTAAGTGTGTTTGTATGGACATTTTCAAATGCTATTTAATTCCTCAAGGGTACATAAATACAAAGTGTAAAACTCCCATCAGAAAGAGCAGGGTTTGATATTATTCTTGGTCAACATCTCCTACAAGGACTGCTTACAGGAATGCTTTCTCACTATTCCACATGCCCCGCAGAGTCCTGCCCTGACCTGGGGCCTTGCACACCCGTTCATATCAATCAGGTGCTGGATTTGTTCAGCATATATCACTCTTCATCTAATAGTTTGGTGATTCAGAAACAAGTGTGAGCTTGAAGGAATCAATAACAACGTCATGCCTAACATTCCTGTATTTGTACTCATAAAGTATTTGCACTGGAAAAACAAATGTGGAAGGGAATAGTGATGGCTGCTTCCACTTATTACCTTATTCATCAGTTTTAGGTAGAGTATGGTGGTCTCAGCTCGCATGTACCATGACTGTAGGGAAGCTGCCATGTGGGTGCCCTGAATTAGTCATGAGAAAGTACCAACTGTGGGAGTACTCATTCACCTGTGTCCTGGGATTCCAGTCACAGTCAACTGCAGCACACAGCTGAGACAAAGTTCCACACGTCACCTTTGTGCATAGTAATCAGGTCCCAGAGCAAGGAAAACTATTGCTAAGCAGATATGTGGAGAACAAAATGCAATGAAACCACTTGAGGGAATGTAACCCCACTGCACATGGGAGCCGTCAGCCAGCACCTCTGCAGGAAAGGAGCACACAGCCTCCCTGCTTGGTCCTACCCCCATGCAGTGGAAGAAGGATGCTCAGGTTATCACTCCACATGACAGCTCCTCTGGGTGAGCCCCATGTTTCCCTCTGCAGAAAGTGGGGTGCAAAACACCAATTTATTCATCTGTAGAAGACATCTATCTGTAAAGAGTGACTGCAATTCCATCCCTACATATACTTTCCATTGACACCAGATTTACTGGATTGTAATGAACTAAAAAAGCTAAGTGATGGTCCTCCCGACTGGCAGACCTCTGGAATGGTGGCTTTAAATCATTCTTCATCTTAATGATTTTCTTGTGATTTCCCTGGTGTTTCTACCTCTGTAATACCTTTGCTTACCAGAGCCTTCATGCATTCTGCCTGATAAACTATCAGAGATCTCAATTCAACAACACTGATGTGACAGCAGCTAGGCAAGTAAGAGGATATGAATAACAGAAATGTTCAAAATACCACTTTTCTCAGGAAAATTACTTCTTCCCATTAGGAGAAGTCTTGGAGTGAAGGTGGGCTTGATTTTGGACAGAAGGAGTAAGGCTGGTCCTCCTCTTGGCTTCTCCTCACTTGTCAGAAGGATCTTCAGCTCATGGGGACACATCTGCATAATCACATCCTTGCATCAGTTTTTTGCACAGCTCAATTTGGTTGAGGTTCCTCTTAAACAGAGTCAGGATTACATTGCGGGTATCCTTATACACCTGTTGCTGGTAAGGTTTGTACACCTTTTTCAAAACACACTAGGAGCTGAAGCATCAGCAGTCTTGTGGCATAAGCTCTTGGACACTGCCCTGGCAATTGAGGCTTAGTAAGGTTTTAAAAGATCCATGCTGAGATTAAAATGATTGGTGATGGGAAGTGATTTTTCATCTATTTTGGCTACTTTTTGAGACTTCAAAAAAATGTGCAGAATATGGATTCATTGCCCCATTAAGAAAGAATGAAGGGGTTTTGAGCTATGGGCCTGGCTTCTTTAAAAAGCCCTGAAACCACTTAAAAAGAGTTTTTGTGTGTATGCGTGTCTGCCTGTGTGTGTGTATACATGTATGTACTGGGGTGCAAAGAGGCAGAGGGAAATCAGAGTTATTTCATTAACATGACCTGTGTTTTACAGAGGTTGACACACACAATCTTATCTGAGAACATTTAACATCACCTAACTCCAGATAAAAATCTCTTTCCTCCTCCCCTGCCCCCCTCTTTGCTGAAACTTAATACGCAGAGACTAATACGGCACAAAACCGTCTCACTGAGCTTTAAAATGTAAGACGACAATTCCTGACCTTTGCCATTGATTGCCAGCCAAGTTACATACAGCTCAGGGGCTCAGTGGGCCACCATTTGTCACCGTGCTGACAGTGAAATACGGCTCAGCCTATTGTTCTGCAGAAGCACCCTCAGCCCGGGGAAGTTTGCAGGACGTTGCCCTGTGTTCCCTGGGAGACCCTGCTTCATTCCCTGGATAATCCACGGGGTTTGGGACAAGTCACAGCTATCAGGGCAATGAGAGAGTTATTCCTCGGAACAGCTTTGGAAACCAGGGGTTACAGCATTGCCAGCCTGGAAAGGGTGAATAAGCATCATGCTTTGGGAAATTTCATTATATCTTGGATGAAAAAAAAGAAATAGCCTTCCTTGAAAACACAGTGTATTTCTACAGTAAGCTGCTGTTTGTGAATACTGTGCTCTGCACACTGGGGATTGCTATTCCCTCTGTGCACGTTTCATGTAGGCAGAGGAAAGAAACTGAATCACACTGTTTACTTGGGTGTAGCTACTCTCCCACCGTGCTGGCCAAATTTGCCTTGTAGGCTTAGAAAAACAGCTAAGGGCCAAGCAGGCTGTCAGACAGCTATTCTTTACAATTTGATGCCCACAACTGCACGGGTACAATTGTGAGGCACTTTGCATTATGTGAAATACACATGCACACAATCCAAGTAACTGAGCACTCAATCTGACTGTGTGAAAAACCTCTTTGCCTCCAATTACCACGTTCACAACAGGAACTAAGTTTTCCAGCTGACTCCTGAAGTCTCAAATTACCATCCTTAAAACCTCCATTTAACACTGGAGATGCACACAAAAAACCTTTCTGCTTTCTACACTTCTGTGGGTGAGTATCCCAGAACCATCTGCATCTTGGCAGCACTGAGCTATTTGAGCACACACCCTTCATTTAAATCGTAGCAGCACTGCTCCATACCGAGCACCACAATAGCATGGTCTCTGCCCATCCTTTGGGAGCTAACCTGGTAATCAAAATGTGTTTAATCCTAAAAGCCATGCTGTGATGAAGATGTTGCTATCCTAATTAGTGTTCTAATTAAGTACCTATTTTGTATCTATTTGGGATGGCAGGGCTGCTTTCCTGTCAACAGGGGTAAAACTGCAAGAAGGCCATATGCAGCCAGATCAATGGTCCAGTTCCATCAGTATTCTCCCCAGCAGCAGCAGCCTCTGACCTTCCAACTCTATCAACTGGACTGCTGGGTCATCTACACAAAAGGCACTCTCAGTTCTTCCCATCTGAGGATGCTTCTGACCACATGCATAAATCATTCAGAGAAGACAGAGACTGGCTCTCCTACGGCCTACATGAAAGCTCAAAATGTTGCTCCTACAGCGACAAATATCTATTTGATGCCAAACAGAAGCAAAGGCACAATGAGAAAATGGGTAGAAACACCTTGGAAATGGGAGATCTGAATCCCATCCCACCAGGAGAGTGGAAGGATCAAAGTGTTGACCCACACCCCCAGGTGAACCCCTGGACAGCCAAGCTGCAAACAAAAAGGAAAGATCTCCAGATTGGTTACAAAGGATGAGATGTTGGGACCCCAGCTCTTAGCATAGCCAAGGGTTCCAGGCTTCCAGCCACAGGGTTGGAAGCATCCTGGACATGGTACCTTCCTATCTTCTAGCATCCTATGCTACCACATTGATCTCATATGTGATTCTATATTTTAAAATGTAGCAGCACATAAGCTTTGGTAAAAGAATACAAGATTTAATTCTAAGAACAAATATTTGTACTTCTGCTTCTAAGCACTATGGTATTTGACACAGTTCAAATTAAAGCCCCAAATGTTAATCTGAGGCGCTAGTTGAAGTACAGTGAATACAAGCCTTCTTCTTTGCTTGCCCAGTGACCTTAAATATTCTCTCTAGAAAAAAAACAATTCGTCCCTAGGATGCTTCCATGATTTCTGGCTCATCACATAAGTATTGCTGTGATAAATCCAATAGGAACGTGCTTGTCATGCGTAAAAAGACTGACCATTTCTCTTTCTTATGTTTAGCTATGCATCATTTCAGAGTAAGGAGGAAGGGAGTTTGGTGGGGTTTTTTTTATTCTGGTCACTGATCTTTTACTGTGAAAAAAACCATAATTGTTAATTATGCTGGGTTTTTTCATTCATGCTGGTATTTCAAACTCTAAAAGTTAGCTTAATTGGATTAGGCTTCCTAAGAGAGGATGCAAATAATTTAACAACAGGGTTGCAATCACAAAAAAATAATAAAGGCTATAGCATGTCAGATGGATAGGTCCACTCAGCCCAGTATATATATATCTGATAACAAGTTAACTTCAGAGGCCTGTGAAAGGATGTTGGAACAGAGTCAGCACCCAGTAACACCCCTTCAGCCTCCAACATTTTGCAGATGCTGAGCTTCAGTTTACATATAATAAATAAAACTCAGCAGGTCTTTTTCCTTGGGCTTTTTAGAAGAGAAAAGTCATGCTAAGGCTGGAAAATACACTGAGGAAATAAGATAAATATCAGAGCTCTGCTAAAGTCAATAGATTTACATTTGAATAAAGCTGGTAGTAGAGAAAAAAATAAAGGTACATTTTAAAGAAGGCTATGGATAGGCAGAGGAAATCATCTTGACTGGAAACAACAGGAATATGCCCTGGTATTGTTCTATCCATCTTCAGGTTGACTCTTAGCTTCAGAATGTAAACTCCAAGTACTCTATAATTTTTCTTCATACTGTTAAACATCTGTACTATTCCTTCATTTCAGCACGTGGCATTGTTATAATCACATAAATAGTAAGATTTATAGCAGTACAATTTGCAGTTATATTGGGTTTGAAATCAAGGAACTACCTCTTGGATATGATGAATATCCTATTAAAAAAAATGCTGCCATTTATATATGTATATATTGTTGGTAGAAATTACAGTAGAATAAGCCAAACCATCTCAATGAATGTAATCACCTGACTTTTGCCTCCCCTCTACACAGGGATGGACCAGCTGTGTGTAACACCCCTAGCAAAGTGTTCTGGCTGCTTCTGAAAAGGGAGTGTGATGGTCCAGCCATGTCCACACTCCATTCCTTACTTCCAGAAAATAGGGAAGCAGTGAGTGTCCATGGTTTGCAACTCAGTCTTTGATGCATTGCAGAAGTTCAGAGGAGAAAGCAGGAAGCCTGGCAGGCAGGGATGGGACAATCTGCAAAATGTCCTCAGAGTACTGGCTAGGTCTTTGGCAAATACTGTGCCACAGGTCTGGAGGATTATCTACAGTCTGTCTCCTCTTGATGATACAATTGATTATTGTTTTACCCTTTTCCTTGAGAATTATATAAAGCAGAACAATAACCAGAAAAAACAAAGGATCACGTTATGATGGGTAGGATGCCCGGGAAGTTATGAAATCACCATCCCTGGGTCTATTTAAAAGTGTAGCAGTGGTACTTAGGCACGTGGTTTAGTGGTGCACTTGGTAGTGCTGGATCAATGATTTGACTAAATGATCTTAAAGGTCTTTTCCAACATAAATGATTCTATGGCACAGAAATTAATGTTTTTATTGTCACAATACAAACCTGAGCTTTATTGTCCTCCTAAAACTCTTTGTACATGCATTTGATCAAGCTAAAAAAACATCCTGAGAAAGAAGATTTGAATTCTGAATGTCTTGAGAGTGCTATGATGCTAGGATTTGCTTCCACTATACTCACTGTGTTTCCAGTCCTGAGAGGTGTTTCCAAGCTAGGTTTAGCTTAGTTATGCTGAGCACTGGCAACAACGGAGCTAAGGAGCCATGGACATAACGGGTCAAAATACTTAATGTTCCTGGCAATCTTAAATTCATAATGAATCTTATTACAAGAAGGGCAGTTCCTTATTGCTAAGAACACTGATAATTAACTTGTTTGGTGGAAAACATGAAGAAGATATTCAGTACTGGAACAATTCATCAACTGCTGTCTTCTGAAACCGTTTTAAGAGTCTTAGCCCAGTTTCCACTGAACACATTCAGACCACAGAAGTACTGTCACACCTTGTACCTTCTCATATCTCCCTTGACCAGTTCCAGAAGGGTCATCCTTCTGCTATGAGATATTTCTCTGTCAGAGCACCTCAGTTTATTGGTGCAACAGTGTTAGGGAGAATGCAATTCTTCATTAAGAAAGATAAGTTCATACTTAGAGCGACATTGCTTCAGGGAGAAAAAATTAAAACAACCCCTCCCTGAATGAAGATTATAAATAAGTAAAATTTCTAAACTTCTTATGCTATGACTGTCTGAAATAATTCATGTTCACATCACATCTTTCTTGAAGTAAAAAGAAAAATGCTTCTGTAAAAACCAAGACAGAATAGTGAACCAGAAGAAGTCTTATCCATGAATTTAAATGCATCGTTACAGCTGAAACTTAATCAGAATTTTAGGTGTACAAAAAGCCAAGAAATAATAAAGGCAGGGGTAGATTATGTACCTATATAACATAAGAGGTTCTCTAGTCTTCACGTTCAAAACCAGGCTACTTAAGGAGCCACCTAGTAAAATTCCTTCTCTTCATCAGGGGAAGAAATGGTGTATGTATATATGTGTATGTGAGTGTTTGGAGAGCTAAGCATGAAGGCAATTTCAAATAAAGAAATATTGTCATGTTAACATGCTGATGACAATCCCCCTAGTCCCATGCTGTGGTTTATAACAATCTCTGTGGAAAAAAGTGTCTTCAATTTATGTGAAGTGTTGCATTAACCAGTGTATTTCTATTTTGCAGTGCTGGGAGCCAGCCTTGAGACGCAGAGCCACTGCCCAAAAGAGAAGTTGGCCCCACACAGACTATTTCCCATGTTGTGACACCTCGCCTTGCAGCACAGCCACGCAGCCTCTAAGCGCCTTGGGCCAAACCTGCTCCTTGACAGGTAAGATGTACTCCCAGGGGAAGGTAATGAAGACAAAGTGCTGGAACCTTCTGAGGGTGCTGTTTTGGCACCTCGATTCATCCTGCCTGTGAAGTCAGCCACACCAGAGCACGCACCCATGCATCCGCCACAGAGGTGCTGGGATGTAAACACATGCCAGTTCTGAAAAATGCCAAGGGAAAGCTGAAGCTGCAAGACAACAGTGCTATGAACAATGTTTGATATTACTGCTGACTTAATCTTTCAAATTGACACCTTTTTGGGAGGTACCTTTTTTAGGACTTTGAGTAATGACCATCCTTCCACTCCTAGACTCTGCATTCTGAGCAAGAATTGCAGCCACAAGCTGATTCCAGCTGCCTTGAGGAGAATAATGGGACCGGTCAGGTTATCTGGCAGGTTTTCCCTTGGGTTCCTTATTTGCTGCTCCTTTTACATGCAAGTTTGTTTTCCATTTGAGTATCAGTCCATGTGGCTAGGGATTCACCTAGCAAGAATGCTAAATTTCTGCTGAGAACATGCTAAAAGTGGAGTCTGAAGAATGCAGAATGATTGCTCTCCAAAAGGCCCCATCTCTCTTCACTGACTACAGAGAGGATTTGGCTAGTTTATATTACACACCAGGCTTTTGCACTCTCAGAATTAAGTGAGGTAAATTTCATTTTCAGCAATTACAGGAGCTTGAGCTATATGTTTTGAATTCTGAGGTGATGAGGTCTATGAAAAGCATCTTATCAACAAAATTTGGGGGCTTATGTCAGCCTAAAAACTCTGGTGGGTATCAACCTACCAGATCTTGGCAGATCCAAGTCCTTAATTTCTTCTGAACCACCTGCTCTGTTGTTGACCAGCAGCTTCTGTCATTATTCCAGGTTTTAATCTAAGCATGTACTGGGCAATCTTCTTTCTAATAACTATTTCAGCAAATACTAAGCAGAAAAAGGTAATAATAGCAGCGTTTTCAGAAGGTTAGTAAAAATGTTCACCAGAATATTCTGTGAAGCCACAGCAGTATAAACCAAAGCTCTTATTAAAATTTTAACCCTGAATCCACCTACACTCACAAACAAAAAAAAAAATATCCTCTTTTGAAAGTACCTTGAGAGCAAGTAAATTATCCATCTGAAGACTGCAGTTAGACCTGTTTTGTTTTTCTTAACCTGGTATTTTGCAGTGAGGATGCTGACTAACTCCGTCAAAATCTGATAGTCTGCTAGTATTTTCCCATAATTTCCCTTGAGGGATAAACAGATTTTTCCCAAATTGACTGGGAAAGCACAAGAGTTAGGAACTTCACAGTCAAATGCATGCAATAAATTTTAAAAACAATGAAGAAACCACAGTGCACATGTGGGTGTGCAGTTCACAACCAGCTTGCATTAATTTGGTTTCTGAGACCTGAGTGACCAACTCTCAGGCTAACTTTCAATGAAAACATACTCCAAAAGACATTTGTACGTCCTCTAGATCTGAAATATTATATTAGTTTTAAGAAAAAAATATTGGTTTTGAAAAGATTGTTTTTATGGCCTTCTGAGATTGACATTAAGAGAGGTTGGAACTACACAAGTATTTTGAATACACTAACAAGGATGATGTTCAAAAAACAGATTAAATTGATTAGTATTTGCCAGCTTGAAAAAGTGACAAGCAGGGGCAAATGTAGGGCTTACAAAGAAATTAAAATATCACAGAGAAAAAAATGTAGGGAAAAGAATATTCATTATTTCTAAAAATACAGGAGAAAAAAACCCAAAATGACAAGGCAGAGAGGTTAAAATGTACAGGAGGAAGTGTCGAAGGGTTTTTTTCCACACAGATTTTAGTTAAATAGTGGAACTCATTGGCAGAGGATGCTGAAGGCCATATGTATGTGCAAGTACAAAAGACAGGAAAAACAGATGGAAGAAATGTCCATCAAGAGCAATGAAACAAAACCCTGAGGAATCAGGAACTGGCTCAGGAAGACTTCTGGGTGCAGACTGTTGGAAACTGATTGGGAAAACAGGGAAAAATGTCTTTGTATGTTTGCCTTGTTCTTGTGCTTTTTCCCCAAACATATGTTGTGGGTGACTCTCTGAAGTTTGATGGGCTTCCTGGACTTCTCTCCGGGTCCAGCGTAGTAATTTTCATACACTTACGTAGTCAGTGTCTCTCCCTGGATCTCCTTCATTCCTACAACTACAAACACCTTCTAAAATTTCCCAGTGAAACCATAACTTCCAAGCGCATTTTGTCAAAGCTGGTGAATTTTCTAATATGTCCCAGGTCCATTCTTCCCAAGTTACCTATCAGGCCTTTGTCTCCACAAATTCTCCAACTTTGTTGTATTGAGAATTCTGGTCTCTATTTCTTGATGCAAGCTTTGGATATAAGGAGACTTCCCCTTCACATGTGTTTTTTCTTAAACACTATCAAAACAAAATCTTTTTTTAACAAATAGGGAAAATATATCTAGTGACATTCTTCCAATATCAAACAATCAAACTGCAGTAATGAGCATGCATTTTGTGAATAACAAGTATGGTGAAAGCAATGATTAAACAGAAAATTCCTTTTAGCAATTTTAAAACCATATTTGATGCAATGCATTTTTTTAACTAGCCAGAAGTCTGAGAAAGATGCAAGAGCTAAAGCCAAAACAATAAGTCAGTGTTCAGACTTACAGATGAAGTAAGTATGAGCAACTTAAAAAGAAACTGAGAACTGGTAAATAGAGAAAATAATAAATGCAAATAAATCACAGCTGCAGAGGGAATTACAGAAAGTTAAATGTTTGATGATGTGAAATCTAAGTAGTTTAATTCTAAGTGTTAATTATTTCAAGTGCCTTTTGCAGCATGCTGAGTTTAGTGAAACAGTATGAATCACTGTCTAGCCTTAAATATGAACTATAATGGAGTTTATTTCAGTGATGGTGTCTGTTTTCTCATTTTTCTACTACAGCAGTCCTCAGGCATTGTTTACTTTGGGGGTTTCAGGCCTTTTCCCTAGCTTCCGCTTTGTCTTTGTGCAGCACAACTCTTCTTTCACAAATGTCTTCATACCTGAGTTTAAATGGGCAGAAGTGCTATTTTTCATTCCCCTAAAGGGAAGAGCTGCCTTGATACAAATATTGATATCACTGGTTATTATAGCTGCCTACAGTTTAATCTCAGAATGGATCCATGCTGCACATCAAGCTGCAGCAACATTTTACTGGAGCTCTCCTTCAAATATCAGTTCCCACATGTATGGGATTTGGGATCCTGGTGCTGTTCTTGGTAAACTCAAATAGCAAAGACAGCTCTGAAGTTGCCATAATATATTTGGGTATTTTACTCATGCCTTGACTCATTAGGCAGTCACTGATGATGTGCTGAAAGAATGATTCAGATCCGTCAGGAAAAAATAAATTCTTTGGCTTTTTTCACTTTTCCTTGATTCACTGGGTCCAATATAATAGACAGCTTCAGAGCCCACATTCAGAAGCTAAAAGATTTTCCTGATGCACATAACCAGACTTTCTCACAGATGAATTATGAAATCCAGTTTATATTACAATGAACAATTACATATGGAGAAGTTTTTCATTCCTTATAATAGCAGCCTTCAACAATTTAAGAACTAAATTCCAGGCATAATTTGCAAGTATCACTACATCTCAATTCAGAATTAGCTTTTTTGGATGCTATAGAGGGAAGATTTGTCAAGTTTTGACTATTACACTGCTTATGTGAGAACGTCTCCTAACTTTCAAACAAAAAGGATGTCTTAGGAACTTATGGAGTTGCTTACATAAATCATAGTAAGAGCATGTCTATATCAGTAGACTTTTAAATTTTAACAAAAATAAGGATTCAATATTTCAAAATTCTGTGGTAAGAAATGAGCTATTATTTGGCCATGAAGTGCAACACACACTTATGCCACTATGTAAATAATGATGATCAAATATGATCTGAGATATTATCTCAGTATCCACGAGGTGGCAGTGTCATAGTTTTCTTAGTATTGCACCCTAAAACTGTTAAAATATCATTATATTTTATGATATCACATATTATTATAATATTTATCACCTCATGTTGTAAAATTTGGGGAATTATTTGACACGTCTCCCTCATTTCTAAAACCTGTCAAGGAAAAATTATTTTCCAAAGAAAAGGCAGAAACTGTTGTATAAAGATAGGGAGCTGGCTTTCTGTGAGGCGTCTGTCCTTGTCTTGGGTGTTCAGTGCTGGGGTACCAACAGAAGGTTGTGAAGGATTCTGAACTCGGACGTGATCATATCCTGCAACCAGAACATCACATCCAAAAATCAGCTGGTCTTCCAAACCGACTTTCATTTACAGTGGTAAAAGTAAAGTAAAAAACAAATGGCAATTTCTCCCTCTTTCATTTTTATTTAGAAAACATTGAATTTCTTATTTAGCAAAAAATATTAAATATTAGGCCTATTTTTGCTCATATCAGATCTCTTTAATAAAAAGCTCCTTATCTGGAAAACACAAAATATGTCCCTATGTACATGTAAATCTACCTGCACTATGTCCTTTAAAATAATAAGAATGCAGAACTGCTAAGAGTATCTAAAGGGAGAAATACCCTTGTCCTATTCTACTCTTTCCCAGGAAACACCACATCCCCATTGTAAATGAAGGAAAAGGTCATGCAGAATTTAGCAAGTGGTTTCCTTTGAATTCCCTGGCTGCCATTGCCTGTGCACCCGCTGCGAGGCTGTTTGCAGGCTGGTTTGCTCTGTCCCAAGGGTCGGGGTTGTGGCCATCTCCCAGCTGCTGGCTCGGTGCCGAGTGGAGCCGGGTGGCCCGCGCAGAGTTGCCATCACATTGAGAAGATTAATGTGATTGGATAGATCGCATCCGTCAGGATCCGTCAGATTCCCAGGAGGATGATTAATTAGTGTAATCTTATTTAAACTCAGTATGTCAATTTCAATCTTTTCTGCATCCAGTGTGAGCTTTCCTCCCTTATTCTAGTGAGCCTTTCAATAAACACCAGGCCATGTGGGGCCATGAATACACAAACGGAGCTGTTATCCACAGAGATGGTGCTGGGATTTCCTCGCTGCTGGGATTTCCTCGCTGCTGTGATTTCCTCACTGCTGGGATTTCTAGCTGTCTCTCAGAGCAAGAGATGTGGAGTTGGCTAACTCAACTCCTCACTGCCTTCTGAAACAATTGGTTAGGCTCTGTAGCAGCTACAGTGCTCTTCTTAAAAGTTCATGTCTGTGACTGTGCCTCTTCCTTCTCTCCTGACCACTCCTCAGTGTGATCTTCACCTCTCCTCCAACTCTCCACATGGCTCTGACTCTTACTCCCTTTCACTGTTCTCTCTCCTGGGATAATCTTGCCCACACATAACATCTCAGCTGTGGTCCCAGCTCTTTTGCCACTCTGGACTAAGCCACATGATGAAGACAACCACCTGGAGGTGCCCACTTGCAGGTGAGCTGGCTACTCAGGTCACACTGTGCAGAGGTGTAATTCTCTAGCAGCTAGGTCAGGAAACAGGCAGACATCTAAAGTGAGTCCCTGCATCCACAAGACACACTTTACCCCTCTATCTGAGTCAGTCTTTCAGCTTCTCTGAACATCTTCCATCTCCAGCAGCTCAAGTCAAACCTGGTTAAGACAGAGCTTTCAGCCTTCCTCAAAGCTTTGTCACCTGTGCCCTGCTGCAAGCCCAAGCTGCCACCTCAGATCTACCTGCAGATGCCCACACCTGGCTGGTCTCTAAATCACAGGTTCTGTCTGAGCAAGATCTCTGCAGCCTTTCAAACTCATCTGCGGCCATTCAGAGCAGTGGCACTCAGCTCTAACGCTGGGCAGGGGGATCAGGCAGAACCAGTTCTGAACCCCTTCAAAAGGTGTGGAGGCAGCTTCCCATCCAGAACAGAGGCATGCAAGGCTTGCACTCAAGCTGGTGAAAAATACATCAAGGTTTGATTAGGAAGTCCCTTACTGGAAACTTTCAAATTTAAATAGCACCCTGCTCCACACAAAGTAAATGTTTATGGACTATTGGAAATGTCAGGATATGAACAGTAGATGTTCAATTTATGTTCAACATAGTCTTCAAAGCGTTCAATGGCCCAAAATGTCTGCAATCTCTTTGTCACCATTTAAGAACCATCTTCGAAACTACTGTTACAGAAGTAGATCAGGAGGTCAGGCAGATCAGGTATCTCCTTAGCCATACATTAAATGAAATTTTAATAAAACTGTTTATTATCACAAGTGAAATTTTCCCCGTATATTTTGCTGCTCATTTAATCTTAACAAAAAGACAGAATTCTACTGTGTGGTCTACTGTTACCTTTTATAATGACAAAAAACCCCAGAAGTCTAGAGTCAAGAAATTTAGGATAAATTTAGAAGTTATGTAAGTGTTGGGTTTTTATGCTTTTAGCTTGAATTTTGTCTGCTTTCTTCCTCAAAAGCAAAGTGGCCTGCTCCAGAATGTCTTGGACAACACTGGAGATAACTCAACAGGAATATTTCCATTGACAGTTTATCTAAATTAATTGGTTTTGAAAATTCCATCCTTTGCATTTTCCTAGGTGTTTCCCTCATAGCACCTCAGGCAAAAAAAGGCTGGGTTCTTTTTGTCTGACTACCTGCCTATAACTGAGACCCAGATAGGAAGGATTAGATGCCGTACATTTTGAATGAAGTGCACAAAAAAAAAGAAAGTGATTCATATTTTACATGCATTGATTTAAATTCTCATAGGTTTTTCTCTCTGTTGCTGTTTACTACAAAAGGAGACCAGACCTAGATCCTTGGTCATCTCACAAGGCACGTGAAGTGATCTGGGTCTTGCCTGCATGAGAGGATGGCTGAAAGCCCACCTCTAACACAGAGGCCACCCCACAGTGGGGTGAGGGGGCTGGAGATCTTCCTTTCCTTCCTAGAAAGCAGCAGCCCTTCCTTTTTATCTCCAGTCACACCTCCACCCCAGCCACTCCCCTGACATGTTTGGGTTGAGATTAAGCTTGTCTCCTGATTAATGCCAATAGGATGTGTGCAATGAGACACATCACAGCCTTCTAAGATAATGTTAACAGTTATTACATCATAATTGTCATTGAAGAGCACTAACACATACCAGCAAAATGTTTGCAATACATTTTAGCTCTCAGAAAAGCATTAAAAGCTACTTCAAGAAGTAAAAGGTCTGTCTAGCTTGCACATTGAGAGGAAATTGAAAACCCCCAACAAATGGCCATTCCCACACTGCCCTCAGTGCAACTTCTGAGAGTTTCTCAGCCCTGTTCCTCTGTTTCTCTGGGGACTGAGAGGACAGGCTGAAGTGACCTGGATGCTTTGAAGCAGCCAGCTGACCTCACAAGCTGGCTTGACCAAGGTGACCAAGGTGACCTCCTTCATATGGTGACCAGGATGCTCAAGGCAGATGATGCAAATAATACTGATTTCTTCCCTGTGTCTCAAGAAACAGTTGCAGACAAAAATCAGTGGATTTCACAAACAAGCAGCTACATGAGCAGCCAAATAAACAAGTTACTAATGTATAGATTAACAACACAGCATTGACAAAAGGAATATTTTCAGAATTATCATCATAGCTCAGGATCCCAATTTCAAAGCCGTGATTTTAATTTTATTTTCACATGAGGTTTACCTCTCTGACCTATTTAGGCATCAAAAAAAACTGTTTCCTTTAGGATTTTTGGACATTCAGAAAGATAATTCTATATTAGACCTACTTTCCTCCCTCAGTTTCTCTAGAGGTTTCCTTCCTGTCTTAACTCAGACAAGGCAGTGGTTTTCTCTGTTGCTCAGCTCCCCATCAGTAAAATGAAACTAATAGTACTTCCCAATAGTGACTTTTGGGGAAGACTAAGACAGCAGGAGTTTGAGATGTTCTCCAGTATGTTAGCATGGGAGACAGCAATAAGAGGGAAGAGCCTACGTATAAAAGAAGAAAAGAAGGCTAAAAATCTTTCTTGTCTCTTAGTTCAGAGTCAAACTTTGGGAGCAAACGTGGGAGTCAATCAGAGCTGGATTTGTCCTGATGGTAATTGCAGCTTTTATACGATCATTTAAATTGTCTGTCAAATGAAAATATTTCTGTATAATGAGCATGCTATTAAAAACACCCCTGCCAAACTGAGGGCAGACACAGTCACCACATCTATGAGGGACTGGCACAGATTCACAGCTACCACTGGGCCCAGTGAACACCAGAGCACAACGCCTGAGCCTTCCGCAGCCCTCCACAGCAGGCTGGGCAGGTATTCAGAGTGAGTGCCATGATTTAATTTGAAAAAAAGCATCAACTTCCAGTCTCTCACTTCTGATGTACTCATTATACAGCTAAATCTCCTGAACTGGATAGGTTTTGTCCTACTGGTCCCCTCTTTCCTGCTGCCCTCTTCTTGGTGGGGTGCTTTTGTTCCTTCTTAGAGATAAAATTAAATCTATGAAAGTGACCAAAATCAGTAAGGTGTTCTTACAAAACCCACGTTTTAACTTTGAATTTTGCCTTTGTTAAAAATCTCTCAGCAGATAGAGGGGAGTGAAACATAAATTACCATGCTGAAGTAATCCCTTTTGGTTTGGCTCAGTATTTCCTCTAAATTCCTTGTTTCATTTGATTTGAAAATGTTCCCAAACTCAAAGTTAAACTTTAAGCTCACCTGAGTACTTGCTGGTATGTTTAAACATGCCTTCTCCCTGTATGTTACACAACAGTGCTATTAGCTCCCAAAGGAGTACAAACAATAAAATTGTAATAATAGTATAAGGACACTCTGAAGTTTTCCTTTTTTTTCCTTTTGTTTTTTTTTTAATGTGAAGAAACATACTGCTATCAGTATAGATGTTGTTAAGGACACAAATATTTCCTGGCCCACATTGTGGGTGTGCTCTGGCCTAATTTAAAATGATGGGATTTTAACGTTGACTTCATTCTCCATAGTATTAGATTCACAATCAGCACATGTGTCAAATTAAATAATGAAAGTTATTGAAAGGAATAATCTCCTATCAAGATCCTCATGAGTTGGGTTGTATCCTAAACCAGCCTTATGAAATAGAGCTTTTGGCAAATACTATATGCTTACATCATTACAGAATCAACTATGTTATTCTAAAGTTAATTTGAAAATTCAGATTCTTTAATGATAATGAACCAAATCCAAGCCTGATTTACAATAATTTGGCTTGGTAACAGAATACAATTTTTTTATCTTTAAAAATATATCAGAATAGGTATTGTACATAAAATGCAACACAATCTAAATCACATCTGAGAAACATATTTTATGTCATTAAGTAAGAAGCCACTATGAGATTTTAGAGCTGTGTTCTACTTCTTCAAGGAAATGTGGGAGACAAATTTTACACACTCAAGGTAAAGTGACCAGGTTTTCCAAATTGACAAATATTTCTGAGTATAAGCCCCTAGAGGTGGGGAAAAGATCATGATGAAATCTAGACACAGTTCTTCAACACTAAGCATGTCAGGCAAATTGCCACTATAAACAACATCAGTCTGATGTTTTGCCAAAGACCTCCACTTTGGTAGTTACAGAGAGCTAGGACACAAGTTTCCAAGTCTGCAAACACTTGTGTATGCAACTGATTTCATTACCAAACCCTTCTGAAATGCCTCCCCTGTCTTTCCACCTGACACCTGGTCAATGTTACGCCAAGAAAATATAGATCGATACAGCATCTTGTATTTTTCTGTATTCTCTGGCATTTTACAGAAGTTTAAAAAGATGGTTCCTGGTTTTAAAGTGCTTTCCTCTCTCACACATGTTGAAAAAAAAATTTATTGATGAAAAATTCTTTGAGTTAATCGGAAAATAGGCAAAGTGCTATAAATGCAAGAAGTAAGTAAGCAGAAAATAAAGGGGATTTTTCTCCTCAAAATCTCTGTTCCACTCCTTGGAGATAGTCCTTAGAGCAGCATTACCTTAAGCAGTAGCATTCTGAGATGCTTTCAGACAAAGGAGAAATCTGAAGGTAATGGTTCTCTCTCTATGAACAGGAGTTCAACAACAGTATTACTTGTGCAAATGGCAACTGCAGAGCTGTGTCATGACCTGCAAGGATGAGCACAAATGCAAAAGCCAGGCTGCAAATGTCCGTGGCACTTGGCATCACCTAACTTAGGCTAATGCTTAATTTTAGGCATCCGATTATCTCTAGTGAAGCTTGTGTCCTCCAAAAGTAGGCTGCATCAGAACAGTGTTTGCTCATGCATGCTCACACGCGTGTTAGCATAGTCACACCCTTCCCCTGCTCACCAGGTGCACACGTAGCTGGAGGCAGGATTTGTTCCTGTGCTTTTAAATAGGCAGATTTTCTATTTTCAGTGATCTGGATGCTACGCTCTATGTAAATAAAAACAGCAAACTGAAGGGGGAGAAAAGGCTGCACCTGCATTGAAGGAATCAGACTTAAAAGAGACTTTAGGAAACTTTCTAGCAGCTAGTCCAAATATAATCCTGGAAATATAAAAATCTGAGTGGTTCCAGTACTAAACAAAAGCAACATGTTTGCAGTTAAAATAATGGGGTGGTGGTGTTGGAATTAAATGTACTAAAACAATGTCAAGAAACAGGCATTTTAACTAAGTGTGCAATTGTGGTGAGCATATGGATGTAATACATAGCAATTTCCTCACTTTGTAAATATTTTAATTTTTAAATCATCAGGTTTTTTTCAGTTATGCAAATAAATCTACTGTTCAAAAGTGGCACATATATGATACTGGATTTGGATTTTGTCACTGTGCTTTGCCTGAAGCAATTCATGCTGAGCTGTGTTAGAAAAGTTCTTTGCAGCATATGCTGGAAAGCCTTTGCTGCTGCAGTGTGAGCTCAGTGAATGCACCAAAGGCTACTTCACTTCTGTCATTTTCAGGGACGTAAACACAAGGACTATTCAGGTTTCCATCCCTGAAATGATTTCTTGGGTTTATATGTTCAGAGGCACCCATTCAGGGATTTAGCATATGTCAACACCACTAGGAAAGGAGGCAAGGTTCAGGTGGGGAGCAGTGAGATCCATACCATCTCATCCCCTGCCTTCTGGAGGGTGAGGTGCCCCCTCCAGTTAAGCTGATGTAAATCTCGGCTGCTAGGAGCCCACCCTTCTCCTTGGTTTCTGACCTTGTCCTTTTGCGGCACTAGCACTCACATTACTGCATAGCAGATGGATTTGAAGAGCTAATCTATCTGTAAACTAATCTTTGTTCTTTTGAGTGATTAATTTCTGCTGGATTCCTGAACTTCATGTACCAGCTTCCCACGTGATCACCAAGGCTCTGAGACTGGCACAAAAAAGCCACAGACCCATGGCAATCCAGACTTCAGATGCACTAACCCCATAAACATTTTCCTCCTTTTTTCAAGAATTACACTTGATGCATTCACCATTTGGATTTTAGAATGGCTCTGTTGTGCTCATTTACAAGGAGAAAGAAAAACAAGGAGGAGAACCCCATCAAGCTAAATAAAAGACTTCCCTTTGCTCAGAAATTGCCTATCATCCACAGTGCAATGGGTGGAAAACACCTTTGGTTATGATCTGTGTTTCCATACAAATGGAGAACTGCCCAGGGTAGCTTAGTGGTTAGAGATTAGGACTTCTAACTGCAGACTTCTATTCCTGGGACTTCTAGCAAGGGTTGCAAGGTGGTTGCAAGGGACTTCTGCAACCACCAGTCACAGGCTGAAATTTATTCCAGTGACACTGTTGACCGTCTTACAAACAAACAGAAAGTACTTAGTTTCCAGAATCTATGGGCTTAGTTAATGAATGCCTAGATAATAAATGCCATAAAATGCAGTGATGATCAAGTCTATGGATTCTAGAGATCTAAGTAGCAATTGTGATATTTAGCCTGGTTTCCAGAGAGGCAGACAACATCACAGGTATTTTTTCTCCAAAGCCCAATCCCCCAGTCAACACTGTCTCCCTGCCCACTGCATGCTTTGCCATAGTGTGACTTGAAGGGACAAAGCAGTCACAGGAAAATGTGCCTCAGGCACAACCCCTTCCCTCAGCTGCCCCTGGCATTTGCAGCCAGGCTGCCTTTCAGTGAATAAAGGTCTACAGGAAATACAGCTACACATTGCCCCAGCAGGCTGTTGCACTATAATTTTCCCCTTGGATCACCGGTCTGTGAGGCAGTTGAGTTGGGTGGGTTCAACTAAGGCTCTTATTTTATCAAACTCCAGGGAGACTCAGACTCAGCTATTCTGGGTCCCCATTGCAGGGTTCTGTGACAGGAGGGTACCTGATACCCATCACTACTCAGCTCAGCTCTAGAGATCTTTGTCTTGTGTGTTCTTAAGCATTAAATTAATTCCTTTCCGCTGTCTTGCTCCTTCTGAAATCATTTACTCATGAGTAAGCTCCACTAAGTCAGAAGTCTCTGGAGTCTCACGATGACATTTGCATTTTATATCTGCTCCCAAAGGTGTGAATGACTGCAGCAGAGGACAAAGAGTAAATCCTCTGATGGTACCATATAGCTGTGGTGCCATATAGTAGAGTGTCGTTCTGCAGAAATGCACAGTAGATTCATGTTAGATTCTGCACTTTTAGAAAATGTAGTTAGATCCAGATTTACAGAGATATTTAAATATATTTTCCTTATTGAAACTAAGTATAAATTGGATATATAAGTTTATGGACTTCATTTTGCTACCTGTAGTTATGATAAATAACTTCTTAGATTCTGAACAAAAGTCACAATGAAACCCATAAAACTGAAGTGGATATTTTAGTGCGTTGAGATGCACTACTGCCAATGCACAGAAATATAAATCATCCTGTGTTTTCATTCCTCATGTTTATATTCAAAAGTTTAACTTCAACATAGCCTCGCAATTCATTTTTCTAACTCTGTGTTTGTATTCTTGGAAATGTGATAGTGTTTGCTCATCAGCTTCCTATCTCGAAACACGTCAGGGCTGGAAAGCATGTGCCAATACACTCCCCGGTGCGTTCCAGTTCTCTTACTGAATAGATCACCCTCATAGACTCTCCTTCACACTTTTGAATTGTTTTTTCCAGTGCCATCAGCTTTCTAAAATGTGTGACACCATCTTATGCCAGACTGCAGGGGACCAACTCCTTTTGGACAGGAGAGAAAAGTGAGGAAAACCTATAAAAAACAGGATGATGAATAAGAAGGTTGTAGTTCCTTTTTCACCCATAACTGCACCTTAAAGGTGCTTCACACCTCTGAGAAGCTGTTCATTGTGCACGCACACCACTGCAAGCATGATGAAAGGAGTATCAGACAATTACCAAAGCCCCAGTGCAGTGTCACTGTCTCATAAAACTAACCTAAAATAACATGGCATCAGCATGGTCAAAATGGAAAGGAAACATCTGTTTCTCCTTTTTATGTTAGTGACAATCCATTTGTTGGCTTTAGACTAGCACAAGCTGTCCCACTGATAACAGCCTGGGCGCTGGCTGTTCAGCCCAGGCAGGTGCACAGCGAACTCAGGAGTGGACTAAGAACAGATAACATGAGGGGCTGTCCTTAGGACGAACTCTGGATTTAAATCTTTATCACTTCCTTTCAAAACTAAGAAGGCAGATTCTTCCAAATCTGGTGTGGCTGTATGGGTGCACACTGACTGACTGATCACTAACTGAAGCCCTGTGAGCAGTACAGTCTAATTGTAGCCATGCTTTTCCCTGGCAGGGGCTGGCACTGTGTCTTCCTTTTCAAAATATTGCTGAGTACTAATTGAAATAAAGGTTATTGAAGTAAATGGACAGATTTCCAGGGACTTCAAAGAAATGAGATCAGATCAGTCATGAAGTTTAACAGAGACAAGTGCTGAAGTCTTTACCTGGGAAGGGACAACACTGCATGTACGGACAGACTGGGGAATAAGACGTTGGAGACCAGCACTGTGGAAAGGGACATGGGGGTCCTGCTCAATGGCAAATTTAATTTGAGTCAGCAGTGCCCTGGCAGCCAGGAGGGCCACCCCTGTCCTGGGGACATCAGGCACAGCATCTCCAGCTGGGCAAGGGAGGGGATTGTCCCGCTCTGCTCTGCACTGGGGTGGCCTCACCTCGAGTCCTGGGAGCAGTTCTCGGTGCCACAATGTAAGGAAAATATAAATCTGTTAGAGAGCATCCAAAGGAGGGCTACAAAGGAGATGAAGGGCCTTGAGGGGAAGCCATATGAGGCATGGCTGAGGGCACTTGGTCTGTTCAGCCTGGAGAAGAGGAGACTGAGGGGAGACCTCATTGCTTCTCAAGGGGAAGCTGGGGGGGCAAGCTGCCCTCAATCATGCATCTATTTTTGCACAGAATCAGCTTATAGCTAGGTTAGACGTCTTTATCACTAGTGCCAGCAAGTCCATAGGAAAGAGGAGACAGATAAATTGTGAAAGTGCTGCTGCTGAAGACTAGCAGAAGGCTGGCTAACTGCTTTTTAAAAACATTTTGTTCTGATGTACAGCTTTGTCTTTGTACACATCATGGTGACATCCAAGGCCTAAAAAAAATACATACAACATTTAATTTTCCTTACAAAATGTTTTGATGTAAGGTCTGACATTTTTCCCATGGTTAATCATGAAACTGGGCAGTGTTTCTTACCGTTCCTTGTACTCCACTCATGAAAAACGTTCATTGGTTTAAATGGTATGATTAAGGGGAGCAGAGTTGGGGCCAAAAAAGGAAGCAAGCAAAGGGAAAATAGATGTCTTCAGTAACTTCTATTGGAATATGGAGCCTTTCACTTAAAATCTGGTTTAAATCAGTAGCTGCTGAAACTCGTTACCAGAAAAAAAGATGGATCCTTTGCTGCATGCTCCAGTGTTGAGACTTGCAGTCTCTCGGCAGCTCTACAAGTGTACATTGCACAGGCAGTATTGCTGAGTGACTCAGTTTCTCAGCACCTCTGAAAGATGAAGTCATCATCTGGTTTGCAAACCTTGTGAGGGAGAACCCCCAACCTGTGCAGTTTAATACCCTGTAGGAAGCACATATGGAGAGAGACAACTATTTGACACTTTATATAAACTGAGGTCATTTACTTGAATTACATGTGGACAGGCATTTAAAGCACAGTCAGCACTGACACCATGATAGTGCAATACGGGCTAAATTTGTTCACTACTACACAACCTGGGGGGGGGGGAGGGGGGTATTGGGACAAGCCTAGGGGTGCCCGTACCTTGACCTCTCAGGGTTAAGCTTTAGCATCAGTCAGGCACTGACACCTGATGTTGGGAGTGCAGAGGGAGGCTGTGCCTGCACACCATACCACTTGGCCTGAAAACGCCCAGGTGAAGGATAAGGTCCTCCAAGGGTCCCCTCCTGGCTTTCCCCATCTGGGGAGTGACAGCCGTCCCTCCTGCTCCCGGGCTGGGGGCGCCTGGCCAGGAGGGACGAGGGCAAGAAAGGAGGGGGAGCGAGAGAAGGAGGCCCCCCCTCCCTCCTTCCCCCCACCGCGCACCCGGGCTCCTGCCATGCGGTGAGTCACAGGCAGGTCAGGACCGCGCCGGAGGGGCGGAGGGAGCGCGGGGACCGGCTGATTTACCGCTGGGAGCCGCCACCAGCGCGGCGGAGGCGCCTAAGGGAAGGGCGCGGAGAGCCGCCCCGCAGCCCAGGTGCCGAGCGAGAGGGAGGGACGCCCCTGCCCGCCGGGCGCGCAGCCCCTGCCGCCCCCAGGTAGGGACGGCGGCCCGGGATGGGGCCGGGGGGAGCCTGAGCCCGCGGGGCGGAGGGGAGCGGCAGAGCGGCGCGGGGCCGCGGAGGTGCGTGGGGCTGCGCCCCGCTCCGCCCCGCCCGCCCGGGCTGGGCCGGCTGCCGGGCGAGGACCGCGGAGCCAGCCCAGCCCAGCCCAGCCCAGCCCAGCCCAGCCCAGCCCAGCCCGCCGGGGTGCAGCGCTCGCCCCTCCGGCGGTGGTGCCGGCGCGCAGCCCGCTCCGCTCCGGTAAGGACCGGCACCCGTGGGGGGACGTGGGGAGCGAGACGAGCCGGGAGCAGGGAGCAGGGGAGGACGGGCAGCGGCACGGTGCTGCGCTGTGCCCCGCCCGGGAACTTCGCGGGAGCGCGGCAGCGTCCGCGCCGCCGCTGCTCTCCGGGGCGGGCCGGGCGCCGCCGGGGCAGGTGATGGCGGTGAGGGGCCGCCGGCTCCCCCCGCCTCGGCCGGGCTCCGCAGGGCGCTGGGACCCGCGACGCCGCTGCCCGGGCAGGGAAGGGCAGGGCAGGGCAGGGCGGGCAGCGCTTCCCGGGATGCTGTCGGCAGCGGCCCCCTGGCCGCAGCCGGAGCCGCTGCCCCTCCCGCCCCTTCCCGCTCTGCGGGCGCGGCAGGAGCGCGCCGCGGGGCAGTGTCCGGCAGTGCAGCCTGGAAGTTCCAACTCGGACACGGTGCCCCCGCGTTTGTGGTGGCCGGTCCGGCCGCCTTCCGTGAGGCGCAGGGTGAGCCTGCGGGATTCCCCAAGTTGGGGATGTGTACTTTATGGTTGTGCGGCGTTCACAGTCTTCCTTGCAGTATGGCTTTTTTGTTGTTGTTGGGGGTTTTTTTCCATTTCTAAAAGCAGAATTTGCTTCGAATGGTAAACAAAACGCAAAGGGCTCATATAATGGCATTCCACCACTGTTTCCATGTCAGCATTAAATTAGGTGGTCTTTGGCTTTATAAATACGGAATAGACTCCTTAGAAATTGGAAGTTTTGCACATACATCAGTAGGGATTAATAATCAAATACCAGCGTTGTTTAACAAACTGTACGTTTGTAACCTGTAGGGGGTTATTCAAGCTGCAGTGCATGCTTTCCCCGAAGAACCTATGCCCTGTGTGGTAGTTCATTTGCTTTCATCCCACAGGTGCTTTTTGCATTGTCCAGCAGCAAAAAGAGGATGGTGTCTTTTTTTTTGTTGTCTTTTTATTTTAGATCTGAGAGGTTTGGATTCATAATCAGGCAAGATAAAGTGTCTCACATGTTTCTCAGAGAGCTGGTTAAATGTTTACAGATCATACACTGCGAGAGCAAAAAGCTAGCCTTTGGCAGGAGCTGCATGTTGAAAACAAAGTAACTTGGAGAATGACTGTATCGCTTGTTCTTTGTGCCCTAATCCTTCTTCAGCACTGTATGATTCTTTTTCTGTCTTCTAATACAAACTGAATCATTTGGAAACTGGGATACTTTGTAAAACGTTCATGTCGCTATTTACAGAAGACGGCGTCAACTTCTGTGCCTTTTTGGTGGGGAGGGAATGAATTGTCTTTTTTATCCTATAAGGCTTTTTTTTTCTCTCTCTCTTTTTCTTTCCCTTTTTTCTTTCCTTTTTTTTTTTTCCCCCCTTCTCTTCAGAAGTTAACCACTGCATAGCAGTTCTTTATTGGTAAGCTAAAGTTCACATGTTGTGGCTGGAAAGTGGTTCACAGACGTGTTGTTTGCTCAGGTGTAGTTGACAGTGCAGCCATAGATGCATGGGAGCTCATTGAGTCAGGGCAAGGCAGCCAGAAAGCCAAAATTCAGCAGCGGTTCAGTGAAAGGCTCATGAATGCAAAACTAAAGTAGCAAGTGTTGTCTTCCCAGGACTGCCTTTCCCATCCTGATTTTCCTGCACTGATGGTTTTCTGGTACCTTAGTTGATGACCTGCAACCTCTTCCTGCTTGCTTAATGCAATCGAAGGGCCCAACCCACCTACTCTTACTCTTCTATGATCTGCAAGTGCCTGCTCTGTATTTTTCAACTCAGATGAGAAATTCAAAGCCGGCTGCCTCCTAAATCTGGCTTCCAGAACTCCAGAGACTAGCTGGCACAGCTGGCTGCAGTGCAAGAGCGGCAGCCTTGCCTTCGCAGCCACAAAGGGAACCTGATGCCGGCAGCGTGCTGTGCTGGGGTAGCCGGAGAGCCAAAGCTGCAGCAGTGGGAGTCACAGAGCACTGGGGGATCCGCTTTGTGCCGCGATTGCTTTGTGGTGGGCATGTGTCTAGACTTAATTTGCTGCAGGCAGAAAGCAAGGAGAGGTCCTGCATCTCCATCTGTGTTTGTGAAATATCTAGTGTAAGGGAAATCCTGCTTGGGCTTTCCCAGCACCACACATCATTTCTTGAACAAGAAAGGGATAGGGTAGCTGAATAGCATTCTCTGAAACTACAGAAACACAAAACTCAGTAGGGAGTTACAAGGATCTGTTTGGTGCAAAGCAGAAGTAATGCATGCTGTGTGTGAAACTTCAAACACACCTTCCTAAGATTTTGGGTGGCAACACCACCTTTGTGGTGGGTTCCTGTGAAACCCTTATGTCCAGCCTTTCTACCTCCCTGTTGCTACCTTGCTGTCTGTCCTTTGAGCCAGTGGCACAACCTCATGTTTCATTAGGCTGTTACCCTCAGATGAGGCATCAGCCTCTGCATCTTGTCTGCTGTGGCCACAGCTGGCGATTTTGCTTCCTATGCAAGGTCATATTTGGTAATTAAACCTGTGCAACGCACCGCTGGTGGTCACGCCACATGGCCCCAAGCAGCATGCCATCACCAAGAAGGCAGGACCACAGCTCCATGCAGGACTCTGAGGATGGCATCTCTTTGCTGCAGCCAAGACGAAGAGGTTTCTGTTGTTTTATAAAAATGTTGTGTTTTTCTTAGCAGTGGCTTTAAAAATCTCTATCTCATACATAGCAACTGATGCAAACATGTTAGCAGAAGCCATTTTTAAATCAGTTTCCTTACCCAGGGGAAATGTAGTATAGACAGGGCCTTCAGGAAAGGAATAATTAGGTGACCTTTTTCCCCCCAGAATATCAGGTCTGTTTTATGTAGAGCTGTTTGAAGTCACACAAATTCTCATTACTCTCCAAATCTCTAACCTTGCCTTGTTTAAGATACCTTTTAGGAAATCAAATCAGTGTTTCAATCTAATTTCCAAAGGCATTCAAACACACGGTATGTGTACTAACTTGTTTCCTCTAGCATTAACAAATCTAGCAAATTGCCAAGCTATTTGCCTTGAGGAAAACTATGATGTTGTGCAAGAAGATAAAGTATTTTTTTCCTCCAATTTTAAACATTAGAAAAAGAAAAGAGAGGTGAAGTTATCAGACCACATTAGTCCAGGATATAACTCCTTTGAAGCAAACAGTGTTCCCAAGTAGATTGTCATGGTTTTTGATCTGTTCTGGGACTTTTTAGTCATGCTGTGATCTTTTTCAATCACTTGATGTGTCTGGATGGTGACTGAGTCCTCTTGGCTCAAATGGACTTTCATTGAATTAGTTGCAATCGAGTATACCAAATATAAGAATGGAAAATAGAAGTGGAGATAAAGAATTTAAGGGGCTTATAACCCTTGAATTTTAAGAATTTTATAATGCTCATATTTTAAGGAAAATACATGTGTACATAAGCCAGGCACGAGGGTGCATGTGGTGCAACAGAAGCAGTGAACGGCCTGAAACCTCTCTTCTGCCTCTCCTCCCAGCACGCCAGTCTCCAGGGAACCAAGTGCTCCGGAACATTTAATTTTTCAAGCAGTTGTCAATAACAGAAGAGTTTCTGCAATGCTGAGGAGTTTAATAAGCTCAAAATTCTTAAACAAAATGCCCTTTTTTTTTTTTTTTGGTGCATCCTACAGCTCTGATAGTTTCTTCTGCTTGTCCCAAGAAAATGAACATGCAATTGCCCTTTTGTATGGAAGGCAGCAAAAGGTTCTTGTTTGAATTCATGATAAATTTGGTTGCAAATGCATGTGAAAGGAAAATTGCCTAATGCTTTCAGAAGATTTTCATTTTGCTCAAGTGTTCACACCATGGCCATCACCATGGTATTTGATAGCTATCCACTTTGTTGTGTACGTTGCAGCTTTAGCCTCTCATTGAAGGGTCGCACTGCCATCTCTTTTTTCCCTGTAGTCATACAGAAATAACAATTTTTTATGTAAGTTGCTTTCATCTACTGTAGTTCCTTCATTTTGATGTTTATCTAGCTAAACAGTATCAGAATTTTTTTGACATGTATGGTTATCATTTCTGTGAAGGATCAGTGACCTAGCTTGATAAATTTAAAAGTTCAGCAATAAACCTAAATATGTGACATTTATTGAAATTCATTCTTTTCCATGGAGCTACTTTCTTTCAAAAATATTGAGAATAGTAAGGGATTGTATCTGCAATTTGATTAAATCTACAGTTGTTACCATTTGCCTTCTGAAAATTGATTCCCTCCCCTCCCTATCCCCCAGCTTGACATGCTTATTGATTAAAAATTCTCCACTGGCCTAAGCCAGCATATATTTGTTAGTGTTTTTGTGCTTCCCATGCAAGTTCAGACAGGCTTTCGACTGTGGAAGCCAACTCTATTCCTAAACTATTGGAAATGGTAAGGTTCCTTAGTAATTGTTTTAAACTATATGATGACACATCTTTGAACCCCATTGTACGAAGGAAAAATACCTTCTGACTGGAGAGAGGTTTCCTGTTTATGTGTGTGTTTGCTGGAATTAAGCCTTCCCCTGTGTGTTGGCTGAGTATTTTTTTGTAATCCAAAATGGCAACATGGCAAGTCACCTCCAGAGTTTATTTTTTGGACAGGATACAGGTCTTTTATTTTCAAAATAGCATGGCTCTGGAGTTGATGATGAAGCACAGGGGCCTCTCAGTTACACTCCTACAAGCAGACTCAGTTAATTGAGGAGGCACACTAAAAAAAACAGCTAGATTTAGGCACAAGTAATTAATTTTTATTGACAATTTTATACAATGTAAGTTGTTCACTTCCCACACAGGAAGTTTTTGGCTTCAGGCAGATTTTCTTTCAGCATAAGGATATGAAATTTGCCAAATGTATAATTTATTTTATAAAATGGCTAGAGTCATAGCTTTGGTTGTGACTGAAGAGAGTCATGTAAAATTTTCTGCTTCTCTTTAAAAAGAGCAGCCCAGCAGGTGGCCTCCAGGTGGTAGCCCAACTGCAGGAGGATGGCATGTAATACCTGAAGGGCTTTCAGCTGTTTAGATATGGGCAGGTGACCGAAAGGTAAAGCATATGTAATTCTCTTGCCTTTTGGTATCTGGAGTGTGTAGATTTGTGACCTTGCGGTGTGGCCTTGCACCCTACATGCCATAGCTGAAGCCCCTTCAGAGGAGAGAGGTGATGCCATGAGACTCAGAAAGGCATTCTGCCTACAATAGTAACAAGGCTGGACCACCATGAATTTAGGCAGTAAAGTTACAGTTATTTATGAAATACAGTGTTAAGGTTTCTGGTTTGCTTCAAATAATGCTCATTTTAAACAACTGTCTGGGACTGGGAGAAACCTGGACTAATGGACTGATTACACTGAGTATTTGTTAGCACTGAGAGCCACATGGCCCTGGTGTGGGATGTCCACATCCAGCCCCAGCTTTGCCAGCTGCTGTCCCTGCCCACATGGGCAGAACATGCCCTCAGGTGAATTCCAGTACCTTTATCACCCACCAAAAATGCTCAGGCCTACAACAACATATGTGGGTCTTAAGAAACTGGCTTTTTTTACCTCTCTTTCTGGTTGTGCTAATTTCCTGGTGAGAACCCTGAGCAAGACTGTGGTCTCATGGTTGTCCCTGGAAGTTTTGCCAGTGACTCTTCATGGACACTGGATTTAGCTCTGCTTTTGTGTGTGTCTGTATGGTAATTGAAAAATGGATTTCCTCTTCTTTGACTTTAATAGAAGGTTGATGTACCTTTTTTGACAAAATTTTTCCCGTTAGTAGTTGTATAAATTGTTAAGTCCTGCAGGAACTATTTATTTTCGTCTAAATTTTGCGGAAACAAATACTTTCTGGGCATGTTTAATGAGTTAGGTAAAAACAATTATCATCTACAGTTAGAATTCCAAACTTACTTATTTAAGGTTTCCTAACTTAATGTTTCTTTGGTTATTTTTTTAGTTTGTTTGAGCTGGATGCTGAACCTCACCTTTCTTTTACCTTGTTTTGAAACTGTTCTAGCTAGTGAGATTTCAAGCTTCATAGAGGTCTGTTGTGCCGTATGAATGCCTAGAAACATACGTGACTTTTTATTGTTTTGTCTTTAGCTTTATCATAAATAAGAGTTCTTTTTGGATTGGTTGATTCAAACTAATTCACCAGAATTTCAGGACCATCAGAGATATTTATTAAGACATTGGGGTTTGCCACTTCCATCCCTACACACCTGCATCATGGATGATCCTGTGAGGATAAAAGTAGCAACTTTCCAAGTAAGCCCAGCATTCCAAATAGGCCCAGAGAAAAGTCCCAAATCTGTGGATTGTCCCAAAGCATGACTAGAAAAGAACAAAGTGAAATAACTCCACAAGCTTAATTCGTCTTAGCTATATGCTGGGGTAACTCAGGCTTGGATTGCTTTCTACCTTCAATACTGTTATACAGTCAAAATGGTATTAGGATTTCTCTTATGGGGATTATATATCCTTTTATCTGTTACTATTACATATCCGGATATCTGTTACGGGTATTATTATATATTTTTATGTGTCTTCTCATCCAAATATATCAGATTCTGTTAAGTCTGAGAAAGCAGGATAAAGCAGAGTGAGGCAGCTTTGCTGAAGACAATGAGAGGTGTTGGTAGTTGGATTAATGTCAAAAGTTGATTAATTGCTCTCTCCTAACGTCATTGAAAATGTTAAATGAATTACTTTAGTTATATTCAGTTTTCCTGTCTATTTCTAGAGGGGGGTTACTAATTTTACATGTTATATATTACTGTCCTGTAAAACCTTTCCTTAAACTCTTTAGGTTTATTGCTTTTGCTCTTTGGATTAGAGGCCAATATTTTTCCTGAGGGAAAATGTTTCTTGTTAATACTCAGTATTCAATATCATTCTTACAAATGCCCAAAGTTGCAGTAAAAAAAAAAAAAAATACAATTGCAATATTAAAAATCTTTTAAAGAGTAGGTAGAATGCAAACAGTAATGGGCTGCAGTAAGCAGTGAGCCAATGTGGAGTTCCCTGTGTGATAAAGCACTTCTGCATTAAAGAAAATAATCCAAATTTCACCCTAAAAATGTATTTACCATCCATTCAGATGAGTGGAAAATGTTGTTCATGTTTGAAGATGCAATTTAGGTTGCAGTAGATGACTGAAAACTGTCTTAACTGTTTTTAACTCTTTTGATGAAGGAAAACTTTGAACACTTTGCTGTTGCCTTCCTACACCTGTTCAAGGATCGAGTGCTGCATGATAATGAGTTTTATCACTGTGTGTGTGCAGCAGCACTTTGAAATAGTAAATGGGGGTGTTCCCCTAGACAGGATGTAGGTGCCTTTAGTTAAACTCAGAGTGTAAATTCTATCACCTTCAGTGGGAACTATGCAAGAGTTGAAAACACACAGAGGACCCAGATGTGCACTGTGTCTTTGTGCTTTACTTTGATTTCTTCATTTCCCAGTATTTAGGGTTTATTAAGCCTATTGCAGTCAGAATCTGAAATTCTCAAATGTCTCATTTTCCTGGTATTGCAAACACTGGCCTTACAAGCAAATTACCGGAGAGCATGGCATGGTGGCAACATTTCACTGTGTCCTTTTTCCCTCTCAGAGGATTAAATAGCGCCTTTTCTGGGGATGTCCTCTCCTGTGGCATTTTCAAGATCTTATCAGCTCTCCACCATAAATTTCCACAATGGGAAAGTCCTATTGAATCTAGCATGGGAACTTTACTATAAGTTTTTGAATGATCCTATGAAATTAAATATTCAATATTTGTGCTTCAGAACTGCAAGATGTTAAAATCTCATTACATTTTATCTTCCATTAAATCCCATAGAATCCCATAAATTCCCATTAATTCCCATAGGAACTTATTTCTGTCAGATTCCATTTGATTTTTGTCCTTTTTATGCTGACCTAATGTGTACACAAGAGATGGATTGCAAGGCATGTCCATTTGTGAGAAAAGGATGATTCTCTCCTCCTGGTGACATTCAAAAAGACCTAACCAACAGCACCTTTTTTTCCTGGTTGACTATGGGAGACTACATGAGAGGAGGTGTTATGAAAGCAGAACATGCTAATAGAAGATGAGGGAGGTGAGAGCCAGCCAGAAAGTAAGTAAAGTCACCACAAGAGTACATGAAATCACAAAAATCATTAATGACCTTCTGATTGCAGAACTGAACCCCATGGTTTTCGTGCAGGACTAAAAAAATGAGAAAACACCTTGTGTGCTCATTTTCGGTTAGAAGGGCTGTTTTCTAGTTCTGTGGAGTTTCCTTTCCTTCTGAAAACCCAAAAATAAGTATGCATTTATTCTTCTTCAGATGTAAGCTGCCATGATAACATCAGCTGGGGTAGAGCTCAGAGACAACTTTGCTGCTTCCTGAAGATGGCTGAGTTGCGTTTTTGTTTGTTTGTTTGTTTTCAGATTGAGAAGTTTTCATATAACATGCTTTGAAAGAACTTCTTTTATGCAAATAATGCCACAATTCTCTTGTATGCAAAACACAAGCTGGGCCAACCTCTGTCTGCAGATAATCAGGAATGGCTTTCAAAATTCCCTTGACTGCACTGGGAGAGCTCCCTGCTTATCTGAGCAGAGTATGTGCACCCAAAATCCCTGCAGGGCACAAAATTAAGGTAACAACCAGTGAATTGTTTTCACAGTACAAAAAGCCTTTCAGGAAGCAGCAAGGAGCAATAGGAGGTGGCTTAAAAATAAGGAAGTACCTCTTCCCCAGCTGCAAAAGGGCAATCTGAAGGTATGTTATTTACCGAGACCACCATCACATGCTATTAATAGGGGTAAAAGCCCATCAGTCAAATATTTTACTACTCGTGGTTTATAGGGATTTCAAAGACTTATGGAAAGATAATGCCTGTGTCCATTAGCTAGTTACTTGGAAATGCAGTGTTGGTTAATTCAGCATTTCTTTAAAGAGTAATGATTATCTTCATTAACAATATATAAGATTTTTAAAGATTTACTCTTCTGCACCTATCATTCCTGTTACATCTACATCTCAGTATTTACCCTGTATCATCTATTGCTCACTTTAAATGAGGTAGTATTGAGATTCTGTCATTGCCACAGATCTTCTGTCTTTCAGAAGATCTGAAAGCACCCTGTTCTCTAGTCCTTAGTCAGCTCAACTATCACAGCAATCAATGAGAATAATGTTTGCATATAGACTGTGGAGTCAAGTCCTGGAAAAGATGATGGCTTCACAGTGAAGGAGTGTAGCTTATCCTGCCCTAGCTTAGGTCCGTGCGTGTGATTGCTCTTCTGTGAAAGCCAGGTGTGTAAGGATTCAGATCTGTCCATCATCACCCCAAACATCTGTATCTTGTTCAAATTTAAAATGATTAAGTGAGTAATTATTATCCCAGGTAGTCCATATTTTTTTGTCTGATGCTAATAAGCTATACAATTTGAATCTTTTTAGTAGTAGCAGGGATATAGAAGAAAATGTTCCTGCTAAATGACAGTGACCTTTGTTCAGTGCCCAATATATTGAATTAAATACCAATTATTTAGTAAAACATCATGCTCAGGAGCAATTGTTTCACTATAAAGTCCTAAATTAAAAACATACATTAACTGACCAATTTCCAGTTTTACCACTGCCATTTGATTTTTCTTTTAGATAAACCAACCAAGCTTAATGTTAGAAGGAAGATCCAGAGAGGCTGCTTTGGCATTTAAAATGGGGTTTAGAGTGAGTTCAGGGCACAAGTCCAACAAAGGGATCTAAAAAGCTAACACTCACTGGCCACAAAGTTCTCAGGTGCTTTGATTAACCAGTGTCTGCACTTTGTGCTGAATATTCCTTGGATCTCACCTGAGCTGGAGCTCTGGAAGAGAAGACCAAGCAAAGAGACTCAGTCCTGGCTGGGTTACAGCTCCCAGCCAAGCTTTTTTGCAGCGCCCAGACAGGATGGAGCCAGGCACGGGTCCTGCTGCTGACAGGCAGCCTCCAGCACCACACTCCGTCCCCTCTCTTCCTCCCAGCTGGCTTGGCTCCAAAGCATCAGGACAGCTTTGCCTAGGAGGATTCACATTCCACTGGCTTCATCTTCCCACCGAGGCAGGAGGAGGAGGAGGATAGGGATGGCTATGGGGTGGTGGATTGCTGAATCTTACGGCAAAAAGGTAGGAGAGTGCAGGCAGGGGCTGCAGAGAGGGCAGGGGGCAAAGGCAGCAGAGCCAGGCCCTAGTCCCAGATGTAGACCTTTGGCCAGGCTGTTCATGCGGGGATGAGAACCATGGTTTTAAATCAGTCCCTTTAAGGCAGGCACCATCCTATAGCTCAGCCTTACTGTGCTATGCCCTACACAGTTTGACCCCCAGCACTAAGCCTTTTGTGTTTTGGAGGTGTTTTGTAAGAATGGATTCATATATCCTCACTTCACCCCTATGAGAAAGGTAAATACCCTCTGAAGTTTGGAAACAGCCTCTTTGCTTATCTCACAGACTCCTTGAATCTGGCTCCAGATTTCCAAAGGAGGCATTCCAGGGTCTGAACAAGTCCAAAACCTCATTCCAGCCTGGTATAAATGAGAAACCCTGAAGAGCAACAGTTGCACATTTAAGCTCCCCAGGTCTCCTCAAAATGAGGGGAGAGGACAGGCTGAAAGGAAGTAAATGAAGCAGCTGAAAAATCCTTTCAGAAACAAACACGCCAAAAAAGATCCCATTAACATGAAAAAACTCTGACTGCTCAGCCATCCCTGAACTCCTTCTTCAAACTATTGAGCTTTTCAGCATCTTCTGAAGGTCAACACAATACTTTAAAATAAAAGCTGTGCCTGACGGACCCTTGCTGAGGGACATCTGCCAAAAAAAAGGGAGCTGAGGCTGCTACAGATCAGCCACTCTCCTGATTGCAGCTGTGACACTGTTGCCTCTGGTGAGAGCCAGGATGTCAGATAGGCTGGTCCCAGGCCATTTCGGGATTTATGAATGCCAATACCGTAAAGTCCTTGGAAGGCAATCATGAATCACAGGTTCGCAGCAAGGCAGCAGTCATGCCAATGAGTCGTCATTAACTCTGTTTCTAAACTGAGTGAAAGTAGGGCATCAGTTAAAGTGCACTGCAATAACATAAACTTACAGTGACAAAAGCGAGGTCAGCATTAAAAAGAAAAGGTCATAACCTCCTAACCAAACACAGATGGGAAATGAGCACTATCCTTGACATTGTTTCTGTTTGATTATCATAAAGCCGCTATGAAGCTAAGTAGACCATCAGGTTATTAACTTGGGTATCAGATAAAGTATTAAGCTGAGGCATAAATAAAGACCCCATTGCTTTCACTAGCAAATTTGCAGACACAGCCAATTCAGTTTTGTTTGTAGCTGTTCTGAGTGTTTGCACCACATTTTCACCTGGGGCAAAGACCACTAAAGCTTTGCACAGAGGTGGTTTGCGTTTGGCAGGGCTGATTATCTCAAACACAGCATTACACAATCGTGGTTATACCTTGTGGAGCCAGCTTGGGCATGGAAGGAGTACAGTCTGCTTTCCAGCACTAAGTAAACATGAAGACAAATCATAGTATCACCCAATGGACTGTGCCAGGCCAGACCAGCAGCCCCACAAAAGTTCCTACATGCAAGGAGATGACTTGGAGGCAACTTAAAGTCCTCTGTACAGTGATGACAGAGGTCCACAAGTAGAGCTTTTTCTTGGTTTTTCCTTTCCCTGGATAAGCCAACCCCAGCAGACTGAGTTAAGGAGAGCTGAAGGTCTCATCCAGCCTTTGGGCCAGCTCTACAAATCTGTGGGCCCAGCTCACTCATACAGATGTGCTGATCTTGCTGGGGCTCTGCACAGTTTGACCATGACATCTCAGCTTGATGAGCTTTGTACCAAGCAAGGCATCAGCAACATTTTGGAAATCCTTGACCCTAAGTTTTGTCACTGATTTGCCTTGTGGCTCTTGGAGACACATTGACTAAGAAGGGTGAAGTCATGGCACACAGTGGCATGCTTTATGTGTGCCCACCAAGCAGAAAGCCGCTGCCTGACACTGTCCTGCCAGCTCTTTCAGAAGAAAGAACAGAGCCAGCACAATTTCTTTTGCTTAGTATCCTGGGTTTTTGTACCACACCTTGGAAGAATTCAGGGACTTTTTGGGTTTTAGTTGCTGGTATTATTATATTTACTAGGACATGAAAAGGCATTTTGAAAATTTGGTGGGCTTGTAGGTCCATTGGTACCATTCTAATAAAATATACCCTATCATCACTATTTTGGTACAGTTGTCATATAATATACCTTACCCTCTGTATCTATTGACATATAGAACTTTTTAAAATCCTTTTTCTTCTCTTTTTTTTTCTTTTTTTTCTTTTTTTTCTTTTTTTTTTTTTTGCTTGAAGAGAGATTTTTTAAGAGATTAATGTTTGGCTGTGAAGAGTTATTATCTCAGGGACTCCTAAGAACCATTAGCAGCAAATGACAATTAAACTGCAGGAAATGTCCTGCATCAAGATCATTCATAATTGCTGTTAGAACATTTAGATCAAATCTGTATGCTGTCTTGGTTACTCATGACTATCTGCCTTTTAATCTTTTTCATTTTTATGACCCATGCCATTCCTTTAATTATCACAGTGTGGAAGGCTGTTAGCTTTACAAGACAGGAAAGGCTTCCAAAATATGCTCTGCATTTCAATACAAGAATTCAGGTAGATAGATGTTTTAACCATAAAACAAAGTAGAAAATTTAAGTGCTGAGAGCGGTTGAGGGAATTGAGCTAAAACTGCACTTGCAGCCAGGTTTGCCAACTTGGCTCTTACAAAAGGAGGAACTGCATTCCAAGGAAATTACACTGTCCCTGTTCAGTACAGACAACCACAGAATGCTCAGACTCATGCAAAAAAGTTGATCAACAGGACCAACTCAGAAATGCAAGAAAGTTGCTTTCTCCTACTATAAGGTGTTTTTATCACACCAGAAACAAAGACTTGCATCTTTACCTGAGCTTGTGTGATTTCCCCAGTCCACCAGGGCATGTCTGCATTTGTCCCATCTCACTAGAAGCTGGTAAAGGCCTTTGCTTTGCATAGGTGGTGAAAATACATAAGAGATGAATTAGTCTGTTCAAACATGAAAAATTTGAAGTGACCCCCAAATATCTCCATATGCACTAACCTGAACCAGAAGACCAACACTGCCCTGTGTTATTAGTCCTGACATGTGACCATATCAAGCACAGCGTGTTACTCTACTCACACACATAGCTCTTTTTCTACTTGTACTGAACCTTTGGGCTGAGTAAGATGTTCACATGTCAGTTGTCAGGCTGAATTATTTGCTGCAGATACCAAGCTTAAGTCTGCGCTAGAACTGGGTTTGTTTTACTTCAGTTGAAGTGGTAAAGAGCCACAATAACATCGCAGGTATTTTCTTACAGAAGTTCCACAATTGCTGACTTGCATTTCAGATGAACAGAATGGAACAGTTGTGTTGTTCAAAGTTTGCTTTCTATTTTCCTGTTATTGCTAAACAATACAATAGTTTTTTAAAAAATCCTTTCATCCTTATCATCCAGATGTGGAAATTTGTCCTCTTGTATTTAAAGATCCAAATCTATCTGGAAATAGAAGCATGAAGAAATAGTGAAGGTTCTACCTTATTTGGGGTATTTCCTCACTGGTTTTCAGTTATTCTTGGTATATTTTGAACTTCTAGTCCATGTTCTTTGTGGAATTGATTCCTCAGCCCTTAAAATGAGTACTACTTTCTCACATGCGAAATTTTTCTCAATTGCAAGGAAAGCTGTATTCCACCTATTAAATTAATCTTTTTGAGCAATATATAGCTCTTGATCTGTTCCACTCATTTATAATATATCAGTGAGTGTTTGCTGAGGTTCATTACAAAAGAACCAGTAGTGCCATTGTAGCCCATCACAACAAAAAGTGATTAAATAAATCCAGTTGTGCTAGAGACCCATGACATGAGTTGGCTTTAGGATGTTAAGTTCTGAAGCAAGTTTCGAATTAAATACTCTGCTGCACTGCAGGACACCTCCAAAAAAAAAGCCAAATGAGTGCAAGAATAGCATTTTCTCCACTGCAAAGGCTAGATTAGTGTTCTTGTGGTTTAAAGCCTGTTAAAAATAAATGTGCTAGACAACAAAAATGCTTCTTTTGATAGCTGCTGTGAATTATAATGGTATGTTGGACCCAGTAATGGACCATGTGTATTAAAGAGTGTGTTTTATGCAGGGATAATTTAAATTCTTTTTTAATGTGTTTGAATATTGTAAGAAAAGGCTTGCAGATCAGTTGAACCTGTTAATGAAAGCAATTTCTCCTGACACACATGACTGCACTGTGTATGTAGGGGATGTAGTTAATGCTAGATCCTTCAGCAATTGCCTAGACTGTGCCCTGCCCAATAGTTCTTCCCCATCAGCCATCTGCATGCACACACACCTCTTAGAATAGCATAGAAACCTCCCAGCTCGGCTATCAATGAATTTATGGCCTAATAATCTTTGACTCTATACACTGGAAAACTGCATTGTGTTAGAGTGCATACCATGCTGTAGGAAAATTACGTTGCCACCCTAGTCAGCACGAGTGACCTAACCTAGACCTGAAATAGTGCTGAAGACAAGGGAACATGAATTTTAACTCAGGTTAGCCATTTGAATGCAACTCAGGGATAATTTCTATGTTTGCTGCTGACTTACTCCATTTCTTTGTTCTTTCTGTTATCTTAAGGTAACTAACTCAGTTCAGATTTAAAAACTCTTTTTACCTGTGAACATAGAAAACAGGTTATCCTCACTGAGTGTTTTACATGTAATCAACCTTGTGTACAGATGCAATTGATTAATTGAAAAGTCTGATGAAGACACATCCATTGTGAGCTTAATCTGTTGAAGCTGATGCCAGTGCTGTGACAGATTTGCAACAACCGATTAAACCTGGATGGATGAAGCTGTTATCATCACCCCCTCTCATTTTCCCTGTCCTCTTAAATTATGATGCTCTCTCCATAGCACAGCCTCTGAACCACAGGGAATCAGGTCCTGCACTGGCACAGGTTTTAGTCCAAATTAGCAAAGCAAAGTGAGCTCTCAGGAGGGCTAGTCACTAGGGTTATTCTATATAAATTTGCCACCGCAACTCTGTCAGAGCGAAGGAACAAGATGTTCTTTCCCTCTGGAAAAATTATAAAGCCATACTATTAAATGTTTCCTTAAAGAGGGGAAAAGGCTACTGTTTACTGACAATAGAGTTTTTGAAACATGAATTAACATGGCTCTGCTGTGACCTAACCTGAAAAGAACTATCTGAGGGCTAGATATGTTCTTGTACAAACACGCTCTCTTGGGATAAAGAGGACCCTGTCATTTCCTTTTCTGTAATAAAGCAAGGAAAAATGAGATGCACCAAGCAACCTACAAAATGCTTTCATGTCATGTCAGTTTGTTGTCTGAGCTTGTGGAGATCCATGGAGTGCTTGTGATCAGAAATAAATGGCACCCAGGTTTCTGAAATGAGGGAAAGGAAAACAAGCATGGCTGTTTTCTGGCTTCCTTGCGTATGCCAGCATGAATGTTATTCCATGAGAAGGCCAGGCCTGATTTGTCAGAACAATGGCAAATAGTGAAAAGGAGAGACATGATGTTCAATATTTACAAATTATCACCCAGGCCATAACTAGAAGGAATGAAACTTGTAGGAAGAAGATTGCCATTGGGAAACTGTTAATGGTACAATTAACAGTTGTACCAAGCTTGAGACCAAGCTTGATGGAAAGCACCAGCCATAGCACTTGGGGTTGCCAATCACACTAATATGACACATCATTACCAACCATTTGCAATGGTTAACCAAAATCTATTTTCTCATCAGTTTTACTGGCTACTATGTGATGAGGGATGGAAAAATGAGCACATCATGACACTGGCTTTGAAAATATCTCTTACAAAAGGAATAATCCGTGCACAGCTATTGCTCACTGATAGCTATCGCAGGCCAAAGCTTACAAGTCATCTGTAGACACATGAAGGACACACACGTGTCACAGGAAGGTCACAAAAGATTGAACAGCATCAATCATTCAAACCAAGTAAAGAAACAAAGGTATTCCTTGTTTTCCTTCTGCAGCTGATAGACAACAGCTAGTTCTTTGACCTGTATCTATAGCAAAAGTATTTTGGTTCTAATTCATCAAAACTCTTTCAATTCAATGAATTACATTTGAGTGTATGCTAAGGAGAACTGTTGGACCTTTGAAGAGAGGCAAGACTGAATTCTTAATTCACCAAAATTTCTGTGCTTCTTTGGGATGAATTCAGCTGAAGTGTATGTGCAGTGACCTGGTCTGGAGGTTACAAAAGAGCAGCTCTGTGCTGGAGGTTGCAGAGTTGGAATAGAGGAAGAACCTGGGTCAGATGCAGATGAAAAGAGTCACCAAATGTCCTGAGACTCTGAGTAAGGAGCAGCAGAGTTTTTATGATGTGAGGACTATGAAGTACATTGTATTCTTCACATGATTCCTATGTTCTCCCTAAGCTATAAATGTCTTACCATAGACGTGTTCCTTCTGATACCAGGCACCTTGAGGGAAGATTCACAGTATGCTGGAGATGTGGACTGTAGGGGAACCATCTTCCCTAGAGAGCTGCCCATAAATCTGAGCTGGAGCTTCCCATAGGTGGGAGTCAGCAGATTTCTGTCTGGGAGGATGCTTCAAATTTCTCAAAAGTATTACAAAGGAAAGCACCATGATGAGACTCAAATAGAAGAGAAAAGATGATTTGGTTTTCATTTATTGCTCATATTTTCCTTCCTGTAGTGCTAAAATAAAGTACCTATTGTTCCTGGCATCCTTTATATCACACTGAATCCCACCTTTGTTCTTACTGTTAAATATTCCGTTCCAACCCCACTTGCCAAAGGAGTCTTAAGGTGAAATTTGTGGTCTCCAGAACATAGATTGAAATTGGTGGTGTTTTACTGAGTATAGGCAGAGTAGCCTGTCTGAGGATACTGGCCTCACATCCCAAAATATGGTTGAAGTGAAAGAATAAGTCAGATAGTATTCATGGCTCTAAATACCCCTGCAGTGCACATTGGTACTGGTTGTTGGGCAACTGGGATCCTCTTTTTCAGATGCTGGAAGAATGGGGAGGATTGTAAACTGAAGACTGAGGCATGCAATGGGTGGGAAATCTATTTAGGAACATTAAAACAAGAACATAGCACAGAATATACTGCAACAAATAAGGTACCTGTCATGTAACCCTCCTTCTATCTTTTTTGCCTGTGTTGGTAGTCAATCAGCCTCATCCTCACCCAACTCTTGTCCCACCCATTGCTTTCTCTCTCCACTGCAGGGCCACCTCTGTTACGTGAGATTAAATGTATTCTAGTAAACTATATACCTACCTCTGCATTGTGTCAGAGCACTTTTGGAATTTTCTGTTTAATCTAGTATTTATCAGAACGTGCTGACTCATCAGAAGTGAATCTGCAGGAATTCAGTTTCAGCAGTTTCTTGGGTGGAAGTGCTGGTTGAAAAGAGGCAGACAGTCAGACCAGGCTCCCACTGCTCCCAGTGCTGGGACCTTCACTTGGCACTGGCCAGGCAGGACATGAACATGATTGTTTTTGGATCGTGTGTGACTTCTGGGTGTTTTACACAAACTTTGAAAGCTCTTGGTTTCATCCCAGCACAGAGCAGGAAAAATTCCACGATAGCAAGATGTTACAGAGGATGAGGAAACAGTTTCCTGCCCTATACAATATGGAGGTCAACACTTTGTGTACTGCGACTATTTTCTAATTCTAGCAATATCCTTGCTCTTTTTTTCTTTTTTTTTTTTTTTTTGAAATGTAAATCCAGGCTAGATTTGTTTCCAGGATTCTATTATCACTAATTAATATCAGAAGAATGTTACTGATTTGAAGGAAGATCTTTATGTCTCAGTACTAGAAGTGTGACTTGTTTTTACCAGCTAATGCTTGCAAATAGCTCGTGTTTCTGATTTTTATCCCCAAGTCTCGATCATGGTTCTTATCAGATAACAGGGAGGAAGAACAATTAGTTTCCAAAACCTATTATTTTGTGTAATTAAAGAGGTAAACCACAGAAAGAATTGAGTGGATGCTGAAATAAAGCACCACAAGAATTACTGATTGATTGTTTTAACCAATCTGGTGAAAACACTGGATTTATGCACAGCTGAAACAGGTCTGATCTATAGTCATATTTTCATTTTGCTTAAAGTCCTAATGAAGTGAAAAGTTGGTACAGATTCTTATTATTCAGTCTGTAATTTTCTAGGCTATCTATTTTAAATTCTTTCAGTGGTCACAAGCATTTCTTGATTAGCAACAATTGCCTAACTATAGTCAAACTAGAAGGATTTTCCCAAAGTATGTGATCATATTGCTGTTAGAATGCATAATTGTTTTCTCCACGAGGAAGCTAAATTTGACTTAACAACTGTGTCATGATGTTAACAAAAAATGTCTGGTGTGACAGGGCATAGTGTGGATACTGCGCTGAAACGCTCATAACCACAGTTCATTTCATTGATCTTTCAAGGGGGTGAAATATCACACAAGTCATCTGCCTTTGGTTTTTCAAGCCACATCAAACAACTGTGTGGAGATGTGAAAAAAAAGAGAGAAGTGCTAGGTGGTTTGATTTCATCAGTTAATGGCTGTAGGTCACTCGATAGCCCTTTGTTTACAATACAGCGATACGCCTGTATCTTGTAAGGCTCACCAGAGTGACTTACTGCTGTGGTACAGGGCCTAAAATAAAGCTTGCACATGCCAGGCACCACATGATGCATAAAATATTCTAATAATACATTACAAAGCCTTGTCAACACTAGGGAGAATGACTATTCCAAGAAATAGGGCTGGCTGAAAAAAGACATTCTTTTTTTCCAAACTGGGCCTTTATGAAAGACAGTGATTTGGGGAGCTGGAGGGAGAGAGAGAGAGAGAGAGAGGGTTTTTTTCCTTTGGTCTGATGGAGAAGTGTCTCTTTCTTGATTAATCAATAATATCAACAGAATAGAAGTCCACTCCAGCTCAAATCTTCCCATTATTTCATGTTTTTTCTATTTCTTACTTTAGATCAGCTGTGCTAGGAACCCATTCAGCCCCTTGAGGACTTGACAAATATCTTATATCCACACATTGAAGTGCTGCAACTGTTTTGTGTGCAGTTGTGTCCTAAGTGTCCTGGGCAGCTTTGTTTTCAGCTACATGTACACCATCCTGTTCTAAACCATATCAGTCAGCTGGTTTAATGCCAGTGTGGAAGTAGTCCTCTCTCTTTTGCTGCTCTACGACATGCCGAGGGGTCTTGAGAAATTCATCATAAGAAAATCCTTCTGTGAATTGTTCTAAAGGCAGTGAAATGGGTACCCACAAAGAATAGGGATTATGGCCATTTCTAGCACAATGATTATGACACTAAGTAAGATTGCAACATTTCTTAAACTGAAATAGTTCAGCTACTACATGCAGCCTAGAAACAGATTTCTGTTGTCTGATAAACTGACGATTTACTCTATGAAATATAACCAGTTTTTCCATTAAATATATTTTGACAGATTAGATCTCTGACAATGAAGCCTTTTACTGCATATCCTTCTGGGTTTATCGTATTCCTGTTTGCCTTGCTGCAGAGGAGCCATGGACAATGCAAAGAAGCAGCTAAAAAATCAGAGATGAATCTTAGTGTAAAATATGATCTTCCTAACTTCATTGCAGAAACACCAATTCAGAATGTAGTTTTATATAACCATCATGTTTATATTGGAGCAGTCAACAAGATTTACGTACTAAATGAAACTCTCCAGAACATTTCTGTGTACAAGACTGGGCCTGTTTTGGAGAACCCTGACTGTGCACCATGTGAAGATTGCAGAGATAAAGCCAATTTATCTAACAGCGTATGGAAGGATAATGTCAACATGGCACTGCTTTTAGAAACTTATTATGATGATCAGCTCATCAGCTGTGGGAGTGTGTCCGGAGGCATCTGCCACCGTCACATCATTCACCCTGACAACCCTGCTGACATTGAAAGCGAGGTGCACTGCATGTATTCACCCCAGGTGGATAGAGAAGCAGATAACTGTCCTGACTGTGTTGTTAGCACTTTAGGAACCAAAGTTTTGGTGACTGAAAAGGACAGGTTTGTCAACTTCTTTGTTGGAAATACTGTGACATCTACATTTCAACCTCCCCATGTGCTGCATTCAATATCGGTTAGAAGATTAAAAGAAACACAGGATGGTTTCGAGTTTCTCACAGATCAATCTTATATAGATATCCTCCCTCAGTTCCGTGACTCGTATCCCATTAAGTATGTCCATGCCTTTGAAAATGATCACTTTGTCTATTTTCTGACTGTACAGAGAGAAACCCTTGACTCACAATCTTTTCACACTAGAATTATCCGCTTCTGCACTTTAGACTCAGAGATGCGTTCCTACATGGAAATGCCTCTTGAGTGCATTTTTACTGAAAAGAGAAGAAAGAGGTCCATCCGAAAGGAGGTGTTCAACATTTTGCAAGCTGCCTACGTAAGCAAGCCTGGTGCAGCTCTAGCACACGAAATGGGCCTTGGCCTCAACGATGATATCCTTTATGGTGTTTTTGCACAAAGCAAACCAGACTCTTCTGAGCCAACCAACAGATCTGCTGTCTGCGCGGTCTCTGTGCGAACCATCAATGAGTTCTTCAACAAGATTGTTGACAAGCAGAACATGAAATGTCTCCAACATTTTTACGGGAAAGAGAGCAAATACTGCTTGAAGAGGGTAAGTGGTAATTGATTTGTTACATTTTGGGACTTTTGTTCTCTCTTTACCTACTCCATTGCCAGGTATCCGTTCCTTCAGTTTCAGTTGCAAAATGTAAGACCCTGATCATTGCAGGGTGCTTAGCATTGCTGTTGATTCATCTCTAAAAAGATTAGTTCCTGTAAATTGAGTATGAAAATCACTGAGGTTTTTTATGAGGCTAAAAATGTAGTTTTTTGCTTGAGAAACTATGATGCAGATAAATTGAACATTTAGGCAGTTATTTCTTTTATTATTAAAAAAAGGAATTCATAAACATTCATATTCATGTGCACTGAAGAGTCCCTGAAAAACATCACATACTTAAAAGTATGTTAATGCTGAATCACTGCCCTTCTCAGAAATAAAGGAAAGAGCTGGTTTGGAATATGTCATGAAGAGCCAGATTGTAATGTAGTTACTCATGCTTGGTACAGAAACAGTCCGACTGACATCACTTTTCTGCATGAAATAAGTGTCAGTGAAATCTGTATCTGAATGAGGGCTCAGGTGCTCTTGGATGGGAGGGCTGCCTTTCTGTACACCATGACTTCAGGAGGCTGCTGCTCTCCAACCATATGAAATACTGTGAGCAGCGAAAGCACAGAAATTTTCCCTTTCCCTTCTGGCCAGTGTCTGTGCTGGTTTCAGGTCTTGTAAAAGAAGTACAGAATCTGGGAATTGGGTAGTTTTAACAGTTTCTTTGGAACATGAAACATTAGAACTTTGCATCACCTGCTTATAAAGCAGGCCCTTAAATATCCTGTCTGGGGATCTTTCTTTTCTCAAAAACAAGAAATTTGGAGCTCAGAGGTGCCACGCTGTCTTCTACCAGAGGGCCAGAGTCTCTGTGGCGGGGCTCTGCTAAGCCAATATGAGGCCTGTGTCAGGACAGATCAACAGCTCAACCTGCATTTAGAGGTGGATGGCATCTGTCATTTCCCACTGTTGGGATGGCTTGAAGTGAGAGTGGGAGCCACAGGCCTTCTTCACCCCAAGTATCACTAGTGTCCTCTTCAGCACAGCTGCTCAGCACAGGGCATCAAGTTAGGATGTTGACACATGCCCTGGTTGGAGGTGGGAGTCTATTTCATCAAAGAGAAGGGCTGCTCCCCGCTGCCAGAGGTGAGACAGGGCAGTCTGGGAAGAAGAACCCGTTGCAGAGACACTGTGGCTTCTCCCCAGTAGCAGGAATGTGCTTAGAGGTGGTCCGACACAGTCTGAGCATAACCACAGCAGCCTTGGCATTTGGGGAATGACTGCTTATAGCAGGCTCCAGGTGTTCAACACAGATGTAGGTATTGCCAGTGGATGCTGATACAGCAGTCCCAACAGACATAGCATTTTATTCCCTTTTTTGAAGGAGGGGGACAGGCAATTTTCAGGAACTAAAAACAAGTTAGCAAACATTCAGCACAGTAGCTTATCTCTCTTCACTGTGTTATTGCTGTCCTAATTTTTCATTTTGGGTAGTAATATCCTCTTCTTCTTTCTTTTTTTTTTTTCATTTTTCAGTTCACTTTTAACAAGAAACATTGTCCTTCTCTGAAAGTACTTTATTCTATATTCCTGGGGTATATGATTTGTGAATGACTGTCTTTAAAGCTCGTGGCCTTTAACTTATCTCATTCTGCACTTGCCTATACACCCATTTCATAAGGTGATCTCTTCAAAGCAAAGTATACCATTAAAATATTGACAGAATAATTTGCCACTTTTCACATGCTGGGAAGTACTTTCATGTTTCAAAAGCTTTTCCAGGCTCTGCTGCTTTGCATATCAGAATGAATGTCTTACACTGCGGACATGTTTATTATAGTTGCCTATTTTCAAGAAATGTCATCAGAGCTCTGATTTCTGCTACATTAAATTGATAAAGGGAAAAATGTGTCTGTGATTTCTTGTGGTTCTTTTAAATGGCGTAAGGGCAGTCAGAAATTTTTGTCCTGATTGTTTGCTTAACACTGAAATATCAAGACTGTCAAGCTTTGCCATTCCATTTTCTTTGCTTTATTCCAGAGGACTCATTAAGCTCCAGTAAAAAGTGTCCTGTGAGGTTTTTCAGGTTTCAACTAGCCAAAACGATTGGCAAGAATTTGCCAACCATCCTTTATACACCTGTTTTTCCCTGGTGTGTAAAAGAGACTTGAAGGGTTGGAATGTGAAGGAAGGGAAGGAGCAGGCAGAAGAAGGAAAACACATTATTCCTTATGCTTGTCCCAAAATTGTCAAATCCGGTCTTTCCTAATTTTTCTGGAGTTTAAATAATAATTAAGAAAAAAAGAGTCTCAAACCCCTCAACTCTTCTTAGGCCCTTCTTTGTACATTGTAAAAGTGTATATGAGGGCACAAAACATTTTTCCCCTTTTTGTAAGTCACCTTCAACTTAAAAGAAAGCTTTTATAAAATCTGAGAGTTTGTCACAGTTTATTTTTGCAAAGTTCAAAACTCGTTTTTGTAATGTAGCCAAGATGATCTTTTTCTTTGATGTTGAGAGAATAAAACCACAGACCACTGATGCAAGTGAAAGGCACTGACCACTGCAAAATTAAGTCATAGGATGGTGAAAACAGTCCAGCAGTGAATATGGTATGCCACTAACTTCAACATTAAAAAGAAAAATGAGCCTCTAGCATGCTTTGCAAGGAAGTGCTCTCTGATAATTTACAGTTAGAGTCTGATTGATGAAAGCCATTTCATGTTATCAAAAAAAGTCCCATAAGACAATTGTATGTAATTTTGTTGGACTTTGGGTAGTCCATCTTTTTAAGTGGCTGTCCCTCAGGACTGTTTAATCTGAGGCTTCTAAAGATGGAATTAGATGAAAATAAACCTGAATGATACATCCAAAACACTTCCTCAACTTGTTCTTCTCATATTTAAAGCAAAAATAAGAAAAACTTCCACTCATCTTGATGTGATTGAAAAAATTTGTTCAGTTTAGGCCTTGTTTTCTAAAGAAAAGAAGTTTATGTGGTCGTGCTATTTTAGGTCTGTCTTTCTGTTAGTTATCCTTACAGCCTCAGCAATAACAAATCTTAAAGATGTAAATTCAAGTGTGAATCCAGAGAGAGATCCCATATAGGTTCAGGCTATGGAAACTGATGAAATTTTAGGAGTCCCTTTCTAAACATCAGAAGGACTCACAAGGACTGAAGAAGGTATTGCTCTATGGAAAAAAAGTCTCCATCAGAGCTTAGTTGAAGAACAAAGTCAACCAACCACAAATACAAATCCAGACACAACTGTGCTTCACTTACTCCAGTGCTCATGGAAAACTTCATAAAATTGAAATAAAACATTTCCAGTTGTGTTTAAGTGTAATACATATTAAGCCAAAACCTGGGCTCACTGAAGTCAGGGTTAGGAAAAGTGAATCCAATAGAGCATCTGATTGATGTCAGATGTACTTCAGTAGAGCTGTGACCAGTTAGTACTGCCTAATAATTCCCTTCAGTGAAGAGCTGGCTGACACTTAAATGACAGCAAGATGGAAACAGAGCTGGTTTTGAATTAAAAGAAAAAATGGGAGAAATAGTAAGGAGGTTTTATTGGTCAAGTCAGGACAAAGATATCTGAGAGGTAGCTGCTGTGGGGGGTTTTGAATCACTGTTCAGGAATCTCCCACAACAAAGAGAAAACTGGATGTAGCCTTTAAGCAGAGTTTATTTGGTCAGTTAGTCATTATCAGCCCCAGTGTGGTATCCTCAAAGCAGAAGTGTGTTTAGATGAGGAGACAAATGCTGCTTACTTCATTTGCAGACATAGTCCATTAGTGTGCATCTTTACCATGGATTAAATGTGATTTTTCAAGTGAGGGAAATGAGCTGATTTTAGCCTTGACGATCTCAACTGTACATTTCAGTTGTCATTAGACAGATCATGATCTTACAGGCTTTGTTTGGCCTTTCTACATCTCTTACATGCTAAAAAATTGTAAGCCAAATTACCTGACTTCGATCATTATGGACGTACATGATAAGGCACCTCTAAAAATGTAATCCAAATTCAGCTCTGTAAAAATCTTATGTCTTTGTTTTGTTACAGGTAAATTCAGGTGAAAGCCTAAAATACTTAGGTCTTACAGGAAAAGAGAAACCACAGACAGGCTTTTGCTGCCATGTTCCCAGCAAGTGTCATAAAGCAAGACAAACTGGTCATAACTCCTGTTAAAGGAAAGGCACAAACTGTTGGAAAACATGAAAAGAAAACACAACCAAAACAAAAGATAAAGTGAGAGTAAAATAAACACATGCTGATGCTTTATTATTACCATTACACACATGATAGATGAGTAAAATTAGGTTATGCTTATATTGTAATGGAAGAAAATAATTGCTGCCTTCTATCAGGAAACCTCAAGGGCACTTATTGATCTGTCATCTTAAGGCTGTGTCTAAGAATATTTAATAAAATAAACAGAGACAAATAACTCTTTTGAGGCCCTGTAACTGTAATATCCCACACTGTTTGGCTTAAAATTTTGGCAGGTTTAAAAATAACACTACATATCGATGATTAAAATGGCTTGTTGTAAATTATTTAGATCATCTCACAGCATGGAGGTGTTTTTGTATTGTGAGTAGAACGTGACTGAATATTTTCCTGAAACAGGCACCAGAATCCGTTAGATTAGTTCAGTCATTCATTCTTCTGGAAATGCTATATCAGATGGCATACAGCACTCGTCCTGGGCACAAAATCTGCTCCCATCCGTATGCAAGCTCCTCTATGGGATTCTGACATCTCAGGACAGCAAGTGAGGAGGGCAGAATGATGGGCAGAGTGCACTGGCACCCTTTAAGATATGCTTAAACCCTGGTAATAAGGATAGGCTGCATCCACATCCCTGTCCTGCCCTCGCTGCCTGCCTGCTGTAAGTGCTGGCAGTACCGGGGGTCTCCACTGTGCCTGTTCCAGTGGAGTGCAAGGCAGGGTGTGTTCACCAGCCAGCTCCCCTCCACCATCAGCTACATGGCCACCTACCCACCTGGCCATGGAAGACCTGACTGAGGCAAACAGCCTGGCAGAAGGGACTGCAGGGAGAGCCTGGACTCCAGTTAAACTGCATGGGTAGGGACTCGGGTGTGAGTGTGCAGGGGTGTGGTATGAGCATGGAAGTGGGTCTGGGTAAGGTTATCTCAGGCTGGGCTGGATTTAGCAAACACTTGGCTACAGCTGTAAGGGCTGTTCCATCTCTGGGACTGGCCACATGGACACTCTCATGAGGGAGTTCCTGAGAAAAAGACAAGGCAAGGAAAAAAGGCAGGTCAGGGAGTATTTTTGGAAAGTACCACACCACCCCTAGTGGTAGATACCTTTGCGGACTCTTCTGAGCCCCAGGAGCTGTGGAGTTTGGGGACTAACCTCTTAGTCACCAGCTGCTGCCAAAACTACAGTTTTCCTTCTGGTGTCCTGCTAGAGACCTGTCTTTGCTTTCTTCCCAGTGCTGCTGCTTGGCATTTTATCATCTTCTTGATGAAAGGTGGATTTCTCTGTGAAAAAGTGGTATCCATTAAACTACCATTTTCTGCAAAGGGCACAGATTTATCAGCCAGAGTTACTAATAATGTTCCATTTCCAGACTTTTTAATCAAATTCTTCCACTGAAAGCTGGGTTCCCTATTGGTTATTAGTGTGGAAAAGTGACTCTGCTGCTTTTCTCTGGAATTGCACAGAAATAATTTCAGGCAGAAAGTAATTTTTATGTTGTTAAAATGGATATCTGGTCATGTGGTTTTTATGTCTCAGTTTCTGAAGGCCCTTAAATAAATCTAAAGACTAGAATTGGAGAAAAAATAATTTTCTTATCCTATGTAGCCCTGCGAACTAGAAAAAATTTACAGTCCCACAAAAAGAGATGTCCAAAATGTATGCTAGTAGTTATGCAATGCTAAGGACACCCCCTAAAGATATATAATAATCAAATCTGAGCCTCTTTTCCTGGGTTCAGACCAAATTCTAAGACTCCTTAATCCCAGATTAAGTTCATGTCAAGTCTGCTGATGACTACTCTGCAATGGGACCATGTCAGCCCTTTCTGAAAGATCTGCTTGGATTTCTTTAAGCACAATTCCAAGTTCCAGAGAAAGAGAAGCTGATTATGCAGTGCACTGTGTGCAGATCTGAGTCCTGGATTCATCACACCTGGCTTTGGTAGGTGGTTGACACATCTAAGCAAGCAATGAATTTTCCTCGTGTTCTGCTGCCAAATGATGGAGAGACACATAAGTCCTGACAAAGCAGACATCTGCCTTTCAGCTCACTCAGCACCCACCTTACCTCAGCAGTTTTCTACTTATTCTACTTATTCTGACTCAGGACCACATCTGGCCATCATTATTGCTCACTAAAGCAAGAGTAGGTAATTATTATCCAGGAGAGAGCTGTGTTACTCAAACTTTCTAGGTGGCATGTGGGTTTCTGATCTCAGCTTTTGCATCAGAGTGGAATTACTCCTCATTTCCAAACTTGCAAGTAAAACCAGAATCAAATCCCACAGTAAATTAAAAAAAAAAAAAGTAGTGCTGACGAGGAAGATCCATGGCATAAATGGTTCAGAAAGCAAGTGTAAGTCATATGAAATTATTACTTGCACTGTCTACAGGGTGTGTGAAAACAAAGAAATGCTAGAGAAGTGATATTGCAGGAAGTGATAATGAGAGCTTAATTTTCTTGAGGCAGATGTCACCCGCTTTTATTCACAGCCTGTGGAAATTAGGGCAAATTGCATGATTTTCTTCTAGTTTCTGGACATCTTTCTGTCCCACACATGTCTTACACCACTGTTTTGGCTAGGCATGCAGTTGTTGTGCAATGTTTTGTTGGAGTAAGAGTCTCCACACTCAGTGTTATCTTTGGATAACTGGTCTAGATGGAATTCCCAGCTTTTCTATTTCACCACAGCTTCCACGTTAATAAGGACTTCTATGAAAAATGCACCTAATAGACACTACAAATGTACAGTAAAACTGCTTTCATCAGCACAATATCTCCAATGCATTACTTTATTTTTTAAAAATGTGTAATTAGTCAACACCTCTTCTTTGATAATCTGTATACTGAGTTAAATGCTAAATTAATATAAGGGAAATCAGCAAAATACAAAGATTACTTAGGTCCATTTTGTCTGCTGAATCAATAGGATTTACTTAGTGCTAATGCACTAACCAGATTATGAGAACTAATGCAGTGCTGTTCAATGACAAAAGCAAATAATTCTTTGAATGATCTTGACAAAAGAACATGAAATCATCTTAATTTGTATTAACTAATTACATTTAACATGTTGCTGTTTTTTTACCTATTACTTTAAGTGGAGCATCAGTTCAGTGACTTCCTTCCCCCATCTCATTTTAGCAGTGAAGTAGATGAAAGCAACAAGTTAGTGAAATGATACTGTGTAAAATTTTACATTGATGGAGTTATTTTAAAAATTTTTTTCTAAGAAAGGGACATGCTTTCTCTGTATTTCATATAAAAACCTTTGAATTGCTTTCAAATACATGAGGAGTATTGGGAAAGGAGGAATGAAGAAGAGGGAAACCATTCTCTGTTTAAAACAAAAAGAGGAAAAAACTCTTCTACCTTTTAGAGTAAAGCTTAATTGCCTCAGCAGAAGTTCTTAGGAACAGAGAACCCAGTCCCCTGTCCCAGACATGTTCCATCCTGCATGAAAACTGGACTGAGTTCACAGCACCTACACACCCTCAAGGTGTTGTTCACTGGTCAAGAAGAAACCAGAAGCATGGTGGCTCTGCTTCTATGAGAACAGTTTAGCACATGAATTGGCTTCCAGTGGTAAAAGTGAGCCCTACAATATGATTCATTTTTCCCTTACAAGAATCATCATTACCATGATGATGACCATCATCTCACATCCTCAGACAACAACCTGGCTTCACTGAATTATTTGAGCCAGAATTATATTATTGTATTTTCTATGGAGAGAAGCAGTGATCAAATGCACTTCTCAACTGAAGAGTAATAATACAAACTACCCAGAGAATTCAAATATATCAGGAACAGCAAAGCTATATTGGCTAAAAATATATGGAAATATTTAGACAAATACAATAAGGTTCTTCTGTGTTCCTCTTGGTTATTCTTCCTGTTCAGAGTCGGCTGTACATGTAAATTCTTCATCATTATGTGTTTGATTCCAATAGGACTGACTCTGAAAACTGTAGCTTGATTATTCATCTTAATTCACAGATTTCTACAACAGAAAAGGAACTTATACACTCTATTAGCTTTTAATAGTCCTGGGAACCAATTTGTTTTGTAGAATCATCTATTCGTTCACTCTACAGTAGTTTCTTTGAAAAAGGATTTTTGCCTTTTTGCAGACATCTGGATCCAGGTCATTTAACAATAGCTTATTTCTCCCTGCTCCATGTTATGCCACAGATCTTAAGAGCCTTTTCCAACCTAAAGGATTCTTTGATTCTGTGAAAGGAGAAATGCTGTTGGCTCTTGTAGGTGACCACTTCTCTTGAGGGAGAATCCCAGAATTCACAGCAGAAAACAAAAGCTGATGCTTAGAATTTGGATTCTTTACGGCCAGCAAGTTAAAAGTCGTATAAACAAACAAGCAGGAAATAAAACTCATGAATATTCCTACTTTCATTTGAACTTTACTTCATAACTGCAGTATTTTATGATTGACACTAGGAAATATCACCTAGTTACTTTCAGACCATTTCTCCAATTTGTCAAATTAAAATTTAATTTTAATTATGTCCTCCAAGTTGCTCACAAGACAGTATGAAATGTTCTGCAGTGATTAAGTCATTGATTTCCAGTTTATTCAAGACATTAAATGTAATATCAAGACATTATACATAATATCACTTTCTATATGAGCACTGCACTTAACCAAGAAGAGCAGGTCTTGACCAGCTCTAGAAGAACAAGCTGGGAGGAGTATTTCTCCTAGTTGCACTCACTGAAAATTAGAGAAAGCTGACAAAAAATATATTTGGGGTTTTTTTTTCCCCTGAGTATAGTATTTAGACTAGAGACTAGGCTTTTGGATCATTTTTCTGACACTGACCTAACCAGGTATTTTTCTGAGATTTTCATTCGTTTCTGTAAGAATTCCTCCCCGCTTTGCACTTTTGACTTCAAATGTGCAACTCCATCTGAAATATGTCTTTGTGGTCACTGAATATGACATATAAACCATCAGTTAGCTGCAAAACGGTGACAGCTCCTGATAGCTCAGCTCAGCTATGTCTAGAGACTTTTTTGGCATGTTTGTCTTCTGTGGACCAAATCAAGGGTAAATTCCAAAACACCACAACTTCCCGTATGAACAAATAAGATAACATGAATTTTCTTCTAGCCCTCTGGACACAGCTGTAAGGCAGGGCTTGCTCACACCTTACGGCATTCCAGCGGCACACCTGTGCCAGCTTAACACTAACAAAGGCCTCTCTGTGAATCACACGCACAATTGGCACCTCTTGTCCTACAAAAGAAGCAATATAGCTGAACCCAAGCACTTACCCGTGCTCTAATCGTCCATTTCAATAGTTGTGTGATTTCTCAGTGGAACTTGGCATCATATTCTGAGTGCATCATCTGACATCGGTTATTTTTCCACACTGACAGCCAAATGGATAGTTATGTGTATACTGGGAGGGAGGAGGGGAGGGAGGGAGAGTGAGAGTGAATCCGGCTTAAAAGTGTTAATTTAAAGCAGGTTCTTTGCCAAAGTTTTCCCTGTTATCAATCTTCCTTTAGTTTTCTAAGTAGCCTTTTAATCTCTGCATTTCTACTCACGGATCAAAGCCATCCTATTTCTTGAACAGCCAGCCCTACATTATGGTTAATCCATGAAGCACCAGGTTTTGTAAGAACCATATGTGTAACAATCTCCAGGTTCTTCAGCAGATAGACAAAATTATGGCATCTCTGAGGAAGGTTGAGCTGAGTTTGTGGCTGAGCTGACTTTGGAGAAGCTAAGAAAGGTGTCAGGGCAAGCAGGAAAATGTAGCCACTTTTTCCAAAGAGCTTGAACAGGGTTTCATGAGGCAGCATGTTAGGATGTTTGAATTGTGCTGAAATGACTATGTAGGAGGAAGTACTTTAATCTTAGCACTGAAAAATCTCTCTCCAAAGTCTTTGCTTATGGAAAAAAGCAGTTACAGGAAAGAGCTAAGATCCCAGGTTGGGGGAGGGTAAAATCAGAAATCTGCCTTATTTCAAAGAGCATGAAAACTGTACATCTTTCTGCACTTGAACTGTTCATACTCATTGTATGAGTAATCTGCACAGATGTTTCAGAAATACTTTTAGACTGGGTAGGATATGAGTGCAAAAGAATACAGCTTTTAACTTGTTTGGTGGCCAAAACAAAGAAAAGCTAAATTTTCCCATTGATGATTTAACACAGTCAAACACTGGGTTAAAAAATACTTAAAGTATATTCCATATTCCTAGTTCAAAGTATTAGTTCAGTTCCTGCTGAACAAAATGCACTGTGTATTAACGATTAGTAAGAAAACAAATACAGTAAACCCTTTAGTATGTGGATAACCAAACTACTAAGTCACTGCTGTACCAGATCTAATTTGGAAGCCATTTTTCTCTATCATTAAGGCACTGCACAGAGATTTCAACTGCTCATTTGGTCTGATGTAGGCTTTCAACTAAATGGTGCAGTAAATTGACAGGGCACCTTCAGAAAAGCCAGCATCAGTGCTGACTGCAACTCCTAGGGACCACAGAAAGCCTCACCTGCCAGTGCTGTTGTTGGGGTCAGCTCAGAAGCATCACAATTCAACAGCAAAGGACTGAGCTACTAGGTTGAACATTTTGTTGGTAGCATTTTCAGTGCCTGGGGTTTCAGTCTGGAATTCACCAGAGTTAGGCCAACAAGAAATTCTTCATTCATTGCTTTCTTTTTCATACTTTGAGGAAAGACATCAGAATCTAGAAAAGAAGATAATAAAATTTTACTCCTACATGCTCTTTAAGGGTATGGTGCAGATCTATTTGACTTAATAAAAAGACTCTTGACTGTCTTGTAAAGGTTTCATTCAAGTTTCTTAGAAGATTTTTTAAAACCTGTTTGTGACAAAAAACAAATCAATTAAAAAAATAGGAGAAATTAAGATCACTATTGATTTCAACAGAGGGAACCACCATAAGATCCTTTTTAATCTTCCTAAATGTTTATTCATAAAGTATGTCAAAATGGGAACATGCTACATGACTTTCAAATTTAAACTGGTTAAAGATCCTTTAAGGCAGTCCTGGTTATTATCTTTATACAATGTCCCCAAAACAGATGATGTAATATCAATAATAATGAAATTATCAATTAATAAATGACTATTGAATTGTTAGGAGGTTATATTCTTCTTCAGAGATAACTTAAAGTGTATTGTTCAAGGCTTTTTCCAGTGAAAATTAAAAACATGTAATCTCTATTCCCAAAATGAAATCTCTACTCCCAAAATCCTGCAAATGCAGCTATTATTTCAGTACATTCAAGACATACAAAGATCAGATGAAATAGTGCATGAACCATAGATGATCAATACAATAATCTGAGTAATTATCAAAATCTGGCTTCCCCATAGTTTCATTTAAACATTCAATCAGAAACATGTTTTTCCTAACATATCTCCCTTTTCTTTCTCTTTTTCTCCACAATCAGAAAAATATTTTTCCTAACTTATCTCCCTTTTATTTCTCTTTTTCTCCACTTTATCTCTGAAAAAGGTGATGAAAATAGAAGAAGAATATTGGAAATTGTTATTTTAAAATAAAAAATCACATTGCTGTTAGAGAATCTTTTTCTAGGAAACTGTTTTAGAAGTAGGTGTGTCACTGGGCAGGCTCTGCAGTACAAGAATTCTCAGACTCTTGGAGAAGCAGCATTAAGGAAGTCACTATGAAAAAGGATACCTTGATATATGTGCTTATACCCGTATCATCTAGTTAAACAAAGACCCTATGTCTTATTCCTGCAGACATGATTTAAAAAGTTAAAAGAAACATTCCCTTAACATTGAGAACTTGTTGCCTTCCTCATGGAACATCATAACTGATGAAGCAATTAAGTTTGAAACATTTTAAAATACTTTTGGTCGAATGCATTTGTGCTAAATGACTTCATTCTGACAAAGATCTATTGCTACTCATAAAGACTACTCATCTGTACTTCATTTTCAAACAGGCTTTTTCAAGAAATGCTTCGTACTGCAGAGCACAAGATGATGAATATCGCTTAGAAGTTACGACTCCGCTGCAGAGGGTTGACTTGTTCATGGGCCAGTTCAACAATGTCCTGTTAACTTCAATATCCGTCTTCACCAAAGGGAACCTTACCATTGCTAATCTGGGAACTTCAGAGGGCCGCTTCATGCAGGTAAATATTACTATTTTACTCCAATAACTTCACAATAAAAAAATCCGCCAGAGTTTAGCAGGATGGTGAAAAGGGAGAGGCATTATTATCCCAGTTTAAAAGAGCGTTAGAAAATTGAAATTACCAAATAAAATACAGCTTCTGGAATATAAATGAAGTGTCTAATAGAGCATTCAGCATTTTAAGTGTTTACCTGGCGTTTGTGGTTTGGAGCAGTGGTTGAGGAGCAAATTCTACCATGATCTCCAGCTGTCCTTGTTCACAGAACAGTTTTAGTCCATACAAACAAGAGCTCTTTCAAAGGAAACTAGACTGAAAGCACTGTCTTGGATAGACATCAAATATGCTCCAGCCCCAGCTGGGGCAGAAAGGTCTAAAACAGTGACTGATTATTCAAACTGCTTCAAAAATACACTTTGAATGGTCATTTACACCACAGGATCAGATTAAATCTATTCAATGTAAAATGCCTAGACATTTTAAAATGTAGAAGCAGGAGCCTCAGTATTAGTTGTTTCTATATACTGATCCACTCCTCTGGCACCAAATTCCTTGCTCCTGTACCCATAGCCTATGACTCACAGCTGTAGAATTGAGATTAGCTCCTTCTCCACCTACTTTCAAGTTTCTCTGAATGTGTATTAGATTTTCAGGCTCTTGCTCACTCCTGTCTCACTCTGTTCTTTTGGATTACAGTTCTTCCTGTCCTAAAAGAGGTTTTCCATAAAAAAGTGATAAATCACCCTCCTGAGTAGTCTGTCTCCCTCCACTGAGTACATAACCAATCTAGACAGGTAGATTATGCTACATGACTTCTTTGTAGGTGACTAATGAAATAAATATAATGCATAGAGGCAAAAGTATTTTAAAATCTTGCCAGTCAAAATCAAACACCAGAAGAACAACAATAAAATACTTGGAGTTCACCCATCTTATTTCAAGCACTGTCATCCTGCAGTAACTTCCTTGGAGAGCTTGGCTTCTCCAGCTGCCACAGAGTCCAGCCTGGACGTGCATCTCAGCCTGGATCCTTCTTGCACTCAAGGACCTGTGTTATTTCAATTTGCCAATGCTATTTGTCTCCTAGAAAGCTTCTTGAAGTACTGACAGTCTTCTGGCCTTCTTGCTCTGTATTCTATAGAGAGTCATCAAAGTTAGTATTGTTGTCCCACAACCATCATTAGCTGAAACCCTGTGAGAAGACCATCAGTTGCTGCACCATTCCAGTTTTCCCATTTCCCATAAACTTCCCTTAGAAAATACGTGGGCACATGTAGCCTTTAATGAAAACAAGCCTTTCCTTTCTTCTCTCCCTTCCCCTCATTTTCTTGTTGCATGCAGTGCGTGGGGTTACATATTGTCCTCAGTATTGGCAGTCTGTCTGGGTAAAGGGAATCCCATACCTCCAGTCTTCTGCACAGACTGGACACAGAACCAGCTGCATAATGCAAATTCTGTAATGCTTCTACAGCCAGGAGATCAAAGTGATTTGCCACAAAGGCAAAGGACAGATGAAAACATGGGGAAAACCATGTTTCTCTTTTCCCCAAAAATAAGAATTTAGCAAAACTGTCAATGACAACTCTGCCAGTTTTACCTTAACTTCCTATGATGACCTTGATAACTTCAAGCTGCAGTTTGTCTTCTGTGCAGGAAAGGCAAATGCTAAGAGCTACACACTGAGCACGGGCCCAAACTGCACTCTGTTCTTGAAAGCAGATACTGATTCACACAGTGAACATGAGCAATTTGTTTAACCTTTCTGAAGTAATTTCCTTATCTACAAAATACAATTAATAACAACTACTCTCTTACTCCCAGCATTTCTTCTGGGCTGTCACAAAGCTTTTAGGAAGGTTTGGTAGAAAGCACAAGGGAGCATTATTTTTATTTATAATGTTCTTTAAATTATTCATTCAAATCCTGCAGCACACGCTTCATTCAGATGTTTGCCCAGCTCAAGGAACAATTAAATATTTCCAGAATACATTTCCCATTCCAGGTTCAGTTACAGATCAAAAGAAAAGGCTATTGTGTAAGCTGCACATGGCCATTAGCAGAAATATTCTCATCATTGAATCAGACTGGCTTCAGCTACAGGGGGAAGTCAGCATTGGGCTCGTATTGTACTAAATAGGAGCTCTTTCTTTGAGGGTTGGGTGCAAATAGCAGGAGAATAAGCATACTGACTACCTTTAATGATACTACCTACAAATAAAAGGTTAGTATTTGTTTTGTCTTTAAATGATTTTGGAAGGGATACCAGATCTATAGGATAGAGCAGACACAGATTTTTGTGAGTTTAATGTTCTCTTACTTTTTTTTCTCTAATAGTAATCTAGGAAGTGCTTTCAAACATGTTCATTAGGAAATGCCCAACTAAAGCAGATTTGTAGTGTTTCTATGGAAATATAGCTATTAACTGCAATGAGATTTAGATCATTAAAAATTAAGCTATTATATGAGCATTACTGAAGTAAAATGGGTTAAAAAACCAGGATAATCTAACAATGGCTTAATTTATAAAAAAGATATCCCCAAAGATTTACACATGTTTTTAGCAAAGATATGTAATGTTGTTTCATTCAGAAATCTGTTGGAACATATTGCAAAGAATCCTCAGCTCTTCACTTATTATGCATCTCACTTTTGCACAGTCATTTGCACTCATATTTTTAGGTCTTTGTACAAGCAAATATTGAATTTTCCTGTGCAATCTCCTTGTAAGTTGTAGCTATTTAAAGCTGACTTCAGACACAGGCATGCTTTGAGAGAAAATTAGTTATAAAATTCTACTTATCAGGGAACCTGTTTTAGACCTGGTTGTATTGTGTTAGTATCTTGAGAACATGTTATCATGCCAACTATTTAAAAGCAAAAGAAAAAAAAATATTCATGTATAGATTTCTAAATTTAGAAAATCAGCTCAACCCTTCCAGTGCACCCTTTCATCTTGTATCTTCTCTGAAATACCAAACCTTACCATATTTAGACAATTTAGTTTCTGACATAAATTTCAGTAGTAGCAGCCATCCATGAGATTAAAAGAAGTAATAGTACAGTACCTCTGTCTTTGAAAACAGCACCCTGAAGTGTCCAGATAAGCAACAGCTTGGTGAAAGTAATGAACATTTGAGTGACATTTTTGCTGCATTGATTTAGGGTTTCTAATAGTTGTTATGAAACATTTAAACATTTAAGGAGAGTAGGGGAGGACCTCTTGAAAACTTAGTGATCTTGTAGTCTAAATTGAATTAAAGCTTGAAGCCCGTGCTGTGGAAGCCAGTAGGTGCAGCAGCAAGCTATTGAACCCGAGAGAAATTTATTTGAGAATGTTTCTCATATACCCCCATTATACTTGAATACACTTGATCGGCAGCCAACCACTTGATTCTGTCTTTTTTTCTTTCCTCTTTCTTGTCATCTTTCCATCTCCTTTTGCTTTTCTTCTGCTCATCACTTTCTACCTTCCTCCATTCCCCTTGTCTCCAACTCTATTTCTGTCTCCATCTATTTTTATCTCTTTACCACATGACTATAGCAAAGCATAGCTGTAAGCGTCAACAGATTTAACATGTACATTTTTCCTTCTGTAGGTGATGGCTACCAGATTCTGGGGTTTTGATGTATTTAGAGATTTTTCACAATGAGTAGTTCCCAACTTTACAAGTGATTCCCCCAAAGCTTATAGAGTTACCCATCAAAATTGTTAATGACCCGACTCAGAACATAGCTCATATTTTACTTAGTTAAAAAAATCCTTCTAAAGAACCAGTAATATTCAGAATGCAAAAGCAGGTATGTTTTATCCAACCAAGGAATACTCACTCACCTGTTGTTTTCTGCTTTAGTTCAATAAAATAGAATTATTCACTAGAACAGCTTTGGAAAGCACTAATACTGGAAAGTAAATATAGCCTCCTTCACTAAATGTTTATTTTTTTCAGCCTAAATCTGGGACTAAAATAAAATCAATCTGGATGGTCCAAATACAGAACATGCATGTGTTCTTCTAAGGAGGATAATTAGGGCCATGAGGTGAATTCCAGATCTCTCCTGAAAAGTACTGCAGCCCATTCACATACTGAGCATGTTTTGGCTGCCTCAGAAATGTCAAATCTGTATTTGGCCATGAATAGATTGGAGTTTGTAGTTTACTAAATATTGTGGAGTTTCTGTTACAAAACAGACCAGTAATAATTTTTCTAAGACAGCTGACATGCATGAGACAGAAAAGAAAAATGGCTTTACTTCCTTCCTAAGCTGGAGCCTGACAACAAACTTTTTTTTTTCCCCTTCTCTTTTTTTTTCCTGCTGAGAAGTTGCAGCTGTTTCGGCCTTTCTTATTGTGCTTGTTTTCAGACTGTGACTGGGAACACAGACTCTAACTACAGCTGTTGGGTGCAAAGTGAATCAGGTATTTCACAGTGGTTATTTGATTAGAAAACAGCACCCAGTCACACTGCTATAGCTGAGGAATCAGATCTTCAGCTGGTCTAAAACAGCCTTATTCTGTTCAAACCAAGCTACGCTGAGAATACAACTCATAACTGGAAAAGACACTTACATTACCAGCCAGTATTTTGGGAAATTATAGTTTGTCAAAAAAAAACTCCACCCCATGATACATTGAGTTAAAATATCTTTTATTTTTCCTTGGTTTCAAGGTGTTTTGCGTCTTTTCTGCCTTAAGTTTTTATTACTTCAGAGAGTGTTTTATGAGTGATGATGACATGAGTTCTTCAGGAAGGGGAGATCTTTGTGGTAGCTCTCTCTCATAAGCCTAAGATTATGTTTGGAAGCTGGATAGTGCATGTGCCCCCTACACTTGAAGCTGGCCTTGGCAACGTAGCACCCCAGCAGATGCACTGCTTGTTGGTGACCTTCTTGAGGAAGAGGGGACTAGAGAGGCTTTCACTGTACATTTTACAGCTACAGTGGGCAACCACTCTCTACTGATGCAGTTTTGGCAGCAGGGCCACCTCATCCTTCTGAGTGTGCCAGTGAAACTCAGTGCACAGTGGGCAGCTGTAGTGTGGAATGAGATACCCCACCATGGGCCCTCTCATCTTCATTGTTCAGTAGGACATCCATCCTGTTGCTTCTGGAGGTGAGGAAAGGGTCTTCCCATGGGCATACAGACTCTGAGGTGCCATCAGCCACATGCTGGCTGCAGTCCTGTCCCATCTGGCTGGACATGAGCCAGTGCTAGCTGAAAAGCCAAGCATTAGCAAAACATGGTAATGCACTGCCATATCTGAACAGATTCTGGACAGAAAATGGCTTCAGGCACAAAAACCAAAGGACGATGGCACAGATAGGCCTTGCTGGAGTACTGCACATCAGACAACAGGCCACTTGCCCTCCCCGGGGGCTCTCCGCACTTGTTAGACATGAAACAGTACAGCTTGATAGTAAGCTTTATTCTAAAGATCCATTAAATGCAAGTATTTTTAACCAGACATTTTGCTAAGAAAGGTTGTATGGGGTTATAATAAAGGTTCAAGGAGCAGAGTTCTGGCAGGGGCTAAGATAGATAAGGGAGGGGTATGAGGCAAGTAAAAGCACATAGCCATACCTTTCTCAGTACCCTCCAGCTTCTGGCACTTGGTGACCCAGAGATACCCTGAGTGAAAATTGCACCCATATTTGGCACTTAATAGTCATTTATGGACTCCTTTCTCCTCAGTTTTGCTTATTGTTTCTTAAATTTATTTTTGTTTTGTCCTCAATGGTATGCTGTGACATTGATTTTCATAATTTCATTCTGCTTTGAATGATAAAAGAGCTTTTTGGGGTTTCCTTAACCTAATGCCTTATCATTTATTTTGTTGCCTTTGATTCTGCCTGATGAGGAATAGGAATGGGGCACTCACAAATCAATGGTTTGGGAAATTCTCACACACTGAGCACAAATCTGTTGTCTTTCACGTCCAAGTAGACAGAACACTTGATAATTGCACTCATTTCCCAGGAATACTTATGATTAAAAACAAACACCACGACCAAACTTTAACACACATCTCATTTCTCCAAAAAGAGAGAACTTAGCATGTGTTGTAGCTGCTTTCATAGATTACATGCCAGGGAACATAATGCATGCTACAGAAATCAGTGAAAAAAAAACATCACATCTGCTTTTTATTTGTAACTGCATTCAAGGATTGGGAAAACTTGTCCCAGAATTCAGCAAGAGAGCCAAGTCTTCAACATTGCTCTCCTCTTGCAAACAGCAAAACAGCAAGACCTCACCACTCCAGGAACCAAGACTCAGAGCCATGGTGCCTGTCAGCAAAATGAGTTGACACGGAGCAAAGAAATACAGAGCTTTGCATCTTTCACTGTGCTCAGTCAAATCCAGTTTATACCGTAGTGTACTAGAAGCCGTATGCACATTTGAATTTATCAAACTCCTTTTGATCCAGTTCCTGTCCCTCTAGACAAATGTAGTTGTAATAAAACCCACCCGTGCAAGTGGCAAACCATATTTGAAGCAAGTGCAAGAAGGTCAAGAAATATATGAGCATGGATTTTAAACCCTACAGAGCCTGGAGGAGGAAAGAGTGATGGGATGCTCATGGAGTCATTGCAAAGGTTGTCCTCAGTGCCCACTGCTGTCCTGTCTCACTGGCCCGGTAGTTCATCTGGCTTTTCAATACTGGCAGTTTGACCTATTTAAGGCTAAATACAAACTGTGCACATGAGCATTTGTAGGAACGTGAATAGCTGCAATCCTTCCATCTTTCATTTTTAAGCCAACAGAAAACTGTGGCAAACTCTTGATAAGTAGCATTTTCATATCTATAGTTCAACTTTTAACATTTATGACAGCGGTTCTTTCTGTGGTAAAGAATGTATCTTGATTCTCCCAGGGAAAAAAGGTATCAAACACTGCAAAATGCAAAATCCATACAGGCAAATTAAAATTAACACCTGGTGCTGAAAAACTGTTTTGAGAGCACATATGTTTTAATATTCAGTTTGAGTAGAAACGCTTACGGTCTTCAGAAGATATCCATTATATTCTGCATGGATTAGAATGATATACAGCATTTAGAGAGCTACATATGTGCCCTTTGCAAGGCTGTGCTGCATATCCCAGGGCATTTGAGGCATTGCACAATAAAGTTAACCCTCAGCCTATCTCTGCTGGGTAATGGCATACACCTGCCAGACATCCAGGGAAAAAATAACAATATGATACTTAGACTGGATTCCTTTTAGAAGACCTCTCATTTTTGCAGAAGATATTTCAACATGTAGACAGTAACATTTGTAATTCAATCCTGCTGACTTGCAGAACTGAGCATCCGAATGATTTTTAAAAGAAGCTGTTGCATGCCGGTTTTCGACTCAAGTTATTACAGTCTTAAATTGCCATATTACACACAGACAAACCTAGACTCAAGTCTTCATATTTAACATTAATACTAGCTGATGGCAATGAAAGAATATTTAAATTAATAGTTTTAGTGTTCATGGAACTAAGTGATCGCTGACTTCCAGTATATAGAATACATTAATGTATTCGTTAATTAATTAACTGTTGGCTGTTATCTTTGTGGAAGTAGTCTGAGCTATGCTGGAAGAAAATTGTTTGTTTTTCTGTAAATAGGGAAACAAATATTGTGTTTGCTTTGAGAAGGATGTCTGGTGTTGTAGTTACTGATACTGAATGTGATTCTCAAAAGACATCAGAAGGGCCACACGGATTTAAATGAAGGGTCCATCTAGTTCAGTGCCCTGTCTCCAGCAGCATTGACAAGTGGATGCCTAGGGACCCAGACATACATAGCTGCTACCTTCTGCTTCAAGTCTCCAACTATTTTCCTTTCTGGGGATTTCCTGAGCTATTGATTTTTGTCTGTTTAGCTCTTTCCATGTACCTGTGGAGTCTCCTTTGAATGTGCATTTGTCTTGCATTCACATCCTTTGGCAGGGAGTCCCGTAGGTCATCACGTATTGCTAAGATGTCATATTCCTTTGTTTGCCTTGAACCCAAGTCTTGTTTTTGTCTTTTGGTGGTGTTTAGAATTTTTATTAGAATAAAATCATGGAATAGAGTCATGTAGGATTGAAAAGACCTCTAGTATCATTGAGTCCAACCATTAACCTAACACGGCCAAGTCCACAACTAAACAATGTCCTTAAGTACCACTTCTACATGTCTTTTAGGTGCCTCCAGGGATGGTGGCTCCACCACTTCCCTGGGCAGCTTGCTCCAATGGTTGACAGCCTTTTTGGTGAAGAAATGTTCCCTAACACATAATCTAAACCTCCCCTGGTGCAACTTGAGGCCATTTCTTCTTGTCCTATTGCTTGTTAGTTGGGAGAAGAAACCAACTCCACCTGGCTACAAACCCCTTTCAGGTAGTTGGAGAAGAGAGTATATGGTTAGTTTCTACCCATTGATGGTTCTCTATTCCTTTTTCATAGAGACTCCACATGTACCATACTCAACCATTGTTCATTACAGCCTTTTAATCATCTTTGTTACCCTTCTCTGAGCTTTTTCCCTTTTTAACACTTTTTTTTTGCCAGATGGCAACTAGAACTGCACAGAGCTTTTAAGTTTCAGGCAAGCCATAAATTTATATGTCATCATGGTGTTTTCTGATTTGTTCTCTAATCATTTTCTAATAATTTCTAAGTATTTATTTGGTTGGTTTTGGCTGCTGCTAAGCAGTTAGATAACTATCTATCATATGCTGCTTTAAATTAATTTTCTTTGTTGTATTTCACCTGCCATTTTATTGTCTTGGCACGCTGTCTTGTGAAGTCTTTCTGCCTTCCTTCATAGTCTGTCCTCATCCTAACCGCCTTGAACACCTTCATATCATCAGAAAACTTTATCACTGGACTGCTCATGGGTATATTGAACAGTATGGACCCCAGCACACACACCTTGTAGAACACCTCTGGTGACTTCTTACTATTGCAGTCACTGGCCATTTACTGCTAATGCCTGTTTGTTCTCCTTTAGTTAATTATCTGTGCAAGACCTTCCCTCACTCCTAATTGCTTGGGTGCAGGCATGTAAATAAGCTTTCGTTTCTCTTATGCTCTGGAGAAATGCTTGGTTAATAAATTAATTATTAAAATGTAAATTTAAAAAATCCAACATCCACTCTTCCCCCCCCTCCAGAAAAAGACATCCCCCAACCCCCCAGGATTTTATAGTCTTTGCAGAGGGAAATCCTTCTGTAGTACTGAACCATTTTCATGGTAGTAGTCCCTGTATGTCGGTGTGTCCATGGCAGATTAAATTTATGCTGCACACATACCAGCTCAGTCCCAAGCCATAAAAATCAGAGCTTTATAAGAACAACACTGGAGTCCTAAGTAGCCTCTTCTTCCTGCTGGCGAAGCTGTCTTCAAATTGCTTTTTTTTTCAGGATTATGTTGGATAAGGATAAGATAGAATTTCAAGGGCTGGGCTGATGTGTGAAAAAATCACACAGTTGTATAGACCAAAAAGAATATTTTTGCATCTAATATCTGTTATAGCAGCACTGTAGGCTGGTAGATTAGTGCTAAGCAAAATTCAAACTTTTATTCCATGAGTTAGTAAGTGTAATCTGAGCTCCCTGTATGTCATGAGGTTAAGGTCTAGTCACTTGGGCTTTGAGCAGGTGATTTGACTATCAACCTCAGTAAAATAAAGGTCAGTCAGTGTTTAAAGCACCGAGTAATTTTTCCAAGATTGTAGAGATGGAATCCAAATTTTTATGTATTGCTGTGAGGTTGGAATGCAGATGTGTTTAAAGGGTTAACACTGTGGCTCAATCAGAAAGAATGCTTGGCAATAAGAGGAAGCCTGGATTAATGATGGAAAAGAATTCTTAGCATTTTATAGCAGTGGGTATTCGAGATGAGACACGGCTAATGATCAACTAAAAAGGTATTTGCAGCTGTGGTGCTACCTCTCCCCATAATGCCAACATTAATCAAGCTTTTTCATGCAGCTTTCCAGTCCATTCTATTTTTCATTGTCCTGAATAGAAAAACAGAGCTCATGCCCTATTACACTGAGTCAGACACCATACTTCTGTGTCACCAAAAATGATCATACCTTATTGATTTCTAAAAGCTGCACTTTCTGTGCAGTGAAATAAATCCATAGCAAAGTCTATAACAAAGCCAGTTTCATTTTAAAGAAAAAAGCCTCTTGCAACCCCTAACTATAAATACCTCTGGGATGTGAAGCAGTTATCGGCATGAATTAACTGCTCATATATTTTATTTAAGTCTTGAATTACATCAAGACATCAGCTATAATTACAGCATCTCTAAGTCTAGTTTTGGAGTCAGCCATCTTGTTGAAAGACCTTGGCAGTGCGAAAAGCCAGTGAAATCATGTAAGTCAATGTCCTGGCTGTTCAGATTCTACCGTCAGAGTCAGAAGAAAAGCTTCATTATAGTAAAAAATGAAACATTTGACATACGAGTTATTTCCAGAGTGGCTTCAATCTTTTTAAATAATGAACCCCATTGAATCCTAACTTCTCAGCAAATGTTGATTATCTAAATTCCTTAAGTAAACTACACGTGATACAGCTTTTGAAACATGAACATGATCTTCCCTCATGTAAACAATCCTCTGCCTTTGTTGCCTGATGCTATCACATTTGGGTGCACATCCTTCTGGATTGCAGGCCCAAGCCTATAAAATCTTGCTATCAAATATCCACTCCGATCTGCAGATGCTTTATGCCTCTGCTTAACAGCCATGACTCATCCCATTAAAGTCAACAAAGCTACAGTAGTAAAGTTAGGCGTGTGTTTGCAGGAATGGCCCCAGATTCTCAGAAGTATTTAGGTAACTCAAGATGCAGAGAGATGAGTAGTGGGGGAATTTCATACTGGTGTTCCTAATCTCCCTGAGATCTCCTAAAATCGAGAGAGAGAGGAAGAGAGGGAAGGCTTTTGCAAAGGGGCTTCAGGACAACTAAGTAAGACTTCTGTTTTGGAGCATCTCCTAAAGGATCCTCCACCATTCCCTCTAATTTAAGAAGTGCTTTGAATGCTCGGTCCTGGACACCCGGCTCACACAGAAATCAGCAGGAGCCAGAGCTCAAGGTGCCCAGCCAGATCTTGCCAGGAGCTTGTCAGTGCAGCAGCCATCTCAGCAGCGCTGGGCATTGAGCTCTGCACACTTGTGGCTCTGAGGGGCTGCCCACAGCAGCGACCTGCAGTGCCTGACATAGCTTTGTAATCTAATTGCCCCACGTGCAGCAAGGCCAGAGACTGTTGACACAGGGTGAAGTTTACTTTTCAAACTGAAGGACCAAAGTGAAAATAAAAGGAAATGTTTTTGACTTCTGAAGACCTGGAGTTTTAAAATTCTTTTAAATAGACATTGTAGATAAAATTCTTCATTCTTAAATGTATAGGACTGACTAAATGAGCTATCTTCATTTTTTATGGTGATTTATAAATACCTGAAATTAAAGGACTAAGAAACATGCAGTGACTCCTGCATATTTTAATAAATATGGTTTATTTTGAGGATCCTCCAACAGCCATGATTTTGCTGTATTAAATAAAGTAGATTTTATAGCACTTTAATCAGATTATGATGGAACATTATGCAAAATATTATGCAATGTAATGCAAAGTAATTAATGCAAGCAGAGAACATGAGACAGCTGAGCAGCATGCATTTTTGTTACATACTGCCTGCTGATTTTCAAAATTTCTTTCTTTCTTAGATAGTGGTTTCCCGTTCAGAACCCACAGCTCCACATGTCAGCTTTCAGCTAGACTCCCACCCCATCTCTCCCCAAGTTGTTGTCGAGAATTCATTGGCAGATGGTGGCTATACCCTGGTAGTGACTGGGAGAAAGGTGAGTGGTTCATAATCTAATCCTTCTGTGCACTGTGTAAACCTGCCTTCAGAACAGCAACTTTCGGTAAGAGCAGCTGTTCACACTGCTGCTTTATGCACTGCATCCCCATAGCCTTGCCATTCCCTGGGGAACACTGGGGCTGCAAGTTTCCTCCAAGATATATTTTTCTCCTACTAAACAAACTGACAGCCTAATATTGAGAAAAGTTTAAATAATGTAAGAGCTTGTGATATAAACCAACAAAAGCCAGGAAATGCAAATTTTAAGGCTGAAACCCTGTCCCTAATTCAAGTGCTTGCAAAGACAAAACACACAATGGCTTAAGAAAAGAATGGTGCTCAGTTTCCTGGTTTTTGTTGGTTTGTGTCATAACATTGTAACTTTTTAAGGAATGTTGTGTTTGCAAGAGTTTCATGGGTGTTTTTAAAACTGGAAGGCAGTAAAGCTTGAAAATTACTTTAGCATGTAGTCTACAAAGAGTTAATGAAAGATGAAGAGCTATCATAAATATGCTACTGTCATAAGTAGATATGCATTGAAGAATAGGTTTAAAACATCAGCAGATAATATTACAGATAATCCCAAACCATAATCGTAAGCAATAACTTGACTCCTTGAGTTCTATAAGAACTTAGAGAAATACATCAGCCATTAGTAAAGATTGTTATTAATCATTTACTAGAAATGTATGAGATATTTATAAAGAGTGATCTTCAGAAAATGTCCAAAATAAATTTAAGGAAGGTACAGAAGTATAAAGAAATATAAGGCACTTATATAGTAATGTAATTTTATATTGATTTCAATATTTTGACCAAAAATAATTCTTACATGTTTAGACTGACTATCTCATAACTACCCTGATATTTTAAGTAATATAAATTTTAACTTATATTTTAGGTACAGTATAGGTTTTTTGATGATAGGTGTTAAAAAACAAGTACATGGGCAGTCACATGTAAGTGTGTCACAGAAAAACCCCCACCAAAGTTGAAATATCCGTCATGCCTATTTTTACAGACGTATAAACTAAGGCATACTGAGATACACTGTTTTTCTTCCAAGAAGTGGTGCAGAATTGGGAGGAGCTCACTGCTGTTTTCTTTCTCCATCAGCAAAAAATGCTATCTTGCTGTAAACACCAGATGCTGGTAGTAACTGTATATAACATTAAGATGCCTTTAGGGTTTCTCCCAAGTGAATTTAAAATCATGTCAGTTAAATTACTTATAAGATCCTATAATTACCGAGCTAAAGAGAAGTCGAACTGTGGCTTGCACATCTGAAATCTGAGTAGCACCAGCACGCTATGCATAAATAGAGATTTTCCTTGCCACTTAGTGTATGTATTAAAAGGATGTGTGCATCATGTCTCTCCATCGACAGATAACAAAGATCCCACTGAAGGGGCCAGGCTGCCGTCACTTCAGGTCCTGCAGCCAGTGCCTGCTGGCACCAGCCTTCATGCAGTGTGGCTGGTGCAGCCAGCAGTGCTTCAGGTCTTCTGAGTGCCCCAGCAACACCTGGACCCAGGACACCTGCTTGCCTACGATTTATGAGGTAAAATGGTGGATTTCTCACGTTTATCTCTTGAGGGAAGAACAGTCTGCACTCTGTAGACATTTTCTGTTTATGTAATCATGACAAATTTTCAGCTTTCATCAACTTCCCCTCAGCCTTGATGTCCATAAATCCTCTGACTGGATGCACGTTGTCTCCCTGTGTACTGTGGGCTGAGATACCCATGAGTGGACAGGTTTGTCTGATCATCCTGTCCAGCCTTGGGAGATCCCTGGCCCTACAAAGCCCTTCTGGTGGGGAAACAAGACGGGTCTGAGCCAGCCTGGCAGGGGTCTGACAGGAAAGGCCAGTCACAGAGAGGAGCACCCCTCCTCTCAGACCCCTCTCAGAGGCAAAAGTGGAGGAAGGCATTTCCTGCCCACAGCTGCCACAGCCTGAGCCAGCACAGGTCTCTGGCTCCCATTCTTCATCTGTCCCTGTGCTGGCTCCAGTGTTGGAGGAAAGCCTGGTGTTTCTCTGTAAGAAAAATTCCCTCTTTCCCCTATCAAGCTCCTGGGGAAGTTGTTTTTCCATACTGTCCCTCCCTGCCTCCTTGTTCCCATGGGTCCAGTTGGCAGCAGTGAGGAACAAGCGTGTAGCTGCACCCCCGGGACAGGGGCAGCCAGAGGCTGCTGCCAGCCGGCCAAAGCTCATCAAGGGTGTGCGAGAACAAAAAGGCACAGATGAGCAGAGAGCTGCACTGGCACGGTCCACTTTTAATTTAGCTGTGGTTAATGCAGGATTTGTACTGCACATGGGACCAGATCTTCCTGCGTGGAGTGTGACTTAACTGTGAAGGCAGAGGTTTGTAGGGCAGTTGATGGACTAGAGATCTAAGGGAAGGACAAGCGTAAAACTTTCTGGTAGCATTTATACCCATTCACTTGTGTTAGTCCATTTGAACTACATCGTGTAGTTAAAAATTCATTTTCCTTCATTGGAATACAACTTATAAACAGAGATGAAAATTTGATACACCAAACTCTTTGAGAGAAAAAAAAAAGGGGGTTTTAAGTAAATAATGTATTTCTTTCAGCCAGGCATACGATGTACATGTGCAACAATTTTTTAAAGTTTTAAAGTTTTAGGCAAAACTGCTATTAATCTAGAAAGAAACAAAGAAACGTGTTTACAGGGTTGGTTTTTACCATGTTCACCTTTCAGACACAAAATTTAGGATTAGCACAGGCAAAATTCAGTGAAAAAACAATGAAGAGTTGTAGGAATCAAACACAAAATGGAACGGGAAGGGGCGGTTTGCCTCGCCTTCTATTGCCATTTACTTTTCAGCAGAGGAGATGCACAAAAATTGCTAATGCAGAATGTGAATAGTTTACTTTTCCTTTATACATAAACACATTTCTTTCAGAAAGGTTATATTAGATATTGAAATAATCCTTTCCAGCCTTAGTTTGTATTAGACCGAATCACCAATTCAAATGTATACACTGAGAATTAGCAGTTATACATTTTTCTGTACCTCTGCAGGCCCAAGGGGCTCACCTACCCTGCACAATTTGTTTCATCTTTTCTAGACCTCCAGCACAAGTAGCATCCTTTAATGATTTTAAATTTGCAGACTTTCCAGCAGTGGCTGTATATTTCCGGAGCTCAAAAAATATTTCTCAGGCTCTGAACGGATTATTTTCTGATTTTCAGAGGGGGTGAGCTCATGTTGCCCTCTTTAATTTCAAATTTGAATGCGTGCACTCAGCAGTTTTAAGAACCAAGACCCTGGAGCCCATGCACAGGCACTTAGACCAAGAGGTGTGTTCCCCACAGGCACCTCTGCTGTCCCTGTGAAGTTACTGGGACAGAAGCACACTTTGGAGTGAGGCAGTGGGAGCAGGTGTGAGGCTGGCTAGGTGCTCCCCTTCCCCATGTGGCTCAGCCCTGCCTGCTCAGCACAAACTCACTCTACCCCTGTAATGAATATGGATCTGTGACACTGATGGATCTTAAAATGAATCTCAAATTACTGCATGCCGACGTTGGTAGATGTTGCTTCTAGAAGGTTTGTAAGGAAAAAAATGCAGCTGGGTACATAAATCCCTTTGGATTGCTAGCTGTTAAGACAAATTTCATGCTCTACTGGACCATGACATTTAACATGATTACTGAAAAAAATATAAAACAGATTATTCATCATCTTCGGATCTGTCTTTAAACTCATATGCATAAAATGTAAGAAACAAGCTAGTTTTGTTCCTAACAAACAGAGGATGACCTGCTTTGCATAGTATCTGAAGTTCAGTCCAAACCTCTCCCTAATATTTTGCAGCTTTCAGAGGGACAGATTGCTTGAGATATGTCATATGATCACTTTAACCTGAGGGGAACAGATTGCTCTCTGAAGGTCTGGTCCAGTGGATTTTAGCTAACTAAGTCTTCTTTTCCCAGGTTATTACACAGAGTGGTATACAATGGGGGAAAAAAAAAAAAAATACATATTTTCCTCTCAGCAGGGATGGCAGAGAAGAAGCCCAGTGTTTTCCCATGGAGTCCTGCAGATCCTTTGTCTCTTTTCCCTGCTTTAAGCACTTTTTCCCTTGGAGCTGTGGGTTGGAGAGGAGCAGTCAACTCTGCCCAGTCGCAGACAGTACAGTAGGGCAGGCACTGGGACACATCCCCTCCACAGCCTGACTCCCGGTCTGCTCCCATCCACTGCCTCTGCCAACAATGAGGAGTTTCATCAGCCTGGACGAGCAGTTCTAGAGGGAAGCCAGGGGACTCAAGGGAGTCTCCTGGGAGATCACTTGGTGCTGGAACAAATCGCAGGCCTCTGCGCGTGGTGTTCAGGTCACACTAAAAGGTGAAGGGTGTAAAAGAAGAAATAAATTGGTCTCCCCTCTGATTCTTTGTTGTGGTTAAAAATCTGACATGGTTTGTTGTTGTTTTTAAAGTGAGTCATTTTAGCTGGCTTTTGTATCAGACGTATCAAGAACATCAGGCCTTCTGCTGCCTGTTTAGGTTGGAGGCTTTGCTGGAAATTTCGCATGTGTTTGTACGTGTTCTTGTCTCTGAATTAAAATGAATGGGCTAAAGAAACTTTAATAATTAGGTATTTTCTTCCAAAACTTTATTAAGTATATCGTGGTTATTAGCTGTCAACATAAATAAAAGGAAAACACAATGCTTTAAATTTTTCCAAAATCAAAAAGTTAACTTTCTCCCTTAACCACATGTCCAGAGAGCAGCAGAATGACAGGCCTTGCATCAGGACTTGCTCCATGTTATCGGTGGAGATAACACAATATTTTTTTGAATCCTGCATTCCATAGCGTTTATAACTGGTTTGCATTTTGACTGTTTTCTGTTACTACCAGCGCAATGTAAGTACACGAAAGAGGCCTAAGTATACCTCAATTCAAAGATCAAGATGTTCATTATCCATTCCTGTCAACTCTCCCAACAAAATGTCTGAAAACCACGTTTAGCTTTCAGACATTTCATACAGAACAAATGGAGCAAAAATAAATCTTGAATAACTACATTTCCGGAATTTCTGCAGAACTTAAAAAACAAAACTTTAAGATTTTTTTTGTTTATTTTTTGCTATCTCCTTAGAGGTCTTGCCTCCTAAATTTGTTGACAGAATGTAGTAAATATTTACTGTCCTTCAATTGAGGCACACAGGTTGCTATCACAAGTCTCTTTTGGCGTGTAAGATCACTAAAAACTAGTAGGGTACCTTCCATTTTTGTTCTGTATGGCTTTGTAAAGCCCTTATTTTGCCAACTTGTGGATTACATTTCAAACTCTTCAAATGCCACATGTCAATGTATTACTGTGCAAAACATCGGGACATCTTGTACCCCACAGAGCAATTTCAGTCTCTGCTAGGGTTTAGTTATTTCAAAAATAGGTAATGTGCTGAGATATTGAGCAGAGTGGAAAACTAGAATCTGCAGTCAAATCCAGATTTTGAAGAAGAAACCCCAAAGAAATAAGGAAAAGTTAAAACTGTGAAAAGCACAGACTCCATGGGCACAGTACGGCTTCGTGCTCTCAGCTGCAGTTGTGTGTCTGGGGGCTGTGTGAGTATCACTCCTTTTTTACGGATTTGTGCAAAAGTACTGCTCCTGCATAGGTTCCCTCTTCTTTGCTCATTGAGAGCTGCTTCAAAGCTCTTTAAAACAGGAAAGATTCCTCCTGGCTTCAGTGCGTGTTAGATCAGACTCTTTGTCTGGTTTCTAATGAGGGCAGTAAATTTCCCCATATATAGTATATGGTATAATTCTTTTGAAGTATTCTTCGGCTGCCTATCTACAATAGTTCATTTGTGAGAGTCTTGAAGTATGGCTACAAGAGAGTTGAAAAGAAATGTGCTGTCTTACTGGATTTCCAGATGAAATAATAGCCAAGTATCACTCAAACACTTTCCTTTCAGCTTGAAAATTAAGCCGGGTCCTTTGAAGGACACAGCTGTATTGCATTTTAGGGGCAAAATTATTATCACTAAAGCATTAAGTTTAAGATACTTAGGCACTATGATCACAAGTATAAATTCAGTCTCTCATTCCTTTCATTCTTTTTTGTTTGTCTAGTGGTATTGGTATGTTTGCAAAATTATGCAGTATTGTTGAAAGTCCTCATAATTCCTGAACTAATGTCTTTTCTTTTTGGCTGTTTTTTTGGTGGGTTTGGGGTTTTTTTTACTGACAGTACTGACCAATACTTTTACTGAGTTTTGTAAGACTTCTATAGTGTTCCTACATTTTTCCCACCATTGTTATATTTTACAGGACAATTTACAATATACACACACACAAAAAAAAAGTGTTTCCTTTGTAGATTGTCTCTATGTTTCTGAGGGGCAGTTTATTTTTAACTTGAAATTAGAGGTGACCAAATGTAAAACATTTAAGGAAAGAATAGCAGAAGTCATGTTAACTTTATCACAGTCAACGTGATATTGGATTATGGTGTCTTTGAAGCTACTTCACTCTGAATCCAACTTTCATCAAGCTGACAAAAAACGGTCATTTGGGGGTTCTTTTGTGTTCAGCATTCAGCTTCTAACAAAATAAGTACATTGTATGTTTAACACTCCAGAAATAAGATGTGAAAGACAAGAACGGCAGGATTTAAAAGACTATTACAATGCACAGCTTGTTCAGTGCCCCTAAACACTCTTTCAAAGCTTTCTAGTATAGGTTTTGTTATTTATTGCTACTGTCATAGAAAGCTCATAATGCGACAAATGAAAGGTGAAGAACAATTAAGATGAATGCTAGGATATAATCTACCAAAAGAAATGCTTTCCTAAAATTATTCCTTTGCCCATTCTTTAGCTCCACGTGAAGTTCAAGAAAACCTGATTCAACTAACACAATATTTTTTTAACAGATTCTCCCGAGCAGTGCTCCCATAGAAGGTGGGACAAAATTGACACTGTGTGGATGGGATTTTGGATTCAGCAAAAATAATAGATTTGAATTTAAAAATACAGTAGTCCATATTGGAGGACAAATCTGTCCTCTGGAAGTAAAATCTAGCAACAAAAATAGGTAAGAAACCTAAATTACTCATTTCCTTTTATAGAGATGTTCATTATGTGATATGCATTTTTTTTGCAAATACAAACATTCAGCCTATAAATCTGATTCTGAAATTTCGAATTGAAAAAAATCCCATGGTTTAATGAACTCCCCAAGAAAAACAATGCTCAAAATGGAGATCAAATAAATCTAGTTTATGCCAATAGCTCCTGCAGCAGTTTTTCAGATTTTTCTGTGAAATGCTGTTCAACATCTGTGGAAGCTAGCAAGAATGAATCTATTCAAAGGTTTGAAAAGGGGGCAGGTTCCTTTGGCCAGGATCCTGCTGGGCTGAATTATGTCACCTCTGTCTTCCTGATCTGTGAAGCTGCTGGAGAGAAGTGTGAGAAGATGCAGGTATTTCATCATCCAGAGGCTTATGCCCCTCAGCTGCACCTCTCCTCCTCCTCCTCAGAAATAAGCATTTGAGCCACTGGCTTAAGTTTAAGACAGAGGTTACTCTGGTTGTTATCTTGAAGAAATACAAGTACAGTGAATATCCTCTCTCTGCCACCAAAGCAATGTGCAAATCATGGCACAGCTTTCCTATTCACATACATAGCAGTGCATACTTCAGCAAGTGCTCCAGAAGTGTTAAGCACTCTCCTAACTGCTGTTCTGAACAGCCTTAAGGGAAACAAGATGATTTAAGGAGACTAGATTATATATGAGACTATATGAATGTAATATGATACATTGACACATGATGCTGCAGAAGTTCAAGTTTAATTTTTGGTAATATTTAATTTTTTACAACAAATTTGTGTATATGATGCATTTTTTCTAATCCTATTGTCTGCCAAAATTTGATACTAAAGGAAAATTCCAAAAAACCCATCAGCCATTGAATATAAGGTATTTGTTTTTGCCATCATGCTTCTTTTTTCTGAAATGTATTTGATATACTAAAGCTATATTCTGTGGCCAAGTATTATAAAGATTACAGGATTTGTATTTAATATTAAAGAAGAGGGACACAGTTCTTCTAGCTGTTATTTCTGAAATATCTGTGATGCACGTAGATTGATGATCTATTTAGTATGGATCCCCCATTATTATGAGGTTGAAGTGGTTCTATTCTAATATGAAAAAAAATCAGAAAAAAAAATGTAACCCCAATTTTCGCTTGTTTTTTAAAGGCTGGAATGCACAGTTCCTGCTGCAAAAAGTCCAGGTTTTAATATATCCAGTAGTGTTTCTGTTGGACATGGCAAAACACTGTTCAATACATTTTCATACGTGGTAAGCACTATGATTAAACCTTTATAGTCAAAATTAGCTTCAATATTAACTGGAAGGGATTCCTCATGAGTCCAATCCAGCATGGTAAATTCTGTATTTCTGTTGGCTTTATTGTTACTTCATGGAAATGTTAATAAATATTTGAAGTCCTCCTCTTTACATTTCGAAAATAATTTTATAATCCACTGGTTTTATTTTTACCTCCCCTCAGAATCCTGTAATAACAAGTATATCTCCCACCTATGGCCCCAAATCTGGAGGAACATTGCTGACTGTAGCTGGAAAATACCTAAACAGTGGGAAATCCCTGAGGATTTTTGTTGGTGAGCAACCATGCACTTTGAAAAGGTAATGTACTAACTAAAACACAATGTCTTTCATGCTGAAGTATCTTGATAAAAGACTTGGACTTAAAAAACCAAACTCAAACATTTGCTTTTCTTTCCTTGTGTCATTTATTGGGGAATTTATACTGCAATAAGCATTCAGTTCTGGATTATGTCCTGAGTTTAGAATATCTGAAAGATTTCTAGAAGGGACTACAGGTCCCTGGAAGTCTTATTTATTCTACAATGTCTTCATTAACCTCATTAAAAGGTTGAATAAAGAAGTATCAAATCGGTTTCTAATGGACAAGAAACTGCTTATTTCCCATCATTTTTGTTACCCTGATTCCCACACACTCAGCCCTCTCTCAGCAAGAGCTGCTGCTCACGCAGCAGCTGCCAGTGAGCAGCGAATGGGTGCAAGTTACCATTTCCTGCTGCCTTGTTGGTGGAAACCTGACCAGTGTGATAATGTCTGTCCCATGCAGAGGAGCGCAATTTCTGCACTGCTGTCAGTGAACAGCCTTTTACAAAACAGAGGCAGCATCACTTTGGGACTTTTCCTGGTATTTAAAATTGTTTTGAGGTGTAGGCCAGAGTTTCTTATGGCTCTCTGCTGGATCCAGTAGGAGCTCAGTCATGAATCTTTGACGTGTTCTGTGTGGAAATGCCTTCAACAGCATCTGTATATAAATGTTAAATACCAAGCACAGATTGTCCGCCAAGGGCAGACAAGAGTTCTGAATTTGGTAGCCATTCTACCATGGCACAAATCCTACTTGGTTCTGTGCTCAGGTACAGCAGGGTCATTCCAGAATTGTCACCTCTGTGGACAAGGACAGAATCTGGCCCGCTGTTCCAGAAACAGGATATCCAGCAATTCCTCTGAAATTTGAGCATCATCTTATGATTATGGAAAGTCATAGTGGTAAAAGTTCACACTTGTGGAGAACGTGGGGAAGCAGTAGCCTATTAGTTAACATCAGACTCAGAGTCAGGAAAGACGGAATTTATTCTTTACTGCTAAATGATTTATTGTGTGCTCTTGATAAATTGGCCAAGTCTGAATAAATCAAGAAAAGGATTTAGATATTCAAGTCTGGTCACTAAAAAGATCTTCATCACTTCTGTTCCATAATAGTTTAGGGTTGCATTTATTGGTATCTCCATCTCAGCTGGTCAGCTAATGGACAAATATATAAACCTTTTCGGAGGGATTCATTTGAGACATCTGCTAAGGGGGTAGGATGGCAGCCAGCTCAGATACAGGTCAGGTGGACCTCTAGATATTGAACAATAGCTGAGACTTACCCAGTAAGCATTTCCAGCACCCCTCTTTCTCACTAGCCAAGTTGCCTGGAGACTTCTATGCAGGTCTTAACCAATTTGTCAGGGCAGGTGTTTCTCTAGCTAAACAGCAGCTTTCTGCAGTTCTGAGGGCAGCTAGAGCAAGGTTTACTTTTTTTCCTTTAAGAGATGTTAAAAAGCTTCCAGGATGCAGATGAATGAATCACTATCCCTTATGGTGAATCCTACCTTCCTGGAAAGCTTCATAAGTTGTAGAAAATATCCCTTTTGTCTAATTTGGAGACCATCTCTTACATTCCGTGAGAATGACCTCACTTGGATGGCCCATGGATGTGTTTGGGCCCAAATCACTGAAACCAGCTGGCAGAGTTACGTTTGCTTCTCCAGTCAGTTGCCACCCTTGTCTCTGATGTCCCCTGCTCCCTGTGGCCACATTTCACGTGCTTCAAACTTCAGGATCCTCCTGCTGCCCACTCACCCACTGATCTCAGTGTAGGAGGAAGAGGACTTCCACAGCTAACGTGATAGCAAGGGAAAGGTGAATATCCCAGAGACTCTGCTGCTGTGCTGAATTCAGCCAGCTCTTCCTGAATTTTCACCATCTTCTTTCTCCTTGCCCTCTGCCTGCCCCTCAGCATCTGGTACATCCCACACCAGCACCTTTACTTGAGGTTTTTAACACAGAGTATGGATTTGAAAGAGAAATTGTCCTTTGGTTATGGCAGGTCAAGTCATTCTTCTTATACCTGGAGCGTGCTCTTGTTTTCCAGGCTGGAGCTGCCTTTGCAGGGCTCATGGGGTTGTCACCAGTACCAGGGCAACACCTTCCATTAGGCAAGGTGCAAGTCAACTGAATTAAGATGGATCTTGAGCCTAAGCTGTGCTGTTGCAATTTCTACCTCATGTCATGCTTACTTGTTGCAATTTGATTATCCAGCAGAAAAATCAATGACATTTTTTAACAAATAGGTGCTTAGGCAATGTTGGGGCTCAGTAAAGGACAGTGTTTTAAACCAGTACATATTTTATAATCGTGACAAGCAATCCATTTTCAGTCCTCCCAGCATATCGGCGAGCACTGTGGAGTGCTACACTCCAGCACAGCAGATTCCCCAGGAATATCGTGTGAGAATGGAAATCGATGAAGCTATTCGAGGCACAAGCAGCCATTTCACATACAGAGAAGACCCCGTTGTTTTAAAAATTCATCCAGCCAAATCTTTTCTTAGGTGAGTAAAATTTTCTTGTAAGAAAAGCAACAAATGAACAAAGAACGGCTATGCTGCTCAGCAATCTATCAAAAGAAATTGCATTTTTATCTCTATCTGCCATGCCAATTGTTTCTATTATGGTGCAGTTGCAGAGGGCAGATCATTTCCTTTCAGAGGTGAAGGAGAAGGGGGAAGGGTGTCTCTTTTCTCTTTGTGATTTCACTCCTAGCTGCTGCTGAGCCTACCTGTGATGTCCTGCTGAGATACCCACTGCACAGCTAAGTGTGTCTCCTATACTGTGTCTGGACATTACACTGATTGCTGAGGAAAAGCATTTAATGTGACAAGTCAGCAGACTCAGGAGAGCAAATGGATTTTAAAATAGTCTAAATCCAGCGCTATATAAATATTATGAATATATATGTATGGTAGTATGTGTGTGTTTTCAAGTGACATGTTTATGGTCTCAGTAGCTCTAATCTGAGCCATCTGCCTTTGCCAAAAAAACATCAGCAGTAAAACAGACACCTTTTTCCACATCCATGAAAGCAATAGGTGAAACAAGTTAGTTAGCAAATGCTAAGTACAAATATGCAACCTCTTTTAAAATGTACACATTTGTTTTATATCCTGGCTTACCACAAGTTTTCCTTTTTTTTTTTTGTTTTTGATTAGTTGTTGTACTAAATGTAAAATTTGTCTCCCAGAAACATGATCTCACTGCTCAAAGCTATGTATTTGCATTTACCCAATATATCCCTAATTCTGGTTTTATGTTATCATTTACTCTAAAATATAATTTGTAATTAACATTACATTATCACAGCAGTTATTTATCCTACTCATCTTCTCCTTTCCTTTTTTCCTTACTTTTTTTTTTTATTTTTTTGGTAAATTTTCCTAGTGGTGGAAGTACAATCACAGCTCAGGGAATCAACTTGAACTCAGTGTGCTTTCCTCAGATGGTGATCACTGTACCTAAACTGGGAATGAACTTCTCTGTGGTGAGTCAGTCTTAGAGAAGACAATCTGTTATCTTTTCATCTTGGTGTGGTGAATGATTGCAAATTTTCAGTCAAAATACTTTGACTTTTGCCTTGAAACTTTGGGGCTTCCACTGATATTTTGGGGTTTTCTGCACAGACTGTTTTCACTCTATAAGCAAAATTCAAAACAAATTTGAAATTAACCTGAGGATAAAACAACAGTTTCCAAGGAACCTTTTCCAAAGAAATAAGGCTAGTACAGTAGCTGATAATAAGATTTTTATATTTCAATTTAACAATACAAATTCAGTGACTAAACACAGAACAATGCAATATAGATATGTCAGATTACATGACAAGTTCAAGCACTACTGTGATATTCAAGTAGTGACTGTGGATATGTATCAAAGAAAGAGGAAGAGTAAATATGTAAAATCAAAAGTAAGTATTATTTTTAAGAATTTCTGACTGCCAAAATCCCTGTTGGGGAAATCTGTCCCAACTTTGATAAGTTCAGAACTAAGTTTTAACATGGGTTTGGTTCTTGAAATTGGGTACCTCTGCTTAAACAGTGTGTCAGTCAGAGATCTAAGCCTTCACATTTTTGTTCCTGAGTTGACACTTCACAGTGTATAAATCTAAAGACAGATATGACCATGTGATCTGCTTTAATTCTATAAGGCAAAGATGGCATTTGTCACCTAGTGTTGCTGAAACTGCTTTCTGTAAGATTTTGTCTGCACATTTGTGTTGTACCTCCAACATTTTCTTATCCTGTAAGGTTTGTTTAGTCTAACTGAAGCTAAATTGACCTACACTCTTTATGACATGCTACTGTTCATATTCTGAGCTTATTTCTAATGATCATCATACACCATTTCCTGAATTGAATTCTAAGCATTAGACCTAGGTTTGCTCAATGCATTTTAAATGGTATGCCTGCAAATTTGCAGTCTTTTATAGCTTCAAGGTCATCATATTCTTCATGATCCTAATTTGTATAATATTATGAGTGTCGGGACCTGAATTTGCGCCGCATGTAGTCGTGGCTTGTAATTTAATGGGTTCAGATTTTAATCTAAAAATCAGTTCCTTTGCAATGAAACACAGTGTTAAGTGTTATCAAAAAGTCACTTTACCCATCAGTCAGAAAATAAAACCTTTCAGTAAAATCTACCAAACTCAAAATTTATTAGATTTTGAGTAGTGCAAGCATAATTATTTCTAAGCACAAAGGATTTTGAAGGAAAAGATCGTTGCTGAAATCAGGTAAATCAGGTCTTGAGATTTTGTTTTGTGGGTTTGAGCAGTCTCTTTTTTTTTTTTTTTTTTTTTAAATCATTCATTTGCTTTCTCTGTTCCCCTGTGGGAATATGTGATATTGCTTCTCTTCAAGATCCAATACTGCAAACCTTGTCAAATATTTGGGACAGCTGAGGGTCTGAACAGATTTGAAAGATCTGAAGTTTTAAAGAATCCAATCCACTGGCCAAAAGTGACTGGCAACTCCAGACAATAAACAGCATAGAATTTACTCTCTCCCCCAAATACTGGGGAGCAACCTTGCCTTTGAGCAGTGTTTTGCTTTCATCCTGCCTTTTAACCTGCTGTTTTAAAAAGACATGGACTTAGACAGTTAGAATTATCTCCTTTATTCTTTTTCTTTTCATACCTTGCAATGTGTTTGACATTGGCCAACAAACAAATCTCCTACCACTGCTGATCTCTAAGAAATTGCCCCAGTGTATGAGCAGCTGTACACGAGTTCATTCCCCCACCAAAAGGTGGAATATAACTCAAATGGATTATAATCCAGAGTGTTTTATACTTTGACACTGCCCAAGCAATGTATTTTTGCTCTATTGAAATTAAAGGCTTCTGGCACTCAAATGCCTTCCCTGCCTCTGTGGTAGCCATTTGTTCTGCCACTATTCTCTGCCTCAAGCACATTTCTCAAGGAAGAATATTAATTCTCAGGTAGAATGGGAAGATTTGTAAGTGGCAAAACAAGACTGCACTGTGTAACTGAGGAAACTTCTGGTGGAGGATGCCTGTGGCTGTAGTCTTACCCATCCTGCAATGGAAATTCTGGGCTCTCTGCATGAAGGATATACCAAAAAACCCCAGCATTTCACCCAGTCACTACAAAAATAAACAGCAGTGAGGAGCTATTTCCACCAGGGATCCAGACCAACTATCCCATTTATAAAGGAGAAGACAGTTTGTTGTCCTGAACAGACCAAACCCAAAATGCTCAAGAAGTGCTATAGCTGAGGTTGTATGTCTTTTTGCTCCCTTAGTTTGGGAGAGGATAGATGAATGAGTCATTTTTTTTAATTGTTATTTAAGCCCTTTTTCTTTTCAGTTTTGTCTCACTAGCCTCCTCCAAGAAGCTGCTTTTGTCAGCATTCAGAAACTCTGGCTCTTGGGAAAACCAAAGCCAGCACTGAAACACATCCCAAAGCATCAAAGGAAAGTACAGCTGGGAGGGACCACAAAGGCCTAGCATGGCCCACTTCCTGCGCCAGGAGCAAATGTACACAGACCACTGCCTAACAGATACTTGTTGAGGCTGTTATTAAAGCTCCTCGTGAAAGAACTTTCACAATCTTGCTTAAACAAGCTTTAGAGAGAGCTGCTCTACCTGCTTACCTAGTGGTTTGGAAAGACTTCTTTCTAATAATTAACCCAAATCCTGTGGCTAATTACCTATCTTCTTGTTTAACCCTCTGTGGATACAAGCAACAGATTATCAGTCTCTCCTGCTAATTTTATATACTTGCACTACATTATGATTCAACCTTTCTCTTTTCCAGTTAAAACAACTAAACTGCTCCAAATTTTCTTGACAAATGTTGTTTCCTAGAGCTCTTCTCATTCCTTCCCTTAATGCCCAGACCCTTTTCCACTTGCCTGAAACTGGTGGTGCCCAGTTTAAAACAGGTCTCACCTTTTCCTGTCAGCTCTCTGTCCTCAGGTTTAATTGTAGCCTAGAGTCCTGATGGAGTCACAGTGTGAGTGGAGGGTCATTTCTGCAAACAGCAGGAGCTCTTGGAAACGCTGTGCATCCCAAAGTCTCAGGGAGCAGGGCCAGCAGACATGCCCTGGGGCATTTGTTTTTCTCTGCCTCTTTCCATCTGGTGGAAGAGGTCAGTGGTACAGCTGATAGAAAAGTTTTTCTGGAAGAGCTTCCTATAAGAAGTGCAGTTTCACTGAGACTGAGAAGTTTGGGGGCAATATGCCAGCCCCCTATAGAAGAAACATTTAAGTTGATCTTTTCAGCTTTCATTGCTTGTAGTTTAGTATTTCTGAAAAATTTTCTTCTATAGAGCAAAAATGCCTTGTTTCCATTTTACAGTATTCTTTTCATATTTATTTAAATTTCCTTAAAATTGTTCAGTACTGTGTTCACACTGGTTGTGTTTATATTACACTCTATGTTAACACTGTCAAAATAATAGATTTAGCCTTCTTTGAATTCATTTCAGTGAGTGATAAAAATGTACTGAACCATATGTTTCAATAATTGCAATGTGTTTCCTTTTAATTTCTATTTCATGAGTTCTTTTTGTCATTTGTTCTGATTAGGGAAAAAAAAAGTAGGAATTCAGGCAGTGCTACATAAATTCCTCAGGGCTCTAGAGAATGAATAAAAATACAGAAACCTTCTCAATTCTGCTCACATATCCAGTTCCTGTGTGAGGTACACAAGCAGGGAAGAAGCTCATTCTCCCCTTTCATTGTGCCTGTAAAAAATCCCAATGCACCATTTGGAATGGTGTTTGGTCAGGAACATGTGCTGAAAGTCGTGCTAGATGATTCTTCTGCTTCTGAAGCACTTGGGAATAATGTTTTCTCTTTGAAAGCCTGTACTTCGCCCTGATTCCCCCATAATGAACAAGTGGTCATTTGGGGATTCCTTGTCATAGCATTTTTAATATCCCATCTATTAACTAATTTGGATATATATTCCCACTGCCTAATCTCTCCTAACAATGAGTGTCCCAAGATATGCAAGGCTGCAAAACAAAGGAGAAGCATTTTTAATACATGACCTTCAACAACTGACCCTGTAGCTATGCAATATCTCTTTCCACTTTTAGAGACTTTTAATTATCTCTGCAGTAAGCAGTCTTTTGAATGATCTTCAGCATTTTGTAATTTCTCCCTCCTAGGTGCCATTTCTTGCTGTTTTACACGAGAATTTTAAAATACTCTAAAGTTCATTCAATGTATTAAAAGTCTGTCAGCAATCAATACTTACATTCATCAAGATGCCTAGAATTCAGCAGTGAGTCTCTACCTTAGTTGTATTAAATAATGATAAAACAAATTCCCTGTAAAGTGTGGGTAGCAAGCGTGTGATTATTGAAGATATTCATGACTCCCTATCCAAAGACACCTAGGCTTGGATCCTCTATCTGTCTTGATTTCATGGCACAAAGCTGCCACAGAAGCCCATCGAAGAGTTTCCCCCACAAAGGGGGACTATTTGTCTTTCTTTCTGTGCCAAATCTGTATCTCATGCACATCTCCTGCCAAGGAAAGAGTACAGCAGAGGATGTCAGGGAAAAGCCACTGCCTGAAAACACCAGGGTGCCAGGGATGTAGTGCTACAGGGTACATTGACCATCCCCAGCCCAGGGAGGAATTTGGACTCCCAGTCAGTATTGGTCATGTTGTGCAAAGGGCTGGCTCTCAGACCCAAGAGCAAGAGAGGTTTTACTCTACCTTCTGGTCCAATTATTTGATAGACTAGAAGTATCATCTCCCATGCCTTCATCCAAGAAGACAACTAAAATAAAAATGCTACCAACCCATCAGGATCATTCATTGTACTATCTGAAATGGCAGCAAAAGCCAATGAATTCTCTGAAAAACCCTCAGGATACACTGCTTGAGTGTCACTGCTTTCCACAGAAAAGTCTTCTGAATGGGCTTCTCTTCACTTTGGACCTGTGTTTTCTCATCTTTATATTGAGAAATCATCCTTTGGCAAAGATGGTTGGAGAGTCTCCAGGTCTGCCTTTAACTTCATTCATCTTTCATTCTTCACTGGAACTCCAAAAGTTTACTTTTTATGAAAGAAAAAATTGGCCATTTTCTTCTTTCTGACAGCTGCAGATCCTGTCGTACACATCCCACTGCCCCTCTCTAATCTGGGTCAGCTGCTGGGAGACCTCTGGAACTCAGAGATCCTCCCTCATACTTTTCCTGTTGTTCTATCAGATGAAAAAAATTGAATTGGGCACTGAAGTTCAGGCTCTGTAGGTCAGGTTTGAATTAATTGCCTCAGGGGTCATATTTTACAAGTGAAACAAGAATACATACCTTAAGTGATGAGTCATATGCATTGTGCAATGGATTATTATTCCCTTTGGGGTATAGCATTTACTTATGCTTGTGAAATGCTCCATAATTTTGATATCTTTTCTTCCTCATTGTCTTCAGATGTAGATTATAGTCACAAGAAAAATGTAGGCTTAGCTTTTAAGGTGAATATACTTTAAAGCCTAATTAAATAAAAGTTAAAGGTGCTGGGTGATAGGCAGTATCTTAATTGAGAAGGCAATAGATTGAATTAAGGGTTTTTTCTTAGAGATCCTCAATCCAATATTTCTTGAAAACTAAACCCATCATATTCTTCAATTGCTAAAACCAATTTCAAGGTAAAAATGTCATGTCAAATCATGTACCAATAAGGGCATTGCAAATAAGATTTTTCTTGACCTTACCAATCAGTCACATTGCATCCCCTCCAAAGAGTATTATTAGATTTTTATCATTTTCTGAAAGCTTCTGCTTCAGAGACCAGACTGATAAAGTAAAGTATCTGATTCTAATAGATAGCCACAAACAAAGTTATGAATACCACTGCTATTCATTTAAGGGACATCACTATTCTACAGTAGATAAAGAGTCTAATGAATTTACATTAACAAAATAAATATAATGATTACTTGGGACATACTTGGCTTCATAATTATATATATTTTAGTAATCCTTTTTAAGAATTGACACAATATGATAGATACCTTAACGAATATTCATATATCATGGAAAAGTTTGGCTTGATCATCCATTATACTAATGATGCATCTTATTATTTCCATTCTAATTCAAATTAATTTCTAGCTCTGTGTGATAGAACAATGCCTGAGATATGGTCAGTGATGTATAACAAGGTATTCAAAAGAACAGTCTGATACTGTAAGCAAATGGAGCAAAAATCTGCCTTGTCTTGTGTCCCACAGTTTACCTTGTTGACATCGGGGTTCAGAAAAATATTTCTAAATTTCTGCTAGGAATCTCAGTGGGCTGTTAGATACCCAGATGCAAGTCCCATTAACATCACAGAGAGCTCCACCAAGTTATTTAACTGAGTGCCAAACTCACAAATCACAGACATGTAAGAGCTTTAAAACTGTAATGCTCAGAATGTTGAAAATATTTCCCTTGGCAGATTCAAGTTTTCACAATATTATTCACAGAAACATGAATTGCTGTGGTGATAACAAAACGCCCTGATTTGTATATAGCTTATTTAATCCCACTTTTCAAGCTAATGTGGGTATATAGCTGATACAGCCTGAGTGGTTATGTCACTAATTTGAAACAGCAAAATTACATTGCATTAATTTAAACTAATTTCACAGCTCCTTCAGGCAGCATTTGATAATGAGAACAAATTTAATTTGAAAAACAAAACAGAAATATATATATTTTGGCCTTCTCTAGATACACAAAGATATTAACAGCATTGTTGATCTTCCAAGGAAATTTCTTGTAGAACAAACATAAGATTTATAATGACGAGGAGCTTAGCCCCATTCTTACTGGTACACATGTCAGACATGCTATTTTATATTTTTTTTAAAAAGAAAAAGTTTAATCTGCTCTCAGGGCACAGTGCACAGAGGACTACTTACAGAAGATTTGTACAGTTGGAAATACTTCTGTGGAGCTGAAGCAACTGCTTGTGCCAGAAGTCCTTCAACCATATCCTTGGTAGACAGCATAAAAGGCAGGCACAGAGAAGGGAGTATATGATACAATCACAAAGAAGCCACTCTGCAGTTTGCATGGTGCAGCCCAGCACTCACTGTGCCTCCCACAGGTGTTTGTAGATGTGCTGTTGACATTATAAGCAAAGTAGTTTTGTAGAAACCTTCACAGTCCAGACAAAGTTGACTCTTCTAGAGCACCGCTAATCTAATTAAAGCTGTTGTCTAATGTGAATCAGATGAAAGCCACTCTAGATGAGCTGTTGTCCCTCTGTCAACTGCAAAGGCAGTTTAGATGAGTCCTGCATTTTGTACTGGATCACATCCCCATAGCACAAAGCATCCTCTGGAAGGTCTTCTGATCGTGGGGTACACTCAGTGCAGGCTGTCATGAGGAATAGTGGCACAGTGAAGGGCAAGTGTGGCTTCATGCCTGTTGTCAGGCAGCTCCTGCACTGCAGTGAGGGGCAAATATCTCACCTCCACTGGTCCGAGATATAGTGCAAAACGTGTCCCACAGTCAACACTCTCAGCAGGAACTAGCATGACTCTGTACCAAGGCACCAAGTGCCACATATCTGGGGCCTTACATACACATTTTTAGAAAGAAGATACACTTTGCTGAGCTTCTTTGGTCCAGAATCCACAGTGGCTTTGGCTCTAAAGCCCTTTTGTCAGAGTCCACAGTGCCTTTTTGGAAACATAGCAACAGCTACACTATGGGAAACAGTACCTCTGTTTTCCACTGTTCCAGTTAGTGTTGTTGGCTCTTACCTTGTCCTCTGCTCCCTCACTATTGCTTTGGTAGTGAAAAAGGAGAAATCCATGTTGCAGTCACTGTGACAGGCTGGTTAAGCTGAACTATGGCTGCTCAGTACACCCGGCTAGCCTCCTGATGGTCCTTGGCTTTGGAAATCATTTTCCATTAATTATCTACAAAATATTTACTTTAAAAGTGCTGTGAACAATCAGGCCAGGAAGCTTGTTTACTTGAACATTTCCTCAACAAGAGTGCAAACACCATTGACATGAAGTTTTTATACTTTTCTCCCAGCTCTACATAAATGCTGCGTCGCACTGGTCAGGATTTTGCTTTGGTTAAAGAAGAACAAGACCCTTGGTGTTTATTTTTTCAATATATGTGTATTGTTAAAGAAAGTTGCAATAATCAGTGACTTCCTATGCATGTACATACTGCAATTACCTCTTTTTTTTTCTTATAGGCATGTAGCCACCGCTCTAGCTCAGAGATAATCTGCTGTACAACACCTTCACTGAAAGCTTTCAATCTCCAACCACCCTTTGTAACCAAAGTGTTCTTTATTTTTGATGGTGTCAGCTCCCTGTACTTTGATTTTGATTACGTAAATAATCCTGTATTTAAGCATTTTGAAAAGACAGTTCTCATCTCAAGAGGCAACCAAAATGTTCTGGAAATTAAGGTAAGAAATGCTGAAATAAGTTTTTCAATTATTCGCAAGTGCACATCAGCAGCACAGCGTGGAACAGACGTTTTGATGAAAATAAAGGAAGCCCCAAGGAAGCGAGGGCAGAGAGAGCACTGTGTTCAGTACTGCATTCACCCAAGCCCAGTTGTCACAATTTAAAAGACGCAGAGCTGAAAACAAAGATGTATGTACCAGGGTGGTTGTTGTCATCAGGTCAAGTGGGAGAGGGACTTTCCTTGTCCTCATGGGATGACCACGCTGCATCAGCTTCTGATTGCAATAAGCTGCACCGCCAGTTCAGGATCAAACATGGCCAGCAGCCCAGAACTTGAAGTTTGGGGTCTGTGCGTGAGCCCTGGCTCTTACTGGCACATGGTTTTGTGTCCTTCCTCACAAAAGATGTGGTCTGCCGTCTTTGGTTCTCTTGAGCTGAGGGAAACTCCGGCCTGTGCACAAAGTCACTCATGAGGATCAGTCACTGCTGTAGCCTAAATATTTATGGATCCATGAAAAATGCAAAGTTGATGCTGAATGCCTCTTCAAAGAGCATTGAGAATAGCTTACACGGCACTGAGAAGCATCTCTTAGGAATTCGGGGCCCTCAAAGCACAGCTCGCTCTCTACTACAGTGCTGTAGAGAAAGTGAAATCCATTCTGCAAGAGTCCAGTTTCTTGAAATCTAGTCTTTTCTGAGTATTAAATAGAAAAGGTATAAATATGGGTATTTCTAGTTTACAGTGAATGCTTATGAAAATTTATTGGTATTTATATGTTATTTACATAGATATCTATAATTTATATAAAATATAATTGATAAAAATGTTGTATGGGAGACAATCAGTCTTAATGCTTGGGTCATCTCTTTGTGTCGCTCCTGCATAGCTCTGTAAGCCAAAACTTCTCCCCTGTCACAACAAAGAAATCTTGAAGCTCTAAGGTCTTTGACTTCAAGATGGTCCAGTGGGCCAACTTCAGGGCTGCAAGACATCAGGATTACTCCAGAGTTCCTGTGAGCCATGCTGAGTTCCAGTCAAACTTGGAATATTAATCCATCTCTGCAAAGTGTTTTGGGCAAATACCAAAGAATAACTGGTCTGACTTTTACTTTTTACATTGCTTTTTCTGCTTGGAGCTCTTGGCCATCACTCCTTCCTCAATGCAGAGCAATTCTCTTGTTCAGTTATGGAGAAATGCTAGAAAGACTTCTGGTGTGCGGGTCAACAGATATCTGGGAATATACAGCTGCTGCATGGCTCAGTGCCTCTGTGCAATGACAGCAGTGTTTTCCAGTATTTTCCAGGTCATGCATATCAACCAGTTGGAAAGAGGACTAATTTGAGAAAAATCTCAGAGTAGTGTAGATTGGAAGGAACCTCTGGAGGTCTTCATAGCCTAACCCCATTGCTCAGAACAGGGCTAAATTAAAAAATAGGTCAGGCTGCCTATGGCTTTGTGTAAATGAGTTTTGAAAATCTCCAAGAATGGAGATTCTACAGCTTTAAGACATTCAGCTCCACTAGTCTTGCATTTTGTGTCTTATGCTTGAGCTCCCTTTCTAGCTCAGTGACCCTTTTCTGTACTTCTTCCAGTTTGTCAGTATCTCTCTTTTTCTGTGGGGTTCAAAACTTGACACGATTCTCAAGGTATGGCTTCACAAGTCCTGACCAGAGCAGAACAATCACCTTCAACTTACTGGCTTTGCTGCTGCTGCTAAAATGCGTGCTGAGCCTTCATTACTAAAGTGGCATACTGCCGCCTACTTTCACATTATGGTCCTGTATATCAGTTACTTTCCAAAGTTTGATACCATCTGAAAGCTCAGAGACAGTGCATCCGATCCTTTTGTTCAAGTTGCCAATAAAGATTTTAAGCAGTATTGGTGCAAGCATTAGCCATTGACTAATGAAGATTTGATCTCTTTCCAATCAGTTTTTTACTCATGTTATAGGACACCCATCCAGTCCATACCATCCTAAGTTTTTTTTCATTTCTAAGATTGTGTTGCAAAACTTGCTAAAACCAAGGTCTGCTTGTCTAATGCTCTCCCTTCATCTAGGGAGCCAGTCCTGTCTGCATAGAAGGTCAGGCAAAACACACTCTTGGAAAAACTGTGCTGGCTATTCCCAATAGTGTTCTTGTCCTTTCTCTGCCTGGAAATGCTTCCAATGGAGGACTTGCTCCATAATCTTCAGAAATACTGAGTGTCAAAAATTAGTTGTTTTTTTTTATAAGTCTCTACTTTGTTCGGTCTTTTATTCTCCCTGAAGAAGTCTCTGGTGCTGTTTATTGCTGGGATAAAAAACATTTAGATAAGAAAGGCTGACTGAGCGCTGTCATATTGACAACTGACCAAAGTCACAATTTTATAGTATTGACTCGTAGTGATGGCACCCAAGGCAGATGTCTCCTAAGCCTAATGTCCTGGTTATTTCCTGACAACCTGCTGGAGAATAGCATTAGTGAAAGCTGGTCTCCTAGAACGAAGCAGGAACAGGCACCAATTTAACATCATCTTCCTCTAAATAGAATTAGTTATAGTGGGGTGCTTCTATCAAAACAGTGAGACAACTTTCATAAATTATAGTCAGGAGCCAAAAGAGCATTACAAGCCATATTGGCAACACTTTTCCCTCGCCCCATACCCACATTCAAAAATACACACACACAAGTTTACATGCCTCATGATCATATTTTGTGCAGTAATTAAGCAAGCTCAGCATGAAATTAAATGGCAGCTTGCTTCAGTGAACAGTCTGTTCTACCAAACCAAAGTTCTTTTATCTCTTTCTTAATTAGTTTCAGAGGGGCGGATGGAGCTTTTATCACAAGTTTTTCAATCTAACTAATCTAGTGTGACATATTTGGCTTTCGTCAAATGACAGTGGGTACTGACTGAAATGTTCTGTTTGGTTTCCCCTGATGACCACAAGATGTTTTTGTAAGAAAATGTTATACACAAGAAAACATTAGGTTTTCTATTTAAAACACAGTCAGGGCACTGTGTGCCACAAATGCCAGTCCTCCTTGTCTTCAGTGCCAGCCTCTCAGCGTCTCACATCATCACTGTCTTCCTCTGCCAAGTACGTGGCTCTTTCAAGTCTCTTGGTGCCCACCATGCCCCAGTCAGAGGAGTCATGATAGAGTGGCTTGAGACAACTCTCTGCTTCAACAGCATGAAGACACCACTTCAGAAGTGCTCCCATCTCCTGCCAATATGGGAAGCTGTCAGGGCAGGAGAAATTCAGGTGTTTCACTACTGAGTCTGCTGAAAAGGACAGAGTCCACTTGCTGCCTTCCCCAGAAGCCACTGATCCAGACCTGCAAGCTGGGCTGCTGACAGCCCACAGCATCCTAGCTGTGAAAAAAAAAAAAGACCAAACTAAGCAACAAATAAATAAGGAAAGCATCTTTTTTAGTTAGCCCAGAGGCTTGGCCTGCTCTGGGGTTGTGACTGTGCTCTAAGCTGGTGCAGGGACTCTGTGCATTATTCCAGAGGAGATCTAGGCATGGGCCAGCAGTAACTAAAGTGTATTTATAAATATAAATCTTCCACTAGAGAAATACATAGCACAGTTGTGATTCAGTGTGTAATGACTGACATGCTGCACAGCACATCTGAGATCCTGGCTGTGCTCTGGCACTTTTGTCTTAAAACTCAGAGTAGGACAAGACTTAATAATTTGTCTACTCTATTCTTAAGCCAGCGCAACACATTCTTTATGAGACAATCTTAAGGAAATCTTCTTGCCTATTTATAGGCCACTCTATTGTCAATCTTCTTTCACATCACATAGGAAATTGTTACTCTCAATACCTGGTCCAAAAGAGACCTATATGCAAACTGTGGTATTTTTGAGCAAAATGAAGAGGAACCTCTGCAGCTGCAGTAATTCCTCATTTTTCCCAAGTCAACATTCTCACTCTGCTTAGGAGCCTCAAAAATGCTTCTGACACCAATCTCAAAATTTCCACACCTTAGTTTGTGGTTCTTCTGCTGCTTTTCAGCTTTTACCCAAGTTAGCCCCATCTCTCTAAAGTTGTGCTATCAGATTGGGTTGCAACAGCTACCCAGTACAGTAATGAACTTCTCCTGCTTGCATTCAAGGGCATTGCTCACCAAGGAGGGGGTAATACACATTTGAAAAGAGGAAATATTTTTTTTCCAATTCTCACAGGAGCCAGTTTCCTCCTTTTCTTAAAATTGTAGGCAAATTCTGTTGTCCCAAGAAAAGCAAAACCGCTGCTGAAAGAGTTTTGATATATATTTAGATATCATAGTGAGTATATTTGAAACTATAATATATTAATGGTAATGTAATGGTCATAGTAGTAAGTAAAAGCTACCATCTTTATAACTGGCTAAGGACCACCTTAGGAAACATAAGTATTATTTTTTTTTCCATTATTCCATCAGTTTGGTGGAGAAGACATTTTAGGCTTTGGTGTAGCAGAAGAGACCACTCAGCCACACTCTCCAGGATAATATATTTATCCTGAAGATGGAAGAATTACATTCAAATCTTTCGAGGTGGATAATTCAGAGGAAAGATTTGAACATGAATGGCTCACAATGTGCCATAAGTCTCCATACTAATAAGCAATAAGCATTCACATGGTCCCTGGCCCAGGAATATTTTCTTACTTAAGACGAAACAGAATGGCTTCAACTAGACAGAAGATAAAGTGCAAATTGAATTTTATGGCCGGCAATTAAAAAGCATTTACCTGGGGTGTGGCTTTGCCATCAAAATAGGACATTAAACTGGCCCTCCCATACATTTATTACAGTTTTCCATGGGTTCAGTCTCATTCTGCAGCAGATCTAAAACATGCCAAAGTAAGATCATTTTTTGCCCCTCAGAATGGGATTCTTGTTTCTTTTGTAATATACAAGGCTTCACAGTGGTGTCAGCTGTGGTCCCTTCCTCCCTTCTCATGGAAAACTCCCAGATCCAGCCCATATAAATAGCCTGCATTAGTCCCATACTCCCTTCTCCCCTTCTAATCCCACTTAATATGCCTCTTCTTTCATCTTCAGCTGGGCTGTACATGGGCTAGGGCAGCTTCTTAAATAGAGATGCACTCCTGAGCACAAAAGATCCTAAACTTGGCTTTTGGATTCTACTGTCACAATATCAGAAGGAATAATTTTTCATCCAAGTCTGGGATGTGAGAGCAGGTTTTCTGAGTAAGATATGTACTTTTCATGCTCTCGTCTTTACCAGGATTTTTTCCTTTTTGGTCTGTGGAACATGATTTTAACAGACCTATATATGAATATAATTAATTACTTAGTTTTGAAAGCTTCACTTCTGCTACCATAACCACTTGCAAAACCAAATGTTTGAGATGCCTTTAGCTTGTGGATAATATAATGCCAGTTTTGTGTAAACAACAGTGTTACATAATGTGTCCTTTCTTGCACAAATTATGCAAAAATCTAAACAAGACCAACAGGATTAATCCCTCAGACATTTACATTTTTAGAAGTCTGTATGAGCTGGATGAGTGTTAGTGACAGCAGATTTTATCTATAAAATTTACCATGCTACACTGGCCTGTCTGTCAAAGTCCCATTTACATGAAATAACCCTATACATGCATATTGACAGGACAGTGTAAATTCTCATTAGTCTTTTATTTCACAATTTATTTTCTATTAAAAACATTTTCCAAGCTTGTAACTACTTAACTTTTATGAGATGGTTATGTAATAAGAAATTGATTTTTTTTTTCCAAGGGAAATTATATTGATTCAGAAGCTCTTAAAGGTGAGGTGCTAAAAGTTGGAAATAAAAGCTGCGAAAACCTTCTCCTGCAGTCAGAATCAATTCTGTGTACAGTTCCCAGCGATCTCCTGAAATCCAACAGTGAGCTAAATATAGAGGTGAGGCAACTACACCACACACGACACATTAATGCCATTTTTATTATCATTCACAGTGTCACTATTGAACCAATAAATTTTAAGCCTAAATAAAATTTAAGCCTAAGCCTGTACTTACAGGGATATCTCTATCCCTGTTTGTTTGGGATGGAAATTCAAATAATATCAGCTATTTTAAAATAAATACGATCATCTTTGTTGTTATTACCTGTTTGTAGAGAGACTTTCTGGAGCCTTAGGCACAAAATAGAACCTGAACTAAGCACAGAAATAAAATTATAGTTATTTATCCAAACACAAGAGGAAACGTGGGGAAAAATTAGAAGTTATAATGGAGTAGTTGTAGTTTGGAATTCACAAGCCCTTTTTTCAACAAAAAATTCTGCTGCAGTCAAGAGAATCAAATCTTTCCTGAAAGATTTTTTTTTTTGTCTACATTTTATAATTTCATTTCAATTCTTTTTGTAAGAGGAAGACACTTAGGAAATGTTCCAGTCATTGCTTTAAAGGTGGTCTCATTAGAGTCACTCAGTGTGCTACTGCAAATTTAAATTGTAGACATACTCATTAATAGAATAAGACATAAATCTTTCAATACATTTGTATTTTTTGAGTATATAAAAAAAGGAAATTGGAATGGGATTACCTTTAAACTATGAAACTGCACTCTGATTCACTGAAAACAGTGGAGACTTTGCCAGTCATGTAAGTGTGTACTTACATGACTGGCAAAAAGTCTATGTAAACTCTTTGAAGCAGGGACATCTATTTTTCCATGTCTTTATGGCAATCATCTCAACAGGACCCTGGACTGTGAAGGATATTTCTATGTGCTACTGCACTCTAAGTAAATAGTAATAACTAATTTGGTTTATTAATATGGTAACTAGTATTTTATTTTAATATTTATTTCTTTTTTAAAGTAAGTATTAGTTTTCTTGGATACTTCAGGCAAACTATAAAATTAGATGCAGCTCTCCTTTTGGTATATGTCTCCCAGATTTCTAAGTGCCTACTTTCATATAATACTTGTGCACAGGTTGCATTTAGTTAATATGTTGTATTTTTACATATGCAACCAGGACTAACACTGCATTTGATTAGTTCTACTATGTGATACTTTCTTAACCTCTAAGAAACAGAAATGTGTGACATGTTTCATGCATAGAAAAGAACAAAACATAAAGGGGTTAAATAAGGTTTCTGCTTGTTTACTGGCAAGGAGACTCAGAAATTGTAGTCTGCCCAGCGAAGAAGAAAATTTGCTCTTTTGACGGGCAAATCCATCATTACAGTACCCAGAGGGATGAATTCCACAGGAGGAAGAGAAAAGATGGCCAAATGCATTCCAACTGACTGAGCTAGTGCTGTGTGACCTAAAACAGTTTTTCCCTGTTAGCTGCTTGGTGTTTGTTCGGTTGTTGATTTTTGTGGGGTTTTTTTTGTTTTGTTTTGTTTTGTTTCTTTAAACTGTCAGCAAGCTAGAAGCTGGCAAGGGACAGGCTCACGTGACCTTGGGAACTAAAATGCAAGCATGCTGTCAACAAGAGAGTGAGTTTGATGTTGCAGCACATATATGACAGAAGGACACACATTAAAGACTAGCTGGGCTATTTTTTTCAATGTACATCTCAGCCTGTGTATCCATAGGCCCATTCTGTGCACCGTATGGGTAAAAGCATGAATTTAACATTTTGAATTAGCATCTGGTAACAGTGGATAACTCTGTTATCCAGAGTGCATGTGATTACATGCTACAAAACAAGCTGTGTCACTACCAGAGCTCTTGAAGGTGAGAAATGAGTCATAAACATGTAGATCTGTTTTTGTGTACACCAATATGACCATTTCTCTACTCCTAGTGTCTTATCACAATGCAGCATCACAAAATCAAGATTTAATACATACTGGACATACCAGCCCATACTTTAGTACTAAGAATCTAGTTCTTGCTTGTCTTTGGAAATCATTACACTATTTTTTTTCTTTGTTATTTCAGTGGAAGCAAGAAGTTTTGTCAACAGTTATTGGAAAAGTGCTGATCCGGCAAGATCAGAATTTCACGGGACTAATTGCTGGAATTCTTTCAACACTAGTCTTAATTTTTATCTTTTTGGTGGTTTTCTTCTGGAGAAGGAAGAAGAAACAAATTAAAGGTCCTTCATAGTCAATACCATCAAATAATTCCATTATTATATCTTAAATTTTAAAAACTGACATAATTCTATGCTTTGCTTGTCATGCACTGCCCTGTTGTAACCTGTCAGCAGAGGTTTCACAATCAAGTCCCAATGTTTAGTTGCATTTCAGTGCTTGGCAAGAGCCTGAGCTGGGTGAAGGGCTACATTATGCCTTAAGCAGAAGGATTTCAGAGGAACTCTGAGCTATTAGGAAAACTTAGTTAACTTCTCTTCCCTAATCAGCTTCGGAAGAGGGGATGAGTAAATAACGTGCATGGAATCACGAGTACTTCAGCTTCATCCAGTTGCCTCGCATTCCTCCACACTGTGCCTGAGTTGTGCAAAACACAGGGCACTGCAGTCTCCTGGTCTCTTTTCACCCCAAATCAGGAACTTGCTCAGACTCTGGTTCTTCTCTGGCCCCTGTGTCTGGGTTTCCTTCCAGTGGGCGCTGCCACACTGTGTAAAGGTGGGAGGAGAAGGGGAGCTAGCCTATAACCAGGTCTTGTCCTGATTCACTATCACAGTCAGACCATGAAGCTGGCCTTGGAGTCTTCAAATCTGTCTTTGATCTTCCAGTGTGGCTAAGAGTGGGTCTTCAACACAAGATTTTTTTGCAAAAAATCTTGCACTGTAAAAATAGCTCAAGTTCAAGTCCCACACATCTGCCACAGCAACAACCTGACCCTCTTCCCAGCAGAGCAGAATATCTGCTTTAATTTAAACAAATAGATAAATGAATATCGGCATACCAAAAACATGAGGGTTTTCTAATATTTCTTTCTCCTCCGCCTTCAGATCTGGGAAGTGACCTAGTTCGTTATGATGGCAGAGTGCACACTCCTCACCTGGACAGGCTGGTGAGTGCAAGGAGTGTAAGCCCAACAACAGAAATGGTTTCAAGCGAATCTGTAGACTACAGATCAACTTTTCTAGAAGGTACGCCTCTAGTAGGAATCTGTATGGAGGACATTTTATACATCTTGGTTTTCATATGTCTTCAGATGATAGCTATTTTGATCAGTATCCTAATTTCAGTTCCTCATCTGATTTGTCTGTCTCTGCATTTTTGGAGGTTTCATGTGTTCGCAGGCTTGGTATTTTAACTGAGCTTCTCAGGTGCCTCCCAAGATTAAGGTGCAAAGGATTTTTACTTTTACTCAGGTTGAAGGAATAAATAAAATACAAGTAGTAAAAACTCCTTATAAGTATGCTCCACAAGTTATTAGGAGCTAGTGTATATAGTGTTTGTGTTGTCATAAGATCCATCACACCATGCACAAATCCACTCTGAAAAGACTGATTTTAAGGATAACATTAAGTGGCTGTAGGTTTAGTGCATCTCAGTGACTTCCCACAGTTATAATAAAGCAGTTCTGTTGGCCCAACAAGGGACATGGAATTTTGTAAACTGATATTCTTTTGTCTGTTAATGCCTGTCCTGTAAAATGGGACACTGTATAATGCAGAAATGTTAATTCTAAAAATTAAGCTAAAAGGATATGAAGACTGTGACAAATTGAATGGAGGTCAATGTGCACTGTTATGCCAGTCTCAGGGAAGAATAATCCTATGCCAAATATATTTTTGTGCTGTATAATATGATTTTAAAGTGGGTATTCTTCTGAAGAGCAGTCTGCTACACTTACCATACCATGCTAGGCTGAACACCTCCTTTAACCCATGTGGAGACCATGTTCTGTGATTGCCATTAAAGAGCCTTTATCTATTGGGAGCTACCACATTATGGTGTGTGAGGTATCACAGATATTTGTTAGTCTTGGTATAGACATAGTCTTGTACTATTACAAGTAGTGCTGCTGTATACTATGCAATAGAAATAACTCCAAATATTTATTCCACTTTTGCAAGCCCCAGTCACAGAGCTATTTCAGAGACAGGCCTGTTCCCAGCTTCCCATATCATTCTTTAATTGCTGCCACCAGCTCATACAGGAGGTTTCTTGACTGAAAAATTTCCAAAGGGAAAGGAAAGCCCGTGCCACTGGTTAGAAGGGAAAGCGGTACCTGAGACAAAACTATGCAAAGATCCTTGGTGGAAGGTAAATTCACAGTGGTCCTGAGGTCACTGTGTACTGGCAAAGCACAGTTGAGAGTGCATTCAAGAAGGGAATGTTCACCTAATGTTCCTGTATAAATGTTTATGTCAATATTATCAAAGAATAAAATAAAGGAAACAATAGAAAACATGCAGGTTTACATTTAGCAGCTGAAAAAATTATTTTGCAGCCATGGCTAGATTATTTTACTGTGTTTATTAAATAGACATTTGCCCTTAGTTACAAATAAACTCATTTGTAAGTATAGGAGTTGGTATTTTTACTCCTAGATGAAATAACAGATTATTTCTCAGGACCCAGAGTGATAAAAGCACTTTATAAAAATTTCACAAGTTTTATGCAGAAATAAATAAAGCATGTCTATACAATATCTTTTACTTGTTGTAATAAAATACATGATAATTTCTATTGGTAAATTTACTTCCCTTTTTTTTGTTTTTGACCCTGGACTAAATTCAGCTCATTGACTCCACTGAAATAATTCCAGACTGAAATTGGTATAAACTAAACATAGTTCTTTCATTCAGTCACACAAAATACTAGGAAAAAGATTTTCAACAAAACCAATCTGAAATACCTGAACAACATGCTGTTGATAAAAAAAAAATTCTCAAATAGATACTCCTGGGTTTACTGAAATATTTTCATTTCTGCTATATCAGATGGCTCATGTTATTTTCATGAGTAGCACCAACTGTATTATCTTCAGCAGTTACAGGAAATGAATCACCTCCAGGCATTTCCCTGGTCGAATATTTACCATTGGATAAATATAGCTAGTCACCAGCACTTTGGAAACCTTCATGAAGTTCCCTACCAAATTAGAACATGACAATAATAGAAGTTTCATGTTTTTAATTGTTCACTACCTCCTCCTCCCATATTGCTGTCATTTTTCTGTTTTACTCTTGTTACTTCCATTTACTAGAAATGCTGTAACCTCTATTTGGCAAGAAGTGACAAGGCTTCATTCTATCCCCTCAGAAAAGTGGCAGTTTTGCCATTTACTTTCTTAAAAGTAGAGCTGACACAAGCATAAGTTTTTCGTGACATGGTTTTCCTGGAGGTTGGCAGATTACCAATGCATATTTTCATTTTCCCATTGTGACCAAAACTTCCGTAAAGCCAAGCCACTTCCAAACTGATAAAATCAAACCTTGCTTACCAATGCAATAAAACTCTTCATTTTTCAAGGAGAAGTTTGAAAGGATTATAATAATTTCTGTTCATCTTGCAGATCAGTTTCCAAGCATGTCTCAGAATGGATCGTGCAGACCTGCCCAGTATCCTCACTCTGACCTCTCCCCGATTCTGTCTAGCGGAGACTCAGATTTAGCCAGTCCACTTCTCCAAACTAATGTCCACATTGACATCAGTGCCTTAAACCCTGACCTGGTCAAAGAAGTGCAGCATGTGGTTATTGGTGCCGACAGTCTGATTGTGCACTTCAGCGAAGTAATAGGAAGAGGTGGGTACTGCAACTCTTACTTTGCAAACTGCTCTTCTTTTTGCACACCCATTTATTACAAACCATTCTGAATAAGCTGTCTACAAAGCTTTTTCAAGCTTTTTACCTCTTACAGCATTGCATCCCATGCACTGAATCAAGGGGTAATGAAGGGGCTTTCCTTTGAAATCAGTGCGTTTGATCAGTTGGAGAAGACACCATCAGGAGAAAGGAGTCTGCCAACTAATGAGGCTCTCTCAAACTCCTGGACTTGCTGGTCCCCCACCAGATGCCTCAATCTCACCCTTTTCCAGGCTACAGGAAGCTCAGCCAGGCTTCTGATCCATGAGGCTGTGATACAGGAGTGAATCTGCCACAGAATATTACGTGAAACCTAGGGCACACACCTAATTGGCAGGGGATGCCAAGGCAGGAGCACAAGTGACCTTAAACTTGGAGCCCATTATCTGTCAGGATTGATACACGACACAGGAGACTCCTGCAGTCATTAGTGTATACAGTGAAAGTCCCCATCGCCCAGGTGAAATGCCCACACCCCTTTTCCCTCCACAAGTTTCCACCAGCTCTGAGGAATTTTCTGCTTGTTTCCTCTCAGCAAATGCTCTTCATTCCACCTCATTCCTCCTTCATGCCAGCTGCAGAAATATGTAGCTCCTGATTCACTTTCCCTTAGTTTTGTCCCTGATTTAGCAAGTCTCCTATTATTCTAAATTTCTCTCATCACTCCTATTCCGCTACATCTTCGTAAGCAAGTTCCCTTCACCTTTCGTAGTCCAAGCCAGTATTTCTGTTAGGGACATTTATCAAACTCTGTATGATTGATTACATATTAGTAACCAAAGTACAAACTGGATTTTTAGTATTTCTACAGATCACGCGTGAGAGGTCTCTTGTTGAGTATCAGAATACTGATAAAAAATTGGCTATAAATTATATTCTTAATGCCTCTTCTGCAGGAAAAGGGTCACAAATCAAACAAACAGTCAGTGTGTTTCAATTCTATGTATTATACTTCATCATCCCCAAAGCAAGGGTGGGCCTTTTTCTTTTCTTTTTTGTTTTGGAAAACTCCAAGTAATTTCCCATTTTTTAAATGTTGAAAAATATCTGGAATGACACCAAGATAATTAACCGTTTTAAATTTTCTCTTTTCTAACTAGAAATGGGCCAAACCCCAAAATAATTTGGACACACCCAATCCAAGCTTTAGGATTTGTGCCCAGGCTCCAAGCAATCTGTGGTCTGATGGGATTTTAGTTGCTTTTATAAAACAAACTTTGGATTAATTTTACCTCAAGCCAAAAGCAGAGCCAACTGAGCTCTGATCAGTGCTTAGCACTGGAACATAGTAGAATTAATCAGATAGTCTTGTTCTCTGTAGAACTCACACTTAAGAAAAAAAAATATTTTGCTTTCTAACTGCAAATATTAGTATTTAAAAAGTGCCCAGCAAACAGTTCATCTGTGAAAGAAAGCCACAACTACATGTACATAATATGATTTGGAGAAATTAATGCATGAGCCTAGAGCTCAAACTTCACTGTTTCCCCAGCTGGTCAACCTGACTTCTCATAGTAGCTTATGGTAGACTACATCATTTGCTTGGCAGGAGAGCACAGGATTTCTGTGTCCCTGGCAGTTCATTTCACTGCTTAGACCATGAGAAAGAAGGCAAATTTTGCTCATCATCTTTTAGTGATATTTTATACTTGGAACTAGGCCATAGAAAAAACTGCCAAGTGGTGTCATCAGTCTGTGATCAGTAGAGCAACTCCCAAACCATCCACGGCCAACACATCACTTTTAACATTCAACATTTTCCATGGAATAGCAAGACCTTAAGAGACTGTAAGACCAGAGTGGCTGTCCTTTCTGAGAGACACATCAGATGCATCAAGTCTGTACAGTCCAGTGGACCACTTAGCATGGTCTTGTGGATCATTGGGAACCACCAATCCAGTGGTCATGTTGGCTCCTAACTGCTGCCTGTGCCTTCCAGGTGCCCTCCTTTGACATCTACGTCACAGGAGAAGATGGTGGGAATGGTCTGACATGGGTTTTGTGTGCACAGTCATTACAAGAGCATGAAATATTTGTGGTGCCAGCCTTGTCATTATTTATACTCTCTATTTAGGTCAAGAAATACCAGTTATGCTGTATAGAGTTTTCATTTTATGTAATGGTGGTTTTATGTAATGGTGATTTTATGCAATGGTGGTTTTATGTAATGGTTTTATGTGTTACTTAGGAAGTATACATTACAAGTGTTGGGAATTGGACAGAAATGGAGTATGATCACTTTCTTACACTATAATTGCTACCCAGTGGAAAATACCAAAAAGCTAATTTTACTTCTTAAAGCTAATATTGCTCATCTTTTTACACAGGACATTTTGGCTGTGTGTACCATGGGACATTGCTGGATAACGATAGCAGGAAAATTCATTGTGCTGTGAAGTCATTGAATAGTGAGTTACATGTTTAATAGTGAGACATTACTACTAATTCTAAAGATAACTGGGGTGAACCAATACACTACAGCAAAGTACACATTCACAAAGATTCTTAGTTGCAGCTGAATCAGATTTAACTTTGGAGCAATTCCAATTACTTCAGACTACCACAACACATTGGCATGTACTTTTACATCAAATGAAATGTCCATGTATTTCCTCTACAAGGAAAAGAAAACTGGGAAATAAGGGAAAGGTAGTGTCATTTTTTTATTCTACTAGGCACTGAAGATTTGGGTTTGGAAGTTAAATTGCTGAAGAGTGGGCAAAGCTGCTAGAAGAACAGAAAGATACTATAACGACGTTTATTAAGGACTTTACTCAAGTGTTGTTACTCAGTTTTAAAACGTTCAAAATAAGAAATGAAGAAACAGAATTAAAATCACCAACAGCCTGTATGTGGTCTTTGTAGGAAAACCAATGCACTTGACCTGGTTGTAATGTGGGAGGTGGGGAGCATGTCTGTAGTCTCTCATTATCACTTTGTTGTGCAATAATATGCTGTAGAGAAATGAAACCTAGTTTGTTTCTGTTTCTTTTAATTAACTCCTTTTATTACTGGATTTCTCAGGGATTACAGACCTGGAAGAAGTAGCTCAGTTTCTGAAAGAAGGAATAATCATGAAAGATTTCACTCATCCGAATGTTCTGTCACTCCTGGGAATCTGTTTGCCCAACGAAGGATCCCCGTTAGTCGTTCTTCCATACATGAAACATGGAGATCTTCGAAACTTCATTAGGAATGAGACTCACGTAAGTACGTGGTGAGGTACAAATGGCAATGCAAGTCTGGCCACGCCCTGCTCCAACAGTACACATTATAAGCTCTCATAATTACATTACGTCTGCAACTTGCCACTGTTACTACACCTTAACCTTTAACACTTGCTTAGTCTGGCATCAAGCCCAGCCACAGCACTGCCACTCCCTCCCCTCCCCCTCAAATTCCTCTCTAGAATGTTTCCCAGAAATTATCAGCAATAAGTATTTCTCATTTCCCATCCATAAGCCTCTTTATAAACAAATGTGTTTATGAGATCTAAGTCAAGGGGCCCAATCATCTGCTGGTTTAAACTGGCACATCTCTGTTGACTTTAATACAGCTGTGCCAGTTGTCAACATCTGCTCTTCCAACTCCTAGGTAAAGGACATCCATGTCCAGCTAGTGTCACAGTCCCTTTATTATCAATATTATTTCTTCTTATCTTAAGAAAGAAAACCAGGAACTCTTACACAAACTATGAGTACTTTCTTACCAGAAATCTTCCCCATTTCCACTGAAAGACTGTAGATTCCTCAGATGGGCCTCACTGCTCTCTCTCAATTATGAGACCACAGGTCATACCTCAGGCAGTGTAAGCCCACTTTACACTGTAGTATTTCACCTATTTCACAGTGCTAGGACAATATAAAGTGACTTCTGAGCCAATAGGATTTTTTCCTTGCTTTTATGGCAAGCAACAATAGCCAGTACAATCAAAAATAAATGCATTTCGACAAATTTTTGGAGGAGTTAAGCTTTCTGAGGTAGGGACCTCTTCCCATTTGAGCTTCTTTCATTCTACAAGCACCAGGACACTTGTCTGTAAATAGAGCCATGGTCCTTCCTGAAATAAATAGAATAATGACCACCTTTGAATCAGACTGTTCCACAGAATAAAATTATAAAGAACAATGTCAACAAGACAAAAATCTGTGTGATCCTTACTATTATATAAAAGTCATATGGTTGGATAAAAGATTTACAGGCTTATGTTTATACATATTTTGAGATTTAAAATTTTCAGTATCATCTCACCATGTAGACCAGCAGAAGGAGTTAACAATCATTGCCAAACATCTTCCTCTGGTAACTGCTAAGGTCTCATTTGCTTTTTTTATTACATTATACCAATGCACTTACTTTGTCCCAAATAGTACTTTCTCTTTTCTTGGTCATCTCCAGCTGATGAGCTACAAGTTCATGGTTAGTACCTTCTACTGAGTTACATGCTATCACTCTCAAGTTCACATATGTGAATTTTGTGTATCATCTGTGATGCTGAGGTTTCAGCACACTGTTCCACTTCCCAGTCCAGGTTATGCTGCTTATGCTGCAAACTCTACTCTTCTGGAAATTGTCAGCTCTTTTGTTTTCTTATAGTGTGTTTTCTCACTGGAGGTAAGAAGTTGACCTAAACTTAAACCAGTTTCACTACAAGCACCAACCTGTCTTGATCATTCTGGTGGCAGGAGAGGTGTGTAAAACCTAGAGTCACAGCATAAAGCAGTCTGATCCTCAAGCTTCTGCATTCATTTTATCATAAATGTTTGTATTTTACAGAATCCAACAGTAAAAGATTTAATTGGATTTGGCCTTCAGGTTGCAAAAGGAATGAAGTACCTTGCAAGTAAAAAGTTTGTCCATAGAGATTTGGCAGCAAGAAACTGTATGTAAGTATAAACATCTACTTTCAGCCACATTATCACACTCTGCTGTGTAAAACATTGAGATGAGATAAATTAAAGCTTCCAGGATTCTGCTTTTTTTTAGTCAAAAGATGGTAGTTTTTTCATTGCTCTACAATTATACTGATGTTTGTCATGCATACTGATGAGCTACTCATCTTGGCTAAGGGCTCATTTCTTACACATAAGCTTTTTTTGAGCGTGAGAAATAAGAAAGCTGAGGTGAACGTGTAGTCTCTCAAAATCATTGGTTAGAGTTTAAAAGGCATCTCCTAAGGGAAGTTAAACTGCTGTTGCCTCAACTTGCTGTGCTTCCACCCAGCCTCTTCAGAAGCAGAATGTCTCTGCTGCCACACCTAACCAGAAGGGAGAGCAACACAGGGGAACTTTGTGAGAAAAACAGGAGCACAAAGAAACACCAGTGAGACCTCTTGACAGTAGTCTTTCATTACATGAGTACGAGCTTACTTTGCCTCAACTATGTACACAAATTAACATTCAAAGAATCTTACTAGTGTCTGGGAAGCCAGACAGTTCAGTTCCCACATAGACGAACTGATACAGGAGTTGCCAATATGATTATGCTGATTTATCACCAATGTTGTGAATTAATGAGGCACAGCCTAAAACATTAGAGTTTATTTTTAGCACATCATAAACTGGAGCTCTGGCTGCAAAAAGGTCATTAACCTGTGGCATCAGATGTCTTACTCTTTTTTCAAAGGTGCACACCTGTGCAGCTGAACAGCCTCTGAAAAAAAACATTTTCTTACAGGTGTTGGTTTTTTAAGGGGTGAAAAAAGCCACAAGCAACATGATTTTCAGATTTCCTAAGAAGAAATGCATTGGATTATTGAACAAAAGACCTAGTTAATCTAATCAAAGTCTAAATAGTGGCAACAGGACATTCCCCTTGGCCTACTGTCTCATCTTTGGGTGAGGAAGGAAAAACTCTCAGGGCGTCTCACATGACCACTGAATGACAGCTTTTGACTTCTATAGGGTTCAGCACTTCAGAGCCTGGAGAGCTTCTGCCACAAGACCCACTTTCCCCAGTGGCCATGTGCAATTAAACACTCAGAAAGCACAGGCCCTGCCGTAGTGGTGATGTCTATCAGAAAGGAAGCCAGCATGCAAATACAGTCCTCAGGGACTCTATTCCACTATCCTGGAAGAGGTGCAGGAACCTGCTATGGCATGAGCTGTTTCCTGTTGGCCCAACAAAGTTCCCTCCTACTCCCTTCACCAGACTAAGTTATAACATCAGTAAATACAGCAGATATTGTGTCCCATGCAGTGGGACTTCAACAGGCCAGAGTTGTCCAGACAGAAACTTCATAAATTCAAGACAGTAAAATGCCACATGCAGACACTGAGAGAGACAGGATCATTTAGCCTAGAGAAGGTTCAGGGGGATCTTATCCATATGTATAAATACCTGATATGGTGGGTTGAAGAAGAGGAAGCCAGATTCTTCTAAGTGGTGCCCAAGGACAGTCCAAGAGGTAGCAGGCACAAACTGAAATAGAGAAAGTTGCATTTAAACATGGGGGGAAATGCTTTTATTGTAAGGATGACTGAACACTGGCCCAGGCTGCCAGAAAGGTAGTGGAGTCCTCATCCTTGCAGTTATTCAAAACCCACCTGGTCATAGTTCTGAGCAACCTGCAGTAGCTGACCCTGTTTTGAGCAGGGGAGGTAGTGGTGAACTAAATGATCTTCAGGGGTCCCTTCCAACCACACCCATTCTGTGACTGTGATTCTGTAAAGAAGCCCAAAAGGAAGTGCTTGCTGTGGCCAGGTCTGCACATACAATGAAAGATAGGCTTGAACATGCCAACACCCACACTCTACCTATTGTTTGTGACAATGATACCACTTATCAGGACAAATACCAAGCTTAGGCCTAAGACGCAAAGCTAGGGAGGTCTTCTGGTATGACTGAGCTGTAACCCCAACAGAACTTTTGTTATGCCATCATTTTCCCCCAGAACAGACACCAAACTCATCTTTAGTTACAGGACTACATTATTGCATGAAGGCAGTCACTGGGTTAATGATGGATCCCTCCTTATCAAAACTGAAAGTAAGTAGGAAAGGGGATGCACTGACTCGGATGAGCAGGTTTTAAGGATACAGAAGAAAAAGCAGCTATGAAAGAAATGATGTAGCACTCAATCAGGATGCACAGGCTATTAGCAAAAATCTTTTTATACATAGCAATTGTTCTAAAATAACTGTAATTCAAATTGTATTACTAAAACAGTATTGGTAATTTCCTGAGTTCATTCACTGTTTTAAATGGGTGTCAAATATACTTTGCTGCACTTTTTGTTTCAGTGTAACATTAGTTCATAGATCCAAAATAAGTACTGCCATCCAAAGTCACAGTCTCAAAAATGTAAGTCAGTCATTATAATTCACCATCACAGTAAATCTTGCCTGCTCAGTTGCAAATAATACCTTTTTTCATTTCCATAGGTTGGATGAAAAATTCACTGTCAAGGTTGCTGATTTTGGTCTTGCTAGAGATGTCTATGATAAAGAATACTACAGTGTGCACAATAAAACAGGAGCTAAACTGCCAGTGAAATGGATGGCTTTAGAAAGTTTACAAACTCAGAAGTTCACAACAAAGTCAGATGTGGTAATGTACAACCATATTTGTATCACCTATTTATTTCTTTTATATTGCCTGAGGCATCTTTCTAGTATTTAATTAATGGAACAACTCCAAATCAAAACCTATATTTGAATCTAACTTTAGTTCACATAAGAATAAAAGGCTCTTTCTACATCCAGAAAGTGAATTTGTCCGAATCACAAAGCAAGAAATTGTTGACATGATTATATCTTACTGCTCAGGAAAGAATTAGGAGTTTAACCTTGTTCCAAGCGAAACTAAGGACGTTCCAAGAAGCTAGGTTTGAGCTGAACCCTGCCGTAGGAGGAGCTCTGGAAAGCTTGACAGAACAGGTTAACATGGAGACTCGTAAAAGTTAATAGTTCTCCAAAATACTTTATTTGCTTTATAAATACTTACTGGCTGCCTACAGCAATCTCAAGTATTACCTGGCTATTTATGAAGAAAATACTGTTAAGATGAAGTCAGTTGGCTGGATTGCTTTGTATTTTAGCTCTCCTTTCAATCCAGATTCAGATTAACCTGTGATGCATAGAATTTTCACCATGTATACTGTCTTCAGCACATGTTTACACTGAGTTAGTCAGATCATCAGCTCATGTAAACTGGCAGAGCTCCATTAACCTCAAAAGAGGTCTGCCAATTTATACTGGCAAAGTAGCAGGCCTATAGGCTTTTATTTTCTTTCATTTACTTAGTTGAGATTCTCTGGCTCTTCTTTAAGTGGCTCCTCAAGTCCCTACAGCATTTATTAGCCCACTTAAAAGAAAGCTGAATGCAGTAAAACAACTTTTCAAAGGAAAATCCATGCAGTTGAATGCTTAAATCTGTAAAACCATCTTCTAAAACAGGAATGTAAGCCCCTCCAACCCTTTAACTTTTCTTTTTTTTCTTTGTTTTCTTAGTGGTCCTTTGGTGTATTGTTATGGGAACTTATGACACGAGGGGCACCACCTTATCCTGATGTAAATTCTTTTGATATAACTGTTTACTTACTACAAGGAAGAAGGCTGCTGCAACCTGAATATTGCCCTGATCCACTGTAAGTAAACAGTTTGCAAAGGCTTGTGCAAATGCTGATGATTCTAGTACTGTAGTAATTGAGACTGTGGGAGGAAAGAGAGGGTTGGGCTTTTTTTCTTTTTATGTGATTTCATAATTGAACACTTCTTTTATTTGAATGGCAGGTATGAAGTCATGCTGAAGTGCTGGCATCCAAAACCTGAGATGCGTCCAGCATTTTCTGAACTTGTTTCAAAAATATCAACAATCTTCTCCACTTTTATTGGGGAACACTATGTTCATGTCAATGCTACTTATGTCAATGTGAAGTGCATTGCTCCCTATCCTTCTCTTTTATCATCACAAGACAACACAGACATGGATGTTGACACATGACGGGTATGTCTGAAATTGAGGAAAATCCATTCTTAGTTGTATGAACAAAAAGCAAAACATTTTGTCCACTAGTTTTTACTGCCCAGTCTTTGTGAGAACACTGTTGCACATGTTTATGTTGTTGCCCAACTTGCACTAGTACAAGGACACAATATCATATTGTTTAAGGATACAGGACTCCATAAACCATCACAGTCATTTCCAAGTATTTGGAGAGCTGCATCAATTTACCAAATGGAAAGGTGGTGTGCTACCATCCAGAGCTGGTTCCCACAAACTGTCATTAATGTGTAATCAGACCCAAGAACAAAGATTCATCATTAATGCCATGAAAGTAGAATATCAATCAGTATGACTGGACGGACTGTTACTGTGCATGTACTTTAGGATAACGAGCAGTGCAGAAGTGGTTTTCACACAAAAGGCCAAGAAAAGCAATGAGAGTTACAAGAGTTAAAAATGTATTTTCATCCCACATGGGGCAAACTTTGGATTTTTGAACTACATCTACAAGGTTTCTAAGAACCTAGGCAGCCAAGATAGCCAGCCTCATGGTAAGTGTCTTAACAGAAATCAAAATCAAGAAATCGTGTGCAGTAAAATAAGTATGGAAAAGTACGATTGTGATGGGAGTGGGTGAGGAAGGCCAAGGAAAAACTGGAACTGAACCTGGCAAGGGATGCAAAGAATAACAGAAAGGGCTTCTACAGGTACATTAATCAGAAAAGTAAGGTCAAAGAAGGTGTTCCCCCTCCGTTAAGCAATGCTGGTAGATGAGAAGACTGAGGTACTTAACTTTCTTTTCTCAGTCTTCAATGGCAGCCTCTCTTCCCACACCTCTTGAGTGGATGGACGACAGGATGAGGACTGGGAGAGCAAAGCCCCTCCCACTGTAAACAAAGATCAGGTTCATGACCACCTAGGGAACATAAATGTGCACAAGTCTCTGGGACCCGACGAAATGTATCTCAGACTCCTGAAGGAATTGGCTGATGCAGTTGCCAAGCCACTCTCCATGATATTCAAAAAGTCATGGCAGTCAGAGGAAGTCCCAGGTGACTGGAAAAAGGGGAACAGTGTACCTATCTTTAAGAAGAGAACAAAGAACAACCCTGGGAACTACTAACCTGTCAGCCTCACCTCTGTGCCTGGAAAGGTCATGGAACAGATCCTCCTAGAAAATACATGAATGACAGGGTGGTCCTTCACCAGGATTCAAGACACCAGCACAGCTTCTCCAAGGGCAAGTCCTGCCTGACCAACCTAGTGGCCTTCTATGATGGAGTGACTACGCCAGTGAACAAGGGAAATGGCTACCAACTATCATTTAGCTGGGCTTCTGTAAAGCCTTTGACATTGTCCCCCACAACATCCCTCTCTCTAAACAGGAGAGAGATGGATTCGATGGGTGGACTGTTAGATGGATAAGAAATTGGTTGGACAGTCACATCCAGAGGATAGTGGTCAATGGCTCGGAGTCCCAATGGACGTCAGTGACAAGTGGTTTCCGTCAGGGGTCTGCATGGGGGACGAGTGTTTTTTAGTATCTTCATTAATGGCATAGACAAAGGGCTCAAGTGCACCCTCAGCAGATTTGCAGGTGACACCAAATTTGCTGAGTGATGCAGTTGACAACCTGAAGGATGGGATGCCATCCAGAGGGACCTGGACAAGCTGAAGAAGTGGCCTGGTGGCAGTGTCATGAGTTTTTAACAGGACCAAGTGCAAGGTGCTGCAGCTGCGTCAGTATCAATACAGGCTGGGGGATGAAGAGATCCAGCAAGAAGGACTTGGGGTGCATGAGAGGCTGGACATGAGCAGGCAAAGTGCCCTCCCAGCCCAGAAAGCCAATTGTAGCCTGGGCTGCATCAAAAGCAGCTTGGCCAGCCGCTCAAGGGAGGGGATTCTGCCCCACTGCTCCACTCTGGTGAGACCCCACCTGGAGTGCTGCATCCAGCTCTGGGGCCCCATCCCAGGAAGGACATCAGCCATCAGCCACGATGATCAGAGAGTTGGAGCACCTCTCCAGTGGGGAAAGGCTGGGAGAATTGGGATTGTTTAGATTGGAAGTGAGAAGGCTTCAGGGTGACCCAATTGCCGCCTTCCAGTACCTGAAGGAAACTTACAGGAAAGATGGAACAAGACTATTTACAAAGGCATGTAGTGACAGATCAAGGGGCAATGAGTTTAAATTGAAAGAGAGGAGGTTTAAATTAGATACCGGGAAAAAAATCTTTACTGTGAGGGTGGTTATGCACTGGAACTGGTTGTCCAGGGAAGTTGTGAATGCCCCATCCCCAGAATGTTCAACATTCATCAATGTACCATCAGCAGAGGGGCTGGAACTAGACAATCTTCAAGGTCCCTTCCAACCCAGGCCGTTCTATGATTCTCTGATTCTATGTCAGTCTTACCAATTCTCTGCTATAGTCAGATGGTACAAAAACAAAGGGGAAATCATCTAGCTTAAGGCATTCCTAGTGTCAATATTATTCCAACTTTCAACCATTTCTTTGAGTCAAACAGCCTATAGTAACAGATCTCTTGCTGAAAAACTCAAAGCCTCCATTTCTTTCAATAAAGAATGAATCACTCTGGGAATGAAAACTTGAAAGCTGCTGCCTGGTGAGTCACTTGGTGAGCAGTTGAAGCTCTGCCACCTACCCTTGGGTGGAGCTGCTGACAAAGGTGAGTAAAGAGCAGAAGTGTTGCAGGCAGCCCTGACCTAAAAAGACACCACCATAGCAGGCATATCAGTAATTTCTTCATACCAGCCCTGAAGAGCAGAGAAGACTGATCAAAAGAAGAAATGGCTTTAGGCCCTCTTTACTCTCCTCTTAGATCACACAACCCAGTGAATTATGATGCCTACTTTTAATGCTAAGGTATAACCAGAGAAACAGTTTTGAAAAGAGATAGTAGATAAAACTTCCATTCATTAGGGAAGGGTACTATAACTTTAGGGCAAACATCACATGTCATTTCTGTTCCTGTGGAATTCTGTGCATACTACTGTATAGCTTGTTTAGAATAGGATAGAACTGGGTTTGTTGGTGTAAACACATAAAGTATTCTATTTTTATATTAAAATAAAAAGTTTATTTTTAATGACATTTACGAAGTTTGGTTAGGCCACAAAATACTGCACTGTGAACATTTCAGAAAACGTTTGTCAATGTACATGATTCATAAATTGTAGCAACCTTAAGAAATACTGTGTAAATACTAAAAAGGAAAAGAACTGATTGTAAACACACTCCACCCTGAGTATAATATCTCCATTGCTGCAGGCCAACCATTTTAAGATCTTCAAAGAGAGGTAGTGCAGATAAAGAACTCATATAAGGGAGATATATTGTTCTTGGGAGACTGTGTTATAACTGAAAGATTTATAATGAGGGCAGAGTGTGTAGGCAAGCTATGAGCAGATAATATTGTATTGTGTTTCATCACCACTTTCATTTCAGAAATGAACTTTCATGTCTGCTGAGAGTGATACTAATTGTAGATTGCTCAAGGACAAAAGGCTTTGCTGCAGGCAAAAAAAATCATCTCTATGGTTGTTAAAACAGCTAAGGAAGTTTATGACACATAGATTTGGAAAAGTTACTCCAAACTTGTACGTACATGCTTGAGGAACGCTGCAATGTGAAACAGAGGACATTTTTACTATTTATGAACTTTTGCTTAATAAAGTTAATGTTGTGTCTGGGACACCTGTAAGAATATGTGATTCTGGTAAAGATTTGATGTTAGTAAGTTCATATATCTGCAAAGAGCTGAATGGTACTTTTGTTTATAGTTGTTGTTATGACCTAATAAACATGTTATTAAAATGAATTATTGTAATACGTTCTGCTCCTAGTGCTATAGTTACTGTTCACACTGACTGTTAAACTGACAAGTCTGTCTGTATGCTTTTTCTGACTAACACGGGAAGAGCAACCTGTGGAACTGTGGGAGAGAGGGGAAAAAACTCAGAAACATAAAAATACAGAGTGCACCAATAAATCAGACACACAGTTCATCAGCCTCCTACCCATTAATACATTAGAGTAAGGTGCTGAATATTTGTTGCCAACAACTATGGCATAGTCTGTTTGAATAGGAAGCCTCTTGCCTAACCACAGGCTGTACCCATACAAATCCTTAAAATTCTTGATGCACTTGGAGTTGGGGTGGCATTTGAAGCTTGGAATTTAGCTATCATAAGGAGTACCTGCGTGGCCCAACAAGGATGCCAGCACTTGTGTTTGGTATCCAAGTCCCTAATCAGCCATGCTCCACAAGAAATTTCAGGTACCTGAATCTGTGTCGTTCGGGGTCATCCATCCCACGTTTCACGTCTGCAAGGTTTTTTGTATCTGTGACATCTGAAGAGAGAAAGCATTGCAGTCCGCAGGGCTCTTGGCTCTTCTGGAGCAAGAGGAGCCAGCCCCACCCTGCTCCCACACATGTCCACCCAGTTACATGAAATTTCTGCCACTGAATTCACAAGTTTTCTTTTGCAAAGAGTATTTTTAATTGGGTACCCCACAAACACTGCAAAACACACTGTCCTTGCCACTCTTGAGTCGGACGACACTAGAAGCTTATTTCTCCAGTGTCTTATCTCAGGGGAACATTTTGTACTTAACTCACTCAAAAATATTTCAGTGCACAACATCTGATTGATGGCAGACTGAACATGAGCCAGTGTGTGCCCAGGTGGCCAAGAGAGCCAGTGGCATCCTGGGTTGGATCAGCAATAGTGTAGCAGGAGCAGGGAAGCGATTCTTTTTCTGCATTTAGCACTGGTGAGGCTGCACCTTGAGTGCTGTGTCCAGTTCTGGGCCCCCCAATTTCAGAAGGATGTTGAGATGCTGGAGCGTGTCCAGAGAGGGGCAACAAGACTGGTGAAGGGTCTAAAACAAAAGTGCTGTGAGGAGCAGCTGAGGGAGCTGGGGTTTTTTATCTTGGAGAAGAGGAGGATCAGGGGAGACCTTATTGCTCTCTACAACCACCTGAAAGAAGGCTGTAGCCAGGTGGGGTCAGCCTCTTCTTCCAGGCAACCAGAGACAGGACAAGAGGACACAGTCTTAAGCTGCACCAGGGGAGGTTTAGGCTGGACATTAGGAAGAAGTTCTGCACAGAGAGTGATTGGGCATTGGAATGGGCTGCCCAGGAAGGTGGTGGAGTCACCATCTCTGGAGGTGTTTTAAAAAAGCCTGGATGTGGCACTCAGTGCCACAGTCCAGTGGAAAAGGTGGTGTTAGGTCATAGGTTGAACTTGATGATCTCGAAGGTTTGCTCCCACCTAGTTAATTCTGTGATATCAGCTGATTAAAAAGCATTTATATGCTCTTGTCATTTCAAAACATCAGAAAAATGCAACATCAAAACACATTTTCTCCAGATACATTTACTTCTAAACAATATATATATATATATATATATATATATATATATATTTTCTCAGTTTCAACTCCAAGTATGTTTCAGGGAAACGTTCAGACTAGATGATCTCCAGAGGTCCCTTCTAACCCTAGATATTCTTTTATTCTGTGAAAAAGGCATTGAAAATAGTAGCTAAGAATGAAAACATTCTGCTATATCACAAGACCAATCCAGTTTTTATTCTAATTACTTACATTTAATTTATTTTCCAATAAATTTTCAGCATTTCCCTGAAAAGTCAGTAAAAAGTCTCCAAGGTTTTAACACAGTCTGCTATTAATACCAGGGTCTTCAACCTAAACCAGCATAACACACAGTCAAATGATGGTCTGAACTTAAATGCCAGATTTGTAACACATTCTTCTGATTACTTCTCATGATTTCTCAGGGATGCTATATATTGCATTTTTGAAAGGGTCAACAGAATCACAAGCTTCCCATGCTCAGTTTTTCATCCTAGTAATTTTGTTTATACCAGGTACACACTGCAGCAGATCTGCAGCTGACTTACACTGGCAGGCTTCCCACTGCAGGAATATTAACAGTGGATGGGGCCCATGGTCAAAACACTGCATAACAGATACCCTACATAAAAGCCAAGAGATTAAAAAATAGGGAGGGATATCCTCACCCCACAGAAATTTTCCTATTGATTTCACACCAACATTTTTCAGTGCACTATTAACTCAACCATTGAGAGTCATTTGCCTTTATTTAGGAAGATTTTTAATCTGCTGAGAGCAATTTGCCTCTATTAAGGAAGATTTTTAGTCTATCCAACAACATTAAAGGTTTCCAAAACAAAGGAAAATGGTACACAGTACCATTGGGTTGCTAAGGCTTTGCATATTGCCAATTTTCTGTCTCTGGTGTCAAAATCAGTCATGAAGAAGACACCTACATGCTTTATGTAAATAAATTACGAGGTTGCAATTTGAATTACAGTGACAAAAGCAGCACAGGTGAGCACAACTGCAAAAGGGCCTCAAAATAATTTTATACCTAAACATGAAACTCTCCCTTCAGAAATTTAATTTCTGGGATTCAGCCATAATATTATATCCCGGGAAAAGGTCATAGCAGATAAATGAAATAGAAAACATAATAGGTTTTTTACTCACTAAGCAAAACATCTATTCCTGAAAATTCCAATTTCCATTCTTTTTAACAAACAGGTCATGAACTGAGTATTCCGAGCATGAAGGAAAGACACAGGAAATCTTAGGATTTTGCCAAACTGATTAGTAAAAACATTTACAAGAAATTGTGATCTCACAGACAGCAGGGAGACCTCAGAATAACTTTATCAACAGACACCAGCCCAGTGGAAATCAGTCTCTCATCCCAGAACTGTGCTCTGACACTAAACCTGAATTTGCCTTTTGCAATCCCCATCCACCTGCTAACACTACAGGTGTAATCACTTCCAGGGAGGATACCAAAAGAGTCTTTCTGATTAGGGTTAAGCAGTTGTAGCCACTCCATGACCTCCTGGGGGACAGAAGAGAAAAGATTTCTGTTTTGTAAGAAAATCTGCTTCCCTGGCTGCTGTTACTATTAATTTTGGTGCTTTCCGTTCAAGAGCCAGCAGCCTCCTCCCTACACACAATGCCTGGGGAGGAACCCTCAGCAGAAGGTAAATCCTTGCCATGTTCAGCCCAGGGAGAGCCTCTGGTGTCCGTGTGCTTTTCTGTTTCAGCAGTAAGTACTTTGATGCAGCCCAGCTCTTTTTGGAGGTTCATTAGTATCTGCTGAACGTTTTCTTACATTCATTATGACAACTTAACAGGGAAGTCATCCTTGCCTGGGCCTCTGAGGCTCTGTGCATTTCTACAAACACCATGCATTAACACTTGCCAGGTTCTAATTATCAAGCACACATTGAGACCCTCTCTGGCACAAATGACAGTTGAATATCCTCCTTTAGGATGTGAAAAATGTTATTGCCAAAACTTTAGGGTGCATGACCAAACATGGACACCTCAGCTGCCAGGAGGCTGCAGCTCACTGGGGCAGTTGGCATGCTTTACAAGTGTGACAAAACTGAATGCAAATGCTAAAAATAGAGTTTGAAATTTAATTAGGAAGGAAAAAAGGCCTCCAGACAACAGTGGTATATTCTCTATCTTGTGTGGCTCAATATAAAATAAAGGCAATTTAAGAAAGACAGCGGAGCTGCAGCCTGTTGGAGCTCATGGTAGAGAATTGATGGCAAACACATGGGAAGATGTGACAACACATACACCCTCATCAGCAAGTGGAACGTAATGAGGAGTGAGTCACATCCAACTCCAGTTGCATGTTATCAGTTTCTTTAAGCAAACCTTAGAAGAGAAGACTGCTACAGGAATGACAACCATCATCAGAAGTTAAAAACTCTTTCACCATGTAACTTTTGCATTTTGTAGGGAAATGTAATTAAATTAATAGCTTTTTCATTCACTGTCAGTTACTGGAACGTATCTATTGAAATTACCTGGTCTATTAAATCACTAGCCATGCCTACATGATGTATGTGCCACCTGGCCACAAGAACTGCAACAGCATTGAAACATTGCCCTCAAGGCTCAATAGCTCAAAAATTGTAAAAATGCTCCAGCACTACTGTGTCCTCCATACACTTTTAAGCACCAAATTGTTGCAGCTATTGTCAGAACTTTCAAATAGTAGCTCTGAATCAGATGGGAAGAGGGTAAAAAATTGTCAGGCCCATGCAGTTCCCATGAATCATGTCACTGAAGTGATGAAAACAAACTCACCTCATTGAAAGGTGTAACCTGGGCTGCTGTATGAAGTGCAGGTAAACAAAGGGCATCTAAGTCAGAACTGTTTCTACTTCTTTTTATGAATATTAAGTTTACTCAAAAAAATACCTGTACATCTGCAATAACAGTGATAAATACATTTCCTAGGAATCTTACTATTAATTTGTATCAGCAGGGTTTTCTTAAGATCGTCACAAAAATAAAAAGTAAATTATTTTAAAATGTGTTTAAATCTGTGTCATATGTCTAGGAGAGTCAAAATGCATCTGTCAATCCATTTGGATAAATGAAGGGAATTCTTTTCTATTAGCCATTCTGGGCACCTTGAAATAGGTTTTGTTTCTTCTGAAAGCTGACTTTGAGTCAAGGGAAATTGATTTTGGGTTATTTAGCAGAAACTACATTTCTCTGCAGGACTTGAGGGTTCTTTTGTCTGCCAAAACTGATTTACCAAATACTTTGTCTTGGTTTCTGTCTCTAGTATCTTCAAACACTACCAAGAAGGCATTATCACATGGAGGTTCTGTGTACAAATACCGACACAATATTATTCTCTGTAGACAATCCTAAATAGGAAAATGGACAGTGATGAACGATATGTTTATATTATTACTACTGTGCTGAACAAATCATTATTGACACAGCACTTCTCCCAAGTCCCCTCCCTCCAAAGTCCTTATAGTACTTACCATAACTGCATTAAAATTTATGTAGTTGTATATTTTACTGCATAAAATGGTGAATGGTGTCAAAATAGTAACTTCAATGCAGGGAAAGTAGTGTCCATAAAGGTTAATGGCCCGTACTGAATGGCCAATAACAAATGTCTTTGCTTAATGAAATGCTTGGTTTAGAGCATATTTTTCACACTGTGCTTCTGCACTAGTCTGCCAAGCAGATAGTATAAAACAGACTCATGACTCACTCATAAAGTACAACATACAGGAACAACACTGGTATTTTCAACCTGAATTCAAATCAACAAGGTCTCATTGCAGTGAAAAAAGCCACAACAAAAACCAACCCACCAAACTTCCTTTACCACCTGAATGAGAATATAGAAACTTTGTCCATCATTCCTACATTCAGCCACAATCAGGAAATTAGAGACTGCAAGAAGATCAAAGGATTTTACTGCTCAAGGTACCCACCACTATTTTCTACAAGTTTAATGCCACTGTTCCCCACCACTCTTACTACTACCCCTAAATAGCTAGGTCAAATTTTATGAGGAGTAATTTTAAAAGCTGGAAGAGCTCTCTCTGGAAAAAAGCCATCTGTTTGAAGTGCTCAACTGCAAGATCTGAAAGGCTTCCCAGCATTTTTTCCCTTCCCAGATGTACTGCAAGTTCCAAATATCTGAGCATAAAGTGACAGATTTGCACAGTTGCAAGGGAATTTCTGTTCAGTAATAAAGCAGAACTGAGCAGTAAGCTGTCAGATACAGGGGATCTGAACAAGGAGGACTGCTGCTTTGGCTTATCTATGTTTTGCAAAGCCAGTGTCGTGTTTTTCGTGTACGTGAAAGGTATCCACAAATGCAGACACTTATGCTGTGTAGTGGGTTTTCTTTAGGTACAGATTGCATACATATCACATCTTCCCACAGAGCCAAGCTACACTTCGAGAATGGTGGTGGCGTCTTCACGCACCGAGCTGTGGCCGGCACCCATCAATCATGCCCTGGCAATCCAATGGGCCGACGAATCACAGTCGGAGGGTGCGTCCATAGGCAGGGCACAGCATAAGGCACCACCCAAGTTTCTAGAGGCTTCTTTACAAGAACAGATGGATGATTGGAGAAGAGGGAAAGTCCTCCTTCCTGGTTGTATTTTACTGAGTTTAAATGTCTGTACACTCCCCCTTGTTTGCACCCTGTTGGCCCTGGACCCTGGATCCTCCCCTTTTCCTTCTCCCTTAAAAGATGCTGTGCAGCCCTCAGACCCCTTGGAGCTCTTCTGATCCCTGACTTGTTAATTAAACTGTTCTTGTTTTCCCAAAGAGCTCTCCTTTTCTCCACCTCTTTGTCTCAGGGGACTTGACTGCTAGCTTGCTAGCTCTCTCGTGGCAGGCTATCCTCCACCCAGAGGTGGCTCTGCTGGCTGGCACTGCCTGGTCTGGAGCAATCTGTCTCCGGTCGCTCAGCCTCAGATTAAGACAACGAGCTATCCGCTGAGGGGTCAAGTGGCACCCAAACAGGGACTGCCCAGTGCAGTCCTGGACAGATTGCTTCTGACAATCATCGAGTGACCACTTGCCCTCCGTAGAGCTTGCTCTGTTGCTGAGAGCAGTGCTCTGGAGGAGAGCTGAGACTGCGATTCCAGATCTTTCTTGGTGTGTTCCTGTTCTCCTGGATCCAGCCCTCGGCTCAACCCCTGAGGACCTTTCCTGTGTATTTAGTTGCCTGGACTCCCTTTTTGTGTGGATTTTTCTCAGCGCCAGAGACGACCAGAGGGTAAGTAACAGGCGTTCTCCCGGTTTCGCTTTTCTGGTTAGGGGGCCAGGGCTTTTCTTTCCTGCTTGCTTTTCGCAGGAAAGGGTGAGGTTGTGGGCACATTTTATTTAAACTATGGGTCTTAAACTTTATGTGCCCCAGAGGGAAGTTCATATCCAAGTTGTGGGTCTCCTTGAGGGGGGTGGACTTCAGTTCTCTAAGGGATTGTTAAAGAGATTGATTTGTTGGATTTTCTTTTACTTTCATCACATTAATAAAGAAGATGTTTTAAAAGCGGCTTTCTGGAATCAGGTAGAATCAAAAATTTCAGCCCTAAGGGGCTGCAAAAGTCAAAATGCTGAAAAATTCCTTCCCCTGCTCTTAATTATCAAGGATGCAATGATATTGTTGAGGAGACTAAAAGTTGTTCTCCTGGTTCTCCCCGAACCCCTCGTCCCAAACCCCACTTTCCTAAATCCCCCATCTCTGAGCAGAGAAAACTGACAGGAGCTGCGTGCAGAAGCACACAGGAGAGCCATCTGCCTCCCAGCTCCCCTCAGCTTTCTTGGCCACCTGTCTGTGGCGGCACTGGCCATGCCACTGCAGATCCCGTTCAGACCCCTTGTTCCACTCCCTCTACCCCAGTTGTCAAATCCCAAAAAAGTTGTAAGTTCAATGCTGAAACCCAAACCCCCATTTTCCTTCTCTCTGCCTTCCCTCAGAACCTTCTCCACAAACTGGCGTCCGCCACATGGCTGAGCCCGCCAAAATTACTTCTTCTCCCCAGAATCCCCCTCGTCCCCCATCCCACAATTCCCTTTTTGCCACCTACCTAAACCCCTCCGTGGTCAGAGAATCTGAGAGATGTTCCTCAGTCTACAATCATTTTTAACTCAAGACAAGGGAAAACTGATAAAAGGCTTTTGAAAAAGCCTCAAATCATCCTGCCTCTGTGATCAGCTAACATCAGTACATTGTTCAACATGAAGGTATTAATCAGTAACCCACCACAACGCAGTCCACAGCATATGGCTCAAAAGTCAATCACTCTGACGAAGACTGGTTAAGGAAATCAATAGTACAATTATTTGTGATTAGGAAATACTGAAAACTGTAGAAATGTCATCAAAAAACCTTCCTTCTTTCCTTCTCACCAAACATTCCTCTGTTTAAACAGCTAATGGAAACTTCAGCCTGCTATGATAATGCCTAGTGCCAAGGCTTGAGGAGGAAAGCTGACCACAGAACTAACAGAAAGAATTAATTTTAGAGATACAAGTTTTCCTTTATTTTAATGAATACTACTACCTAGTTTGGAGAGAGTGCTTTTCATAAATGCATTTCAAACCACTTGCATAGAAATACAGGGCTGGAAGACATGTCAGGAGACTATTTGGTCCAACCCAGGTCACTAAGATAGGGTGAACACACTTAAGCTCCCTTGGCAAACATTTGTCTAAGGTTTTCTTTTAAAAAAACCCACTTGTACAAGCTACAAGGATTTCAAGGTTTCAATATTTGTACAGTGGAAAAAGTTCTCCTGGATTTCTTTCCTAAATCTTTCTCACTTGATATGACACCCATATCCTTCTTTTTGCCCCAACACTGGCTACACAGCCAACAAACAACTGTCAGGTTATTTATAGAAAAAATTCAAGCAAAGATGTCCCATCTTAATCTCATCTTTTCTCAGATAAAAAGTTCTTTTCAACTGTTAGTCATAGCCTTTATTTTCTTAACATATTACATTTCTTCTTGCTGGTTCTTCCCAGTCTATCTTTATTTCCTTCTTTCAAAAGTGTGGTGCCAAGGATAAACTTGGTACTCTCAAAATGTACAACTTTATAGAGTGATTAGGTCAGCAGTTGTGTTGCTCATGGCCAAATTAAGTCACCAATAATGTTTGTCTGGACAAACAACGTACTAGAGCACATTATGTGCTTAGAGGTTTTTTCCACAAACAGATTGAGAAATGTGGCTCTAGGTGCTAACAAGGCAAATAAATAACTTGCTTGAGGATCTTTCTGGTCATACAAGTTAGATGGGTCTGCAATACACTGAGTCCTCTTTTTTTAAGTTTATATCCTGCTTTTGTCCTGAGTTGATGTCCCTCCCCTAACTCATTTTTTTGTGATTACCTTAGTTCAACCACTGCAGTCAGGAAGGCTGTCTCAAGAGGACAACTTTCAACCAAAGAGCTACAGCAAAGCCAGGAGCACAAAGTCAAGTTAGTAGGAACCCTAATCTTTCAATCCCTTAGCCTGCATTAACTAATAAAATTCACTTAAAAGAATATTACATTAATTTTACATAATACATATTTTTGAGTATATATGTATTCAGTGGTTTCACACTTCCTTTGTCTCTATTTTAATTAACTTTCATCCATTAACTTTGAATAACTTGCATAATCCAGCCAGGCAATACCAAAGAATGAGTGATCTCTGACTTTGGGAAAGGGAGCTGGTCAAAAAGGAATTTCTTGAGCACTTATTCATGGATGGGTCAGGCAGAAAACAGGTCAGATTCAGGAAGCAGAGCAAAGCTAAGAGCACAACAGAGACATTGTTCACAGTGCAATAAGAAGTTATGATATTTGTAAAGATGGAAACATCAGGCTTGGGTAGGTAAGGGAGGAAGCACACTGAGGCTCCACGTTTGCAATGTTACACCAACACTCCTGCCAGTCTCTCCCTCATGTCAAACCTGATGCATGGAAACAATGCCCAAGGGCCCAGGGAGGTGTCTCCTTCTGACAAGTGCTCTCTGAGGCCACTGACCCTGACAGAGAGCTCTGTCAGACTGCAGCCAGTGGGCAAGGGATGAAGAGGTGTCCCACTCAAACCCCCGAGAGAAGCTGTTTCTTCAGCAGTGCTTACACACACACTGGTAATGGCACATTCTGTATAAAGACTGGCACAGCAGCTAAAACTCACAGGCACACACATTGAACACCAGCTCCCTCTACTGCAAATACAGGGGATATGTTACTCTGCCGCCCCACCACAACCCAAAATGGTCAGATTTGACAAAAGTACCACTCTGAAGCACTGTGACTAAGATCACTGGAAAAATGGGTCCTACAGAGCCGGCAGACAGGAAGACAGCACAGATTTTTCTTTTCAGTTCTTGTGGTTATGATAATTGAGTTTTCAGTCTTCTTGTATGCTGCATATATCCATCTCTAGTTTGTCTCAAAACCAGAACAAATTTCATGATTGTAATCTAATATCTTACAAACAACTGTAAGCTGCAGTCTACAGAACAGTCTGCTGCAGAACTGCAGTCCTGCCATTATTAGTCGCAATATTAATTTCTGACAGAAAATGTAATGGCATGGACCCTAATCTCTGCTGATCATTATCCTAATTATGATGTTTTGTCTTCCTGAAAAGGTTAAAATTCTGACAAGTCTCAATATCTGATGGCTGTGTCCATCTATACTGAGGGCTATTCTTGGTTACAGCAGAAATTAGAGATATTTGCAGCACAGCTCAATAACATAGTTCCATTAATTGGTAAGATTTACTCGAAAGTATGACTCAAAAGGACAGAAATATTTCCTCAGGCCAGACTGAATTCAATTAATAGTCTAATAATAAAAATACAAGAGGCTGGCTGTTTTAAGAGAAAGGGAAAATTATTTTGTTTTGAAATTGACCTTATTTTTTTAATGTTAGACTAAACAAAAGTTTAATTTCAGATTAAACCAGTGCCCATGGTTTTACTCAGCATGAAACCCAATTAAACGATAAAAGTATCAAAAGTCAGCCAAGAGAACAACAAAGATGAGGACAGCAGAGAGGCTTTGAGACTCGCCCAAGAGTGGATAGTCAGAGCCTGCAGAGAAATTTTTATGTAATGGAAAGCAAAGACACAAGATCAGAAAGAATCCAGACAGAGAAATGAGCAGTAGACTATCCATGAAAATGGCTCATTTATTGATTGCAAAAAGGAGGAGGAAGATGTTAAACTTGTGAGACAGGGATAGAGAGCTGAGCATGGAGATTCCAGTTTGCTTGAATGTTGAAGAACTGAGACAAAGAAGATGAATGAGAAAGAACAGATGAAAATATGATCAAGGAATGTTAGCTCAGAGGACAAGGATGCATCAGGGGGATGGGCTGAAAGCACTGGAGGTATTGAGCTAGCAAGTATCTCCAAGTAAGGAACCTGAGAGATAGACAGAGCTGCCCTAGACGATAGGAGAAAGGGACAGGAGGCCAGGACACCAGCATATCCAACAAGCATGGGTTGGAGAGATTTCAAAAAATACCCCAGCTTCTCATGCCATCCCTCCTGTATGCTGTAGTACAGATGGTCACATCTCATCCTTAGCCATGGGCCTCTAGAGTCCCCAAAGACAGATAATGAGAGAACAGAGATAAAAAGCAGAAAGTCAGTTTGATCAACTTAATGCTTACTTTGTACCATTCCTTTGATAGGAACAGAACAGTTAAAGCAAATAAAGCTGCTTTGAAATAGCAATTGACAGGAAAAAATATAGCAAGTACATGAGTGGAACTTTATCAGAATTATGCCAGAACTCATTAATCTGTATCAGAGTAATGGTGTTACTTTAAAGTTAACACCAGTATTTCAAAGCAAAAGGTCTTCTGGAACTCTAGCAACTCACTGCAAACCCTTTTCAGCTAATCAGTATCATTGCTTCAAAGGAAATTAAACTGTCTCCACCCAGTAACTCTAGTGGCATTTGATCTACAATTGGCTTGAAGTTAAAAATTAATTACCCTTCCAACATATTGATTACATGACTATAAATATAAAAGCAGCAGCCCAGAACAATGTACACTGACCCTCTGTTGAAACAGCATGTTTGTTTTCAAAAGGAGCTAATTAAGACAAGTTCCCGAGAAGAGGTAGCAGTAAAACTAAAACCAACAGTGCCATCTAGTGCACCGCTGTGCCCAGAGCATCACACAGAATCACGTAACTCTTTATTTCACAATTTCCTAATGCTGATGGAAAAGGACTGATAAATTAATGCCCACTCTATATGCCTGAAGTTACCATTGGCGAATATATAACTTTCAGACAAAGACGGTCTTACATCATATTTACATTTGTATTACTCATAAAGCCTCACAGTTAAATCTACTTAGTAGATTTAACTGACTGTGAATAACTGAAATAAATAAAGTTCTACACTGACAGTAATTCTCAGGTTCTAAACCATTTTGTTTCAAAACAGCTACACTTAAACATCTCTGTTATTTTCAGATGTTATCTAGGCTGAAAGAGGAGTTGTTTCGCCTGGAGAAGACTCCAAATAGAACTTACAGCATCCTTCCAGTAACTAAAAGGGCCTACAAGAAAGCTCGAGAGGGACTTTTTACAAGGGCATGGAGTGACAGGGAGAATGGCTTTAAACTGAAAGAGGGTAGGTTTATATTAGATATAAGGAAGAAATTCTTTACTGTGAGGGTGGTGAGACAATGGAACAGTTTTGAGAAGCTGTGAATGCCCAATCCCTGGAGGTGCTGAAGGCCAGGCTGATTGGGGCTTTGAACAACCTACTCTAGTGGAAAGTATCCCTGACCACCTCAGGGACAGGCGAAGAGGGGGGAGGGTGCAACTAGGTGATCTTTAAGGTCTTTTCCAACCCAAACTACAATCTTTATAATATGCACTAAAATAGACAAAAAATTCTGCAAGTGTTTCAAGGCTTTTTATTGGAATCACAGAATATGCTGAGTTGGAAGGGACCCCCAAGGATCGTTAGAGTCGAACTCCTGGCACTGCACAGAACAACCCCAAGGGTCACACCATGTGCCTGAGGGCATTGTCCAAATGCTTCTTGAACTCTGTCAAGCTTGGTGCTGTGGCCTGGGGAGCCCGTTCTAAGTGCTCAACCACTTTCTGGGTGAAAAATCTTTTCCTAATATACAACCTAAACCCTCCCTGGCTCAGCTCCATGCTGTTTCCTCAAGTCCTGTCGCTGGTCACAAGAGAGAAGAGATCAGCACCTGCCCTTCCACTTCCCCTCGTGACGATATTGAAGACTGCAATGAGCTCTCCCTTCAGTCTCCTCCAGGCTGAACAGACCAAGTGCTCTCAGCCACTCCTCATAGGGCTTCCCCTCAAGGCCCTTCACCTTCCTTGTGGCCCTGCTTTGGACATTCTCTAATAGCTTTATATCTTTCTTGTATTGTGGCACCCAAAACTGCCCCCAGGGCTCAATGTGAGGCCACCTCAGTGCTGAGTAGGGTTGGGCAATCCCCTCCCTTGCCTGGCTGCTGATGCTGTGCCTGATGCACCCCAGGACATGGGTGGCCCTCCTGCTGCCAGACACAAATTCAACTTGCCATCTACCGGGGCCCCCAGGTCCCTTTCTGTGGTGCTGCTTTACAGCATCTCATTCCCCAGTCTGTACCTACAACCAGGGCTCCCTTTCAGGTAAACTAAATACTGATTTGTCTCCCTTTTCCGAAAACCCTATGCAGCCCTCCCATGCTATCTAGAATCATACTTGGCCCTCTACACTAGATTAATGTACACTCATTGTCAGCTTTTCATATAGACTGTCTTAAACTACAAAAGAGACCCTAAGGTTAAGGCTGCATATCCTGCAGTAGGAAAAGAAAGATTATAATCTCTATGCCAATTGCCTCCGATCCCCTTCAACCCTAAGGACTCATATTTCATCAGGGGTTTTTTGTACGTATAGCCTGGTATCGCTAATCTGTAATCCATAAAATATGGTGTCAGGCACGTCTCAGTTGACATTGGGCACACAGATGTGTGCAGCATGCACAGAAGTCAAGCACACATCCTTCAGATTTTGCAGCTTTATTCATCACCTCCTCCCCTGACATCAGGGGAACTAGTCCATTGAAACCCACTGAAAACACTTCATTTGTTTTGATTTCCCTTTTGTTTTGTTTCGCTTGGCCAAGAAAAAAATCCTGTAAATGTTAAAACCCTCAGTATGACATAGACCTGGCCCATTTTAGTCCATTCCTCTCCAACTTGTGCCATGGGCAGGATCAGGCCCTGGCCACTGTCCATCCCAGCCTCTGCTATGTGCAGGGCTATCACCAGCATGTGACCCCACCAGGCTGTCCACCACACACACGACAAAACCCCAGTTTTGCCAGGTTGAGAGAGCTGCAACAGACTTTCATGACTCAATCAAGGGTTTATAAACAGACCATTCGAAAAATCCTTCCCTGGAATACAGCCCACAAAAAGAGCCAGTCTATATTGCATGGAAACTGTGAAGGGCAGTGTGCTGTAGGGAAAAAAATGACATGAGATCTACTTCCCTTGTCTCCCTACCTTCCCATTTCCCCACTCCTTTCCTAGGTCTTCTCTTTCTTCCCTGGCTTCCAGGAGAACTCCCAGTACACACGGCAGGGAGCAATTGTGGAATCGGCAATCTGATGTGGCTCAAAGCAAAGACAGTGACTAAAGGGAATGTAAAGCCAAACCCAGAAACAAGTGCAAATGAAGAGCTAGAACTACCAGAAATTAACACATACAGGTCCAACCATCATGTGCTACGCAAGGGGACGGCCAGAAAACAATGTGTGATGGCACAAGTTGTGTGAGGAAGCTGGACTCAGTTACAGCAGTCCTGTAGAGTAAGCTCAACCAGGTTTAGAAACAGCTGTTCATGTCACCATGTCAGCAAGCAGCACAGGAAGGCAGGGATCCACCTGTGTCTTACCACCTCTGCCATCATTCCTTCTAGATCTGTCATAGATTGTCAAACTCTCACCTTCTGCAACCATTAAATTTCCAAGAAAACTCTTGTCTTGTCCTGTGTTGCACCTGAAACATCTATAAAGGCTCCTTGCTGCTCTTCTTTCCCCCTTTCCCTGAAAATTAGTTTTGAGGGCCACAAAAATTTAAAAAACAAATAGTCTCTAGGGAGACTAGAGAACCCGCTTCATCACACTAGATGGTGTTACTTTACATATCTAGATATCTCACTTCTGTTTGTATCTCTTCATCACTTCATCCTACACATCACAACAGAGATGTGAGACTCCTTTTTTTGCTGCATATCCTCATCTGACATGAGAGACTAAAACCAGAACTTCAAAATCTTACTGTGAGGAAGGAAGTGGAGCGCAGTATTTGCACCAACTTTCCACAGATTGCAAAAGCCTGAGCTTATAATTTGGAAAGAATGTACATGAGGCTTTCTCTCAGACTAATACTGATCCATATCAGTCAGGAATATCATTGTAACACAGCAACAGGAGTTAAAACAGGCACAGGTACATAGCAAATGCAATTTTCTAAAAATTGGAAAACTGCTTAAAGTACATGTGGAATAAAACTTTATTCCCTTTCAGGATCAAAAGCACTTTCTTTGGTTCAAAGTAGTTCATCTAGATTTTAAAATTATTTTGTGAGTTATTAATTACTACCAAAATACAGTTCCAGTTCTAAGATTTTCCATTCCCAGTTAGTCCAGACAAAATGCTTGCTAAAGTGCCACAAAGAGGAAAACTACAGCATTTTTTCAGAGTAAGCATAATGTTTTACTCCTCTGTGTGTTTCTTGAGCTTAGAGAAAAGAAATTAGTAAAATCAGACCTTCAATCTTTGTGTTACTTTTTTTCTGAATTGTTCTTCTTAACCAAAAAATTACTTTTTGGGGAGGTTGTTGAGGGTATTGTGGTGGGATGTATTTTCTCTGGGTTTGCATTAGACATTTGTCAATTGTCTTCACGACAGCTGAGTGAGAACTATCCCTATAACTCAATTTACTGCAACAACAACAAAAAGTATTTTGCCTTTTCACAAACTTCTCAGGAATAGACAGAATTGTTAATCTAAACAAAACCTCATTCCCAGAGAGATAATCAACAGTGAAAATACTTGGGGTAGGGGGTGGGAATTCTTCATTTTAAAGCATTGAATAAGGATTTGTCAATATGCAGCCAGTGAACCTGGTCACAGCTGAGTTCAAAACAAGCATATGTTGATTAATACAATGGATAATTCCTGCACTAACTTTGTTATGCTTCAGATACTAATCTTGCTCTTCACAACAGACCTCTGTACCATTATAAACCAAATTAAATGTAAAATTGAGGCCTCAGAATAAGAAAATGTTGTGGGGGGGAGGTCAGTCAAACAGGTTGAGTGCTATCTTGGGATAATGTACAGTCATATAAAATTTAGCATTCCCTCCCACAGACACAATGCCCATTTATATGTAACCTTCCTTGATTCCTGGTCATTTAATTTACCTGACCTGATCCATAGTCATCAGTGGGTGAAATCCTGGCTCTCTGGTAGTCTCAAATTTCTATAGCACCAGAAAATTGAGAACAATGCAATTACTACAGTCATATATAGGACTACTTTTGCTAAAGTAGAATGGCAAGATAAATTCTCCAGTATCTTTTACATCTAATGGGGTTTCACTGTGTTCCAGTACAATGTTAAGAAATGACAGATCTTCCAAGGAAGCAGATGTTGGGCTCTAAGGCCACAGGTGAGTTCTGACTGCTACATATTGCACCACTGTCTTAACCTGTCTTTGATTAAACAGAACACGGCAGAACAACAACAAAAAAATAAAACAACAACAACAAAAAGCCAACCAAACAAAAAACCACCAAAACCCCCACAAACAAAAAAAACCTCTTTTAATAGATCAAAGTGATTTTATCAATACACAACGTGGCAGCTGTTTCAAAAGTAAATAACAGAAGTAATGTTCTTACATGAACATTTGGACACTGTCCTAATTTTCACAAGTATTTAGTATTCAGGACTTTTATTGAGGTCAGAAGAAAGTGTGCTCAAGTGCTTATGCTGTGCATCACTTAGAGGCCCAACATTCAAAAATAAAATTACATTGTTTTACTTCAAAATCCAAACTTCTCTAACTACTGTTTCTTCCAGTATGTGCACAAGATCAAAAATTACGGCCCCACACCACTGTTAAGCAGCATGAAATACCATTGACTGTGTGAGACTTTTTTTTCTTCACCATCCCAGAAATTCTCAGCTCTTTACTCACATCTGCTTGAATGGTTTATCTTTATTGAGATTTTATCTACATAAGACATTCAGTTCTACAGAGAGTAAAACAAAAAAGGAATTTGGACTCCTACAGTGAATCTAAACCTCATTAAACAAATCAGCACATTTACCATTTCCTGTTGAAAAATAAAATTGCCAAACAATGTCTCCTTTAGAACGAAAGTAAATAAATCCAGCTAGAAGACTACACTTCCTTTTTTTTTTTTTTTTTTTGAGAAAGGAAAAACTAAAAATATAAGTAAGAACCAGGCTCAGGGAGAGGGAAGGAAAGGAATTTTTGTGTTTTCTCATGGAGCCTTCCAAAATCAGGTGGCTGTTCAAATCCTGTGAGCTACTGTTGTATTCCTGCAACAATTTGATGCCTGGGGCAAGCAGTGCTCCAGCTCCTTTGCTTTCCTCAGTTTTCCTTTCTCCTGGCACCATTGCTGCCTCCTCAATCTATCCTGGTACAGAGCAAAGGCAAACAAATACGTACACCAAAAGAGAGCAAGGCTAGTTCAGGCTGGAGAAGTTCTGGACTTGCAGTAAGGCACACTGTTATCTTAAGCGCCCTCTTAAGGCTTCATGGGGTGCAGAGCCCTTATACTTTGATTCTGGCCTGTTTCCTAATCCCCAGCCTGTCCTCTTCCTTTGCTAATCCTAATCCTGCCCTATCTCCACATTATCAATAGCTACCGATACAGCATTCCTGATGTCTGAGTAGGAGCTGCAATAAAGGCAGTACAGAAATTCAGCCCTCTTGGTACAAAGTCCTTTGTGCATAACTACATGATCTACCTCTCTGAGCACAGGTTCCCTAGGGAGCACAGGTTCCCTAGGGAGCACAGAGCAGTGCTGAACTATAGGTGCACTCCTCTCCTTGCCCTTAGCTTTTTAACTTCAGCTGCCCCTTGTGCTCTTCCCTTAGCTCTTCTGCCTCTTCACTGGTTCATCACCTTCTTTCCTTTTGATCTTCTAACAGTAAAAGGGAATTTGGCTGTCATAATAGAGGGGCCTAATATTTAGACAGCTGTGTCTGAACTCATATAGACAATAATCTTGTCCTAAGACAGGTGTCTTAACTAGGTCAGATGAATCTCACCTTCAGAGTGCTTATTTCTCCCTGTTGATGGAAACTGAGGGTCATGAGCTGAGACTCAGGTGTTTACCAGTTAAGTATCAAAAATACTCCCCAATAGTCCAATTTTAAATACTCAACTAAACCTTTTCACAGATGATTCATTTGACCATGATATTCCCCATTTCATTTATAACCACTCTACGCTCAGTAATTTCCCTGGTACATTTTTTTGCTCCCTTTTGTATCCCATTCTTGCTGGATTCAGTTCATGACAAGCTATCCTCTCTCTTCTTCATCTCTTCCATGGAGCCACTTCCACTCTTACTTCGATTTCTCTCCATCAGATGCTGAAAAGGAAAAGGGCTCAGAGAATCATGCCATACAGTGTCAGGAAGGATTGCTTCAGGATATTCCTTGCTACCTTCTCCTGCAACACAGGCCACAAGACTCCTTAAGTCCTCGCTGAATTGGAGAACGTATCTTCTAGAAAAACGGACAGTCTTTACCCTAAAATTGCTAGTATCAGTGCTGCCTTAGTGAAATCATTCCAGTAGTTAACTGCTCTGACAATATTTTTTTTAGCCTGAATTTGTCCTGTTTTAACCACTAACCATGACTGACTTAGGTGTATCTCAACACCTGTAATCTTCCCATCAATGATCAGCTTTTCCTTGTTCATCATAACTGAGGTGAACACTGTGCTGGACATTACAAAAATGTATTTTTAATGTTACCGAAGAGTTACCACTGGCCTAGAGGCAATCCTTGCAAGTCATCATCCCAAGTCCCCCTGTGTAACTGCAATGTCACACTGCTGGATGACATTCTTCACAATTTCTCAGTCTGGCAGTAAAAAACTTCCAGTCTATTTATTTTTCTCCCACTGACCCCATTCCATGTCCAATCTTGTACAGTACAAGTAATTTCACACATTTCTCTGTCACTGGTATTAGACTGAGCTTCCCACAACCTCCCCCAGCACCTGTGGGGTGCCCAGGCCCGGCCCCATCACCGGCATCCACTGACCTGTACCGAGCCCCTGCCATGGTGGGGGCTGAAACCTGGACATTCTCCTCCTGTCCCAAAGGAGGCTGCAGCCAGGTGGGGGTCGGTCTCTTCTCCCAGGCAGCCAGAGACAGGACAAGAGGACACAGCCCTAAGCTGTGCCAGGGGAGGCATATTTTGGATGTTAGGAGGAATTTCTTCAGTGAGAGGGGGATTAGATATGGAAATGGACTGCCCAGGGAGGTGGGGGAGTCACCATCCCTGGCGCTGTTTAAGAAACTGGATGTGGCACTGAGTGCCATGGTCTACTCGAAACGGTTTGTCAATGATTGGATTCAATGATCTCAGAGGTCTCTTCCAATCTAACTGATTTTGTGATTTTTATTTCTGGCTGCCCACACCTCCAGTTGAGCTAAAACCGTTCCAGGATTCCCCCTTTTCCATTCCCACCGCGCCCTTCCCCTCCGGGTCCCCTCTTTCCCATTCCCAACATGCCCTTCTACCCTGGGGTCCCCCCTTTTCCATTCCCAACCTGCTCTTCCATTCCGGGTCCCCCCTTTTCCATTCCCAACCTGCCCTTCCATTCCGGGTCCCCCCTTTCCCCTTCCCACCGCCCCCATCCCGGGGATCCCCGCCCGCCGCGGGCGCGCGCAGGCGCCGCCTCCATCTGGAGCGCGCGCGGGTCCCGCCCTTCCTGCCGGGAAGGAGGAGCGGGAGGGGGCGGGCGCAGCCGACGGGAACATGGCGGACCTGGAGGAGCAGCTGTCCGACGAGGAGAAGGTGGGGATGGGTGGATACGCTGCGCCGAGCCGCGCCGCTCCCTTGTCCCGGTTCCTTCGGGCCGGCGGGGCTGCTGTTGGCAGCGCGGCGCCGCAGCCGGGCCCGGCCGCCGGAGGGCCGGGGGAGGCCGGGGCAGGGCAGGGCAGGGCCGGCCGGGCCCGGCCGCATCTCCCGCCGCGCCTTGTACGGTGCGGGCCCGGCGGGGGCGGCGCCCGGGGCCCGGCGGGGTCGGCGGCTGCTCTGGCGGTCCCTGCGGCCGCCCCCGCCCGGCGTGCGGGGCGCGGGCACGGCAGGGAGAGGCTGAAGAGACGCGGAAGGGCTTTCCCTTCCCCCGCCTCCACTTCCCGTTCCCGAGGCGCCGTGCCCGTGCCAGCCCGCTGCTCCGAAGCACCCGGCCTGCCGGCCCCAGGCACCCCCGCAGGCTCCGGGAGGAGATGGGATGCATGTGATTTACGAGAGGAAGGAGCTGTAGGGATGAGGAAGGCTGTTTTGCTTCCTGCTCGGAGGCAGTGACTGGGGAAGTGTGAGGTCAAGGAGCAGAGGGACTGTGTTAGCGAGATGTACACGTACTCTTTTTGTAGCAGTTGGAAACTCAAATTTAAGGCAGATTTTTCCAGAAAAGTCTCAAAAGGAGCAGGATGTTTTCTGAGACCTCAGTTATCCCTTCTCCTTGTCATCCTCTGTGGGATCCAGCTTCACGGCAGCTGCCTGTTTCCAGGCTAGGGTGTGGTGTTCCGTGTACATGGTGCTGGTGCACTGCTCATGCCTTTATGTAATGCATGCTCTTGCTCACTTCACAATTTAAAAATTTATATTTTCGTGTCTGTGGAAGTTGTGAGATTACTCAAATATGGAAGGCATCGATACATGATGTTTCAAACTTATTTGAAGTTAGAAGGATGTCTGAAATATCTTAAGTGGTTACAGAAAGGCAGATTTTCATTTTGACCATGTTCGATAACTAGAGATGCATTGATATGCCTAGGGGTGCATAGCACTAGGATCTTGCTATCATCTTCCCAAGAGGTTTGAAGACTGTGCCCTCCACTACTTAGTTCACATTTCAATGCCACCTCTGTCTTGGCACAAGTAGTAATGTGATTCAGAAGTGTAAGTGGTAATTGTGTTTTTTTCTAGCCCTGTATTGAAAATTCAAGTAACACTAATGAAGTATGTTGTTCCAGAGTGTATGCTGAAAATACTTTATTGGATGGTTAAGATTGGAAGGATCCTTGGGCATCATTTTGTAGAGTCATCTAGAGCAGGCTGCCCAGGACTATGTGCAGATGGCTTTTGGAAATCTCTAGGGATCCAGACTCCACAACCTCCTTGGACAACCTGTGGCAGTGCTTGGTCACCCTTGCAGTAAAAAAGTGTTTCCTTGTGCCCAGATGGCACCTCCTGTGTTTCATTTTGTGCCCATTGCTTCTTGTCCTGTCAAATAATAAAAGACAAAATGACAGTTTTATCTTGTCTCTATATGAGCTTGGGAGCACTGCCTGTGCTTTTGTGGCTGATGGAATTAAGTTCTGAACTTTTTTCTACCCACTAATTTCAGGGATTTTTTTCTCCAAAAAGTAGTGCAGAATCTCATAGAGACTCTTCCTGCCTTGGTACAAGTGAATAGAATCAGCACGCATCCATTGTAAATTTAAATTGATTTCTCTATCAATCCCTTATAAAATTGATTGTCCTGTATGAGCAGAATTTTCCAAGCCTCAGAGTATATTTTATTGGCTAAGAAAACAAAGATGGGTAACACTGCAAAATCATAGAAAAGCAGGCAGTGTGCATGTAGATTTTGTGATACCTGAAGATTTTGTTTCTAATGCATTAAGCTGTGCTGTCATACAATAAACACGTTATTTTGAGTATTCAGTTTTACTGAGCTTAAAAAGAAATCAGCTGGACAGCATTTGACAAACACACCCTTCTCACTCATCCAGTTTGGACTATAAATAAATGCAGGAGTAGATTCAAAGAGGCAAACATTGATTTTCATGAAAAACAAGTCACATTGCTCCTTTATATACTTTCCTCCCATGATACGGAACTGACAGTATTGAAGGCTGATGCAGATGATGGTGGTGATGTAGTTTTGTAGATAATTTCAGTAGAGACATAACTAGAACCCTGAAACTCCTAAAATTAAAGGAGGAAAGAAGGTGAACCAAATAACAACTTATTTGTCTCAGACTTCTAATAACGATGTATGAGCACAAGTAAGTAGGAGATCGAGTGATGTAATGATAGGACAAGTTCAGAAAGGTCTTTGATTCATATCTTACTTCATGTTTAGTCAAAAGATTTAAGTGTTGCAACAGCAGTAAGCAGTTCCATATACCATACTATTACTAGATTTAAGATTACTGTGTTTAGCTGTGGCATAATTCAAGTTTAATATTTGCAGTATTTAGCATGATTGAGAATATGGAAAGGGGCATAATTGGAATAATGGCAAACCAGATTGTTACAGTTCTTTAAAACCAAGGAAGGAGAAGAGCCAGAAAGAGCATTCAATATTCGAGATTGCATAAATGGTTTTGAACTCAGTCTTGTTCCTAGATTCACATTTTTGCAGGGATTCTTGAAGCCATGTTTTTCTTTCAGTGGTGATAGTGTGACAGTAAATTTGAACAAGCTTTTAAAAAAAATCTGAGGACTCTGTAGCAAATAAGGTGTGTAAGATTTGTGTAGATCCAGAGATCTGAAGTTGAACCATTGCCAGTGAAAGTTACTGGTTTTAGCATCCAGGAGCAGCGATTTTTCAGTGGTAAAGACAGCCTTTGTGATCCACAGTATTTTGTAGTTGTGTTATTCACATAGGTCACTGAAAGTTCAGGAGCTTTTAGGTATGTTGAATAACACAAGTTTGTTTGTTTATTTATTCAGTTTGTTCATTCAAAAATGGGGTGTGAGAGGTGGAAATCTTGAAGGTCTGAACTCTAAAGCAACAAAGTCATCACTTCTGCACCCTTCCTACAGATAATGCATCATCATTTAACAAGTTTTCAGTGCAAAAGCTGTTTATGTATCCAGGGTATTTGAAGTAGTTTTGTTAAACTCCAGTAACCATTTTTTTGTAGTTCAGTTTTATTCCAGTTTATCTAGAAATTGTTTTCTTACCTATAGCTACAACAAATTCATACAAAAAAATATTTTAAATAAGCATATAAGTGGGAATATTAAAGGTACAATTTATCTACATGAATGTAGGCTATGATGGATAAAAGGTACTGATTTTATTGTAAAAGTGGCATTTGCTTGTTTAAATACTCATTTACAAACAATGGCACAAATGAAAAACAGCACTAAAACTATTTAAATCATAAAACTAGTGTTCTCCAGTCCATTTTTGGTGACTTGAAGGGACGTGTTTATTGTAGGTTTGGTTGAGGGTTTTTTTTGTTGTTTTTAATGTGAATCTACAAAGCACAGGAGTTAAATAGCTGTTCATGACTTGAGAGAAAGCCTAAGAAAATCAGGATGCCTTCAGGGAGGAAAGGATAACACGTGAAATTTTTAAATACTGTTACCTATTGCGTTCCTTAAAATGGTGAACAAAATAAATATGGTAATTGTCAAACATATTTTTTAAAAAAAGGAACTGCACCTCTTTCAGTAAGCTTATATCTCAGTAGTTTCACTTTTTCAGAAGATGGAGTTTGTGTGATTAGAGCAAAATCTCTCTTACGATGAGGAAGTAGGCCCATTTGTGAAAGTGAGCCTGGATGGCTTCCTGGTATTTCCTGCTACACTGGGTAACTTTGTAACACTTCGTAACTTCTTAGATTTGTAGATGTTGACGCCTAATTTACCTAATAAAGTTAAACTAAACTTTGCGGTATAGTTTTGTCAGGTTAAGGAAAACCCATTTCTTACGTCAGTGCTTTGGAATGAGAAGTCTATTGCCAATAAAATGCATCTCTCACCTGTAACATTGTCTTTTAAACATAATACATTGACAGCAGATTGCACTTACATGTACAAGCCCACCAGTGTGGGAGGCTCAGGTACTTTTCTCAATGCAAATATAAACCTTTTTCTTGAAGCTGCTTTGGAAGCATTACCAGAATTTTTGACAGAAAAAATGTTACTTTTCTAATTTATATGTGTTAAAGCAATTCTTGTGCTCTACATTGTTCATTTTGAAAGGATTTAGAATTCTAACTTTCAGAGTTATGTCAAGTGAGACTTGGAGACTGTAGATGAGTAGGAGCTGCATTTGAATAACCTTATCTGGGTGTAATTGCACTGCAATCCATAAAGTAAACTTAAAGTCTTGCAAGTGTCCTTTGGTAACATTTTGATGAAGTTCTTTAATAAGAATGAGGAAGTTAGGAGTGCTTTTCAGACTGACATGTAATTCTGAATATTGGAGGCCTTCCAAGATTTAAGATTTTCATATCCTTCTCAGGATATACATGAAAATGTGTGTTAAGATAGTGTGTTGTCTTGAGTTTGGTTTATTACTATTATTATTATTACTAAAAATGCATTAATATTGAGATTGAAGGACAGAATAGATACTTGGATCACATTTTGGGGAAGTGTTAAACGCTGTGTGAAGAAGCGATCATATACCGTGTGTGTAACTGCAGATAATAACTTGCTTTATTTCTACAGCCATACTGGCTGGAAGAAATTTCTGAAGGTAACTCTAATGCTGCTTAGTCAAAATGGGCTAGTTTAGATTAAGTTGCTTAGGGACTTGCACTTTGAGTTTTGGGTATCTCCAAGGACAGAGACTGTACTGGTTCTCCGGGTGAGGTGTTGCAATGTTTGTCTAAGCCCATGGTCGGAAACTTTTCCTAATACATAATTGTTTCAACTTGTGTTCAGTGCCACTTGTCTTTCACTGTGTACCTCCATAGTAAGTTACTGTGCAAAGCAAATTGTTTGCCTTTTTGACAAGTTAAAAGTAATTACTTGGAACTTGAAGTTTCAGTGATTTATTCTTTCCTTAGTACTAGTTTGAAGAAATCAGGTACCCTTTTGGGATTATGAGTTCTGCTGTGTTAGGGAGTATTTATAATGCAGTGGCACCTCAGGACTATCAAAAGCCCCCTTCTTGCTGCCTTTGTACTCACAAAACTTCTTGCAGAAGCTTGCTACCTAGGAAACCTCATAGTTTTAAGTAGATACAGGAAACAAATTGAAGCAAAAATAGAGTAATAGAACAAGTTATTGGCAAATACAGTGATGAAACTGGAGACATTAATTTATGATATAATAGATATGGTTCTATTGCCTACTGATACAGTCTTCAACCTACAGTTCTGCTGTGAAATTCTATTTTTGGTTGGTTTCAATTTTGGCAGTTAAAAAAAAGAATAGGACGAGGGTTTTAGCTGCATTATTTAGCAAACCCATGTATTTTTTACAGGCAACCCTGTATACTCTTCACTTGCAGGTTCTGAAAGTGGGATGTAAAGGAGCTTGAAGTGCTCTTTCAGAAATGAAAGGTTTTTGAGCATATGGCAATTACTTTTTTAAGCCATAAGTAAAAAGCTTCTGAAATGTAAAATACTTCAAATACTTTCTTAATTTGACAGAAGGCATTAAAACTTTGAATTGGTAACTTTGAGAGAGAATTGTAAGACAACTGGAATCGGGAGGGGGAGACATAACAGTTAAGGTGGTACCTTATTCCATCATTTTTCATTGAGCAAGCTCTGGTATGTTCCTTTTCTCTTCCCACTGCTACTGAATGGGGACTTGATGTCCTTTGAGTATCTCATTATAACAAATGATCTTGGGGTAGGAGGAAGAATCACTTTAAAAACTTAGGTTTTGTAGTAGAAGACTACTTTGCAAATATGAACCAAGTGCTTTTTAGCTTACAGTGGATACCACTTTGTAAAGACTGCTGAGAAAGAGAGGCCTCATTGCTGCAACTGAGCATCGAGTGTGTTGATGTCCCTGTAGCAGGGCATCATGTGTTTTATATGGGAGATGATACTGTTGGTTTCTTTCTTGGTGAAGTCTTAGTTAGCCATTTCTTATACCATTTACTTCTCAAATAAAAGTTAATGTTTTTGTTTTTCATTAAATGTAAAATTTTACTACTTTTTCAGTTTTCAGTGAATGACTTTTTGCAAGGAAATAATTTCTTTGTGCTGCTTATCTATCTGATCCATAAGCTAAGTATGCAGTTGCTTGGCTGCTAGTGTATATATTTTATATGTAACTATAAATAGTTGTATCTAAATATATACATTATACAATATATACTTAAATAGCTGCATATAAATATCTATAATAAAAGATTTCCAATTTTACGTAGTCAGGAGTCATGAAAGTAACTGCAAAATTACATGAGGGAGATTTATCTTCCCTAATTTTTTTTAAGGTTAGTCTTGTGTATTACCTGGGTAGCATCCATTACTTTCATATTCCTTTTTGCTATCTGTGCCTGATACAACAACTTTCAGGAGTCTTGTTTTGAGTTTGGGTTTCTTTAATCCTTGTTAATATGTGTAAAATGATTTTAAGATGGAGACTTCTATGATATTTAGGAACTCGGCTGCTGAAAGGCCCTACAGTGAAGCATCCACCACCTTTCAAAGTAGTTACTTTTGTGAAAAAAAATCTCATTATTCAAGTCAGGTTGTCAGGTAGAAAGAATGTAGCTAAATTACCACAGGTTGTGTAAGATTTTGCACCACTGTTAAGTGCTGGTACTGTTACATACTCCTGAACACTTGTGTATTAAAAATAATTGAGGAAAACACTTGTTCACCAGATGCAACGCAGCTTTAGGCGTTAACCATTAAGGAAATGTCTGTTCAGTCAAAGCCATATGTATGGAATGTGCCCCTCCTTTGCTGTGCCACAGAACCACATTTTTACAGGGTTTTCTTCCTTAGCTCTTCTAGAAGCAGAAGTGAATTGGATACTGCAGTGCATTTTCTGTTGGGCTTGGTAGGAAAGCAGCTGCAACACTACTTTTATATTCATTCCCTCTCTGCTAGAGTCACTGCCTCTGTTCCATGTTGGTGTGAGGAGATGCATGTTAGGGGATGCTGCTTCAGTGTTAGAAGTTAGACCCCTGGGTATAGTGAGGTCTCATGAGATGCTGCGAAGGCAGTTTGCTGCTGACATGGGGTAATCCCTTTCTCACATGTTTGTTCTCAGTGCTTGTCCAGCTCTTCGAAGGCTTTTTTGCCTCACTAAACTGTCAGCAGCAAGAAGGAATATAATTATTTAAAGCTCTTTTTTAGCTAAATTGATTGCTGTCTTCCCGCCACCTTCTAAAGCTATTCTTTAGCTAGATCAATTTGCTTGTCTGAATTCTCACAGAAATAGATGAGCCCTGATGATACAAAGGAGTTTGTAAAAACACTGGTGTAACATCCTGGGAAGTATCTAACCTAAGGATTTAATGAGCAATTGGAGCCAGTACTACTAAATGTCTAGCTATCCAAAGGAGAAGCCAGTTACATTTTCTTTAAACACTGAAGGGTTTAAAAACTCAAAAACTATGTTGATGTTTGGACAGAGCATCAAGCATTGTATCTTGCAAATATTTGAACCTTAGACTGTGCTCCTTGATGTGTTATGCATGTCAATGCAAAATTTATTTCACATGGTAGATGTTGGAGTAGTTTTGCTTTCTAAGGAACAGCAAAGCTGCATATTGAAAAATAATAGCACAGCTCAAGCTGAACTCAAACCCCAAGTCTGAATCAAACTCAGAGCTAAATAAAACTAGGTAAGTCTTAATGTCCAGTATCACTTCAGTGAGTACAAGCAGTATCCCTTGTTATTTTAAGTGTGAATTACAGAGCTTGAGAGAATTGAAACTTGCCTCATTTAAATCAGTCTGTGATAATACTTATGTAACTATGAACTAATTGTGAGAAAACCCTGTAGCTACCTGGAAACAGAGTTAAGTGGGTCAAGACAAAGCCATTTGTTTAGTTGCCTGCAGGCAGGTTTTCAACAAGAACTACATCAGGGGCATGACTCTGAGAGCAGAGCTCTCTACTGTTCCTGGAGCTCTCTTCTGGAAGTGATATCTCATCATCTTTTTTTCTCAGACACAGGTTTCTGTGAGTGGGAGATTTATTGTGTGTTACAAGATAGCAAGGGTACCCTCAGGAATCCAGAATGTAAACTCATGATATGCAATGCTTTGAGCCTCCTGTAACACTGATAAAAGTAACTTCGGGAAGCTCTTTTTATTCCCCTGTGATTAGCAACGAAGTTGTCTTTGAGCGGAAATTATTGTGGGAATCTTTTGAACGCCCTCCCTCTTCCTCCTCCCCCAATTATAATGCAATATCTTAGGTAAAAATGGCTTTTAGTATATTTCACTATTTCATTTTTATTGCTGGGAGCAATGAACTTTAACATGTTATGGGTGTAGAGGAAGGGTGGGTCTCCTTGCTGCAAAGAGTTCACAGCTGAGTTTCTGAATTTGAAATAAGTGATGTGTAGGAAAGAGCAAGGGTGAGTATGTGGCTTCACAGCATCTTGCTTATCAGCATGGTTTTCTGTGCAGTGTGGTTGTTGATTGAAGGAGTGAGCTGTCAGGGTGCCTAGCTACTGTGTTTCAGTTCAGTTAAAAAGGGGAAAAGGAAAATTAAAGAGGGAGAGCTGTAGTGGCTGTGTTATTGTTAGCTGCACCTTAGCAGAGTGCGAGGAGCGAGCTGCCTTGGCCGAGCTGCCAGTGGCACTGCGGAGCTCTGCAGTGGGAGCGCGTATTCCTGACCATATATAGGCACACACAGCACACAAGGTCGGCCTTCTCCAACCGGTGTCACTTCTCATGTGCCAGCAACAGGAAGAGTGATCTGGGGGCATTTGAAGCCACTACGTATAACTTCTTAAAAACAAAATAAACTTCAGAGTGTCTTAGGCTGGAAAAGATGGAGAAGTAGGATTTTTCTGTGTACCTGATGGGTATCATGCATCGAGAAAATTAAATTGTGAAATAAAGGCAAAAGTATGGAAAAAAGATAGATTTAGCATAACTGTCAGCATTCTGTACATTACTACATTGCTCTTCATTTGTATTCTGAAAACTGCAAATATTGTTGTGACCAAGTGTAGGCATTTGTTGATAGACCAATTGTTTTAATCTCCAGCAGAATGAAGAATTAGGCATAATGCCTAATAACCTTGTTCATCACGTACAACAAACCTGTCCTTTTCTCTTTTGTTAGGCTTCTCTGTCTGGATTTTTACCTTACTTACTGGATTTTTAACCTTTATAAAATCAAAAAGCGTGTAGGTTTGTTAAACTTTTAACTGATGTGATGGATAGCGTTTGTCTTCGCTTGAAGTGTGAAAGTAAATCTTGCTAGCTCTTACCTACTGAGACCAGATTTCCATTTAAGCAAGACTGAGAGTGGTGTAAATGTGAAAACAGGCTAAAGAGAGTGGCTGCAGTGGGGAATGCTTCCCTTCTCAGTGTTTCAGAAGTCTTTTTTTATGCTTTTTTTTAAAGTTGCTCTCAGCTTCTGTATGATTTGTCCAAATTAATGCTCAAACCTGCACAAAGACATGATTCATAAAAACATATTTAGAAGGGGTTTTTTTGCGGTCAAGAAATTTAATATAGTAAATGTGTGGTTCCTTACATAGGCTTGTGGTAAAAGTTGGTTTTTTGTAAACCACTGCTCATCAGATGTTCTGGATTAATGAAGTCTAAAGTTTATAGTTTCTTGCCACTCTGAAGACTTGAAGCTGAAAACTGTAAATCAAATCTACGTCAGTAAAACACTGTCTTAAACTTTAGGTAGTGTTTTGGGAGCAACTACAGAAATAAATTTCAGGTATTTTAGGTCTTTGAGTTTTTAAAGGAAGATGCAACTGTAACAGTTGTTACTTGCTGATACATGTGTAAGTTTCTTGTACTGTGTGTAAAGGTGCTGTTCTCTTGAATGGAAAAAGGTTTTGTCATTAACATTCTTAAGATATTCTGATGTTTCTGTTTTGGCTTGCTCAAATAAATTTTTAAAAGTCTCTATGCATTGAATAATCAGCATTGGTTGCCACTGTAATGCACCTGATTGATTTGTTTTCTTAAAACTGTTTTCACCAGATATAACTTCCTATCTCAGTTTGACTAAAGTGCAGTTTAGCTTTTTGCCTGTCTTTTTGTATTACAAGTTATGTGCATTTTTAATTTATCTTTTTTTAGTTGCCCATAAACATCATATTTTATATGGTCTATCCCTTTGTTTTAATTGTGCTTCCCCAAGCCAGAGGCTTTCTGCTGCCAAAAGGGGGAGATCATCTCATAGAGGCTCATGGAAGTGCATTCATTTATCCTTCAGTATCAGTCTGGGTGTGAAAAACAGAAGCCTCCTTTAGAGCATTTATTTCTGGAAAAATTCGGTGGCAATAAATCTGTAAGTGCTTTTCAGTTCTAATGTGTTAAGTAAGACTACTGGATTTAATTGTTTTATATGGGCTTCCTGTATGTATGAATTGGGGACATAATGACTTAATCAGATACTCATCACAGAGAAGTTAATTCAGTTTAACTGCTGAAGGAAAGTGGATTACTTTTAAATTGGCTTTACAAAGGCAGGTTAGCAAAATACAGAGAGTGTCTTAGCTGACATGCTCTCAACTTCTGAAAACTTGTTAGGTTTTTTGCTTTTGTAAGCACGAATATACTTTATACTTGATGAGATATTCATTGTAAATTTGCAGGGTTGTGTTTATCTGTTCTATAAAAAGTGTCATCTATTATGAATTTTCACACTAAAAAACTATCAGTGAGAAATTGAATTTACTAGTGAAATGTTTGTAAAAAGTAGTGTCTAGGTTGATCTGTCCTGAGGACATCTATTACTACTGAATGCTTTTGAATGAATATTACTTATAGTGTAGCTAATCTGACTGATAAGAATAGTTTTTACTGGTAGTGAAAAAAAACAGGCAGAACCATATTTACATTACCAAAACAGCTGAAAATGAAGTAGTAGTCCAGTTTAGTATAGACCTAATGTCTCACCTTACAGATTTTACCAGTTTAAAGCACGTGGTCATTCCGAGTGCAGTTTGGGTACTCATGTTTTGCTTAATTTTGCTTTTATAGCTGGTGCCAACCCAAAACTGATGGACCTGTTATATCACAACTCCAAATGTCTCTAAGTCTTGTTTCTCTGCTTGCCCAGAGCTAACCTGGCCTTGGCAGGGGTAAGCAGTCCAGTTCACCTGAAGTCAAGGAACCAAGAAATGGTGTTACTTCATCTTGAGCTGGAGTCAGCCTGGTGATAATCATGCTGAAGTCACACAGCTAAATACTTGCTCTTCAGGCCTGATCTCTGACCCTATTAATTGGTTTCATGGTTTAATCCCAGGCAGCCACCAAGCCCCATGCAGACACTCAGTCACTGCCCCACTAGTGGGATCAGGGAGAGAATTGGAAGGGTAAAAGTGGGAAAACTCATGGGTTGAGATAAAGACAGTTTAATAAGGAAAGCAAAAGGTGTGTGTGCGAGCAAAGCTGAACAGGGAATTAATGTACTGCTTCCCATGTTCAGCCATCTCCGGGAGAGCAGAGCCCCATCACATGTAATGATGACTAGGGCGGTCAAGCGCCATCACTCCAAAATCACCCCTCCTTCTTCCCCCCGCTTTATATACTGAGCATGGCTTGATAAGGTCTGGAATGTCCCTTGGTGTGTTGGGGTCACCTGTCCCGGCTGTGTCTCCTCCCAACCTCCCACACACCCCCAACTTCCTTGTCAGTGTGGCAGCATGAAAAGCAGAAAAGGGCTTGTCTCTGCGTAAGCCCTGCTCAGCAACAACAAAAACAGCTATTATCAACACTGTGTTTAGCAGTGTTGATATCCAAAACATAGTCTCCTACCAGCCACTGTTAAGAAATTTATCCTGCCCCAGCGAAAACCGGCACAATTGGTCATTTGATAAAATGTGCTGGTGATAGAACCTTGGAGCCTGTCTTGCCCTTCTTCTTCGTGTGTGCTGTAATAATACTGTAGGTTAGCTTTATTTCACATTCTGTATATTACTTTGGCTTGAGCACTGAGCTGAGTACAGTGTCTTGACTTCAGCAGGAGGGGTAGAGGAGTGTGCACATTGGTGTAATGTGGTGATGCAGATGAGCTTACATTCTTTTAATTCAAAGGAGACAATCCAAATTGCTTTAATAAATAGCCATAGAAGAAGGTGCTCTTGTCTCTCTGTGCCTCTTTTGAGAAGAGTGAACTCTATGGCATTTATGTCAGTATAATGCAAATTCATGTTTACATGGAAAGATGAGATCTGATGGTAGGCCTTTGCAGACAAAGGCTGTCTGCAATCCAAAATGCAACATTTAGGTTAGAAAGTTGGGAACTGACGACTTTTCCATTTCCATTATCCAGGTCTGAATGTCTGTGTGCTGTTAGAGATCTGAAAGCTCCCTGGGCTGGTCACATGGGATCTCATGAGTGTTGAACACTGTTAATGAGGCATCTAAGAGCTCTCCCAGGACCCTTTAACTTGAACCACCTCTCCTGGAAACCCTTGTCTGAAATTTGGGCCCTGTCGAGAACCAGGGGCTCAAACACTGGCTGTATTGCTACCCTCAGTTGTAAAAGCTGTTTTCTTGTCAGTTCAAGAGCTCTAGCATACTCAGACAGTTATTTTGTAGTTTACAATACAAAGAAATGTGTAAATGTAAAGCATTCTTTGGTTATTTTTAGATATTTGTTAATGGAGTGTGTGCTTCTCAAACACCTTAATTTCAAGCAGTGCTCCCAGGTACTGAATCTCCCAGCTCTTTATTCCATAGAAACATGATGGAAGGTGTTGGAAAGGGGAACTCTGGTTCAGGTAGTATCCTGTATTTGAATAGCAACATCATATCAAGGATGCAAGAGAGCTGTAGGTGTGTGCTGAACTTGGATAATTGTAAAGGACAGGAACTTTTGCGAGATTAAGTGAGGGAACCAATATTTAGTTAGTTAGGCATATTGTTTGTAGCTATGCAGTGAACCGGCTCAGGGACCTGGTCTGAAAAAAAAAGAGCAATGACTTTCCTGATTTTGCTCACTGTGCTGTTGTACCAGAGCTCATGCAAGCAGAAGGAGAGAGAAAACCAGGGCAGGTTTGCATACTTTTAGTAGAAATACTGGCTTATGCTGTGTTTTCTCTGCAAGAAGTTGTGGCTGAAGGCCATTAATTACTAATCAAGATCTCAAGGTTTTTTTAAGCTCTATCTGCTGGTACTGTGGTACTAAGAGATCTTAGGTAGATGCAGGTGAAATTACATGCTTTAGTGTCTATGCAGTGTTCTTAATCTGTCAGTTACTGTCTAACTGTGAACCTTTTGGAAAGTATAGAACCATACAATGTGTAGTAAAATTAGAAGAGAAGCTTTGAAGATCAAATATATCTTCATCATAGTTTTTGTCACTCTTGGATTGTGTATTGATTCCCAGGCATCGATGGACTGAAAGTTGAAATAGATTGTGAATATATTATTGATCTTACTTGTTATATCCATCTTTTCTTGTTCACCAGTAATAGAAAACATGCGTGACTCAATTTCTCCATCTGCTTCCATCACATATAATCTCTATTCTGTTTGAAGAGGTGAAACTTATATTTTGTGTTTTTAATAAAGACCAAGTAGTTAAAATAACGTGAACAAATATGTGAAACAGTGGGAGTTGTACAATTTCACGTCTGGCTATTAAAACTACATAATGCATGACTGCTTTGAATAGGAGTGAATGCAAGTATATACAACCACATGATTGTTTTTGTATTTAAGGTGCGTATAGCAGCAAAATTCATAATTCATGCTCCTCCTGGGGAATTCAATGAGGTGTTCAATGGTGAGTATGTCTGCTCTGTCCTTTCATTTAAGGCATATATATCCAAAATTGTATTGCTGATTATTCTCCTGAATTTCATGTAGCTTATATTGTAGCAGCTCCGTTTCTGTAAGGGCTGGTTTTGTAGCTTGGCGTGATAAGCTTTGCAGTCACAAGACAGCTTGAAGCTTAAATACAAACCAAGGAAAGTACTACTTTCCTTTGTGATGTGAGAATGAGCTTTGTCTCTGTTTTCAATGAGTCATGAATTAACAGTTAAGGGTTTCTGTTTAGAAGACACGTACTCTTGTTTTTTATCTTTGATAGACAATTACATTTTTCAACAGAAATTAAACTAGCTGAAATTAAAATGGTCTTTTTTTTAAAAAGGAATATCATTGCAAATACTTAACCTTGAATACACAAAGGACTACTGCCTAGTGCCAGTTGTGGAAAGAGCATTAATCTTCTCCAAACATTTCTAACCTTTAAATTCTGGGCACATTCCATTTTACTGAGTGTATTGGTAAACTGAAAGGAAACTTAAAATAAGCTTCTGTCTGAACTTTACCTAAGATGTTATTTTTTTAAAAAATTGTTGTTTGTCATCAAGGTATTTGGGCATGCATATCATATAGAAAGGCATGCTTTATAGTTGTGGCTTACAAATGGTTCTGAAGCTATTTAAGTAAAGAAGTAAATTTAGTATACTAAACTTGTAGTCACTGTCAGACTGGAGAGAGCTTAAGGTTATTAAAGAATGCAATGCTAACTAAGAACAAGTACCTTGTTCTTAGTTAAACTGTGGCCAGCTGATTAATATTTAAAATTAATTAGTACTTCATTTTTGAAGTGAGCAGGTTATAAACTCAGCTTTCTGAAGATTATTAATATTTCTTAGAGTAGTGCCACTTATAAACTTTATTGTTATGCTCATTCATAGTTGCAACTACCTGCTCAATAACATAGTACAATATGTTTGAAAACACGTAACGAACATTTGCTCACAAATGCCTGACCAGTGTTCAGGGAGATTCAGGCTGCCTTCTTAAAAAGAGAGAGAAAGCTTTGGATTCTAAGTCTGTAAATTGTGGGTTTGTTTGGTTGGTTTCATGTGGGGTTTTTTGAGTATGTGGGGTGTTTTTTTGCTTTGGGCTGTTGTGTTTCAGTGTGGATGGGGGAGTTTGGTTTATTCCAGGAGGGTTTGCTTGTTCGTTTTTTAAAGAAAAAAAGTACCTTAAATATATTCCAGATTTTTTTTTTCCTTTTCACTTGAATGATACCTTGGGAATATTTAGAAGAGGTTTAATATGGTATAGCGAGACTAATGATTGGTTAGTTAATGAGCAGTGAATTAAATTGTTATTAAAACAGTGCCTAGTAAAGTCAAATACATAAATAAGAAATTTGATGCACAGTAAATATAAAGTAATTCTGAGAAGAGTATTGACTTTTTTCTGTATTCATGTTTCTTGTATCATGGTAGAAGAAATGTTGTTGTGATGTAAAATCCTCTGCCTAGTAAGTGTCATTAAAGAATGAGACTAAAAAAGGTAAGGCTTAAAAACCAGTAAGTTCAATACATACTGTATCAGTGTTACCAGAATACAGTAACAATAATACAGTGTGAGGGAGTTGGTAATATACATTTTAAAGGAAACTTGGTAGAATTCTGTGCTGTACTCATTCAGAGCTTCTCTAAAAACTAGATTGGCAGATTCCTACAGCCTATGGAATACAGCTTATATCTGTTTGCCAGATTGTCTTGGAAGAGATCCATTTCTGTACTATTATTTTCATTTTGTTCAGTCAAAATGATAAAATATGAAGCAATAAATTTCCTACCTAGTAATCTCCGTGGGTATGGAGTGGTTTGGTTTTTTTGTTTTGTGCAGTCTGTTGACATTTGTTATGTGACTGAAACAAGTTTCTGAGTGAACTGTACTTACTTACATGTTGTAAATACCTCCTTTCAGATGTTCGGTTGCTGCTTAATAATGACAATCTTCTCAGGGAAGGAGCAGCCCAGTAAGTACCAGATGTCACATACTCAGTTGCATAAAATCAAATGTTTTTTCAGTAGGACTTGCATAATCAGTAAGCAGTTCATTGAAAAGATGTGTGCTTGGCAAGTAAAACCCTATTGTGTGGAGCATCTTTGATCAAGATTAAATTCTTGGCAGAGGAGATATCTGTATTGTATCTAATGATTAGAGCAACTTCATTTTCTGTTTCAAGGTGAATGTTACTTGAACATCTGTAAGATAACTGCTTCCTTGGACCCTACTTCTGTATCAGAACATTAGGCCTACTGTACTTCCATGCCAAAATTAGTTTCATCTGTAAGAGTGGAGGTGTCTGGCTTAGTGGGTTGAATCCCTGTGGAATTTAAACTTTATCTGTTCTTCCAGTTTCTGTGGGTTACTGTAAAGCTTATGTGTTTGTCTATATCAGGGCACTTCTGAATGTAAATTTTTGTGTAGGATTGGCTGGAATCTGTAATACAAGCACCGAGTGAACCAAAGTGGTTCCAAGAATTTTGGCATGCTAGGTAAAGCATTGATATAATTTTTTAATGCATCATTGCCCAGATTATTAGCTATTATTTAGATCTCTTAACTGCTACTAAGTAAAAAGATTGTGCCTGATGCAGGCTTTTGTTGGTTTTTTTCTCTTGTAGTGCATTTGCACAGTACAACTTGGACCAGTTTACTCCTGTAAAAATTGACGGTTACGACGAACAGGTATGAATGTAATTAAATACTTGCAATCTTCCTTAAACTGTTAAAGATGTTCTGGTGTTGGAATAGTTGTTGGTAAGAAAATTAAAAGAAATGCATCTTCCCTACCAAAACAGAGAGATTGTGCCCCTTCGGTAGTACCAGTACCAGTCCCATAAGTTAATCACTTAGGGGTACCTAAAGAGCTTGAAATTTTAGTCTGTGATGTTGGCTGAATTCAGTGTTTTGTAGCTGTAAAAACAATTTACTCCATCTTTAGTAGTAGAAGACATGAATTTCTACCTTGCATTGTTTACTGCAGTAGGAGGGTAAGATTCAAGATTTTTTTTTTTCTGAGGCAGTGTGTCATATTCACCTTCTCCTCTCCTGCTATGTGCATATTTTGTTTAAAATGTAAGTCTTCGGATGTGATTAAGCTCCCATTAAATGCAGGATATAATTAGATTTGGCATGGTATTTTTTTATTTTTATTTAATAGCAAATGTTACGAACTAATTTTGTTATTAAATAAATGTTATGTTATATAAATATATATATATAAATGAAATACAAAATTTTAACTTAAATTTTACAATACAGGTTTTGATAACAGAACATGGTGATTTGGGAAATGGAAAATTTCTGGATCCCAAGAACAAGATTTCTTTTAAATTTGATCACTTAAGAAAGGAGGCTACTGATCCTAGACCCCATGAAGTTGAAAATGCCATAGAGTCCTGGAGAAATTCAGTTGAAACAGCAATGAAAGCATATGTGAAGGAACACTATCCAAATGGTGTCTGCACAGTAAGTGCTAAATTACATAACCACTGTACATAGATACAAATTTTAAAAGGGAGCTAAACTAGAAAGATAGGCAGTTTTGACTGTAAAGAATTCATTCTTGTCAGGGATTCATGAGAAATGAGGGAAAGCTTCAGAAACTGAATGTTTCAGCTATTGGATTGTTAGTGGGTGGTTACTGCATAGTGAAGATTTACTTCTGTATTTAAGCATTTTTATTTAAATTTCTTAAAGCATTTAGACCTTTGTGGACTACTGCAGGTTGATCGTGCTGATCCTGGCTATCTGGGTGGTTGCTTAGAAGGGGAGAAAAATTCCATAAGACAGAAATGTCTGCCTTGGCTTGGTTTACTGACAAAACTGTCTTAGTAAAGCAAACTGGTTTTGCTCCATCATATCTCCTGTATATCCAAGTGCTGTATTCTTACCACCAGAATTGGTGGTTCTGATAGCTTCTTAAAATAAAACCTCTTAGTCTGGACTAAAATAGCATTTGCTTGCTGTTATGAGCCCTATGACTATTTAAATCTCAGCAAACTGATCTATTGATAGCTGTTCTATGCTTTATGTTGACGTGACAGAAAAATTAACTAGGGAGGAAAAAAAGTAAATCAGTTGCCAAGTTAACAGGTTGAATTGGATTCCCAGGCAGTCAGATGAGTTCCAGTTCCTGTAAAGGAAACCAGATTGGATGTTTGCTGAGATAATTTTTAGTAGTATTTGATTCAGGGGGGATAAAGCAGAACAGAGGACTAAACCCACCCTTTTAGTCACCTTTTTGCTATTCTGTACAGATTTAAATCATCATATAGTTGGTTGAATAACTGGTGTTTGAAACTCAGCTGGTAATATATATATATATAGTCTCAGTAGTCACTGCTATAGGCTTAAAATTCCTGTAGTGGCAGAAAAATGGATTCACAATACATAAAATTTAGTTAAGATGATTGACCTTCAGGTTTTTTAGTCTTAGATTTTTCTGCATTGTAATAAATACCTTAATATTATGTATAACCATAATGGTTCTAAAATGCAATTTTACAGTTTAAGTAACAATAGTAGAACCAGATATCTAAGCAGTTTGAGCAAGATCTACTGAACTTTGACTCTGTTCTTATTTTTGCTTCTTTCTTTTTTTTTTTTTCCTAATTAAGGTGTATGGTAAAACAATTGATGGACAGCAAACCATTATTGCATGCATAGAGAGCCATCAGTTTCAAGCAAAAAATTTTTGGTAAGTTTTTGTATGGATCCACAGACAGTAAAATACAGGTAACTGAATAAGTGCCATTAGAGTGATAATCCTTAGTTCAGGGAAGAAAGTGGATGCATATCTTGTATGGGACCTTTTTTCTCCCTCCACCCTACTCCCAAGTTTTTCTGCCAAAACTGCAGAGATCTCTTCCTTTGGGGTAAGTAACATGGCAGACTGTGCCTGCATCTCCTTTGCAGAGCTTCGCAAAATTCCGTATCACACATATGGCATAGGTGATCAGTTTTCCTGTTTATCACACAGACACCAATACTCGTGGCTGTGTTCCCTAAAACAGTTGCTTTGGCTTGTTTTGCTTCCTTTGTGACTGACAAAGTAAAACCAGTTCCTTTTAGTTTAAACTTCTCAGAGAAAGAAGGTGACCAAAAATCACTTTACAGTGGGACTTAAGTGAATTTTGGGATAAGGCAGATAAAGGTGATCTTGGGTGAAATAACCTCTTTCCAGCTGCAGCTTTCATTTTTTTCTGGACTTGGTTGAATGATGTTTCCCACAGTCTGGAGTGAACTTTGGATAGCTCCGTACAGGAAACTGGCTGGCCAGAGTTGACATAAAATATCACAGTATCAGGAATGGGTTAAGGAGGTTATATCCTAAAGATAGCTTATATATGCAGTTGTCAGAGGAAAGGTATTTCATTATTATTTGGTTTGCTATTTTGCATCTGCTTGCAGTTTATGTTAGTAATCCCACAGGTAATGGATGGAAGTACAGAAATCTTTGGGTTTTGATTCTGAAGGTGGATATTACATATCCATAGTAATTTCAGTGTGTGTATGGATCAGTTGAATTATTTGCCCAGTACACTGATTTTTATTGAATTTGCATAGCAAATAAATATTTTTCCTATTGACTTTTAAACTTGACTAGTTAAGTTTGCATGTTTTGCATAAATGTTAAAAGTAACTTGAAATAATACTGGTTTTCTTGTTAGTTTGGATGTATTAATGAATTTTGATATTCCAAATAATTATTTTGTAGTCTTTAAAGAAGAGGAACAGATATGCACCAGCCTTTTATAGATGGAGAAAATCTTTCTTGAAAGTTTTTTTTATTAAAGTTATGGTTGGGCATCTCTGGGTAAATATTGACCATGTTTTTAAGTGTTTTTCATGGGTAGTCAGACTCTAAATCTCGTTCTTAGTGAGTTGTAATAAATGGATGTTGGTTTGGGAGATTTAGAGATGGAGGAATGATTTCCAAGTTAACCAGGTTCCTCAGTTATCCAGCTGTATGGCTGCATATCCAGCCGAAGCCACAGCCAATATTTATTCTCAAGGTGTTCCAGCTTTTTAGGCATTTAGAAGTCTGTCAGCCTACTATGAGAGTAAGTTTGCTGGGTAATAGCAAACCAATATTCCAAAGAAAAATACTTTGTGATTATTGGAAATACTATCAACATAGTAGGATAGATGGCTTATTAAAGAAAGAAAAGGAAACTTAATCTCTTACAAAACATTCTAAGTCAGCCAAGCTAAATAAGGAGATGGTATTGTTTTTACCTTAGAGCATTTCCTACAGAAAAATGCTTCTGAACATGAATTTTTGATTTTTTTTTTTTATTTAATGGCGACTTAAGGGCAAAAAAGATATCCCAGAGTGGAAACACTGTGGTCATGTTAACTTCAAGGGACCACAGAGTGGCTGAGAAGCAAACAAATCTTTTAGCTAGCCATTAAGTCCCAGGCATTCAAAAACTAGAATTGTACCTAAGGTATAATCCAGCACATAAGTTCCTCAAAATCAGTGGGGCAGTCTGTAAGGCTACTAGTAGTATTAATGTCACTGAGTTGGGCAACCCTTTCAGTTTTCTTAGCAATGCCAACTTCTGAATTGTCTTAGTCTATATGTTCAGTAATAATTTGGATATTGTCTGAAATAATAACCAATGGCTTTGTAGTTGAGTTACCATTGTAACTATCTGTGTAATTATATAGATTCATTAGTAGCAGTTAATTTTAATATTTTATGTCTTTCTCTCCCCTTGTTGAATGCAGTGGAATCTACACCTAGCATTAGCAGGATTGGAACTCATAGTATCAACTTTTTTTCCTTCTTTAAGTGTAAACACAAGACAAATTATGGACAGCTGCACTGCATTCTCAATACAGCTCTATAGTACTAACCTAATCCACTAATCTTGTAGCTAAGTAGGAAAATGTCTAGGTTACAGGAAAGAAATCAGGTGAAACTACACCATACTCTCCCCATACTGTTTTCTGGGTGTTTGGAACACCCTTTAAGCATTTTGGCAAGGATTCTGAATTTGTGGAAGGAAACTGGAAGGAAATTGTTGTCCTGGAAGGCAAATGCTAGAGGAGCTGAAAGGCCTAGTTAAACACAGCAGAAAGTCTTGCTACTTTAATGTTCCTTCCATTCAAGTTTTTGATAGCCTGAGGTGAAGTATGACTTTGGCTGATCTAGGATGTCATCCAGATCCTAGAAACAAAATATTGACTGTGTGTGCCTAGTAGTACAACAAAATATTGACTGTGTGTGCCCAGTACTACAACAACTACTACACTGGAGGCTTTAGGTAATTTTGGAAGTTAAGTCCTACTGTTAAAAGTTCCTTAATAATAAATCTCCTTGGTCCACAGCAAAAACTGAGATTAAATGTTTTAGGAAACTGTTCTGTTCTTGATTGATTATGAGGCTGAATCTTTAGGGGAAGATTTTCTGCATGTAGTTGCACTGCAAATTTCATTCTCTGGTTTCCTTTGACTATCAGTTGTATGTTGATATTTTTTTTCATAACCAGTGGGCTGACATTCAATTTCTGTTTTATTGGTTTTTTTAAGGAATGGCCGTTGGAGGTCAGAATGGAAGTTTACAATCACCCCTTCAACCACTCAAGTGGCTGGCATCTTGAAAATTCAGGTATGCTTATCTCAAACTGTGTCCTGAGCCGTAAAGTCTCCAGTCATAATCGAGGGACACTCAGGCCAGTGTATCAAATATATTAAGGGAAAATGGGGACACTCAGGCCAGTGTATCAAATATGTTAAGGGAAAATGGGGACCCAATAAGAAAGGCAGCAATGCTCATTCAGTTAAGTGTTAGTGACTTCAATTGCATGTTTATCTAACCCTTAAAAACATAAAATATGTGTTTAATGTAATAATTCAGAGGACTTGAGAAGGTGTATTCACCTCAGCTAGGCATATTCCTCTTTGGTTTCCTGTTTCTTGAATTCTTGAAGTGAGACAAGCCTTTCCTTAGGGTAGGCCCTTTCTAAAGCAGATTTTTTTTTTTTCATTTTAACTGATAACAGGGTTTTCTTCATGTTATCCTATTGTTCAGAAAGGTGGAAAGCTTTGTTTTCAGTAATTCCATCATCAGAAATCTTTGAATCTGTTGTCTTCTTCATTCAGAATTTGGCTTTCCTGTTGGCTTTAGGGCATTCAGAAAGGAAGAACTCCAAGCAGGCAGAAGTCTTGAGACCAAAGGAAGTCTGACTGTCATGTGGTAGGCAGGGAGACTTGACTTCCTGGATTGGTTCCCTGGAATGTGTACACATACATTGCAGCAGTTTGTTGAAGCAGTTCTGGGATTGAGGACTGGAAACTTAGTGCAATCTGACTTTCTGTGTAGTATTTGATTTATTTTTTTTTTTTACAAGACAGAGTCAAGTTTCTTTTTCTTGCTGTTTTTATGCCCCCATGAGTTTTGCTTGTTCTTACTGCTCAGTGGTGACTGCAGAAGGAAGGTGCAAAGGAATGTTTTCCTAGTCTGAGGCTAGGATGTTATTTTAGGATGTGGTGGCTGTGCTCGGATTCACCCAAGCAAGGGGATCTTGAATCTGCTTTCCCATACTAGTGCCAGTTCTGTAACATTTGGAATGATAGTCAAAATGTGAGCAGCCATTATTATGTTGTCAGATCACAACAGTCATGGTAAGTAGCCCCTTAAGTAACTTTTAGGCTTCTCAAGACTTTGTCACTTAAATGCGACTTGCAGCAAAGCAGGCATTTTCTCTACAGCGTGCATTTTTGGTTAAATGTCTTAAGAGGTTTTCCAGAACAAGGAAGCAGGTGTCCACCTTACTATTTCACATAATTAATCAAGTCATTTATATTCATTGAAGTTCTGTGGAGTGATGAAAAGTTCTACTTTTTGCTTGTGTAGAAACTACTTGTTTCACCAAGGAATTTTGAACTCAGTTTTAAATTTTTAGAAATGGTGTACAGTTTCTGCAGTGTATGTGGGAGTGCATGGGCTTTACCTCTCAAAAGAAAGAAACAATAAAAGCGCTTTAATTTTTTTTCTTAAGGAGCACAGTATTTTTCTAGAAAATGAAGTCTCTACAGCATTAGTAAAATTTTAGTGTACTGAAATTTCAGTGTTGTTGGCAAAATCTTTGACTACAGGGCTATACACTATTGCCCTGTTTCTCGTAAGACCTTTTATTAATAAGTTGGGAAATTGCAGCATCACCTGCTATCTTCAGGTGTCTTCAGTATTTTTAAGATCATTTGCACAATTTCTTCCTTTTTTTCTTAATTCTAATAATAAATTCTAATATAGAAGATTCTCAATTGTCTTAATCTCTTCTGTGTAATTTTCTTTAATTATATTTAAGGGGAAAAGCAACAGCAGACCCTTTTACTAAAACTAAGTCCCTGCGGTATTTAACATGCTCCAACTGCATGGAAAACAACTGATAAATGTACTGGTTACTAATTTATCTCTTAGTTAGTTTGTTATTCTCATCCCTCCTTAGTTAACCTTTCCAAAAGGTTCTGTTCATAAACATCCTCCTTCTTGTAGTCTTCTGCACCCAGACCTAGCATTCTAAAAGGATGTCAGCAGTGAGGTATAGTACAGAACAGTTACTTCTCATATTTTGTTTAAGATGTAACACATCCCAGAATTAGATTTGATTTTCCATCTCTGTTAAGCTTTTAGGTCTGAGTGTTTGCCAAGAATGTGACCCAGTGACACAGAAAAGATGTTTATGCTGGTGTTTGCCTCAGAGCACAGGGAAAGTTTGGGCTCTCTGCAGTAAATAATGATGGACAGGAGGGAGCACTTACATTTCTTTGGGTTCTGCTGCTTCATTGGGAATTCTTAGAATTGTGCATTGAGTAAGCACTTCTTGTCTTTCAGAAAATGGATTGAAAAAGACTGGCAGAGGGTTTACCCAGCAGTGTTTGATTTGAAAAGAAACTTCTTTTGTGGTTAGGTTGATACCTTTTGTTGCGAAACAAGTATTTGACAATAAGCAAAATAATTGTGTAAGATGAACCATAGGGAATAATGTTTTACTCATATAGGAAACCTTTCCTTTGTGTGGTATTACAGCTGTCTTACTGTGGGTCATGTTTTTTCTGTTATTTATAAAGTTGAGGGTCTTTTGCACATATGATCATAATGCATAGGAAATTATATTATTGTGCATTAATCTCAAAATTATAATGTTATGTTGTCTAATAGGGTGACACAAATGTTTCATTTTCTCATAACATCAGCTGTGTTGACTATCTTGACTTTATCAAAATTGTAAAAAAAATTTTCAGAGATGCTTATTTAAATGTCAATGACCTGCACAGCTTCTCTATTGATTACTGTTAATGATCACATGTAGTTTTATATATGCTTTCTGCTTTTTAAGTTTTCCAACAGTTGTATTAGGAACTAAATGTTTTCTTATCTGTCCCAACTGAATTTAAAAGTACGAAAGTTAGTACTAAAAGTACTTACCTTGAGTAGAGTTTTAGTGGTCTCCTGCAAAATAATCAAGGAAGCTATTACGTAGATACAGCATTTCAAGAACAGATAATTTAATTCTGCCTTGCTATCTAAGCTTGGGAACTGCTTTGTCTAGATAAATACCAGCTTTTGTTATGAGCCATATCTAATAGAGGAAGATATCAAACCCAAGGATAGCTAGAAAGGGAAGCTTAATGTTGCACTATCCCTAGAAAACAGTTTGGGGAAGCAGAAAAACTTTACACTGTCCTGAAACCTTCCCAAAACTATTCTAATTTTAAATGTGTCTTCACTATTTAGAATAGTCTAGTCTATTCATTTCAAGGGTTTCTAGTAAGGTCACATAAATAATGTGTTGTTGTCTTCATGACAGCAGTCAAAACCTAAATTTCTTTGCTTGAAATAGTACTTAAGGCACATCAACACAAAAATGTTTCCAGCGTAGCCTCTTCAGTATTCCCCCTCAAAAATAGTGAATTCTACCTTATTTTGGTTTTCCTACTTGCTTTTGTTCTGTAACATTCTGTATGTGGTTTTGGTTGATTTGTATAGGTTTCTTACTATGATAAATAACACAACACTTGGATTTTCCTGTATGTTGTATGTTTGTAAAACTTAATATGAGGTTCTTTAATTTTCTCTAGGTTCACTACTATGAAGATGGTAATGTTCAGCTGGTGAGCCATAAAGACATACAAGATTCTCTAACAGTGTCTGTAAGTGACCTTTAAAGACTTAGTGGGTATATAAAAGTGACTTTTTAATTTAAAAATAGAAGCAAGCTTAAAAAAGCTCAGAGGTCTGAGAAATTTGTTCTTCTACATGTATGGGAATTAATGTTCAAATTTACAAATACTTTATATGTAATATTTACTACTTCTACCTAGTATGTATCTAGTGTTTAAAAAAAGAAAAGTAAAAAAAACCTAAATGTATGCTTGCATGTGGCTTGTATAAGCTATATTAACTTTGATTTTAAAGCATTAATTTGCTTGTTGTCAGTCTTCCTGCACTTCTTTATTTAAACTTTGGTCTGCAGAGTGACCTATAGAGTTAATTTTTGAATATGAAGGAGGTTTGAGTTAAAGCAACTGACTTTAGTAGTACAGTCCCTAGGAGACTGCCCCCTTTGCTCACTGGAAGAAGACCAGTATGTTAAAATAGTAAACAAATGGTACCAGCTGAGATGCAGTAGTGGGCATTCTCCCTTCATTTTCTCCATCTGTAACTGGTGCTGTCAGTGTCTTGCTGTTCTGTACAAAAAGCCCTTTCAGAGATGCTTCAACTTGAGAATCATAACACACTTTATATTTAAAGCATCATTTTTTTTCCACTTCTTACCAAATGGATTACTATAGTAATGAGGAGCAAACAATAGAAATAAAAATTGTTTGGAAATATTACCAGATGTATCTTTTAAGGATTGATAATGTTCCACCATAAACAGCTACTACTTCTGAAACAATATGTCTACAATTGTGTTTATAAACAAGATACTCTGTTGGAGTGTTTCTTGATAAAATTAAAGACAGTGAGGTTGAGCTGGCAAAGAGAAATTGTAAAAGTGAGCAGTACAAGTATTTTAATGATAACGACTAGCAGCGGCCAATTTGGCTCAATAGGTCAATTCATCAGTAAAGAACATTGTTTGTTAATATAAAGCAAGGCTTGTTGGTTTTTCAGTTGCAATAGCACCATAAAAATGGGGGAATGTGGTGCCAACTGATAACACTTCTCAAGCTGTAGATATAAAATTACTTCTGACCCCCCAGGGCAAAGGGATCTATGTAGTCTTTCATTCAAATAAGAGTTGCTTCAGGGAAGGTTATGTGGGTGCAGTTTTCCTTTCAATAGTTTTTGTTCCACTTACTATTGGGAAGAAACTTAATCCTGTTTTGCAATTCAGTAAAGCAGTAGCAGACTGATGAGTAGGAAAACATCTTTTACATAACTCAGCTAAAACAAAAGCAAGTATGCTGCTGGTTACCCGTTTTTAACCTTGGCTTTGAGCTTCATAGAAGGCAGAGGCCATACAAGTTCTTATTTCACCCAGAAGAAATGGTAGGTAGATTAAAAGGAGCCTCAATGACTCCTGTTTTTTGTTGTTTGTCAGAGAACCCATTTTAAAATGATTAACAGGTGCAACAGAAATAAATTACTGAAGAGTTGTCTTGTTGCTCGAGCTGTGAATAATTTTGCTGAAGGTTATTTTCTTATCCCTTGTTTTCCTCTGAGACAAGTAAGACCACTCACTTCTGAATTTTTTCTTTCATTGGCAGAGCCTTTGAAAGTATTTCCTTAGTTCACTAAAAAGTTGAGACCTTTTCATTTGTTCATCTGCTTTGTCTTTGCCTTCTCCTTCATGTCTCTTGCAGTGTCCAGGAGCACTTTCACAGCTGTTAGGTACAGTTTCAATGAAACTTTGAACCAGTTATGGTTGAAGTTGTCAGAGTTTTCTCCAAGTCTTTGCCTTTGCAGGAATGAGGGATTACATGGGACAAGAACACTCCTAACTTTAAACAGCTTCTTCGAAAGCACACTTAGGAATGTCTCCAGTGCTAAGTTGGAAGTTTGGAAATTCATGAGCCCTCACTTCCTTCTGGAGACTTCTTTTTAAGCACTTAAGCAAATTTTCCTCCAGGTTGACTGATGGGGCATATTTTATTTTTAAACAAAACACCCATTTGCATCCTTAAACAGTTTCTTTTCTGACCTCATCCTTATCAGTCATGATGAAATCTGCACCTTCATTTTTGCAAGAGGTATTGGGGGATAGTTGTAGAATACCAGGTATTTAAAGCCTAATGTTTTTCTCAGCTTAGTCTCCAGATTCAGAATGTTTAGTGGTGAACAAATCTGTTTCGGTTTCATGGTTATATTCTACTATAACTTCTGATGTTCTTGAAGCTGATGTTCTTGAAGTTTTCTTGAATTTGTACTGGAAATGTAGCATTGATACTGTTGTTACCCATACTTCGCATGTTTTTAGAGACTTTGGTGGGCATTGTCATATTTCCAAATGCTGATCTGTTTAATATGTCTTTTTATCATACCATAGAATTCTTAATCAAAATATGTTAATGAGCTTCATGGCAATCTTGATGCTTGTTACAGTTTGATTTCATTTTTCTAACATCATCACCATCATAATATGGGATATGCCTTTTGGATAAATGTTCAGTTTTGGTGTAGCCACTGAATGGTCAAGTATTCTCATTGAGTCTACCTGACATCACTCATAACTGTAGGAAGAATGTAATCCAACTGGTCCTAGAATTATGCTCTGTATCAGACCTAATTCAAATGCTTTTTTCTTAGAATGAAGCCCAGACAGCGAAGGAATTTATAAAAATTGTAGAGGCTGCAGAAAATGAATATCAGGTATGTTGGAAACAAATACTGTATTCTTACTCATATTAATAGCATTACCATATACTTAACCAAAGTTAGTCTTGTATAACTAGCAAGATCCTGCAGTTCCATATAAGTAGATGATGTGCTGCTGAGAGCTCTGTCTTGCCTTTCCATACCTTCTGGTGATTGTGCTCAGCTGCTTAACATTACAACAGAAGTAATTTTTTGAGAGCGGAAAAGTTCCTTGCATGATTAAGTATCAGCAATTCTGCTGTCTTAAAGCATTAGTGCATTCCCTGAGTGGAATTTTTGTGCAGATTCTGTTCAGAGGCTACTCTGTTAGACAACTTTGCTAAATATGACTATAGGCATTACCTGTTTCAGTTAGTCATTTCAAAGTTAGAAAAGTGTAACTTTTCTGGATACCCTCTGTAGAAGTGGATACATGTTCATTCAGGCCTTGAACATAAGGTAAATTTCAGACTCTGTTCTGTCAGTTTGAAAGAAATACTCTGTAATAAAAATGTTTGAAGTATCCACTGTATGCATTATATTCAAGTTCACATGATGTTATGGACTGACTTTAGCATCTCCACAGCAAAAACAGTGGAAGACTTTCCTGTGTGGAATTAATGATGTATGAGCTAACTCTGATCAGCATTTTATTCATGCTGCTGATTAACCACACTGTGGTTTGCTGAAACACCTTGGCTATGGCCAGGTTTATCACGTGTCTCACTATTTTCTTGACATAGACTCAATCTATATCTAGCAGCTTTCCTTCATTAAATATTATTTCAATTTAGCACGTTTTTACTAAGCCTGTTTAAGAGGTAGCAGGCCCCTGAGTCATTGAATGTTTCTATGGCATCCTAGTTCTGTTCTTCACGTGTCTTTGTTCTGTGTGCCTCTGTGTTTGACAGACTGCTATCAGTGAGAACTACCAGACTATGTCGGACACTACTTTCAAGGCCTTACGTCGGCAGTTGCCAGTTACCCGCACCAAGATTGACTGGAACAAGATCCTTAGCTATAAGATTGGAAAAGAGATGCAGAATGCTTAAAGTGAACATTGCATGACTGGATCATTTTAGTGTCCTTGTATACAAATAAAAATTATTACAAAAAATATTTGGAACTGTCAAATCACCCAGTCAGCATGGGCTTTTGCCATTGAAAATCACTGTAAGTAGTTTGGTTAGAGCACAAAGCTTTGCTAATTGACTTTTTTTTCTTTTTCCTTCTTTTCAGAGGGTTGCAACTTCACTATAGCTGAATATCTTCCTTTAGAGTTTCCGTTGTATCTTTATTTTTGTATAATGAAGAGGCCATGTCTTTAGTTTTCAATTACACATTAAGAACAGTTGGAAAAATATTTTTGCATATGATAACCCTTCCTCTTGCTTTCATGTGAAATGGACAACTTGCAAAATTTGCTGGATTCCTTGTGGAGATAAGTAACATGCATTTCTAGGTCAAGATCAACATGGAGTTAGCCATAGGTGCTGGTTTTGAAATAATCTGTCCTTTCATTGTATGTAAAATTGGGAAAAGCATTTTCTGTATCATTTAAACCTGTCAGAAGACATACTTAGCTAGCCCCATGGTAGCTATTTTTTTTTTTAAAGAAAAGGCCAAGGTCTAATGCTCTTTTGAGGTTTTGAAATGAAATAAAAGTACTTACTCCAGAAATGCATTTAATGCTTTGTTCTGACAATTACTCAAATGAATTCAAACTCCATCTGCCCTCCAGATTTTTTTATCATAAAGCTACAAATGTATTATAACAAGGCATATTGTAATATATATAATCCTGTACTCATTACTATGTCTGTTTATTTTTTTTCTTGGATTGAAATGTACTAAAATTCAATGTGACATTAAAATGCAAATTTTCTATTTATTTGAGTATCAGATTGCTTCCTGATATAGCCTATTTTTGGTGTTTCTAAATATTTTTAAAATTCTGCTTGAAACAGCCACAAACTTGTGTATTTAGGGATTGTAATATCATTATCGTTTTCATCTGTATTTAAAGAACATCTGCATATGGAAATCTACTTAAAACAGGTGTATTTTGGCTTCATATTGGCTACAGAGGATAGAAGAAATTCCAAGACCAAAAATTAATACATTTGTCTGGAGAATGCTTTCCCTGTCTGATATATCTCATTTTGAAAATGGACGTCAGGTATCTAAAAACACAGGCTTAGTTATAAATGCTGTATAACGCTTCCATAACATGAGTAGATTTCATTTTTAATTGGATGAAAACTTGTTTTACAATATGCTACCTACTTATATGCTCATGATGGAGAATTAAACAGCTCTTTATTTTTTGGAAGGCAGATGTTTATACACACTCCTAAACCAGTAAAGCTTACACAAAGGTTTTACGTCTTTGTTTACAGCATGATCTAATGAATTACCTTAAACTGTTAAGTTACAGCATAGCAAGAGAAAGAGTCTAGACTTGTACTGAGTATAAAAATGTACATATGAAGTAGTTTTCTGTTTGAATTTTAATAGCAATACCCTGATATTCTGTTCTTCAGTGCTCTCTTATACAGAGGTATAGAAGTTCTTGAAACTGCTGCTGCTTTACAGTACTAAACTGTATAGTAGATGAGTGGGATTTGTTCTACCACAGTCTTCCTGGATAGTTGCCCTCTCAATTGTCTTTGTAGTTCAGCTCCTGAACCATGTTGTTCTTTTCATGTTAGCTCTTAAAAGCTGCATGTGAACTAATAACAAATGCTGAGTCACTGTCAAGTCAGTCTGTCAGTTTTAACTAAGATCTAAATATAAACCCTATTTGAAGAATTTCTTCCAGTGTATTTAAGAACAAGGTAAAAAAAGGCAGTGAATGGACAGTTAGGAGAATTGTTAATGGGCAACAATGGTGCAAATAACTTTTCTAGCTGTTTAGAATGTTGCTTATGACCAGAATCAGCACTGACTAAAAGTCAGAATGCTATTTTTCTTACCTGAAATAAAGAGCTAGTTTTAAATATATTCCTAATAAAGAGGTATTTTACTGTGAAGTACTCTATTACTGTATTTCCCTCTCTGTTTATTCAGTCCTGTGATAGTCTTAATTCCTTATCTTGAAATAATTGCTTCTTTCAGGTTAAATTCTACCAGTTGGATAACATAAGTAGATCTGTATTACTTATGTTTTTCTTGTGTTAATTTTTAGTCTGTGAGACAACTTTACACCTTGAACATCAAATTTATTAAGTTATAGCTTCAATAAAGCCATTTGTAAGTAAATCAACTATTCTGTTACTTTTTCAAAATGGTGTGCTGTATCATATTTAGGGGTAATGACTCTCCAGATGAAGCTGACCTGACTGTCAGCTGAGGTGCATGGCACATTGGGAGTTCTTGATTTCTAGCAAAGTTTTGGATGTCACTTGCACTTCTTTTTTTTTTGTTTTGTTTCTATCCCTACCACTTTTAAATTGGAGAATTTTAGAGCTTGCTTGGTAGGCTTTAGGGTATTTTCTGTAGGTAAAGCACTTTCTCTGAGAAATTTTGCTGTGGCAATTGTCCTAATGTGAACTACTATTTGTTTATATTCTATTTTTAAATATAAAGACAAGCTTTGTATTGTTCAATCTTGATGTTATAGACATTATGGCTTGTAAAATGGACTTGTAAAATGCTTGTGTTTTTGAAGTGTCTTATGCATCTTAGTGCCCCTTTATATGAAGGAATTTTTAACTTCTGCAAGTAAGCAGCTATTCTTTGTGAACATCTGCAACAGGAGTGGCAATTCTGCTTTCAGGTTCTCCTGAGCAGCCACTTTTTGTATGTCTGTCTTAAAATTCATACTGTGGGTAGAATGAAACTTTAAAATCATTGTAACTTTGATTACATGGCTACTGCTGCTTACTGCTCTACGTGCTGGTAACAATTCTGCCGTCTGGTTCCAGTGGGAACACTGCAATGCAGTTCATTAGTAAGTGGTCACTCAGCCAAGGTTAAAAGCATTGTTATGAGGCTGAACATCCTGAGAGATATGTTCTCTTTGGGGATGGCCCCAGCTGCATCTATGGCAGTAGTGTAGTTTGTGCAGTTTGGAAATCCCTCTCTTATCCCCACTTTCCACAGACTGGTTTGGCTGTCAAAGCCGTTTTGGTGCTCTTGAGTTCACTTCCTTTTAAGAACTCAGAACTGGGACCTGGGCTCTGAGTGTGCACCAGGTGCTCTCCAGCTCTGGTGACCTGAGTCCATAGCAGTGGTTTCTTTCAGGCAGCTTGAAACCACCTACCTATGTGTTGAGGATGTCTGGAGCTTCAGACAAAACTGGGCCTTCACATTTCCAAACTGTAAATACTGTAGGTATAGAAGTTTCATCAACTGTTCGATTCTGTGCGTCCGCTCCTCTCGTATTGAATTACTTGCTGACACAGGCGTAGCTTCTGCTGCATTTGTTGACTGGAAAGACTGAAACTGTTCTTCATCTGATGCAATTGTAAACTAGGTTTAGATTAAACTTAGTTTGTTCATAACCTTGAAGTGTCAATTTTTGTGTGACAGTGTCAACTGAACTTTTTTTTTTTAAGGGGAAAATTTGCATCAGATTTTAACCAAAAAGGTCAATTGTTTTTCGTTTACACCTAAAGGAACTGTGAATATGCACGTTATTCCTTTTGTGAAAATGAATGTTTAATACTTGGTAGGTTCTTGTATTAGCAATATTTTCCTCTGCTACTGTGACTTGCTTACCTGTAACAGGTATTGCTCAGCATGATGTTAGCTATGTGCTCATTGGAAAAAAGGGTCAAAGTGATAATCATTGTCTTAAAGGATACATGCTATAAATACATTTAGACTTTCCTGTGCATATTTTCTTTGCAAATCAATAAAGTTGTTCAGGGGCAAATCTGTCAGGTTTGTTCCTCTTCAGTCAAGAGGAGCATGTAGGGACTTTTGCCTGACTAGCTGCAGTTTGAAATAATGTCAGATCAGAAACAAGTTCCAGTTTATGGGTTGTAAATACATCTACTAAAGTAGATATATCATTGTTTGGATGGTTTGGGAGGACACCACCATATGCCCATAATGATTTGTAGTAATTTCAGTTTTGCCTTTAAATGTGCTTCATCATTTTCAATGTCAAGTGTTTACTGAGTACAGCTGTTTCAGGCATCAGTGAAAGAATTGAGTGTACTTCCTTTAATAAGTAGCTTCCCAGTATGCAGATTATTTCAGAATTTACTTAATAATATAGAAGGCTAAGCTGCAGCTTTGCCACACCACTATGAATGCAAGACAAGCAGCGTTGTGAAGAGGGGTTCAGAAAAACATGCTCACTCTCTCTTTCTTAGGAAGTAAAAATGCCCCCAGAGGCCTTGCCAATTACAGTGCAGCAGGATGTTTGTGGTGTATCTGGAACCTAAGCTACTTTCTTCAAACACAGAGAAGTGAGTTTTAGTCCCCTGAGGTAAAGAAGGGATTCAGCTTCCCTGGAGCAAATGTTCTTACAACTGGCTAAAAGGAAGTGAAGCTATCTCCTCTTTTGCAGATGAAGTGTTTATGAACCTAATCGAAAATTACAGCCACAAGCTCTTGAGTGCAGGAAAAATGTCATTCTCTTGGTCTGCAGTGGATGGAAAGTGTTTCTTTGTGCCTGCTCAAGCAGCCTCCCTGCCCAGTGTGCCGGCTTTCTTGGGTGGTGGGTGGTAGTGTTGCATCTGTTGCAGAGGCTAGGCACTAAAAGTTTAGTGCCCAAAGGCAAAAACATTGACGTTGTTGCTGTGCTGTGAAGGTGCCGGAAGACCACACTGCAGCAAGGGGCCCAAAGATTAGCCCTGGGATTTGGAATGCTGTCATGTGCCTATTTCCCACATGAGGCAGCACATCCAGTTGTAATACAAGATGTGTCAGTAAGATGATAAAATACAAGGCTGCGATCAGTTATAATTTTCTTTAAGGAAAAAAGGTGCCATGTGTTCCCACTCAACCACAGTTCCTGTTCAGCCTGTGCCAGGGAGCCTGATGCTGCAGCTCTGAGGAAAGGGTCAGTTAAATTAAAGTTGCACTCCAGGAGCACAGGTTTGATGGAGGCTGGCACAGCACTGCCAGCCAAAGGCTGCACTGCACAGTTCCTGTGAGCTGCAGCCTCTGCTGCCCACCTATCTGGGCACACGTGCTACAAGCATTGATGGAGCTCTTCTCCCTGTTCTGGCACAGTCTGACTTAACCCAGGCACAACAAGGCTGCTGCCCCAAATGCCCTGGTGGCCCCTCTGTTAATAACCTGCTCTTTACAGTGACCTGGGTCTAACCATGCAGTAATAACTTCTGCATAATCTGGAAATTAGGGAAACAGACTTGGAAAAGGAGCAAGGTAGTTGCTAAAGGAATCAATATTCAAAATATAAATCGATTTTTTAAATACATACATTTTCAGCTTTGCTGTGACACTTAAGGTTAATATCTGCATATGCACTGGAGTAGAACTCTCAGCTTTTAGGAGCCATTAGCATTTTTAAACTAAGTAGCAGGAAAAAAATCTGCTCTATTGTTTCAAGTGACAGTTGATTGTCAAACCAGCTTTTGGATGCTGTAAAACTGGTAAGCTTAGCAAGTCTTTTAACTTCACTGTAACAACAGGAACTATAGGTAGCAAAAATGATTAGCCAAAAAGCAGTCTTGATTACAGATTCTGAAGTTCAATATTCAGTTGGAAGGTTTCTGAAAAAATAGTGGTGTTAGAAATCCTTGAATGGAATGCGAAAGCTTATCTTGGTTTTTTTTTTTTCCAGAGTGTGGCACCATCACCTGCATCTCGACTTTATGTGGCAAGACAGACTTGTCTGCTCTGAAATAAATTATTAAAGATTATCCTTCCTCTCCAAGTTCTTGTAGGGTTTGGTGTATTAAGGTAGACAGAAGGAAAAGGCAAATCTACCATGCCAGATCTTGACCTTATTTGTCTTAGCTGTGGGCATACAGAAGGGCTTTTTGCCATTCTCTTTGCAACATGTTTCATGTATTTGAAGAGCGTCTCCAGACTGTAGCTTTTAGATTAAAGATTGAATACCACAGCTCCAATTTCTACATGAAATCCAATACTCTTAAGTAATTTCGTTACATCCTCCTTTTTGGTTTCTGCACATTTTGAGGCACTTGTTTGTCTCTGCGTATTGTTCATTTCAGCCCTGATGATACTGCAGGCTATCATGATATTAAGCTGGTACTTGTGTTTTCCTTTTGCTGGAATCTGGTCTTGATTGCAGTATTCTCTAGTATGATCTTCATCAGCTGTTAGGGATTTTAAAACCCATGCTAAGTTAAAGAGATAAAACCAACCAACGAGCCACTGCTAGTTATGTGTGCTTGATATTATCCTTCTCTACTGACAAAGCAGGTACTGGAGTGTACAAAAAATGAGACCATCTGCATCCTAATGATGTGGACCAGCCAGCACACGGATTCTGAACTGAACATCTTGGCATGAAAAGATAGGGGCTGCCGTGAACTTTTCCAGGGTGATTAACTGAATCCTTGTGATCTGGGATATTGTGCCAACAACAGGGAATTTGTTTTTCGGTAGGTACTGGCATCAGTTAAAACTGAGGAGTTGAAATATACCACCCTGTCTTCTAGGAAGCACATAATATGCTTGCTTCCTACCTTTTTTCTATGGAAAGGCTAAGGAATCAGGGATCAGTCAGAGCTGACAAGCTCTGAGGGGCATCTCGCCTGGTGGAAACTGGATGGTAGCTGGTGTAACATCCAGGCAAGCACTTTCCATATGTCTCAATGTGTGTAGGGACAGGTCTCCTCCACCAAGCTAGCCAGAATTACTTCTAGAGTATCAGAAAATTGTGGGTCATTCAAGAGCCTGTTTAAAGTTCCTGTAGGCGTGAATGGTTGTTTAGCTGTCCTTGGTGCCAGCAGCCAGCTCAACTGCAGAAGGCTAGAGCTGAGAGATGCTGCTAAGAAAGTTAATGCCATATGCTCATGAAGAATTGAAGTGCTGCTCCTGTTCCAAGGCTTTGCTGCAAGGCAAAGGTTTCTGCATGACTGATTCTCTGGCTGCAATAGAATTTGTTAAAATCAGTAATTAGTAGGGGCCTTTTCCCAGTTTGTTACTAAACTTAGTGAGCCATCGTCTTCCCTTTAAGAACTTGTCTACCTCTCCTTAGCTCTTTCAGCTGGAAACAGTGTGCCTTGTAATCCTACCAGCAATTGATGGGGCCAGAGGTACTCCACCTGAATGTAAATGAAGAATGGGGGGAGCATGCCAGTATATCGTTTCCCAAGGAATAAATCCATCTATCTGAATTTATCTCTGGGTAAGATCCTTTCAGACATATAAAGTAAAGTTGCTACCCACATTGTAGCTGCTGACAGAGAGTGGTAACCCAGTGCCTGGTGTCATGAGAAACAGTGCAGTAGCAGATGTAACCTGGGCGATCTCACAATCAAGGATTATTGTTCTACAAATCATGAAAGTTACGAACAAAGTAACATACCCAGTAAAAAAGGTTCCAAGGTTATCTATAGCAGTGGGTTTTTAGTGCAGCTGATGGGTTTGCTGCAATCACGTAGCAGTCCTGTGGCAGAAATCACCACACAAGGTGAGCAGCAACCATTACTATATCCTTTTCTCAGAATCTCTCCTAGTTCTTTATGTAAGGAAAAGCCCCTTCAACGGGGCTATTTGTGCCTTGCCAGCAAGGGTAGGAAATGCTGAGTGGAACGGAAGTGTGTGGGTGAAGCACCCTACTTGCCCACTAGGGTTTTCATCTTGTTCCTCTTCCCTGCTGCCATGCAGAGCAACTGGTTTGGTCGGCAGCATCACTACTAAGAGGGGAGGCAGGATGGACTGAATTAAAGGATGCTGTGAGAAAGGTATTTGGATCTGAAGAATGACTGCTGGGTGCAGAAGACAGAAGGCTGTGACCCAGCAAGAACAGATCAAGCAAAACTGAAGAGCAAAGGAGGGAAGAAAGTAGGACATTATGAAGCCAATGTGTAAGACAATTGTTCTGTAGCCCAAATTTAAAGATGAGCTCACAGAGACCTTCATCTGTGGAGAGGGTAAGAAGAAGAGGCTCTATGAGGGAGGTTTTCTCAGCAATGACATACTGGATGGGTGTGGAGAGGCAAGACAAGCAAGCAAAGCAGAAAAGAATGGCATCAGACAAGGCAAAAGGGTATTTTGGTACTTGATTTTGCAAAGGTTTAACAAGAATTGTCTTGGGAGCCAAATCTAGCTGTGATATGGGTGAATGACATGCCATTTAGATGCTGCCTGCTTCCATGGCTTGCTCAATCCCTTCCTGCCTACAGGCAGAGCTGTTCTTGTCCTCTGTAATCGTTGCCAGCCTCAAGCAGCAATAATTACCTGTACATGATCCAGCACAGTGACTGCTCTGTTTCCTTCCTCTGTCTGAGAGATGAAGTAAAATGTAACTGCCAGCGGATTTCTGTGCTTCTGCCGATACATAGCAGGTAAAGATGCCATGTTGCAAATGCTAGAGAAAAAATAAATTACACTCTGCTAGTTGCAGATTTCACATGGGAAGAGTTGAGACCTTTTTCCCTCTTTAAAATGTTTTTCATTAAATATAATATCAACACTCACTAAATTGAAGACCATGCTCAACATATTTTTCCTTAAAAGAAGTCAAGATACCAATCAGTGAAAAAAAACCATGTCTTCTACATCTCCCACAAATGCATCTCCTTTAAAAAAAAAGAAAAAGAAAGAAGAAGATTTACTATTTGGCTTCAGTCCAAGGCATGGATGTGGGAAGCAGAGCTTTTGTCCTTTTCCTCGACCTCAATAGGGGAGGGAGAAACCAGTGCTGGTTCCCTCCAGGCTTTTCGCCATCTGTCTCTGCCTCCCTGTTTCTCCCCCAGCCTCCCGTGACGTACAGAACATGTGTGGATGCAGATGCCAGATTCTGGCTTGTGGAGAGCTCTTTTTTGACCAGGGGCCAACCTCACAGCTCGCATGATTCCCTTATGGATCCTAAGCACGTTCTGTCCTGTACAAATACTGACGTGTCTTGCTCTACCACCTATTTTAAAGAAGCTTAATAAAATGCCTCAAAGGAACGTGTGTGTCCACTTCACAAAAACAAGTAAGTGCTCCTGAGGGATATTTCCATGGATTTTAAAAAACCAAAAAAAATTTTGCTTTATCAAATATGTGTGTTTGGGATGAGGCACTGCCCCACCTTGATGCCTAAGTGTGCTGACAGTCAGGGTGAAATTCCCATCTCATTTTTAGGGAAAAAAATAAATCAGGCGAAAAAGCAGCAGAAGAAAATAGGTTTGGATTTTTTTTTTAAATTTGGTTGGGGTTTTCTTTCTGGTTATTTAATTATTTTGAACACTACCCAAAAGTACTGAAACTCTGAGTACTGAGTTGCACTAGCTATTTAGCAACACCTTCCTTTGCCATCTCTTTGCACTGACATCTGATTCTTAACTGAGCCAGTTCTAACCTGGGTTTTGTTACTTGTCTTGCAATTAGGGCAGCTTGTTAGTTGAATTTTTCATCAGTAAAGATCTTAAAACAACGTTCAGGCAGGCTTTCCTCCTTCCCATGCAGCTGCCCTGACACATTCTATAGCAGCATGTTTTCTGGAAGAGTACCTGTGCCTGTGGACAACATTTTGTTAATAATGGAGACAATTTTTTTAAGCTTTTTTGACATGTGGTGCTCAAAGTGTATTTGACTTTCCCTCATTAGTATTGGTGGAATATTTTTAAATATTACTGTCTTCAAGCTGAAGATTATTCCTGTAATACTGTAATATTCCACTTTTAGAATGGGGAACAGAAACTTCAGTCTGGGCACACTGTTCAGAAGTCTATAGTTGCATACTTTCGCAGTATCTTTTGTTTTAATAAAAATACATCGATTAAATTGTAAATTAAGCACAAATTTTTATTTCAGCATTTCTTACCATACTTTCAGTTTTCTGGATTGTGACTAAGGACTGTGTGTACTTTAGTTGAAAACAGATTTTTGCTATGTGATTATGGCATTTTACGCAGACTTTGGTATGTCTGAAAAGCGCTGTGTACGGGATCCCATGAACTCTGCTCCAGTGCTTTCCCTCACATTGGCACACTGCTTCTCAAGCATTGCTGATTCCAGCTTAGGCTGCCATCTGCAGTTCAAGCCTGGTGTTGTTTAACATGCAGCTGATAGGCTTCATAGGTGCCCTGTGTGCACACGTATTTATGTGTATGTGAATACACATCAGGACAGAGGCATGCATACCCATGTGCATTGCTGTTTAACAGGTTGCTAGATTAAGAAGTGTTGGGCATAACGCTGCTTAACGGGATTCAGCTGCTAGTGAGGCATCAGCTGAAGGTCAGGGGGATGTCTGGCTCCTTTGAACCAAGCTGACAATGTTTCCATGCTCACATATATATGGAGCTCATGCGGATCTCATTTCTGCCCTTTCTGAATGTCCTCGACTAGTGTGCCTGGCCATCTTTTGGCTGCCAAGACCCCAGCGAGATCTTATTTTATAGCCAGGTTCCAAGAAGCTTATACATTATGGGCCTAGAAAAGGTCTCTCATTCTGATCTCTGAAATTATCAGACACAAGATATTTTAAAGTTTACTGAAACACCCAAACATTAAAAACCCCACTGCTTTGATCTTAGACTGCTTGGGACCCATACAAAGATTGTGTGGGCAAAATTTTCAAACTGGACTTCTGCTGCACTATGGTCCCATCTATTCTTTCTTATTTGCCAGGACCCAAGTTCAGGAAAATGTCTTTCTTCTGAAAAGAAACAAAACCTCACTGTACCTCATGCTTAGTAACTGTCATCGCTTCTGCTTCCTGATTTCATTTAGCAAAGTCACCAACAGTCATATGAGAAATTAGGAACTCTGAACTGGATTTATGGCAGACAAATTAGTAGTGTTCATGCTTACAGGTATTATTTTGAGATAGGAACTGAGGGCTTGTGTGAGAAAACTCTAAACAAGTGAGGTAATTGAGTGGAAAATCTTAGCAGAGAGGTAAAATACTACTTTGGAAATTATTTTTGTCCAGTGATTCACTTCAGCTGTATTCTGTTATATCTTGACTTAGCTATTGAGGGCCTGGAACCAGATGACATTCAAAATGGTGTATTTTCATAGTACTGAACAGTCTGCTTATGAAATGACTTATGAAATGCATGTTTCAAGGCTTTGTATTTGCTTGTAGTTTCATTTAAACAGAACTGAGAGACAAGAGATAATTTGTGTTAAATAGAGCCTGAACAGTGAACTTGCCTTGAGTGTCAGCTTAGATGCTTCATTAATAGGAACAGCAGAAATTAAATTTGTCATATGAATGCACAAAGCTAGTCATGAGTCAAGATATCCAGTGCTTAATTGCTTGTCACCTCACACAAACATTTGGGTTTGGACACATGCTTTGTATTTCCTGAGTTTTTGGGGGGGTTTCTTTGAGGTTTTTGTTGGGTGTTGTTGTTGATGTTGTTGTTGTTGTTGTTGTTTTGTGGTTTTTTGTTTTGTTGGGGTTTTTTTGTGGGTTGGTGTTTTTGTTTGTTTGGGTTTTTTGTTTGGTTTGTGCCATTGTTTTTTGTTGTTGTGTTTGTTTGCCTGTTTGTTTTGTTGGTTTTTTCTTTTTGCAGCACCCAATGAGGAATCCTTATTTTTTTAAATACTTTATGCTCACTTTAAAAACATTGGATATCTGGAAGTGAAATGCATAACATTACTGCAAAGCATTAATAACTTCTTAATTAATAATTTCGGGGGAAGAAGAAGCAGCGGTGCTTAGAGGAACGAAGACATAAAATTAATAACTGTGCTTTAAGTGGGCACAGTTTGTAGTGTTTTGATCTTCTAGTAATACAAGAGGTATAAAGAAAGCAGAGCTGGAGGAACCAACACAATTCACTCCTGTCTTTCAATAAAAGACAATAGAATGAAAAGTTGTTTATAACAAGAAACTCTGGAAAAGCCCCATACACCACTTCTTATCTTTCATACGTAAAAGAAATTGGTCATAATCAGTTTTTTAAGATAAGCACGACTACTCTGAAAATTAAAATATGTAGAGGAAAATTTATAAAAGTGAAAAATTTCCTAGTGCCTTGGTCTTTTTACTAGTACATGAGAAAATGTGAGAGGAATATTTTGATTTATAAATAACTGCATGATTGAATAAGGTTGAGGTTTTTCAGATGTCACCTAATGTGTTAAGTATTTCTTCCCTTTAAAACTGGGAGGGGAAACTGAAAATTTTGAAATGCAGTTTTCTTCAGTATGTAATTAAACTATAAATGACCTTTTATGTAGTTAATCTGTATATTCTCATTTTAAAACTTTTTTTATTTATTAGCAGGAAAAACTTCGGTCAGTTCTGCACCAATATTCTTATATAGAGACCCTGGTCCCTTAATCAGAAGATCCTGTCACCATCAAATGCAGAAGACACAGCCAGTGTTCTCATCCAGCTTCAAGTCCCGCAGCAGTCTCCAAGAACAAATTTCGTGCCTTTGCTACCATGAGAATGTATCCATTTGTAGAGCTACAATACTTAATGCCTTTGAGGATTGTAAACATTCTAGGAAAGCTACTATGTTTTTCTCTGTGATGACTGTTTCTTTGGCAGACTAGAAAATCTCAGGTCGGAGTGGTTACTACCAGTTGGAGAAATTTTCAAGGATTTTTTGTTCTTTTGGTAATACTTTATGAATAGTACCTGTTTCTTATGATGCTGGAGAGCGTTATCCCACTGGATACAGACTGTGGAAACACAGGAGAGAGATCCAAACAAATTGCGAATATGTGGTGTGTATTTACTTACATGTTTGTAAGCTGTGGGACATCAAAAAAAAAAGAAGCAGGGATCGGCCATGTTTACCGCCTTGAACTTTTATCGCATTCTGCCGTCAAATCTTGTTTCATTAATAAATACCTCATTCACGGAAGAAGCAAAATGTATTTCTCAAAAGTACAATTTTATGACTTGAAGTTTATGCTTTGCTGACGCTATTTTAATGAGACGCGTATCTAGAGGGTGCCTTCGCTGCCCTTGGAACTAGATTTGGGTCCCTTCCCACGCATTTATTGCGCCATATACTTATCTTCCAAGGAGGAGAGTTTAGCAGCTCCGGACGCTGCTGGGCACCAGCACACGCACGCAGGGACTTCTATGCCTGTTTCATTATCCCAACAAGAAGCTCACACTACTCAGCTGCAAAAAAGCCATCCTACGCGAGCCCTTTTTAGGCTCAAAGTCCTGTTGCACGGTGAAAATGCCGCCAGAAATTATTGTTGGAGATCATAGAGACGCGGGGGGGAAGCTGCATGGCCCCTGTGCCCGCAGCCGCCCCGCTTGGGCTCGGGCCGCCCGCCGCCGTGCCGGCAGCCGGGCCGGGGTTCCGAGCGCAGGGGCCGGGCCGGGGTTCCGAGCGCAGGGGCCGGGCCGGGGTTCCGAGCGCAGGGGCTGGGCCGAGGTGCTGAGCGCAGGGGCCGGGCCGGGCCGGGGTTCCGAGAGCAGGGGCCGGGCCGGGCCGGGGTTCCGAGCGCAGGAGCCGGGCCGGGCCGGGGTTCCGAGCGCAGGGGCCGAGCCGCGGGGCGCGGCCGAGCGCGGCTGGGGGCAGGTCCGGCGCTGCCACCGCGGCACGTCCCCACCCGCCCGGCCGGAGCGGACAGGAGCTCGCAGGAGTCCATTTTAGCGCGCCGGCCCTCGCCGAGGCTCGGCGGCTGCGGCGCCCCGGGGGCACCCGCAGTGCCCGGCGGGCGGTGCGAGCGGCGGGCGGGGAGAGGCGGCCCGGCCAGCGAGAGGGGGTGAACCATCCACAAACACACGCTGGGAGCTCGTGGCAGCAGAGAGCAGCGCTTGGGTTGATTTCCCCCCGACGCTCCGTCTCCCTTTTTTTTTTTTTTTTTTTTTTTTTGCCTCTTTTCTTTCCAAAAAACATGGCTGAAGCTGGGACGGGCTTTTTGGAACAGCTCAAGTCTTGCATCGTCTGGTCCTGGACTTATCTCTGGACGCTGTGGTTCTTCATCATGCTCTTCCTCGTCTACATCTTAAGGGTGCCGCTGAAGATCAATGACAATTTAACCACAGGTAGGCTGCGATCATGTGCCCCCTCGCCCTGCCCCGGGTGTGGCTCAGCCGGGGGTGCCCGCCGCTGCCCCCTCGGCTGTGCGAGTGCTGTCTTACGCTCTTTATACTATTCGTATTGCACTCGAGCTTTCTTTTTAACCAGGATTAAAACTTTAATTATGTTCCTGATAAAAATTAGATCTCAGCTACTTTTTCTGAATGATAATAAATAGTAAGAGTGTAAGTTTGCTGGACGGCTATCACTGTTGCGATGGACTTTGCTTTGGCTGTTCAGACTCGCTAAGGTAGTGTGCCACTGCTATACTGAATCAGCAGTAACTTACCTACAGTTAGCCGGTCTGGACTGGGCTGTTATGTCTTTATCTTGAAATTGCTTATTTTTCCTACCCATCTACTTTGATAATTTAATTTCTGGCCCCCTCACCCTCCCACCCCCATGCTGGAGAAGACAAATTCGTTTTGGGGCAGATGAGATGTAACCCGTGTGGCATCCCTGCTATTGGGAAGTCAAACGTTATCTGAGCGTTTTTCACCCATCCCTCTGGCCTGTTCTCATTTGATAAGCCTCTGGCAATTCCAGCATCAAAGAAGAAAAAAAAAAAAAAAAAAAAAAAAAGAAGATCCAGCATATGGAAGCTTTCACTTCAAGCATAAACGCAGTTATAAATTGCGTTTATAAACTGAAAATGCAATTTTTGTCAAATTTTCAAATAATATGTCTTTGAACAATATCCTGTTTCTTTTGACATTGCCACACACTGATTAGAACAGGATGTAATTCTTGTTGCTTGATTCTTAATAATTTATGTAATGCATACATCCCAGGTAAATGTTGCACGCCATGGTTGTCAAGCAAAAAAGTCAGAATGCTTTCTATTTTAATTTTTGCTCTTGGAAAAAATCACAGGCATCCATCTGAGACCTAATCAACCCCCTCTGACTTCTTCCTGAGTTTGAACAAACTAATTCTTGATGCACTTTCTCATTTGAAATGTTACTCCAGCTGAGTCATCTTGGGGTTTACTGAAATGTCTCAAAATGCAAGTAAAATGACAGTATGAAACCTCTGAGGAGTTTAAGAAGGCTGAAGAAAGTCCCAAAGTGCATGATGAAAGTGAGTTACCAGGGGAGAACAATAGCCACAGTATTGTCTTTATGCATCATCTGTTCCTAAATGGAATTTATTAAAAAATTAGTACTGGTAATAACATGATCATTTTTTGTTTTGTTTAGTTTTTCAAAGCTTGTGTGAATGAATTAAAATAGATTTGATTTATTGTGGGTCGTTCCCCCCCTCCCCCCAGTTGATTATAGACAGATTCTACTGTCATTAGTTTAAGGTTGCTCATAAAGTACCACAGCAACTGGTGATGTGATACCAATCAAATTTATTTCAGTGATGTGAAAATAGGTTTGTAAATGTTGCTACTAAAACTTCTGCATGACATAAAGAAATAGTAGGGTGATTAAAAACAATGACTGGGCATTTTCCCAGAACAAGCTGGATCTGTTGGTGAGTTGAGGTCAAACAAACTGGTTTTCAGTACCACCAGAGGCAGACTTAGGCAGCCAGTTAAAAAAAACGCAGTTCCACGAGTATGATTTGCACTTCATGAAATAGTGATTTAGAAAGGTTTTAGAGATTTATATCAAACACCTTAAACAGAGTCCACAGTGCGCTGCTGTGATATGAAGGACTAGTGTGGTGTGTATGGGAGGGCACCTGCCACAGGGACCTGGTGCTTGCTACTGCTGTATGATTTTGTTTTTCCATCCCTAGTGTCAGTATTTTTAAAAGGAAGTGGAAAAGCTGGAGAAGACAGTGGAAAAATTATTCCAGGGCTGGGGAGAATCATCGGAATAAGATTACAGTAAGGTGGTATTGTCATGGAGAGAGAGAAACTCAATTTTGTCATAATCAGGCATTAATTTTTAGCAGACTTGGATCAGCTGATAAAGGAACCTTTGGGATTCGCATGTCTGAAATTCTTCAAATTCGATGGTGAAACAGGAGTCTCTAGTGTTCGTGCAGCCTTAAATTGCTTTTTGGCAAAGACAGGGCAGCAGGCTGTGCACCACTGGCAGTCAGAGTCATTGCAGATGGTTTCACCAAATAGACTGGTGGTTGGTCACTTGTATGGGAAAGTCTTACTAAGAAGTAGTGTGGGGTCTTTTTTCCTGCTTTCGATGTTGTACAGATGTGTCCCCACCGAGTGTCAGTGCATGTTGGTCACCCGGTGTGCTCCAGTGAGCTCCCAGGCTTGAAGGTCCTCAGTTTGGCCAAGCATAATTGCAGTGTCCTCAGTGGAGTACATGACTGTGATATAACCAAATGGAAATCCAATCTGTCATATAAAAATATTACTGTTAAATTTGATTGTGGTGTTTCATGTATTTTTGGGGGTTTTTTTCATCTTTTTGAAGTTTGATATCCAGATCAAATAATAAGATTTTGAATAGGAGAGTTTGAACTATTGTACTATACCATTATCCAGGAAGCAAGAGAGGACACTTAATATATCAGGCTAGAATATTAAATACAGAATAAGCAGTTGAGGAAGCGGATGTTATCATCTTATTCCAAAATAATTAAACATGCCTATTTCACATAACATGCTGCATTTTTTTCCCGTGTTGGCACTTGCACGATTTCTGAATGCCACACTAATCTGAACTAAGACACACCTCTTCTAAAAATGTGCTTGTTTTTCCTGACATAAAAGTTTGGATTTCTAGTCAAATCCTAAGAAGGAAAGAGGCACTGAAGTTAAACAGTTTCTGATGATTTTATTTATCCTTTCGAGGTGCAACAGAAAGATGGATTTAATGACCAGAGCAATAAGTGTGACTAGCTTGTGACAAGGCAGACAGGAGGAAACCTCTGGCTTGCCGAGGGTGGAGAAATCAGTAAAACTGATTTCCTACAAGTGTGGAAAATAAATATACGGGTATGAGCTCTGGGCTGAGTCTGGCTCTTTTGGTGTCTGTGGAGTATTATTATTCAGCTGTGCTGGAGCAAGGCCCTGTGGTGTTACCAGCTGAGCTGCTAGAGAGGGGAGCATTAGAAGAAGCCTGTAGAATGAGAGAAAGCAGGTAAAGTTGTCTTGCCAAGCCCCTGAGGTCAGCAGGCCCAGGATAACCATGGCTGGAAGAGGAAGACTACATCACCTTGTGGTGGCTACGACAGACTTGTTATCTGAGGAACATGGTATATTTCTTCATTGTGATTATTTAAAAATTATTATTATTATGACATTCCTACTGAAATAAATAGCTAACATTTAAATTAATTAATTAATATGGGATTTGTGACCACATAATCTTTTCTTAAAGCCCATCATTGGAAACACTGCGCATGTTGGCAGCCATTTGGAGAGGGAAGAGGCTGGCGTGGAGCAAGGCTGGCAGCGCTGGCCATCACCAGGTCCCCACTCACCCCTGTGGTTTGTGCATGTGTGGCCAGGGGGTGAAGTGGGCATGTTCAAAGTCCTGTAAATTAGGATAACAACACTTTCTCTTTGTCCAAGGGTCTCTCAGAAGACACAAAATGGAGAGGTTATTTTAGTCAGCCTGGCCCACCTCAGATTTCAGCAGTATGTGTATTACACTGACTTCAGGAAGGAAAGCACTTGGAAAAGTCCCATCTTATTAAACTATCTTGTGTTAAACTGTGCAAGAAAGCTGAGTGTGATTTCATTAGCAGAAATACTGCAGGAGATGAAGAGATGGAGCCTGCCTCTCAGGTTTGGGCTATGCTGTCTTAGGGTGGTGGCTGTTGTCAGTGAAGCTCATCTCATCTTTCTGATCTTCCCTTCCTGACCCTGCAGATCTATACTGCACATTGGTGCAATGTGCCCCAATAAGCTGCAGTGTGAGAAAAAAAGTAACTTTTCATTCCCATGGTCTCATGGCCTGTTACTAAAATGTAACTAATTTCACTTTTTTCCTGCTGCTGATAATTTGGCCATGTGGAGCTGCATGTGTACAAGCTGCAGTGATAAACCACCCACAGAGCAGAAGGATTTTTTGGGGACTGGACACCTTGGGATTTGTCTTGCCTGGGCTGGGGGGGCATGGCTGCAGGTGCTGGGGCTGGAGCTGCCAGTGCCTGCTCAGCCCCTGAAGCCACCATGCGTGTCGAGGTGTGTTTGCTGTGATAGCATCTTGACAGATGGTCAGGAGGTATTGTTCCCCTTCATAAATTTAAGCTAGGGCAGTTAATCATGAGGGTTGGAAAACATTAACCTGACAAAGGCCAGGGAGTTTCAAATGGTTTGAAAACCAGTGAACAGATTCTTTCTTTTGAGGAGAACTGAAGGACAGTTAGTTTTAATTTTGCAGACTTGCTGGTGATTGCTTGGCCTTTCTTCAAAGCAATCTGCCGTCATCGTGAAGGGTTTCCCTGTAAGCATCTGCTGTGTGAGCTGCAGAAGTCAGTGCGGTGGCGGGCAACTCGAAAGAAAACCTGGAGCAAAACTCTCATGCCACCAAATGAGATGCAAGGATTCTTAACTCCCTGCAAGCGCTGTGTAGATTTGTTTGGGGTATTTTTAAGAACTTGACTGTTGAAAGTAAAGTATCAAATGCATGACCACTTCTGTCAAGGTCAGCATCAATCCCGCCTATGAAATTTACAGAATCAGTTACAGATAGTTTGCTCACTGGTTCAAAATCGCTTGCATTAGTTTTTGCATTTCCTAGAATGTAAATTAAATATTTACTAAATACTGCTCTTATTTTCTGCTTAGTGGAATTAAAGTAAACCGGGGTTTTTTAAATGTTAACCCCTCTCTTCAGCTGTATCACTTACAGCACCACAAAGCATTCATAGTTGTTGCTGAGCCTCCAGACAGGGCTTGGATATTAGAGGTTTCTTTGGTCTGCCTTTTTGGGTTTTGCAAAAATGAGTTTTTACTGCTGTAGGCTAATATTCATGAGGTTATTATAAAACAGGTTTTAACTGTTTCAAGCATGTGTATTTTCATCATGGTACATTTGGAAATTCTCCCTTTAATTTTTTATGGAAGAGATGATGATGTGCATGAAAGTACTATGTTACTTTCGACAAATAATAGACAAATCTTTGTAGATTAAACTGGGGATTTTTGGGGGAAAAGCTGTAGCAAAACTTGCTGGATCAATGCCTGATGGATGCAGTATACAATGACGCTTGTTTTCTATGAATTTTGACATTTCTTCACCAGTTTGACTTTTTGATTGAGCTTAATTTTTCAGTCGGCATCAGATGCTGGGAATGGAGTGAAGCTTGTAGGAAATACAAGGTTTTCAGAAAACACTGTTTGAAGAAATTGACTTTTTTACTGCAAAAGCTCTAGAAGATTTGTAGTTAGTATTTCAGGGGAAATGTGTAAGCCAGAACCTTCAAAATAATATTTGATAACATCTTGAGTGAGCTTACTGTAACACTGACTGATATGCAACCATGGAGCTGTAGTGCCAGCTTCTAACTGAAGTCTAATGTCCTCTGTGTGCTGATGAAAATCTACGAAAATGCTCCTAAAACTGCCTCTGTGCAGTGGGATTTTCCCAAAGCATCCACTGAGTGCCTGGACAAATTTAGCCCAAAAGAGCACAAGCCCCACATCATTCACAGGGGTCATAGGCCCTAATCGTCTGAGCGGCTGTGAAAATACCACCATTCTAAATTAAAGAAAGAGCATAAAATAGATACTTTTGGTGGTTATTTTGCAAAGCAAATGCAAAAATCCAGATCATGAAATTTGCATTTGTGAAAGACAGAAGAAGTGCTAACTGGTGTCAGTGCCTCAGGGACTGAAAAGAGATAAAAGTATATAATTCTGTGCCAAGGCTGTACATTAAGTGAAAAACGGAAGGTCATGATGCCTGCCTGAGAGTAGCACCTGGCAGGAATTAGGAAGCTGCTGTTGGATAAAACAGGGATTTTGGAGGGAATGACCTGCCTGTGTTTTAAAATGGATACTCTGACAGCAGCTACGGAGAGTCTAGTAAAACCACACTGTTAGCCTAAGGAAGCCCAAGCTGTGTACCTAATCACAGAGAAGCTACTTGACAGTAGCTAAGGAGGCGTAAGAGCTTTAATCTAGCTGACAAACATGTAGTGAGCTTCCTAAATATTTGGAGTTAAAATGCATGTTAACTTGTTGGAATTGGAGCCCAAATCATCAGTGGTCTGAAGAAGCAGTCTGGCTGTGAAACATGCTGATTGCAGTGCCCTCACATTAATAGAGAGGTGGTTCCTTATGCTGTAAACTCTGTGGTGGGAAGAAAGTAGCAGATATTAAAGTAGCCTTTAAAATAGGGAAGAGAGACCTTCAAAAAGGGGTGGCTGCAAACTGAACCCAGAGGAATGCACATGCTAAGTATTTCTTATAAGACATTTTTGAAGATGTGTCTTTGGACCCAACAGATATGGCAAGGAATATTATGCCTCTTCATCTTTGGCTCTCGTAGTATTAAGACCCTCAGTGTGATGAGGATTGCCAGGCTCTTCAGTGGGGATACTGGGAGTGAAATTTAATGGCCCATAATAAACAGGAGAGCTGACTAGTTACAGCACTATCATGCTGAGGTTTAAAAACCCCCACACCCAGCTAAAAGCACTTGCTGATGGTGTGCAGGTATGTTGTGCAGAGGCTCCAATAGTCCCAAATGTGCCAGGACTTTTGTGCTCATGCTGGAGAGCAATCCCCACCAAGTCCAAGGTTTCTGTGCATTGTTCACTCAGCTGGCAAGCTCTGTGCCTAAGGGAGAGTTATTTGTCTTGCTGGTAAGTGGTAAAGCAAATAAAACCACTTAAGTGGTGACTTAAGTTGGAGGGCCAAGCAGTTTCTTCTGGATTGAAGGAATGAACATTGCTATCAGAAGTTGATGAAGTCTTTTGTGTGGCTGTCACAAGAAGTCAGGATTCGCCTTTTTTTAATCCAAGATTAATTATTTAAGAAGGTCTTTTATATTTAGCAAAATAAGGCCCTGCTTCAGATATCTGTCAGAATGTTGAATACAACTGAGAGTTCTGTTGAACTGTACAGGAAGAACTGAGGCAAAGGGAAACGAGACCTTGATCCTGAAAACCTTCAGTGGTTTGGTTTTTTCTGCAAGCATAGGCCCAGGGCTTTACTGCACAGGTAATTAATATGCATGGATTCTCAAAGACTTGGGCCTAAATATTTTATGAAGGTACTGCAGGGAGCCTGTAGCAATATGGAGGACAGAGTCCCCAGTCGCTTCAGTCCAAAGGTAGTTTTTCCTCTCGTGATTTGATGACCACATCTAAGTTTTACCTTTTTTTACCGGAGCTATTTCAGGAACATACTTAGGGCATTGGTCATAGAATTTAGGATAACGCCTATCCTGGTCCTGTGGACAGACTATGAGGTGCTTGTGGGGATGTTACTCCTCTGTTGGCTGTTAAAGGAGGTGCCTGAAGGCTCCTTCCACCTGTTTTAAATAAGCTCTTTGTGGCACTGGAGGCATCTATTGAAAGATTGTGTTATAAACCCCAGCCCGTCCTCATGTCTGTGGAGTGTCATGTGGACCATTGATGCTGTGTAAATACTAATGAGTTAAAGTTGCTTTGTGAAATCCCAGCACAGGCTAATTGGATTTTGTGTGCGTGTGTGTGTCTTATTCAGGCACTGTAGAAGGGCAACCAATTTTAACACCAAGAACAGTAAGCTTAAGCAACAATAACGCATTTAAAGACAAGAGTTAATGTCACGCTTTCAGCAGACAGAACAAACAAGTTGTAACTGTTAAGCCTGAGGAAAGGGCCTAAATTCAAAGTCCAAATCAAACCTCGCCAGCTGCTGAGAGAAGACAAAGATTTATTATTGTGGAGTCTAAACTGGAGATTTGTCACTGTGGTAGACTCATTGCTTAAGTGATTAAGTGAACTTAAATATACCAATTAGAAGGATGAAAGCTATAGGGCAAAAATGAACTGCAGTCATCATTAAGATTCGTATTCTGTATAGTGTGCCAACTGCAACCATGAGATTTAATTTCCAGCTCGCTTTCTACAAATAAACTTGGCTTATTAAATGTCAGGGCTGTTAGATTGAAATGTAGGGTCTTGTGCTCAGTGACAAGACACTCAGAGATCAAATTTAAAGCACGAGAAATGTTGTTATCATCATGTTCATCTTATTTTGTAAGGAGGCCATTAATTTCTGAAGAAAATATGCTTGCAACCTGGGAGTGTCATAGATGTTGAACTTCACATAGCTAAATGTTTTCATGACGTGTCCTGTATGTTTATGCTGAAGACTGAAAATTGTTTACAGCATGGCTTGATCTGAAGCAAGGTTATATGATCCACTAATGCACTTCATTTTCCATGTGAAATCTCTTTTGCTATTTTTAATACTGAAGTTAACTTGATAGCAGTGTACCCATCTGGTATGTTTTACACAAGTCTCAGCTTAGAGTCCCAGGCTAGTCATTTCCTCACTTTTCAGAGAGAAGGTTAAACCAGACCCTGTCAGAGAAGGCTTGCAGCTGGCCTTCTGTACCCTGTGCAGGGGACAAGGGGACAGAGAGTCCCAGAGTGAGACGCAAGATACTTCTTGAGCAGAAGCCAATTTTGTGCAGCAGCAGGATGCTGCAGCTGAGCTGATGAGCCCTCCCTGTGAAGAGAAGGATCTGAGGAGGTCTTGTGCAGGGCTGCACTGATGCACAACTACTGGTCTTAGAAGCCAGAAGTGTCTTCTCTATAGTGTTTGACTTGATGGATTTATCTGCCTGCTCAGAGTAGGCTCCTGCATTATCCTGCATTGTTATGAAAGTGCCTTCTGGTCCCTATGTCTGACTGTCCAGCTCATTGGGTCAGGACAAAGGAGGATTGATACAAGCACAAGAGAATCGCTTTAGCAGTTAATATCGTCCTACATAGTCCCAGAAATTTTTGTCAAGAGTTTACGGTTTAAAAGTGCTGATGACAGCTGTGTTAGCAGTCACCCCAAAAGCCACATAATCTTGTGGGGAACATGAGTCCCAAGGAGCTCTGATTACTTCCGGGGTTTCTGAAAAGTGTCGGAACTGCAGGATTTGCTCAGACCTGGCCAGGAGGGTTTGGCCTGCGTTACAGCTGAGAGTGTTTTGTCAGCGGCTCCGCAGTAGGCAGAGTTTCCACCCTTGATGTCCTCCTGTGGGGAGTATGTAGGGGCTGTGCTCTGTGTCATGGGAGAGGTGTACAGGCCTCTCTGGGTCCCTGACTCCAACCTTCAGTCATATTTTTTGTTATCTTCCCATAAACTGCTGCACTGAAAGATTTTTTTCCAGAACTTGAAAATTCTCATGGATAGAAACTTTGCTCTCACTCTGGCTTAGGTGTATTTGTGGCCAACTTGCACATGTTTGTGCCTGTGACCGCTCTCTCCTTTACCTGCAGAAGCAGCAGCACCACTGTGAAGATTGGTTCCCAATGCACTCACGTGGGGTTTTTCCTGCCTGTCCTTCCCTTGTAAGATTGAGTCAGTTGGGCTGTCCTCACGTGTTCTCCTAAAACAGCTGGGTGTCCTTGATTCTGCTGGTAGTACTTTATTCTTTCAGTTTTCTGGCCATTTCATAATTGGGCTTGTACACTCTACATCATATGCCAAGGTAAGGCTTCATTAACTGTCTTATATAGTGCAATTAATCCTTCTCACCTTCCACTGGAAATAGTCTTGCTGGTTCCTTGCCTTTTGCCGCATTAACTTTGATATGGCATCTCTGGCAGCTCATGCCAGATGCCTTCTGCACCTCCTGGTCTTGGTAATGAAAATACTCCATAAGGCTCAGTTTGCAGCTCCATGTGCTCTCCACACTGTCCAGTGCTCCCAGGCTGGCTGCAGGTTTCTCCATCTCCTGTTTTAACTGGCTTTCTACAGCACTGTCACTACTTCACTGAAATCCAGATGGTTTAGAGCTACTCATTTTTCTCAGTAAGAGAACTGAATATTTTTTTAAAGGGGCACATCTGATTTTTTTTTTTTTAAGGGGCACATTATCATGATTTATTTATTTTGTGGTTTATCCTATTTTTTTTTTTTTAATTTTGTACCTCCATTGCTTAATTTATTGTTGTCCTAAAAATTCTCAAGTTTCACATATTACCGCCTCATAGTGCAGTAGCTTGGGTCTGCATATTAAAAATAGAATTATGGCATAATCTGGGGGGTTTGAAGTTTATTAAAACTGTCTCAATATGGGGCTTGGTTTTACAAATGTAATTTCTTTCAGCAAGTTGCTTTCATTACATTCTCTTAATCTTACACTCAGCCATGTCTTGAACATGTTAAGTCCTTTGAACTATATCTCTTTCTCCTGTCACAGTGTGTCTTTTCTTGCCCTTTAATTATTTTTTTTTCCTCCACATTCAGCAGTTTTGTTCCCATTCAAAAATGAAATAAGTATTGACTTTGGAAACTACCATATCCTGCTTCTTACCTTGCTGTGTCCTTATTTATTTTGTTGAAATAGTCTTGGTTTGTTGGATTTGTTGTGATATATATTAACTGTTTTTATACAGACCTTAAGTTATAACTTCTTCAGATATAATTTTATTTCTGTGCCTTTTGTCCTCACCAAAGCAGAGGGAAATCTTTGAACATCCCAGGTCGGGCAGGTATTACTTGTACAGGGCTGATATTGCTTTATTTGAAGCCCTTAGCTGACAGATTGATGTCGTGAGTTAGAAACGGAAATTAACTTTCCATTATTATTTTGAGAAAGTCTGTGTTCCAGTTCTGGTCTCCTTGAAGCAGTTGGTAAAGCTCCTAGTGAGTTAACGAAATGACAATGTTACCCCAAGAGGTTTTTTTTACATTAGTCTTGATAGAAGAGGGTATATAGTGTGAATGACTCTCGTACACCTCCCAGCAATCTGAAATAAGCTTGCACATTTACTGCCTTCCTGGATTTGAAACATGGCAGGTATCAAGACACTGAGAACTGATGGCAGTGCAGGTTAAATAAAGATATTTAGCATTAAAAGAAGTTAACCTGTCTAAATCTAATCTGCAAAGTTTCTCAGCTGCTTTTATGTTTAAAACTTTTTAATCAGTTTTCTTTCCACACATTTTTATAACTCTTGAAATTGGAATATAAATTTTCAGTTTTACAAGGTATTGTAAGCTTTCTGACAGTGTGACAAGTTTTACACGATATAAGCCAAACCCAGTAGTTAATAAATCACTCAGCTGAAAACTCTGTGTGCTTCAAGTACTATTCTGCTCTCTTTTGTAAGTCAGGTAGATCTAAAAATCCCAATTTTTCTTCATGCCACATTCAAACTGGCAATGACTGATTATGGAACAATACTGTCATTGAGCGATTGTTTTTATTTTTGTTTCTGAGTAATATATAAAGTAATATATAAAATATATGATATATACAACATATATGATATTGATATAAATTACATTACATATAATATTTATGTTAGTAATTATCGCAGGGAGGTCTGTTGCTGGTCAAGCACCTGTAAGCCATGACCTTCCTAGAAAGAGTGTCCTGCAAAGAACAGCTCTTCTAGGGGCCAAGGCAGCCTCCCTGGACAGCGGTGATCCCAGCAAGTGTAGCCATTTCTCAGCTACAAGTGATTCCAGCTCTTGTGATTCAGCTCTGTGTGAGATCACCCGGGGCAAACTCGGGGACAGAGAGACAGGAGCCGTGTGTGGCAGTGCCACAGAGGAGCTTTATTGTCCAGCAGTCCCTGTGCAGGGGAGGCCAGGGACAGCGGCTCCCTGATTCAGGGCAGATCCAGGGCCTTTTTATGGGAAAGGCAGGGGGTGGGGTAGAACCCAATTTCCCAACTGGATACAAGGTATTACCATACAGAAACAAGGCATGCTGGGGGTGGTTCACTTTGACACTGTAACCTAGAGAGAGGTTTCTTATCCCTGAGTCCTTTTGCCCTCAGGCTTACTCTCCTCCAAGGGAGTGCAGAGGACTCCCTAGACAAAGGCTCACCGCCCTCTACAAGCAACGTATGTGTAATAAAATACAGTGCTGTCCCCCTTGTGTTCGAGGCTACAGCTCTATCAGTTGGGGTACAGAGTCAGTGGTGTGCAGGACTAATCGGCATTGTTTGCTACTTTCCTTAGATGACCTAGCAATACACGCTTGAAATAAATATCCTACAGTATCTTCCTTACAATTCTGTTCTTCCCTAGGTGCGTGCAGTGGAGTTCCTGTTGCCAGAGGGCAGCAGTGTGTGGGTCTGGGTGCCGCCGTGCTCTCCGCCCTGCGGCAGGACTGTGGTGGCCCGTGTTGTCTGTGGGTGTGAGTGAGAGCAGCCTCCCCTCGGTTGTTGTAAGGTGGCTCCGTGGCTGTGAATGCAGACCCAGCTTGGCTCACTTGGAGTGCACCTCCCACCCTGCGGCTCACCCGAGATCTCAGCTCCTCCAGTCTGGGTTATGACCCCTTTGCACCGTGGCAGTGGACCCTTGGAGCTGGAGTTTGTGGTTTAGTCCAGGCTGAACACTGGAGACCTTCTTAGTCTAGAATAAACAACCAACAATCCATAAACCGGCCACAGAGAGCCCACAGACAGCTGCTCTGGCCACGAGGTCCCTGGCATACAGAGCCCTCTGTACATTACCATCGTCCTCTTTCCAGCGCACACGTGATCCTTCTGCAAGGGCATAAAAATCAATAATAAATAGTAAATGAATAACGAGAAGCCTGCCAACCAAAATCTCCCTTGTTTGCCTTCATGTTTCTTTTCCTTTTCTAATCTGATAGAGAAGCATTTAAGGGAAAAGGATGCTGGGATGAAATTTTATGAAGCCTTGTCTGACAAACGCCCCTGTTTTAGGAGCAAGGGAGCTTGGTGGTATCCACAGCAGCCGACTTTTAAATTGTAGTTTTGATTCACAAGATGTTTATCATGCAGAAACTAACTAGAAGCCAGTGCACTGGCACTTGAATGATTTTCATTTCCTAGTGGTTGCTATTCAGATGGGAACAGCAAGATTAGACTTTCATTCTGTGCTGTTGGTTTGTAGGAGTTTTTTTCCCCTTGTCTTTGGTGGTTGCCTTCCAGTCCTTTCCCTCGCAAAGCCTGGCACTGCAGGCTTCAGTCGTGGGCTCCTGGGCTTAGTCCCTCAGAAACTCACTCCTTGTGTAAGCATCAAAAACTCATGGAATTGATGCAGTAGGTAGGGACATGTCTGGCACAGGGTGGGCTCCGCAGTTCTCAGGATGTATTTTTGTTTGTATATAGAAGGCAGATTTTATCTGCCTTTGGTCTTAAAGGTGAAGATACAGTCGTATTAAAAGTATCTTTCCTGTTCCAGTTTGCAACATTAGTTTGTTTGGGATATGTATTTTAAACACACAGACTGGAATTATATCTGCAAGGCAATGTTTTCAGAAGCAGCTGGTTATTTAATTACTTGTGCTTTAGTCAGCCATTAGTTTACTTATTAACATGTACTTATTCATATATTCTTTATAATAAGTACAGTAATAAACCAAACAATGCTTTGCTAACTGAAAGAAAAGCATTTAATATCTGATACACAATGTATTAGGTGCATCTGTAATGGCGCAGTATTCTTTTACTCATATGCTAGTGTAATTCTGTACATCACAGCCATTGTCTTTGCAGGAAGTTATGCTGTCAGTTTGGAATAAAAGTTAATATTAATGAGAGATGTGAGAATACCGTAAAATAATAATAAACCTAAAATGCACGCCAGTTCAAACAAATCTGGTTATGGTGTTTGCTTTCTGTGAATGCTGTAGTTCAGCAAGAACAACATTAACTGGCTCGGGTCCTCAATGTTGTTCTTAAAATACAGGTCCCTCTGGTCTGACGATTGCCAGCACTGCGTAGCAGGAGAGGGGAAATGTCTGAGGTTTGAATACTGTTCTTAATTTATCATGAACAAAATAAACGGCATATTTACTTACAGAGACAGTTAACGTTACCGTTTGGCATGTGGCAATTTTAAGTTTAAGAAAGGATTAATTGAATTTTAAATTATAGTTTTGATTCACAAGATGTTTATCATGCAGAAACTAACTAGAAGCCAGTACACTGGCATTTGAATGATTTTCATTTCCTAGTGGTTGCTATTCAGATGGGAACAGCGAGATTAGACTTTCATTCTGTGCTGTTGGTTTGTAGGAGTTTTTTTCCCCTTGTCTTTGGTGGTTGCCTTCCAGTCCTTTCCTCCGTGCCTGAGGCAGCCCTGCACCGTGTGTTGCCTCAGCTGCTGTAGGTAGATTTAGCATTCGATACTCGGAAATGTGGCAGAAGCAGGAACGGCCTTGTAGGGCTCTCGCGCTAGAGGGCATCCTTTTAGAGACACGGGAGTCATGCCGGGACAAGGGGCGGCAGCTGCGGCCGGTGGGAAATGAAGTCTGGCACAGCTCGCTCTGCCTGCGAGTCAGAGCGAGCGAAGGCTCGGCACCTCCGCAGGCAGGCACATGCACACACGGACACAGCCCCAGGCAGCAAACCTGGGCGTGGGGAGCCCCTCGGTCTGCCAGTGGGGACCCTGCACGGCCGCTCTACTGCATCCCTTACCCGCAGAGGGGAGGTATTAAGCTGAACGCAGTCACATGATAGGTAAGAAATAAAATCGTATGGCCATCCTACCGCTGGTGTAGTTGTATGGCAAAGCAGAGGTCCACCCCTGAGCTTCGGAAGTCTGCTTGGGAGGGGGTCCTGTAGATGGCTTTTACAAGGTCAGATGAAGTATGAGGTTCATGACATGTGGGTCTCAGGCTACAGAAAACTGAAGGAACTATGGTGACTGTCATAAAGGCAGATTACTTTAAGTAGGATGAGAAATGGAAAATGCAGGACTGATTGTTGACAGAAGGTGTCTCATATTTGTTTTCCTGAAGTGATTATCACAAAATAAGCTAAACAACGAGTTAGAACCAGTTGTGGTGGTAGGTGCTGCATCAGTGTGCCCATGCTCCTGCAGACTGCAGGCTTTACGGCAGTGAGGACAGTTCACATGCAGCTGCTGACGAGGTGACGAGTACCAGCCTGCCTGCCCTTACTCCACCTACTGCCTCAGCTGTTAAGGCCACAAAGTGTTTGTTCAGACATAAAGTACTTTCTAAAGCTCTGGAAAATTTGTGCTAATTGTTGTGGTTTAACGTGTGTCTGGCTCTGGCTGACTTATTCTGTACAAACAGCAAAATTATCTTTATTTCCTGAAGGTTTGTCTCCTCCGCATCTGTTATTATATAGATCTCACGTCTAATCTGTCCGAGCATTTGTGCACACAGACATGGCTTCGTTGTTGGTTTTATAAATGTAGAAACAAATTAAAGGCGTTGTTTTTTTGTGTATCCCTTGCCCCCCAGTACAGATCTATTCAGGCATCTGTAACCATAGACAGTGATAAAAGTTTTTAAAAATGTCCCTTTCATTTCAATATAAGTCTTTAAAAAAGAACATGTATATTGCTCGTTTTAGCACTTGTGTCTTTTATCACAGATTTTTCAGGAAAGAAGTCACTGCCTTCCTTTAATTCTTATGTCTCCCTTGCTAAAAAAAACATATACCAGGTTGCTCTTTTATAAATCAAGTCAATTGAGTTCTAGTTCTGCTCATTCAGATTATTCTCAAGCTGAATATTTATATTCCTCCTTGGAACTGCCATTGTTATTTTGTGTGTACACAGCAGCATCATTTAAAAATGTATTTGAAACTGATCAGACAGTTCAGACTCTTCAACATCAGGGGCCTTTCAAGAACAGCTACCTCGGTAGACAAGCCCTTGGCCCTTCCTTATCTTACTACATCTTCTAATGCTGAACAACAATGGCTAGGTCAAAAGAATTAAAAGAAGTTTGAATGTGAAGAAGTTTGCTGTGGAAATACTTTTAATAGCTACGTTTGCCCAGCTGTATGGTAACAACTGCAGCTGAGAACTAGTGAACATGAAATATGAGCAGGGCTTACTGTGTATTTTTTTATTAAAAACAATTCTTATGAAAGGAAAATGCGAACACCTGATTTATTGATTAATTTCTCAAGTATTTCTCTGTATGTATTAGGTTTGCATGGCCAGCTTTTGGTAGCAGGAGAGGTGCTCCAAAAGTGTAGGGTAGCTACAGGGGTGGCTCTCAGAGAAGCTGCTAGAAGATTCCTGTATGTCTGACAGAGCCAATGCCAGCTGACTCCAGGGTGGACCCACCACTGGCCAGGGCCAAGACAATTAGAAATGGTGGTAATGCTTCTGTGGTAACAGATTTAAGAAGAGAAAAAAAAAAAAGCTACTGCACAGCAATAATTGTGGCCAGGGAACAGCAGGGTGAGAATACGTGAGAGGAACAACTCTGCAGACACCAAGGTCAGTGGAGAAGGAGGGGGAGGAAGTGCCCCGGATGCTGGAGATGAGATTTCTCTGCAGACCATGGTGCAGACCATGGTGAAGCAGCTGTGCCCCCTGTAGCCCTAGGAGATCCATGGGGATGCAAAGATCCACCTGCAGCCCATGGAGGAGACCCATGGGAGCAGGTGGATGCCTGAGAGAGGTCTGTGAACCTGTGGGAAACCCATGCTGGAGCAGGGTCCCAGCAGGGACTTGCAGACCCATGGAGAGAGGAACCCAAGCTGCAGCAAGTTTCCTGGTAGGGCTTGTGACCTTGTGGGGGACCCACATTGGAGCAGGCTGTGCCTGAAGGACTGCACCCTGTGGAAGAGTGAACCACAGTGCAGCAGTTTGTGGGGAACTGTTGCCCTTGGGAGGGTCCCCACACAGGAGCAGGGGAAGGACCCCTCCCTGAGTGGTGGCAGAAACAAAATGCGATGAACTGACCATTATCCCCATTCCTTGTCTCCCTGCGCCACTCTGGGGAGGAGGCAGAGCTGGGAAGGAGGGAGGGGTGGGAGGAAGGTGTTTTTAAGATTCATTTTACTTCTTATTATCTTGCTCTGATTTTGGTAGTAATAAATTCAGTTAATATCCCCAAGCTGAGCCTTTTTTGTCTGTGATGGTATTCGGTGAGTGATCTCTCCCAGTCCTTAACTCATGGGCCCTTCATTTTATTTTCTCTCTCCTGTGGAGGGGAATGATACAGCAGCTTTGGTAGGTGCCTGGCATCTAGCCAGGGTCAAATCACCACACTGTAAACCAAGGGTTTTTACGTATTCTTGTTATTTCTGACCAGTGTAGAGAGTTTTGTGTGTGCAATCAGACTGTGCTCCAGAAACTACACAGAGCATAGAAACCTCTGTGGTGAAGTCACTCAGCATTTCTAGTGTTGCTCTGGGTCAGGTAAGGACAGATTTTTTTTTTGTTGTTGTTGTTGTTGTTGTGTATTTTTTTTCTTGAGAATAGGTAATACCAGAGGCAGATTCAGCAAACAACAGAAAATAACTTTCAGTGATCAGGCAACAATTGTGATCTGCCCCTCCTTCCTATCTAGTTTACTTTCTCATGTGAGTTTGCTACTTGGCTTGCCTTTTTATACTCCTTATACTCTTATGTCTTACTGTAATTCCAGTTTTGAGTTTTCATAGTTTTTGACTTCAGCAGCATCTTATCATACTGACTGCTGCAAGTAAGTGAGGTGTTCAGTGAATGCCTGTCTTCTTATACAGTTCTCAGTTTGCCCCTTTTTTATTGAATGGCTGCTTTTTTGCAATTGTGCTGCTTTATTCCGCAGACACTTGCAGTATCCTTTCTCCTTTAACTCTTACATGGCATAAGCAAAACTGATTTTTGTAATCTTATCATTTGTATTAACATGGCTTCATCTCCCTCCGCAGTCATGTTTTTGGATAGGTGATAGTACTCATAAGGTATAAGTGAACTACAATACATAAAATAGATTACTTATTTCATATTCCTTGCCATTCCTATTCCTAATACCACATTTTGGTTGTTTAAGGAACCAATAAAGTTTCTTTTGCTGGCTCTGACTGCAGCTGTCCATGGAGAGAGAGAATTCTGTTGAGCTGTGTACAGCAGTACTTAGATTTTGTGCTCAGTCTGTTGCTCCATATGGGGAGAGAAGAAAATGCAGTCGTTGTGTTTTAAATTTAGTAACTTCTAGTAATTTTGATGATTACTAAGATGCCTTTTCCGATTATAAATAAACCACATTGTTTAAAATATTTTTGACTAGACTGAATTATGTCCCAAAATTGGAACAGGCTGAGGAGAGTTTGGGAAAGAAATTACCGTCAAGTTTTTGCATTCTTAACCGTAAATGGAAACAGAAGGGCATTGACTGACCAGAAGCTTTAATTCTATAGCTCCTCTAGCTAATGTAGAACATTATATACTAAAAATCCTGTCAGATTTAGTTTGTCATGGAGGTTTGGAGGTCCTCTTGGAGGTCTGCAGGTAGTGGAATTTGGCAAGCCTTTCCATCTGAAGCTCCTTCAGCAACCTGGGGTGCACTAAAAGCTGGATATCAGTAGGTGTTGGTGTCCTCTGGGGTAAACAAAAGAGGTAAGCCAACATCACTTTCACTGGAAGACCAAGGCCAAGCTGGCAGACACTTGAGGATAACCATGGGCTGCTGCAAAGACAATTTGAGGAGTTCCGGAACTGGACTTCAATGATCCTTGGGCATCCCTTCCAATCAAAGATATTCTAAGATTCTACGATTTCAAGTCATTGAAAGCAAAGTCTGAGGAATTCAATGTCTTCCTTGCTCAAACTCCTAGGTAAAGGCTGCAAAGTTTGATGAGGAGCTAGGTGGTTATTTGAACCAAGAAGGAGAGATTTCTAGGCAAAACCCCTAAATTTTGTCATTGCTTCTGTATCTGTCAGAATCTATTTACTTCCATGAATTTAATTATCTGTACAGGTTACTTAAATCGTTTGAGAATCTTGCTTCTTTTTATGTAGCTTTGTCAAGATTTCTGAATTTAGCAGATAGTGTGTGGCAGACAGGAGGGTCATTGAGCTGAAGTTAGTGATGTAGCTGAACATGAGCAAGCCAGTGCTGTGATGCTCTGGGGTGCATCTTTGCCTTCCAAGAGACAGACTGACAGCTTTCCTCTGTGTACCATATGTCATCTCTCTTTGTGTGCATGTTATGTGAGTTTTAACACCCGTGAGATGGAAATGAAACTCCTTCCAGTGTCTGACCAATAAACATGATGAATTTGGGTCTCACTTCTGTTGTCTCATTCTGGGGCCAGAACACCTGTCCTGTGAGGAAAGGCTGAAAAGGCTGGGGTTGTTCAACCTGGAAAAGAGAAGTCTCCAGGGGGACCTTATGAAGGGGCTTATAAGAAAGATGGGGACAGACTTTCTACCAGGGCCTGTAGTGACAGGAGAAGGAGCAGTGGTTTTAAATTGAAAGATGGTAAGTTTAGATTGAATATAAGGATGACATTTTTACTGTGAGTGTGGTGAGGTACTGGAACAGCTCAGATAAGCTGTGGATTCCTCATCCTTGTAAGTGTTCCAGGCCATGTTGGATGGGCTTTTGAACAACATGGTCTAGGGGAAGGGGTCCCTGCCCATGGCAAGGTGGTGGACTCCTTGAAAAATCTTCACAAAGAAGGCACCAAAGTGTTTTACAGTTTGGGAAATTATAAATAATTGTGGATGTTTAAAGTTTAATGTTGTGTAGTCATACACAGGAATGTTTCACCCATAACAATATCTTGACTGTATGTTGTGGTTTGACTAATTTGTATGATGTAGATATTTGATGAATTTTTCCACTACTCATTTTCTCTAGAGCCATACAAGAAGTATGCAATACTTGCTACTTCTTTTATGGACTCAGAAGAGTCCATAATCTTGGAAGAGTTTTCCGTCAGTAGGTGTGTTTGAAAAATCCTGCTTCTCTATCTCAAATTAGTACACAGGGGTTTATTTTAGGTTAACAGGTTTTTATCAGATATTTGTCTTCTTTCTGTGCTTAAAGTTTTTAATATTCAGCATTAAACAGAAGCAGAAACCTAAGGAATCACTGTAACTTTTTTGTTATTTGCAAATAAGTGAAGACCTCAGGAGCTTTTAGGCGTATTTGTGACCACATGTGATATAGCCCCTTATGAAGTTATGAATTCCATCTGCTGTATGAAAACCATTGATAGTTGTAATGGTGTTCTGGTTCACAGCATTTCTGTCTCAGCACAGATGTGAGGCTTCATGGGCAGCCAGGGCCAGAGATTTTCTGGCACAGCAACCCAGCAGCTGTTTTCTGCCAGTGAGACCCATGACTTTAGAACACCTCCTTGTGCAGTTAGGTGGAAAACCAGCCATGCTTATGAGCCAGGATGGATTTCTGCTCTATGAACTGCATGAACAGTAAGAGAAATAGGAGATCCCAGATGAATTAGGTCTTTCATCCTAACAGACAAAAATTGCAAGAGGCAAGAGGACTGTTGGGATTTGGGGTTTTGGGTAAACCCAAGGCTTGAGGATGGGATGAGCTCCAACTTGTAGAGTGTGTTGGATATTGTTTTTCAAGGTAAGGCATTTATGACTAGAAACATTGTTTCATTTAGCCAGTTCCTTTGGATAGATTGCCCCATGTAAGGGGAATTAAGTCAGTGGCATGTCCATAACCCTTCTTGGGGGACATCTGCCTTAAATACAAATGGCTTCAGGAGACTTGTTTTTTAGCTCTGGGTCTGAAACTGCTGGGCTCTGGCAGGAATATGACAGCTTGTTCATCAGTGATTACAAATAGGTTTTCTGAGGGAATCTTATTGCAAAAGTAACTGTGGAGGTGGAATTGTTTTTCTTATTTTATGTCTTTTTAATAGTGCCATGGAATGTAGGTATCCTTGTGAGCTCTGTGGCCATGGAGATGAATGTCCTTCTCTCAATGGGTACTCAGGCTCTGGTCTCTGGGTGTGTAAGGTCTGCATAAAGGCATAGATCCTGTTTATTGCAAATACTGCCATGGGGGCTGTATTTTCTAATCCGGTTCTTTCCACTCAGCAAACCACAATGTTAGCAAGGCAACAAAAGCTGTAGCTTTTGAACATCAGAATGTCCTGGTTCTGGCCAGGAACAGGATTGATTTTTTGCAGTAGTTGGGATGGGGTGTGGCAGGGCCCAAATGTTACTCAGCACCACCTCATGAGATTTCCAGGGGCAGGAGAAAGAGACTCTGTTTCCCTTTAGGAGAGAAGGGGTTACTTTCTGTCGAGAAAAGGTGCGGAGGCATAAATTGTTTCTTTGTCTTATACATTTTGTTACTAATATTGTTGCTGTTGCTGCTGTTTACTTATCTCATTGCTGTTTCCAGTAAATTTTTTTTATCTCAACCCATGATCTTTGCCTTTTGTTCTTCCAGTTGGAGGGGGGAGTGAGAGGCATCATGGTTTTAGCAGGAGTACTAAATTGGAGAATACCATTTCTAAGCTATGATGCAGACATGGTCCATCATTCTGCCCGTGTTGCCTCTGTTAGGCAAATTTTAGAGAACAGTGTGCTTATAACTGCCTTTAACCTCTTAATGGAATTGAGAGAAAATGTTAAACACAGGTCAGGCCATTTTATGTTTTGACTGCCACTTAGTTTTTGAATTCCATAGGGCATTATCCTGTTTTTTCATCCATTTTTGTCTGAATGGTCTGACCTGCTCACAGTGATGTCAACAGGTGACCTCTCACTGGCTTCTATAGCTGAAAATCCCTGGCTACAGGAATTAAACATATGTGTTCGTGTTTGGTCATGAAGTCGTGGTTTCTGCCTAAACTGTATGTGTTTTGGAGTAATTTAGTAGGAAAAACAGCAACACTTCACATACAGCCTATTCCTACTTGGTTTAGTAGAAAGAACCCAAAAATAAAAAGTCATGACAGTAAGAAAAGTCAGAGTAATAATTCAATTAAAGGAAAAAAGAAATGCAGCAATTAAATTAAACTTTATTTGCAGTAATTTGCAACTTATTTTTTCCCCAGCTGTGCACAGTAAGACACACTTGGTCAATACAGTATCTCATTTCCTACAAAATCCCTAAGTGCAATGAAGACATTCATCTGCTTTTATATTATATGGTAGGAGCACTTCTGTACCAAATTGTAATCCAGTAGTCAAGGAGCTAAGGAATATTTCCCATTGATGACTGAAATTGCCAGCCCAGATCCATGGCCCTGGCATTTACAAAAACTCAATGCGTAAAACCTTAAAATTTGAACCTGACACTTCAGACCTGACATATATTCTCCCTTCCCACTGACACAAAGTACATCTTTATTTATCCGTGCTATGTAGAAAAAGGAGAACAATCTAGTTTGTTAGAAGCACCAGGCATTTAACCTCACTTTCTGTGCATGTTTGATACGCTTTTAAGAACAGGAAATGATGGTATAGGAGACCTTATCACTCTTCGTCTGAGATAAAAAGACCTTCTTTAAGATAACAGGTCAGTTGCCATGAATGAGAATTTGTTTCAGGAAGGCAATTTAGTTTCAGACCTATCTTACCTCCTAATAAATATAACCTTTACTTATTTGAAAACCTAGGTCTGTCATGCTCCTAACATGGACAACATAATTTAATCATTCATTGCAGTAATTGATCAACTGTCACACTGAAATAGGGTGTACCTTTCAGACAGATCTCCAGCTGTTGACTAGTGCTAATGCAAAGAGTCAGTCTTCATCTAAGTTTTTATTACAGCAGTTTTTACTATTGTTGAGGTTTGAAATGAAGACCTGTGGACACTTGCTAATAGAAACCCATTGTTTTTTATTCTGTTGGTGTTGTGAACAATATTTCCTGTGAAGGGGTTTAAATATTATGGAAATGATGACTAAGAATATTTATTTTAAAAGATATTATACTGCATTCTTAGCCATGGATATAAAAATAAATTGTCTACTGAGGAAAAAATGTTGGGCATGTTCCAATTTCACAACAAAAAGCAGGGGTGGGGTTAGATACTCTGTACTTGTGCTGAAAAGGAAAAGAGCAGAGATATTGGGTACAGGCATTTCATGGAGACCAAAGAAGTCCAGCTGCATGTCTTGCATAAGGGAAGAGCTTAAAAGACTTTCTCAGTATTTCTGAAAGTCGATGCAACTCTCAATATAATCAGAGAAGGAGAGTCAATAGATGGAATGGCAAGAACTGCATCACCAGATCAATTTGCATTTTCCTTTACCTTTTCTTTTAATGTTGCTCATTTGAGTCTCACTTATTTTTTGTACTGAGGTTGTGATACAGAGAGCTGAGTTTGTCTAAGGGTAAAAGGCCACAGTTTGGTATGTTCCATGTCAAATGTAACACAGGAAGAAATTCTTGTGAGTGTTGCAGAAGATGCTTTAGTACTTAATGCTTCTAGCCTTTGGACGTCATCCTTCAGCCTCTGGTTTTAATCCCAGACTTTCATGGTTTGAGTGATTTAAACAGGCGTGAACACAGGACCTCTCTGGTCTCCATAGCATTCTCTTGAATATCAGCAATAAAAGACATGGGTAACGAATGATGTGCATATGGGTCAGTGTTGCACTGGTTAATGTCTCCAAAATGAAGATGTTCTCAATCTCCTTCTATATCATCGTGCATCTAAATCCTATTTTCAGAAGTGAGGTGACTTTTGAGAAAAATCAATGGTACTTGAGTAAAGAAGTTCCTAAATAACTTTTGAAAAATGTGCTTGGGTTTCTAAGCATTTCAATGACGCAGCTGAAACAGTATTCAAATAAATACATGTACATAAGGCATGAAATGTTTTTTGAAACAGTAAGAATGGGGCAATTAACAATCATGAAAGGATGACTGAAAGAAAAATACATGTACCCCATGCAGAGCATATGGCATAGCTGGTTTTGACAGCATTGGATATTGCTCCTTTCCAAGCTGTAATTTCTGTCTGTCTGCAACACATTTTTTTTGTTAATAAAAATCTAGTGGCAGTAGATAGAATGAAACAAAGAAGTGTATAAAGGACCTACTGAAATGAGAAGATCATCAAGCAGTGTTTTGGATTTTCTGGATACTTCAACAAAACAGCATGAAACAGTGCAAGAAAACACAAGGTGCCTTTGGGAAGTGAGTCAGGCTTGGCTGGTTTGCGGGCGCTGGCGGCTGCATCCTGGGACATGGACGCCTGCTTCACACCCAGGATCTCTGCCTTGCCTGGCTCCTGGTCAGTTGAATTGCCCAGAGCAGAGTCTTACAGGGGAAGAAGCTTTGATCAAAGGCTGACCTGCTGTGATTTGAGCTAAGAAAAGGCAGATTGAATGCACCTGGTCATGAAGTAGGGTCCAGTCTCTGGTCTGTCTTAGCCCAGACTAATTCCCTACCGGGGTCTCTGTGAGGCCCTCCTCTTGCCTCCTGGTTCGCAAGCCTGTATGGGCTTCCTTGGCAAAGCGCTGTCGGAGTTCATGCACTTCCATGAAATATGTTGATGCAGTTGAAAATGCTGCCAGCAGAAAAATCCCTCCTTGCTCTTCTAGTGAGACAGTGAATAGGAGGCTACTGAGAGATATTTATTAGAATTAGTCTTATAAACCTGTCATAGTGTAATTTATGCTTTCCTCTCTGTGCAGGGTAGAGCTTTCCTGCTGTAAAATTGTGAGAAGACAGAGTGGACTGAAAAAAACCAAGAGTGGCTGTGAAATTTGTACTCATATGAATGCTGAGAAAGATGACTTGAAAAATATGTAGGAAGAAAAATAACAGTGACTAACACACATAAGAAGAAAAGTCTAGTTCTTAAGAGGACATAAGCTTTACCACATGTTAGGGAAACTTAGGAAAAAAGGAAAGAACCCTGAAAAAATATTTGAAAATGTTTGTTTATTTTTACTAACAAGCAGTGAAATTTGCAGTGTTGTCTGCATGGCCATCACCATGTTCCCTTCCCATGAGCAGATCTGTGAGATTGTAGAGGTAAAGAAAGCACTTCAAATTCTTATTCAGTGTTTCTGTTTCTTTTCCCTTCTTTTTCTTACTCCTTTATTTATTTTCTTTTCTTTAAATTTTGTTTTGGTCATATACATCCATAAGGTTCAGAAACTTGTTTTTCTGTGATGCTTGGGTGGTTCTGTCTTTTTTCAGGTTTAAGATCTATCTCCATTCTTCATTTGAGTTCATGTCACTGTGCTTGGCCATGTGGTTAACATGCATAAAATCTGCCATGCTGTAATGCAGCCAAAGGAGCATTGCTCCTCACCATTTTAGCTGCTTCTCAGAATTTGTTCATGGCTGAGGTCGAATGTTTGTTCTTCCATCTGCTGGAATCCCAGGGACGTTACAATGCAATATTGTTCCTGACACAGAGCGATGAATGTGATCTTTACTGTGGGAAAATTCCTCTGACAGCCGTGCTGGTTCAGAGGAGGTTTGTTGTTGATGCTCTCCTCAGTCACAGGATGTGGCTCAGGCAGCTGTGTCTGCACACAGAGGGGTGGCTGATGCTCCCTGCCATATTACTCCATTAACCTTCTGCCATCTCCTGACATTCTTCTGTGCTCACACCTCAGTCTGCCCTGACTCTGTCTGTCTCTTCCCTGCAGTACACTTTGATTGCCAGGTCTCTGGCATTTCAGCAGAGCCTGGTCCCTGAAGCTCTCCACTGCAGTTTCATGAAGATTTTAGATAAAATGGTGTTGCAAATTTGAGTACATCCCTGTAGCAGGGAAAACCTTTGCTGACCTGGGAAATGAGCCCAGTCCACTGTGTGGATTGCTGCCACACAGCAATACAGCAGTGTTTAATTTGTTTTTTTCAGTAGTTGCTGGAAAGGGCTCTGTGTTGAGCTGCTGTAATGGCACTAGACAGTCTCTTGCATAGTACTTTCATTAGCCTGTTATTTCTCAGACCAGACCTTTGCTGCCCATTGGGTCCTGAGAAGACCCCCTGTGGGTTTTGATAAGAACAACATATGCAGAGTTGATTTAGCTCTCTGTCAAAGCAAAATCAGGGATTTGAAAAAACTGGGATAGCCAGGTCCATCCTGGGATGGTGAAGGTGGGCTCCAAGGCATGCAAGGAGGTTCACAATGTGAGCATTTTTTGAGGGTAGAGTGAATGATGGTGACTGATGAAGATCTCTGGACCCCAGCTGGGTGGACGCTTGTCCCCCCATTCCTCAAGTGGTCGCTCTTTTCTTGTCTTAGAAGAAGACTGTGTCTGGACTAGAAGTGAAGAACAGGAGCACAGAGAGGAAGACTTGTGTAAGGCTTCAGTCATGGCTGTGTAAAAGGCAAGTGCATGCCTCAAGTGAGACCTAACCTTTACTGCTGCAGAAACACATGAGTACTGTGTAGAGAGCACTTATTTGAAATTTGACAACCCAGCTCTTTCTGGCAGTGTCCAAAGCTTTTAAATAGAAACTGTGCTGGAACTCTTGGGAAGCTGTTCCCTGGGGGAAAGGTCTGGGGGTGAGGGATTCACTGGGAAGCTCACTGCAGTCTGCTGTCAGCACTTCCTAATCTGTTCTGCAAGTTGTAGAAAGAGGGCTTAAGAGTTGTGGGATGGAAGTGGAGAGAGAAATGGTTTCTCTTTGAGTGTAGGAGGAAGTAGTGAGAGTTCAAAAGGGCAGAAGCCTTCCTGAGGTCCTGCTGGCATCTTGAAGACAGTAAACTCTTTGCAATAAATAAACAAATAAATAAAAGGACAAAATAGAATGTGTGAAAGATGCCTATTGAGCTCTCCCTCAGCAATGGGAATTCAGAGGCTGCACCAGATCCACCTTTGTGGGACTGTGCTTCATTTCCCTGACCTACCTTTGTGCCTTGAGACTAGCAGCTGTCATTTAAGGCACAATATTCAGGTTTACATTTAAGCAGCACCTTTAAATCAAGATTTTTTTTTCAACCTTCATTCAGAAATTATTTCATCCATTATTGAAATGAAAAAGGATGGTTTATATTTCCCATAAGAACTGTACTCTCTTTGAAAGAATAGCTTGTACATACAGTCTGTTGGTGTCTAAAGACTATTTTATCCAAAGGCTGGATTCTGCGTGTTTGGAGAAAGGTGGGCTAGATCTAATGGTCTGGTATGTAGGAATACAGAGGTGACCCAAGGCTGTATTTTCGCAGTACCACAACATTTGCTGCAGTAATAACACCATAGGTCATGGGACCCCTCTGATCCCACAGATGGGTAAAGGTGGCAGAGATGGCTGTGGGTCAATGGTGAAGTGAGCAGTTTGCTGTGTGGGGCCAGCCTGTCTTGCTGGGTACTCTTCCCCATGTTCTGCTCAGCCAAGTGCATTCCAAGACCTGACTCCCCATAGGCTGCTCAGGAGACTGAGTGCCAAAAGGTGGGTTTGAGGAGCACGGGCTCACGTAGTTGGGTTCAGGGAGCACATGGCAACTGGAGGCTAGGCAGCAGTGCATGCAGCTGAAGGGGATCATAAAACAGCTCTCTAGAGCTTCTAAAATCATGGTTCAGTGAAATTTTGATGGTGAGATATACAAAAATACATTTTGTTGCTGCAGAAGCAACAAAATAATGGCACAGTATTGTCAGAAGTATGCATTTGTCAGATTGTGACAGAAAATTAAAACACACGAGGTTTTAATATTCACCCTGAGCTAAAATTCTGCATCTTAAGAGGATTAAAAGTTTCGTTGATTACCAACAGCATATTAATTCATCTGTCAATGGGAAGAAAAAAACTAGAGTGTGATTAAGATCATATTTTCTCTGAGGTCCATGATGCCTTAAATCAAGGAAATTCAGAAACTCTTCAGTTGTTTCACAAGAAAGGTAAATAACCAATTTAAACAGTCATTTGATTATTTTCAAGAAATAATAAAAAGTACTGTAATTTTTAAAAATATATATAAACCATTATTTGGTTCTGAACTATTACCTATTATCCCATTTACTGTGCAATACCCCAAAGTACATTATGGAAAAGTCCTTGGTTTGGAAAATCAAAGGTTCTAATGATTTTCCTTTATCTTCAGAAACTTCAGAACTCCCCGACACAATCTGTTTCATTGGGCTTGATGACATGGAAATATTTAGTCATGCCATCATTGCATGGGTTTTTTCCCTTAGACTGCAGTGGAAAAGGTTACTTCTTTACTATTAAGTCTCCAAAAGTGTCCTGTTACTATTGCAATTTGTATTGTTTTTAAAGATGCTGAAAGGGGGAAAGCAAAGACGCTTCCTGTGGCTTACAGCTAGTATTTATTAATGTATTAAAATGTATTTATTATGCACTCTTAAAACTAGTTCAGTCTAAGCATTATTTCAGTCTTAATTTGGCAAAAGTCGAGAATTGTTGGGTAAAGTTTTCACTACAGAATGTTCCTCATAGGGATGTGTATTTTTCCTTCGGTAGCTCTGCAGTAGAAGGCACAATGCTGTGCTTTTAGATCGAGGCTTCCTGCTGCTTTATTACATATTATATATATTTTTTCAAAAAAATATGTAAAATATACAATATATATTATATATTTAATGTATTATTAGTCATAGTATTAGTAGTAGCAGCAGTAGTAGCAGTAGTAGTAGTATATATAAACTTGCTGACTTTATTATATGTCCTTTTGCCTCAAACACGGTGATGGACAGAATACTTTCCTGACATGAATAGTCTTGGACAAATTATAGAAGCCTGAAAAATACTCAGCTCTTAAGGCTGAATTTCAGTTTGAGTTTAATACCAAAGACGTGCAGAAAACTTGATATTTGATATTCAGATTTTAAGAAAGAGGAAAACAAAAATAATCAAGTTATATATCCTTCTGCTTTAAGTACCATTATTTAAATAAATTATGAACATTGTAGTATCCTTGTTTTCATCCAAGGGACCTCTGGTTGAGACAGAAGGGTCTTTTGGTGGAAAGATTGAAAGAAATGGTGTATTCTGGGCCAGGAGGGGCTGCAGTCTGAGATGGACTTGGATACACAGATTGGATTCCCAGTGGGGCCCAGTGGTAGAACAAGAGGCAACAGGCAGATGCTCAAACACAAGAAATTCTGTCCAAAAATGAGAAAGGATTTCTTTACGCTGGGGGTGGTCAGACCCCAGAGCAGGCTGCTCAGGAGTCTGTGGAACCTCCATCCTTGGAGACATTCAAAACCCAGGGGGATGTGACCATGTGTAACCCAGCCCAGCTGGCCCTGACAGGACAGGGACTTGGACACCCTTGCAATCTGTGCTCCTGGGGGGCCATTTCAGAGAGGCTCAACACACAGGATATGGAGCAAGGCAGACGAGAGGGGAGATTTTTCTGTGGGCTTGAGGAGGGAATTGGCTGCATCTTGGGAAAGGCTGGGTGCTCTCCAAGGGGAGGGGTGGACCCTCATGCCACAGAACTCTGGATTAGGAAGCATGGGGCAGGTGAGGGGCAGGTCTGGGAAGAGAGCTGGGATCTGAGCCTGTCTGTGGCCAGGCAGGTGGAACATGTAGCCACCTTGCTATACCCATTTCATTCAACTTGGATTTTGGCTTGAATAAAGTTGAACATGACTGTATTGCTTTGTTTGAACCATCCACACTGTCACCTGGCTCTGTAGGCTTTTGTTTGATCTCATTTTGCTTTGTGTTTACTGCTGAAAACACAGTAGTCCTTGTCTGTTATAAACTAGTGAAGCACTCTGTTTTAAATTTTAATAGCAATACAAACCAAGAAAAATTAAAAAGATTTTAAGAAAAAAAATGCTTTAACTGCAGCTTGCTAGCCAGAAACTACCCCTTTAGAAAGCTCCTGCCCTGGAGACATCTGGCTCTGTAATAGTAGACGTTAATTCTGGTGCACTTTGCAGCAGAGCTGAGCTGTGACTGGCTATTGCAGTAAGACATTCCAGTTTCTTTCTGGCTTCCACAGTGAACATGCAGCGTCTGTGTCTGCCCACTGCCTGTGCCAGGGTGGGCCCTTGCCAAAAGACACGTAAGGAATGTTTCAACAAGGAGGTTTTTAAAATATTCAGTGTTATGTCACAGGAAAATGAAAGGTTTTGGCAATTCTTTGAGTGATGGTTTTCTAACTAACTGTATGTAAATTGATATTAATTCAAGATAGTAAATTACAGTGAAAAGTCTGCAAAAGACTAGTTTTCTGGTGAAATACGAATTCACATATGTATTGCTTTCAGTTCCATCTGTAATGCATGGGTAAAGTAGAACCAAGTGAACTATTTTTTTTCATAGACTATACTGTATAAAAATAATTTCTCTAATAAGAAGCAATTCTTTCATACAAAAAACCCCAGTGTTCCAGCAGAGTCTTAATTTTCTCTCTGCACAGACATGAGGAAGACAGCTGGAATAAGGGGCATGTTAAACACATGATTAAGACACAGTGGTACTTCCCACTGAGGTCTTCTCCCTGGGAACTGACACTGCATGCCACTGGAGTCTATATGTTTCTGGTTGGACCCCTGGTAATACCCTTTTCTTACTTAAGTAACTAACCCTTTGCTTTTTCCTATCTAATTGTTGTGTTGTACCAGTTTCAGTCAAACACATTGTTAGCAACAAAAGTAATGTAGCCTGTAAGTCTTGTTTGTACCAGTTTATAAAGAGATGTCAAGGTTGAGGTCAGAGAAGGTGTCATACTGGACTGCATTCATCCAGTGCACAGTTTCCAATGATGTTTGGTGTGAGGTAAATACACAATAATCTGCGTTTTATTTTGGAGTACATTTTCTTGGGAATTTGTGTTAAAAAAGATTTTCACAAGATGTGATTCTCATGCTGTTTGACTGCAGTTTAAGGGACCCACAAGCCTCTGCCCTTGGGGTGCCCACAGGGGCAGCCTTGACCAGCTGAATACAGGAGGCAAGTCCGTGCTTGTGCTTGAGGTTGTGCTTTGGCTAATCACCAAACCTTCTGCAAAGGATAAGTGGTATCCAGCAATACTTGCCTACAGTATAAACAGAGCCAGTGGCTCAAGTGGCCAAATAACGCTGACAACAAAGAGCACAAAGCAGAGCTGGTGGACATCTAAAGGCTGATGGGTTTCAGGAAACATCAAGGATGGATATTTGGAGGCAATCTCCCTGCACTCAGGCTGAGCAGAGCCATATGCTCCTGCTTTGCTGCAAGGTAAAGCTCCTCAGCCTGGTTTGATAACTGATTAGGTGGTGTTTAGTAAACAAAACAGGTTTGTAGGAAGGGCCACAAACTTCTACTTGAAGAAAAGAATGCATGTCCATGCTTAAATTTGTTAGGAGGTAGCATGTGTCAGGTGGCAGGGAAGCCTTATTCTGGTGAAATGATGCCTGCTGATTTTAGAAATTTCTTGAATCTGCAAACTGTGCTCAGCATGACCTTCCTGCCTGGGCTGATGAAGTTGATAAACTCAGTGTGCCACCTGGTACTGGACACAAGCCCTTGAATCTTGCATGGCATTGAAGGAAGTGTCACAGTGCTTTGAATTATCAGGAGATCACTGGTGTAATGGAGATCTCTGCAGCTGCAGGGGGCAAAAGGATGTCTCTCAGCTGAACAGCTGCTCTTTAGATGACCTGATCGTTCTGAAGTCTGGGACCTGTTCAGGGGGAACACCCATAGAAGAGCCCACAGTTAAAAGTAGATTTGGAGTGCAGGGATCTACATTTCCTTCCTTGAATTATGGGGTCCCTGACATTATTAGCATAGCCATCTCCTTTTCCAGTGGTTCCCGTAAAACTCCCAAATGCACAGGAGGCACTTCTTCTATGTTTGAGCTGAGCTGCTCAAATCTTACTCTGTGTGTTCTCTCTCTGTAGTCAGTGAGAGAAATGGGCACTGCTGAAGCTGGCAACTGCTGAACAAAGAAGAAAACTAATTTAGAAAATCAGTGCTCTCTGACTGTGCTGACCAGGACTTTCTTGGGATGCATGTCTTGGGATGCATGTTGTGGAGATTGGGAGCTGTAACCTCCATGTCTGCTCTCTCCCCTTACGCTGTGAAATACGGCAGCTCTGAGGGTACCACCACTCCAGGGGAGAGGCCAGGAAGGGTGATACCAGCACCCTGGCAGTGTGGTCTGCTCAGAGGGAGGCCCACTGTTAGTATCAGAGCTCTGAGAATCTTGAATACTGCAATGTGTGATCATTTAGTTGTCATTAAGCTGCCCGTGCCACTTACTGTCTTGCCTGTCTTGAGTCATGATTCTGCATGGTGTTCATTCACTGACCATCACCAGGCAGAAGGCATAAGCTGTGGTTACTGATGCTTCCTTGTGCTTTGGCAGCACCGTGATTTGCTGTGAGAGGAACCCTGTGAACCAGTAAGTGCCATGAGCTCCTAGTAAAGGAAAGGTCTCCTCTATGTCCTAAAATGAGTTTCCACATGGAATTAGACTCAGGAGTCTCTGCTTTTTTCCTTTGTGCCTGGTGCCAGGTGAGAAGGCTGCTGGTACAGTTCAGTAATGAGAAGGGCAGATGCCACCACCCTTTCCAATCCTATTTTCTTCTAATTGTCTACACAAAGTTTCTACTACCATGACTCAAAGCCTACCATTTTCTCTAGTGCTTTGTTCAGGAGAGCTTTTCCAGGGTGTCTGTCAAGTGTAAAAGCCTTTTTCTCCTAAAAGCCAGTGGTAAAATGCTTAAGTGCTTTTCTGGGGACTTCCTCTTCACCATACATTTGTTCCTCAGGCTAGCACTTGTCTACGTAAGTCTTTTTTATAACTTGTAGAATGTTGTTTTTCCCAGAGAGGTTTTATTTTTCTGGTGCTGAGTGTTCAGCAGGGAGGGTGCTGTGCCCAGGCTCTGTGCCTGGAGCCTCCAGTCGGAGCCTGATGGATGGAGGTCAGTGCTGCTGCAACCTAACACCGATCACAGGGCAGGATCAGGAGGGCCTCTGGCTTTGGTTGTTTCACTGACTCATAGAAGCAATTCCTTGTCAAGAATAGCTATGATAGTCAAGCTATCCAAACATTTACTAGTTTTCATGGTTAATATTTTTTATTCTGAGAAAAGAATTTTAGATCTCCAGTCTGGGCCTGGCACTGAATGGACGTAGAGTGGAACCCCTGGAATGAGGGGCTGGGACACCATCAAAATGCTGCATCTTGAGAAAACTGAAATCCTTATATGTGCAGTGCAACTAGTCAAACAGCTTCCAGTGGACTTGGTTTCCCCACTGACTCTGCAATTGTGTTACATTTATGGCTGCTCATTCACTGTTATGCACAGAAGTATTCATACAGGAAAATAGAAATAAAACTCACAATTGAATTTTTTCCCATGGTTATGTTATGGATTCCTTTATATCTGCTAAGGAGTATGCTTAACACAGCACCCACCCATCCAGCAGGGACATGATTACCTTGTTTTGTGGATATTCCCTCGTAGGCTTAGAAGTCCTTCATTTTTCCTGTATTTATGATGAAATCATGGCTATTTGTAATGTCAGATTAAATGTTCATACTGTGTTTACTCAAGCTGAGAAGTAATCTAAATTTGATCTTCCTCTCTCAACAATCAAACTTTCTACTAATCATGAAGTTTTGACATTAAATTGGACATTATTAATGCAGATTTTAATGAAATGTTTACAACACTTGCTACTCCTCTACGTCTCTCTGACTAATTTTTATGTATATAAATTGGATATTTGTGTTTATGTGGGGCACACATGTTCCCTCTGATGCCAGTTTGCATGTGGTTTATTATGAGTTGGCCTTAATCCTAATTTTTGATCCCTTAGAGTCACATGAAAATCATGACAGTTTATAATCCCTATTTTTAATTTGTTATCCACCTCTGTGGATAACACTGTTCACTCTGACATTAGAAACATTCATGTCTACCTCATGTGCAGGCATAGATCCTTGGAAATGACCTGAAATTAGGATACCAAAAAAAACCAAAAACCCCAACCAAAATATTTCAAGTATTTCCCTCAGTGTGGAAAATAAACACTTTATTTTTCTTCTAATATTTTATTATTTTAGAAAGCTATCTAAATAGCTGGTGATTTAAATTAATTTAACAAATAACACTGAAGATCTAGTTGCTTCCTTTGTTTCTAAGTTCTCTTTGGATCATATTGAAAGGTGTGTTCTGCTGGAACATTTTTCAAATACAGTAGTGGCCCCATTTCATCTCAATTGCATGCATTTGGGACAAAAAACTGCTCTCAGAATTTAACAAAGGCATTACACATGCTCTGATGAGCCATGGGGCTTGATGTTATTGAAAAAATAACATATTTCCTTTCGGTTTGATATGGCATTCGCACACTGGGAGCAGATTGTCACACTGTGTTGGTAACTGTCTTAGATATTTGTGGGTAAACAGTTCTCTCTTTAAAAGGAAACCAACCAAACTAACAAAACCAAAACAAAAAAGAGGTGAATCACCATTTTGACAGTATTATATAAAAGGTGAGCTGTACTCTGCCACTTACAAAATTATACTGCCTTTTTTACCAGTCTCACACCAAATGATGTAAGGCAACTTGTTGATGAAATTTGATGATTTGTTCTGTATTCTCTGCTGTAGGGAATGGGAATACCATTCTGGTCTGTTACTCACTGGCGCTAGGTGCCAGATATGCAAGTAGAATCCAGGGGAGAAAAAGATACAGTATTGCATAGTATCTCAGGGCTCTCTGGCCTACAGAATTCCTGGTTCCCATGAGAAGGAAAAAGCCCAAGATTTGGGATCTCTTCAATAGCTTGAGTCTAACAAGGAGTAGATGCCCAGCCCCCTGAAGAGATCTAGCTAGACACCTGCCCATGATCCACAATCTCAGCTGTACCCTAGAATTAGGTGGTTAAACTGGGCTGATATATTTTCTTTCTTTCTTTCTTATAAGCAGTATTCTTTACATACAGTTTTCTGTGTGTAATACTCTACCATTTCATAGCTGCTGGAGCTTCATGTCCATTAGATGTGCCTCAGATGGCTGGGTAGCCTGGGAGAGGTAAAACACATAGAACTTCCTCTTTTAATTGCTGAGCATCTGCTGAGAGCTGCCTCTTGCTGCCTGTGGTGAATGGCTTGCAGTAATAATGAACAGAGCTGTGGTGAAGCTAAGATCTTTGCTAAAAAAGATGTTGAAAGGCATTACAGTAATGTAATAATTGATTATTATGGTGCCTTGTATCTCTTTTTTGAAAAACAATCTGTCTCTTGAGCTTCATCTTTCAGGCAAGGACCAATGCAGACATAAAAGTACTTTATTGGTGTCAAAAAGTACTTGTTCTTCAGTCTGTCTTATTTGTGTGTGTATGCATATACATGTTTACTCAAAAAGCTTAATTTTTCTATGCATTAATTGCCTAAAAATGGTGAAGAAAAATAATTTTTACATTAAATGGGGTTGCATAAATGCAATATGGACTGCACAGAAGTATTTTAAAAATCAGCACAAGAGCAAATAATAACAAAAAGAGAAAAACATCCCTGCAGTCTGCAGATCAGTCTGGTATAAAATCCTTTATCTATGTTGAACAGGACAGAGATCTCAACTTCTTTTCTGCCAGCAGTCTCCTTCCTTTCTGTGCCAAAATAACAAGGGAACAGTATGTTGCAAAGAGGGAATGAGGGTGGAAAACCTCAAACAAAAAGTGATAAGACCAGGCTATGAGGAGAACACCAAGGACTTCAAACAGCTCAGATGTTCAAAGATATTTTCCACTACCTGGCTAGCCAGTTCCTTTGTCTCTGTGTCTTGGCTGCCTGGTGGGGTCTTGTGTCAGCCTTCCTTATTCCCTGAGCTGCTCCTGGTTGTCCAGCCCGGCTCCCCATGGGAACTTCTGGCATTTGCACAAATGAAGCACTTGAGACATTTCATTCTGGTGGAACATGCCTTTCTCTGCTCTGCTCTGCTTGGCTCTGAATGCTCTGTAGTCCAAGCTGGCAGACCCCACTGGACCTGTGCCCCACTGCCAACTTTCCTGTCGGGAAGGGCTTGTCAGGGCTGTCCTCCATCCCAGCTGGCCATGCTCCCTCTCCCTGTTGCCACGGCTCCAAAATTGCCATTTCTGGGACACTGGCTTCATTCAGTGATGGGGGTACTGGACAACACCTCTGCATTGGGGACTGGATGGTATGGCATCAGTGCAGGGTATTGGTTTTGGTTGCTGGGGGATTTGTTTGTACCTTAAATACATGCCCCTGTGAGATGAGTTGCTGAAGTTGTTACACCACTCTGGATTACATTGGTGTAATCATGAGGTCAACTTTTTCACTGAAGATGTTTGTTAAAGATGATTAGGGGTCAGCAAAGTTGAGCAAAGCACAAAGCCAAAGAGCTGTAGTTCTGTAATACATGCTGCTGTTTGGTTTTGTGCTTTTCTGAAGCATGAAAAAACACCTTGCTGTATTTTGTGGGTACCATGTCAATCAATAATCAGTGTGGCAGCTGTTGCCAGAACTGACAATACCTACAGAGGCTGGAGATTGTCACAGTGGGGGTGGCTGGGGGTCTCACTGCATTTTTAGGAGGGAGCTACCTGACATTACTACAGACAAAATAAATTCCTTTTGGAGGCTGCTGAATGGTGTGGACTCATTGCAGAGTCACTCAGAGGTTTCCAATAACACATTAAATGGATTAAATTTTTCAATGTCTTTTAAAAAATCAGTTTTCAGGCATTAAAAAACTTACAGAACAAGGGGACTTGGAAAGAAAAGACAAGTTTAAGTAATGTAATAATAATCCTCACCTGTCTCTGAGGCTTATTGAGGTTATCCTGTACTTCCTCTCTAGAGACTTGAAGGTGTGGGACCTGTTGCCTTGCCCTGGGGAGGACACAGGTGAGAGTTCCCCTGTCGAGGTGAGCTGCTCAGGGCAGTAGGACAGGAGAACCTCACAGGTGGGATGGACTCATTTCCTGCTTCCAGAGTTTCTCCTGTGAAAAAGGAGGTTAAATGCAAAATGAAATATTTTTCTAGTGACAAGAGAGAATAAAGATCTATGCTTTAGTGGATCAGCTTGAGGCAGGTGTACAAATCTGCTTCTGTTGGTAGCTCAGATTTCCTGCTTGCGCTGTTTTTATAGAAAGAAACTACTCTAAAGCAGAAATGTATATCTGTATAAAAAATTTAAGGTTTCATTATCCAGCTTTATTATTAAAACTCAAACAATGCTTTAAGGCTTAGACATGTGTCCTTACAGAACCAAGTAAAATATGTGTATTATTTTTCTGCAGTGATTAAGTGAGGAATAAATAAGATCTGCTCCAAGAGTGGCAGTGGTTGAGAAGCACATCCCTTTCTCTGGAAAATGTGAATATACAGGAGACAGATTTGTATAGCATATATTGTTTCTGATTTAAATATTTCATGCTGGTTTGTGGAGGAATTTATGGAAGGTACATTGTAAATTAATCTAATACTTGAACAATGTCTTGTGCACATTGTAAGCAATCACAGCAATACAAATGCTGGCAGGAGATTTCCTTTGACATTTTCTGTACACTTAATTACATTATCTTTACTACTGTACAAGAGAGAAAATCCATTTGTTGACCCTTTTTTGTAGAATAAACCAGCAGCAACACTCAGCATAGGAAACAGAAATCCATAATTCTGCTAGCAAACTGAAAGGTTATGGTTTCAAAAGAGCAGTAGGTCAGAAACAAATTTTAACACTTTCTCAAAGTCATTTGACAAAATATTTTAGGTAAATTTGAAAGAATTTCAGAGAAAGTCCTTCAGTGGCTTGTAACAGGTCACCTTTCCCACAAGGCAACATACTGACCTGCCAAGCCTAAGACTAATGTAATAGATTATTATTAAATTCTTCCAGAGATACTGCATGGGTTGTTTGGGCTTTTCAGCTACCTATATGCGTCAGTGTAATGAGAACTTGGCAGAGGCCCTGGGCTCTGTGACACCTTCAAGGATGTCGTTGGAAAAGCCCTGAGGTTTTGTCTCTCCTTGGAAACAATGCTCTGGGAAGGTCAGATCTGCTCATCAGAGCAGAACTCATTCTTCAGCCATTGCACGAGTGCGCTTGGGATTTTGTTCCAGAGACCTGTGTTTAAAGATGCTTGGAGGCTTACTGATACATAATAGACACATTTCTTTTGTGAACTCGCCTCAGTTGCTGGAAAGTCCAGCCAGAACACTTAGTTTATTTGATGCACCGAAGCTTCTTTTCAACCTGTTTTGACTAAAAGAAGTGCTAACTGCTCCAAATAGTCAAAATAACTAATTCAGTTCTGGGAACAGCAATGCTACAGCCCTTGTCAGGATTTGTGCCACTGTCATGGTCAAAACCAATTTGGACATGGCTTCTTGGTGCTGAGCATCCCTGCATGTGATTGCAAATAATCATGACAATTGAACAGCCAGTCTATTAATTCAGGTGCTTAAGTACAGATTCGTGGTCATCTGGTTAATTTAAGACATCAGTGGGTTGATTTGAGTCACTATGATTATGAGCACTGATGTCCAGTCTGCTGACAGAGACTAAAAGCTGCCTGTTATAGAAAGTGTGTTGTGAGATGTCTCACCACAGGATATGGCCTCTCCCATGACTTTCTTGCAGAAATGAAATACAGAGAAATGTTCCCATGAGCTTGGTGGCCCTAAGTATTCATATGGTGTGTGCAGAACACAAAGGGACTGTTCATTGTATGGAATGGAAAGCAGGGAAAAAACTGAAGAGCGTTTTGTGCCAACAGATGTTACCAGGAGAGTAGCTTGGTGTGCCTTGTAGGTGCCCCCCCACCACTGTGGGAAGGACAAGATCAGGCTCCATACAGCCTCTTGCACACTTTCCTGTCTCACAGCACAGGGCTGTTGAGGGTCCATAAGGATGTTTGTGGGCATACACACTCTGTGAGCTTGGGACCATGTTCCCCATCCCCAGAGGGACTGGCCTGGCAGTGAACTGCTGTGCCTCTGAACCCCATATGTAGCTTTCCAGTCTGTCCTTCAGGCAGCAGTGGTCCCAGCTTACAACTCCTCGGTTCCCTAATGATTTCAGCACACTGAGCTTCTCAGGTGGCAGGTGCTGCCAGCCTTCAGTAGTACTTGTTTTTCCAGCCTGCTGCTCATGGTGGCATTGTGTCTTCTGCAGAGCAGCGGGAGTGTTTGGGAATGGTTAACCCACAGAGGCTGAGAAATGGGAGGAGTGGTTGCTTGCCTTTAAATGCTTTGCTTAATGGACCTGCATCTATCTCCCTTCTCCTCATCCAGCAGCAGTACTTTTCAGTGTCTGACGTCTCGGAAACTGCATGTATATGTTCAGTGAGTCTTTGCAGAAACGTTCTGGGCTTTTCCCCCTCCAGACAGCCATTCTGTGGATGGCCCCCAATGGCTGGTAGCTTCCAGCCATCAGCTTCCTGCTTGGCTGCTCTCGCCAGCACGAGACAGGCAATTCCTTTTGTCTGTGAGAGAACCAAAGGAGCAAGCTTAGGGCTTTGTTTCTATGTTTGAACATCTTTCGATTACTGAATGTCAGAAAAAAATAAGCCCAGTGCACTAAAAATGCACTTGCAGATACACACTAGATCTAGATGGTTTTGAAGAATAAAGAAAAATTAAGGAAAATATTCCTTGGTTTGCTAGGATGCCTTTTTATCATTGAATCCAATGTGCTTTGGGGTTTTTATTTTTATTTTGATGTGTGACTTATTTACTGTGGTTAGAGCATTATTACAGTGTATTCTGACAATAAATTTAAGTAAATGAGACAGTTGGCTAACACTTTGATGTGAAAATTAGGTCTGGAGTGTAGACTGGCCCAGGAGTTTAGTATTTCTTTGAAGGAAAAATAGTAAAGAGAGTTAGTGATAAAAATTTGGGGTTATTTTTTACTGAAAATGTTATAAGTGGCATTTATTAGGATATTTGTCCCTGGAATTTATTCTGTTTGAACAGATACACTTTGCATCTTGTGCAGCTGAGAAAAGGAGCATGAATTCAAGGCAGATATTTTCCTGCTAGCATTAACAGACCCGGGTGGGAGCTTTAGCATCAGAGAGGGAAATATATGTCTGGCTCTTTCTTTGTCCTCTGCTTTTTGTGACAAAGGAGCTCCCATCTGAATCGCTCTGCTCTGTCCAAGCCCCCTCCGAGCCTCTGGGTTAGCAGCAGTCAGTCTTTGCAGTGTCCTGACGTCATCCCGTGTGTGCATAAGCTCCGCTATTGTCTTACGGCGAGCAGGGGCTGGGGATTGCAGTATCTGGTGGCTGATACCTCTCTCTGCCTGCCGGTATCACAGAAAGGACGCCGGCCTGCCCGTATCACTCGGATTTAAAACAGAAGCTCCTGCTTTTTGCTTCCTGAAGAAGGACCTTCACTGCGGTTGCAAGGAAAAGCTGTCTGCGGTGTTGAGCAGAGGAGAGGAGGAGAGAGGAGAATCTGGCAGCCTGGATAGCCTGGACTGCATTGTCTGGCTTCATGACCCCTGCTGTGTAGCAGTCTCATCCCTTCTCGCATACACTCCCTCTGTCTTCCACTCTTTTTTTTTCTTTCCTTTTTAAAATAGCAGCATCTGGGGCGAGCCATGTTTGGCACTGAATCGTCATGTAAGTAAATGCATCCCATTTACATCCTTTTTCTGTTGAGAACAGGGCTTGTTTTATCCTTGCTGTACCCACCACACTTGCATTCTCTTTGCTGTAGGTCGTTGGTTAAAAGCTGTGGTCCTTGCCTGTTTATGAAGGGATGAAAGATACTGGAGGGGGAGCATCTACCTCCTAACTGTGGGTGCATCCTCGATGCAAGCAGCAAGGCAGCATAGGGCTGTCAGCACTGCTGAATTCAGGCCACTGGAAGATTGGGGGGAAAAGGCAGTTTTGCTTGAATGTGTCAGTTGATAAGATCACATCTGTCAGTGATCAGGAGTTGCAAACACTCTAATGAATGCACCACTCAGATATTACGTTTGGGTACTGAGGGTGCTGCAGTATTAGATGGGCGAGAGCTGGGGGAAAGTGATTTAATCAGCAGGAAAAGACTGCTATGTCATGTCTATCTCATTTACTTAATTTTTGTTTCTGGGGAAAAGGAGGCTTCTCTGCAATCCCTCCTATGACTGCAGAATCTGCAATTAAATTAGGTGGAATTCTGAATATGGGTGAAAAATGCAAAATAAAAGGATAATTTATTTTTTTCTTCCTGATCTTTGTCCTGGAAAATCTTAACTGAGGCAGTCTGCTGTATAATAGCAGTGCAGATGCATGTCATTGAAAGCAAGCCAGTTTTGCTTCAATGGGAACAACAATTACCTACCTGGCAAATCTGGCCACGGAGGAAGGCTGGGGGTTGATGTATAAATAATGATGCTGGGGACAGTGTGGCTGTGTGGAGACCAGTCTGATCCAGTGATTATCGGGTGACTGAAAAATAGAAAACAGTTGGTTCACGCTGTATTTTGTGCACAAAACAATACTACGCATTGAAAACATGTCTCATTTGAATATGAAGAAATGGCTTTTGTAGAGCATTGTCACATCCAGCATAGTGTAATGTCTCCACACTGCTAGGCTGGGAGCTGTTCTGCTCGTCTCTTCCTAGGAAGTGGTAAGAGCATTGGGATACCTCATAGTTATGCCTTCCTGGCTGTCAAACCCTTTGCTCCCAAAGGGTTAATTGGTCCTGTCGCCTGACTCCGGCAGTTCCCCCCTCCTCTGCCACAACACGCAGTCAAGGTCAGGCAGCATAAAAACAAAATTTGCCTTTAAGATTTCTTTTGTTTAGGGACGCATTTTTTCATGCACATTTGTAAACATGTCTGCAGCTCTGGGTCACCAGAGCATGAAGAGAGATGCCAAATGTTGTAGCTGCACCTATTTCACCCTGCCAGATCTGTGCCCCCCAGTCTCTGTGTCCATGCGCTCTGCTTCTGCAAAATGCACTGAACAGGCTCTGAGATAAAATCAGTGCCCTACCTGCCCTCATGGAGACAGCCATAGTGCACACTCAGAGTCAGATTGCTCAGTCTTGTTCATTTTCGTGGTCCTTTTTTGGTTTACAAGGTGCACTGGCTAAAGTCATGGGGGTTGTGCACCAGCAGCTGTGGCTGCTTTTGTTTCCATGGTTCCCACAATTTAGAAAAAGGTGATGGGAGCTTCCATAACAGCCACTACCTGTTTCCCAGAAGGGTCTAGAAACATTTCTTGCTTTTAAAAATGGGATTAAACAGAACATGGCTCATTGCCATCGACTGGAGCAGAGGCTATGATCAGTCTCTGCCTGAGCTCTCTGGTCAGATGGAGAGGCAGGCAGTGTGGTGGCCAGCTCCCCTGTGCCTCTGCTCAGGCCTGAACCTCGCACCCAAGAGTTCCTGTTGAGGCTGGACAGGCTGTCCCACTGCCTGCTGCTGCCAGGGGCTGGCAGGCAGGAGGAGAGCGGGGTCACTGGTGCTGCCCCCTTCACCTGCCTGTGCAGGTCAGTGCTTGCGTAACCAGCCCTGCCCACACCACTGCTGAAGGGACAGTGGCTTTGCTTTCAAAGAAAGAAGATAGTACCAAAATTACTTCAATCAAAATGCTAGGAGTTTTTTTTGGTTTTCCCTCTCCTCCTGTCTTCTTAATATTTCCAGGCTGTCAAATGATAACAGTGCTATTAATTGTTAGTGTTTCTGTCTGGCTAGAACATCAAATAAGACAAAGTAAAATTGAAAAAAGATTCAGCATTATTTGGATGTTGGAAATATGACAGAAGCCATTGCTGCTGCTGCTGCTGTCCAAAAAGCATGAAATGAGCAGATTACAGTTTTTTAAATCCTCCTGTTTCACTTAGGATTTTATTTCTCTTTTCTCTGATTAAAAGGCTAAGAAAAATGGTCAGAAGCAAATACTGGTTCAGAACCTTTAGTCTCACACAGTATCAAAATATTTTCAATGTAACTCTCATTTGGCAATTCTGTTTTGGTTTTTTTTTTGTTTTGCTTTCAGCAGCAGTCAGAAGGGCAGTAAAAGATAGTCTGAGGGCCTTTGTAGGAACAGGCATCTGCTTATCACCTCCTGGATGCAAGGAAAGACAAACAGCCAGTGACAATTGCTCATAAAGGGGGATAAGGCAGCAGGCAATGCACAAACAGCTGCTGACGCTCCCAGTGCATGATGAGCAAGGGTAGAGTGTGCAAAGCAAAAACCCCGAGAAGTGTCTGTGCAAGGGCACTGTGGGAGGGCAGGGTAGTTGCCATAGGGTCATGGTCAGTATTTTCCATTGGTCACATGTCCTTTTTATAATCCCCACAGGAAACATAGGTGCCAGAGACATTTCTTCTTCAGTGCTTTTTTGCTGATCCACTGTCAGACACACTGCTGGGGCAGTGCTGGGGGGCTGTGTGCATGAGGGGCAGCTTTCCACCCCCCACCACCACTCCTGCTGACCTTAGAGATTTGTCTGCTCTCCGTAATAGTTTTACAGTCTGTAGGAGGTAATCTGGTTTGATAAAAATTGAGAATTTTTGAAGGTGAAATGGTGTTGCAGTGCTGCACCAAAGCAGAGAAGTGGTGGACTCTGAACAAGGAACAAGGTGGTCCCCACAAGTAGAACACCCTCATCTCAGGGAGAAGAGCCTAGCAGAAATAACCAGCAAGCATCCCTTGTATAACTAGGAATACTGGCAGTTGCAGGCCTATAGAAGAGACAACAGAGGCACAAATTAAACTGAACTGCGAGAGCAGCCACAGTTGGTGGGGCTTACCAGCACTGGGAGAGGTCAGGGGAATGCAGCTCCATCACATCTGACTGTGTAGTGGTAAGGAATGGGATAGGATGCAGTTCAGAGCCTGTAAAGTGACTAAAGAGGCTCAGACAGCCATTTCATGCATGTCTGAGAACATGCACCTTGTGTGCTTCAGCTACCCAGAGAAGTTCAGTAGGAAGCTGTGAGGGAGGGAATCACACACATATGTCTGTGGCACTTGCCTCAGTGCTGTTACAAGGACCCAGATGTGTGCTGTGAAAGCCCCAGGTGATGTTCTCAGTGCTGCTGCATTTCTTCATGCTGGGGCACTTTAACCTCGCAGCAGTACTAAACTGTGAGGGGAGATTGTCTGGGAATTGCTCTTCCAGCCTGGGCTGTCTGGGAGATGCTCAAGGGAGAGATGCTACCCTGACTGGTAGATCAGCAGCTGCCCCTCTGGAAAGCAGAAGGACTCTGAAACAAAGGAGAGCTGACCAAAGGGCCAGAGAAATACAAAACCAAAGGACAAGTGGAGCTTTCCTCTGCTGCAAGGTTAATGCTGGAAAGCTGCTCTCTGTGGGGAGGCTGAGGACTGCTGTGGGGAATTGGAAGCCTTGCCCACCTAAGTGTGCCAGGAAAAGCTTCTGTGCTTGTCCCAGGCTCACTGTACTGTCTTCTGCTCTGTCTGTTCAGGAAGTGCTTTTATTCCTAGGCACTTTTTTTCCGAACTTTTTTCCAGCCAAAATGCAACAAATGGGAAAGGTTACACCAAGATAATTAATTTTATGGCATTGGAGAAGCAGTCTTATAAACTTCTGCAAAACAGCAGCAGCCAGCAGTAGAGAAATGGGAGATCTTAGCGTCAAATATGGAGATGAAGGACAGTCTGATTGGCATGGTTGCTGCCATCCTGGGTGATGCGCCTGCCTCCTCTGTTCCCAGCACTGGTACTCATCCCAGCTGTGGGAGAGCCAACCAAAACCTGACCACTTCTGCAGGTAGCTGGTTTTGAATATGTTGGCTCTCCAGGCTGGTTCATGGGGTGGTTAGATGGGTAGTGACACAAGGAAGGGTGGGACATGACTGTTAAAATTCTGGTGGGATAGCAGCCTTGGTGAGACTGGGCTCCACAGAACCAGCAGATGACCAAAACACTCCTTTTTTGAGTATAAACAGCCCATTGCCATCCTAAAAGGCCAAGAGCAGTAAGTACAGCCACAATTCCTCAATGATGTTACACTGGTTTCTCAAGCAACAGTATGTCAAAGAGAGGTTACAGAAAGTACCAGAAGTTGTAACTTTAAACCGATATATTTAGCTGCTGAGGTTCCTGTTGTTCCCTGTAGAGTCAGGGCTATTGAAAATATTGCAGAACCAGGTCAAAGAGAGGCTTAGCTATACCAGTGTCAAATGGCAAAATAAACCTGGGTTATGAAATGGGTTGAGATTAAAGGAGCTGTAATAACCTGACAAATTTCTCAGTGAACCTTCAAGATATTTGGAAAGAAAATGTAGTCTCACATCCCACTTACAGCAGATTTTGAGGATTTACTGAGTGCTAGCATTGTTACTTTCTAAATGAATGTATTTTTTAAAAATACAAACCTGAGATAAGAGAGGGTTCAGCATGTTCTCTGAACTCCTTAGGCTGTAACACTTTGTTACGTGCCTGAGATACGGTCTACAAAGGCTTGACTGCGTGCTCAGGAGGACGGGGGCTTGAAGCTCAGCCCTCCTACTCAGGCAGCACCAATGGCCATTTGCACTCCCTGTGTTGAGCTGTTCACAGGCAGGCAGCTGTTGGAAGAGCTTAAGTGCACCTTGCCCTTTCTTCCTTCAAAAATGAAAAGTGAACTGAGACATCTCACAGGCTGGATATGACTCATGAATTTGACAGTCTTTGGTGGTTTGCCTCTTGCAGCATTGGATCACCTTTCCTATCTCATTGGTTTAGAAGTTGCAAGGTCTGATAAATAGGGATAAATCTTTATGACCAAGGACGCCTGAAAGATTATTAGAGTCCCTTTGGGCTATGTGACCCAGATAGGAAGTGCAGTACATGCAGCGAGGACTCTCTCATATTATTTGAACTGGGGTTGAAGCAGTAGTGTTCCATGTAATTTGGGGATAGTTAATGGGTATGCCAAGCAAAAAAAATTAATCACAGAAGAACCTAAGTCATCTCTTTTCATCTGAGCTAAAATACCCTGCCTGAAGCACCAGGAAAAGTCTGTAAAGTGCTATGAGAAAAGCACGTGGAATACAAAGAGACAGTATTCCAAGTTTTCTAGATAAATGGATTTCTTTTCCTTTTGCTGAAAATCACTTTCATATGACATCACTGTTTAGACCCTTTCATATGAAAGGGTCACTGTGTATAATATGAAATTAAAGGATCTTAAAAATGACAATATGTTCCGTACTGAAAAAGATAAGAAGCTGTATTAAGCAAATAAGCTGGACAACTACAGAGAGAAACACTTGCTACCCAGAATCTGGTGGAGCTCAGTGAAAAATTGGCTGACTTTGGTGTGTTTGATCAAGGTGAAACTTACAGTGAGAGATCAACTTAAGATGCTTAGAAACCGGGAGTGAAGAGAACCTATATTCTGCCTAGACCAAGAAATGTGCCATTGCTTACCAGAATTAGATGGAAAGTATTTTAGAACTTCTTAAGGCTCTCTATAAATTTCATTTATAAATGGTATCTTCAGGTGTTTTGATCAGTACAGCAGAAGGGAAATTCTTTTGAAACTACATGGCAGTGATACAGAATTAAAGTATGATATTTTTGACCTCCTTTGAGAAATAGAGTGGCTGGGAAGGTCTTCCTCCGTTCATGCTTTGAGAGAGGCTGAGCAGACCCTCAAAACATGCTAGATCACGTTTCAGCCTAGAGCAGGAGCCTAAGGTCAAAATGACACAAAGTTGGTGAGCTTGTCAGAGAAAACATAGAGCTATACTGGGGGGTTTTCACATTTGTATAGCCCCTAGGTAGCTTTTTTAAAGGTTTGACTGAACAGGGAAGAAGGATGAGAGGGTAGGAATGAGCTCTGGAAGAAAGTGCCTTGTGCTCAAGAGGTCAGCAGCCTAAAAAGCCATGAGGAAATTTTGAAGAGGCCAGTGGAAAGGTTATCCATCTCCCTTAACCTGTCCTGCTTACTGTGCCACTCATTAGCCCAGTGATTTTACCATTTGCAGTGATGATATTATTTCATATATGTCATCACTCCAGCAAATGCCAGCTTTCATTTTACCACTAGGAACCCGTCTTGGAAAGCTGTCATGTATCTGGATTTCCTGCTGCACTCTCTTAAGTGTGGAAGTACCCATATGATAGCACATGAAGAAGTTTTAAGAGGATGTAGTCTTGATGCTGACAAGTTGTGGCTGTGCAAGTGCAGCAAAAGGAAAATACACTCAGTTATATATTTTGAAAGTCCCTGGATGGAAGTAGAAAAAGGAGACCCAATTTTTTTTACTTCATGTGTTAACTGCAATTTTTTTACAATGAAGTAAGGGATTGTATGATGAGGACACCACTAAAAAGCAAATTCTGAAGGGAAGGGCATTTATTACAACTCCAGGGAGGTGTCAGAAAATGGCAGCGGACCCCACTTGTAAGACCTCTGCCACAAGAAAAGGAAAAACTGCTGTAAGAAGATGTGATCCCTGGCAGAACCTCAACTGCATAAATCACTGGCTTATAGATACCTAGCAAGAGTCACACTGATTCTGAACTGACTTAAGTAGCACAATGGAAATAGTGCTGGTCACAAAAGAAAAGAAAAGCACCCTGATCAGGAATACTGAAAGATGCTAAAAAGATATATTTAACATTTACCAAAAGAGCTGAATGTGGAAAATATTGGCACCACTAACCTTTTTTCCTGTCAGCTGCATTCATTACTGTCACTAGTAAGGTATCTAGGACTGTTGCAGTGGCAACAGTGAATTGTGTCGCTGTATTTTCATCGGGGTAGGTAATCATGAGTCATTCACACCATCTGCTAATAAAATACTCTCAGACTGTTTAGGTTATCAAAGAGAATACAGTAGCTGAGAAATGTCAGATTAGCTGGCAAAGAAACATGGCAAATTTTGTGAGAAGATCCCATGTGCTTTGTCATCTACAAGGACATGAGCCCAAGCAGTCCAGCAGTTTTATAGGCAGTGGGTGGAGGCAAAGGTCTGCTAAGGGTTAAATGAGCAGGGGAAAGCATTCCTCTGACTCTGGAACATGTTCCAGCCTGGCTATTCTCTGCATCATCTGCTGCTTGCATGGTCTGCAGCGATAACTCCAGATAAGCTGTACAGAGCGAAGAGGGTGATAATCAGGCTGCCTGTGTGATCGGATGGAGAAAAGCTCCAGATGATGGAAGTGAGCAGCCAGATAAAAAGCAGCAAGATCTGAACTGTAAGCATCACAATCAAGAGTGGAAGTTCCTCCAGGAATCCACCCCAGTGTGAGAGGCCTGACACATGAACATCGCACAGGAGGATACAGTGTCCTTGGTCACAGGACAGAAGAGCAGTTCTGTGCCAGTACAAACGGGAGCAGATTCCTCTACAACTGCTGACCTGCTAGAGATGTCTTTCTGAGACTTTGGAATGTTCTGATAGCACAAGGAGATAGCAGTGGTATGAAGGATTTCTCAAGTGTGTTAAATAAGACATACTACATCATCTTTAGTATCATTTGCGGTTACCACATCACAGTGGGACTGGGGGGATACAGCCCATAGGGATACATAGGGATACAACAGCTACAATAACAAAGAGGTTAAGTTGCCTGCTCAGGATAAAGCACTAGTGGTCTGTCACAGCAGGGAGGGTCCCACAGAGAATGGGCATTCAAAAGCCTTTACACAGGACCTTTTCTAAACTTACCTTTATAGGTAAGAATATTTTCAAAACCGGGGTTCTCGCTGTGTTAGGCTACACCTCCACACCACAGAGGTGGCACTGCTGTGGGTATTGTGCATCACAGTGACCGTCTGAATGCAGAGAGACTTTCGTTTGGTTGCTCTGGGGCATTGCATGTATGCTAATGACTTGGAGTCTCTGTGGGGCTTGGCTGCCTGTCAGAAAGGAATGAAGCTGTAGATTTAATGAAGCTGTAGATTTCAAACCAGTGCTCTGTACTGCAGCAGTTTGGTGAGCTACGTGCTTGGCATTTAGTTAGGTTATGTCTTGTTTGTGCATCTATGGTGACATTCAATTAATTCTTCCATAAAATACAGATAAATATTCACACAGAATTACATGAAAAGACAAAAAATAAAAGGGTTCATGTTTGGACTTGCCATCCTTAATAGTATCCCCTTAAACAGAGAGGCTCCCCTGAGGGAACAAAGCGATATGACTCTCTAATGTGGAACGTCAGTGCAGCCGCCGTCGCTGTCGAATGAGGCGCTGCGGGCAGCAGCTGCTGTCTGCAGGCTGGCAGCAAATATGGGCCTCTGCATTTTCAGTTATTCTCCCCTAGGTCACTGCTTTGTGTGTGCTCCTGGTTTGGTTTGGTGTACACAAGGAAGAAAGAAGTGTCTTTATGTCATTGAACAATCTAACTATGGACAAAGGAGTTAAAAAAAAAATCTGCCAGTTTTTGTTTATGTATGTACTATGTGTATATATTTATGTATCTATTTATTTATTTTTTTTACGTTGACGGCTGTTGTTAGTTAAAACTACAGCTGCCTTGTTTTTAACAGACTAGTTGAGTGAAATTAAAGCTTTTTTTTCCCAGTGAAGGAAAGCCTGAAGCTGTCTCACTATATAGCATATCATTGCTGATGAGAAGCTGTGGTCTTCCTGCTACTTGCCACAGAGTTCGGTACCATGGCAGGCAGTAAATCTTATTATTCTTGTGTATAGGTATGCCTAAAGTTTACATAAATACAAAAAGCAGACTATCTTTTCATCTCCAGAAGCATTTCAGACATACTGACACAACAGGGGTGGACGTGTATCAGAGGCGCCATGGGGAAGCCTGCATTGCAGCTGACTTAGGTGCTTCCTGCCTTATGTACAGGTCAGGAAACATCATACTGCCAAGCTGGCTTTCAGCAACTAGAATTTCATCTCTGAAAATCATCTGCTGGATGTAGCCAGTTGCTTTCTACGGATTTTTTGTTGGTTGGTTGGTTGGTTGGTTGGAGATTTTTTTTTTAATTGGCAAAAATCCAGCCGTTAGTCCTGAAGTTTATTTCTGTAATAAATATCCGGCCATTTATTTCTGAAGTTCTGTCTGAAAACACCTTTCAAAGGAAGAGATGCACAGCTATTTCAACAATTAAATTCTAAAACTGAATCACAGTTGTCTGGCTGTCCTTTTGCTCTCTAGCATCCAAACTCACAGAACTGGTCTGATTAAAGAATTTTGAAGAATAAAGTGAGAACAGCCAGTCAAATAATAGCTTGACTTATTAGTGGTTATAGCCAGAATGAAATCTAATCAAAATAAACTTCTAAGCAGTAATCTAAGACATTAATCTATAAAAGACTGGTGAATGAGATAATTATGATAGGACAAAAACATGACAGGTGCACTCTTTTTCCCTCTGTATTCAGCACTGGTGAGGCTGCACCTTGTGTCCTGTGTCCACTTCTGGTCCACTCCAAAAAAGACACTGAGGTGCTGGAGCTTGTCCAGAGAAGGACAGCAAAGCTACTGAAAATTTGAGAGCAAAAGTCACATGAGGAACAACCAAGGGAGCTGAGGTTGTTTAGGCCTGGAGTAAAGGAGGCTCAGGGGAGACCTTACCACTGTACACCTCCCTGAAAGGAGGCTGTAGCCAGGTGGGGATTTGCCTTGTCTCCCAGGCAACCAGTGACAGGATAAGAGGAAATGGTCTCCAGCTGGGCCAGGGGAGGTTCAAACTCGATATCAAGAAGAATTTATTCATGGAAAGCATTGGAATGGCCTGCCCATGGAGATGGTGGAGTCACCATACCTGGAGGAGTTCAAGAAATGACTGGACATGGCACTCAGTGCCATGGCTTAATTGTCAAGGTGGAGATCGGTCAAACGTTAGACCCCATGATCTTGGAGGTCTTTTCCAACCTAAAGGATTCTGTGATTCTGTGGAGAAATATTTTAAACATTATGAAAGCCACCTTATTTTCCAACATTTCATTTGCTTTCATTCTTTGCAAGAAGAATAGAGAGCTGGCTATGAGCAAAAGTAGAGGTAACTTCCTTTGTTCTTCATTAAGTTGCATTTTCCAGGGCTTTAATAAATGAGTCCAAGGTAAAACACAGCCTTCATGGGCTCAAGTTTTATCTTTGCAAATGATTTCACACCAGCTATAGTAGGATGGTAATGTGCAAAAAAAATCAAGAGCAGTTGTTGCACTGCAATTGAGCTTTACATGCTGGTCATTTGCAGCTGGTCACCTTTTCTTTGGGGACAGTGTATCAAGGTGGGTTTGAGCCATGAGAGACTTCCTTCTTGAACAAGAAAATTGAGGTGTGATGAGCTAGAAGAGAGAAGGACGCCTGCAACATGGAAGATCCTGGAACAGTAAATTCTTGAATTGTGGGTGATTTGGCAAGTGTAAGAGCTAAAATCTCATATGCCAAATAGATACGTGTACTGCATATGTGTAAGAGAGGGGGGAGGATGGGAGAAAGGGGTGGGGGAGGGGGACAGATATGAACAGATTTGATGGTGGCTTTCTTAATCTTGCCCATCCTTCTTTAAAGAGTGCTGCCATTTCCATGAAGAAACCAAGATACATCCTTAAAATGTAAAATGGAAATGGTTGAAAATGCTGGAAATGCTATTTAAGTGTTTCTAGTAAATGAGGCCATTTTAGAAATTAAAAACAAGGCATCAGTCTCCCTTTATTCCAGTATCTAGATGAGAAGGTGGTGGCAGGTGATTTGCCTTTCTAAATGATATCACACTCTTCTTGACTGCCATAGGAACAAGAATTCATCATATCCGTACATCCCTGCTCCTGCTCAGGGTGGGAAGATGGGGCAGGGTCTCCAGGACTGGAGTGATGCTAGAATCTGCAGTGACTGAGATGATCCAGGGTTGGAGGGTTGACACAGCTCCTACTTTATTTTCAAATCTTTCAGAGTTTGGAGTGGAAGCAGGCTCTGTTTTCCTTCCCCGATGATGGCTAATGGTTTATCTTCTCTAGGTCTGTCAATCCTGACTGTGGTCTGTTTTACTGAAAGTACCAATTAAGTGGCCAAGCCTTTGCTCTTCTTCCCAGATGTTCCCTCCTCCATACGGGAAGCAGTCAGTGCTGCAGGAAAACGGGCAGGAGCCCAGGCTGTGATCTTGCTCCCATGTCGCTCAGCCTGCCATTGGAAGCTGCATTAGTAGTGGGATGTGCATTAACAGCGTAGTGAGCAGGAAGGAGCAGAACTGGGGCCAGGTGGGAGGCAGGCACAGGAGAAACTGCCTGATGCTGTTTTGTGTGAGCCTGGCTTGCTCCTAATCCTGCTGGCTGTTCAGCCTTGATGGTTGCAATATGCCTGAGTACCAGCTGTGCCTTCCCATGGGCTGCAATGCTATTTTCAGCTCCTGTGAAAACGAGGTATTTCCATTTTTTCCCTCTCTCTAATGAACAAATGAGATGCGTTTATGCCCTATGTAGTGATGCCTCCACTCCTTTTAGCTCCATCTATGGTAAGATCCCTTTCAGTCCATTGCTTCCTTTAGATCTAGCACCTTGTAGCTCGGGGAAAACAGCTGAAAGTCTCTGCTTATTGACAAGATCTCCTGCAGCTTCCAGCTGCAGCACTGGATTTTTATTCAGAACTTGGATTTCTGAGCATAGGCTTATTCACCCATTCAGCATCACGAGTATGGCCCCACAGAGATTTTCCTACTGCATAGAAAAAAGTTACTCTGAAAAATCTCTAATTTTCAGAATGTGCATTATAAACTTGCTGAAGAGCTGCCTCAATTATCCTCCCTATTTTTCAGAACTCCAGAGATGACAGTGGAGAAAATGACCAAACATACCATGTTTCATGTGCTGCATGATCACTTCCAACAGTTGGTGTTTCAGGTTCTTCCTGGGCATGTAGTCTTTACAGTCCTCAGCTGTACAACACACAATGATCTCCTTTTTATTACAGCCCATACATTATGCCAGAGAGGTTGCCTGAGCATAAACGGGTGCACTAAACTAATTCAGTAAATCTATAAAAATACCTTTATCAGTTTCTGGTGGACAGATCCAGTTTAAAAAGCATAATTTGCTACAGAGAGGTCTTAGCTAGGTGTCTGGCATGAATGAGTCAAAGTGTCCCAAGTATAGGTAGCCAGAAGATAGTACGTATTTTCGATTAACAGATAGGTATTTAGTATTTTGAAAGTAGATATAAATCTCTTCTGAAACTAAAAGGCTTAAATATTTTTTGATACAATCCCTGAAATGGTAAGAAAGATAAGTAAGACCAAAACAAGCCTATCGTCTCGGTAATGGGAAGGAGACATGTAGAGAAAATAGTTACTGTTATCTATGACACAGCCTTCAGTTATTTGGCATGGAGCAGTCTATCATATTTTTGTCTCATACCTGTCACTTATTTATTTGTTGCTCATGACTGACTCCCAGCACTGCATGTGATTGGGCTGATCAGGCTCAATCTGATGCACAATGTATCTTAGATAACAGAGTTACTCATTTTGTCTACTACAAACACATCTGACTGGTCTTGAAGCTCCATGCTATGGCCACTTTGGTTTGTGCACTTAGAGTTCATGACAGTTTTCTAGGAAAGTGGTGAGTTATTTTGTTAAGCACCTCGTTTTGAGAGGAGACTTTTCATCAGCTTGTGTTAGGTAGATAAGTTTTTCTGCTAAGTGGGATTTTCTGATCTCCAAGTGCACTGACAACAGCCATCTTTAATGGATAAGGAAGAGAACATGGTTCTTCAGCTACAGCTTCACAGCTGGAAGCACTTTGACCATGATACATCTCTGCACAACACAAAGTTGCTTCCAATTCCAGTCACTAATTTCATCTGCTTCGAACAAGATTTGAAAGTTGTTTAGCAGCAAGTGCCTGTGGTGAGAGGAAGGTACCTGCCATGCCTGAAAAGCAGCACTTGCTTAAAGCAATGGCAGAATTTTATGTTGTAGTTATTTATACCCCTAGTTTTGTGTTCTCTACTTGTCATTGTGGCAGTTACTGGCTGAAACAACAGCAGCACATGTATGTGCTAATTATATGTTGTAAACATTTTACACATGCATACAATGGGGTTTTTTTATAGCTAGTATGTCATAAAGAAGCTTTTACATTACATCCTCTTTCAGGGAAAAGGCTTGTTCTCAGTTGTGGGTTTGTGGGTTTCTATTGTCAGTTTTCGTTGTTGGTATATAAAGAGAGGAACTGAGTCAAGGCTGCGAAACATACATTTGGAACTGAAAACAGTGACTTTAAATGCAGTAATTTCCCAAGCAAAGACATTTTAGTCATATTCCAATCAAATTTAGATCTGATCACGCAGTGGATGTTTTCATTGCTGAGACCTACTTTGATTCTTAGTATAATTTCAGATTGCAGGAAAACCGTGATTTTGTCATTAATTTGATCCAATTTTTTGAAGTAAAACAGTGAATTACAAGAAGAATCAGTTTCAAAATCAGCTGATTGTTTTGAATTATTGTTTTTTAGCAATTCTTGTTCATTCCTTAATATTTTAGCTGGGCATTAACAGAATATACTTTGGTAAAATTACATGTAAAATGCATTGGTTGAAGTCCTATTTGTAGACTTAGTTTATAGTTTGTCATCACACCTTTAATGTTATTCTGTCACCATTAGTCAGGATCCCGGATATCAGAGAGCTGAGTCAGGGAAAAAGATGTCTTCTGAATAAAGGTAGTCTGGTACTTCCTGAAAAGCCACCAATCAAATAATCACCTTCTCCTGTGGGCTGGGACTGCTGAGTTTAACCAACTACATTTATCCTTGAAACAATGCTGTGGGTGTCAATCACCCAGGCTGGGGTCATTTTGTCCCACGTACCTGAATGACCTAGGCTTGTTCTGTTCCTGCACTGTCCTTCTTCCAGGAGCAGGGTGTCCTGGGAAAGGGACTGATCCTGAAGTGCTATCATTTTGAGTTTTCTGCCATTTGGCCTAATCACATCTTTCTTCAGACTTGAGCACTGTGTTTACAAGATGATTCTCGTGAGTGAATGTCTTCAGTATGTGCATGTCAGGAGGAATACTACGTTCTTAGTCTTCGCAAATGAATTCAGATGTGCTCCCAAATGTACATACTTTATGTATTTGTAATCTTATATAGGTGCTTTTAAATAGCAATGCTAACTCATTTTTATGTGTGGGTGGTGACATGGATGAAGAATGCAAGACATAAAAGGATCATTTGGGACTTAGATCAGTTGCCTAAATGAGGCAACTAGAGCCATTTCAGATGCCCTGGAACATATTTCACCTGGGTGCCAGCTGCTGGTCCCTGGGGTATTCTGTCTGTGCTCTGTGTCAGTGTATCAGCTACCCTATGCATCTTAAACAGCTTTGGATGCACTTGCTTAGACAACCAAATCAAGCTCTTTTTATTATCAGGCGTTGTCATTTTTGAACCCTGAAGAGATCCAGTCATGTTAAGTAATGTGGGAATCTCAGATTCCTGAGTAACTGCAGGTTTTTTGGGGTCTTCTGTTTGTGTTCTGTTCTGAAGAGCAGAGAGTGAAAGTCACAGTGACGGTGACAAACTTGGACTCTGGAAGGCATGCATGTCAACTGTTGCCGTGATTTACACTGGCTGCTCAGCAGCACAGGCTCAGGGCTCGTGGAACATGCTGTACTTGAATTATCTGGCTTAGAAATGCCCTCCACTTGCCATTTGCAAGCAGGGACAGACAGAAGACAAACATTTCTTCCCCTAAATATGGAGCTTGTTACAGCTTAGTTGCTTGGCAATCCACTTGACTGTAAAATAAGCGGACTATTAAGCAATGCTACTGGTTTCCTTCCTTCTATGGCTCTGCAGGATATTCTGTGATCTCTGTGCCGTTACAGCCTTTGCAGCCATCTGTTTAACTGCAGTAAGGATAATGTGCTGCTGCCATGGGTCTGTCTGTGCAGAGAGAAGCTCACTGCATTTTCAGGTGTTCCTCCTGTTGATTTTTTCCTGTATGACACTGCATTTCTATTCCCACCACTTCCCTTTCTTCTTCTAAGCTTATTGCCAACATGTTGCTGCTATCTGTAATTACATTTGGCACTGGGAGAAGGGGACACACTGAGCAAAGCAACTGCCTGTGCCTTCCCTGTAGATTTTCCTGTATTGATTGCCATGTATTAATATAATGATATATCTAGATACCTTCATCATTTATTTCCCTTTGACCAGAAAAAAAATTATTTTTTCTCAGTCCTGTATTGACTAAATAGTAATTCTAAGTCCTTCCTTGGTGGGGAAAAACTGAACTAGCTGCTGTCAGGAAAATATATCCATTTCCATGTCAGATTATATTTTTGTAGCATGAATTTAAATTTTTTTCTCTCCAAAGGTTCTTAGCCTTATATTTTGTAATGTCTCCAGGGTGCTGGTGCAAAACAGGGTGTTCTTGTTAGAAATTCTTTTCTAGAAAATAATTAACAGAACAGAATTTCAAGAAGGTGGCATAATGTGTGAGAAAGGGTAATATATTATTCCAAAGTGTAAGAAAATGTTAGAAACTATACAGCTATGTATTAAAAATCTGCAATATATATATAAAAAGCTAAAAATCCTTAGTCATCAGAGTGACTAACTTATTCCCAGCATCTGCACTGCGAGAGAGATCCAGGAAAGGCAGAAATACAGAGAACAGTAGTCAATCAAGCAAATTATTATTCTTTAACAACTATTTCATTAGCAAAGACTCTTGTGAAGCAAAGTATATTAACACACCAAATGAAATGAACTGAGCAGATGTACAAAATAAAGAAATTGGCTCTGAGCGGATGGGTTTTGTCTATCAGGCCTCTCTTTGCCTGGAAATAGGGCCTAGATGATGCTTTCTTCTGTCTGCTGTGTATGACTGTTAATCATAGCCAACATGCAAGGGAAAAGGTATCCAAGAACTGTTCATTCTGCTGCAACCAGCTAATTTTCCCCCCTGCATAGCTTACTGCTATTAGGGTGACAGTGTTCTGAAGGCAAAATTAGCAAAATAGGTTCACATGGATGTGGGAGTTTTTTGGAATTGTTAACCCTGCCAGGGAAATGGCAGAGGCATCAGATTGCTATGGTGAAACCCTAGTCCTGTTAGCTGCATAACTTCCCTGGCTTCAAGGTGAGCGGGTGGGTTTCCCCTGTGATTCCTGTCTGAGATCAAACACAGACTCAGTGTTCATTAGTGATTCTCTCTATATACATTTTTCCTTCAAATATGTGAATTTGACTGCCCACTGTTTAGCAATGCATTTTGAGATTTACAATGGAAAGGATGCTGAAGTGTTAAGCAAAATTTATTAGAAGAGATAATCTCCTCAGACCACTTGTTACAGCTGGAAAAAAACAAGTATGTTTCCAACCTGCAAGCCTTTCAGAAACAGAAGTCGTGTCACTGGCTCCTGTTTCCTCTGAGTTATAGAGCCTTTCTTTTGGACATCAAGTTTTGATATCTTTCATGTTGTGGCTGCAGAGCTTTTGTGATTGTGATGGCCTGAAGACAGAAATGAGATCGAGAAAGAGATTATAGTCACTTCACTAATTCTTTACCAGATGTCATTCCATCCATTCAGATACTGGGATTTGTTTAGATTTTCCTGGATTTGCCCTCTTTATTTGAGCAAAATAACATACAAAATATCGAAATATGATGGCAAATTGCAAAGAGTTGTAAACGGGCTTAGAATGAGCAAAATGAGTATTTAGGCAAAGACTGGGAGATTTTGATTGGCAAGAGCTGTTGAGTTCTATTGATTTCTTTGTATACCTGCTTTTAGTCCTGTCTCATGATAGGCAAGCACCAATCTGTGTACTGCAGATATAGGCAACATACTCTGCATGCTGCTTTTTCATCACTATTTCATGTTCTATGGTAATGTGACAAAAAATACCCAAAATGAACAAATCAGCGACTGGGATGCTCTGGCCATTCCCTGGAGTCCGAGTTTTCCTTGCAATGTGCATATGTGACTTCATTAATAAAGCCCCCTTTATTAGATATCCAGAAGTTACTCTTCTATTAGTTTTATATTAGAAAGCACCATTATTATGCGGCAATCTAGCAGCTGCACTTAATCCTGGTTTAGAAAGTGGCTTTAGACCAGACTAGAAATCTAAAAGTAGAACATCAGGATGAGCATAAAGAAAAGGAGAACCAGAGTTTTGGGGTGCACTTCTGTCCCTTTAACTCTGATTGTGTCAGTATGAAAATTGACATAATATTAGGCTATTTGTGCAGGATTAGGAAGAGTTTTAATTTCTGGTTGTTAGGTGCTCTGAGCATTGAGACGAAAGATGCAAGTGCAAAAGATGGTGTTTATTAACATTTATAAAATTCTTGTCAAAATTATGACTCTCCTCATTTGTTACAGGCTTTCACAACGTTGTAACTTATAAATTGAAAGTAATATCAGTATCAAAATAGACAATGCAAGTCTAGTTTGCTAGAAGATTTTTTCATTTATTGTTGCATGAAAGGCCAAAATATAGCAAATATGTTACTGAAAAGTTTCCTCCAGAAGAGATAAGACAAACAGATTGGGAAAAAAAATCCCATCAGTAAGATAGGTTATCTTTTCCATTTAATATGAGGAGTTCTCAACACAGTTTTTTCTGTTCACTGGGAAGAAAAATGTGCCTGTTAAGGCCTTATTTTAGGCTGACAATGCCCTTTAACCTTGAAACAAGACAGTAAATTATCCCATTTTTTGTGGTTCCGAAAAAGAGATGTGAAAATACTGCTCAAGGCCATGAACCTAAAAACAGTTGAGTGGCTGCACTCAATGACTTCTATGTATTACTGGGTACAGAGCTGTCCTGAAGCTTTTGCTACTGGAAGAAACAGCTTTGGAGCAGTTCTTGAATTAAATCAAACAACCAAAATCTCATTAAACCCCTCCGTTTAAATAATAGTACAAGCAAATGCTTGGTGCTATGCACAAAGGTTTAGCTGCTGAGCTGCTGGTACTCTTAGAGATGGAAAGCTAAAACCCTGGGCTGGAAGTCTGCTCCTTGGAGTCCATCTTATGCATAAATTATTTGGGAAACTGCCTGGAGAATCTGTGGCTCAGCATCACATGAAAGTGGAGGAGGAGGAATGAAAGCTGAAGAAAGAAAAAAAAAACCATTCAAGAAGTGAATTTTGGCTTTTCTAAGGTGTATTTTAACAAGTATTCTTTTGGCATTAGAAGGTGGGTTATAATAAACCCTACTGTGTCACTCTTTGAATTGTGAGTCAGAAATGATGTTACATAAGGTGCAGCACATGTTATTGATGACATGAACTCTGGCTGTGCAGTTGTGTTTGCCCTGAGTGGCGGATACTGACACCTGCAGCTACGTCTCTGGCCCAGGCAAAAGGGGCTGTGCCCGGACAAGATACCATGTGGTCTGTGATAAAGGAGCAGAGTTAGACCTCAAGCCCTTTGGCACTCAACTGGTTTTAACATTTTTCTAAGCTCTTTCTAAAGAAAGGAGTGCTGTGGCTCTCTGATTCTGTGGTAGTGTGGCTGAGTAGCTGAGTCTGTTGGGATGGTACAGGAAATGGCAGTACCTGGGGGATTTTAACGCAAAAACTGGGAAGAGTAGGCAAAAACAAGATGTGGATTTTCTAACAGATAGACAGAAGTGAGGGCAAACAGAAGGCAAACTCAGATTTCACCATCCATCGAGTTTAGGGGCCAGAGCCAGGGGTAAAGTAGCCCACTGCTATGAGACAGAGTTGCATCCCTCTACACTGCTCCTCCTGCTGCTCTGCCACCCGGATGGCATCACTCTTGCCTTGTCCTGGAAGGCCTGCATTGTCCCTCACCTGGACTTGGCTGGTAGTGTGTGGCAACTCCTTCAGTTACTGATTTCAGCTTCTTGGGGTTCCCTTTCAAAGCGAGGTTCAGTAGTACAGAGACTGCACTGTCTCAAATCACAAGAAGCAGCTGCTGCTGCATCCCCAGGTTATCCCCATGAATTAGCACCCCTCCAGGTACTGCAAGGACGTCTGTTGCTGGTCAAGCACCTGTAAGCCATGACCTTCCTAGGAAGAGTGTCCTGCAAAGAACAGCTCTTCTAGGGGCCAAGGCAGCCTCCCTGCACAGCGGTGATCTCAGCAAGTGTAGCCATTTCTCAGCTACAAGTGATTCCAGCTCTTGTGATTCAGCTCTGTGTGAGATCACCCGAGGCAAACTCGGGGACAGAGAGACAGGAGCTGTGTATGGCAGTGCCACAGAGGAGCTTTATTGTCCAGCAGTCCCTGGGAAGGGGAGGCCAGGGACAGCAGCTCCCTGATTCAGGGCAGATCCAGGGCCTTTTTATGGGAAAGGCAGGGGGTGGGGTAGAACCCAATTTCCCAACTGGATACAAGGTATTACAATACAGAAACAAGGCATGCTGGGGGTGGTTCAGTCTCTCACCGTAACCTAGAGAGAGGTTTTTCTCTGAGTCCTTTTGCCGTCAGGTTTCTCTCCTCCAAAGGAGTGCAGAGGACTCCTGAGTCAAAAGCTCATAGCCCTCCACACCAGGAATCCCACTGCCTTCACCCCACCATGTGATACAAAAATCAATTACAGACTTTATTCTTGCAATAGAGTCTTGGCAGTGATGGTTTCCTTTCCTTTAACAGGGTTATTTTCCTTCAAGGTTAAAGGAACTTTTTATTCTATCTTTAAATAGAATAAACGTGTATTTCCTGGTTATATCCCTTTGCCCTTCAATTCTGTTTGTTCATCAACCACTTCCTTCTAGTTTCTTCCCTGCCTTTTTAGCTGAACTACAGGGATATCTGATTTCAGGGAAAGCTTTGCAAAATAATTTACTGAGCAATTGTTCTGTGTCAGTGGGAACTTTGACTAGAGTTTTGCCCATCTGCATTCATTATACATTTGGCCCATCATTGTTTACCATAGATTCGATTATAGAAGTGGCAACTGCTGCTGAACTCTTCAGAAATGGGTGCTATTATCTATTCCTGTCAGAAAAGACACAAACAGAAGTTTTGTACTCTGGCTCCTTCTCCTTTTGAGACCATTTCCAATGCATGTGGATGGGATGGGAGAGGAGAGGATAAATCTACTGTGCTATGTTTGAATGACATTACAATTTGAAACTAAATTGAGCTAAATGACAGAATGAATAATTTACAAGTCAAGGAGAAAGGAACTGCAGTGGAGGCAAGGAAGTGGATGCATATCGCAGAAGTGGAGGCAAGAAGAGGCTTTAAAACTACTGCAGCATGGAAGAAAGTAAAAATGGCCTTGAGAACTGGACTCTGGTATGCTGGGGAAATTAACTTACAAACTGCAGGTGTGCTCTGAAGAGATGGAAGAACAAATAATTCAGTCCTTTCAACACGTGTGACCACTGCAGGTGATGTGTGGACAGCACTTTGGTTCCACTCATGCTGGCCTCAAGCAAAAGATCTTAATGAGCCCTCTGCTAGCAGAGGCTCTGCTTTCCCTGTCAGCTCTGTGCAGGGCTCCGGGTGATAAACAATTCTAAAGAAAGGGAGTATAACTGTGGTGAAAAAATGTCTGTCTGCTAAGAGCGAAACAGAAAAATCAGTAGTGGTTTACTCAGAAATAAAACAATACATTTCAAGACTGTCAATAGAGAATCCAGAGATTTCATTTTATTTTTCAATTTTGCTTTCCTTTTCTCTGCTTATCCAATCTTATCAGTGAGGATTTGGCAGAACGTGCTTCGCTCCATATGAAATAAGTGTGAAACTGCAGGATAAAAACTCTGTTTTCCCTTTGCAGCGGAGCTCAAGGCAAGCTGTGCTCCATGGTACCAGTGTGCTCTGCATGCAGGGAGTTCCTCCAGCCCCTGAGAACATCCTTGTCCACTTCAGTGAAGAGGTCTTTTGTAACCACTCCTCAGGAACTTGTTTTCAAACACCCAGGCAGCTGACTGTAACTCAGGATGATGTGCTTTAATTACTCATTTGAATATCTGTGATACATGTTTACTTGTAATTTTGCCTCAGTGATACTCAGCTTGCCTAATTTGCCAGAATTTCCCAAAACTTGAGTACAGGCAAAATGTCAGTGGTCTTTTGAGGCACTTCGGTTCTCCTGATACATATCCATGTAGTCAGCATTTTCTCCCAGCCAAGCAGCATTGAAGGCAGTGCAACTGGCAGATAGGGCAAGGAGAGCTTTAGTTTTCTAAACAATGTCCTCTTGCCTTTGTCTTTTGCTTTACCTCATAGGAACAATCAAGCACAGGATTAAAAATATTTCCTTGGTTTTGAAAACCAGTAAGAGCAACATACTTAAAATTGCAGCAAAAACAACTGCAAGTTGTCTGCCCAGCTCTGGTTTGAGACTAATTAATCTCTGAAGGATTTACCTATTTGGTGGTATTAATTTAACTTGGGAAAACTGGCAATATTAAATTAAATTGTGGAAAATCCTACAGGAAAAAAAAAACAGCTTTAGGGAAAAGATAATTATTCTGTGCTATTTAGTTAATTATCAAAAAAATTGAGTATACTTCATGAGCAACAAACCTGGAGTAGTTTCCTCAGGAGTTTTACTTCTCAAAAAAAGGCAACCACCATTTTGGAGAAGTCTAAAAGCCTATTATAACATTTCCATTTCAAGAGGTGCATTTTTCCCACAAAGCCATGTTCATAACTCATAAGGTAAAAAAGACTGGATTTATTTATTTAATCTAAAAATTAATTGTCCTCAGAGCAAAGAACTTGTTAATGGAAAAAAAATGTGTTTTGAAAAACAGTTAAGTATTTTTTTAGTGTTATGCTTCACTGAGAAAATTTTGAATGTTTTTGGGAAAGGGTTAATTTCTTTATTGAAGTATTTATGCAACAGTAAACAAATCTTGCTCCACTACATGTAAGGCAAATACATTTTTTAATACAACTACAAGATGGTAACATCTCTTGATACCAGTTCAAGCTCACAGACCTATGGTATTTCCCCACTTTGGCTTCTGCTACCAGTATCAACTCTGAGCTTGGCTTTGCTGGCAAGCTGCAGTGTCTTGTTTCCTTCAGGCAGCAAAGCCTTAACAAGCCCAGATGGTTTTCCTTAATTCCCCTAAATGATGATGTTTCCTTTTTTCAAAGTTTGGGATTTCTTGCTCAGTGGCAGCTCTTCACCGTGTGAAGGATTAATTGCATAATATGAAAAAGCTCTTCAAGGGACCCATTCTTTAATAGTGCCAATGTTGCTGGAGCTCAGTGAAACCTCCTTTGGGGAGCTGTTTTTCTTTTTATAAAGTAACAAAGAAAAGAGGGAGCTCATAGCCAAATACATGGAGACCCAAACACAGTACAGTAGGTTATATGTAGTCTTCACTTTTTCTGCTAAAAATGAGCTTTTTAGTCTGCAAAGCTGTATTAGCTTTTTGTTCTAATCACCTTTACAAACCCTCTCATGCTGTAGTTCATCTCCCAACCCCTTTATGTATAGTGAAAAGCAAGCAAGACTGCTCACAGACCACCATGGTGTAGACTACCATGCTGTCCTGGGACAGACTGCACCTAGATCAGGTCTGCTGGAAACTACTGGATGTAATGCCTTCCTTTGGATACAGTCAGCTATTTTGGAGGGTGACAATACCAGAATCAGTCCTTGGAAAAGGCCAGAGCAGCTCACTTTGCAGGGTTTGGGAAAGTGCTACATGTAAGTGAAGAGCCCAGTAGTGGGGGCAGAAATTACTGCAAAGATCTCTGATGCGTTTGCTCACAAAAGGTTACTTAGGTCTCTTCCCAAAGCATAGTCAGGGATCTAAAGCCCCAAAGCAGTGCATTGAAAGACTTGCAGGCAAGCCAGCCATGAAGCTGGGAGCAGAAGCCACCATCTATTGCAAGTTCCATGTTGCTCCAGCATTATACATCCCTAAGCACATCTCTCTAATGGGAGCTTCTAGCCAGAAAGTCAGCTGCCCTCTCGGTGGTATTTCGTGCTTTGAATGGTGAGCAATAGGGGTTTTGTTGGTCATTTAAATGCTACAGTTCCAAGTGCTTAAACACACTTAGCAGGTTCTGAATTTCTCTGTTTCTGAGCCAAGTGGCATTTTGAAAAGCATTAAGTTAAGTAGCCTCCTACAATAATTTTGCATTCCCTCTTTGAGCTTTCTGTACCAGAGCCCAGTTTGAATGTATTGGTGTATTGATTTTGGTGTTCTGCCACTCTCAAAGTTTTGTTCTGGATTTTTCTTTTGAAGCAGTTGTTCATTCAGATGTGTGTTCAGAGGGGAATTGGCTCCACGTGCCACACACTTGGAGGTCACTTTCCTCTCACTCTCCTTCAAAGGCCAGATAGAAGGCTAGTTCCTGACCCCAGGTGTAGGGACAGCTGGGAGTGGATGGGAGGTCCCCCAGCCGTTAAATCCCTTTGCACTGGCATTCCCCTACCCCCCAAAAAAAACCTAGAAACTTTTGGTACTTCATTAAGAGAAAACATGGCAAGTTTTAACTTGATAGACAATTTTTCCAGGGTGATTTAACAGGTCAAATTAATGGACAGCAGAAAAAATTCCAGTGCAGTGATTATCGTACTTAACCACCAGCATCTGTGGATTAACATAGCCATGGTTACTAGTCCTAGAAACACTAACATGAGCAGAAGAGGCGCAAGCAGATGCAAGAAATCCACAGAATTCTGATGGGCTGTTTTTGCAGCATGGCCTTCTCTGGTCACCAGGTGCAGTGATGAAGTAGCACCAGTCATGTTTGGAAATCAGAAGAAGCAATGACTACCACATGCGCTCAGGTCTTATCAGCCTTAGAGAATGGAAAGCTGAGCTTCTGAGGTTTGTCTCACCTCCGTGACATTGCCTGCCTCACCAGACTTTGAAAAACACTTTCAAATTGTAGATGTTCAATTTGAGCCATCTTGGCCTGATTTCTGAGGAATTTGCTCAAGTCAATGTCAAGGGGGGAACTTGCAAAAAGCATCTTCAGCCATTACCTGCTTGTTTTCAGACCCAGATCTGCATGATGAGTGGAATGGAAGGGCAGAGTTGCTGACCAGCCGTGCTTCTGGCACGCCCTCCCTTTAGCTCAGCACCTTTCTCACAAGCTAATGTGCAAAAACCTGTGCAAAACCCAAGACACAGACATATTCACAAAGAGAAGTACTTTTGGGGTTTTTTTAAGTCCCTTTCTGTATCATCATTTCTAGAATCCAGCTACAGTTTGATATAGCATGACATACAGAGTATTTCCCTAGAGTTATTTACTAAAATGTGGGGGTGTGCTCTTCAGCTCCTTGATGTCCACCTGGAAAGTTCGGATAGGTAAATGAGCATTTACTTTCACACATTCCCAGCTGGATCTAAATGTGGGAGCTTCCAAATGCAGCTTTGAATTTTCAAGTTAGAGATGATACAGTATAAGAATGGGGCAAGAACAGGGATGAGAAGACAGGTTACACTAAGTTCTGTGGGGTGTTAACTTCTCATGCGAGTTTCACATCTACCAAGGGTGCTACATTTGGCTAATTTAGTCATGCATTTTTCACTTGTGCCTCCATGGTGGTTGGCTTTAGAAGAAAAGAAACCTGACAGTAGCTGGCAGGTAACTCACAGTGCTGGGGTTAATGTATTTGTGTGGTGTTTCTGAACAGCCCAACGGCTGCCACAGGTAGAGTACCAGTTAATCAAGTCCTGTCTGCAAGTCCTGCCCCACTCCTCCTGTGGTCCCTCCTACCTGCATGAGGAGAATCACCTCTGAAAAGGTTCAGTAATTTTAAACAGAAGAAAGGAAAATTAAAGAAGACACTTTGGGACAGAATGCTCTTTCAGTTATTTTAAGCCAAGTCAGTCATGGTCTTGTTTGGAATTAAAACCATCAAATGTTCAATAAGGAAAATAGAGGGTGTCTTGCACTGCCTTTTCTCATGGGATTTCATCAAAGGCTAAACCAAATAACATCATTATTGTTAATGCTAATGAAGTAGACTAAGTGGCATTTAATTTGTCTTCTCACGAAACAAAGCAAACTTTAAAACTATGGACAGTCTGTTTTTGTCTAACGGACACACAGGACTTTTAGAGGAAATGGCACTGGAGAGAGACTCACTGCCTATGGGGGACAGGAGGACCACCCCAGCCACAAGATGATAGTTTTTTAGAAGTCTAACTTCACGCTATGTGCCCATAAGGCTGTGTGAGGGGGTGGTCCCTCAGACTCCACTTCATCATTTGCTGCGCATTTGGTTGGAAATTCTTTCTCTGGAGCTCATTCTACTGAAAATCTTTATTATGCAAAATTCCCCCACCCCTGCCCCTCGAAGTTTGTCTCCTTATCAGTCAGGTCCTGAATGCAGATTGCAGTTCTGTCTGCAGAATTACTGCAGAGCCTTTTCCATTTTAATAAGAGTTGAGTATCCCAAGAGACTGGTAGACAATGGAAATTATACAGCACTTGTCAAACTTGCTGCTGTGCTTTCTTTGAAATACCCCAAAATAGAGGCAAAGCGGTAAAAGTTTTCTACTTGCCTTGTCCTTTTTCTTTTCGTATAATTGCTGTGTGAGTCACACAGTGTTAAGAATATTTTGAAGGGAAAAGTTGATTATTCAATACATAGCAATAATGAATCACTTAATGGAAAAATCATTTCCCCCCTCTTTTTGTGCCATATTACCCAGTCCATCAATTACTGGAAAAAAAATATAAATCCCTGCCTCATACAGAAATTTGTCATAGGTTGAAATTTCTTATGGGAGAAAAATGGCATGAGCACCTCATTGATTTTGGAAGTAGATGAGTTTTCAGTGACAGGATAATGATAACAGCTATTGTAGATCTCCAGGGAATTTTCATGATGCTACTGGCTCTACTTATGGAAGTGTTTTCTAGTCACCTCTATTCCAAGCAGTGCCTTGCAATTTCTTGTATGCAAAGAGATCAGCATCTTAGAGACTCTCAAAATAGATTTACTATACAGAGTCAGGTTGCCAAGGTTAGGATAGAAATGTCTGGAATATAATATTTCTCCAGAATTAAAAAAAAAAAAAAAAAAAAAAATTTAAAAAAAGTTTAGTCAATATACAAATTTTAGCCCAATTTTCTGATTTTTCTTTCATTGCTGAGATAATTTCGTTTGATGCACAAATCATGGTTCTCCTAATCTTTGTATGCCTAGGAATGCAACATACAAGCAAGGATGAAAAGTGTAGCACTGCTCATATCTGCTGGTTTAGTGCTCATATCAATTCTTGCCTGGAACAAAAGGAGGCACAAAAGGAGGCTGCAGGGCAGCTGAGGGTGCTTTGTTCATGTGTCTCTTTTGTCTTAGCATGGGAATTAGCTCCTCTGAGAGAGGTTCCTGGATAATGGGAACCCATGGGATGTTTTCTCTTCTGTGGAATGCTGGTGAAAACCCTTTTCATGATTTGTCTCTCTGGAGTAGATTAGCCTTTGTTATCTGTGGCATTGGAATTAATCACTGTGGCAAACTTTAGTTTAGGGTATTCTTTACACAGCTAATGAAGCAACATCAAAAAGATTTAATGGTGCAGTTACCTTCCTGAGTGTTGCATGAAAGAAGAGGGCAGAACATACCCATACCATTGAGAGAGCTGTACTGATCTGGTACTTGGAACAAAAGCCTTTAATTTTCTTAAATGACTCTAGATAATTAGGTTTAGTAATTGGCTTTTGTTTTAATACAGCTTTGAAAGGCTAAACCATATAAATCTGTGTAATGCCTCAGAATAATCAGCAGTTAAGGTAACAGGTACATTTAACTTCGCAAGGAGTGCCTGTCCAAACTGGATAAAGATCTGTCAGTTCAGTTACATGAATGGTTGGTTGAAGATAAGAGTAATTTTGAAATAGGGATTTCTTTGAACACTTGGGGGTGCAGAGTGGAAAATAAGGTATTTTGTTGCAGTGTTTAGGTACACTTTTGCGATGAAATACATTACTATTGATTTTCTGTAGAGCGCAATTGCCATGCACGTTAAGTTGAAGACCTAAAAGACTTTAAAACATCTACCTGATAAACCGTGCAACAGCCATACTCTTGCTCTACTCCTGCTTTCTCTCACAAGTGTGTATCAAGAGAAGGTAGAAGATGTCTGTGCATGGTGATACTCTGCAGTTACCTGAGAGCGACTGGGGAATCCATCCTCCTTTGGCTGTTGCATCTTATGAGGATTTATTTTGCTTTTGTGCTGGGGAATTCAGTGATACACATGCTGGTATGTGTGTGATTAGAAAAGGAAACCACAGCCTAACTGTGAAGGTGCTCTCTCCAGTATCTGGACTGGTTTTGCCTACAAAGACATTATCACAAATCTGAGAGAGCACTTTCTCATGCAGTGCAATGCTGAAGTAAAAATTAAGACAAGGACTCATATGATTCTTGAAACTAAGATCTGTAGGGAAGATGTGTATAATGACAATGTTTCAAATCAGTTTGCAAGCAACCTGATTTTAGAAGAATTGAAGTTGAAAGTATTACAAGAAAATTTGACTGACAACCAAGCAACAACATGATTTTACACATTCACATCTCTAAAAATCCAAGTATTAATATCTCTATTCAACACGTCATTGCTCATCCTTAATGCCTTATTCTTATTTGACCCAGTCTTTCCTTTCCACTTGTACATTATTAATATCACGAGTCCGCTTTTAGTGTTAGGACCCCATGATGGTCATAAAGAAATGCACAGTAGTTCAATCCCTGATAGCTAAGGGCTGCAAGGGCCCAGGAAGTGGTTTCTCCCTTGTTTTCTTTAAATGGAAATGCTGTGGGGGTTTTGTTGGTTTGGGGGGTTTTGGCGGGAGGGGACTGGTTGGTTTCTCTAGATGGGTTTTTGCTGCCAACTATTAGCAAATCTTGGTGTTCATGCAGCATGCTCTGCACTTAACAGGAGCTGTGTAATTAACTCATGTCACCACTGCATTGTGAAAGCAAGAGCAAATGTCCCTGTCCCTTGGCAGGAGTATCTATGTGGCAGAAAATTTTAATAGCAGCTTGCATTGGGGAAAGTTGATCTTTTCTTCATACTTTTACTCTCCCCAAATCCACAAGGTAGGGAGTTCATATATCAGAAAAATGGAATAGCAAAATACTGTGTTTGAGTCTAGTTACACTAAGTTGGCTTTAGTATTTAAATTCCCAAGCCAGAATGTTTTCCTTGGGGTGGGTAAAGTTACAGTGCGTCCTCTGCCTGTGTGTCCAACCTATCTGCTCCTGAGGTATAGTGTAGCTGTTGGCCATAGCAGGACATTCGGGGAAAATACAGCTGGGAATGGGCCTTTAGTAGCATCTTCTGTTAAGGATTTAATAGTTTGTGAGAGAAGGCTTTGGGGTGTATTTGATGGCAAGGAATAACTTGTGGGCAGCATCTCTTTGTAAATGATCAAAGCTGTTATTGTTGGCAGTCTTATTTCTCCCAGTGAAAAGGTACTTCTGACATGCAAAGCATCTTTTGCTGAAGTAAAAATAGCCTTTGTTTGCATTCATGTTGCCTGTGTCATTTCTTGTGTCTTTTTTACTTTTGCTGTTCTTGTCTCTATCATCTTTTTCCTATGCATGACAATTTTTACAGCCATTCCATTTTTAAATTTTCTTTTAATGCATCTCTGTATTTTACTAGTCTACCTCTAACCTGGTTTTCTTTTCTTTTTCCTTTCCCAAGTCACAATAGGGTCTTAAGTGCTTTTGTGTCTCACAGATCTGGTTTCGTTGATGCACCTGTATGCCCTTCTGCCCTCAGCTCTGTGTTGGTTCTTATCTCTCATGAGTTACATTTCCCTGTGTACTATTCACAGTGGGGATGAGCAAACTTGCTGTAACAGGCTGAATGGTTAATGCACTCTGAAGGATGCAGTATATTTGTCTAAGTCCCAAAAGCTCCACAGCCAGCACAGACTAATTTCTGCTAGGAGTGAAACAAGAATTTTGATCGATCTAGTAACTTCTGGACATGTGTGCTGGATATAATTTGCTCAGTAGGCAATTTCTGTGCTGGATATAATTTGCTCAGTAGGCAATTGGGCCGCAAAACATTCTGGAGAGAATGTTACAGTTGCCATTTTCAAAACTCTGTATTTTTCAGTTTTAAGTAAATGAACTTGAAAGTTTTTGACATGTAACTGGTTCTGTGTTTACTACCATCTGCTCTTTCTTCTCTTTGGGCTATGCTTTGTGGCCAAAAGCCTCTCCCATCACACCAAATTTTTCTCCAGAAGACTGTCCCTACTCACTTTCCCCTTTTTCTGTGTTATTCTGTTGAAAGGGAAAACCTGCATTTAAGATGTGGAAACATGGAAGAGAGTGTGGTGTTCTTCAGTCCAGAAAGTTTTATTTCACTAATTTGAAACATCTGTATGGGCAGAACTTTGATTATGCACAACTATGTAGTTAATCACAGTTGAAGTAATAGGAGGCTTCTGGTACATCACCATCTTCTCTCACTTGGGCTCTGATCCAGTAGTAACTGAAAGCAGCAACAGACTCCTGGCCATTAGTGCAGGCTCCAGGCACCTTATTGTGACTCTCATTCAGCCTCATGCCTTTAGGACGGGACTGGGTGCTTGAACAAAGTGAGGGGGCATCTGGATTTCCTTGTACACAATAAGACACCAGCTATTTCTGACTGGAATGGCCACATGTTGGTTTACAGGTGAGAAATTTTTTCAAGTTTTGAAAACAGATCTAGACAAAAGGCCTTACAGAAGGAAGCTGCATAGCATCTGCAACAAGTAAATGGAAAATCTCTCTGCAGCGTTCTGAAATATTTGAATGCTTCTTCTTTGGTAATTTCTTTAAGAAGTCTGAAGAAGTTAAAAAAATCTTGTTGGCTTCCCAGGGAAAATTCTGGTAATTGGTAAAAGTTGTTTTGTTTTTCTGAGACAACACTCTGTGCTAGCTTTAAATCTGATGGGGTTTGTATTTGTATTTGGAGTTGTATTTATATTTAGCTGGAGACCATCATAGTGTATAATGCGTAATTCAGCCTGACCCTACTGTGTTTTCCCAAAAGTACATTATAGTTAACATTCTTACTCGGGAGCGGTTGAGAGTTCAAAAAGTTTATGTACAAACGGTTCAATTAAAATCAAGAGTATGCAGTGTTTCATACTCAGAAAGGGACAATTTCTATATTTCGTAAAAGAAGTGTATTGAACTTAATTTTGCCCTCTTCGCTGAGACTTTGGTAGAAGAGTTCTTCATTGCTGCAACAGCTTTGAATTGGGGAGGGTCATTAATCCAAGCAGAGGCCCCTATGAAATAAGCCAGTCACTGACTGCCCTATCTTCTGTACCACGTTGGAACAGCAGCCTGAATGGATGGTTGCAGTGAAAAGAAATTGAATTGCGGTGTCAAAGGTCTCCAGTGATAGGTTGCTTAGCTTCTTGCCTCTCTAAGGGATTTGGAGCTCTTGGCACTGGTGTTAAAAAAGTTTGCATCAGTCTGCATACCAAGAAAATATTATGGAGGGCAGAGGCAGAAAGTGCAGCAAAATTTCTTAGTGACTCAGATATTATAGCCATGATGGCTTAAGGACTGGTAATGCACAAGAAAGGCTCTGTGACTATGAACTTGTATATGTTTTCTGGCAATTTGTTCTTATAAAATTAACTATTGTACCCAGTTATATTTTTATTTGTTTATAGAAGTTAATTTATATATTGTTTATTTATGCATAATATAAAATTTTGTTTAACAAGGTTATTGAGATATATATAATTTTACCTGCATTTTGAGATAACATTCTGTTCAGGATGTTATTTTTCCTCTTAGAAGTGCCATAAATGATGCACTGCTATCTTTGCTTTATCTGTTTGTGTATATGGTTCAGGTTACACTGCTATTAAATTTTTATTTGCACCTTACTGTACACTTACATTACCTCACATTCAGAAGTAGGTAATGGGTCTGTCATTGTACAAGATCTGCATATGGGAATAGTTGGTAGTTTGCGGTGCTCCCTCCCCTAGTGACCTTCTAATGTAATTAACTGATGCAGCAGTTAATGATACTTCTAGCAGTTTAACCCTAGGATTTCCCTTCTACTTTGGCTCCTCATATGCTTGAAATCTGAATGCCTCAAAACCTTGAAGAAATTTATAAAGCAACAGTGGGTTTTTATCATCTTGAGTGATACATTTTACATGTTTTGAGGATTTTATTACTTGAAAAATACCTGGATTTTTCTCTCATGTTTATTCCCAGGCTCAGGATTAATCACAAATATTGGAAATTAATAACATGGATAACAGGAATGAAATGGCGTCTGCTTTCAAAAATATTTCAATCACCTCTTTTGATTAGTCTCAGCTGGGAATTTTAGATATTACTTTTGTAACTTATCTGCCGTGAATTGAATAGGATATAAATTCATCTCTGTGAGCATGTGCAGTTAACAATGAAGTAACAGTCCTTCCCTAGATAGTATATAGAAGGATGGAATGATTTACCAGTGTAACTTAGGCACTTCTGAAAATGTAAATACACCTTATTCTGGATGTCTCAAGTATTATTAAAATGAAAGCAATAAAGAGAAGGGAAGAAAGAGAGGGTGGGAATTTTTAAGGCCAGGAGTCTCTCATAAGTAGACATGTTTGCCTTTTTTAGACAGAATTTATAGGTCATGCTGGCTTTCTTTTAAAAAATACAAAACAAGCTGTACTAACACACCTAGAATAGATCATTCACTGTCAAAAGCTTATGCAAATAATTGGGATTTGACAGTAATTTCAACCAAGTTTCTGCTTTAGGAACACCAGGCAAGTTTCTTTGTCTAGATACACATTACTTGCCCTTTTTATGTTCTACCAAGTTACAGACAAGAGATGATATTCTGAACTGAATAGCTGCACCACTTCCCCTTTGTGAACAGAAACAGGCATACACTGGAATTCAGAAGAAATTATATACAGTACTACTTTTTGCTGGTGATTCTACCTGGCTTCTTTATTCTGCAGTCATCTGCTATTGTCTTCAGCTCACATTTCTCAGAAATCTCTCTCTACTCCTCAATCCTGCTACATCATCAAATGGAATATACAGAAGAAAAATACTGCTATCCAAATTAAGGCAGATGGACAGGTAGCATTATCTAGTATATGGCTCTATATAATATATCTAATATAATGGCCCTAGTTTACTGCACACACTCAGGAACCCTGATTCCATGGGGTGGGGTGGAGACATGGATATGATAGTGCTTTCTTCAGTGTCAGAATGCTGACCGTGAAGAAATGCTCCCTTTTGGATAATGATCTATATCACAATGCAAAAGTGGATTAATTTTTACTCCTGAGATTAATTATTATGAGAACTAGATCTTGATGTAGTTTCCACTGAAACAGTGATTGACTTCAAACTCATTGACTTCAGACTATAAATAGTCAGACCACACATGCTTAGTTTTACTGTTTTGGAGATATGTTTCTTAGTAAAAGTGTTTCCTTAGTAAAAGTGTTTCCTTTTGTTAATATTTATGGAGACAAAGGGACTGGAAGAGTAGCTAATAATTGGCTAAAGGTGATATTTCCATAATGAAATAGAAGATTCTTATATTTAATGAGTGGGAAAAAGAATGGCCAAAGGATTAGAGAGATGCAGTCCAGATAAACAGCTCTGGTCATTGAGTGCATCTGTATCAAATTTATTGAGTTATTCCAGTTATCTGGGAATCTGCCCCACACAATCTAAAAGCATTCGGCACAATCTAAAAGCATCTGTTCATCTTGCCAGTTCCTGTGACTAAGCTGTAAAAGTGAAGAATTGCAGCAGCCTATAGTAAAGAGGATAAAGGAGCACCAGTATATGCGCAGGCAAAGAAGCAAGCAGTAACACAGGTGGAAATTATAGATAAATAAAATCCAATCTCCATTCACATCTGGGAGTTTCTCTATAAACCAATATACATTGCTTGTACAAGAGTGGTAAGAGGAAAGCTAACAGCATTTCCTATGAGCCTTATTCAGTCTAAACCACTGATGAGCTCCATAGAGCTAATTTGTTGAGAGGGCTCTTTCATGTGGGCATGCATTTCCCAAAGCAATTTTTATGGATGGAAGTCAGTAATAATATTTAAAGCAAATAGACTATATCCTTATTCAATGGATATGCTTATGTGGAATCTTCACAGTAGACTTAGATGGCTCACAACTTTGAAAATCAAATTACCTCCAGGGTAATGAGAAATTTTAATAGGAAAAATTCCAGCATTCCATAAGCTGTGAAGATGTGGTGGAAGAGTGGAAGAGAAAGCTCCTCTGTAAAGTCTTTTGCTGCCTGGCTTTTCATGTTATTGTTGGCACTGCAGTAGCACTGTGTTACAAGGTGGAACATGGGGATCTATATCCCATCATAGCATATTCTCCCTCAGGAATATCGTGACCTAAGAAAAGGAAGTAGTTTCACTGGCAGTCTGAAATTTCCCCAGTGACATAGTTTGAGTATGTCTCTGGCTTATGTTTGCATTCCAAAATGAGGAATGTTTCTTCTAAAAGACTCCTGGTAGTTGGTGAAGCCAAAACTATTTCAGTCTTTCTGTTCCTCTTCCTACTTAGCGAGTGCTGGGGCTGAAGAAAGCAGGGACTACTATTTCAAAGCCTGCTTTTATAGGGAAGGGAAGGGAAGGGAAGGGAAGGGAAGGGAAGGGAAGGGAAGGGAAGGGAAGGGAAGGGAAGGGAAGGGAAGGGAAGGGAAGGGAAGGGAAGGGAAGGGAAGGGAAGGGAAGGGAAGGGAAGGGCATGTAGCTGTGTTGCACACAGCAGTGTTGAGAATGTGATGCTGCTTTACACTTGCTAAGAATCTGGCATCCAACTCATTTGGGAAGGAAAATGTACAGTGGCATTAAAAACCACCAGACTTGTTCTTTACTATATCAGCTTGTTGCTTAATGCCACTCCAGTGGACTAGGGAAGGACAGTTCCATTTTAACACTTTATGGCTTCTTCAAGAACAAAAAAAAACAACACAGAAAATAAGCTGCCAAAAACCAAACAAAGCAGCTGAATTGCAGGGCTTTAATCTCTTTTAGTGAGGCATTTCTGGAAAACAATTATTTTTTACTGGTCGTGGAAAGTGAATCACATGTTTGATGATTTATATTCTGCTATTGTTGTTTCCTCTTCATTTTTTGGCTTCATATTATTTAATTTCTGTTAGGTGTTATTTCCAAAGAGAACAGAATGAACCGAGGGCCTCACACCTACACATCCAGGTCTTTCATCAATGTTTTTTAGTGACTAGTAGCCTGCTACAAGCCTTTTAAATTTACCTGCTAACTATTGTCAGTTCCCTCCCCAGTCCTGGATATATGTACATATACAAATACATATATGTGTATATACATAAATGTATATATGTATGAGAAATTCTGTGGCACTGGTTAAGGATGAGACCAGTAGGGTTGTTCAGGGTTATTCTAACCCTTCATGTAGTTTAATAGGGAATGTTTTCATTTGTGAAAGATAGAAGTGATGGAAAGTCAAGTCTTCTTTAAACATCTAGAATTTAGTAGAACTCCAGTTCTCTCTAGTAGCTTCTGTAGAGTCATCAAAAACCTAGAATATTTTATTCTCTTAAGCCAGCCATAGGGATTTTCTATGGGGGATGAGCATGACTACCTGGTGATTTTCCCAGCAGCTTTCAAGATGGGATATGACTAGAAAAGCCCTTTGGATTTCCAGAAGCCCATACAAATGGAATTGCTCATCTGACTTTGCTTCTGCCCTAGATTTCAGATAATCTGGACAGCTATCATGATTTTCACCTCTTTTTAAACAGAAAGCTAGTTAGGTCTTTTTCTAATAATTTATTCACTGTTGTCATACTGAATGGTTCACCAACTTTAGAGCAGTAGAATGAGTTAGGAAAATGCTTCTACTTTATAAGTATATATAATTTATCTTCTACTTTGTAAGTGAGGAACCAAGGTAGTGAGAAGTAAAAAGCTTAAAAAAACATCAAGATCTACAGGACGTTGAGACAATTTTAGACAATTTTGAATGCAGGACATTGAGATAGACTTCTAAGATTTCTAACTGCAATGGAGTAGCAAAGGCATATAGTAAAATGTCTTCCATATATCATGGGAAATCCTAAACTATATGTTAGGGGAGCACTGACTGAAATAGGAAAGTCCCAGACTTGTGTGCAACTGTCTTCCAATGCCTTGTGATTGACTTTGTTGTGAAAACAAAATTCTGCATGTGGCAGTCTAATGCTCTACTTTATTGCATGTTAGGCAGACGGGACAGGATGTTATTTGAACTGTGTTTTTTATCAAAGTTAAGATAATAACTTACCTGCAGTTGGGAGGAGGAAGGGACACGTGGAGAACATATCCCGCTCTTGTACTCATGGTTTCCTCTCTTTTCTTTTTCAGTGAGTATGTTTTTGAACACATTAACCCCCAAGTTCTATGTTGCCTTGACAGGCACATCCTCATTAATCTCGGGACTTATTTTGGTAAGTACTACATCTATTAATATCACTTTACAATTTGATTTTGATATCCAGAATTGTATTTTGGGCTTCATGCAGTTTAATATGTGTCTTTTTTTCTTCTGTAAACTTATAGTTCTGCAGCACATAAAATTTGTCTTTATTTGTATGTCTCTTTCTGTGGGAATGAAAGAAAAAAGATGTTTCAGCGCCATATCTTTGAAGAAAAACAGTCTTGAAGAACAGTATGACTCACTAACAACCCGACAGTAATTCATAACAAATGTTTGCACATTAAGTGCTTTCCTTGACAAGTACTACAGAAATGAAAAAGGCCAGTAAAAGGAAGATGAGGAGAGGTACCAACTATCTCAGCTTAGTGTGGTCCTTTCAGAAAGTTACAGAAGGACTTTTAATAGAGAAACACCAGTTCTGGTGCCAAGATTCCAAGGGGTAATTATTTCAGATCTTCACTTCTAGAATATTTTCCAGTACATATCTGCCTATTTGCTTAAATGTCTGTAGTTTTAAACCGTTTAAAAAACCCTCCTCCCATATGTAATTCCTGGGGGCTTCTTTATGCAAATTGATGCAGTGGAGTGAATCATAATACTATCACAATGCAGAAGTCCAAAGCAGAGCATTTGCTCTGAATTTTATTAAATATCTTCATAGAAACAAATGGAGATAAAAATATAAGAATTAACAGGGTGTACATATGTATTTTTATATGTGGTCTGTTCTTGTTTCCTCACTGCTGAGAGTTGGCTTACTGCTTACACAAATGAATAGTATAGCATAACATAACACAGAATAGAACGATCAGAATAGAATGATCATCTAGTCCAGCTGCCTGATGACTTCAGAGTTGAAATTAAAACAAAAAAGTTAAAACATGTTATTGAGGTCATTCTGCATATGCCTCTTAAGCACTGACAGGCTTGAGGCATCCACCACCTTTCAAGGAATCCTGTTCCAGTGTTTGATCACTTTCTCAGTGAAGATATTCTTCCTAATGTCCAGTCTGATCCTCCCCTGTCATAGCTTTGAACCATTCCCATGTGACCTGTCTCTGGATACCCTGGAAAAGACATCAGCCCCTTCCTCTCCACTTCCCCTCCTCAGGGAATGGTTGCCTTTGTTTTAGTCTTGTTCATTCAAGTTGTACACTTTTAAAATCTGCTGGATACAAGCTATAGACCCTCCCTCACCACAGCAAACTAGGCGTGGAACTGGGGGACCAATGAGACCAAGTGTAAGCTATTGTAGTGATAAGTGAAAAGAGGAAAGAGAGAGAAACATGGCTAGAGGCTGGTTCACATCATGTCAGATCTACTAATCTCAGAGAAACCTGAAAGCAGCTAGGATCCTAACTAAATACTATCAGTTTGTTTCGGGAAATCCACACCTCTCACTTCCACATCGCCTTTAGCTGATGCAGATAAACAAATGGCATCCTTGACTACTTAATGCCTGTGAGACTCTCATCACTTAGATGATTTCAGGTATAAAGCAGCAGGTGCACTGCTGCTGTGCCTTGCTCTGAGTTTCCTCATAGCAGAAGGCAATTACCTAATGTCTGCACCTTGGGCATTCATCAGTCTTGTATGGATTGAGCCCCAAAGCACACGATGGAGCTCCAGAGAGATCAACAGAACTTTCAGAATACAAGCAGGAGCCAGACCTGTAAGACTCGGATTCAGTTAAGCACAACTCACTCAAATGCACAGGAGGAAAATAATGTTACATTCAGCACTGTCACTCAGAAAGAAGAAAATGCTGGGCCCCACCACCAGGATGAGAAGGAATGAGAGAAATAACATGCGTTTCACAGACACAATTCCATATTTGTTGCTAGAGGACGAAGACAGCAGGAGGAGGTGGCAAGACAAAGACAGCTTATTTTGTGCCCTATTGAATTACATTTCTGAATCAAAGATGAATAAAAACTCCGAAGAGTGACTAATTTATGTGGAACTAAATTCATCATTGCAAATGTAGGTACGTTTTATACTGTATTCATGAAGCCTATTTCTGAAGAATTACCTCAGTAGGTGACTTAAGAGCAAGAAATTTCTAAGCGCTGTACTTTGATGGGAAGTTCAAGATGGAAGTGGCAAGAAGTACTCAAGACTATGATATGGAGAAGGGGCAAAAGGACACCAACAGAAACCTTTCACGAAGAAATCAGATTGAGCCTTACTCGAAAGAAATCCCTTAGTGTTTTGCATGAGAAAGTCCATTATGAACAAGTTGAAGAAACTGTGAGGTGATGGAGGTATAGACACAGAAGTAAGACTGAAAGCCTTTTTTTTAATCTTCATTACTGCTATCAGTTGTTGTTTGCTGTTCATGTGGCACCATCCTAAATGTGGAAAAGATAGGCCAGACAGGTAACAGCCAGGAACTCCAGATTGTAGGGACCAGTGTCTGTGCTGAGAGGAACATGTTTTCTGTACATTTGATAATGGAAAAAGAAGTAAGCTGACATGGTCATGGAAAGAAGAAACTGCAAGTTGAACAGACCACACATCAGAAAAGACAGCTGATTAAGTTCTAGTGAGGTAGTAGTAGCCTGTCATTAGCCCAACTGTGCTTCAGATGAATTATTTCTTAATCTTGCTGTTTACAAGTGGTCCTGTAACATGATGAATTGCCACACACATCAAACTACACAGCATCATCAGTTCTAAAGGATTCTTAGCCCTGTTAATGGTATAAAGTGAAATTCTTCTATAAAATAAACATTGTCTTGTCAAATCTACATCACTGGGGTACTTTTTAGACTAGATATGCTATTATTGCTTGGAATTTTCCGCCATATGGGCTGGCAGATTTCTTTCCATTATCAGTTGGCTGCAGTTCCTAATCAGAAGGAGAAATCACAGCACTGCAGGTTATGAAATGATGGAAAATTCCATCATAATTTCATACGTGTGGTAACTGATGGGAAAGTGATTGCTTTTCCTAACTCATGTTTGGGTCATGAAACAATGACTGCAAAGTTCAGCTTTGGACAATTGAATACTACATTACTCCTTTGCAAAACACTGCATTCCTGTCTTATTTTGTCTCCTTGTTTTAATTCTGTAGGTAAAATTCTGGCCTTGCTGTAGGCAGATTTAATTGATGGAAGGATTTCAGACCCTTTTTCTTACAGGTCAGAACTGTACAGGAAATACTTTTCTATCTCAAGCATTTTCTTTAACAATTACTTGACTACAGCACATAGTTTAAAATTAATAATTTAGCATATATTCACTTCATCCCTGCACTGTTGGAGGCATCAAAAATAAGAACAAGATTTAGTCCACAGCTGCATTAGAAATACTGTATTGGAAACTTGGTTCCACCACAGTTACTTTTAATCCAGTAAAATACAGTGTGCTGTCTCACAGAATACAATGAGCTGCATTGTGTTCAATGTATGGGAGGCTGAGGTTTTCCACAGGTAGGGTAATAAAATTGTCATGAAACACACCTGACATCCAGTAATGCTGTGAACTGGAACTATGTAAATGCCACTGAGATTTCTAAATAAAGACACATATTTAACATACAGTTATCACCAGAGTCAAAGTTGGTCAGCAAGCATGTGAGAAACTTGCACTGCAAACTGATAGAGTCTCGGTTCTAACAAAGCCAAGGTAGAAGTGAACCTCAGACTTAAATCTCCACCAAGGATGCCTTGTTATTCTACTTCTGAGCTTGGGACAGTAGTATGTGTCTTCTGCTACACAATGAAAAACACTCTGCAATGAACAAATACCAGGTCTTTCAGATGCAAACATTAGAAAGCCAGCCTACAGAAATACAGCATGAGTCTACACACTGCCTAGCAATGAGCAGCTAGGCTGTTTGCTAGTACCCAAGTATGTGTATAGTCTGTCAGAGTCACAGCCTTTTGTAGCCAATGGTACCAGTACAGGAAGTCTGAGAGGACCTGATAACACAGAAGCACTTATTTTCTGTAGATACTAATAGATCTTCCACTTGTTTCAGAACTTTGTGTAGTCTGCTACAGAGGGGCAGAAAAGTGACTGAGTTCTGGGCATTGCCAAAGACACTGTGGAAGTCTGACTGTTGTGCAGGGACAGTCTTCGAGGGCTGAAAAGCAATACATGGTAACCATTCAAAGTTTCTGCTCTGCTCAGAGAAGGCTCACAGGTCAGAAAGGGCAGAATCATTGTAGGGAGTTCCTAAGAAACTGGAAACCCTTGCCAAGGAGCAGATGAAAGAGGATCTGTTGGAAGGCAGGCTATAACCCAGTTGACAAACAAGAAAACGGTATCGTAACTACCTGGGGTCTACGCATTGTTGAGAGAAGTAATACACTTAATCCAGGCAATATATTATTTTCTTTCGTGTTTCTGTATTTCCAGAGATGGATTAAGTAAATAGCTATTTATTTTGAATACGCTGCCCACTAGCACTGCATGTATCTTCTCCAGCTGACTCTTTGAAATATGATGAATGGGGGTTCAGTAACCAGGAGCAGAGTCTAAGAGGATGCTGAATGGGTGTATTTAATCCAGAAGGAATGGGAGTGCTTATCCTTCAAGGCTATCATTAAGCATGGTCAGAGGAAGCTGTTTCCTAGATCCAAGATGGGCAGGACTGGAGGATCTGCTGGAGTCACTGGCTACCCCTAACAGCTAAATAAAACAAACCAGGAGCTTTCTTTGTTGGAAGGCAAATAGCATTGTATAGTCACGCTCATATGGATAAACACTCTTGCCTCCCAAAACATGGATGACCTTTTCCATTCTGTCTACTGGAAACAGCCCCTGGGCTGTAGTACACCTAGAACATGTGCAGTCGTTGCCTGGGAGAGCTGACGCAGGTCAGGCAGCGTGCTAGCAAACAAACAGCATGGATGTCTTTAGCCAAACCTGTGCTGTGGTCCCTTTTATTTATAAAAGAGGCTTAACCACGGAATCAAGTCTTGCTATCACTATGTTGTTCCTCCAGAGAGTAAGCTTCCTTTAAATCCATTAGATTGGTTGTTACCACCACTGCTATTAGAAGAGTAGAAGAAAATCTACACCTTTGAGACCTGAAAGTCTCATTACAAGGCTGAAAGAGAAATCTGAGCTGTGGAAGTTGCCAGCAAATGAAGTCCTTTACTGCTTCTGTTGAAGACTCCATACACAAGGAGAGAATGACAATGTTTGATCTAAGAGAGGAGGCTGTCTCAGATATGATAAACGGAAAAGCACAATTCAAATCATTGATAGACGTCACTCCTTGGTTCAGTGAGAACCACCACCAAAACCATCCCTTGTGAACTGATGCATATATAATGGAATATCTGTTCTGAAAACTGTGCAGGAAGATCAGATCTGATAGCCAAGTGATGCAGAATAGATTCGTTGCTACAGAGATAAATATAATTATCTGGGATCGTTTGTACGTGATAGCAGATATAAGAAAGCATTTTCATTGCACAGGGGAAGAGGAGTGCATTAAGAAGACAACATTTCCAAAATCAAATACTCTTAAATGAAGCAATGCCTGTACCAGATTAAAAAATAAAAATTCTAATTTGCATTTCTAAACACACAAAGCTGGAAATATTCAGAACTTGGCCTTTGTGAAAATTATGGTCCCAAAAATCCCTTGAGGGTTTGGAGATGTTTGACCCTGTTTCAGCTTGAAAGCACCAGCACAACCTAGAAAGAGCCCCAAAAAGTTTGCCACTGCTGTGAAGGGGAGATCTCCGAAGATGAGCTCCCCTCCCACTGTATGTATATAACAGAAATGTAGTGGCTTTTTCTTTCAGAAGTGGTGCAGAAATTACCTTTCTGATTAATTTCTTCTCTAATTCAAATCTCTGTCAATGGGTAATTAATCCTTATAGTAATTGTACTCTGTCAGATGATCCCTCATCTGCTGAACTGTCAAAAGATTGTTGACCTCACATGGCTTTCAAACTGGATGATGTAATTAGAAGTCAAATCTGATTTACAGAAATCAGGTTTCAAACCAGATGAAGCTGTCTGAGAAAGGTGCAAAAATTCTCTAAAGAGAATTTATTGTTTTGACTTAAGTACCAAATTACAGATTACCTCCTCATACACGCTAAACAAATAACTCCAAGCAAAGGCTTATGATGATGATCGTGATTTATGGCTTTAATTTCTGAGAGACTGTATGCATTCAGATCTGCCTGATGTTTCCTGGCATTGTATTCACTCAACATAGGAAATATTTTTCAAAGATGCCTTAAACAATTTATGGGCTTTAATGCCTTTTTTTAAAGTAATTAATGCTTTTGTAAGTCTAAGGAGACAGACTCACAGCTGTGTCACATGTTTTAGCAAGTTTCTGTCACTCAGCTGAACTGTAGCAGAGACCACATTTATATATATGTACATTCTTTGTGATTGTCCCCTCAGTTTCATTGAAATTCAGTGTGACGGCTTTCCAGCTGGTATACATTTATGCAGGACGAGTGGGCTCAAGTGTGCTTTTGTGCTGCTCATTCCCTCTCTGGGTTTTACTGACCTCATCTAAAAGCTGATCATGATTGAAATAATGAGCAGGAATTTATTAGCACATTTTGGAAAACCTTTATTTTTCTCTCTCAGAGAAAGAACGACGCTTGTTAGATACGGTCTGAATTTTGCACAGCCAGTCTGGCAGCTGTGCTTGAGTCCCTGACTTACATTACAGTGAAAGTCTTACTGAGCGTCCGTTGCCTCAGTGCAAGACTATAATTTTTATTCCTAACACCCACTCCCTCTGAGACTTTGGACAGGTAGAACTGTGTTTTTCGTGCCTTTATTTGTTCCAAAGTTTTCAAAAACAGAACAGAAACAGATGTTCACAGCAGATCTATGACTGTGTCTTATGGCACAGCCTTTCTCTTATGGTCAACCACATGCTTATGATGCTCTCTTAGATCATAAGATTTAAACTTTAACCCCTTTAAAAAGTGTGGCGTGCCTAAGAGCACGAGAACAGCTAAAACCAAAGCTGACTCACCTGTGCCAGCTCCCTGTCCACCATCTCCTGCATTCAGAGGCAGTGATGCATGCTATGGGAGGTCTATCAGCAGTGTGGAACAAGTGTTCAGTGACACTGCATCAGCATTCTGTCCTTGGCACTTGGCATTCCCACCTGGGTGCTGCTGCAGGCATATGCCAGTGGAACAAGAACAGTGACAAATGCACCTCAGAGTAAGGAGGAACTGTCCAGGTTATGTGGGTTTTTGGTGACTTGGGTGGGAAAGAGTTCACAAAGATCTGAATATGTTAATACTCTGGTTTCTCTATGACCATGTTTATCTTCCCAAATGCTTTGTGTTCGAACAGTCCTTCTGTCTTCTCCTCATCAGACTGCTCCATTCTTTCTTGATGATGTCTCCCAGAAACACCATTAGATTGTTTTGGGGAGTGGTCCCCAGTGCTGCCACACAATCTTGTGCGAACTCGTCTCAAGCAGCCACCAGCTTCATTCCGTTTCACTCCTGTGCAGCTGGGGTCCCCCTCCTCTATATGAATCCTCTAGATGCTTTAACAACACATTTGAATTTAGGGGAAGCCCCACTGCAGAACGCATTGGGAGCATCTTTTGGAGAGGAACGTTTTCCTTTTATGCCAGAAAATTTATTTTCCCCTCCTTTAAGGGGGTGGGGTAAAAAGTATGTCTTGTCTACAGACAATCCAATCCCATGGAAACAGAAGTCATTTCAACTACATAAAGAGGTCAAGAGAACTTAAAAATCAAAAACTATTGAAGGAGGGAGTGTGTGAAGCCTGGCCCGATCCTTTCTGGAGCAGGTAGACCCCTAAGAGGCCTCCCAGAGCCTGCTGTCTATTGGCTGACCCAGCAAAACCTGCCCAACAGCACACTGATGGCGTCAAAGATGTGAACACAATCATTTCCCTTATTGCTGATTGTAACTAGTAGGAAGAGATTTTATCAAAGCTTTCAGTACTGGTGTAACACATGGAGATACCGAGGGAAATGGAAAGGGCAGAGACTGCTCGTTCACAGACTTTTTGTGCAATTTAGTCCTGCCAAATTTCTCATAACTCCTTGGATTTGCTTTTGTTTCACATGGTATGTAGTTGTTTGGGTGATGATTCAAGTGCAACTTGTCTATCCATTATAAGCTTGTGTTTCTTTACAATTTTTACGGTCTAAACTTTTCCCATATTTATATGAAATGGTCTTCATTTCCAGGTTTATGTGGTTTTCTGAAATATGTGTATTCTTACTAATATATTTTTTGGTGAAAATACCACAGATACATATTTATGTGTATAATTTCGATTACAGGGTGTTCTCTTAGGCTGTGAAATGATTTTCCAAGTAGACGTCTGTAAATAATATTTTTTTTCTGATTTGCTAGCTCAACCAAATGCCTGAAAATAAAATTAATTTCGAGTTAGCCCAAGTCAGCCAAACAAAATAAAACACAGTTCAGCTAGGGGGAAAGAAATCCTAAAAGGAACAGGATTCGGCTTCCTGGAGTTTGTTTGGCATTTTTAACATTCTTTTTTAAAATTAAACTCAGTGAATGTCTTTGGAAGCATTTACTGGGGAAGCAAGCAAACCTGCTTTTCCTCACATTCCCTGGACTGCAGAGGGAGCTGAGGGAAGGCGAGGCGGATTCACTCCTGACTGCAGCATCCCATCGGCGTGGCTGATGTCGGGCAGAATGGAGTGGGGGGGTGTTTCTAGAAGTCAGTTTAAAGAAGGAGGCCTAACAGCTGAAGTAATTTGACATAAGGCTATTTGGGCGTAAAAAAAAACCAAAACAAACCAACCAAAAAACAAAAAAACACACCCCGAACTAATTTCGCTGATAAGATTTGAGATTTTCCACCTAAACTCGGGTCCCATTTAACTTCTCCGTGCGCTCGGGCAGGGATGACGCGGGCAGGTGCCTCCCCCGGGGCGCACGGGGAGGGGGCCGCGGGGCGGCCGGAGCCGCCTGCTCGCTGTTGGGGCTGCGGCGCCGCGCTGAGGCGGGAGCGGGCCGGGCAGCGGGCCGGGGAGCGGGCCGGGGAGCGGGCCGGGGAGGGGGCCGGGGAGGGCTGGAATCGGGGCGAGGCGCGGGCGGGGGCCGGCCGGCCTGACGGCGTGTCTGTCTGTGCGTGCCTTGCAGATCTTCGAGTGGTGGTACTTCCGCAAGTACGGCACCTCCTTCATCGAGCAGGTCTCGGTGAGCCACCTGCGCCCCCTGCTGGGCGGGGTGGACAACAGCGCGCCCAGCGCCGCCAGCGCCGCCGGCGGGGACGCGGACTCGAACCGCCAGAGCGTCTCAGGTGAGCGGCGCCGCGCCGCCTCGGGCCGCCTCGGGCCTGCTCCGCTCGCGGAAAGGGCAGAGCTGCTTCAGTCATCGCTCACTGCATCCTTCCAAATCCATGCGGTGTGTTTTGCCCAGGCTGCGTGGTTAATGCGTTTATTTCCTCCCTGTTCGAAATTGCGCGTGCCCTTTCTGCAGTATCCTCTGTCCAGCAGAAGGGCTGCAAAGATGATTAAGGGGCTTACGAGGAAAGGCTGAGGGAGTTGAGCCCGTTCAGCCTCGAGAAGAGACAACTGAGAGGGGACCTCATCAATGTCTATCTGCAGAGAGGGCGTCAACGGGAAGGAGCTTGGTGATGCCGAGCAATAGGACAAAAGGCAGCAGGCAGAAACTCATACACAGCAAGTTCCACCTGAATATGAGGAAGAACTTCTTTACTGTGCAGGTGACCTTGCACTGGAACAGATTGCCCAGAGAGGCTGTGGCGTCTCCCTCACTGGAGATGTTCTAGAAACATCTGGATGCAATCCTGTGCCATGTGTTCTGAGATGACCCCACTTGAGCAGGAAGGTTGGACGAGGTGACCCACTGTGGTCCCTTCCAACTCAACCAATTGTCTGATTCTGGGATTCTAAAGGCAGATAGTGCTTTTACTGGAATGATTTTAAGTAATAACAAAGTTGTTAAAAATCAGACAAAGAAGTCAGAAATGTCCATCTGGTTTTGCATCACTTCGTTTTTTAGATAATGTAAGTAATATATAAACAACATTTGGATTTCACTTAAGTGGAAGCGTGGTGACTTTTAACAGCTTAAGGGTTTGTTATGTTCCTAACTCTGCTACGGATTTGATTTGTGACTTTGGGCAAGTCCTAACATAGACAGGCGTTTTTAAAAGGCCTCCAGTTTAGGAGGCACGATTTCAGGCATCTGTGATTTTTACAAGCTTCCAGGCATTCACAGCCCCTACAAGTTTCAGTGCAAGGAGTGAAGTGTCTGACCCTAAGCCATTCAAGCCTGAGGCACTTTGAGTCAGGTGCCTGGTTGCCTGGGTGATGGCTCCTCTGAGAGACAGACCAGCCTACCTAAAATGAATCAGCCCCCCAAGCCCTGAAATCTGTGCACTGAAGGAGCAGTTCCAGGGGAACTTGACTCCTTACTAGGGTGACTTAGCTGCCTGGGGAGAAGGAATTGAAAAATTAGCCCATGAGTGATGAAAATGCTGATATGCTATTGCTTCTGGCTTGAGTGGGTGATACTGATGGTTAAAGTCAGGGCAGGAGCATCTGGGTTTGAGTTCCTCATCTGTAAAATGAAATTTATGTGTCTCTGCCCTAACTTGGCTTACAGGCCATAATCTTAATATTGGAAATTAATTAGGGATGTGCCCCTAGAATCAACTACAATTTTACTAAATTTATTTCCTCTGCAGGCTTTTAGAATATATCAGAACTTACAAGTAAAGAAAAGTGAATGAAAATAAAAAATTCACTTATGGAGAAAACATTGTTTAGCAGCTGAGCTGCCTATGTCTGTATCTGGCAGATTTTATTTCTACTCTTCAATGTGCATGAAAACAAGCAAACAAAAATTAGCTTTGAATTCACATGTTAAATAAAATAGGTGGCCTCACAAAACCTTGTTCTTTACTGAGTGATTAGGGAAGGCTTCATATAGCACAACAAATTCAGCTGTTGTCATTCTCATCTGAAGAGAGGCTGTGAATAGCAGCACTGCATGGTCCAGGATATTAGATTTGGGTGAACTGGCAGAAAGCATGGGATGGCTTGGAAACACCTGTGTGCACTCATCAGTGTGCTCAGTCACACTTCAGCAGCTCTGAAATGGCTCCTGTAATTTTAAAGCAGAAGGCACGGTATTTTGACTAATGAGGTTCACACAAGCATCTTGGCTTTTCTGATATAAAGAAATAGTCAAGGAGTGTGTTTGCTTTCAGTGCATTGTCACGGAGCTGGGACTCTCAGTGTCACTGGACAGTGTGTCTGTATGGATAGCCTGTTATTTGTGCCTTCAGAAAGGTATCAGTGCTCAAAAAGTGATCATTGAAAAAGTCTCTGAAAGGTTAAAATAAGGACATAGTTATATTATTGGTCTGTAATACAACAGGAAAAGCAACCTTTTTGGTCTACCATGCATTAACACTGGGATATTTCTTTTGCTATCCAACAAGGAGGAGGTGGCTTTTTCTCTTGGCTCACCATGTGTTCCTATGTAGATGTTTATGATAGAATGTTGCAGTAGAAACTTTTGCCTTTAGAAAGGTAAGAAGAATGATGTTGTGCTGAGACCATGGTGTTAGCAGATATGAAGATAAAAGGAACAAGAGAACACCAGGTTTAACTAGGCAGACAGATGCCACAACATCCCCAGGGCATGAAGGTGGTAATAAAAGGCCTTCTTTACCTCCCCCTTTTGTTCCCCAGTTCAACCTTTCCCTGCTACTGTGCCAAAATACTGCATACTTTGGATAAAGCATAACCACTTGAATTCAAATAAAATGAACAAAAAGTGTCACTGCAATCACACAGTTGTTACAGAATCTCATTGGCTGCAAACAAAGTCAAGACATTGAATTACACCTCTGGAACTGAGAAGTCTGATGTTGATTTAATATTTGCAATGGTTTGAAAGTCATATTGTGTAAAAACTGTAAGGCTGAAGCTTGTCAAACAGCCGTACCCTCTGGCTGCACAACAGAGCAGCTGAATGTCGATCAGACACTTCTGCTGAGTAAACCAGAGGAACTTTCTAATATTAGCTGCCTGCTGAAATGGATGGTTGGAAGATACACTCTTCCTTAAAGTCTGCCTGCTCCTCTGTCTGTTACATGCACTTGCTGGGTATGCAGTAAACTGAGGGCCCACCTCCTATTCCACTTGGCTAGTTTCTGTGTTGCTGAGGGTGTCCTCATGTCACTGTGAATAATTTATGTAAAATGCTTTCTGTCCATGCCACTGTAGCCCCATACTCAGCTGTGGGAGCTAGGTCCATGAGAAAAGGGGAGGACTTGATTTGCTGTTCAGTACTTCTTTTTTTTAATGGAACAGGCATAAAGGGAACAGGCATATTGTTACCATAGAGATGCCCTTCTGACTCAATATTCTACAAGAAAACTGTTGGTTTGATCTCTTTAGAAATGATGTCACAAAATTTCGTAGGGAGGAATGTGCTGATTAATTGTTTTTAGTGGAAAGCAGGTGATGAAATGCTGCAGGGCCAGTGCTACTGATGAGCTACTGCAGAGCACTGTGTGAGGGGTCATCCAGTAGCAGATTTGTGATGGAATGAGATGCTGCCTCTCAGTGAGTCTTCATGCGAATAGTGGGGTTTATTCTGGTCTCACCTTCACTGGAGTGAATTGTCTTTGTTGAAGTTAAGAAAAGAAATCTGGTGTTAAAGGAAAAGCCAGAATCAAGACTTTACTGTTTCAAGGACTATACAATTCTATTATTTCTTTTTTAATTTTTGCTTTAAATTGCATTGTTGATTTCCATATCTCTTACTTCTTGTAGTGTGAAAAATTCAAAATTTTTCCCCAAGGGAAATTTATAAAATGTTTTTAATATTCCGAAATCTTTGCAATGCAATCAACTTTTCTCTGCCAATCAATTTCAGCATCTGCTTGTAACCTAAGTAAGATCAGCAGATGTTCCCATGGATTTTTACTCCACAAACTAAGGAGGAATTAAATTTAAATTTGGCAACTGTAGCTGAGATTCTCAGTGATTTACAGCATTAGCTGGACAGTGGTGTTTTTCCAGAGAAATAACAAGTCCGTAGGGACCGAGTTAATTGCTGTTTTTCAGTGCAATAACCCAGTGTGATCCCTCTTCAGTTCTGCATTATGGTAAATGTGAGTCCTGGCACTAATCAGTATTATCTTTTCATGTGGCATTTGGGGCTTTGTTAGTGGTTATTTGTCTGGAATGATTGCATTTGTTGACACTAATTTATAATTAAATTATTATTTAAGAAGGGAAGAACAGTCTGATTACCTTCATCTCAATGCTATTGATGGGTTTTTCCATTTGCACCTATAAAAAATAAGTCATTTGAGGATGCTCATTGTATGGTAACTGATGTTTTTTATAAACCTCAAGTACTGTTGTAATTTGGGAGAGATTCATTATGTGTGTGTCTGCTTCTTACAGAATGCAAAGTCTGGCGAAATCCTTTAAATCTGTTCAGAGGAGCTGAATATAATCGGTAGGTGCTACAAGATTACTGTTTTCAGGCACAGTACTGGCTTAAGGAGCTTAACTGTACTTTTCCATTAATCTAACTTAAGAGATGAAAAAACAAAATCCACTGTGTATACATGCACTCATGTCTGCTTTTTCTGTAATTCATAAAATGTTTCCAAATTAAAAGGAATTTAAATTCATGCTGATGCACTTGTTTTTTCTCCAATTTTTGGCAACCTTATTAAAAAATATTAAGAAACCCAAATGTGTTGTACCTGATGTTAATGCAGCAATTCTGTTCAAATCCATTATAGCAAACAACTTAATGAATTCCATATAGGTTTCATGGAGTTATAAGGTTTGAATATATGTGTTAACAAGTTGCAGCTCCATCATAGTCCAGTGAAGTGCAATGTATATGGATTAGAAGATTGGCCAGGTGAACTTATTTGGCTATGCCCATCTCAAAGGTCTAGCATTCTTTTCTGGATTCATTTTGCCAAGTGTGACCTCACTAACCAAAATGTCTCCTTGTTGGCATGTTTGCAGGTACACCTGGGTAACAGGAAGAGAACCTTTGACTTACTATGATATGAATCTTTCGGCACAGGACCATCAAACATTCTTTACATGTGACACAGACCATTTACGGCCTGCAGACGCCAGTAAGAGACCTTGTGAACAAATGCTTTTGCTAATAGGTTAATGGCTGATTTAAACTGATGCAGAAAAAATGCAGTGAGACATCAGTTCTTTCGTGTAGATAAGAAAAGGCAAAAGTTTGATCCTGCTGAGAAAGCCATTGTTGAATTTGTAGAATTCTAGATCTGAACAAGTGTCTGTATATGTAAACTATCTAATTTATGTTGCTGTGTTGTTCTGCTATGTTGCTGGAGTCATTCAAGGTACCATTTAAAAGTGTGCAGGCTTGTTCCTTTCCTTCTCTTTCTTGCAGTGGCTTCAAACATATATTTGCCTCTAGCTGCAGTGTAGTAGGTTGAGTTACATTATCCAGGTTCCATTTAGTCTACACTGAAAGAAGAGAGAGAGCTGATGTAAAATTTGAGGCCTGTGTTTCATTCCCTGATGTAGTTAGAAGCTCTGTAAAAAATGGGAACAGCACATTTACAACTGACTTTGTATAAGCAGCTTTAGTTGTGTTAAGCCTGTACTGTGATGTCCACATGCAGACTTTGATTCTACTAAAATGTACAACAATGATTTCAATCATTAGAATTTACCTCTGAAGAGATAAATATTTGTCTCTTAGGAAGGGAGAGATACTAACAGTTGGGTGCTCCATTCTGAAGGCATAATTACGAAGGAGGACATATTGTGCTTTTTTGACACATGATAAACATGAATCCTGTTTGTGAACTCAGTGGTGTAATTATGAGGTGGTAATATTAGCCTGGAAGTTGTTTCCATGTAACATTCACATAAAGCAACAGCACAATGAGGAGCTAGAATAAGAATCCCAACTATCCCTTTATTGTTTTGTTCCCTGTGGAATCTACTACACCAAGAGGAAGTAGCTGCTTGTCATCTCTACACTTGGCAGCACAGACAGCCTGATCTCTCAGCCAGACTTTATCCTGGAAAAAAGTTCAATTAAATGAAAGAAGAAAAAACGCTGAGTATCTGGGACAAAAGCTCCTATTTGTTATGTACCTTTTTGAATGATCACTGAGCTATATTAAATACTCTGTAGTAATTCTGTTGTTATAGTGCAGTAGATTCTCCATGTTAATCCTGTAATAACTGATACTCCTCTCTTCTCCTTTGTTTATTGAATAGTAATGCAAAAAGCCTGGAGAGAGAGAAACCCTCAAGCCCGAATTTCTGCAGCACATGAAGCTTTGGAATTAAATGAGTGAGTGACAACAACATTAACATTTATTTCCTGTCTTAAAAATCCATTTGATGATATTTTAAGGCAGGGGGTTTGCTATAGTAACTTCTAACCATGTTTACAGGCTTGTCAAAGGAAGGCCTACAGCAGAAGGAAAACAGCACAGCTGCATGTTGTGCTAGCTACCCAGAAGATCCTTAGGGTAGTGATGACAATGGGAGTTTTCCCATTGATGTCAGCAGGCTTTGGAACAGCATAGAAAAATATTAATTAGGTTACCTCCTGATGAGCATATGAAATATGCATTTATGGGATGGAGAGTTCCCTTTTGGATTTCTCAGTCACAGGAACAGAAGCAAGAAAGAAGAGACTCATTAACACGTTCTGAAATACTCATTTCATAGTACGAGACAATATGATGTAATTTGCTGTGACTTTTTGGTCTTTGAGTCCGTTACTTATTTTTTCAATGAGAAGTGTAGTATTTTGAGATCCCACAATAAACTCAGTGCTGTGAAGATTTACTGGTATGGCAAACCATATGAATATTGCTGACATGCATAAAAGGAATCCCTTAGGCTGCTGATCTAAGATTGCTGCATTTTAGAATTCCATAAACTGGTACTTTATAAATTGTCCTTCATGTGTTTCATCAGAAGAAGAGAAAGAATTATTTCTTCTTGTATAGTGATTTAACTGAGAGACCAGGCAGCATGAAAGGGTGAAGCGAGCTATTAGCCTGTCCTACTCCACAGAATTACAGAATGGTTGAGGTTAGCAGGGGTCTCCAGAGGTCAGTATCCAACCCCTCCCTTCAAACAGGGCCACTTACAATGCATTGCACAGGACCATGTCCAGCAGGCTTTTGAATATCTCCAAGGAGGGAGACTTGACAACTTCCTTGGACAGCTTGTGCCAGTGTTCAGTCACCTTTACAGTAAAAAAAAACCTGTTTCTGAGGTTCAGGGGAAACCTTCTGTGTCTCATTTTGTGCCCATTGCCTCCGGTCCTGTCACTGGGAACCACTAAAAAGAACCTGGCACTGTCCTCTTTGCCCCTTCACTTCAGATATTTACAAACTTTTGAAAAATTCCCCCCAAAGCCTTCTCTTCTCCAGAATGAACAGTTGCAGCTCTCTGAGCCTTTTCTCATATGTGAGATGCCCCAGCCCCTAATCACCTTTGTGGCCCTTCATTGGACTCTCTGCAGTATGTCCATGTCCCTCTTGTACTGGGGAATTCAGAACTGGATGCAGCACACCCACACGTGGCCTCAGGGCTGGCTAGAGGGGAAGGATCACCTCCCTTACTAGTGGAAACACTTCTAGAGCAACTCTGCTGCAGGGGCATATTGCTGTTTTGGTTTTTGCTTGGTCTGGGTCGGGTTTTCTTTGTTGTTGTTGTTTTATCTCTGTAACTACATTTATAATCCATTCTTTTTATATGGCAATTAAATGCTGTTCTGTTGATTCTTTTTATGCCATTACAGTAAGGGAGACAGTTTATAGTATAACAATAGTGCATAAGGAGTTGTAGAGATGTAGCTTAGTGAGACAATGCTTTACTTTGTGGGACAGCTGTCAGTAGGTGTACTCAAGGGCTGAGTGATATAGTACCTAAAGATGAGAGTCGTGGTGTCATTCACAAAATATTTATTTGATGCTTCCGGCCCATCATGGCTGGAGGCCGCTGCGTGTCCCTGGAAAGCGTCCCAGATGAGGCTGCTTTGGCTGGCACCACTCGGCACGCAGCCTCTGCCCAACAGAGCTGGGCTGCACCCACAGAAGCCAAGCACACGCACGGCACTGGAGAGGTGTTGAGTGCGTCACCAAGAATAAAGAGGCAGGAGAGGTCCTTCGCATAGAGCGCCACAGGAGTTTGTTGCCCAGCATGTGAAGGGTCCCAGGGGTGAAGGACCAGGAGTACAGGAGGGTCCAGGGTATAAATATGAGGGTGACATGGGGAGGAGAGAGGGCCAGGGACCAATGGAGAAAGAGCCGAGGGGAGGAACATAGGCAGGGCCAGGGTACACAACCCAGTGGGGAAACATGGAGGGAGGAGCAAAGGACCAAGAGCTGATGGGAAAGTGGGGAAGGGGGAACATTCTAGGACATGAACTTATAAGGGTACAGCAGATGGAGAGTTAGCAAAGCAATCGGGGTAACAGAACTGGGGTACATTAACAAAAAGTGACAGAACGCCTTGGGAGATGCCCTTTTGATCACCCTGCCTTAAGTCTTACCTAAGGGGTTTGATTCAAACTTTGGGGCTGCCTCACCACCCCTGGGCCCCCCAGCTCACAGGCCACCCCTGCCACGGGGGCAGCCACTGCAACATTTATTCATCAGAATAGTTCATCAGAAAGGTACATGGACAAAATTTCTTTGCCTCTGTATTTAGTACATCCTTGGCAGTCTGCGTGTCTTCATATAGGTTTTACCTCATGGACCTTTCTCATGGTTTTTCATCTGATATTTTTGCAGGTGTGCTACTGCTTATATTCTCTTGGCTGAAGAGGAAGCGACGACAATTGTAGAAGCAGAGAAGCTGTTCAAGCAGGCTCTGAAAGCTGGAGAGGGCTGTTACAGGCGCAGTCAGCAGCTACAGCACCATGGTGCCCAATATGAAGCCCAACACAGTAAGTTTCTTAGGAGGGAGAGAAGTTCCAAGAAGTTCTTTGGATTTGGGGGTGTGGTTTTTTTGTTTTCCCCCTAAGAACTATGCACTCAGTGTTTGACACTGGCTAAAATATGGCCCTAGAGCCAGACTCTCCTGTTTTAGAGTTTTTGCTTGATTCTGTTGCTGAGCTGTCAATGCTCAGATTACGGACATGCCTTTATTTTGTCATGGCAGAAAATATTGTAGCATGTACTTAACAAAAAAGAAAAGGTGTCAGAGCCAAAGAGATCTAATATTCAGAAAAAGCTGGACACCATTTGAGGAAGTTACCTTTAGCCATTTTTCAAACCCGGGTTCATGTTGTGAAAAGGCAGTGAAGAATGGTGGAAACAGGAGTGAAGTGATGCTTTGCCAGCTTTTTTCCATCCTCAGGGTAAATGCTTACACTGTTGTTCCGTGTAAAAGTTAATGAGACCCATTCACCAGTGGGACATTTGAAGTTAGTTGCATTTATTAAGAAAGGTCACAGAAACATAAAAATTAACAACTGGAATAATAAAGTACTTCAATTGAAAGTCTAGATTTTTATTACTTTTTAAAAAAATTGAATAAGCATGTTTAAGTGCTGTTATACTTATTAAATACTCCTTAAATCTAAGAAAGTACTGACAGTAAATTACCAAAAAGATAATAAAGCAAACAGTCAAGGTTATTTCTCTACTACAATGGCTACCTTAGGCAAAAATAACACCAATTAATTACATAAATACAAGCACTAGCATACTTTTGGTCATCTTCAGGTTTCTCAGGACCTGAATTCACAGCCTCTGGCTATCTTGCATAATTTGAAGATTATTGATAAAAATTGTACATAGTAAAATTGTCTGTGATCCCTGATTTCTAAAGTGTCTGCAAGTCTATACCTGAAAACCTGAGATTTCATAAAGCTTGGGGGTAGTTTAAGCATTTGTTGGTTGTAAAATTATATTTAGGATGATTTGTTCATTTTTGCTGAGAGTAAAAATATAGAATAGCTGAGCCCTTGAAGCAATTTTTGTGCTCTAGCAGGTTTATGGTTGTCTGTGAAACCTTTATTTGTGCACTCAATCCATCCTGAGTGCAGCAATTCTATGAAGAGTACACAGTAAGTAGTAAGCACTGTCACGACGTTTTTGTCCAAGGTAACCTGGGAAAGTTTGTGCAGGCGGATACAAGTATGGTATTTCTGTAACCTGTGTGTGCTAGATGGCTGCTGTCATAATCAGGTCTGACACCCCAAACCTTCCATATTGCAGCAGGGGAAGTAACCCCTTGAATCACAAAGCTGAGCACATTGTCACACAGCAGGGAGGCTGAAAAGTGACTGCCAGCTCTGACCATGTCTTCAGGAGGAGCTTCAGGAGGGGCTAGATCATCCCATTTCTCTGTACCACCCGGTCTCTCCTTGAAAATGTCAGTGTGCACCCACAGAAATTAGAGAAGCTCCAGCCTCAGATGTTGCCTTGGACACAGGGGCTTCATGTAGAATTCTTTTGATTATATGCTGGATTTCTGCATGGTTTACAGAGGTGGAGAGGATGGACTGTGTACACATGTGTTGCAGTTCCATGGTTCTGAGAAGTCAGGGAGTCCATTTCTGGTCTTCAAAGTTGATTCTGGGATGAAAAGTGGGCATTTCATCTTTTAAAGGTGAAATACACTGTAATCTCTTGAACAGTCACATATTATTCTATGTTTATGTTTATTCATGTGTTCCACCTCCTTCATAGAATATTTTGTTAGACCATAAATTTTGAGAGTAAATAATGACTTTGAGTACCCAACTTGCCCTCTTTCAAAAGGTGCTAGTTTATAGGAAGTAAGGGCAATCCTATTTTTAAGGTTGCTCATGTTAGGCATCCCAAGTCATTAGTAACCTCAGAGAATTTTGGCCTGAAAGATTATCTTGATCAAAAATAAATGCCTTTTGACCATTCCTGCTCAAAATCCTGAGAAGAAGCTTAACCTGAAATGTATACCTCACAGCGCACTACATAAACATGTTGAAACAGATGTAACTAATAAATTGTGTATTAAATATATAGGAATCAATAAAGAGATAGGAATTAGGTAATACAGAATACAGCTAAAGAAATTCTTCCCTCCCTTATTTATATTTTTCCTCTAAAGTAAGTCCTTTCAACCTGCTGCTTAATCTATTTGAAAATTTTAATCACAGCTTTAAAATGGTTTATAGGTACTTGGAATGTTTTCATCACACATTGTTCTTATTATGAAAGGGTAGAAAATTTTAGGAATGGGCTAAAATCTTTACAGACCAGATGCTATACACAAAGATAATTTGTAGCAGGTGTCTTACATTTTCATGATTCAGTAATTTTGTAGATGATTATCTGTCCACTCATTTCCTGTTGGTCCAGAAGAATTTTAAGAGTTTACATTCGAAGTGAATGAAAAGAGTAAGAATTCTCCAAGAGAATAATTATCACTGCTGTTTAGTTTCTGTTGTCTTTGCTGTTAGGGAATCTTCCAGCACACCGGACTGTCATATCTGAAACATGTTAATTTGCCATCTGTAATCAGTGGTGTGAGGAATTTGAAGATGGTAGTTGGGTAATGAGTAAGGGCTGTAAACAGAAAGTTCAGGGTATACTTTTCTTCTAATCATTAAGAAAAAGCTTGTTAGAGGATGAGGATTTGCTTTAATACTTGTTGACAAGCATGTACATAATAACTACCTTCAGATCAGCTTATATTTCACCAGTGCAAGGCCAACCCAAGAGTACTTCTTTATACCACTGTATATCTGGATTAATTCCACTGATTTCAGTGCTGTTATGCCACATCTAAATCTTCAGAATTTGGTAACTTTTTATTAAAATTCTTGGGAAAGCATTGGTGGTAGCGAGTAAGAAAAAAATGGAAAGAAAACTGTGTTTCCTTTTGTATTGGAATACTGTAAATGAACTTTTGGTTTACCTTTTTTATCTTAATGCTGTTTCTTTTTCCTCTTGTACAGGAAGGGACACCAATGTGTTAGTATATATTAAAAGAAGGCTGGCAATGTGTGCAAGGAAACTGGGGAGGACCAGGGAAGCAGTGAAAATGATGAGAGATGTGAGTTTGGATTTCTTTCATGTGTGATATTAGTATAATAGTAGTCTAGAAATTATACATTTTCTTACAAGTTAGCAGCCATTACTGCTTCATTCAGCACTGCTGTTAGTTCTTTTGTATGTATAATGTGCATAAAGACTAACTTAAGTGATCATTTATTTATAAGGTTATAAAAACAGCATCAAATGCCAAATGGACAGTTACTCACGCAGACTGAATTTTCCATCCTGATACTTGTGCAATGAAGTGCAGTCTTTAATTATTTGATCAGGAAGTTAGTGACATTTTTTTTTCTGAACCATGTGGTGAATGCTGCTAACTTCATAAGCAGATCTTAAGTATTCTGTTTTCTCCTTCAAAACTGCCGTTTGGCTCTGTGCATTGTTTGCATCGTACTATTCAGATATGAGGACAGCGTTATTTATTCATGCAAAACCTATCACTGGAAAGTCAAATCCCAAGTAATGAATCTGTAATGAACTGAACCCCCTCTGAGAAGGGAGCTGACTGTATTCTGGCTTTGTGGGCAGGGGAGCTACCAATGGTAGTCATAAATCAGTAAGCTACAAAGCTGCAGACTTGAAACCCTAAACAGTAGCTATTTTGGAGATGGCAGAAGGGGCAGCTGTTCACATTAGGCAATGTATATGTTTCAAATATGTAAAAGACTCAAGTTTAGATGTAGCTGTGAATGCCCAGCATTTCTTTCAATGGTATTCCCAGGATGCAGATTAGGAACACAGTTCTTTGAGGGGGTGACTTACATCACCTGAGTCAGCAAGTCTGTGACAGAAGGAGGAATGGAGCCCTAGAGCTCTGGGCAGATGATGATAAAACTACCTCCCAGTTTCCTGTGTTTCTTACACTTCATATTCCAGCTCCCACAAAAAAAAAGGAAGAGGTAAAGCCAGCAAGATACATAGTTCTATAAATTAAGATGCAGGTGTTAAATGCGCAAAATGAGATCCCAGACTGGAACGAAGCACCTGTAAAGTGTGCTTTAGGCAGCTCAGATGAATGGTTCAGAAACCTGCCTAGTGAAAAGGGAAATTCTTGTTGCAAGTCAGTGGGAATTTTAATATAAAAAGGAAAGCGACTTCTCTGGAGCTGAGGCACTTGCATCAATGGCAGTAGGGCAAGTGTGTTTGCCGTACTTGCTTGGAATCCAGTACTCAACATGGTCTCCTGGAACAGGAGCACTCATGAGTATTTTTTGAAAGCATTGAGCAGAGTTCACCATAATAACTCAGGTTCTCATCCTAAATATCTACCAGATGGCAAGTGGTGAGTAACTTCGTTTCGTGACTCCTGCTGGGGCTCTTCAGTCACACAGCTCTCAATCTCCAGAATCACTAGAATCCCAGACAGAGGTGTTGAAAAAGAGCTTATCAAAAAACCAGCCATTGTACAGCTAGGAGTGTGAGAAAGAGGGATGAGGAAGAAAGACCTGGTTTAGCAGTCTTCTGGTCAGCTGGGACAATGTTGATTTCAAAAACATTGTTTTCAGTCCAGCCAGCTCTGCTGATTCTTCATGAATTTTGTTACACAGGTACTGTGGGACAAATACTGAAATGTTTTTGGGACAAACATTGGAATTCTAAGTTCTGGCATTAATACAGAAGAAAGATAAAATTTTGAATCTCCCATTCAAATATCACACATCATAATTATGGCAACTTCTGGAGCTTACTATGGGCTGCTGAATGTGTTTTGTGATTTGTAGATAGGACTATGGGGAACAGATACTCTGTGAAGCCGCATTCTGCTGATGTCAATATGTATGGATAGTTGTGTTTGCAGAGCACTTGGTTCAGGGACTTGGGTGGTCTATCTAGTCCTAGATTTCTCATGCAAAGTGAGAAGCAGAGCTTTGATTAGTGAATGACTTATTTTGTCACTAGAGATAAAATTTCTGAAATTTATAAGCAAAATAGAAAATCCTTTAAAGTACAGTGTGGATCTTGAGAAGCAGCAATAACAGGAAGACCCAAAGTCATCAGTTATTAGACATTTGGAGGACAGAAAACACTCTTCAACGGGAATATTTTGTTAAAATGGAAGGACTGGATGCGAGACAAAGGAGGTATAAAGATAGAATTTCATCTTAGAGAGTTTCAGCTCAGATCAATGCATTCTGTGTTTTTCCACACACACACACTGAGCCAAATCCTCAAAACTGAATTTAGATGCCTCTCGAGCTCTTCATTTTAAGCAAGCAGAGCTGAGAATTAGCAAGCCTCTAGATGAAATACAAAAGCAGCAGTAACTCTAGGTCACAGCTCCAGTACACTGGGAGCAAGATGAGGGTCAAGTCAGCTTTGCAGATGCTTTTCTTAGACTGGCTTGGAGCTACTTATTTCTGATGAATGCATATCCTCCATTTCTTCGTAGAAGACATAAATAGTACACTTATGGAGAGGTTTGAAGAACATGAATCTGTCATTGAAGGTTGCTTTGTGATTGATGAGGAAGGAGATTAATTTATTCATCCTAAAAAGAATATGCAGAATATGTTGGCTAGGGACTGCTGAATCTAACATCAGGGAACAGAGGGCGGAGGCCCTGTTTGTGTTTGAAAGATTGAAAACAGGTTTCTCAAGACGTGGAACATGATGGAAATGAAGTGTTAAGAGGTTCATGACACCATCTGGGAAACATGATTGGGATGTAGTGAGTATTTGCCACTTTGAAAAACTAGAATATTTGAGAGTGTTTAATTCATTGCATATATGAGGCCATCTTGAGGACATTACTGATGGATTAGATTGTCTTGCTTGAATTTTATGTAAGAAAAGACTGAGATCCTATTTAAAGCACCTTAATGGAAGGGAAATGATTTGTTGGTGACTTAAATGAGAGTTTGATTTTATGGTTCTATACACTGCTGATAGGAAAATCACATTTCTTAATATTACACTGAAGGTATTTAAAAACAGGGGTTTTTTTAAAAAACTGATTTTAAAAACTGTTTAAAAATCAAGGGTGCTTTAATGTTAAAAAATTGGGTAGGAATTTATATTGCTTCTGTGAGTGATCTTGAGAGTATTTTTTTGCTGGCTTTGCTGCTTGGATGTAACTAATTCAGTTGAGTTGAATTAATGAGAATTACGAACCTGTAGTTTCCATGGAAACATGTAATGGAACCATACATAGGTGTTGCTTTTGCTTGTATTTCTGATGATAATTATTTACTATATTTTGCTATAGAAACCAGCAGCTGTCACTATTTGTATATATTGAGTTAACTTGTGATCTCATTTTGATTAGTGTATTGTTGGAATAACTCCAGTGTAGTCAACAGAATTATTCCAGTTTTATTATTGTTTATACAGAGCATGATATGGTCTGTGAGGGAACAAGACTTTTTTTACTGTCCCTGAGGAGAAAGTCTGCAGTGCTTGTTGTTTTATTTGTTGTGCTGATTACGTTAGGAGGATTTAAAGTAGTTTGTTCTGAATGATTTTGGAGAATTTAGTATGTGCAGAGGCGAAAGGCCTCTGTGAGTGGTTGTGAGTAATCCTTAGTGTCCCTTCATGCTGAACCTTCCTTGTGGACAGTGTTGCAAGCCAGTGGTGGTGGTGATGAGCAAGGGTAGCCTTTTGTGCCACCTGCTTTCCATCTGCTCTTTTCAGATTCCCTCACCATTACAATGGAAGAAAACAGGAATGTGCTAGGTCTGCACTTTGTGTTTTTCATTGATTTAAAACAGGGAGGATGTGAAGGATATTCAAAGGCACTTGACTTTCTGCTCTGTGGATGACTGGATCAGTGACTGCACCACTCAATTCAGGAGCAGGCCAACACTGTCATTTTTAACTGGATCACTGGAGAATCTAGGTGTAATGTACCATGCAAGAAAATGAATTTTCAAATTAATTGGACCTTCTTGGGATTATTCTGGAGAACACTTGGTCTGTGGAACAAGCTTTAATTCAAGTGTGATGTATCTTTATGAAGGAGAAGGGTGGCAGGCAAAAGGTATGCTAGTGGACAAAGCAAGTGGAAGCTCTTAATTGCTTCCTCCTTCAGAGAGCAGATGAAAGAAACTCATTCTAGAGTGTATTTATCTCCTTCCCCATGGGCCTGCACTCCCTCAAAGATTGCTTTGTGTTCTTAATAAGTATTTATTTCTGAGACACAGTGGAATTGCAACTTACTCTATGCTCAGCAACTTTGTTCAGAAATGAGTAAGGTTTAGGGAGAGAAGAAGGACTCCAGGTCTTCCTTAGGTCTGGAAAAGGATAGAAAGAAAAACACTTTTTAGGGGGCAGAAAAGTGTATTTTATGTCTAGTATCAGTTGTATCTGCTGAGAAATTACTCTTCAGATCACGATAAAAAACCTAGAGTCTTCTTCTACATATTTAGCTCTGAGAACCTTGCTGAGGATATTTCAATTGAATGTTTATGTGTTCATCTTGGTGCTCACCTGCAGTCTCTAAATGCGTATTTTTTGCCACAGAGGACATCTAAGCAGCTTGTATTGTCTCTTGCTGAATGCTTATCAATTGGCTGTATGAAAAGCTCTGTAAACAGCTGGGCTGCCCTAAGCATCCAAAATGGTTTAAGAGGTTATGTCACTTGAAGGGTTTGAAGGGGTACTCAGCCGCACTAAATCTATTTTAATGATATGGGTAGGTTTGGTTTTTATCTTTTTATGATCAGTGGTATTAGTGATTTTTGCTGGTATGATAGTTCTGCAAATCTAGCATACTTTCTTGTCAACTTCTTTTGCTGAGCTTTGAATAAGGATTTCTATTCAATATTCTATTGAATTCTGTATTCTTGTGTGCATTGCTGATTTCTTCTTGAGTAAGACATAGTCAGGACAGTGTTCTGCGCCTTGAATTATCAAGTTGTGTGAAACAAAGAGGGTACTTATTGCTAATAAAGATGTCATGATCCCTAGAAACTTAACAACACAATTTCTGCAGCTACTTGCATCGACAGCTTCTGTCTGTCTCTCCCAAATGCTTCTGTGCTTGAGGCAAGGATTAGTGAGTCAGACTCTGGCTTGTGCTACACAGGTCACGTTAGGCAGGCTGCTCTGCCTTGAGTGGGATTCTAGCTTTATTAACATCGGTAGCAGTTGATTAAAGTACCATTTATTAAAATTTGAAGGGAAAGTACTTAGTTCAAAGAGACAGAGTGTTACTTCATAGATTTTAGAAGAATGTTATTCTCGTGAATAGTGACATTTGCCAGTCTCCACCACAGAGTGATATCTTCAGTTAATTCTTGTTCTGATACACAAGCACTGCAATAATGGCAAGTGATAAATGCTGATTTTAACATTTTCATATGTCTGTGTATTCAAATACAGGTTTTTTGGTCACAGATTCACATGGTATGGTAACTGGACAGGACAGGTTGGAATATCCCTCGTTTCAGTGGACTCTTAAACAAAATGGAGACTTCTGTGATTCCCCTAATGATGTTTATCCTGTCCTTTATCTTCACATGGCTCAGACCCCTCACTTTTAGTTGTGATTGTGATTCTGTCCAGAGCCCTCAAAAGCTAGAAATTTGGTGACTACTACCTAAACTGACAATAATGTTTCTCGTATAAATTACAGGTTTTCAGCATTGTCATTCTATTAACATAGAATATAGTCACACAGTTTTGGTAGGAGCCCTGGTAACCTGGACTCCTTTTTGTCCACCATCTTGCATCACTCCATGTTCAGAGACTTTGTATAGTACTTTAATTATGGTCTTCCATCTCTCTGGAATCTTCTAGCTCATTTTTGAGGTCCTAGATAATTTCCCCACTCTAGTTTCATTTAAAAATCCACTTCTAAAGATATGTTAGTTTCTGAAAAAAGTACTTTGGGACATTATTTCAAGGATTAATTCTGCTTCCGTCTACTGCTTTTGCCACCTCTGAGTACCCGCTTTCACTTTCAGGGAGAATTAGATGTATTGAATATGAATTTTCATGAACAGGTTGTTTCTAGTAGAAGGTGTCCCTGTCCTCAGCAGGGGAGTTGAAACTAGATTATCTGTAAGGTCCTTTCTAACCCAAACCATTTTGTGAATCTGTGATGCAAATAAAGGATTTTTTTTTTGAGCAAGACTATAAGTAATGACTTTATTTTCATGCTTTATAGAGTTACTAGTGTTTGATGTAACAAACATTATTATAATTTAGCACTGTTACTAGTTTTATATAATGTAATTGTTTAGTAGTAAGTATAAAATCTGGAACAACTTGTGCTCTTCTGGGTTCATGCCACATCTGCCTTTAAAATTCTCTTTATTCCTGGAAGACATTCATTTTTACGGCATAGTCCAAATAACAGCATTTCGTAATTATAGTTCTTACAAAACTTAAGTCATACTCTAAAGACTTTAATCCTCCAATTAAGAGAGAACATAAAGGCTGCATGTTCTAACATAGTTTCTTTAGAGTTTGCATATTTAGTAAGATATTTTTCACTTCATTTACTCATTGTTAATCCTACATTGAAGAGAAGTCATATTATCTTTGAATATTACACAGAACTAGGTCTATATTCAAATTTAAAATGGAACATTGGCAAACTGTAAACCCATGCCATCCCACAGCTGGTGTAAACTGGATCTGGGTCTCTTTTCTGACACTCTGAAGTAGTCAAATTTCCTGAATTCCACATACGAGGAAAATACAAGGACCCTACTGCTGCTCATTTCCAAACTTCAAAACAACAGGATCTGACAGATTTGGTTTCTTAGCTTCTATCCCCTCTGAGTTGTAACAGAGTAACTGTGGAGCTGCTGCTTCTAAACAAAACAGTGGTTATTTACCAAAAGGAATGCAGCACTTAGAGAAATTAATGAATTGACAGAATGCTACTTTTGCTATAATTAAGCAGAACTTTAATTCAGGTAGGTCCAGTGTATTTTGGATAATTTTCCAACTCCAAGAGCTGTGACAGTGTTTACATCACATGAATCCCACTCACAATGAGACAGCGGTGGAAGGAGTTGCACTTTTAGGACCAGGAGTTAGACTAATTTTTAAGCATCTGACATTGCTAGCAGAGCCTTTTTGTGTGCTAACTTCAGTCTGCTGACAGTGTTTCTGCCCTTCTGTCCTTGCCAGGTGAGCAGGCCAGGAGAGCAACTTAAGAATTAGTGTATCAAATTAGACGTCAGAAGGTCAGCATGGAGTGACATGTTGCAAAAGCCCAGGGTGGGCTTCAGTCAGAGTTTAGACATCTGAAAGGTCATCTGCAGACATTGAAGCCTGCAGAAATGGAGGCTTCTGTTTTTCTACTCTGAAATGGCTTGGAGTTTTACCTTTCCTATCTTGTTCAGTTAACAGATTACAGGTCATATACCAGAAAGCAGTTTATGCAAAGCACTCTCAAAAATGCCAGTGCTGTCCATACTGTGTCCTTGGTCCTTCAGTTTTGGTGGATAGTTGCACCTGAAAGATGGCAGCCTCAGTCATTCCTCTTTTAATAGACAGAGTTTTCCATTTCAGATACCCACTGCAGGAATGTATGCACTAGTAACTAAGGTTGTAACAGTTTTGCAGTTTGCATTGAATTTCCCTTGTTTGCTTGCTGTTTCTTTATTTTCAGATAAATTCATACTTCCTTTTTAGGAATGCATTCAGTTGAATACATGGATCTGAAAATGTTATTGTTTGTTTGAGGAGAAATAGGAATACAAGCAATGAATGATTGGCATGCCCTGCCCATAAAATTTGTGACCATGCATACAACCATAATGCAAATGGAGAATAAATGTGTCAACCAGGTTATATACAACGTCATTAATTTGTCCCCTTTTGTATGCCCTAGAGTCCTACGGTCTAATTGTAGGCATAAACTGCAGGTTATAGTGGGTTTCTACACAAATAATGTTTCTTGGCTAGTTTATTCATTATGTTAATGTTGTCACAGGGAGAATAATAGATGCAGACATTAAGGCTACGTTCCTTTAAAATGTTTTTAAAAAGTAGATCTAAATGAAAATGCTGATAACTGAAATATTCTCAGGGAAGGGAATCTTCTTCAATAAATGTCCTTTGGGAGATAAAACTTGTTCCTCATCCAACAAATCAGATGTTGATTTCCTTGTACCATAAGGCATTTTTTGTGATCATAATTTTTTCTTATCTATCGCAAAATCATTGAACCTATACTCTGCAATGTGAATTGCAGTGAGTCTGGGAATAGACTGCTTCTGGGATTAGTGCTCACATATATGACTCTGTCAGACTTACTTCCAGAATTTATCTGCAAACTTATACTCCCAAAATATTATTCATCTAAAAAATTAAAACTGAAATATCTGCAAAAGCTACCTTTTCTGTACATTTGCAGTATACCTAATGAATCTTTCAAAAAAAGCAGCTCCACTTTCTACACCTGTACCTATTTCCCCCCAAACACACAGAAGAATTGGAACAGAATATTTACTAACCCAGCTCCAGGTGTGACTTGATCACTAGAAAGTATTTCGAACAATACAAGTTCAAAATAAAATCCTTGTGAACATAGATTTGGCATGATACGTTCAACAGCCATTTGAATATTCTCATGTTGTAAGGAGGGAATGCATTTATAGCCATGTGGTGTCTGTTTTCACATGGTGTGAAAATTAGATTAGCTCAATGGAACACTTCTGTTTAATGCCAGGCAAGAAACCAACTAACTGGAATTTAACAATGGCATTTTTAATCCTAAGTAGTGTAAAGTGCTGTAGTGGCTCTGTGGTTCAAGAAATCTTGAGTGCTGAATTTAATCGCTCTCTCTTGTGATCTGAAGGTGTGGAGAAAGGTGATAGCAGAGCCTTCATCTTGTCTTCAAGTGCAGTGCTTGCCATGCAAGTGAAAGTATTTCTCAGGTTACAGTAAAGAAGTAAAAGTAATTAAAATTTATAAGCCAAATGATTTGGCAAATATTGGTCTGTAACTTTGCAGAAAATAAATCTTTGGGTGCAAAGGGATGTCTATGCCTCTTAAACTGGAGGCCAGATTAGAGCTCAGTGATGTATGGATCTGGGGAACTCCAGGGTGTGTTTTTCGTCTTGTGTTCAGGGATAATGTGCCCATCTTTACATCTCTGTGTGGAGTATGAGCCAGCTCCCCCTCCATCTGCTAGGGAGGGAGCAAGTTCAGTCTGCTCCTCATTGCTCCTCAGCGTGACTCAGTTTGTGGCCTGCCCTGACCAGTCACCACACCTGTGTGGCTGTTTTTTCCTTCCCCAGTGTTTGCTTTCACTATGAGACCTGAAAGATGACCTGTCATAATATTCTTCCATCCAAGTGGCTTTACTTTCTGGCAAGTTTCTAAATAAACAAATTTCTACTGTGACTGGGTATTATTTGCAGCAAAAACTAGATACTCTACATCCAGATATGACAGAGAAATGAGTTCATGTCTTCTTTTTCTTTTTTTAATAGCAAACATGCTCTCATTTATGCACAGTCAGTGTTCAAATAGCTGAGTGGCCTCTTAGAGGTGTTTTGAGGCTGCAGTATTAACTGAGTTCAGTATTACTGGGTTGGACTTCTTAATGCTCGACCTTTCCCAGATGAAACCTTTATTAACACTTGTCAGTTTGGAGTCCTGGCAGTCCAGACAGTGACCTTTATTCCTCTGCTGTCTGAGACAGGGTTTATCACTCTGACAGAACCTAATTAAAATAGTGAAAAAAAAAATATCAGTGAGTGATGTCAGTGAGAGGTGGAGAACCAGAGTAAGAGATTTTACTGGCCAGAGTACATCCATAACTAGCTGCAGCTCTTCCCTTTTCTTCACTGATGGAGGGAATGTTATTTTGCCAGCCATTATTCATTCTCAATGAGCAGGGATAATCTTTAATTCCTTTGAGGGGTTTCTTTGCAAGATGTTCATTCTGAACTTTAAATCACATTTATGTAGTGCCAGATTCTGTCATGCTCTTTCCTGCCAAATAGTAGCTTCCTGTCTTAAAAATCCAATAGTGAGTAAGGACAAGAATGAAGAGAAGTAGACTCAATGATGGATCTTTAACTAATGAATCCAACTACTTGAATTTTCACCTGCACTTACTTTTCTTCATGAACAATGACTTAAAACTTTTTATTTTTTTTATTTATCCTAGATGAGCATCAAGATCTGTGGTCTTTTTTTTTTTTTTTTTTTCTGTATGGGGGAGAAAAGCCTGAAAACTATGCAGTTTTGTTTGTGTTCTTTTTCACAGGTTCAACTCTTACCAAACTGGGAGTTGATGGCCATCCTCATGCCATTAACATGAAAAGTTCAGTGGCCACTTTCATCTGTTCTCTCGGTGATCCTGATTCTTGCCAGAAATTTATATGATCAGTTAAACAAATCACTGCTATCCTTGCCTTTCATCTTCTAATAATCCTCAAACTGCAGCAAAATCAATGCTTTTCCAGACAGACAAGTTTAGAGTCTTAAGGTCAGAATAGTTCTTCCATTAGCTTATGCCAGACCATTTCACAAGAAAGAAATTCTCTGTGCTTTGCTTCTCCGTTAAGGTCTCTTTCTTAACAGAGTGAAGGAGCTCCAGTGCATTACCTGTTTCTCATTTTCTGAAGTTCTTGGTGGATATCCATCCCTCTTGTGTCAATCCTTTTTCCTTTTGTTTATCTTACCTGTTTGTGAGATTAAGATTTGCTGGTTCTCATCAGTTTTGCTGTTTACATCTTGGAAGGTAGGTTCATTAAGTGTCAGCGTTTTCAGAGATCTGGCTTATTATTTTCAAGTAGAGCAAGGCTGACCTTGGATCATATTCTTTACTTGGCATATTATAGTATTTCTTTTCTCATAAACCCTATCAGAGAGATTGTAAATTTTAGTGTTTCCCTGCAAGTTCCTGAAAAACGGTGGTAATATCAGCTACCCCAGTTCTTCACTGTCCAGGACCTTTTTGTGCTGAATCTACATCATGTAGGCCATTAAACAATCATAAAGGGGACACAAGGAAGCAAGGATCTTTTAACACTTCAGTTCTTTAGAGAATCACTCTGACAATAAAAAATATTGTTTAATCAGTCCTGCAGTAAAAAACATGGGTGCTTCTTACAAGTGTGACTAAAAAAAAGATGCAATAGAGTATCAGCTTCAGTCATTTGATTCTGCGCAGATATTGAAACTGAGGATATCTAAAAACAAATCCCTGGTATCTCTCAAAGGCTTAGTTCATAAAGTAAAGGCATTTACATGTGAAAAGATTAGATTATTTCAACTCTATATTTCTTTCAGTTTGTCATACAAGATGGATTCCTTAGTTATGGTGTTTGATTTGCATAAGCTTTACCTTTCCTATTGTTGCTGCCTTTTCTTTCCTTTCTCTTTTTCTTACTTTTTATATTGGCCACAATTGCAATTGTGTTCTAAAGTATTTACAGTTACAAATCCTGGTATCACATTTATAATATGGTTGCATATATGTAAGCTTCTCTAATTTGATGTTATTGTGGTTTTTCAATGTGTTTTCTGGTTTTTTTCCACTAATATCCCAGAGGAGATGCTGGATTACTTACCACTGCACTGGAGCTACACTGTTGAAGATTCTTTCCCAGAGTAATAACTCCTTCTTGCTTTGATGAAGCTTTTTCATTGAAGGAGAGTTATGTGTTCAGATAGCCGAGTTGTTGGATTTGACTAGTTACACCCTATACAAGCATGTCTTGACAAGAACCTGACCTAGTATCCATATGAGCTCAGAAATTTCTGAAATAATCGTGAACTCTGGGAAAGAACTAAGAGCAAGGGGAACTGAGGAGTTTTAACTTGGTGCTGGCTATTTCAGTGCATTTTGAACAAGAAACCCTTCTTCATTTTAATGATCTAACCCTTTCATATGTTATTGATTGTAGCTGATGAAGGAGTTTCCCCTGCTCAGCATGTTCAACATCCATGAAAACCTCCTAGAGGCTTTGTTGGAACTGCAAGCATATGCAGATGTCCAGGCAGTCTTAGCAAAGTATGATGGTAAGTTCAAATATATATTTGTATTTTCTCTAGATGACACACACAGAAGAAATATATTTAAGGTAAACTCTTAAAATTTAGGAAGCACTATAATTAAATTGATTGGCATGAGCTTCATACATGCCCTTACACAATCCTTTATCCAAAGATTAAATACTGTGCATTTTTTCTGCCAACGTATGCTTAAATCATTTTGCAGGGTGATGGCACTCACTAGAAGCTCGTCTGTGCTTTCTTTGCTTTCTGTTGATTTTTAAAGAATGACTGTTTAGGTTTTGCAGACTTTTTATTGCATGCTGTTCAAACATTTTCTGAAGAAAAGGTTATCAGTCCCCCCGTAGACTTACCTGTGAATGTTTATGTAGTAGCATACAAGTGCTTTACAAGCATTGATTTAACTTCATAGCAGTCTAATGAGTAGCAGACTTCATGTCTTAAAGGGAAAACTCGGAAAACTCAGAAGACTAGGTAGACTTGTTGTATTAATTTTTTGGTTGTTTTTCAGTAGACATTGGTTTATGCAGCATTGCAACTCTTTTCATGTCCAAATCACAGCTGCTGCAGCTCTAGCTCTTTGATCTTGAATTCAAGACACCAGGATTTCAGAGATGCAGAGTGAGAATCACCAACTGACATACGTTGTTTACTTGGAATTCACTGGGTTTTTCTTGTATTGCATAAAATCTTGGTGACAAAAACAGGAATACAGTCCAGCTATAGAGCAGCCTTCATCAGCCCACAGTACCACTCTTCCTCCTCTTACTGCAGTCCCTGGCTTACTCAGTAGCCACATTCCAAGTTCTGCATCAAGTGAATCAGGGAACCTACAGCTGTCAGTTTCCTGTTGTGTTACTACACAGTCCTCACTTATCCTCAGAAAAGTGTCATTCTGTGCACTCACTGGGTTATGAGAGTTTATGAAAGGAATATTATGTAATGATATCAACTAGAAATGAGATCATAACCTGCGTGTATCAAATAGCTGGCTTAAGTGAAACCTGTGTAGCCTTAATTTTGATGTTTCTTAACTCTTTCCCTAGGTTGATCTTGTAGCCTTTAAAATGTTCTTAATTGCTAGCTCTTACTATCTCTGGCATTTTTTGAACAAAGATTTTAAGGTTTGTGACATCTACAGTTTTGGAAAAGATAGATGGACATTATTTGAGCTAGTGTTGTATAAATGCCTACCAATATGGACACTGGAGCCTATATGCACAGTGCTTTGGACACCCTTTCTCATGGATTCTTTTAAGAAATTTGCTGGTCTTCTGTCCCATTTGCTTACTGAATTGTCTTCTCTTCTGCATGCTCAGTTTTAGCTTTCAACTGCTCCCACTTCCTACCAGAGGCTCCTTGTTCAACTGGTACCGCTCATTTTCAGTTCCATTCTTCTGCTTTTCCTAACCAGCTATCCAAATCTTCTCTTCAGGGCAGTGGTGGTCAAGATAAATCTTCATCCACTGCACATCTTCCATCTTAACATCTTTTCCATCTACCCTTTTCTCTGTGGCTTCTGCCTCCCCTTCATTTGTCATTCTCTGTTGCCTTGCCTGGGTGCCAAAAAGCAGGACAGCAGCTCATGCAGACAGAGGCTTCCCGCAGTCAGCCCCAGTACTTGAGCCCATATCATCCTATGGAACCGTGGCAAGGGGATAGTGCATGTTCATTGGATTACTCAATGTACTTGGACCTCTACTTGTTGAGCAAAGAATCTTTGGAGGGTATAGGCAAGAAAAATGCAGAAGCTCCCACTGAATATGTGCTAACTGCTTTCTTCTAATGCCTTATAACTTAGGAAGTTAAGATAAATTTAAATGAGGCTCATAATAGACCATTGGCTTGGTACTGACATGATCATCCTGCCAGATTTCAGACTCCTGCAGTAGACTGTGGTAGAGATGAGGCTATTTAAAAAAAGATAAATACGCAGCTGATTGCAAGCAACGATAGTGATAATCACTGCTGCCAGTCCAGTCTGGAATGTTTTCAACTCATTTTGGAGTCAAATCATTTTAAGCAGAAATCAAAATATCACCCAAGCCCTCGAGTACTGCCATTCAGATCAGTAATGATGCTGGGAGAGGTCTTGGTTGTACTTAGTCTGACTGATGAAATTGGCAGTTAAAGCAGTAACACTGGAGTCTTTCTAGTAGCCTCTTGTATTTCAGTAATTCCTGTGACACTGGGAGAGGTCCCAATGTTCTTTATTTTGCCATGTTAAAAAGCATGTAAGTAGAAATGCCAGTTTTTATTTCCCAGGCATCACAGTATGTTGGCACCTTCTAGTCTTCAATGTAGTTATGAGATAATCCTCCTGGGAAATAGCAGAACTGTGACAGAACAGGGTATTAAGCCATGCCTTCTCAATTCTCAAGACTAAACTCCAGTGTGAGCTCTACTTTGGCATATTAAAGCATTGATCCCTGATTTTAAACAATACCATGGTAGCACTTAATGTCATGGAAGTTGATAAAACTTGAAGGTGTGTTTCGTTTTCTCAAAAGCATCAGAACAAACGAGACTTTTAAAAATGAAGCTCTTACTTTGGCTGTTTGAACACACAGTTTCAGCTCACACTTCAGTATGGTGTGCATATGCAGTAGGTATGCACAAGGACTCAGCAAACACAGGCTTAACCAGTATAACCCTTGCAGTTCATGGGTCTCAGAAGGCCTGTCTCAGGGAGTCTCAGCTCATTTTAGAACTCATCAGTTTCATGTGTTGTAAGATTTATTGGAGTATAAAACACTGAACTCATTTATACTTTCCTATATGCAGTTTCTGGTCCCACTCCACTGCTTTTTTTTGACTAAGACCAAACCTGATTTATTGTATTTTGATAACATATGAACAAATTATTTCCTTGAGCAGTCTGCTCCCACCCTGGGCTAAAATGTTGGACCACATAATGTGAAATCTCAGCCTCTGCAAGCAGATGCACTGCTTTACCAAAAGTCATGTGTTAAACTGTGTTTATATTATGTACCTGGCAACAGAGCTGATGTCCATATTCATTATTCATGGAAAAAGGGTCTCATTAGTGGAACAGCATGCACTGTTGCTGAGCTACATCATTATGGTTTCAGAGTTCAGTGTCTGTCAATAGAGTGAGGATGACCTAAATACTGTTGAATTCTGAAAATATTTTTAGCTCTGATTTAACACATATCCATGTTATTTACAGCAGAAATAGTTATGGCTGGGGGAGTTGGTCTGCTTGTAGTGATGCTTAGAGCAACTGATTTATTAATTTCCCTGAGCAGCCAGGTGCTTTGATAGATATTAGGTGATAACCTGGGCACTGTGTGAAAACTCAGACTTTTCTGGCAATTAAAAGTCAGGTTTAGAAAGAATGGGTGCCTGTGTATTTAATCTTAGTAATGCAATGGTTCCTCTCTAAACCTGTCCTTGCTTTCATTTTTTAAAAGCACAGTGTTTTCCAGTGAGAATATAAGCCTTGTGGTTTGCAGGATGAACACCTTATACTGATTCTTCTCTCACATACCCCTTTGCAGAGAAGGAGAAAGACCATGTTACTATGCCAGAGTTCACTTGAGAAGATATTTTAGAGCAAAGGACTCATAGAAAGAAAATGGGGTTTAAATACAGAAGATCTCATTCTGCTCTACACTTTGACACTTCTTTATTTGTTAACAGCTTACTTAGCAGAATCCTGCTTTAAATTAGTGTTGCAAAACGCAGACCTTAGAAGAAACACGATAGATACAGACTTCTTTTTCTTGGAATACTTTTAACTTAGTGAAATCCAAACAGTTAACACAGAGAAATTACTTTTCTAAAATGTAGCCTATTCAGGGCTACTCTTTTCTCTGCCCCCTTCTGTCCAATTTCTTCTTGTCCTTACAGATTATGCATATAAATTCTATTTATATTGAAGGCAGTCCTTTTGTAGAGAGTTGCAGACTGATGAAGCAATTGCATGCAGCCTTCAGTTACATTAGCTGTGGTCTCCAGGGGTTTTGTAGATAGTTTCATTAATTGCCATGTTTATATTTGACAGTTTGGAGATATTCTACCTGGTGGAGCTAGCTCAGTAGGTATTCTAAGTGCAAGGAAGAGTTTTCTTCAGAGTTAAAGATATAGCAAGTGGCAGTATGGAAGCAGCCATTACCTCATACTCAGTATTTTATAATCCTTTTGTTTATTTGAAAGAGGTATCTTAAGAGAAAGTTCCTCTAAGTTAAGTTTATACCAAAACCTAGTCTACCTTCTCCAAGCGATGCAAATCAAGACCTCCAGTTTATGGAACAGTTATATCAAGAGAATAGTTTGTCTTTGTACCTATCATATCTTTTCCAGCTTCTGCTTGTAAAAACTAATTTCTTTCCTCCATATCAAAATCACTTGTCACTCCAGCTAGGTTTCAGCATCAGTTCTGTGACTGTTCATACCATCTGGTCTCTTTTTTTTGCCATATGAGTCTGTGGGGATTTTTGTTTCTCCTTTTTGTGCAAAAGCACAAAAAGACTAAAGTAATTATACTAGCCTTGCTCTCTTTAACTTTCTTTAGCAGAAATTATTCCTTCCCCTCCACAGGTATTTAGGATTGAACTCAGTCAAGTTAAAATGGCTGACACCTGCTTGGTCACTGATATGCATGTCAGCAAGAGTGGCATATGAAATGTTTGAAATCAGCAGTTGTAAATCTTTCCATAACTCAACAGTGTAAGTTTTAGTTGTGGTCATGGCAAAATAAAGACTTCTTGCATGTGCTGAAATGGTCTTCCCATTCTACCAGGGGGCCAAAATCCAGCCCTTAACATAGCGGCTATGTGTGTTGGATTGGGGTGTTTCCCACCACTGAGAAAGAATGCTAAAAGTACAGAGAGTCAGAAATGTTTTTTGTAAGCACCATGTTCATTGTTGTGCTCCCTCCAGCATGTTTTCTACTATATTTTGTGGGAAAATGCAATCAATGTTCTAATGGGATATTTGATCTTTTTGATAGTGTTTTTCCCCTGATGTTCAGCTCATACTTTTCTTAATGATTTCCATCACATTACTCTTGTTTTTAACCGTTTGTATCAGCTTAATTCACTTTCTTTCTTAATGTTTGTGTCTTTATAGATGACTACATCTCTGTCATCACTGATCCAGCCTGCACATATTTTTTTGCTAGAGTGCTTTTTCTTTTCCATAAGCAATTCTTCCTACCACCCATGCAAAATAGGGAATAATTTCTGATTAGTGACTTACATTTTTGCATTTATTAATGACTAAAGCAATTGCAACATGCCCGTCTCTTCATGTTCAGAGCCTTCTGATGACTTGGTAGGGGATGTTGCATCATTCCATATCCAGATTCATAATTTTTTGGTTTAGTTGCTATTTATAAGAAGAATAGATCCCGTGACCATTTTAGATGATCTATGGCACACTCTGCACATCCATAGCATCTTTCCATCAGTTCAGTCTCATAAGCAACTGCTTAAGAAGCAAATCAATAGTAAGAATTCACTTTTCCAACCCTCCCCGTACCTGACAGGGGCTTATTGAAAGAAAAGGCTCATAAATTAAGTCTAAATTTTTGTATTCTGTTTAAAGATACAGGCAATAAGAAAAAAAGGAGAGCCTTTTTTAGATTGACACATCAGTTCCTATTAGGCAAAAATGTCCTGATGAATTTGACAACAGAATAGCAGTCACATCTTTCAGCACATTGTGGGAGCTCCACAAGTAATCACAGGAGGGTGGGAAACAGTGTATGTGGAGATATTTTGCCGGATGGCTCACAGAACTGAACTCAGTCATTTATTAAAACTTCGCTTTGGTTCCTGACAGAGTACCTATCTCCTAGGGCTAGTTTGGACATGATTCCCTTGCTAAATTCAAGTTGTTACCAGACGTAATTGTTCATGCCTGTCTTTAAAATATGAGGGTGCAGTTTTGGAGATGAAGCCTAAATTATATGGGGATTTTAAAGTATTGTAGTCGTAGACCAGCATATAGCAGGACCAAATACTTATGGTCTAATATGTAGCAAACAAAAAGAAAAACACTTCTGAAAGCAAGCAGTCATGGAGCTATTAGGGCTGTCTCAGCTGGACTAGATGATGTCCAGAACTCACTTCCAGCTCCAACCAGTCTGTGATTCTGTGATGAACATGAACATTTGTATCAATTTCTTCCATTGCTAGGGGTGTATAAGTATTACCCTCAAACAAGTGCTGCTTGCTCCCTAGGAGCATAGTACTGGAAGAGGCCTCCTGGGTGAATCAGGGCCCCTGCTGTTGCATTCCTGCATGATACTGCCCCTTCCATGAGCTGAGGAAGCTCCATCTTAGAATTAGTTGGTTTGTTTGCCCCACTATCCTACCTGGAAATCTGCCTCAGATGTTTACTTCCCAGAAACTTTCTTTCAATCTCCAGCCTAAATTTAATTCTGAACTCTATTCTTGGGCCAAGGTTGTCCTTTACCTAAGCAACCCTTCTCCTCTCCTGGTGTTCCATGTGTGTCTGCATAGGAAACAGCTGGATCATCTCTCAGTCTTTATTTAATTTGGTTTGATACAAAAACAGTCCAAACCTTCTGCTTGTTTTTGTTGTTCTTGACCATGGGTGATCAGATTTGAACACAACATTCTTTGAGAAATCCCATTTCTTCTGCAGAAAGGACTCATGTGGTGTGTCTGAGCCTTACCTCATCTCACCACATTTCCCTTCCTTACAGATGCCAGTTGTTCATTGTGAATCATCTTGCAATCTATATGCACAGATGTTTCCAGCTCAGGAACACTTACTGCCTAATACAAGATAGTGGTTTGTGACACTGTGTTTTGTTTGAATATATTTAAAAGGCATTTCTCTTTATTGGAAATAACTTCTAACTCCTGATGTTAAGGAAATCTTGGTATATAGAGTGTTATTGAATGTGTTCAGAAATATTTTCTCATTCTGTCACTGAAGATGTGCTCATGCCTGTGTCTGTAGCGGTCTTCTATTAGAGGACTAATTAACATATCTATCATCCAAACTACTTTGCATGCTGTTGATTTTAATTACTTTAGTCACTACAGTTACATACTCCAGTGAAATTATAGTTGCAATATATTATAGGGAAGCCTCCAATAGGATATGTGCATCTCATACTTGAAGTGCAAGTGCATAAAAAGATAATAGGATTTAACAGGTAGCCTTTTCCAAGTGCCTCAGTCATTCTGGCAATGTTTTCTGTCTAACAGAACAACATTGTACATGGTTGCTTGGTTATTAATAAGTGAAGGATGGTGACTGCTGAGGTACAACTTTCTTCACCACTTTAACTCCCTTTTGGAGCTCTATCTTGCAAGGCACATGAGTTCAGTAAATAACAAGTGTCTGTTAATCCTAAAGTAACCAAATTATCACGGTAATTTTGTCTTTCTAATCAAGTTTAATGACAAACCAAAGGATAGATAGTTTCTTAGATCGAAAGTCAGATTAGCCATTCCTCACTTTTACAGTGGGCTTATTTCAGTGCCTTGTGTTTGCTGTGCTGTCTGTTTGCTGTTTGCTGTAAGAAGTTATCAGCATGTGCAGAAGGGTTTGCAGAATCCAGCCTTTAGGGGGTTTGGTTTGTTGTGGTTAGGTCTTTATTTGTGTAGCTGTAACCTTTAAATTTTTAATGCTGGAATATTTCAGTCACAATATGTGACTGCTGGGTAGATTACAGGATCATGGAATCACAGAATAAGCTGAGTTGGAAGGGACCCACAAGGATCATCAAGTCCAACTCTTAGCCCTGCACAGCACATCTCCAAGGGTCACACCATGAGATTAAAAATGTGGCAGTCAATTCTCTGTAACAGGGAGAACAAATATATCACTCAAGTCTGTTAAGCAGTATTTCTCTCTACCTTTTGAATGCGTTGTGTCAATTTGCTGGTAGAAAACATATAAATTAAGGTAATTAATGGGTTAAGTCAGATTTATGGTTCCTGTGTGTCTCTGGAACAGGATAAAATGGCCAGAGAGTGTCTGGTGAATGTGTGTTTTGGTCCAATATTTTCTTAAGAGGTAAAGAACCTTATTTTACTGTTGATCTTTAACTTCAATCAATCTACTGGTTGGTTGCTTGCAGGTCAAATCCATTATTACTTGAATAGCTGTCTTAACTTGTATAGCTGCCACATACTCGTATTAGACAACTGCTTCTCAGTGAAAACTTGAAGAGTGAGTAAGATAGCCCTCAGCTATTACTTAGATATTTTGTGAACCATGGAAAAATTCAGGTATGCCAAGTTATCTATACATTTATGAATGGAGTAATGAGTTCTTTCATTATGTCTCTATCATGTCACTCTTTGAATTTGTTCTCTAATGAGCCCAGCTGCTGTTTAAACAGCAGTTCCAGAGGTCATTAACACACATTTAAAGACTGTACATCAGGTGAAAATTTTTAAATTCATGTCATGTGGCAACATAAGTCCCAAGAAGATAAAGTATTCTCAGTTTGCATACTAACTTTGTGTATGTCATGTTTACTCTTAAATATCAATTGAACACTTTTCTTCCTGCTCAGTTTTAAGTTTTCAAATGTTTACTTTTTTCCTTTTTTTTCAACAGATATAAGTTTACCAAAATCAGCAACAATATGTTACACAGCTGCATTGCTCAAAGCCAGAGCTGTCTCTGACAAGTAAGTGCTTAAGAACCACTGTCCAGCAAAATTCCTTCTTTAACGTAAGATTTTTCTTAGCTGAGCCCACACCCTAACAATCTGCTGGTTTAGCAGGAAAATTAAGACCTATGGTAAATTGATAAAATTGCTTTATATATAAAAAATTTGTAGTGATCAAACACTGCACTTCAGATACTAAGGAAGAAGAAAAGAAGAGAAATAGCATAAATTCAGTTTTTGTTTCAGTTTTATATATACTGTCTGGGTGAGCTTTGGCTTCCTAGATAGTATAGTGAAGATGCAACTGAAAAGGGTTGTGTGGCTGAACCTCTTCAACTTTGTGTAAACCTGACCACAAAAAGGTAATAACTAAATGTGGATGCAATGGTAACAATGTCATTTTACAAGTGCTGTCAGAAGACTGCTCATCTAATTAAATAGCGACAGGTGGATTTAGCATTATTATGTCAGGGATTTTGAGAGGTAGATGACGTTCATATTTTTAGAGACACAAATATCTGTTCATTCCTTTTATGTTTTTCTCTTGGGTCTCAATCTTCCAAGGTGCTGAGCACATCTATTTGATGCCTGTGGACTTGAGAGCACTGGCCCACTCTGAAAGGGTGCTCAGCTCCTTTTGAGTTGGAGCTCAAAAATCCCCATTCTGCTCTCAGATGCCTTCACACAAATCCCAAGCAGAGTTGTGTCTATGCACCTGAGGGTCGAATGCCCCCTAAAGTTGAAAAGCAAGTGGAGTGGAAAGCCATTTTCTTGACTGACATCCTGACAGTTTTTGCTTTTAAAGTGTATGTACACATCAAGATCTAAGTAATTTTCTTTCATTCTTTTTATCCTGTAGATCGCCAGTACCTACTGCAACATCTTTCCTCCCTACACAGCGACTCCAGCTTGGGAGGGCAGGGCTAAGGTTGTCACAGCTTTCCCTGTGGTGTCTGCCTGCCAAGTACAGCTCTGGAGTTAGCCGTGGGGTGTGAGGTGAGAAAGAGATTGCATGGTCTGGTTTTTTATTCACTGGGGCAGATGATTTGCCCACAGTTTGGGCATGCTACCCTCAATGGTGCTGCAGCCAGTAGACCACCTGCTACTGCTGCTGCATCGTGCTTCCATCCCAACCTGACCCAGGGGCATTGGGTTGGGAACCTTCCTAAAACTTCCCCAAACCTGTTTTTAATAGAAACCCTCCAACAATAATTTGGCATTGGTTTTTTGGGAGTTTTTTTGGTCTTGGTTTTTTTTTCTTTTCTTTTCTTTTTTTTTATGCAACTTCAGCCTTGAATTTGCCCCTAGCAAGGTACCTAGAGCAAATTTAGATTAGTGACAGAGAAGGGACTGTTTGAACTGACTATTTCTGCCATGATTAGATACAAACATGCTTTCCGCTTCTGCTGGTGTTTTCATTGGCCTTGATGTAATAGATCACTCAGAGTTTCCACTTGCTATGGAAGTTTAGAGAGCATAGGAAAATTACTCAGTTTGGTTACATGGGCCCATGTTCTAGGTTCCTTTTCTGGCTTTTTCTTAACTAGCATTTCTGACCTAATGTGTTTGTTTCTTTACTTTTGCAGATTTTCTCCAGAGGCTGCCTCAAGGCGAGGGCTGAGTACTGCAGAGATGAATGCAGTAGAAGCTATTCACAGAGCAGTAGAATTTAATCCACATGTGCCAAAAGTGAGTATTGAGAAAACATTGTTGTAGCTCTAATACTGCTGAGGATAGAACTCCTGATTTTTGTGTTGGAATAATGAGTGATGATGTTGTGGAAAAGAGAGCAAACAATGGAAAGAGAAAGAAGCTGATCATATGCACAGTTTTTTTCATTTGCGATGTCGCATTCAGGACTGTGCAACTTGAAACTTTACCTGAAGTGGATTGCACCAAATGCTGTGCTGCAGGCAGATCATGCATAAAGATAGATTATTATTTGCAAAATAGTCATTAAAGATCTTCTAGTTCAAAGTAGCATATTTTATTTGTTTTGATGATTGTATGTAAGAATATGTTTTTGGCATGCTGTACAAAAGAACCTATCTTTGGAATTCATGGTGTGCTTCATATAAGTTACATTAGTAATTCCTTATGCAGCAACCTGTCATTAAGTTCTGAGAATGCAAAGCTCAGAGATGAAGAATCGCTGAGAACTACAAAGTAAAAAGAAATGGATTTATGTTCTAAATTCCATACCTGTGCTCTGGGGTTTTTATCTCAGCAGTAAGAATGTTGCCAATAGGTTGCTAAAGGCTGAAGGAGGGTGCTTTTTGGCTGTTGGACCTTTTTGGCCTCTGAACTTCCCCCCACAAACCTTTGGGCTGCTATTGCCCTTTGAAAGTAAGCAGCAGAGAACTGGTATGTGTTAATGTAGGGAGCCTATTCATTAGGTACAGCTGAACATCAAGTCTGGTCAAGATAAACCCAAACCCTCATCCCTGTGTACACATGGGTTGCAGAAAGTTAATTCTCATGCATTGCAGGAATTAAATGTTTTCTCTGTGAGCTTTGTCTGTTGTGCCAACCACTAAATAGCGTGCTGTAGCTGTCTGAAAGTTAGGCTGTTTGCTTAATAAAGTCATCTAGATTTCCTCTACAGGCAGTGGAAAGAATGAACTGTCTTAGAGAGTTCTTTAGACAGACTTTTCCTCCTCAGTGTTTCTCCATTGACTATGAAAGGAGCAGCTCTTTTCCAGTGAAAGCCTGATTTTTAGACCACAAAGTTTAGGTGTGATGAGTCCTTTTGTATTATTAGCTGAGCTTCTGTTTTTGTGCTGTACTATAAAATGAAAATATTAAATAAAGCTTGATTCCAGGTCTTCTCTGTTTACTTTCTTCCATGCCAATGGTTCTTGCAACAGCACAACCATTGGTATTTCTCTTCTGCCCAGTTGCTTGTTTAATTCTCTAGCCCAGTCCTGTTCTGGGTGAACTTTTCTAAATGTTCTACTGAAGCCCAGTTAGAGATCTTGCTAAGGAAAAATACCAGGTTAGCCTCTCATGAGCAGTCCTTGGGAGCCTGTTCCATTTTCCTCACTTATCTCCATTCTTTTGACAATTGTTTCCATCAAAATCTCCTTTAACAGTCTGCATACTAGCATTCCCATATTAACACACAGTGTTTCCATCCTCTTTAAATGAATGGGTTTGCATTTGTGTCTCTCATCAGTTACTGTGAGTGGGGATCTTTTTGCTTTAGGTCAGTTTTGCTAGTCCAGCTGTTTCTGGGACTGGTTTATTCACTGTTCAGGGACAGAGGTAGTTGGTGCACTGGCCTCCACTTCTGTGCGTGCTCCTAATGTCCATCCTGCTATTGTCTCCAGGCTCTGCACTGCCATGGAACTGAGGCCAAGTCTTAATTTACTACCTTTTTGCTTTTTCTATTTCTGTTTAGACTTAAGACCTTGATGTTCTTTAGTTTCACCTCCTTCTCAAAATCCACATTACTGTAAGTTGTGGCATTTGTTCCATAAACTCTGCACTTCCAGACCTCCAAGAGCCTGCTTTTCTTGTAGATCAGTACTTTCATTCATCCTTTATGACCTTCTTCTTACTAGCCAGCTTCTGGTTAGGTGGCTGTGCAATAAAAGGCTGAATTTCCTCTCTGACACGTATGCCCATGTGTGAAATGCAGATTCTATATTATTTTCTCTACTTTTGATTTAAAGAAATTCCAGTCCTCTTCCTCCTTAAGTTCACGTTGTTAATTGATTCCCTCTGTTTTTCAAAGTCTGACACTCTGAAATTGAAAACCTTTGTGAAACATAAATTACCAGGATAACAAGGTAGTAATAAGAGCAGACTCCAGAGGCTCTTTTAGTTCATATTTTAATGTTAAAACAGAATAGCCTAATACAGATTAATATATAGCACACTCATTCCTTCTGCTGTTAGCTAAGGGATATTAAGGTGTGAAACGACATTTTTGGTTAAAACTTAACGCTGTGTGGATATTACACCTCAATTTCCACTCAGTTGTAATTGAAGTCATATCCCATTTGTTTTTAATGAGATGGGAAAAGTTTTAGCAAGCAGCATCACAAGAAATCTAACAGAGCCATAAAACTAATGTATTTTCAGAGCTTGTCTAGGATTTAAACATTAATGAGTCTTTTGTTCAGAGTGAGGAAGAAATAAACTACAAACATGACAAATTATTTAACGTACTGCACAAAAATTTAGGAGTTAAACAGAGAGGGTTGCATTGCCACTGAAGCTGTAATTCCAGAGGGGTTTGTAGGTACATACTATATCATGAAAAGTACACAATTTTTGGAGTGGTTAGGAAAAAGGTATATGTATACACAGACACACGACTTCATCAATTTTATTTTTATGTGTTTGGAGCTTCCCTACTTGTATGTAACAGGACTTTAAAAAGCTAATGCTGATAAGCTACCACAGCTGTCTCTGGGACATTTCTGAGTTGTGGAACACCCTTCCTAAACTGATTTGCAGAGCTCTTTCTCTTCATTCAAACTCCTCATGAAAAGCACCCCCCTCCTTTCTGTGATGTATGAGAGCAGAGGTATTCATTAAAGAGAAAACAGATGATGGTCTGTATATCCGATTGCTAAAAGTGAGTCAAAAGTATGTCCTACACACAGTTGTATGGGTTTGGTATGTAAGCCAGGAGCTGAGCTGATTTGAAGAGTTTCTGCTGAAGTATGCTGCATTTCAATCAGACAACTTAAATATTGATATTTCTTTAACAAATGCCAGTTTTGTCTATAAACAGTCTCTTAAAAGGATGTAACAAACCATTGATATAAACACTTTTAAAGATTCATCTGTTCTCTATTGCATCCCTTCTCATTTTTTTCTTATTTATTTTGATTTTCTTTAGTAAGAACTGTCTGTCCGTATGCTTGTGTGGTTTCTAGTAAGTTGTAGTTGCTAATAGAAACAAATAATGCAAACAAATTCATAGACCAGATGGGAAATTAATCTGTTCTACACACCCCATGATATTACAGAGAAACTATTTGAGATATGTTTGAGAGTTTTTAACTCTTCAGTGAGGCAGTGATTTGTTGTTGTATTTCCAGAAAAAAAAGGCCAAACTTCTTAATTACCATCAATTTAATGAAAATTTGAAAGGTGACCTAAAAGTGGTTATACTGGGCAAGTAGAAACAGTATTTTGGAACTTTCTTAAGATTTGTGCTGTTCATCCCACTGGGTGGAGGAGAGTTCCTGTTCAAACAATGTTAAATTCTCATATTCTGGCCTGGAGGAATGCTGTCACAGGTGCAGGAGTGTCTGTTGCCTATTTGCGACCTGAGCTGTAATTTCATAGTTGAATTGCACGATTGAGGAAAAGAAGGAAACCTGCCTGAGTTAGGTTGATTTACTTTATAAAAGGTCACTGAAGTAATGTGGAATGCTAAAAGCATTCCCAGCAGAAGAGAATTAGGAGCCAGAGAGCTGTCAATATTGTGAAATAAATAATGTATACTCAATCGATTTAAGCAAGAGAAGTATAAATTCCACCCTGTTGCACTTCATGTATACAAGGTCCATTGTCGTTCTCCAAATGCTCATTAAAAGACATTTCTGTATGTGCTCAGAATGGCTGTAGCTGAGTTGTGCCTATCACAGTGTCGTGTAACTGGCCCAGAAGCCCTCTGTAGAAACACATAAAAACTACTATTACACCTGTTGTAACTGCCAAATACAGGTCTTTGACAAAAAAAAAGGTTTGGTTAGAGGGAGAGAAGAGAGAGATCAGAAAAAGCAAAAAAAAAGCCCAAAAAAATTCCAAGCCAGAATAATGCAGTGGCAAAGGGCTAATTTGAGCTATCTCATGATGGCAGAAACCATTGTGTAACTCCAGTGTTTGCTTCTAACTTCATTGACGCTGGGTCATAGAATCATCAAATCAGAAAAGATGCCAGGGTTGGAAGGGACCCACAAGGATCATCAAGTCCAACTCCCAGCCCTGCACAGCACCATCCCCAAGAGTCACACCATGTGCCCAAGAGCACTGTCCAAAAGCTTATTCTGTCAGGCTTGGTGCTGTGACCACTTCACTGGGGAGCCTGTTCCAGTGCTCAACACAAGTCCTGTCACTGGCCACAAGAGTGAAGAGATCATTTTGGCTGAAATTTTCCAGGCTGTTTGTTTCTCAGCTGGTTCATTTTTTAAAGGAATATGATCAGCCCACATGGTGACAGCATTCTATTTCTTGTTCTAGTTAAACTTCTTAATTTGTTCCTGAAAAACAAAAGCAGTTGGAGGTGTGTTGGTCTTACCATCTAGATTTCCTCCATGAATGCTGAGCTCTTAGCTAGGTTTATTATTTAGCCTGTTGTTTGATTCTCCCTCTGAAGTGGAACCATGCGTGGGTTCAGAGCTCTGTCAGGATGACAGAGGGCTCCCCTCTTCCCTTTGTGTTCAAAGGATTGATAGGGTATTGATAGGTATTGAAGGTACCTTCATAATAAGGTATTGAAGTTTTATTACTTAAATTGTGAAGGTTATAGTTCAATCTGAGTGAATGCCAGTGTATCAGGAGTTAGAGTTAATAGGGAGTCTGTCAAGACATGTAGGTTACTAGTATGAATTTTAGTGATGTGATTAGATTCTGTGTCCCTGTTAGTCCTGTGACAACAAGGGCTGTGTTCTGGAGTAAGGCCTTTGGAGGTTTTGAGATATGAATAGTCAGATTCCCACCCTGAAGTCTTTGGTGGCTGAGGAGAAGACTGCACCTGTCTGGTATAGTACCTTTGATGAAGTGCAGTAGCAGCCTCTTGGAAACTACAGTCAGGTGTCTTTAGCTGATTTTTTTCCAATAGCTGCAGATGTTTGTTGCATGCAGTAGTCCATCAGGAGTGTAGCTCAAACATTATATGGGCAGCATGAGGACTGCAGCTCATTGGATGGTTTTTAAAGGAAGGTTTTAAAGTTTTTTGTTGTTTAGTTCATTTGACTGGAATTTGTCTGCTTGTCCAATACAAAATGTTTAAGGGGGACTGTCTTGGTTTCACAGACAACCTGCTAGAAACTCAGCAGATTGCTGGGATTCAGTCCTGCCTCTGAGAGGTGTGGGACCAGTAGCCTGCAGCTACCATAGAATGGGGCTGCCCTTGGCTATGCAGACCCCTAGCCCTGCCAGCAAAACCTCCAGGAACCCAAATGCCCTCTGGGCTCTTGAACTCTCCTTGAAAATACAGCAGTGCACCAATGGATATGATATTCTAGAATATCAAGACCATCCTAATTTTCATGGACAGTCATATCTCTCCTTCCATAATAATCAAGCCCTACTAACAGCTGGGTAGCTTTTGGTACCCTTTACTAATGTCCAGAGAAGTTAAGTAGATAGAGGCCTTCAAGTGCTGTCTCCCAAAGACATTTCTTTGTGTACTTCAGAAATTTTATCTTTTTTGTTTTGGAAAGTGCCTGATGAGAACTGTACAAAGTGTTCCAGACAGGGTCTCTCTGGGGCTGTGTACAGTCAGTGTTCCTGCTGGAAATGCCTCCAGAATAAATTAATTGACAGTTTGTATGCCCAAAAGGCGTGGCTGACATTTATGCATAAAATAAAAACAATTATGAGTCACAAATAGTCTTGCACCACCCATCAACTCTGTGTGTGGGTCTTCTTGAATATCGCCAAAGCAGGTTATGGATTTTTTGTTCAGGAAGGTAGCTGTGATAGAGTAATGAGGGAGGAGTGTTTCACATTTTTGATCTGAGGAACTTTTAAAAATAGTTGCTTTCTGAAACTGAGAAAAACGCCGACTGAAAAGTCAACATAACTTGAGTGAGGACTAAGCTTGATTTGCAAGTGTCAAGATACATCCTTCCATCTGGTATATCCACTTGATTTCTTTTTAATTGCTGATAACAAGCAATACATAAGAATCAAAATAACACATTTTCTTCTTATCGCTCTTAGAAATATGACAATTCTTCCTGGTTTTTCTTTCCCTACAAATGGTGACATGTCATTGGGTTTGTTTATGTTTTTTCCTTTGGTTGAAATATTTGAATATTGAGAACTTACTTTCTCATTTAATTTTGCAGAAAATATGGAAGTAAGAGTTATGTTCTAAATTAATAAAACAGGTAGAAACCTGCAGCTCTTGCAGCTGTATTCCATTCTGCTCAACAGCTATAGTATGTGTTTTTAAAAGGGTGAGGCTTTCATTAGGGCAGTGAATGTTTGCTGTATCCGTTTAAGCCTGGCAGCTCCCTCCCTCTTGTCAGCTCTTTATTCTGTTCTCTCTGTCACCCTTAATCCCCTGGACTGCCTACTAAATTGCAGCTTCCTCCATTAATCCACCTGCTCTGCAGCTCTCTCAGATTTTACTGAAAGGCAGGTATCACACTCATCTACTCCCACTGCTAATTCAGTTTCTCCTCCTTTAATACTGTTACCCACATCAGAAACATGTGATTTCTCTCTGTTCTTTGAAGTATTTATCTATTTCCCAGGGTTGACAGTTCTCTGTTTCGATCATGAGCTCTCAAAATCTTTTACCTGCTTGACAGCTCCTTCAGACAAAGGGGTGGCAAACTCGAGGACATCCTCCATGACACCATGCTATTGGTGCTCATTTCCCTCTGCCCTTTTCCTTTCCACAAGGCTGACTTTCAATCCCCCTTTCTTTCTTTTGCCTTCTTTTCTGCACCAGCACATCCTGTTCACCGAAGTCAGCATTTATCAGGCGTTGTGCAGGGCTGACACTACCCACACCTCCCTTTCGCCTCCAGTGCCAGGTTGCCTCCCCATGGGTGCCTGCGCTAGGAAGGTGTCAGTCCCTAGGTCCTGCAGTCCTCCTCCTTCCAGACCAGGCTGTACCACAGGGTGAAATGGAGGGGCTGCACACTCCCTCCTTCTTTGCCAGTGATCAGCCATAGCTTTCCTTTCCCAGCCTTGTGCTAGGGCCTGACTCACCTGCTGCCTTTTGTGTTAACTTGAACAGTCTGGTGGGGAGAGCATTTGATCTTGGGCATCCTGGAAGGGAGCGGCAGTTTCGATGCGCTGTGGAAGGGCAGTCAGCACACAGCTGGGAGATGTTACGCTCCTCAGGGGAACTGACAAACAGGAGCTGATTCAGCTGCCTGTTTTCTGTCTGTTACTCCTTTTCCTGTAAAGGATGCCAACAAGGGGCATATAACCAGGGGTATATCTTTCCCCTCTGCTGTTTCTTTCCCCTCCACTAACTGGAATGTAGTAACACCAGTGATGAGATGTCTGCTGAACTGGTGTGAGTTGTCTGTCCAGTTAAGTGCTAGTCTAGTTCGTGGACTGAGGAGGGAAGAAAAACCATCTGCTTGAATAATGTCTGAGACCTCTGTCTTCTCCTGTGACATGAGCCCTCTCTGTGTTTCATCTGCTTCTGCTGTGGGGGGAAAGCCAGTTATGGGAAAATTTTTTGTGAAACTTGCTTGTGGGTTTAGTCGGTGGTACTTTTCATTTTAGTAACACATTCCACAACTATTTCAAGTAGCAAGCCTAAAGTTGCTATAGTTTTACCCCTACACCACCTGTGAAAGCAGGCATTTGTTATGTTTTGCAACATTTTTACTTTGTAACTTGTTCTTAGCTACTTAGGTGGCTGCCAATCTTGCATGTTCACAGACCTAGTAACCAGTTAATGGCAATGCAGAAAATGCAGCAACCTGTGTACAAACCATGAGTGCTGTGTTTCCTTACTGAAAGACTTTGTGCATCAAAGTGCTTAAAGTCTTCTTCATTTTATTATAAACACTTTTAATTAAAAAAGTCTTGTAATAAAATTCCATTTTCTGCTTTGAGCCCCTTTTTTCATCTTCTTCAATAAGAGAGATGTTTCATTTTGAATTTCTCTGTAGTCCCTGTTCTACTGCTGAAGAGCAGAACTATCTGACAGCATATCTTAGTCTATGGGAAGAATTCAATAGTTGTCTTCAAGTGCAGTTGGTGATGTTACACATTTGATGAAACACTTATGAGAGAAAGTACTTTAGGGAAATAGACCTTTCAGTGTACATTATAGAATTGCAGGCAGCTTTCTGTGTTTTATATTACCTCTGCAATAATTGTGCTCTGCTTTTTTATTTCAGTATCTACTAGAAATGAAAAGCCTAATTCTGCCCCCTGAACATATTCTGAAAAGAGGGGACAGTGAAGCAATAGCATATGCTTTCTTTCATCTTCAACACTGGAAAAGAGTAGAGGGGGCATTGAACCTCTTACACTGTACATGGGAAGGCAGTAAGTAATCCTCTTTCTTACAAAGGAGCTAATCAAATATTTTTATTGAATGTCATGAAAAAAATAATACTTTTTTGTGAAGTATAGTGTGTGAGAATTTTGGACACTGGTTACATCCTCACCAGCATTGAAATATTTGAAATTTGAACTGAAAATACAAACTTGATTTAATGAGAAAAAGGGGTTTGAAGTCTTGTATTGTGTTTGCTGTGTAATACTGACCAAAATTTTCCAACTTCTCTGAGACACATTTTCTTGCTCATGGATAAGGGGATAATAATTTACCTTCTTTCATTCCAGGGTTGTAGAGATTTGTTTGTCATTGTTTGAATTAATAGTTTCAAACTGAGAGTATGTTCAGACTGGACATAAGCAAAAAATATTTTGCAATAAGGGTGGTGAGGCACTGGAATGGGCTGCCCAGAGAAGATGTGGATATGGCATCCTTCCAAGTGTTCAAGACCGGGTTGGATGGAGCTTCAAGCAACTTGGTCTAGTGAAAGGTGTCCCTGTTCATGGCAGTGGAGTAGAAACTCGATGACCTTTAAAGGTCTCTTCCAACCCACCCCATTTTGTGATTTTGGGAATGCTTTGATATTTGGAAATTATGAGTGTGCCTGATCGATGTATATTAATGTGTAATACAAAGCAATGCTGTACTTTTTGACTTTTTTTAAACTGACAAACAGGAGTGAGTTCAGCGAAGGATTACTGGGATGCATAGGGGACTGGAATATGTGATGTAGGACAAAATGCTGACGAAGCTGGTTTTGTTCAGCTTGGAGAAAACTTCTGGTGGGTGCAGAGATGATCCAGTTGCTGTCTTCTGCCACACAGCAGAGAGATGATATGGAAGAGAGAGTCATAGTCTTCACAGAGTGGCCCAGCATAAAGAGAAGAAGCAATACCCACAAGTTCAAGCAAGAGAAATTTAATCCAGACTTAAGAAACATATTTTCACAGTGAGAGTGGTGGTGCATTGGAACAGGTTGCTGATAGGCTGTGGGACCTCCAGCCCCAGAGACATTCTGAGCTCAGCTTTGACATAGTTCTGAGCAATCCAACCTAACTTGGAAATGACCCTGTTTTGAATGGGAGGTTGGAGTATATGACCTCCAAAGGTCGTATACTAACCTTCTGATATATCTTATCCTGTCTTTGAGGTGTGTTTTTTACGAGGTTTCAGAGAATTTAAAAGTACAATTTATAATCAGCCATTGTGGACTTTTTTTCAGATGCAGGTTTTTCCCTTATGTAATTTAGTTCCCCTTTTCTGCTCTACTTTGTTCTGTTCTTTTTCATCCTCTCCGTATGTTGTTATACCAGCTTCTTTGTGTGTCTCACTGTTTTTTGTCCTCATTTAGCTTTGATATAAAAGATATTTTGTTACCATGGTAATTCCTGTAGGAATGTACTTGATACTTTCAATGTAAAAGTGACTTACTATCTCAGTTACTGTATAAATGACCTGAACATGCCTAATTTGCAGTGTAGGCTCCCTGACGATGCATGGGTTTTATTTCTAGGTGTGTAGAACACCTTGCTCAGTAATCCATACCAGTGCTGCCTGGGGTTTGCTCTGCTGCATTGTTCTCTGTCACATCTGCTAGCTCTTTCCCATCATTTCTCCCAGTCTATTATTTTCTCTGTCATTCTCAGTCTATCTATTTCTCTGTAGGTTTAGTCCCAATGGCTTATTTTCAGTGGTTTGCTTTTATGTGATGTTCCTTCTCTTCTGGATTATTGCAGGAGTGCTTTAGCCCAGGGTTCATTATTTTATCAGTACAAAGTAGTATTTTGCAGGGACTCCTGAACAGATCCTCTTTTGCTTTGTCAGGCTGGGGAGCCCCTAAAGGGTTTTATACCAGGACCAGCTTTTGGCACTGGAGTCTGGCTGCCCTGCAGTCTTCCTGATGCTTAGGAAATCGAGTCATCTGTGCCTGAAGGCAGCATAGGGCATTCTCATCTAACTACATTCCCCCTCTTATTATCTCCACATTCAGCAATCTGAACACGTACTTTATTAGCTAATAGCTGTATAATAGCCTGTAAAGATGTAAATGAGTATCACTGCATAACTTCTGCAGAATAATCCATAATTCATTTTGTACAGTGATTTCAGGAAAATATGAACAGTGCACAAGTCCTCAAAAATTTTGTTCAAATTTTGCTCACACATGAAGACAACCAAGGGTTTTAATGGTTTCACAGTGTCTAGTCCAATAATTAAATATTTGGTCCATATCTTGGCATCTCTGCATAACTGTAAGTGAAAACCAGTGAAGACATGACAGAGAAATTAAATGTAATTAAATACTAGTTTTAACCAACAGTCTACATATAGTATGTGGCCAGTTGCCCTTGCTTTCTTTCTAGGTGTTTGTAGGTATTCTATTCGCAGTACAACAATAAAAGCCCAAATGCCACCACTGTGTTTGGGCCAGGCTCTCTGTACAGAAGGTCTGTAGTTTCAAGTGTAACCAAGTTTCAGAAGTGTCCAAGGTGATAGTTTGTCACTGTTGCTTTCTAAACTTGTGTCAAAGTTCCTACTGTTTGCATGAAGAAGAGAAACCTTGGGGTTCCCAAACACTTCAGTTGCTCTTACAAGTGCATGGGTGAGTGGCAAACTGCCTCTGTGCTACCTGAGTCAATTAATGTAAAATAGGATCAGATCATAATGTAGGAGTAAGGCAGAGAAGTACCCACATAAACACAAACTGATCCAGATGAGCCAGAGCACTTCCTTGCTAAATAAAGCTGTTTTGCTCTAGATATTCCATAGTTGGTATCATGTCAAGGACGACTGCTTAAATTCAGCAAAATCTATCCAGACATTTTTCACTTGTTTTGTAAAAGCAACATCTTTACCTCCCATTTTATTTTGATTAAAATCTTAATGTTGCTGTGGCTTAGGGTAAGGCAGAAGAGGCTTGATTGTCCGTTTCAATAGTAAGACAAATTGGAAGGAAAAACTTATGTTAGGGATTTTGAAGAAATGAGCATTGAACATCATTCCACATATGTTTTTGTACAGACACTCAAGTTTGTTATATGTTAAGATCATACACAGCCTGGATTATTGTATTTGTCCTTGGCTTTTTGGGTTGCTGTGGAGAGGGGTGGTTAATACTGGAAGAGAATTACAGCCCAGGTTGGTTTATAATCTCAGGATCTCTGCCTTCCTTACTATTGCTTTAAATGCAGCAATCGAGAAAAAAATACAATATAATTTCACAAAAAGATACAGCTAATGTCATTTCAAATGCAGTGTGCACAGCTGAAAATATTGGGAGATTGTGTATTTAAACCAGTTCTTAAGTTGCCCTGTGAGCAAGAGATAATGGAGTATTATTGTGTGGCAGTGGGCTGTACCTAACAACTAAAGTGTACAGTGCTTCTAGGACATCTGTTGGGGAAAATATTGCTTCAGTGACTGATGTTCATAGGAGTAGTGAGAATAACACATTGATGAAATTTTAATAGTGAAAATAATATATAGGATAATGGAAAAGGATGCCTTGATTGCAAAGCTATATTTCAGTCAAGTATTCTGATGTTTCCATAAACCACACTCAGATGGCCTATGACATCAGCACCATCAAGATTTAGTAATCCATTTCCCTCCCTCTCTGTTATTATTTTCAATTTTTAAAAAATCGTAAGATTAAGTATTATTTAATCCATGACCTGAAGATTTATATTGGAAACCTGACTTGATCCACTGCATTTAGAAGGAATGCATGAGAGGGACCTGGGTTTAATAATTTAGTATTAATCTTTGATTGCCAAATAGAAAATGAAAACACGACTGTGTTGGAAAACTGGTCCTCGGAGCTCATTTCATCAGTGTTACCTGGCTTGCTGGAGTGTGATGGAAAAAGAGTAGTGTATTTTTTCCATGTAAAACTTCTATTATGCTTGATGCACAGAGACTGTGAGTATTAGTCTGAATTTACAGGCTTGGCTGGTCATTTTTGTAGGCTATAACTGTTGTATCAGATACACTTCTTTACCCTGAAATTCTGCAGCCTAAAAGCCTTAGACAAAATGCATAAATTTTGCTATGAAATTGTAAGTATAATGGGCTTTGATTATGCAAACATTTTTATATGTCCTTGTAATGTGGTCCCGCCTGACATTCGTGAACACTGTCTCAAGAATAAAAATAATAGGAGTCTTTGTGATTAAAATCTCAATGTAGATTTGTATTTTGGCATTTCATTAAGCAATTTATATGCTGTTTGCAACCAAATATAAGTGTTTTGCCTATGCTTGTTTTTCAGAATTGCAAGTATACTTATGACTGCCACACTCACAGTAACTTATGCACCATGTTTTCTTTTCAGCTTTCAGAATGATCCCCTATCCACTGGAAAAAGGACATCTTTTCTACCCTTACCCTATTTGTACAGAAACTGCAGATAGAGAACTACTACCATGTATGTTCAACCTATTTCTTCTTACCATTGACACCGGAGCATAGTTTAACTGAGTCTTGCAGCACTGATCTCCTTTGATGCCTTTAAAATTGACTACACTGGATTAGAATAACCAGATTGACAGTGAGCCCTCTGGAGCTTCTGTGATGGTTCAAGAGGCAGCTCCTTGGCATAGTTCGTAACAATTAGCTGTATTTAATATTTTTGACAGCTTACGGACAGGGAGAGAGATTACCAAAGAGATGCTAATCAGTTAGAGCTTGCTATTCTCTCTTGCCAAGACACTGATCTTTCATTTAGGTTAACATCCCATCAAACCAACGGCACAGCGTCACAGCCTTGTTAATCTTTGGTAGCTCCTTAAATTCCAAGGCAAGATCCAACTTGCTTGAGGACAGCTGAATCATTAATGCAGCTAGGACTCATGACAGGTTGTGCTTACATTTTCCAAAAAGCAGTCTTAAATAGCAAGAAAGGGTTTTCTTCATGTTATGGTGTGTGTACTATTATGAAGAGATTGATGTGAAGTCATCGCAGTCAGTTTTATGTGGGTTTATGGTGTGTATTAAGTGCCAGCAGTGTTCCCAGATACGGATATAGAGATCCAGCCCTCGAGAAGTGTTACAGTCCAAGCTAATGAGACTCATTGCAGTGCATGCAGTGAAGCACAAGAATGCAGAGGAAGAGCCAAAGCAGCCAATCTTGCAGTTACACTTCATTCCCACGTGTGTTCTCTCAGTGGGAGTTTGTGTGAGCACAAGTGGAACACACACAAGTTTGCAGAGTCAGGGCAAAGGAGGCAAATAAAACTTGATCCAAGGAAGAAGATTCTTCTCTTACCTTCTATCCCCTGAAGAAGGGATAAAGAGAAATTTGTTCTGGAACAATTAAAATGAAGCCTGCTTCTGCTGTGAAGGCTGGTTTTGAGGGCATTTGCACCCTTTGTAGTCTTTCATTCAGAACCTCTCTGGTTTGGACTGAAAAATGTGTTGCCTCTTTTTATAAGCCTGCACGAGTAAACATTAGGTGAGAATAATGCAGTGAAAATCCACTCGTTGCAAGTCTCTCCTTCACAGCACATTCTTGCTGATATTACGCAGAAATCCTTGGCAACTGACAATATCTCCCCACCCCATTATAATCATCCTAATTATAACAACACCTCTCAGTGCTCTGCTTGCTTTACTCACAGGGATGCTGAGCTGGGGAGGGTGGAGTGTCAGGAGATTTAGGAATGACAAAGTCATGCGGAATAGCTCAGCTTTCCCTTTTTAGATGCAAAACTAATCGTTCTTGTCAAATGTTAGAAGCGAGGGACTCTTTAACAGCATATGCAGGCAGTGTGTTCTGCTCTGGCAGTTACAGGAAATGCCTTTCACTGCAAAATCTCCTGGGTTAGAGGAGGGAAGGGTTTAGCATACTGTGACAGACACAGGTGGGTTACAGGGGTTTTGTGTACCTGTCCACACCCTGTAACTGTGTGTGTTTTATGGGAGAGTCAGCTGGAATTATATCAGAACACAACAATCTGATAGGCTCTCCAAATTAAAAGCACTAATTCAAAGTTTTTTCCCTGACTGGATAACAGACTGGAACAGCAGGGTTTAGCCTGTGTGAAAAGGCGGTGCAAGAAAAGCACAAGAGATCCTAAACTTACAAAACCCATGTTCTGGTATTTCTGATCTCTACATTTATTTTAAATCAAAGAGAAGTTGTAATCTATCTCTACTTTTGTTTTATTAACGGATCGAACTAGCAGACTCGAGAGTCATACATATTTTAAGTTTTCAATATTCTAATTTAAACTCTTATGAGTTCCTGCTTTTGGTTTTGAGAACCACTCCACTCTGGATGAATGCAGTCATGAATATTATCCTGCCATGTTGCTGGATTACCCTGTGCTTATGTTGTCTGCGAGTACAATGACATGAGAGCTGATCACTGAAGCAGAGAAAGTAGGCAAAATGGAAGAGTAATGTTTCATATATGTGAATATCCATAGGATTTGAGTTTATGGGAAGCCTTGAGGTTGGTCCTATATGAGAAAAAAAATGTTTCAAAGTTTGTGTTTATCTTGACTGTAGCCCTAAACTATAGACTGGAGTGAAACAGACAGGTAAGAGTTCACCCGACCTTTTGTCAACCCAGACAAATTTTTACCTTGAATCTGAGCTGCCATAGAAGTTTTAGGGATATATCCTTCTGGTAAAATACTCATTATCCTCTTCTAACCCTTTTAGTCATCTTGGTGCTGCTTTTTCCAAAGTCCAGGGAAGGATTTTTTATACCAGAGTCAAGGAAATTTCTGTATTCCCGTCAATGTATATTAACAAACATCTTAAAAATTCACTGTTGATTTAATTTCCAGGTTTTAAAATACATGCTTTTATGTCCTGCTTTTAGGATAATTTTTCTTGGCTCTGCAGATTAAACACTCAGAATTTACAGTTACAAAGGCTGTAGTTCTGCAGCCTGCTTTAACTGATCTGCAGCAATGTTTCTGTATGAGTGGGCTCTCTGTTGCTCCTGGGCACATGTTTCTGCACTCTCTGTGTATCAGCATTAGCAAACATGCAGCCATGGGGTTAGCTAATGATTACATTTAAAAAATTGATGTTTATTTCTAAGTCTGTTTTCTGGGATTAGCTGTTGCACAGCTGCACTATAGTTAGTGCTGACACAAGGAAGGCAAAAGTAAGGTGTACATAGCACCAGAGCAAACCAAAAATCTGATTTTTAGAGAGGATTACTTGGTGGAAACAACTGACACAACAACAACGTCCTTAGATGTTTCAGACCTTCCATGTTGTTCTTCCTTCAGAAGCACCTTTGTGTGTCTCTGGTTGTTTAAACTATGTAAGAACGTTGGTTTGGTTTTGGTTGGTGTTGTGTTTTGATTTTTTTTCAATGTATAATGCATTCCCCTCCTCATATCTTTTTCTGCAGCATTTCACGAAGTTTCAGTTTACCCCAAGAAGGAGCTTCCCTTCTTCATCCTCTTCACTGCTGGACTCTGTTCTTTCACAGCCATGCTCGCCCTCCTGACACATCAGTTCCCAGAGCTTATGGGAGTCTTTGCAAAAGCTGTGAGTATTCTCTGCTGCTGCTCTCTTCTGGTAAATAAAGACATCAGTGCAGGCAAAGCTGAGCTAAATACTGCCAGGCATTAAGTATCTGCATATTCAGAAGCATCAGTCCATATCTGAGCAGGGGAACTTATGCACAGCTGTCAAGGTTGCTAATCAGTAAAAGAGACTGCTGTTCGTCTTTTCTGGTTTATGTGGCTCTCTTGTTAGGTTAGATGTCTTGTGATTTTGCCAAAAAAAAAAAAAAGGGCTTGGTGGGAGAAGTGAGTATCTGTGTTTTCATATATCATCCACTAAAGTAAACTAATAACAGTTTGCAGAACCCCTCTGTTTCGTGTAGAGTAATAATGACTGCTCTGATTTCCAATGCAATAGAAACTCTCAGAATGAGCAGAAATAGAGTGTACTGTTAACCAGGGCAAATTTCTGTGTTTTTTCCCCAAATTGTCAAGGAGGAAGTAGTCTCAATATTTCCCTCATAACTTTTCTGAACTACATCCAGAGAAGTCTCTCGTAATTCTGCTTTTTTAATCCACCAAGGATGAATAAATGTTGGAGGATGAGGAGGAAGAGCCGTGAATTATTCTAAACCAAACCTTTTTCCTTGCAAAACCAAGAACATCACTGCTCCATGATGCTAGGAGATGAAAAATCCACTAGCAGAAAAGCTGTAGGATAGTAAAAAAAAGTCATTCTCCAATAAATACTGAGAATCTTCCATTGTAATATATTTTCTCAAATATATTTTTATCTGTTCTAGGTCTTGCTTTTCCAAACTGGACTCCTGGCCTTGTTTTTAATGGCTTTGGTGCTTTTGATTTGGGGGTATAAGGAGTGGGGTGGAGGAGGCCAGGATGAAAATTTTGGCAAATTCCAGATTGTCAGTACTTTTTCAAAGTGCATTTTCCCTGATGTGTAAGTGCAGCTGCCATTGGTGTTAATATTAAGATAGATACCCCAAGGCTCTGTGTGGGGTTGTGCAGTTCTGAATATCAGAGCAATTAAAGCTTCTTGTTAGTAAGCACAGACAAATAGAATTGAATTGTGAGCTACATTATGTGTGTAAAGATGGCAAGATTACTCAAGATCTTCAAACCTGTATGGATGGAGTTACTATGTCAGTTAATGTGTATTATGGCCTGGTTCAGCTGTATTTTGATCTTCATAAACCATGTAGCAGCTGAGGTTTTTTTGTGCATAGGAAGGACAGAAAGATCCTGTGACATGGATTTTGTAGCTCATAGAAAGGCTTTGATTCAGAAGGCTCATTTTTGTTGTCTTCTCTGGGAAAAGTGTCCCAGGTGCATGAGTCTGAAGAAAATCATGGCAGACATCCCTTTGAAAAGCAGCTGTATCAGGACAGAATAGGAAAGGTTGGGCCAGCCCTGACTCTTCCCTTTTAGTTTTAGGGAAAATCATTTCAGAAGTAACTCATTCCCTAAATAGCTGAAAGATGAACGTGCTGTTTCTGTGGCCATGTTCATGGAATTACATATTCCTGCCTGCTTGGTAGTCAATGTTATGGTGCTGTATTATATTGGGAAGCCGTGCACATATGCACATTATGTTGTACCTGGAAGTAAGTTTGACTCTTCCATAATGAAATTGAAATAATCCAGTTCTTCCTTGATATTTTGTCAGACTGAGTATAAGTAACTTCAAAATGACAGTAGACCTTAGCATTTTCCCTTGGCTAGGAAGAAGCATTTTGATAGCTTGTGCTTTTAATTTTTGCTAGCCTTTCTAACAAAAGGCATATGGAAGTCAATTAAGGAATAAATATAGGCAGAACAAATTTCTGATTGTATGGCTTGGATAAAATTGCTGGGACACTGTTGCTAGTATCGAATTTCTTTCTTTGACGTGCAGAAATTTAACAATATCTGGGAAATCATTAAAAATACAGAAGTACAGGGTCTTTCGTAACATGATAACAATAAAATTGAGAGTTTATTAACACAGAGGTCACTATATAATTCGAGTCAACAGACATATCTAAAAGTGTACTGCCTAGTTAAATGTTTTAAATGAGGCAAACTTCAGAAAGACTAATTTTTGTGATTCCATTCCTTTGTTTGCCTGAGATCACTCATATGATGTATCTCAGTATTTCCTGTGTGGTGGATGAGACCTCAGTTCAGCAGGTGGGTTTGCCCTGCGAGGTTATTTCATCTGCTTGGACCTCTGCAGGTGCTGAGGCAGGGAACACGTGGATGCAGTCACAGGGACTAAGCACTGAATAGTCAGTTTCTCCATGAAAACACCAACCACACTGTGGAAAAGCTTGAAAAGGCTTCTACGTATATATTTGAATTGAATGGCACCATTCAGACGATGCTACCAGAAAGCTGCTGTCTGCTAGCTTTGAAACAGCCAAGTTGATGGTTTTCTTTTCAAACACAAAATAATAGTAGAACACAGATCTCCTATCACCCCTTCTGCCACCCTGAATTCTTACTCTACTGCTGGTGCTGGTTTTTTTAAACTCTGTGGAAAAAGACAGTCAGTCTCAAAAGGAAATGCAAAACAATTTTAAAAACGCCCCAAAACCAAACCCTAAGAAAAAACCTCAACGTGTATCGTACTGACTAAGCTCTCTTGGGTGCTGGCAACAAGCTGAATAGGCATCTGCTACTGAGGAAAGGAGCACCAGGAGCATTCCCAGGGCCAGACAGCCCCAGCACAGGTATTGTTTACATCACCTTGCCCAAGAGAGTAAGTGGCATCCTCAACTTCTTGGTGTCAGCAAATGTTTTGCTTGGACTTTAGGGAAGTCAGGTTTTGGTATCCATGAGTTTAAATGTATTTTGCAGACCAACCGATTTTCCAGGTGGAGAAAAACTTGTCTTGCTTTAAGCTGCAGATAATTTGCTGAGCTTGTTATAGAATACAATCAACTACTTGAGCAACAAAAATCCGATGAATTGCAATAAAAGTCACTGTCAGGCAATTTATCCTTGTTTCATTGATTTAACAAGTATGTAATTTGCACTAGTTACAAAGCTGAGTTTTATTCAAGTAGATGTGATGGTACAAGCTCACCACATAAATCAAGTGGTGCTCAAATAGCAGAAGATATCCTCTGAAGAGCCTTTTGCATTTTCCAGAATTAAAGGAACATATTTATTTAAGAACTTCAGAGCTTAATCAGAAGGAATGCTTTTCCTTGGGCGAAGCCACTTGAAACAGAAAGAGCAGTCTCTAAGATTAGGTAATTTCATTGATTCAGCTGTAGTTCATGTTATATAGCTTGACCTTTAGCACTAGAACTGAAATATTCAGTTCTGCTTCAGTTAGTTTTTCCTTCGACCTGTGCTAAAGACAAAATGACATTACCAGTGGTGGTGTTACCTGGTTTTCCCATGATGCACAAGTTGTCCATGATGTAGTGTCTGCATTGTATGCAAACACATCCAAGAGGAAAAAAAAGGATTCAAGCCCTTACTGTTGCCTTTAAAATGCATAAGCATCATAAATGCTGTACTCTCTCATAGACATGTAGGGCTCCAGCATAGGAGTGTGTAATGTGTAAAGTTGAATTGCAGGCAGTGTAAAGCACAGTAAATACATATTTTTGAAAGTTTCAGGAGTGTTTTGAGTGCCTGAGTTCTGCGATGTGGAGCTGCCAGTGTTTTTTCCTGTGATAAAGTGTTCTCCATTCACTTGATTTTCTCACATATGCCTGTCTGAACACTAATATATTGAAGTCTCTTTGAATGTTGCATTCTGTAATAGAGGATGTTAAGATAAATTTTAGTCAGTGATGCCGAGTATGTTAGGATAAATGACAGCTGGTGATGTCTCAGTGGATATAGCAGATCTATAGGTAACCCTGAACTGCTGTAACCCTGAAGCTCAAGGCATATTTTTTGTCTCTGTGAGGTGGTCTGGCAGACCCCTGTTACAAAAAAGCCTCTCTTTCTCTTCAGTAGCTTTTGGGTTGAGCTTTTAGCAGCTTCAATGTGAGCTTCAGTCAAGGATGTGATGTGTGAAAACTTTTGTGGTTCATCACTTTGATCTTTGTAAGAATGGGGCTCTTGCTTTCTTTACTGCGAAATCCAGAAATCTCTGTATATGCAAGGTTCAAGAATTTGAAAGTCTTTATGTGTGAATTATGTAATTTTTGTCATGCTGGAGGATTTTACAAAGGAACACGGCAAGAATATCTTATCTTATTGGACAGCTTTCTCTTGAGATGTATTGTCTCCTGGATTTTGATCTGAATGTTTATCTGATTTCTTTGCAGTTTCTCAGCACCCTCTTTGCCCCTTTAAATTTTGTGATGGAAAAAGTAGAAAGTATCCTGCCCTCCAGCCTGTGGCACCAGCTGACAAGGATCTGAGGGAGCATGCCTGCTGACTGACTGCCATGACATCTTCTGTGCCAACTTTTTGTTGACCACAAGAAAGCATGATAAAAAAGGGAAGCAGTTATAAGACTTAAAAAAATCTTCATGGGTTGTCTGTTCTCATATAAAAACTGTTTTGTTGTACAAAATACATTGATGTTAGGTTCTATTATATTTTGCCTTCAGAAAAGAAAAGAATAAACTTTTGTGTATTGTAGCATTGCTGTCTTTTGACTTTTTCAGAACAGAGAGTCTACGTTTTGTTTTTAAACGTGTGGTATTTTTTTCACCATAGCTGGGGCGTGGCTACACATTCAGCTAATGAAAAGACACTACTGACGTTACAATTAAGGAACATTGTCACTGCCTTTTCTTATGGAGTTCAATTAGGGTGAGGCCCTCACCCCTACAGAAGGTCTGGATGAGGCTTCTAGACAGTCAAAGCTTTTGCTTAAAGCAGCTTTAGGCTCTGCAGGCAGTTTGGATGGCACACTGGGCTTCTGATTCCCTTCTCTGCACAGAGCTCAGCTTATCCTCATTTGAATTTTCAAGAAGCCCATATAATTGACAGTTTTTCTTCACACCCCCGCTGTTTCAGGTTCCTTCTGAAGGCTCATTAGCAAAATTGGTGTTAGTTCATGCACAATTAATAGAGAGGTTGGTGTTTCACTATACTGCTCACCTCAGGTAATCTTATCCTTGTGCTGTGACTGTTTAGACTAAGTATTCATTTATGACTTAGCCACTCTAGATGGAAACTTCCGAGGCCAGCTCTAAGATGAAGATTTTGATGTGGAAGTTGAAGCAAGCAGTCGTCTCTGTCAAGAAATGAAAATGCATCCTTACAGATGCCTCAAGGATATTTTTTCCAACTCGCTTTCTAGATAAGGAAGCATAACCTTGATGCAGTGGATCGAAAATGCCACTTTACCATTTTAATTTCACTGTTGCTCTTAAAATGCTGAGTGATTTAAGGGACTGGCATCACCAGCGGATGTTTGTTTATCAATGAGGAAATGAGTGGGCAGAGACAAAACTCCCAGTACTAGAACTGGCATAAAAGGAAAGTGTTTCTTAACAATAGGGGATGCATTACATTATTTTTTTCACTTGATCACAGACACAGTAGTAGAAGACAGATGTTTGTCCAAGTGAGCAAAATTACCATGTTAACACTGCTGTGCAGTGAGATTAAAAAAAGGCAGCCCCATGCCAGGAGAAATCAGCTGTAAGAGTGAGACCTGGGGGAGGATACAGGAGATCAGAGAGCCCCATGGACAAACGTTAGACCTGGTGGGGCTGTTAGGGGTTTCCATACAGGTGTTTCATCTCTGGCTATTACTCCTGCAAAACAATTCACTGTAATGTTGAATTTAGGTCTGGCTTGCAGTTAATGTAGGATGTGGCATAAGATTAGAGGCAATGGATTGCTAGTGGATAAGCATGTGGAAGTATGACATGGACCAATATTTATGTTCTCCTATTTTCATCTGAATTGTTAGAACAGCCACAGAAAACACCTTTACAGCAGGTGCTGCTATGTATCTTCAGCTGAAAAACAAGGGATAACCATATTGATTTGTTTGCCTCACAACAGCACTGTCAGAATTATTTAAGGCTGTGAAAATCAGAAGGATCAGGCATAGTCAGCTCTTGTCCTGTGCTGCTTTTTATCACTTATTCCCAGCCTCCTGTACCCTACATTTCAAAAGAACAAATCGTTGTGATTTACAGTCCTAAACATAAATGCATTTGCATTTGCACATCAGTGTATATGTAGATATATACAAATCTCCATGTTTGTCAGCAGCTAAGGCAGTAGTTTGGCCTTCTGTTTGAAGATACTATGATCTGTATGGGAATTTCCATCTGTAATACTCTGATAAAAAGGATTGCTTTACTCCTGGAAAAATCACATCCTTTCCTTGAACTATGGGGAACATTTAGGAACTCAAAAATACCTTTATGCAATTTTATTTCTACTATTTCTAGTATCTATCTCCCTAATAAGCAGTAATGGGCCATGGATTTTATCTAGAAAATCTCTCTTTAATTATAATTCTAGGAATCTGGCAGACGAGACAAATCAGACAAAAGGGTTTTCTTTTTCATTGGGCAGAGTTTATTGCCTTAGGCTTTACTGCCTCTGACATGGTTCCTGTGAAGTTTGGTATGGTTTACATCAAAAAGCTAACACAGCCCGTGATTATAATGATGGAAAGCCTCTGGCTTAGTGCAGAGATGAGCCTTGTGGAAATCTGGTTCAGATAATAACTCATCTTCTGACTGAGGGGTGGAGGAAGCTTTTTAACTCCAAATGTTAGTAGTACCTTTTTTTTTTTTCTTTAAAGACAACTTAATAGAATTTGTATGCACATTATCTCTTTACACTATAAACTGCATACAACAAAAAAGGAAAGGACCCCCCCAGGAGCGTCAAGTCAAGCTGGCCACCCTCTGTCCCTCCCTGCCACTGGATAGGTTTAGATCTGCTCCCTGGCAGGAACTGCACTCGGAGAGGTGAGTGCTACACCAAGGCGGGGGCTGCTGCTTGCTCTGGCTGCTGCTTTCCCTGTTTCATCTTTTGGTGTGTATGCTGAACATACAGACTGTTTTTTCACAGCATACAAGTCCTTACCCCTGTAGAAAGGGGGAAAATTACCAGGAGTCTTGCCACGTTGAAGAAACCTGCAGAAACTAAAAATCCAAAGGAAGCTGCACCTCTTGCATGCACCACACACACCCCTTCACACCCAGTGTGGCTGTCACCCTGTGGTGGCCCTGAAAACCTCAGTGGCACTAGTTACAGGAGATTGTGCAAGGTAGCCCCTGGCTCCACCCGGCTGCCCCCAGGGCTCCTGCCCAGCTCCCACCACAGAGGGAGCTGTCAATGTATTGATTCAAACGCATTTGCTTCTTTCACACAAGAGATCTTACTTTATGAAGTTGCATCCATTTCACCAGGCAAATGAGCTGTTACACAAAAGAAACAACCCAAAATCGTGTTTGTGGTTACAGCCCATGAGCTGCTGCTCTCTTTCTGATAATACTATAAGTTCATTTATATCATTTGAAGTGACAGGTAAAACCTGCAGGCTGTGACGTGACCACAAAACCACTTCTGCCCTTGGAGGCAGCGATCACCTGCATGAAGCCCTTCCAAAGAGTGCAGGGCAGACACCACAGAGAAGATCAAGCCTTGGTACACTTTGTGCTGCCACACGCTGGAGTAAGAGCTGTTTTTTCTTAGCAAAAGCACCCTCCTCAGATCCAGATCTTCACTAATCCACAAACATTCCTTTCCCCCTTGCCACCATACACTGAGCCCCACAAGAAGCTGGACATGAAGCCTGCAGGCAGTGACCACAGCTGTGGTTTGGGCATGCAGGCGGATGCCCTTCAGCAGCTGTGCAGCGCAGTTCCAGAAATGCAGCATTTTATTTCTAATTCACATCTGCAAAGAAACGAACACAGGGATGGGAGGCCAGGATGAGATGCACAAATTGGTTTTAGGTATTTTTCCAGGAAAAGAAAAAGCAGCAATCTCTCAAGCTTCAATGGCCCACATGCCCTGATATACACCACCATTCCTAAGTCATTCCCCATTTTCCATGTGGTAAAAGAAAATTAAACTTTTTTTACAAGATTTCACCTATGACAGCACAACACACTTTTTAGGGTAAAGTTTGTTGAAAATAGTGGGGAGGGAGCAATCCCAAAAAGCTTGGCAGGCTAACAGCATTTCAGGGCGCTGCTAGATCCTGAGTTCATGCAGCAAATTAAAGGGAACTCCCTCAAGAAAATTGGACTGCGTATTTAAAAAAATAATCCTACAACCTTTAGCCTCAGCTAACATTATTCTGACACTAAAATGTCTACCTAGAGACAGCTGTTTCCTCTTCATGACTAAATACATGAGTAAATTTATTCCATAGAACAAAATACAGTATTATTTCATTTGCCATGCCTGATTTCTATTACTTCTTTTATTTCCCTCTTTTTTTTTTTCCCCTCTTACATTCTTTGCTGGGTTTGCTGAAGATCATGGAAGGGCCTTTCCTAGCAATATTTACATCTCTGAGTGTCTTTTGCCGCTAAGAAATAGCAAAAGTTTCTGGGAGTGCATTTCTTTGCTGAAGAGGCAGCAGAAATGCCTACAGCTATAAGAAGCCTACCTTGAGCTCTTAACCCCAAAAAACCATAAATACAGAAAAAACTGTCATCAAGTAAGTGGCCAGCTCACTGCTTACCCATTCGTTACGCTGTGAAATATTCTGGGTTTCCTCTGGGGAAGTGGATTTGGTGCAGGCATTGCATCCCAGCTTATTGATATGGCACGTGCCTGAAATGGGAGCATCAGCCTGCTGTGCACACCTGGCTGGGCTTGCTGCTCTGCACAGGGTGACAAAGGACACTGACAAGGCCAAGGGACTCAATGTCCCGCTCTTCCTGGTCTTACAGGAAAGACCAGCCTTCAGGAGCCACAGGCTTCTGGCCCAGGGGAAGGTTTGGAGCAAGATGTACCTTAGCGGAGGAGAACCAGGTTGGGGAATAAAAGTTAATACACCTTTGATACAGTGACTCCAAAACACTTTATCTGGGACTGCGGAATTCAGGTGAGTTGATTTTCTGGAATATTAAACAAATAACAGATTTAAGAAGAGATCTGATTTCATTATCCTTCATTCAATTACCTAGAACAAGTTCTCATAAGAATGAGCCTCTTTTCTTCTTCCCAGAATATTGAAATATTTTCAGCTTTATTACATAGGTAATCTTTAGACTACTCAGGCTCCCTGAATCTTTGAAAAAAAATGACTCTAAAAAGTTAAAAATCATTATACTGCTTTTAAATTCTTAAAGTATGATATTGCTGAGGCTACGAACTACATGTGGATTTAATTTCACTGTGAAATCCCAATAAAAATTCTCCTTGGAGCTCACCTTTAAATACAATTAGGTATGAAATTTTCCTTATCCAACCAAGAGCCAGAATTGGCAGCAATGAAGAGGCTGGCAGTAAAACCCCAGAGCTGCACGTGGGTACATATGTCCACATTATACATGCACTGCATGTGCACAAACACGTGGGCAGGGCTGTTCCCACCAGCAGTTGGTTTATAGACAGAAGTGTGATTATTGTTACCTCTAGCCATGATCATTTCCAGTAACTGAAACATCATCTTATTGCCCAAATAAAGAACTTTCTGGAGCCCCCTAATCTTTTAATGCCAGCTGTGCCTTCTGGAGATGAATTACCTATTTTAATGATGCAAACTATTTCCAAAGCCTTGCAGATGTAAATGACTGCTCCCTCAAGACCACTTAATGCCAAACCCCCTTCTTTTTAAATAGTCTTTTTAAAAAGTTCCAAAAAAAACATACCCAAAGTATTCACTTTATTGCCTTGGTTAGCTTCTTGGATATTACTTTTTCCTGCACTGTTTGTACCTGCTGGGGTTCTTCCAGTCTATTTCATTTTCATATGGAAATTTTACTTTCACGTATGATATGTTCTATCACTCATTCAACTTCATTTTCCCGTGTTATTTTTTTGTTACCTTGCCTGTCTCTATTCTTCCTGGGTGCTTTTTCAGAGCCTTATACTTACTGGCACAGAACCCATTTTTCTCTTGGTTCATGTGGCTGATCCCTGCCCTGAGGAGAGGCAGCTGGTCTCTCTCTGACCCAGTTCCTCTCCACCAAGGCTGCAATTTCTGGGTCTCATAAGCCTGCATATCTTTACAGCAACTTCTTGTTTTGTGCTGGTCCCACATGGACCTGGCACAACCTGTAACTGCCTCCATCACAGGCCGATACACTCTGAATCACAGGCATGGGTTTTTGCAGAAAGTATGCAGAAAAAATCTAATTTGGAAGTCCCCATTTAAGTGGAAAATACAATTTTGAGCACATATAATAGATCTATTAACTTTAAAAGAACATAGAAGCTGATAACTTCTTTAGAATCCAAGTCATTACTGAGGCAAGGCTTTTCCTTCTCCACCACTGTTCACAAACATTTTTCCACTATTGTGTATGTGAAAAGGAGAAGACCTTATCCTTAGGTAGTTGAGTGTCCTGTACCCAGCTTTCACGAGGCTGAAAAATCATTCTCTTCAATCTTTCAGGTCAGAAAAAAAAAAACCTCAGCAGTTAATAACAATTACTGTTTAAAAGCTTTTAAGGCAAGTTTTCATAAACATATAACTAGGACATTTGCTTTGACTCTTTAATAGTTCATCAGAGTGTTGTGGCTGAATACATCTCCTGCAATTTCCTTTGTTTCAGGCCATGGGCCAATTCGTGCCCCACAGGAAGCCACAGTGTGCTAGTGGTGGCCAGGGTGGCCTCAAGTGGCCACCTTACTGGAAACTCCAATCCACCAGGGATGAACAAATAGCCTTCCAGAAAAGCTTTTCAACAATCTGGCCCCAAATTTTCCTTTATGGGGAGATCACCAAGCAGTGCTCAAACTCCCGAGGCATTCAGTATCCAGGGCTCAACTGTGACCTGCCCAAGATCCTTCGGAAGATGCTAGAGCAAGCCCAACCCATGTGGTTGGTGGTGGTGATCTTGCAAAAGTGCCACATTTTGTATCTTCTTGTGTTCCTGATGGCAGGAATGAATTACCACAAGGATTCTGGAGGAGAGTGACATCATGACTGGAAGAGTCTTGGCATAATACGTCCTTCCAGAGCTGCATCAGTTTATGCACAGACAACTCTGCAGCAACACTGTCATGCAGAAATGCAAAGTAAATGCTGCAGGGTTTGTATCAATTAATCAGCAGCTTCTGTGCAATGAACAACGAAGGCAAAGCAGGCATAAAAGTACAAAAGACCTCTGATGCATTCCCTGCATGGACCAGAAGGGCAAAGGCTGTGGTCCTCGGCATCAGTAGCCCGTGCATCACGTCCGGGAAATCCAGCCGGCGCTCTTTGGGGCTTTGCAGGTGTGAATGTCCACCACTTCCAGGCAGTCCTGGCAGCGCACGGCACAGCACCAGTGGAACTTGCACTCGCACTTCGTCATCCTGCTGACGCGGGAGGTGTCGTAGCCTCTCCCGCAGCACATCACCTCACAGCTGTCCATGCCTCGGGAGCTCTGGTTGCACACCCGGCCGGCTGTCCCGAGGGAGCCTGCAAAGCCAACACAGCACAGGTCAGCAGGAGGGCTTTAAGGAAAGACAGCAAGCATATGAAAATAGATATAGAGACTTAATTTGCAATGTATTTGATCCTTTAACATCACATCACCTAGGATTCAATATCAAGTCAGAGTAATTCCTATAATAAGGTAAAATTGCTCTCATATTTCCCCTAGAAATCAGGTCAGGAGATGAGAAGGAATAAAATGGATTAAATACTTCAAGGCTCTGCCTGATTCTGTTAATATCATCCTGCTTTATTTCATCATCATTAGCTTTCCTCCAGAGAGCTGACACCCTTGCCAAGGCAGCCGTGCAGCCCCTTCCTGCTCCCTGCACCCCCAGGACTGTGTGAAATTGGATGCCCACATGGAGCATCTTCATGGCACTTGGGAACTCATGGGCTTTGCTGGGGTGATGCCTTCTCCAGCCACCTAGAAACAGAGACTAGACAAGAGTAAGGGAATAAAGATAGGTGTTTATTTGAAGGGCCTTCAAGGTACACCCTGGGGGAGCCAGAGGCTGCCTCCACAAAATGGACCCCAAGATGGATGACAGGTCACGAGTTCTTCACACCTTTATAGGTTTGGTTCATTTGCATACCACGGTTAATTCTCCAATTAAAGCCCCAGTTCAATGATGTAATTCCCCTCAGCTTGCCCCCCCTTTAGAGTCTTTGGTTTACACATTTTGGGCCTAGAACAGCCTGGGTGTCCTTGAAGGCAAAGCCTGGAGAGGCTTTGTTATGTCTATCTTGCACGAGAGAGCAGAAATTGCAGGCTACAAGGAACTTCAGAGTTACACACTAAGCAGTACAGAAATTGTAGAATATAAAAGTTAAAACCTAAGGCATCAGCGGAGCTCTGGGTAGGCGGGAGAGGGCTGGGAAAGAGGAGACCATGAAATTTGGTGGCTGCAAGGGACACTGTGGGTAAAGTAACTGTGCTGCCAGTGATTAAAGTGTTGCAGAAGTTAGTGCAGAAGCACCCCAGGCATTTGGCATCGCTGCTGTGTCCACCCACAGGCCCCATTCCATCAGTTCAGGTGGCAGCTGAAGAGTTGCTGCTCTGTGTTCCTCTCATCTCTGTGGGGTAACAACAAGGGTTCTTCTCCCCTTTCATTATGAGATTAGAAGAAACTAAATTATAGCCTGCTGTGGACAGAAAGGGGGAGAGGAACCATACCAAGCCTTGTCATGTTCTTGAAACACTCAGGAGGAGTGGCTGAAATGCCTGTGCCTATATCCACATGGCACAAAATGGCTCTGTAAGGTATGTCTTAGCCCAAACAGTGACTGCACCACATAGGAACCACTGTTCATCTAACACAAACTGATTTTTGGCTACATTTTAGGATCAATACCACAGCTGGTAACAGCTTATTACCACCAATCTGAAAACTTCGTAAAAAATTAATTGCCTCACCTAATTTCCTATGTATTGCTATTGTGAATCAAATGCAGCTATATCCACAAACTTAACATTCTTCAGACATCTTCCACAGAGCTGATTACAACTCCATTCTTTTCTTAGACAAGGTGATATTCCCTAAGTAATGGCTGTGGTCAATAAATTAACTGGAAATACTTTACAAAGTGTATTCGCAGGTGCATACTGAGCATGAACAATTTACCTTCTTAAGGGAAACAAATGCATGCAAACATTAATTAAAATTTGCATGAGCTAGGATAGCAAACCAATCTTAATTAATAAAAATGTAAACTGCAGTTAAGCTGTAATTATTAATAATTTAAGCTGAATGAATTCCAATTTTCTTTTTTTTTCCCCCATGGCATTTTTATGGTTGGATGCACTGATGTTGCTGTCTCAAAGCAGTTTGTAACATACCAGTGTTCGCTGTCCCTCCATCCCCTGCCACCCCCCCAGCATCAGGGACACTTCATGTTATGTGGGGGCTGACCCCAACCCACTAATGCTATGAGGGGTCTTGGAGACTGGAGCAAAGCTGCCTTCTCATACTGCATTTTTTCATGGGACCAACACATTATCCAGCCTCTCAGCCATGGGGGTGCACATTCTCCTCTTTTTGCATCAAAGTTAGGACAGGCTTCTGCTGGCTGCTGTCCTGAAGAAGTTCTTCAGCCCCTAGAACACATCTCAGCTTCCCTCCCACGGCCTAGATTCCTGCATTTATTTAAATATTTAAATATTCATTGGGTAGAAGCATGCACCTGGAAAGCTTCACTATCGAGTGGCTGGCTCATGTCTGCAGCAGGCAGAGCAGGGGGTGTTGCATGGCCTCCAGGACTTGCAGATTGCACTTTAAATTCCAGGCTACACCCTGGACTTGGCCTCATCCCTCTCAAAAATGCAGCAAATGGCTTATGTGGGGCAGCAAGGGGAAAAGAATTAACACAGAAACAGTCCTGTGAAGTACCCAAAGCAAGTCTCCCTGGGCAGGTGATTTGTCACCCAGCACACAGCCCCAGAGGGCTGCAGGTAGCACTGCAGATGCCTCTCCACAGCCCTTTGCACAAGGAGATCAGCAGTGGAGGGTTCTCAGCCACAGTCACACCCCTCTCTGCCTGCTGGGGACACAGGAGAGGGACACTGCAATCCACAGTGTGACCCCACACACAGGCAGAGGCTTTGACAGTGCCCAGACTGGGACAATGTGAGTGTTGGGAGAAACCTATGGATGACTTGGAGCATGTGGCACATGGGATTGCAGCAGGTTCTGAGGGACTGCTGCAGCAGCTTGAGGTCATCTGCATGTAGACATGCCCCGTCTCTCAGGTGCTGCCTAGAGGATTTTGGTTGCTCTGTACCAATGAATTTGTAATAAACCTGTTACTAAACATTTTCTTTCTCAGGGAGATGTTACACTGCTTTAACAGTGTCAGTGAACAGCAGGCTCTAACAAAGCCAGCAGGCTGCTGGTGGGCTTATCCCTAAAGCAGTCTCTGTGTGTCCACTGGCATATGCCAAACATGATAAACTTACTACAGCTTTCAACCAACCTAGCCTGTATGGATGGACAAACAGCAACCTTTTAAAAATAAAATGCTTAAAATAGAACCTTATAAGCAGACAAGCAAGAAGGGTTTTTAGAGCATTTTGGAGGTGAAGTAGCACATGCAAGGTAAGGTAGTATGTGGGACAGAAGGATTGCCACTTGCACAGCTGTCACTTTAGTCTCTGTCACAGCTCTATCACTCCTGAGAGGTCTCTCCCTATGCAATCCTGGGTCTGCCTGTATTGGGTTTGGGAGCTGGAAATTTATGATGATATAAGGAAGATACGCAAAGCATGGCAAAATTTGTATGTTCACAACATGACTTTTAAAAGCTCTCTGGGATGTTCTATCTCTGTTTCTATCAGATTTTGGGTATAAAATTGTGAGCAAAAATTATTCCAGCAGAGTTATGTGGGCAGGGTTAAATGAATTCTGAACACTTTTGAAAATCTTCCCTTGGTCCTTCATGAAATCTTAAGGCAAGGAAAGAGGTCATCAGGTTATTACATTCTCTTGATGTTGAGCTACTATTAGTGATTTCCCATATTATACCTCTCCTGAAATGAATTACTCCTCTTTTCCTTCTAGAGAAAAAAAAACCCTCAAACAAACCACATTTTGGGATGTTCCTTGTATGTATGTCCAGTTGCTCCCTCAGACAGACTGCCAGACCCAGGGTGGAAGCTCCAGTGGAGGAAGAGAAGGAATCTGCTTTTTCTGGGTGATGGCAGAACTCTTGAGCACCTCTAACTCACTGGCTCCTATATGTCAGCACAATCAAGCCACAGAGGACACTGGCTTGGACGTTTTACTGTTTGTGAAGTTGTCTCCTGGTCAAGTCACGATGCTTCATAAGGTTTGCTCTCTGAATCCTTCATTCAGCCCCAGTACTAACTAACCTCCAGATAATTTTTTTTCCTGAAACTCTGAATCACTTGAATTCCCTGGAGAATGAAAGGCAGAACTGTATTCAAGGACATACTAAAACACTGTGGTATTAGATTCAGCTGACACTGAGATGGTCCCCACCTACTTCCAAACTCAGACTTCCATAATCTTATTTCATCTGCAGTCATTTAACAGGGCTGGCACTCTGCAATGCTCAACAGGGAAAACCAAAAAAATGAAAAAAATGTTGTTCAGCTGCCACAATCATCTCCCTCAAAGCCAGATCAGGTGTTTTTGGGTTTTTTTGTGGTTCTTTCTTTGCTCCGTGCAAGCAGCAGGGCATTCCACAACCCATCAAAGGTCTACTGCAGTTGGCTAAAAATATGCTCTTCCAAACAGCCACATTCTCTGAATTCTGGGCAGCAAAGAAACACCACCTCAGCTGCAGCCTTATCTTGAGCTGAGCTAAAGCACATGTCAGACTTTGCCATCTCCAGGCAGGCTTCTCAGTGCCTGGCAAATGCACATTTCACTGTGGTGAAAAATGCCCACTCTCCTCCACAGAAACAAGATTGACAGATGAGATTAGGCTTAGTACAAAGAGATTATTAAATGGCTTTTTGACATAGAATTGGGTAGTGTGCAGGTTCTCCTTCTAGGCAAAAAGAAACACTGGGTTTGACAATGAATGAGGCAACCTCAAGAGATAAATATTTTGAAAAAATTCTAATCTGCAAAGTAAATCTCTGTGCAATGCCACAATATGCCCACTTATTCACTTAGTTTAAAGCATTCGACTTTACAGTCTTGGCCACTATTCAAGGAACACTATGTGCTCATGCAGGTGATAAACATCACCTGCCAAAATAATAAATAACATTTAAAATTATGTTGATGACTAAACTAACCAGAAACACTGTACAATGTAATTGTACTGGATGCAATTCTGGCTTCATTGAAGTCAATAGTACATGACCAGGAATTCACATCTTGTTCTTATTTAAGTACAGCTGTTTTGCAATGTTTATTCCAAGCAAACTTGGATTGTAAATATGCAGCAGTGCCAAAAAGAGTTGAGCTGTATTGCTATCCAGATACTTACGGATTTTTCATATGGGGTGCAGTTTGGTCTGTTATACAACCTATTAATTAGTTCCACAACTTCTCTCATACATTACTCAGTCTGACTCTCTTTTCCAAATTTCTGGTTTTCTAGTTGCTAGATTTAATTGCCACATCAGGAAATACTATCCATGGGTCAAGAACCATTAGCAGGATTCCTGGTGCTTGGCAGTGCCTTGAATTCTGTAACACTGTTAAGTGTGTCTCTATTGAATCTCTGAGGCGGGAAAATCCAGTGTGAATAGCAGCACCAGTACTTTATCTCTTCCCACAGGAGCTGGCACAACTCTTCAGCAAATGTGGTAGTTGTCATGGACAGAGCCAACACTGCCTTGTAAAGAGGAATAAACAGCTGTGTCACTCAGCCCAGTGTGCTGTGTCCCACCAACCTCTACTCTTTATCCACCTGCACGTCCTCCAGCTGCCTCACCCCACGTCACCCACAGCTGCCTTGACTGGTGCAAGCAGGGTTGGATTGTCACAAGCTGTGCCTCCCACATTAGATGGGACAGGAGTGTCTGTGACTGGGGTCTGCAGCCGCTGTGAGCTGTGGGAACGAGCAGATAATACCACAGAGGTGGCATAACAGCATGGAAGGGAAGCAATGCAGCAGGACGTGGCATCACAGGGACATCACAGGACTTGGGGCAGCTCTGGAGTGAGCTGTGTGACACAAGAGTGAGTGTGGCTGTGCCCAGTATGGATCTGCCTCCAGAGCACAACTCAAACTTGTGCTGAAAGCAGCTTTGTCTTACAACATCTCCAGGGCTCCATAGTATCTGGCAGAAACTGCTGAATTATATTAGAACTGGCTGTTGTACACCTAGAGACATCGAGGAATTATTGTTCATGTACTGAGTCCTTCCAAAACATCTTCTTTCCTATTGTCTGCTGGTTACATGCATGGATTTACATTTTTATATTTATCTATCTACACGCACACTCAGTAAAATTATAAGTTTTGACCTTTGAAGTACAAATGTCTTAAATAAAACCATTAATGTGTAATGATAGAGGCTTACCTACATCCCTGTCCCGGATACAGTAGTCTGGAGAGCTTTCAAAGTATACCAGGTCATTTTTAGTTGGCTTCTTAAATTTCTTATTAGCCACAGTGAAACCCGTGCCATCTTGATTCATGACCACCTGAATAGCTCCATTGTATTTCTTCCACAGATAATCTCCTGTTTTCCTAAAGTCTGCCATGGCGAGCCAGCAGGTCCTCAGAGTGCACGATCCACTCACACCGTGACATTTGCACTCCTGTTTCAAAAACCGCTTCACGGCCTGTTTAGAAACGCAGTAAAATAAACACAGGTAAAACAAACTGTAATTAATTGCTCTCAGCCCTTTTCCATCCATCCTGTAGTGCCAGGCCTACGACGGGCCTCCAAATTACGGTCTGTAGTGACACCCACTGGTAGCATCAAGTCATCCCCATGTGGTTGGTCTGCTCTGGTTGTTGGACTCACGGTACACACAATCCGCCGGCTAGCGGGCTCACCTTCCTGCTCCTGCCAGTCATCCCGGGGATCGATGTGGTCTGTAGTGCCAGGACACAGACTGGACAGGAGGAAATGATCAGAAACAGCCAGAATCTTTCGGCCACTTGGGAAGCGAAGGTGCCCCCTTTCCCCATTGCTCCAGCTGCAGGATCACCGTGCCGACCCTCTGACCCTCTCTAGCTCATCTTCATGAAGTTGCCCTTTGCCCTGAACAGTGTTTCGAATATCGCCCAGAAATTCATAGGCATTTCACATTTAAGTGATTTTTAAAGGCTGTGTAAAGCAGTGTACCTGTGCTAGGCATCTGATCTATGCAGAATTTTAAAGTACAGTACACTTAAAATGCTGATACACATTTTAACAGATATTTTAGAACAAGACCTTCATTATTTTGCATTGGAGAGATCACCCTTATCATTAATTTAACATCTGGATAATATTAAAGCCATTTCAGCTTTGTCTAAGACATTTAAGTTATCTGTATGATGTTGGAGAACAACAGATGGGTTCATAGGAAATAAATAATTCATTCCTAATTATGTAGATATGGATATTTGATCTATAAATATTATGCCTTAAGGGTTCATGAAATATGAACTTTTTAGAGTTTGTGCAAGAGGAATGTCATCATGGGAGGAAGGTAAGACACAGGAAAGCTCCATGATTAGATTGAGATTGATGCAGAGCGGGGCAGCATTTTTCAGTCAAGCACTTAGTAATAAAGTGAGAATGTATTATAAAACCAAAGGACTTTTGATTTTCTTTCCAACTTGCAAACAATATGACCACTTCAAAGAAGTCACTGGCATTCCCACAGCCCAACTTCATTGCCATATCACAAATCTAGGATTTAAGCAGATGCTTGGTTTTGATTATCTGAGCTGAACTCAATTTAACTACTTGTATATTTAAAACAACTTGCTGGAATAGTGGAAGAAGCACATAGGAATGCAGGTCTCTTTTTTTTGACTGAGATGTTCCTATACTGATACACAGCATATTATGTTCTATGATTCATATGGGAATATCATAAATATTTGTTCTATTTATTTTTTAACTAAAACAGTTGGAATAGTCTAGTTTTAAAAGAAATCTATCAACACTCCTTTTAGGGGGCAAGAAAAAACCAAGGGTGCAGGTGATCTTACCCAGGTCAAAATGCCAGGCTTATGGGCAGCTGAGGTGGTGAGATCCCTGCAAACTAAACCTACACTACTGCACTGTGGATATGAAACAGCATCCCTGTCCATAAAGCAGATCCTAGAGCATATGAGAACATATTAATTCTTTTAAATTGAATATATTTATTAAAATCTCTGGATCTTTTTCTAAAACGTCTACCTGCTTACAAGTACTGCCTTAGTATTTGGCAGAGGTATTTTTTAAAACTTAATAATAATAAGAGTCTCAAATATTAGAGAAAGTACTTCCCATCATGGAACTTATTTGCCCCCAAAAAATGTTTGTGTTGTAGACTTCAGCCTCTTTTGGACAGTAACAGAAACATAACCACAGTACTGCATGTGCCTATCACTGATCTGAACAGCCTCATCTGCCTACATTACATATTAATTACACCTGCTGGCAATAAACGGGTGGAGGAAAGATGCTGAAGAAAAAAAATCTATCCGGAAAATCATCTACTTGCAGTACACAAAGAGATCAGAATACAAACTATTTACTTCCTACTAAATATACATTAAGGAAAACCAAAGATAAGAAACAAAAAGTCTCTACAAGTAATTCCAGAAGTGCTTGGTCTAGCACAATAAAATATTTTTTCTGTATTATTTCAGATGTCGTGGGAGCAGCAAATATTTAACATGTTTTAAATAATGAAACAGCATATTCCAGTTTCGTGCACTATTCCTACTTTTTATAGCTACCACCACAAAATGTTAGTGTACAAATTTCTCAGCCCTTGCACCAGAGGGGGACAATACACCTGGCAACTACTCATTCACACCTACAGTGTGAAAGTGAAGACTCTTCAAGTTGAAATTCAGAAATGGTATTTTCATACAATGTTTAGAAAAGGGGTTTGTTTAGAGCAGGTCATGCTCCAAGGCCACTGCCTTTTGGAGGGACATGTATTTTGGATTTATTTTCTTTAAAAGTGAAGTGATTGCATTTTATCTCCACTCACTTTGTGATTAAGTTTACCGTATACATACAGAAATGGACAGAATGGGGTTTCTCCTTGAGTGTTATTTTGAATTAGCTTTGTCAAACCTGTTCTTCAGTGTGATCTTCAGCCTCTCTTAGGAATTTGTATTCTGTATTAACCAAAAATAAAACTCCTGCTTATATAAGAATTAGGCTCAAAACAAAACCTCCATCCAAACTGATCCTGCAGCTTAGACTCCTGCTTAACTTCCCACACAAGGAGCAACTGAACTGACTCCAACAGGAATACTGTTAGGCAGTTGAATTCAGTCTGTTTGGAGAGCTGTCACACTGAACCTCCAAGGGAGCTAGAAACAGCAGCTCAGGCTCCTGCTCTTCCCATATTTCTTCCTAACTGCTGAGACCAGACAGCAAGGGCCAACCATTAACTGCCCCAGACACAAGACAGTTGTCCAAGAACATCTCTAGGCATCTATCAGATGGACACCCACCTTCCTTCCAGCTCTGTTGTTGTGAAGGTTCATCAGTGCCCTGGCATCTTTTCCTTTCCGTTCTTTGGCGTCCACAAAGGCTCTGGCAAATTTAATGCCATAGTCAATGTTATCGCTGCAGCCACCCCAGTCAAAATGGCCCTTGCTGTCCTTGGCAGAGCCTTTCTTCTTGGGATCACAGGAGCAGGATTTCAGCTCCCCTTGGCTACATGCCCTGGTGATGGCAAAAACAACTCCAGCAGAAGAAATGGCATGTACAAAAGCAGATTCTCGACTACCTGGAACAAAAAAAGTCACTTTAAATATCATTGGGGTACCTAGTTTGAGTGGCTGTTCTATAGCCAGACAGCTAGCCTGGACTTTTTTTGCAGAGCAAAAGATAAACTAGGCTGAAATCACACAAATACACATTCCCTGGAGCCAGAATTAGTCATGGCTTAAACTTGGACCCCTCCCTGGTAAAAGCTCATCAATATAGTGTTAGAGTTGGAAAACATTAAACATTTGCTTCTGATATTGATTAATATACTTTCATGGATCAGTTGTTCTGTACAGATATGTGAATAGGACAGCTGGTATTCCTATCATGTTTCATGAATTTAAAAGAATATATGAAGTGCTATTTGAGAGATAAGTTTAAGAAATTATTAAATAGGGACACTAAAACAACATGTACATTGCAAAATTCTGCAAGTAAGTCTTGAAACTAGATTTTCCTCTCCTGAAGCTCTTGGAACAGACTTTCCTGCTTAAAATGTGCTGGGGAGAAAACTCGGGTGTTATTTTCTGAAAAATAAGTTAATATTAGGTCTTCTGCCTAGAATCAAGCCCATAACCGTAATTCACACAAGTAAGTTCCATTAAATCAATGGCACCGCTTGTGTCATGCTTGAGGCAGGATTTGGTCTGGCAGCTGTGACTTCTTCATGCCAGCTGCTCTGGCAGCTTTCCCATCTCCTAATCAAGATACTTCATTATACCAGAGATTATCTGAATTTCTAGACTATGCTTACTCATAGGCTACTAGGTACATATTTCAATGTGATAATTGCTTTTCATTTAAAATGTAGTAGTTTACAACACAGAGCTACATTACACAACCACAAATCTATTTATGGTAATGGAATATTTTCCTATTTTGAAAGTTTTTAGCATAGGAAGAGTGAGAAGTAGATTTTTGTGCAATATCTAAGACAACTTGCAGAGAGAGGGATGTCTTTGCAGGACCTGTAAGCTTTAAGTAATGTTAGCGCAGTAAAACAGGACCCCAAAGACAAATGTTAACTGTGATTTTTTTTGTAGAGGCAGAATTACACCATATAACTTACTATTTAGTATTTAAATTCCAGTAGCATCAATATTTTTCACCAACAAATGGGCCCTGAACTTACAAACTTCCATGCACTGTGCAAGCCTTTTGCCAATGGCAGCTAAAAGCTTACAAAAGGATGGGGCAAAACATGCCTTCCCTACACTGCCTTCAAAATCAGGCAGAAGTTACCATGGTTTGTTACAAATCACACTCTTTTGAAGACTTATTTCTGAGAAAACTTATTCAGAAATATCAAAAGCTTGTAAAGTGTTAATTAAAAAGAAACACTTGATATTGATGGAAATGTTTTGAGTTGATTGAACTAATCAATTTTATTAGAGCACTATCAATCTACATTTCCACGGCAATCACAGCCTGATCAGTCTCAGTGTAGAGCTCAGAAGCCTGATGCTGTCATTGTCTCACAGGAGCCAACAGTGAAAACTTCACTTTTGGAAAAACTGCATTTTTACTTTTTATATTAAATAGCCTCATCAGTATTAGGCTGTGTTCTGCCAGACATGTTTTCCTGAATATCAGGCAAACCTCACTGAAAACTTCAGCCTATGGGTGACGTTACTGGTTACTCACAAATAATTGCTAAGGGAGCATGAAGCTGGTTACAGGAACCAACCTCTTACCAGCAGCAGAACCTAGCACGGAAAGAAAATCCTCTTGCTTGGGTCAGTGTGCCCAGCGTCTGCCATCCTCCTCTCCATCCCCACCGGTGGGGCCATGGCTCCAGGGTACTTTCCTGCTCCCCTCCTTGCAGGCGCCACGCTGCTCACAGCTTAGCACGGTGCCGGGGACATTCCAGGGACACGGGTGCCAGGGCAGGGTCAGCCCCACTGGCTGTGCCCCAAGGCCATGTGTGCTGGGTGTGGCACTCGGTGGAAAGAGCTGCAGTTACTAAGAACCTCTCAGCACGTTTATCCCTCGGGTAAGGGCATTCTGACACAGTAACAGATCCCAGCCATTTCTTTGAGTCAAAAGGGCCAGGTTTGAGATTTGAAGATTCACTAGAGGCCTTAGTCCGACCTTTAGATGACAACACCACTCTGCTTAACCATCTTCCCTCAGGGCGGGAAGCACAATGTAGCCCTCAACTGCTTGGGACCTGCACAAGCCTGGCTCACCTCTATCAGATGTTTGTGCCCTGCCTCTCTCTCCCCACGGCGCCTGACCTGAAATGTCGCAGCGCCTGGAGGGCAGCGCTGCCCCGGCATGGGCGCAGACCCCACACCCCGCAGGCAGCACGGACAGCCCTGGAGGGACTGCACCCTGCTGCTGCGCCTTCCCGGCGAAATTTAATGCTGCGGCGGGAATGGGCCTGCAGGAGGGATTGTCGTCTGCCACCCCAGCGCATTGGACTCCTGTTTGCACCTGAGCTGCCTCTTTCAGCAGGCCCCATCCTCAGTACTGGTATCCTGAGGCTGGGCTGTGATGGAAAGTCTTCTGTCCTGCCGGCCACATTCTGATGCCTCAATTTCCCTGTAGGCCTTAATTTGTGGGTTTGATATCCATTATGCACCAAAAAAAGAGAAAAGTTGGGAACTGCAGAGCTGGTCCCTAATATGCCAAAACCCCACATTGTCTCCCTGATTTGATACAGGTCTTTAAGCAATACAGCCCTTCACGTTATCATATGTGCTGTTCCACTGTCCGTGAGACCCTAAAATAACTTTGCATTTGCTCTTCCTTTCCTCCTGAAAGGTAAAACCAAACTTCACCCTTGCTAAGAGCAAGGATACAGGAGGATGACCACAGCTCCTCATCGTTCCCGCACACCGCCCAGGGTGTGCGAGCCCCAAAACAGCCCCCGTTACCCTTGTGAGTACCCTTGTAGCCTCACCCCGACTCTCTAAACCCCCTTTTTACCCCCGGCCCGTAGGCGCGGAGGCTGCAGGCCCCACCCAAGTCCCGGGAAGCCCCTCCCGCACCCCCGCGGGACTCACTGCGCAGCAGGACGCGGCCGAGGAGGCGCTGCCCCCGCTCCAGGGCGTTGCAGTCCCAGCGGTGCCGGCGGAACTGGTGCTGGCACTCGGCCGTCCAGGCGGCCACGCCGCGGCCGATGGAGAGCATGGCCTCGGGGTGCCGGCGGCACAGCTGCCGCTGCCGGCTCACCAGGCCCGGCACGTTGTCGCACATCACCCGCGACGAGCCCACGGCGCCCATGTACCTGCGGGAGGGAAGGGGCAGGGCAGCACCGGGGGCCGCGCCGACCCCCGGGCACCGACTCCGCGGGAAGGAGGGTCCTCAGCGCCCCGGAGCCTTCCTCTGGCGGGTCCAGAGCTGCAGCTACCTCTGCCTTTTTGGTGGAAATCCTTTACAATTAGTCATCGACCCTGTGTTCTTTTAATAACGTGAAGCATTCAGGAGAACCCCAAGCCCGGCTATTGGAACTCCGTGCAGTACTTTAAGAAAAAAAAAAACCTTGACAAAAATTAAATTACATCATCTGTATCCAGATGGTCTCTATTAGTCCTGAAACTTTTCGAAAGGTACCTTTCATAAAACCCAAACTTCTATAGGTGTCTTTTGAAGGGATCAAGCAGAAGAAAATGTCCTTTTCTTGTATTTTCGTTATTTTATACGATCATCAAATCGTTAAACCCGTGACTTCAAAAAATATATATAGTTAAGTAGCATTTAGAAGACACCATGACCAAAAGCCATCGCAATAAATAACATTTATACGGCTAAGTTCACAGATAGTCATTTTATTGAAACATTCTCAGTCTGATAAATCAGTCTTTGATCGCTCGTCAGCCAGCGTCAAGGTTAAATGTGCTCCCCAGGATTACGAAAAGGGGTTTAACCCCTCTCCTACACCAAGACTTTCCAGCCTGAACTTATTTGGGGTCCCCAATTTGAGGGGCAGGTTTATATTTCTATTCTAACCCGTTTTGCAGCCTGCCTGAGACGCCCCACCGGACATCAACCATCACTTGAAGCCGGGCCCTGCGCTGCCCACAGGGCTCTCAGCCTTCTGCCCTGCAATTTGCAGTCCAGCGAGGAGAAACTGTGAAGGAGGGAGGGGCGGGGGAGGGCGAGGAAGAAGGAAAAAAATAAATTAATAATAAAATACAGCGCTGCTGTAGCCAATTCCCAGCGCCGCCGGGACGCGGAGGGCCGGCTGCCAGCACCAGCGCTTCGCCCGCGCCCCTCGGGCGTATTCCCCGCCCGCCTCCCGCTCCCTCCGCGGCCCCGCCGCCCCGGGCAGCGCCTCCCGGGCGGTGCCGCTCTCCCCGCCGGGCCGGGACCCCCGCACCGCTGCCAAAGCCCCGGGCAGCCCCCGCAGTTGCGCTGCGCTTATGCGGAGGTCGAGGTTGGGGAGCGGGGACGGGGTAGTGGAAGGAGGTGCCGGGACCGTCTAAATCCGCTCGCTTTACGGCCGGGCTTTCTGGACCGGAGCAGCTGGCAGCAGTGAGCTCCTCTTCTCTGAGACTGAGAGGGAGAGGCTTCCCCCACCTTCCCTAACTCACAATTAATCCGACCCCACCTTCCCCAAGAGCAAATAAAAATTTCTGGAATTGCACAGCTTACCACCATGAGGAGGTGACTGGTGGGGTCGCCCAGACCAAGACCAACGGAAGAGACCACCAGATCCCAGGGAGAAAGTTCATGTTAGAAACGCTTCGGTCCACATCAGGTCAGTGGTGGGGGGCAGAAGAAATCCCATGGAGCAACAATGACGAGCAGGGGCAAACGCACCTCGAGGGCTACTTCCTTCCCCTGGGTCAAGCGCCTTCGCATCCCCACGCGCGATCGCGGGGTTTACTGATCCCCCGCCGGGATACGGGGGATGCCGGTTGGTGCATCGCTCTGGATTCCTCTCGGTTCGTCCCGCACCAAATCCCTCAGGACATGGAGTTCAGCCCCGCTCCCATACTTCATCTTTGCCCCGATCCAGCTCTTCCCTGCAGTCACGGCAAAACTGAGGGGCTGGTGTGGGCTGCTCTCAGACTGGGTGGGTTCTGCTTTGGTTGGTGTTTTTTTTCCTCTGAAACTCTGATGGATGAAATGATGTCAAGAGACACTGGGGGAAGAGGAGGAGGTAACACCTCTGATTAGGCAAGGAATCTCGAGGAGGCAGTTGCTTTCCAATAACCCTACGAGCAGACAGTGAGCTCAAACCCGCCAGCAGATGCTACACGACCTGCTGCGGAGCCGGCGGGCTGTTACAGACCGGCAGCACTGGGTACCTCTCGCGGTTTGGCACGACGGCACTTCATGTCTCGGTACGCGCATCCGCGAACGCCGAGCACGGAACGGAACGGCGATCCGGGGCGACAGGAGAAACAGAGAACCAGAGCAGTCCCGGTACGGGGTGAACATCGCCGGGCCGCCTCCCCTCGACACGGGCCCCGCAGAGCAGGGCCGGCTTCTTCGCGGGCAGAGGCACCGCGGCCCCTCCGTCCCGGGCGTCCCTGCGCAGCCCCGCACGGCGGGGACCCCCGCCCAGGGGTGTAGAAGTACATTGAAGCGCCCCATCGCGCTTCAATCCCGGGAGGGGCTCTCCGCTGCCGCCGCCCCGCTCCCCGGCCCGACAGGCCACTGCCGGTCCCCGCCCCAGAGAGGGGCGATGCGACCGGGGCTGGAAGCCGGCTCAAGAATAAGGGATTTGGCAACTTTTTCACTTCGTGTCATCTCTGCAAAGTAAATACAGGATAACGCATCTTCCAAACAACGAACCCTCAAGCTGGACATGCCCCACTTCCGCCACAGCACTCGTTGGCTGAAAAAAAGACAAACGCCCAAGGGTGCTAAGTGAGATAGGGACTGCACAGCTCTTGTTACTGAAAGAAGCTTGCAGTTGTCAACTCCAGGTGAAAATCCTGGAAGAACAAGCTAAGAAGCACCCTCGAAGTGCTGCTCTTCAGGCAGCATATTACACTGCATAGAGCACTTCCCGTTTCATAAAGAAAATGCAATAGGTAGAATTATGTGAAGTTTTGAGGTGGTAACATCCAGCCACTTACCAACTTAACTTGAAAGCAATACCCCAAATAACCCCAGAAATCAACACCCAACACCCACCCACACTGCAATGTCAAAACCCTTCAACTGCAGACTACCGAGTAAGGAAAACTGAAGCTTGGAACACATGAATGCTTCTCCAACAGCAGCACTTGCCAGATGCAACTACAGCTCCTCTTACTAACTCAGGCACGTCTTAAAAGCAACAGATGAACATTCAGCATCTATTTGATAAAATGTAATCAGTGCGTAAAAACACTCCAATTTTCAGCTTCTGGCCAACTTCTTACATTTACAATACACTTTGGATTAATTAGCAGGGTAGAGAAACACCAGTGAGAGGACAGCAAATTCCAGCAGTATTTTAGACCCGTACAAACAGAGGCTACAACCCTCCCTGCTACCAGCTTTCTCAGGCTTGCAGTAAAAAGCTGACTTAGAATTTCTTACACCATTCTGTACCAACAGCTCCTTTACCTGTGGCTACTGCATGAGTGGCTTGTCCATGATGTTCTTTTCTTCTCCATAAGTCATCTACCACATCTGCATTCCAGCTTCGTTGCTATTCAGATTCTTTCTCCAAGCCCTCCACTTTGCGCTGGCCCAACAGAAGTTCACCTTGGCTCCATTATTTCTACTAACAACCACACTCTCGTTATAGAGAGTGACAAAACAGGCAAGTTTGGAAAGGAACCTGGGTGACCACGCTGGATTTGCATGGCCAGGTTTAGGCAGCAGGGGGGCTACAGGGGTGGTTTCTGTGAGAAAGTGCCAGAAGCTTCCCACGTGTCTGACAGAGCCAATGTCAGCCAGCTCCAAGACAAACCTGTCACTGGCCAAGGTCAAGCCTACCAGTGATGGTAGTTGCACCTATGGGACCACTATTTGATAACGTGAAAAAACCCCTGTGCAACAGCAATTGTCCCAGAGTGTTAGACAATGTGAAAGGAACAGCTGTGGAGATAGCCATGCCAGTGAAGAACAAGGGGGAGACAGTGCTCCAGCTGTTGGGGCAGAGATTCCCAAGCAGACCATGGTGAGTCAGGCTGTCCCCCTGCAGCTGACAGAGGCCCATGGTGGAGCAGAGATCCACCTGCAGCCCGTGGAGAACCCCATGCTGGGTTGAAGGAGGCTGTGACCCTGTGGGAAGCCCATGCTAGAATAGGCTCCTAGCAGGACGTGTGCCCTACAGGGGACCCACAATGGAGCAGTCTGTTCCTGAAAGACTGCACCCCATGGCAGGGGGCCCACGCTGGAGCAGTTTGTGAAGAACTGCAGCCTGTGGAAAGGACTCACGTTGCAGAGGTTCATGGAGGACTGACTCTCATGAGAGGGAGTGCTGGCTCCTGATGCAGCCCTGGAGAGGCTTGAAGCAAGAACAGACTGAATCTAGAATCCTGTAGGTGTCTTCAACAAGTATTATGTGCACAGTTTCTCACACAGTTAAGAAATCATGCCATGTGCAATACAGATGACAGTGGAGTAGCCAGAGCACTGAAAACCCCATTTTCGGCATACCTTCTGAAATCAAGCTGAGGTTTTTCAATACAATAATGAAAATAATGTAGTTAAACCTGTATTTCTACATTCAAATAAAGACTGTTTTCAGAAAAGCTGAAGGCATGGAAGGCTCATTTGAAATTTTTTTTTAAAGAAAAACCCCACCAAACTCTTAAGTAGAACACATCTTCCCATATATATTATAGCCGGTAGTACATCTCAAAAAAACTGAAAATCCTTCCCCAGAGATATCTCTGCAAGTCCCACTTCCAGGGACTATGGCTCTATATTATATAAAACTACATCACTTGGATCAGGATAAAAACTAGAATTTGTCAGCTATTAAAACTGTTGAGGATACCCATCACATAATCATCTCATGTCAGTAATACCCCATGTCATATCTCACCCATTTCTCAATACAGCCCCATTACCTGGGAATGCCTATTTCTGGAACGGGACAATGTAAATTTTCAAATATACCCTTCCCCCCTGCCTCCAGAACAAAGAAATGACAGTACACGTCTTTAAAAACAGAAATCTGCAGTTCTGATACCTGCTAGACCTTCAAGGCTTTGTATCCTTGCCACCTACTAACAGGTATCAGAACTGTAGTCTCTGTACATAAAGATCCAAAGCAACATTTGTAGAACTTCACTAGTAACACAGGAGTTTTATTTGGCAAAGATGACCTGTAGCTATTGCAGGATTGGTGAAACAGAGAAGGCAGATGCAAACAAACACCTACTCACACTTAAGGGGAAGTGATGGCTTTGGGGAACACCTGAAGGGCTTCAAAGACAACAAAAGAAAGAAGGATAAATTGCACATTTTAAATCTTGTCCTTGGCATTCAAGGCACTTGGATGAAGTAAGATAAACCAAACACAGACTGAAGTCAATGGAGAATATAATAGAAAAAAAGCTCACTCTTTCTCAATTTAAGAATACACATACCCCAAACTACTCTTTATTACTTGTAACTGGCTAACAAGAATAATTAAGGGTAATGCCTTATGACAGGCCAGGTACTGCACAAGTCAAATTTGAAGAGCAGAGCAAACCCCAAGGCACAGAAGAGAGACACAGGACACACAAGCCACAGCGTATCTTAGACAGGGGGAAAAAAAATCTTGCAGTTCTTTCAAATCTCCACAGGATCACCCAAGGCCCTAATTTTACGTAACAGCCTAAAGATTCAGAAAAGGCCATTGTATGAACAGTCATCCCTATGAAGACAAGTTAGGTATCCAATAACATTGCAAGTAGGAACCTCACTGCATCTTTAAGCGACTAGGTATCCCGAAGGATTTGGCCCGAGGTCCAATTCACTCAATCCTCAGCATCTCAATTTGCACTACTGTAGGAGGAGAACAACAGCAGCAGGGCTGCTGCAGCTTACCTGCTCAATACATGCAAAGCTCTTTAGCATTCTACTCCAATCCCCTCATAGATGTGCAAATCATTGTATTCTTACTGTTCTAGGGTAATGACTGCAATTTGAGGACTTGCAGAAGGAGGCCTCACAGCAGGGACGTTTTCATATGAAGGCTCCCTTAGGAGGTGCTGGTTGGGGGTAAGAATTCTGACAGTGTAGCTCAGGGGCCAGATGCTGAAGGAAACGTTTTCTTTGCTTCCTGCCCTATCACTACCATATTGTGACACCTTCTCAGAGAATTTGGAAGAGGCACTGCAACAACATGGAAGTGAATAAAGGATTTTGAAATGCATTGTTTAAGCCTGAGTTTGGAATCCAAGAAGGTAAATGTAGTTTTATTTTTTTTAATGATACAGTATGTTAAAATATTCTTTGTTCATTTGGCTCTTAACATGTCCTCCTCATGCAGCACAGTTTCTGATGAATCAATTAGTGAAACAGCCTAAAGTGCTACTCTTGCTTCTTGTAAGTAGTTTATGGAATTTTGAACACTATACTTGATCAGTGCAGGATGACAAGGATGCTGCTGGCACAAAGCTTAAGTTTAACCCAAATGATGTTCATGTGTGTTTGCAGTTCTGACTAAAAGCATCAGAAACAGGTGATCCATAAGATAATTTAAAAGGACCAAGCTTCTTCCAAATGTATTTTAGAGGTCACCTCCTGAAGTTCAGACCTTTCACTCACTTCTACAAAATCACGTTATTGTAACTCACGCACTAGAAAAAAAGATTACCAGCAACTATCATGCATTACTTTTTCCCTCCTAAGTATTTTACACCAAAGCATAATAATTTAGTTAAATACCGATAAAACTTTTCTGGAGCAGATTTTCTGTTCAACTGCAAGAGCTCCCAGTTAAGCTTAAAAGGCCTCCATCTGACCAGAACTTTTCTTCAAATTGATGGAAAAAAAGTTTAAACTTTTATTGTCTCAAATGTCAAGATCTACTAGTGGCAGAAAATGCATCTCTTGAAATAGAAGCTATATTCAGTGTCCTTTGAAGTGGCTTCGTTAATGCAAATTGTCACTTAAGTGGAGAAGTAAGGGCTAAGAAGCAGAATCTCTTTAACCACTTACTAGTGACTGAAATAATTCCACTTAACTAATGCAAGAGTACATGTAGGAAACACAGATTAAACAACAGGCCTGACCACTTCCCCCTCCACTACCAACCCCAAAAACCCCCAAACACCCTCACCCAACAAAAACTCCCGAAAGTTGTTAGGTGTCAAAGTTCTAGTACTACCTGTGAGCCATCCCATCACTGAGCAACTGCAATTGAACTGTATTTCGAGCTGATTAGAGGCGGAGTGGTATGGATATGAAAGGTTCTTCCTTTCACAATATGCACCCTGTTAGTTTAGGATTAATTCTAAGGCAATACAAAGAAACAGAGAATCATTTTTTAAATATTTTCTTTTCTATACTTTGTTCATGCTGATAGAATGTTCACTTCCACTTTTGGTAGATGATGGTGGCGAATACAGCTTATCCCCTTTGACACCAGTTTGAGAGCAGAAAAAACCAGAAAATCCCCCAACTTATGTTGGTTTTGCCTCTGGCCTCATCACTCTGTAGGGTGTTCCTGGCATTGAAGGAGGAAAGGAGGTAAAACAATTGCAGTAACACTGAAACACACTAACACCCAATGCAATTCTCTAAAACAAAAAAGCAGAAAACAGCAGTAACAGTGATTGGAATAGCACTCAAGTTTTTATCTTCTCCTTACAACTCTCTAGAGGGAGTATCAAAGGTTAAGACTCCACACAACATTTCTGAAAACTCAGAGACCAAAAGTTTCACACACCCATTCAGGTTTATGGTTTTTTAGACTCCTTTTGTTTCATTTTGAAAGAAAAATGTCCCCTCCAAAGTATTCAGCATTTTTACAGATGTTTATTGAAACCTGCAAAAACATAACTAGTTCGAATTCACTTACACCAACTCTTTTTTCCTAACATAGCTGGTTTGGTGAGCAGATCAAAACCAGTTATATATGTTTCACTGTGGGATTACAAACACCTTTTTAAGTGGAGAAAATATTAAGAAAAAATTTGTAGTGAAAGACCAGAGCAAAAAAAACCAAGCTGCTATGCCTTCTAAGTTGTCTGCATTCTTATAGCAAAGGACTACTATAATCCTTTTAATAGATGTGATGAAACTCTTAATAGAGGTGAGTATCCCTAAGGAAGCAGATTTCAGGCATAATTTAAGTATCATAGTTCAGTAGGAAATGACCTTTTAGGCAATATGTAACAAGATTTCCATAGTTCTCTTGATTGTGAAAAGAAAAACACCCCACATGTATCTCCCTGCAAGAGAAAAGATCTTTATCAAGTTAAAACTGAATGTGATACCTGAAATATTTTAAACCATTCCAATGCCCAAAACACATCTGCATTATAATTTTAAATACAAACATGTGATATATACTCAGAATTTGCTTATGTTCACCTCTGAACAGTTAAGGTAATAAACTGAAACTAGTAATTAGTAAGCAATAATCACAGCTTTATGCCAAAAAAAGAAAAGCACCTTTGACAAGATTCTAGACCTGAATTCTATACCAACAATGAATTTCAAAATAAAACCTTAAGATACTCTCAAGTAACAGCTTTAATTTTTAATAACTTTATTTTAAATCCAAGTAGATACAAATACTACAGATATGATGAGAAACAGCACTAAAATTAAATTTGGGTTCTCTTTGCTACTAATTTAATTGAAAATAAAACAAAACCAAATCCAAGCAATGTTACCACTCCCATTTTTACTAATCTTTTTCCCAAGGTGCCTGCTTTTTCTGGAGGTCTCACTCGGTTAGGTTCATTCTTCTCTTCATACTGAGGCAGATGTTAAATCCATGTAAAAAGTGCAAAAAAAAAAAGTTAGTCTGAAAGCTCCTTAAATAGATTATAAATTACCCAGTCCTAAGAATCTGCATGCATCTAGGATTGATATTACTTCTTTCTGTCTCTGTCCTACTTAATTTGAAATAAATGTGTGTAAACCTTCATCTTATCTGATGTTCAATCATTCTGTAACATATATTAGAAAAACAAACTGTTCATTTACAAACTTAATTACTCAGGAGTAAAAAACTGCTTTTATTAGATGCTAGTAACAAAAAAATTGAACTCCAACTGTCAAACGTTTTAACTAGAACTTCTGCCATTTAATTACTAAAACTACTGTTTATTTATAAAGGAAGTTAAATACGTAACAGATTAGATTTTCTTGAAATTAAGGGGAGAGTGGAAAGTACCTTACAAGTGCCTGCTCAAACACGTTGAACCTGAGTAGAGCCTTGTCATAAAGGACAGCAGGGTTAGGTTCTTATTTTCTACCTTAGTTCACAATGCTTGGAAGGCCATCTCACCTACTGCACTTTCAAAAATTATATGCTACAGACATGTACTACTGGCAAAGTCTTTTAATGATTAAGATTAGCAAACAGTACTGAAGACTTCAAGGGAATTGCTACAAACATTTTATCTAAGAGGTTTAACTGTTTCACTTAGATTCACATGTTCATAATAAACGCTTGGGTGCTCTTCACTCAAAAGTGCTCCATCGTATTAAGTAGCACAAAAATGTCTTGTATTAAAGCATTCATAAGTGAAATTCATAAAACATAACAGGATTTTAAAAAAGTAACTGCATTTTTGAAGTAATTACAAGGCTGTTTCACACAGGATACAAAGACACCATGCTTCATCTTGACAGCTATTAAACTTTACATACAGATAGAGACAAGTGGCACCAAATTTGGAACCCTCCCAGCCGTTATAACTGACCTGCATATACAGGAGGCAAATACATACACAACGGATGATTGCATATGCAAAAAAAGGAATAAATAGCTAATAAGTCCTTTGCCACAGTTTCTACCTCTTAATATATTTGGTGCTAAGTGATTTATTGGGAGAAGGCTGTTATACTACATTAAATTTACTTGAACTACAGGAAATTGAATTAGTAGCATTATACTCAAGGTCTGAGTTCCACATGGCTTCATTCAGCAACAGATTCCTTTCTGACACTGATGCTTCCATTTACCCTACCCCAGCAGCCGTTCATTTTACCAGCCTATTACTTAAAATGACCCCATCTGACAAGAGGGTGTCACTGTGTTGGTTTGAGAATGACTGATGTGGTGCTAACATCTAGCCTTGACCTCTCCCACCCTCTTCTTTTGTCACTCCACGGAGTTATCTGGGATGCCTCCCATTCAATCCATAAAACCTTAGTATCTTCCTTGTGAGTCAATAATTCCAAACAAAAGATTCCTTAATTAAAAAGTAAGAGTGTAAGCATTCAGCATGGCATCTATACCACAGTGATTGTCCAAGAGCACAGGGATACATTCCAATTAATTCTTTCATGCAATAGAAAGAAAAAGGCAGATTGTGCTTTCTTTTGGAGATTTTCCACTCTGCCGTGGAATATTAGAGATCATTTCTCACTCTGTCCATGAAAAGGTGGAAGGGGGAGAGAGAGATGCAATGCCCAAGGTAAAGCTAAACAGCCTTTGGCAGACCAAGGTATGAAACATTTCCCTGATGGATGCTGCACTGGAGGTTGCATCAGAAACTTGTACACAGTATTTAACAGCCTCACTCACACACACCCACCTTCACCACGAGGTCCTTCAGTCTGCCAACTTCTTCTCCCAACTTGTTAACATTGCAAATCAAGTCTTTGCAGACTTCAATATAACATTCAGTCGGTGCCCACTGCAGTACCATCTGTTAATAATTACAGTTATTTGCCATAATTACATAATTGTAGATTATAATTTAATATTCTACAGTTAATGTATCACAAAAGACAACGCTAGAAAAGGTTTATAACTGCATTTATGCTGGGTTTTAATTGTATGATTTATGCACAACAAGCTACTACTTCCTAGCAGCCTTTGTGGAAACTTTTGTCACCTTAAGTCTCCTATCAGTAGAAACATGAAGAAATAAATCTATCTCCTTTAATTGTGTGGCTTAACTCTTTGAAAAAAATTATTTTTAAGAAGTGTCCTTTAGAGAAAGGGCATTGGACAGCTTTATATAACTATATAATAACCAAGATGGTTGATATTCATAGTTTTTGTAGTTTTCATATTTTCATAGTATTCACAGTTTTCATTTTACAAGGTGGAATAATACACTCTAAATCAATATTCTGTTTGGTTAAATACCTTGTGAGAACTTTTGAGGAAATGGTTATTCATGGTCTGCACAGGAATGATCAGCTTACTACACTCTTTATTCAACTTCTGAAGAAACTTGAGGAATTCATCTTCACTAGAAAAATAAAATGATATTTTGTTATTTGTCAAATGCTGTAACTTTTTGCAAGCCAAACATTACCTATGGATTTCCAACACTGGCTAGTGAGTTAGACATGCAGTTTCATAACGTACAAAAAACCCAGTATCATTTTAACAGCAAGTAGATAAAGACATTTATCATCTTAGCAAGTTTGTTTTTTTCACCCCCTTGTTTGTCTCATCCCATCCTCTTCCTCCCTCACCTTATTTTGGAAGGACAATATTTTTGACCTGCAGCTTACATTTGTGAGGTAGATGCAAGGGAAAAAGTCTGGTTTGTACTTCGGAGCTAGGACTGAAATGACTAGGTTTAGGGTAATTTAGTCGCCAGCAGAGTGGAAGAAAGTAAGAATTCAATAATACTGGCTTGGCCCTTGGATCTGCCATTCGGTGCCATGGTTTAGTTCAGATGTTAGAGCATGGGTTGGACTCCATGATCTTAGAGGTCTCTTCCAACCTGGTGATTCTGTGATCTGGAAACATATACCTCAGAGCCTAAAATATCTGATGTTATCTTTTCGAAGACAGTTTTTACTTGGTGCTCAAATACAAGCAGGAAGACAACTCTCAAAATTAGTTTGATCCATGCCTCCAAAAAGTGGAGAGAAGTATAGAAAAAATTTAACAAGTTTATTTTCAACTTTAAGTTTCTAGAGCTTCCACATGACACTGACTCAACTTTACAGCAAGTGTCAGAGAATTTTAGTCATAAGTCATGGTGCTGGCAAGAAATTTGTTGCCGCTCACCAGGAAGAGGGAAAGAGGGCAAAGAAAAAGATGATCCAATTGTTTTTACTGAGTGAGCTTTCAAACCCTGAAACTCCTGAGAAGTGTCTGTATCTCCAGTAGGAAAGTTTCTGTTAACTCTAAGCTATTTGGGTGAATAATAGGCAGGGCCAAAACAAGAGACAATTACAAGCTCCTACTGCAGATCTTCCTGTTCTGCAGATCCATAGGATCTGAAAAAACTAATTCAGACTCCAACATTCCTCCATTCCCTAGGCAATCTGCTATTAAACCTAAATGCAACATACTCACACCACTTGCTTCTGAGGGCAAAATGGTATCCACAAAATTTGTCAAACAGCTAAACTAAGCTACACGCCAATGCATCTAAATGGAGATGGAATTTAGGCCATAGAGTGTCATAGTGCATTTTCCTTAAACTTTGGGCACAGGATCATTAGTGAGTAAAATTTCCACCACTACTCAGGACATCTGTGATTTGCAATAGTGCTGAACTGTTAAGATTTTAACACTTAAAACAGAAATATAGAGAAGCATTAATAGGAATTCTGGAGGTTTAAAACCAATACTGCACATGGTTTTCCTGAAGAAGTACGGAAAGCCTATTAGTTTGTTTTCATAAAATAAACTATTGCTTGTTTCAGAACAATGTAATTGGACTATTTCAGGTAAAGAACACAAACACTAAACATCTGGAGACAGTCTGAAAGTTCCTCCCACATTACTATAGTCAAGCCATAATCACAAATATTTTCTTCTACTTAGATAACTTTTTAGCTGGCTGGGAGCAGTTACGGCACCTTTTGTGTTTCATCACAAAGGAAATTATCTTTTGGAATTCTGGAAGGCTTCTCAGCAAACATAAAGTATGTCATGGGCTTGAATTAGGGAGGGGTAAAAACATTTAATCTATCATACTACTTCACTACACCATAGTTCTTAAAAACTCCCTATTTTCATGGCATTTTATACCTATTGCAGTGACACGTTCTTATATTTAGAAATGGAAACAACATTTTCAAAAAATGATCACTTTTAAAAAGAACTAATGGCTGTCAAAACATCAGTGGCTAAATAGTGCTAGACACTCCGTAAGTTTATAATCAATCAGTTCAAGATTTTCTGCTATGTTAGTTTTTCTATGACTTAATGACTGATTCTCCTTTTCACAGAATGACTTTGAACAAGTGGAAAGTAAAATCTTTATATAATAGCATGTAAACATAGCCTAAGATTTTAGTCTCAAGGTCAGATTCCTAGAATACATGTCAGGCAATTTTCTAGAAAACTATGCAGTGCCATTATTGCCATAACTGAAGTGCTGTCATATTTCGTGTACTTCAATCTTCATTCAATCAACTATTTTCTGGTTTTGAGAACTACATATGATCTAAACCCACACTATATTAGGAATAAGATATGTCACTAGTGTGTGAGACTGCACCAGATACCATGTGGGTATTTTATTGTATTTGGCCACACACAGTGAATGGATGATGTTTTGTATTTCTCCACTTACTCCCTCTGTTCAAATTTTTAAGCTGCTCTGCTTGAATGTATGTACTAAACACTACTGTGGAACAATCTGAAAAAAGCATACATTTTAACATAAAAATGCATAAAGCTTAAACTGTGCAAAGTCCCCTTAAACTGTAGCTAATTTTTGCTTGCTGAAGAGTCAGCATCCATTTCTAAAGGCACCTAACAGATTTCAGGCCTAGCACCTTGGCTCAGCAGCAAAGTCTCTATTTTAATACAAACGGCTCAGATGCTGTTAAAGTACTTAGGGTGTATCTGTATCATACTGGTTTATACCCTCCTGCATGCTGGAACTTCAGTTCTTCAGTATTGCAGCACATGTCCAAGTTTGCAGGATTCTCTTCTAAAAGTACACACTTATTTTGATGGAGAATTACAGAATCATAAAATAGTTTGGGTTAGAAGGGACCTTACAGACAATTTAGTTCCAATCCCTTTGCCACGGGTAGGGACACCTTTCACTAGACCAGGTTGCTGAAAGTTCCATACAACCTGGCCTTGAACTCTCCTAGGAATGGGACATCCACAGCTTTTCTAGGCAACTTATTCTAATCTCACCACCCCCACAGTAGAAAATTTGTTCCTTACATCATATCTAAACCTGCCCTCCAACACTTTGAAACATTTTCCTTTGTCCTGTCACTAAATGCCCTTGTAAAAAGCCTTTCTCCATCTCTCTGGTAGGCCCCTTTTAGGTCTCTCTAAGGTCTCCTCACAGTCCTCTCTCGTCCAGGTTGAACACCCCCAAGTGTCTCAGCCTGTCTTCATAGGACCAGTGCTCCAGCCCTCTTGGTCATCTTTGTGGCCCTCCTCTGAACTCCCTCCAGCTTGATGTCCTTATGCTGGGAGTCTTGGAGCTGGTTGCAGTAGTCCAGGTAGAGTGTCATGAGAGTGGAGTAGACAGGGAGAAACCCCTCTCGACCTGCTGGCCACTCCTGCTGGCATGCAGCCCAAGATACGATTGGCCTTCTGAGCTGCAAGCGCGCATTTGCTGGGTCATCTTGAGTTTCTTCCAGGAGCTGAATTTGATAATCCTTGTGGGTCCCTTCCAACTCAGGATATTCTGTGTTTCTATGATTCTAGTCAATCAACACCCCCAAGTCCTTCTCCTCAGGGCTGCTTCTCAGTCGCTTCTCTGTTCAGCCTGTACTTGTGCTTGGGATTGTCCTGACCCAGGACATTGCGCTTGGCCTCGCTGAATTTCATGCACCCACTACTCAAGCCTGTCAAGGTCTGCCTGAGTGGTATCCCTTCCCTCCAGCACACCACACAGCTCAGTGTCACTGGCACACATACTGAGGGTGTACTCAATCCCAGTCTTCATGCCACCAGCAAAGATGTTAAACAGCCCCAGCACCAGCCCCTGAGGGGCGTCACTTGTTACTAGTCTTCATTTGGACATAGAGCCATTGCCCACAACTCTTGCCCAGTGTGACTACCCAGCCAATTCCTCATCTCCTCACAGACCAGAAGCAACATCAAAGTCCTCCATCAGGACATGAACTCCCTGCTCTTCAGCCCATCTCAGTCTTTCAAGAGCCTCCTCAAATGCCTTGCAAATCTTCCCACGTCCTACAGCTCAAACTTGGCATTGTGCTGCTAAAACATACATCAAGCAGGCCACAGTGTTTCTCTTTCATAAACACAGTAACGGATAGAGATACCAGCACAGCACCAGCACTGGGAGCAATCAGCGTATGAATGGTTGGTTGGGAGTGGAATACATCCTAGACACAGACTCTAATGACAACACTATGGCAGGATCACACTATGACATGACTGCTAATGCACAGTGTCAGTGCAATTTAGTTGCCTCCAAAGCATGGGACATGTACAGATTGAAATTGAGCCCAAGCATATTCTTTGGGCCAAAGAACAACATAACTAACAGGGACTCGAGCCTTACAGCATTCAAATAATACAGACAGTTCTCCCCAGTATTTTGGAGAGGGAAGGAATATCTATGAGAGTACCAGCACAGCTGTCAGATCACTAGTCAAGAGGGAGATACACACACTTCAAAGAGGCACTGAACCCTTACTATCTAATCAATTTTTAGTCGCTATTCTTCTATAAATTTGGGAACTTAGAAGAGGAGAGATATGAGCATGGAATTTAAACTAAAGTCTAGGTGTGCCTTCCAGAAAGAAAAACGTACTTACACATAAAGGATAAGAGATTTCAGAAATCTAAAGGCTCCTTTGTACTTACTATATCCTTCATTTTTCATTTTGTGCTGGATGTGGAGTACTCTAGCAGTCCTTAGGCAACTTACTAAGTTTGATAGGGTTGCTGAGGAACGTACCTCTTAGCTCAGGCCTGGCTTCCATGGTACTGCACAAGACTATACTAAAAGTATGAGAGGTGTTGCAGACCTGATGCTTAAATACTATAATGGGGAAAAAATATCAAGTTGGCATGAAGTCTGAAGGAGTAACCCTTTCTTTAAAGAGTTTCCTTATAAACATGATACATATAATCTATGATAAGAAAATAGCTTCTATAATTGGTAAGATAAAAAAATGAGATATTTTAGAAGCCAGTAAAAACTGCTTCCAGTGGAAGAGAAAAACGATGAAAAAATCTGGAATCTAAACAGAAGTAGCATTTATGATTTAAGATACACATGTACAAGATATTATATTAGGAGCTGAAAACTAAAGGCTTGTGCAGAAGACATTTGCATCTCTCCCTCCTGTACTTTTTTTAACTGCATCTTACAATCAGACAGATTTGACTGGAAGACTAGCAGAGCCCACCTTGTCTGTGCTTCCAAATTTCTTTGTGCAAAACACAGCCACCATCAGCTCTCATAATCCACTAACTCACATATTCTCTTGAATGTTATGCATCAAGGTGTGAAACAATTTTACCTTTGAGCCACAGAAAATAACATGGTCACCTTAAATAGTTAATATTTCACTTCCATTTCCTTAGATATACTGTTAATACCTCAATTCCAGCTTTGTAATTTCGGAGATATCTTCAATTTTTTTTTCTTCCACTTGCAGCTTGTTAATAGCATCCAGGAGTTTCTGTTGATCTACAGGATTCGTAATGCCGATCTAAATTTAAAGAGTAATTCCAAATATTATTTACTTTTAAACTTACTAGACATAACAGTACAGTAACACTTACTGCACCAGCTTCTAAACATTAAGATTCAAAAGAAGTTGTTTTTAAGTTATTGCAACCAGCTACAATGTATGTAAATGATGAAGGAAAAAATAAAACCACAGAAAATATTCAATGATGCAGAAAGAAATGACAAGAGATGAGGAACTGCCAAACTGAAATTGCACAGGATACTCAGAAAATCTGTTTAGGGTTTATTAAAAAAAAAATAATAGCAGTTTGCCTAAGTACCCCAGTGTTGTTAGGATGTTAGGCTTTCCATTCCAGAATCATCTCTGACAGCAAGATAATGAATCATCATGATGGTGATACAGCATTAACTCAGAAAGAAACTATCAAATCAGCATAAAATAGGGAATTTTACAGGAAGATATCTTTTTTAACTGAAGGAAAACACAAAAGATATATACTATGTAACTGAGATTCTCCAAGTGATGCCTGGAACAGAAAACACTGGCAGCTGTGCTATCCATCAAGTATCTCAGATTGAATTTTAAGTCATATTTAAATCCTAGGCTGAAAGTTTTCTTGCAGAACACTTAAAGAATAGCTCATTTGTTAAAAGGGAAATGCTTCTGTGGCACATTCAATACTTTTCCTTGCTCATCTGACAGGCTGCTGTGCAATGCAGGACTTCTGGCATCAGCAGCCCTAAGAAGCTCCTCCACACAAGTGAAAAACCTCTTGACTTTGTTCCTAAGGTGCCAGCTGAGTACCTAACTCAACAGGAGTAGACCACTCTGGCATTTGAGACTGCAAGGATTGTAGAGTCTCCAAAGCTAGGCCATATGGGACCCTCACTGATATTTTGAGGGCTTGAAGTCATATTCTGCACCCTCAAAAGTCTGGAAGATGTTAGTGTTTGCAGTCTCCCAAATTTCTGACAGAAAGAATTTTGAATGAACAGCTGACAACCCACATCAGATCAAAATTCTAGGGAAGAGATAGTGCCTAGGGAAATGCTTGCTTTTTTTCTGAGACCCAGTGTTCTGGCACCCAATGTTCACTGTGACTGCATAAAACTGTCCTCCAGGTTCTCCACCAATTACAGGTAACAGATAACTATGGGCTCACAAGCGTGCTTTTAAACATTTCAAAACCATGTTAAGTTTATAGACAAGTGAGTTCTACAGTAATGCAAAATCCCAACAAGACTGATTGGGAATTTAACTACATGTGTCAAGAACTTCTGAGTTTCTAACAGTTTCTATGGGTACTTGAATAAATTTTACTGAAGTCTGTTTAGCAAATATCACTAGCAGCCTTAAGATAGAAAGATCTGGGTCTCCTATGCTTCACTTATGTTGAGCTGTAAGTTTGCTCAATTCATTAGTTCTCAGGTTTGCCTTGTGGAGCCCTATCTGTAATGAACTAATATTTTCTTAAGGCTTACAAAGCATTACAGCAGTCATTTCATCATGAATAAGTAAGCTGATTTACACAATAGCAGTTATTCCTGAGGATTAAAACTATCTTGTTTAAAGTAGGAACTATTGTGAAGACTGCCTTTGCTTTTGACTCCACTTTCTCATTCCTGAAACCAGCAAATCAGGATGCAGCTTTCTGACCAGCATATCAGGAAGATGTTGTACTTTGTTACTCTAGAAACAAAACATAATTTTGTTTTTCTGCAAACAGATCCCTGAACACCACCACATCTTGAAAATGTGTCAGGAAGAATGTGATAAATGTCACTATAGATAAAGCCTTCTACCACCACAGTAATTCTGCATTCAGAGATAAAAGGTGCAGAACTAGGAGATGGAAGGTTGATAGATCAGTCCAAACTACTTCCCAATTTCTAGACCACCTCTGCAAGAACGTGAAGTGACCCAAAACCTGACTGTTCATGCAGGAATGAATGCATGGAACAACCACAGTGCAATAAGCCCTTCTGGAAGGATAAGTGAATTTTTAACTTGGTGTTGGTTCACTTGCACTCTGCAGTCCAAATTACGCAAGTATTATTGTGAAGTGATCATGTTTAAGAACATGCAAGTGCTGTACAAGAACTTGCTTGTATCTGTAAAACAGATTATAAGCACTCTCAATTATAGCCAGATCAACTCTAGGAACATCTATTTTATTCTTTACTTAAATACATACAAAGCAGCTCCTCCAAACCCAAGCCCCAAGCTCACACTCCAGCATGAACATGACAAGAGGTGAATAAGATTGCCTCAACACATGAAAGATGATATACTGCACACATAAAACCAGTGAAGCTATGCACAAACTCTTGTATCAATGCCACTTTGCCCAAGTAGCCACTAATTTTAATAACCTGACACATTTCTGTCAAATATTAAATGCTTTTTCCAGGGAGTACGGGCAGAGAAATGTGTCCTGGAATTGTGATATAGAAGTACATAGACCAGATAATTATCTAATTACGCAGTTAAATTTCTGGATTATATTTTGAATTTTGATGTGTCCACTTTTCATTATGCATTCTCAAATCCAAAACAAGATGCCAATTTCTCTTATTCTAAACTAAATAAAATGTCAGAAAGAAACCCTTTTAGTCCTAAATGCATCCAGAAGCAAAATTACTTCTGTTGCTATCTTATGAGAAGAACACTTAAAATAAAAAATGTGAGTGCCATCAGTGGCGCAGACAAAAACCTCCAAATGTTGAATAGACATGTCCCAGTATATTGAACACATTTTTTCCAGAATGGAACAGTTTATAAGCTTAAGGAATGCAAAGATTTCAGCTTGAAAGACTCATTGTTTAGGCTCTGTTGTAGAATACAGATAAAGATATTTACAGAGAAAATATCTTCCTGATATTGTTTGATGGAGGAAAGCATATCATGTTAAATGACAGGATTTTCCCCCCGTTCTCTGGATACAAAGCAGCTTGGTTCAGAGGCATCCATCAGAGGTCATCATTAATCTTTGTAGTAATAAGATCCAGGCTATTTAAAACAGCTGGCTGTTAGCTGAAAGTCTGCCATCACAGCAAAAACTTTAAACTCTGAAGTTACAAGGAAACAGATTAGATTTGTTCTATCAGCAGTGTGGGGAGAGCTCTAAAACTAGACTGCATCAAGAATTTAGGATAACTTACGAAGTGCTAATAAGTCAAGAGTGGTATGTCATTTTTTAACTTCTCAACTGAAGACTCACTAATTAATTTATATCCATGCACAAAGGATGATTTATTTTTCAGGAACTCTTTCCTGCTGTTGCAAAGTTAAGAGACAAAGCAATTCAATTCTTACAGATATTATCTTCCTGTGTAGAAGCAGCTGATCCATGTAGTTATTTCAGTTTGTTCAAAGCTTTGTTTGCTTTTACTATAGGGAGCCTTAAACAATTTAGAACACTGAAACAGAAGGTATGATTTTGAGTGAAATTACACCTCTTTGGAGAAGGAACCATAAAGCTTAGCCATTTCCTGAAGTCCACAATTCTCTCCTCTTCCCCCAGTGTTCCCTGGACACAAACAAGCAATGACAACAATACCAAAGCAAGTGATCGTTATGAACATACACTCAGACAGATTTACTGTTTAATGCCATCATGAGCAACACAGCAGCTCACACATTAACAAGAAGAAATCCACAAGAATCTCCTTAAAGAACAAAACTATTATCAATAGGAGCTTTAGATTTCTAAAAATACCAGGACACCAGGATGGTGTCCAATGATCCTGAGGCTTCGGAAAAGCAGTAACATCAAAACACACTGACATGACTTATAATATTTTGTCCTAGATGAACTCTTCAAAATCTCTTCATTGACAAAGCTCCCTGTATAAGCACCCTCTGAGAATAGAGAATTACTTGTGAGTTCTGTCAAAAAATTAACCCTGCTCAGTTATAAGACAAAACTTCAAGCGAAACAATCCTTGTTGACATCCACTTCAAAGGAATACAATGTTGGACCAGCTGCTAGAACACATGCCTCCTTGGTGCCAGGGTAAGGAGAAAAAAAGCTGGCACTAAGGACATGGCTAGTGCCAGTAGCAGGGAGCAGTGTTGAAGCAGCTGTTTTTACGAGGACTCTTTGGAACACCAGACCAGGGATTCCAAAGCTCCCCAGTACAGAGTGCTCAGAAGAATCCCGCAGCCTGAAGTACTTACGTTGTTCCAATGAGACTCTGATAATTCAATTTTATCATAGCATCCTCCTGTAAGCACAAAGTCCTTTCATTTCCCACAGGCAAAATTCCAGCAAAGACTAAAAAAAAGCAACCACTGCATCTCAGCTGAGAACTGAAGCCTTGTAATAATGCATCACTTAGTCAAAAGATTCAACCTTTGCAAACAGCAAAAGACCAACCTTCCCAGCTGCAGTAAACTGTAAGAAACAAAATCTTCTCTTTTTTCTTTTTTTTTGGCGGGGGGGATAAGGTTTTACAAATCTGTGTGGGATATGAGATTGTACAATTTAAGCAATTCTAATGTAAGACAGCTCTTCTTTCTCCAACAAAAATTACCACCTCACAAAGAAGGACCATATCTAAAGTAGTTGTACTGCTAATTCTAGCACTGACTTCCTTTCAGAGAAATCAGAATTAAAAACTAAAAATGGTAACAACTAAAATTTAAACTGGAACTATTTCCTGCTCCTGATCAATCATTGATCTGTGAGATTAGATACTTCAGAAAAAGCCTGTCTATATTCACATTACAATTCAGGAAATTGCAGAAGATGCTGAAAGAATTCTTGCAAGGTTAGACATTTATAACGAGAAGTTAAGACATTAAAAACATTAAAAAAGAGGACAAAATTAAATTAAGTTCTAAAGAAGTAAACTGACCTGTATTAAGTCATCTTTTTGCATGGTCAGAAGTTGTCTTAAAGCTATACCTTGTTCCTGTATAAAACAAAATGTCTTTTGATGACATCAAAAAGAATTTCAGAATAAAACAGTTTTAACTTTATTTTCTTCCCTGTTTTACTTCAGTTTTCAGGAACAAAACCAGCTACAAAACACCATTATTGAAGCAATGAAAGATCTGTCTAGTTTAGAAACATCAAATATTGTGACTAATGCACATAATCAAAAAACCCTACTTAGTCCATTGCAGTTTAACTTCCCATTTCATAAATAAATTTCCGTTTAGGAAATTTACTTGAATTAATATATTAATAGTGATATAACATTTTTATTATGCAGTAGGCGCATTTTGCTTTCACAGATAACTTCACAGGTAGCAGATATACCACAAAATTACCTTCAATAATCCTCCAATGTGTTCTAGATCAAGACCATGTAAGAACACTTCCATATCATCAAAAGGAGAATAGGAACTGTAAAGATAATTAATGAGACTGGAGTTAAAAACAGTATAAATTTGAAAAAAAAGAAAAAGACACCCAGAACAAAATGATACAGAAAAGCTCCCCAGACAAAGCACTTGGAAGCAACATAAAGTTGATGAAGTTGCACACACCTGCTGATGACAGATGTACCTTACAAGCATACAACTTAATCTATAATTTATAGATGTCTTTTCTGTCTAATAAGTTGAATTGAACCCAAAGAGGATGACTTCCATACATAAAGGTAATTTTAAATCACAAAACATTCCAAATGAACCTTAAAGTTGGGTCACAAAAGCCTGAAAAATGTGGAAGTGGGGCTCAGGAAGATAACTACGTATTCTTATCAGATAACATTCACATTAATTGGATTCAGCTCCCAACTGGTATCCTTCTGGTTCCATTTAAGACAAAAAAACGTTATCAAGAAAACAGGACCATCCGTAATTAAAGACAGCAGAAATTACTCCATCAAGAAACTTGTCAGAAGATGACTGTTCAGAAGGTAGACTGAGGAAGCAGTTAACACTGAACTGTAGGTTCAGAGTTTAACGTTTATAAACAAATATAAAACATCAATTTGGATTCCCTGCTATACCAAGAGATACAAAAGTATAAGAGGAAAAATAACTAAACAGCTTTCAACAATCAGATGAACTATACTGAAAATAATTAAACCAAAGAGCAAATCCCAGGACTGAAAGGACTACTGCATTTTCCTCAATCTTTTGCCAAAACCCCAAGTCATGACATACTTTGCTCTGTCTTGTTGTAGGCCCTGAAATTAAGGTCTGCCTCCTCTTCCCCTCAAAGACTGAAGGAGCATCTTGAGTGCCATCACATGGCATGTACAGGACAGCCAGGGAATCGGGCCCAGACAGCATGGGTTTAGGAACAACAAGTCCTGCCAGACCAACCTCCTTTCAAGACTAGGTGACCCACCTAGCAGATGAGGGAAAGGTTGTGGATGTTGTCTATCTGGACTTCGGTTAAGCCTTCAATAGTGTCTTTTACAGCATTCTCGTGGAGAAGCTGGTAGCCCAGTTAAAACCTGGTTGCATGCCCAGGCCCAGAGAGTGGTTGTGAACAGAGTTACATCCAGCTGGTGGCCAGTCACTGGTGGTATTCCCCAGGGCTCAGTGGTAGGGCCAGCCCTGTTTAATAGTTTATTGATGATCTGGATGAGGCGACTGAGGGTACCCTGAGTAAGTTCACACATGACACCAAGCAAGGTGAGAAGGTCGATCTGCAGGAGGGTTAGAAGGCTCTGCAGAGGGATCTGGACAGGCTGGATCAATGGGCCAAGGCCAATTGTATCAGGTTCAACAAGGTGAAGTGTTGGGTGTGGCCATTTGGTCACAACAACCTCATGCAGTGCTACAGGCTGGGGGAAGAGTGTCTGGAAAGAGGCCCAGCAGAAAAGGACCTTGGGGTGCTCACTGACAGCTGAACATGAGCCAGCAGTGTGCCCAGGTGGCCAAGAAAGCCAATAGCACCCTGGGCAGAAATTATGTGGCCAGTATGACTAGGGAAGAGATCATCCCCCTGTACTCAGCACGGGTGAGGCCACACCTCAAGTTCTGTGACCAGTCCTGGGCCCCTCACTACAAGACAAACATTGAGGGCTGGAGCATGTCCAGAGAAGGGCAAGAGAGCTGGTGAAGGGTCTAGAGAGTGAGTCCAGTGAGGAGCGTCTGAGGGAGCTGGGGGTCTTTAGCATGGGGAAAAGGAGGCTCAGGGGAGACCTTATGACTCTACAAAGCCAAAAAGGAGGCTGTGGCCAGGTGGGGGCTGGTCTCTTCTCCCAGGCAATTAGCAAAAGGACGAGAGCTGACACAAGGGAGGTTCAGGTTGGACATTTGGAGGAATTTCTTCATTGAAAGGGTGGTCAAGCATTGGAACAGGCTGCCCAGGGAGATGGTTGAGTCACCATCCCTAGAAGTGTACAATAAACGACTAGACATGGCACCCAGTATTAAGTTGACTGACACAGTAGTGGTTCAGTCAAGGGGTGGCCGCAATGGAGGTGTTTTCCAACCTAAATGATTCTAGGATTCTAAGAACAGAATCTGGCGAGGCTTTGTCTGAATTACTCTGAAACTACTTCACTGTTGACTGCTACCCTGTGAACTGCCATCAGCCTAGTGCTACAAAACTAGAGTATTCCAAATTCAGCAGGAGCTGGCTGAGCAGGGCCAATATGACCAATCAGAACCGACTATGGGCACTGCAAGCTGTCTTTTTAAGACCACGCAACTCAAGCTGAAGGATGCAAGTGGATGGTTTGTTGAAGACTTCTTAGCCAAGTTCTTGCACAAAATCGTATCAGGGATCTCTGAAGTTGCTGAAGCAGGTGCTGATTTCAGGAATAGGGCACCTTCAAGCCTCAGGGCCAGGGGCACAGTCTGCCAAAACTTCCGGAGCTTAACTGGTGTTCATACTTAATTTTGACTCTCCAATTGATTCAGGAAAAAAGAAAAGGGCATAGGTGGCAACGAAGCTGAAAACAGGCATTCAGTGAAATCATCAAAAATTTAGTATCAAATGAAGATAAGCACAGAACAAGAAGTGTGCAACAGGGGAGCGTAAGATACAGCTGAAATGAGGTGACATTGGACCCTGGCTCTCCCATACTTTACACTAAATGAGAGGAAAGAAAAATCAAGAGCAAGCTCTTTGTTTATATTGCCAAGGAGCTTTGCAATCTTGAAAAATTGATAGTACATTAATATACTTACTGTGGACTCTTGGTAGCACTCCAACCTAGACACATTATGTATTAGAACAACTTAATCACTGATATGAACAAATGCAATCTCTTAGGAATGTTTACAAGCTAAAATTACACTATAACTGTATTTACCCAACTCTGTGGTCAGAGACAGCTGACAGAAATTTGCAGAGAGCCTCCTGTTCAACTGTTTTATGGTATCTCTCTTGCACATGATTTGCAGCCAAAGACAGCAAACTAAATATCTGGAAGAGCCAAAATGAATTTATTATTAAAACACACACAATAAATAAATATTATTAAAAATATTATATAAATATAAAATATTATATAAAAAATATATGGGAGTAAGATTACAATCAATTACTACTTAGAGGGAGCATGAAACATCTGCCAATTCTCTAAAGCATACATCTGTAACGAGAAGTTAAAACTAAACTAAGAGTTTACCAAGAGCGTTTCTGAATTAACCAAATTCCAGCACAACGATGAACTGACACAGAGCACAATGGTTTCTGTCACGTGGTCTAAAAAAAAATCTGTTACTACAGAAAAAGCCAAACACCAACACAGTCATTCATTTCTGCTGCTTGTAGACAAGAGTTCTACATACTCAATGCAGGATGTTCTCTAACAGGCACAAGGCATATAACTCCTTTAATGTCTCTATTTCCAGTGCATATATAAACATAACATTTATCAATTTACAACTGACAATCTAAGTTAACTACATCTGACAGACGGGGATTCTTTCAACTGCTTAAAGAAGCCTTCTGCTAGTCACCACTATGCAGCAGTGATGGATTCCAGTCATTGAACTGCCTCTGTGTGGGTTTTGAGATAGTTACAAGAAAATTCAGCAAAAGAAGTAGAACCTCAATAAAGCTAAATGAATGGTGAAACCACTTGCCTGGAATTCAGGTGACTAGCCAGTTTTGTATACATATACACATACACAACTATGTGGGTTGATGCTGGATGGCAAATAAGCCCCTACTGAGGCCAGCAAGATGTGGGAGAACGAGAAGGGTAAAGTGAGAAGACTTTTCATGGACTGAGACAATACAATTCGATACGTGAAAGAGAGAAAAAAACCAAACTCAAAAGCTAAGTGATGCGTAGGCAGGCACTTACCACCTCCCACCAGATGACCAGTGACCAGCCGCTCCCCAATTTTATTGCTGAGCATGATGTTATAGGGCATGGAATACCCCTTGTGTCAGCTGGAATGAGCAGCTGTGCCCCCTCCCAACCTCTTGCTCACTCTCAGCCTACTTGCTAGAGATGGGGAGTAGAGTGAGAAACACAGATGGCCTTGATTCTGCACAAACACTGCTCAGAAATAGCTAAAACACCAGTGGTGTTAGCAACACGGTTTTGGTCACAACCCTGAAACACAGCACCATACAGGCTGTTTGGAAGAAAAGTAACTCCCAGTCAAATCCAGAGTAATACAAAAGAAAAATATTCTCCCTCCCAGAAAGAGTTTCTACAGACATAGTCTGTATGACAGCCCCTTTGGGTTGTCAACAGCCTCAAGAGCAGACCCTAAAGCTGGAAGAAGCTCATGACCATTAAATATCACAATACCATCTGCAAGACTTTGCACCAATTGTGTGAAGTCAGCACCGCAGGTCAAGAGGCAAGAGCCATCTCTCAAGTGTGATGAGCCTGTATTCCCTCCATGTCAGAGAAAGTCACGTTATAAGATTACATGGCTGCAGCCTGCTGAACAAGTTGTTTATCAAAGGCAGAAAGCATTTGTAAACCCTTTTCAGTAACTTGAGCTAGCAGATCACTGAGCCTCAGACACAGCTCTTGCTAGTTGCCACTGACAGCTCTGTGCATAGTTATCATTTTTGCTCCTGCCTAGCCCTTGAGCTTGGCAGGGAAAAAAAAAGGAGGTAAGAAAAAGAAGCTGTAAATTACAATTCATAAGAGTGAATGATACATATTTGAACAGTCACTGTAAAAAGCCACATCATTGGTAAGAGCAACTCAAAACAAAATACACAGGAATATGGTCTGATTCACCATGTATCATCTGATAACAGCAGTAAACATTTCTTTTAGGAGAATACATGTTGTCTTCAATAGCTCTCTACATTGATAATTAGTGGCTGCTCTTTCCATGATCTGGTGGCCAATTTACCTTATTTTACGTCTTCCTTCAGAGAATAGATTTTGAAAATGGCCAGTACCAACTCCTCTTCTTTTTGGCTTTAGTCTTTTCACTTCCAAACTCAGTGAGAAACTATACTCTACAAATCAGTTTGATACCTGCATTCTCTCACATACTTTGGCAGATAGGTAAAAAACAACACATCTTTCTACTTCTCATATCAACACTGCAAACATGAATAATCCCTTGTTTTGTATTCTACATCTAAAGTCAATGATTCTGAAAGAATAAAGAAAAAAGGTTTCCAAAACACTACTATGCAGCCTTTACAGCACTGTGAAAAGCTGTGATATAACAGAAAATAGTCTGTTATAAACATAAATGTAACAGCACTAGTATTCAACTGTGGGAATCCAGAGTGCAGGGAATATTTCTCTGCCTGTTTTGGAGAGAAAAACCCCCCTGGACAGCGTGGTTTTTGACCTTTATCCATGGAGAAAACTCCCTACCATCTGGGAAGAACTAAAATCTACACAGATGTGAACTAAGTGATAGAATATGATGTAAGGATGTCACAAAGTGAAGAATTTAGAAGTTTTAAGTTTATTAATGTAGTAAATAGATAAATAGTAAAAGTTCCAAGATGGAGGAACCCTTGTAGTTTTTATCTCCTTCTTTCTTCTTCTAGTCCTCCATATTCTGCAGCAGAAGCAGTTTAGGATAATCGGATGAAAAATGCCGCAGTTCCGGCCTGCGTGTCGGAGCGATTTACTGAGCATTGGGTGAAAAGTAAAAATATCTGTAGTTTCAATTTTTAATTAGATAATTTACCTATAAAAAAGCTTTAGAATCTTGATAAGCAGCCATTTTCTCGCCTTCTCTTGTCATGTTCTGTTCTACTGTGTCTTTCTAAGCTGATAACACTAGAATAAACAACTATCGAAGAAGCAGTTACTGCGAGTTTGCCTCGTCCGTCTATCAAGTTCCTTGCGAAGACTTTAAAAGACTTTAAAAGGCCTCTCCCAGCAAGAGAGGCTGATTTATAGCACTAGCAGAGTCATTCAACTAGCTGCTATAATGTAGTTATTAAAGTAATACTTCTGCAGAAAATTATACAATCAATGAACATATTTTTGAGGCAAAACACAGAATTTGCATTTCTAAGAGAAATGAAATACCTCAGAATGTTTATTGATTTTTGCTAGCTCTGCTGCTGTTTTTTCATCCTTTGTCTGTAGATTTTTGTCAGCTCCTAGCTCAAGCAACTTCAAAATTACATTTCTATGTCCATGCTGTGCTGCCCATATTAGTGCCTGCAAAAAAGAACTTTGTTTTACCAATTTTACATATGGAGCAAAACCCAACAGTTCCAATCAATAAAGCACAGCCCAATCTGGAGACAATTAATGCAAAAGGATCTCAAAGTGGTGTTAAAGCAGAAAATTCTGAGGAATATTTCTCAAAAAGTTGTATTTTGAAACAAGTTAGTGGGTATTCACTTCTTAAATTTTTTATCATTAAATACAACAGACAAAAAAAATCACTTACTGTATATCCATTTTCATCTTGGGCATTTATGTGTGATCCATGAGCGACAAGAAAAGCAACAACCCGAGCATAGCCTTTTCTAGCTGCATACATCAGTGCAGTCATTTGTTTCCTGAAAGAAAAGGTGCCAGGTAAAAAAAAGTGTGTCAAAATGTAAAAAGAAAAAAAAAGGCAGCACACTTCTGTTTTCATTTAAAAAAATATTTTTCAAAGACACAGCCTAAGTGATGCATTCTACATACAGGTAAATTTCAATCCAAAGTTTGGAAAAAACATGCAGTTTCATGGAGGGCCAGATATAAATCACAACTGAATACTTAAAGAGAAAGAATAATATTAAAAACAACAACTATGTTCATAAATGCAAAACCCTCTCTGGTGGAATCAGTGTAAGCAAAAGAATCACAGCTTTTACTGCCGTGCAGAGGTGTGATGCAATAGCAGAGATACCTATTACCAACAGTCAGGACCACCCTCACCCCGAGTAAGCCCAAAAGAAGTCTCCTCCTAAGAACTACATATACAGACCATACTGAAGGTTTTAACTTTTCAAGTACTAAAACTAAACACAATCATAGTATTTTTGCCCTTTATCCCATTTTTGTCTTCTGTTCCCAGAAGTTGCACCAGAGAAGGTTCAGATTAGACATGAGAACTTTTTTTTTTCCACTGAACGAGTGGTCAGGCATTTGAAGAGTTGCCCACTCCGGGAGGTGGTAGAGTTACTGTCTCTGGAAGTGCTCAAGAAGGGTCTGGATGTGGCACTTTGGGATATGGTTTAGGGGTGGTTATGGTGGCGCCAGGTTGATCTTGAAGGTGTCTTCCAATCTTCCTGATTCTATGATGTGGATCTGTTGATACCTTCTCTCCTACATAGATTACTGTTTCTTACAGTTGCTGAAGGAATACTTAGACACCACCCTTCCCATTACTCTCATTTTTTATATCCCAAAACCACGAGGACAACAGTCTACTGATCTATCTTAGGGTCATTCATAACGATATCCCATTATCCCATAATCATCTGTGCCCCAAAATGGTTCCTATATCTTTAAGACCCTGAAGTAGGGGACTTGGTGTATGTGTGTGTGGAGGTAGCTTTTGTGCAGGAGTTTTTAGAAGCTCTCCAGCAAGGTTTCTTAAGGCTCCTTGCACCGTGGTATTTGTGTCGCTGGCTGCTTAATCTTTGCTCAGGTAATGTTTTTTCTTTCAGGGTTTTGGTTGTTTTCCCCCCTTGGCTCAGAGAAGCAGCAGTAGTGATCTCTGAGCTACCTTGAGGGTGAACTCTGCAGCTGCCTGTCTGAGAAACTGGGGGGGGCTTCGCAGTGGCAGAAGTGGAGCGGAGCCACCCTGCTCCAGCCCAAGCCGCTGTTGCCTATGCCGAGCTGAGGAGAGGATGCACTGAGCAGCTCCAGCCCAGCTGTTTCACCTGCCGTGCTCACTCTGCTGTGCCCTGCCACGGGGAAGCTCTTTGCCTGCTGCTGGAACGGCTCTGTGAGGCTCCTGCCTTCCAGAGAGGGATCTCACTCCATCTTGTCACTCTGTCCTACAAAGGCAGAACTCCTCCTGCCTGGCCCATTTTGGCAATGGGTAGTTTCTAGCATTTCAGGTCTCTCTTTGTTCCAGTGGGGCCTGAGGTCCAGCGGTTTGATATCTAGCATTTACTCACTTCCCCACCACACCCCACCCCCCATGCCTTTGTTTGTTAATAAACCACTGTTTTTTCACTTTCATCTATTTGTATTAATTTCTTACTGGTGGAAAGGGAATGTTGGAATCCTTAAAGGAAATGACTCATTCCAGAGCGTTCTCCTTTGAATTGTCTCAAACCAAGACATGATCTTACCCTTCTAGAGATGCTTACAAGATGAAGCCATTGTGAAATATTACTCAGAAGTTTCTCTTTGCAATGTATCTTTCCAGATGCCTGACTCATTCTTTGGTGGAATAAGATTGTAGAATTAAGGGGAAAAAAAAAAAGCAGAATTGGAGGAGAAAGATTGTGGAGTTTCTGGTTGCTACTAAGTAATCAGATTTAAGCTAAAATATTTTACTACTGTTGTTTAATTAAAATCTATTGTATTTTAAAAAGCAATAGTTTTTAATGAAAAATATTATGTATTGCTTGTGATGTATAGCTCCCTGTCAAAAATCTGCTTTCTAAAGATTATTCTATCTTGCTAGGATATACCTGAGGGGAGGACTGCTCTTCCCAATATTGGATTTCTTAATACTAAGTTCATCAACCACTAGAGGGATTCCAAAACACGTATGTCTTAAAGCAACTGTCTTAAAATTTCTGCCTCCTTCCAGAGAGCATTGCTAGAACTAAGGCTTTACACATCCTTCTTTGGTTTTGATCATTCATACAAGGATAATGTTTTGTCTTATGAAAACACAATTAAAATTGTACTGATTGAAATCCAGTAACGTTACAAATTTGAAACAACTTTATGCTAGGGGAAGAAGGTCAATTACACAGAGATAAGCAACACAAAAGGTAACCAGACCTTCAAGACACACAGCCAACAAAGTACAGGAACCTGGTAATGAAGCAAAGAGACTTGCATCAGTCCAGAATTAATTTAGTTCATCAACACTACAAAAGCAGAAATTCTGACTGAATGTGAGGAGACATTCCACCACAGGGCACAGCTAATCTGTGGAACTCGTTGTGCAAAGTTTTTTAGTCCCCATCTTTAGTGGTTTCAAGACCAGATGGCAACCTAGCTCAATTTCACAACAGAGGTAGCTTTAAAAAAGTTGGACTAGAAACCTCCTGGAATCCCTTCTGACCTGAAATACCCTGTGAACCTATGAAGATTATTACAAAAATAGAAAAAAACTATCATCTCTCTCTTCAACTTAATAACTGATATCTATGTATCTCACTATATCTATGTCTCCATAGAGATATCTATACAGAGACATATACAGATATCTATATTTTAAAGAATGAGCAGAAGCTGATTATATCCTAATAATTTGTAGCAACAACATTCAAACTTACTTGCCCAAGGTGGACACTTGCTCCCATGCTTATTTCTTTTCAGTGGCAGATAGCCTTTGATGAACTTCCCAAGTCATCAGCTCTGAAGTATTTACATCTGACTGCAAAACCAGTGCAATCACGCCTAATCTCATTTTCATTTCTCATGCTCTCAAGCTTTTTTTTTTTTTGAAATTTAGATACTGTTTCACAATTACTTCCTGCTTTTTCAAAGGAAAAATATTAAACAAAAGCCCTTTAGGCTACAAAATAGTCTTTTCTCCAAAGAATATGATGTAGTTACAGCTGTACAGTACTGCAGGCATGAAATCAAGCCAACAACTCAATTACATAAAAGCCCCTGAAAAAACTTCTCCATTTGCAAGTAAAACTCAATAAATACAACATTTAAAAGGTCCATCAATGTGATTATGCAATCACATTTTAATGCTTGAGTTTTAATTTCAAAGGCTACAAGCTGTTTCAGGATAGAAACACAAACTGCTGCAAAAATTGGCACCTCTACATGCGAGGGGGTGCCCTGAGCCAAGCCATGAAAGCAGAGTCCATTTACATGTACGGCCACAGGAGGGAGACGAGAGCATTGGGTAAAACAAACTTTGTTTTCCTAACCCTGCAATGAACCCCCACAACCACAACAGCAAGCTTTAATATGGCAAATCCACTGTTTCCTGCTTAAGCTGCAGAGAAACTAAATGTATTGGTACATCTTAGTGCAGTCTAAAAATGTTCATAGAGAGTGTAGTGATAATCATCCAGACAGAAGATCTTAAGAATCCTTTCATTATTCTGAGGAACTGCCGTGTTTCAGCAGTCTAGCTTGCAGATGACCTTGTCCAAACACCGATTACGTCCTTTTGTATGGTACAATCTACCACATGATATTTGTCCATATTGAATATGATACTCAAGTCACAGTCAGTAAATAAATAAAATCTTAAAAGGCATATAAACAATTTAGTAATTAAACATCTAATTACGTTTGCTTCCAGCTTTGCAGCAGCTACACAAGAAGCTGGGTCTCATGCAAATGAAGAGAGATTTTTGTTTGTTTTTATCTTTAGAATCACAGAAAATTCTGAGTTGGAAGGGACCCACAAGGATTACAGAGTCCAACTCCTGGCCCTGGACATGACAACTCCAAGAATCACACCACATGGTTGAGGGCGTTGTCCAAAAGCATCTTGAACTCCGTCAAACTTGGTGCTATGACCATTTTCCCGGGGAGCTTGTTCCCATGCCTGACTACCCTCTGGCAGAAGACCCATTTCGTAATATCCAACATAAACGTCCTCTAAAACAGCTTTGTGCTCTAAGCGTCCCTGCTTTTATATTAAGACTGGAGAAAAAGACAAAATCAGGAACTTTTTCAGTTTTTGGGGCCATCCAAAACTTTGTATGTGATATGTACACAAAGATACAACCAGAAGTTCTTACAGGCTCACTTCACCCTGTGGAAAAATGGGACAAAACTTAAATCACAAGAAAACAAGCTGAGTAGAATGGCCCTACTACCCTGAAGCCTCCTGCCCTGGATAATCAGGAGGCATGACAGAACTGGTGAGAAAGTTTCATCTCCTAGATGGCAAGCTATCTGACTGAAACATGTATTGAATGGCTGTCACTAAACTGAATCTGTGGTGCAGAATTCACTGCACTTGACAAATAAACATGCTGATGTTTGGGATCATGATCTCAAGCAAGACAAACTTCACCTTCCTGGAAAATTTCCTAAGAGGAAGGAGAGATGTCTCCAATTTGCACAAAGGTTTCTTTCCACTGGGGAGACGTCTATAGAAAATTCAGTATTTTACGTTGGTGATTTTGACAAGTTGTAAGTAAAGTCTCATAATAGGATATATGTTTATTAACTAGACCAGTGTATCAATAATACTAGAAAAATTACAGCAGGTAGAAAACAATTTTACCCTGAGTTTAGTCTCAATCTTTCCTTATTGAGATCCCAAAGCAAGGAAATGATGCTGCAAGACACTATTTTAGTCTATTGATCTGTAAACTGAACAGTGCTTCAGATAAACAGGAAGCATCTTCAGAAGCTTTTGGAGCTAGTTTCAGCACTCACTGCTGTACATAAAGCCTGGAACTGAGAAATTAAGTGGCAACAGTGTATTCACAGCAACAGAAGATAATCTATTTGCCCATTTTCTGGCAAATGAAGTGGGAAACCCTATATAAAAAGTAATATTGGAAGAACATACTTTAGTAAAACTTTAAGAAAGCACTGCAGGTTAAAACGGGTTTTTAAAAAACACTACTTAAAGATTTCCAGGCCTTACAAAGGGATAAAGTATATAATTTACATTTTGGAGCAAGAGGAAGGTGAATGACATGAGATAAGTAAAACAAATTTCTCAAGGTAGTATTCACTTACATGAAGCATTCAGGCTATAGTAGCTCTATACTGGCTATTCAGAGCAGTGCCTTCTTGTTTCACCTACCCATTACTCTACTTGTTTGACTTTCAAAACCCTTTAGCTAGTATGCTTTGATACACTACATTCTCATCAACAAAACTGTTTTTACCACTACCAGTACTCAGTTTCCAATTTTGATTTAGCAAAAATATCCTAAGTTATGCTACTGAATACTTTATTTTCAGTACAGTATCCCCTCGCAAGGAAACCACCTACCTACCCATTCCTAAACTCACCTTCTTTCTTTGCATTTCAAAAATCAGTCTCTTTCCCACTAGTCCTTCCCTACTCCACACACACTTAATAAATTAGACCTACCACCTCCAAGTGTCTGTGTATCACCTCCAGACGACATGAAATAAAAGAGCTTACTGGTTGCCCTGACAGTGCAACAGATAAAGGATAAACATCAAACCCTGCCTTACATGAACATTAAGTATTCTGCTTTGCAGTCACACACATTCCAGTGGTTGGTGGACAAAACAGAAGCTTCCTAGCATCATTCTGGTTCTTACATGCTGAGAAAGCCAAATAATGAGAATCTTATTTCTTAACACCTGTGGTAAGCTGATCACACAGGAAGTACTTTCACAATAATATCAACTCACTGAGAGTTCTGATCACTCCCCCACAGAACATCCTGCTCGCTCTAACAAAGCAGGTGAAATGGGACTGCAGTGCCACAGAGAGGGGCTGTTTGATCCCTTATCATCACATAAGGCAGTTTATTGCGTTTCATTCTCATTTCTGAACACAGAGCTAGAAGTCCATGAGAAACAGCAGCTGCTGCCTGAGCAGACCCAATAATGGAGTGGCATGCACAGATGTCAAATACTGGAAAGGCATAAAGGCAGCTTGAAGATCTGAGATGACAAGGTCTGGATTTTTTAAGCCTCTGCTTTTATTTGGCACAAATACGACATTTCTGATTGTCACTTAATTTACCTTTTCATTTGAAAAAGACTACTACTGCAAAAGTGAAAAAGCCACAACTAGATCTTCTAGATGTATGAATAACTCATGTTAGCACAAGGTCTAAGGACACAAAAAGATAGTAAATAAATATTTATATATAAAGATCAACTATGCAAAACATACTCTAAGTTTATAAATAGAATTAAAAAATTAGAATTCCTACCTTGTGTCAGCATCCATACTTTCTTTTCCCCCAAAGTTTAGCCAAAAGCCTGTCCAAATGCAAAAGTGCAGCCTGGCACTCTTGCTTACATTTTCAGCACCCAAGACAAAGTTACTAATGCAAAGACTTCCCCTATTTTTTAAAGCAGGATGTTTATTCTAACACCCAGCTATCTGACAACAACAATATATAATTTTTTCAGAGTATATAGCTTTCTTGTTTCTCTTGAACAATTTCTAGTCTCTCTGGTAAAAATAAATGAATGGCACTTAAATTTGGTACCAGACATCAGCTGCACTTCAAAAGAACTCTGTTTCCTCCTTGTCTATCAGTACTATGCTCACAGTGAGGTCCAGGGCCTTGAGTAGGAAAAGCAAAGGCCTTCAATTCTATTCTTTTTTCAGAGCTACTCAGTCTATATATCCCAGGTAATGGGATGAAAGAGGTGTAGTATAAAAAAATTCAGTTGAAAAACCAGTTGACCTAAACAGCACTTTTTTTTTAGCAGAGGCAAGACAGTTTATCCTAGGGTCAGTCCACAATTTATTTCTTTTTGATGTAAAATGAAACATTTCATCAGACTGCGCAACTACAAACATCTCACAATGCACTGCTTCAAAGTGCTCGGACACAAAGTTGTAATTAAAGAAGTATGTTATTACTTGTTTCTAAAATGAGCTTAATCTCTTAATCAGAATTATTCCAGACTGCAGTGGAATAAATGTATTTTATTTACAGAATTTTCTTTTCCACAGGAAGCACTCTGTGAAAAGAATATAGCCAGATATCCACAAAAAGCTCAAAAATAGGACATGAATTTAAATAAAGAATGAACTGATTTAACTGCCATCCCTGTGCAAAAGAGGCAATATTATTTAGGAAAGGCAGAGGACATATTTCTTGCCCTTATACTTCAGTCACGTGAATAATTAAGATTAACTTAGTTCTGTTGAGCTGAAGAACATACTTACAATTTGATAAAGCTGATCACAGTCTTATTTACTCAGATTAACAACTGTACTAAGATGTATCTCAGTACTAATCTTTTCTTATACAAACAGCAGTGAAATGACAAGAAATATGTACACTTCATCTTAACCACCACCAACAGCTACATCTATAAACATTTCACTGTATAGTAATATTAAATTTTGTACTGTATTCACAGATGTGAGGCTTTTGATACCTGCAAGTAAGGTTAGGGTCAGCATTCCTTGATAGAAGCAGTTCAACAGTGTTCAAGATGTTCTCCTCTGAAGCTTGTGCAGTACATGCTGCCATCAACACAGTGTATTTATCTGTTCGGAAATTGCAGTTAGAGAATTATATATACAAATGTAAATACCATGCTAATCCAGAAGTTCCTTTTTAAGTCTTTATATTTGCTAGAGTTGTTAATCAGGTTGATACTCTACAATATTTGGAAATGGCTAACAATCTTGTTTTCCTGCCTGTGAAAACCACTAGAATGATCAGGTAAGACAAAGGCATCTTTCTGAGGAGATACTCAGAAAGATGAGAGAGAATCACAGTAGTAAAGCATCTATTCCTACTGAAGTTTAGAATACTTTGCAAGTACCCCAAACCTACAGTAGGAGCTTAACTATAGATCTTTCTCAAAATGCATTCCACCACCAGTAGATCCACTCCCTGTTCCTCTCATCCAGTAAAAGGAAGTAACTGCTGACAGGAAGTTAACTGCAATGGGTAGAAAAAGGTACAGGAAATGTATTATAAACACATAGGACACCAATTTTGGGGAGAACAGACGCCCATACAAAGGACAGTTGAAGGAAAATGGCTTTATGACAGGTCTTAAGGAGGAAGAATTAAATTTATTAACTTACTATGGTCCAGTAGTGGCAGGACGAGTATTAAAAGTATTGGTTTAGATGTAGATTTGAAAAGCATCTACAGAGTAGGTAAGAATACCAGCATATTTACCACTCCAGCTCTGAAATCAGCTGGGTGCTACATGCCACCCTAGCTCACAAATCAAAAATGTACAACTGCTGTTTGCCCACAGAACACAGGAGACCTCCTTTCCCATGATTACCATGGTTTCCATATGGGAAACATAACACTTTAAAGACCTTAGCAAGTAATTTGGCCCCAGTGTCATTCAGAAGACTGCCATTTGAGTAACTGCCCATTTCGTTTATTGCACAAACTTGTTCACAAGTTCCAGCATGCCTTCATCCATTTAAGAAGTATAATATTAGCTGTACTTACTTCATATCCTATTAAGTGTTACAACATATTTTCTAATTTTCTTGCAGAAATTTTAAGAATGTGTATAATTAACATCATCATTCCTTAATGAGGTCAGATTTCATTATATTTAAACATGAAAAGTTTGTTATGTACTTTACCACCACTGCTCTATCTCTCACCACTTCTTGGCCCCCACCTCTACAACCCAGCTCTGCATTTAAATTAATTTGGATTTTTAATATACTATCTTTTAATTTTCAACTGCCTCATGAAGAAATTACTTGATATGCTGACAAATTTTTACTCAAAATGTTTAACCTGGTTATCAACTAGAACATGAATGGAAAGATGGCAGGACTTTAAATAAAGCACTGTTAAATACCTGGGAATGATGTCTGGAAGGAACCTGGAGTTATATTTGTATTCGTTACCTCAGGTAGTGATACAGAGCGGGAAATTAATTTCTGTTAGCCTACCCATAGCTCATACATGTGTGCAAGAGACAAAAGGGAAGAAACGTCCTGGAATTCTAAGACTTCTCTTTTGCACAGAAAAACTGCTAAAAGACTGCAAAAAAGATGCTTATGTTCAGACTAGATGAAAAACACAGCAGATCTGGTGAAATTATTCCTCAAGGATGCAACATTCTGAGCCCATCACATAGTGAATGATGTATTAGTTCCTGTCAACTACCAAAAAGGGTAAAATTAGGGAACTACTTATAAAGAATGACCAAAGAATGACTCAAGATGATTAACAGTATAGCTGTTTATTAGGATTATAAGCATTAAAGGCTAATTATTATAGAATCACTTGTATGATTGCCTGCTGATGCAAAAAATAGCAGGACTGGTGAGATTTAGTATCCCCTTAGGACAGCTTTACTGAACACATGAGGCCTGACCCAAATCAATGACTTACAAGGCTGCTCCTGGCTGGACAGTACCCTGCTGCCCATATGCCCTAGTTACAGTTTCCCTACACAGCCTAACAGGGAAACAAGCCAAGAAACCTGATCCTAGCAAGGTGCCACTTTGGGCAAAGACAGATGGTCACATAAATAAAAAAATGCCATTGATTTGGTTACCTGGTCAGCCTAAACCATTGCCCATAGAAGTTCTTGCCCCATTTATAGCTTTCTACAGCCATAAACAAGGAACAAGTATGAGCTATAGGCAGACACATAGAAGTTCTCTGAAACTGGCTACAAGGACAGCCATTAGAAGAAGGCAGAATTGCTTTTGGTGTAGGCAATCTATTCTAATCTCATACTCTGATCAACTGTTAAGAGGTTAGAGAAAATTTTCAGAGCTAGATTTATACCATCTTCACTTCAGCCCACTACTACTGCAAATACTGGCAAGTTACTGGAAAATATGATCACTGCTTTTATGTACTTGGCAGTGTTGGGGGATGAATATTCCAATACAATGGGAGAGATTGAAAATAACCACAATTTAAGTAGAAGAAGAGTTATTATTATTAGGCCATAAAAATTGACAGAGGAACTGATACTACTTAGAAGCTACACTGAACTCTTGCAGAAAAAGGTGATCGAGCGACACACTGAAGAACAGTTTACTTAACAGAAAAATTGCACTGTAGTTTTAGAGAAGTCCACATGAGTTTCTCATGAACTGGAAAGCTATTCATGTTGTTTGAGATGGTATCTGGTTTCTGCATGTACATACTTCATAACAGGATTAAACAAAGGAAGTTTAACCTGTACAACTTTATACTACAATTTTTGAGCAAGTACTTCCAAATACTTTTCTAAAAAGTATTTGGGGTTTGGGAGGTGTGGGGGGAAAATGGAATTGAGAGAGAAAGAACAAGAAAACGCATCAACTGATTCCAGATCAATTCCAAGAACACAATTTTTACTTCAAAACTACTACTTTTCCTTCAGAACTGTGAAAGGTAGAGCAGGTCCCAGTTCCACTGTGAACTTTTGATTTTTTTTACCTATATATGCAAACAAGAGAATAAGGACAGGGACAATGTCTGGTACCGAGCATTACCAGCCAGTATTTTTCATTCCCATCTTACCTATTTCAAAACATGCATTAGCACCTCTGTCCAGAAGAAGACGTACTATTGCAAAGTTAGCCACACTGGCTGCACACATCAGGGGAGTCCATCCAAACCGAAATTTAGTTTCTACGCTGATTCCTGCCAAAATTCAAGAAATTAAAATCATAAAACTGCATCACAACAAACATGCTTTTTATAAAACTTACTCTGGATATGAATCATTACAAAGGTTACACCCGGTTTGCATTTAGTACATGGGAGAAAAATCTCATAGCATTTTCTTTCTTTTAATACATCTTTATTTACAACACCAGGAAACAACTTTTCAAACTGACTTAAATGAAGCCCAGTTCTCAATCTGAGGAGTTAAGTACCACAGAAAGACTACATTAAAAAACCGAATTTAGCTGCAAAAGTAATTTCATAAAAGCACACAGAATCTGTTTTCTCTGCTTCTGTGCAATAGCTTTCTTCAATCAAAATGAAAAATTTTGACTCTTGCCAAGCCAAGAGGACTGCTGAGGAAGCAAACCACTTGCCAGGCAATTTAGATTGCAATTGTCTAGGGTTTCCTGCTTCACAGCTCCTTTTATTCTCTGTCCTGCAAAATAGTTAGCTAGCAGATTTGCATTCGGTACTAACAAAATATTATCTCATTAAAAAGGAGAAATAGGACACTATGCAGGGTTCAAAGACAATCACCAGAATTGTTTGTTACTCTTTATAATAGCCAGAATGACTAAAATGGCTAGAAGAATGCCAGACAGCCCAGCCCTCCCAAATGCACCGAGAACCAGGTATCAGACTGAGATACTCATCTGACAACTTTCTAATAAAAATCTCTATGCATTTTTTAATCCTTCAACAAACATTGCTTCCTCTAGAAAAGTTTCCATCAGCTGGTTCCTTATTAGTTCTATGGTGACTATGGATAATCAAAAGTACTTCTTTATGAAAAAACACTCTGAAAAAACCCCCAAATCTATCCTAAGAAATTTGTGACAGTTAAGCTACATGCATACTTTTTCATGCAAACTGTGTACTTTCCCTGTCTTGGGACTATGTCAAAGATGTATTCAGTGTAGCAATATAATGCCATTAAAGCTGAGGGACTAACAGGTCACTGCTCTTGGATTGATTCTTTCATTTCTTAAGATCACTGGAACTGTAGATTCAATAAAGAGGTAGCAATTCAAGGAAAGCCACGTGTTGAAGCATTCTAACACCTGCAAGCCACAGAATTTACAATCAAATCTCCTTAGCAATGTACACATTCTAGCTGCACTTAATGTCAGCACACTGGCCTGTCTGCAGTGTACAAAACTTTTCATTAAAGCCCATTTAAGTTCTACAAGGGGAGCCAGCAAATGTTCCTTGGCAGTCATATCAGAACTTCCTTGTAGTCACTTCAAGAATCTAGCAAGTCTGATATTCAACAGCCCACTGAGGTGATACTAGTAAGAAAAAAAAGCTGAAAACTGTCACCCTGTCACCCTTAAAAAGTCTCTTTTCCTCATAAGAAGAAAAGCAGTCCATGTAACTACAGCTCCCATCTACAGCTTTTTACTTTAATACATATCAGAACAATAGTGACAAATTACCTATTTGGCAGTTATATAGAGACTTATTAAAACTCTTGAGAAGGCATTTCTCTCAATGCTTTCTTTACATGCATAGCAGCCAGTATCTGCCATGATGCTGGTGCTTTTCCCAAGTTCTAGAAGTAGAGTGGCCTATCTGGCACTACGTTAAGCTGCTTATCCTGCACAGTCTCCTACCATCTTGATAATGCCTGCCTTGAAGTACCACCAGTGTGGAAGTCCCAATACAAACAAGCTGTAATTCCAGAGGAAGACAAAGAAAGGACAACTGAAACAGGGAAAGTCATGTGGCTTCTTGGCTGTTTGGTTATAGGAGTTGTTGATTGAACCAGAAATGTCTCACCTTGGTGACTACTCAAATAGCTCATTACATGAGCTATTATTGAAGTAAGCAGTGTTAGTTCAGCATTTAAAATGGTCCTTAAGAAATCCTATAGAACAGTGAAGCCCAGAAAAAACTTTTGTGAAAAATCAGGCCAGATCCAACAGCCAGAGAGAAGTGAGACTGCTGCAGCTCCACAAGCCCAGGTCCAACCCGTATTGATGCTGAGCGTGCATTCCCAGCAGGCACACACACCCCCACACATCCCACTGGCCACAGTGATCAACAAAAACACAGCACTCTTATGAACACAGCAGCACCAGTATCATCCTGTCATCTATCCCCTGCAGCTGCTGGCATCACAGACACAAGGGCCTCTGACCTCTGGTCCCACTCCTGTGACTGGCACAGCTTTCACTCATTCCTGTCTCTACTGTCGCTTGGTCCCCAGGCACAAGGACCTTATATTACCGGGAGTCCCTTGCTCTGAGTCTGTAATTTGCCTGCCCATGGGCTTCTCTGCTCCTCTGAGACTGTAGAGGTGGGCCTGTGATAGGCTACTGGCTTCCATGATGGGCCTCGGAGGATCTGGACCAGGGTATTATTTGGGCTCCCCCAGCTGCCATTACCTGTGTTCCTCTGTAGGTATGAGCAGAGGAGCTTTTCAGTTACACAGCCTCACAAATTACAGCAAGGAGACAAACCAGATGCAACATTCTTCCTTACAATCTGAGTTACAGATAAGTATCTTCCTATTTAAGCAGCAAAGGGGAAAAATACATTCTGGCCACAGACAAGCTCTACAGCAGAAACTGTGAAGAATAATAGTGAGCCAAAGGACAGCAAAGGAAGAATGACATTCTTTTTGTATTACTGTTTCTCTCATATCCCTTTCAGATACTTTCTTGACTGTGGCTAATAATAGCTATGGTAGAAAGGCTGTTTTTATAGAGAAAAATATAACTCTGCTAAATAATTCCATGTTTGACACCAAAAATATGAGGCCTTAACTTTCATTCAGTTTAAGAACAGCTCCTAGTATTGGAATCCATTCACATTCAGACACCACTTACCTGAGGGGAAGTTCTAAAATGCTTGATTCTCTAAGACTTTTCCCTAGTAAAAGTATTGATTTAAGTCTGTCAGCACTTAGGTCTGTTCCCACATTACCTTAAAGCTGAGTCATATTAGAGCTGCTGATGTCTCCCTCTGCTGGGCCAGCTACGGTGGCCACCTGACTCAGGGTTCAGAGTCCTAAACTGGCTGAGATATTAATTCTCACACACTAGGCATCCTCCCATTACTGTAGTTTACTACTACTTTTAATTCCCTGAACTGGCTCACAAAAGATGAGATGAGCTCCAGCACCCATTCAAAGTGGAACAAACTGTTGAAGGAAAACAGAGGATTTGACTGTAGTTATATCTTTAATCAGAATAAAATGCCATGAGGTCGTAACTTGTAATTCCATTTTAGGAAAAGGAATACATGAATTACATGGTGTTAAGTACTTTACTCCTCAAGCAGACCAAAATGTCCAAGTCATCTTTGAAGGCGCTACTTGCTTGCATTACTTTTGGTGACATGTACTTCAGAAACTTTCTTAAGCTGCCATGTAACAGAAGTGGTAAGAAAAACCACTGTGCTTGTCCACCTCCTAAAGGAGCTCTGAAAAACTGCCTCAGCATCAAAAATACTAAAGTAACACCTAACCAAGCCAGAAGACAACATGGTCTCACTCTACCTGAAGGAATAACCCCAGGTGTTGCTAGGAAATCCACCTCCAACACAAATCTTGAGTTTGGCTGACTGCTGGTAGCAAGCCTCCCTCAAGCTCCACCAAACATACATTAAAGGTAATTCTGGAGGCAAAGATTTAGTCTGAGCACAGATCCTCTGAACAACAATGTCAACTTACTTCAGAAAGACCTCTGTGATAGGCACTGTGTTCTACTGCTTTGCAGAACAGCACTGGATGGGTCAGAATTTATGTTGATCCCATTTTAAGGAAATTATATATTCTTCTATGATACTGCCTTGTTCATTTCAGGAGACAGGAAACTAGACTACGTGAATCCTCAACCTGAACCCGTGCTCTTACAGAAACCTATTATCACCTTCCAACAGCACGGAACCGTCCACTGAGTAGCAGGCATCAGCACAGAAAGTGAACTACTGCTGTTTGACTGCAGTACAATTAAAAATGGATGGTGTAACAAAACAATTAAGCAATCTGATGCACAGACATCACAAAAAACTCTACCCATAAATAAGAATGTATTTTCTCAAAGCAAGACAGATGTATTTCACTCTTGTACTGCACTTCTTGTGTTTCAGTCTGTGCAATGGTTTTGCTTAATTTAAAAAGAAAACCATTCCCCCATAGTGGTGAGAAACAGTTGGCTTCTAAAAGGGCAAATAATGTCATTGTTTCAAAACTCAGAAAAGCCCATTGCTAACCAAGAAACTACCTTCTTTCCTAAGACGAATTTTCCTTAGAGAACAAGCTCTTGGTTACTATATTCTCCTTGCTTGCTGAAGCAGAACTTCCTGACAATTATCACTAGGCAGGTCAACTCAGCTATGCAGTTTCTGATTGCCCTGGATGCTTCAGTAAGTGATCCAATCTTCCTAACACTGATTAACAAACACATTAAAGACAAATACTGAGTAACAAAACAGGCAAAAAGGCTTTCAGTGTTAAAACAGACTACCTTTTAGTGACAAATTTCACATAAAGCCTGTTAGACCTTTCAGAATCACAAAATCTTTGTTCAGATCATGTTGCCAGGACAGCAGTATTACATAGGGCACATACCAGAAACTTAACAGTGCTGTGAAGGAGAGGGAAAAAAAAAAAAAAAAAAAGAAAAGAAAAAAAAAGGCTAGCCTCCCATTCTTACCCCATGCTGTACAACCTTCAACACCAAAGACAACTCCCTTAATTCCCCCCTCAATTTAAACCACCTGTAATTCAGTGTTTGTAATTGCTATTTGCATGTTAAAGATGCATCTAAAAACAAAGAAACACCTGATTTCATAGTTCAAACATTATTGTTTTCTCAATTTTCAGGTCTCCTGACTGACAAAAGAAACAAATTAGAAGGAATGGGCTGGAATACTGAATCTGAGTCACTCAAAAAATAATTTTATCTTTCAAAATAATGTGTTGAGTGCATGTAGGAACATGTGAATGTTTCCAGTAAAGGATATAAAGTCTCATTTTAAATGAGAATGGTTAGTATTCTTGCTGAGTGCAATTAAAAATATTCATGTGTGTATTCAATGTAACTGACTTTGCTCACCTGAGTTTAAGAGTTCTTCAATTAATGAGACATCACCACGAAATAGAGCCTTCTTTAATGCCTCGTTCTTGTCCATTTGTAACATTTGATCCAACTTCTAGATAAACAAAGAGAAATTAAACCAAAATCTGGAGACTGTTTCAAGGCAAAAACAATATAGCTTGGTTTCCATACAGAAGCACTAATAATGTCTGAAACGACATAGCACAAAGGAAACAGCAAGGTAAAAGGTAAAACTTTTGTTCTTCCATCTCTGTAGATCTGTTCACGGTCTACTATAAAGCCTAAGTTTTAAAATCAATTTTTCTGAGAGGTTTCATTCCCTGAAAATGGAAATATCTTCTTTCTCAAAAGACCTGCTATCCTCCCACGCTGCTCTCAATTTTTCTTACCATAATTTGATTTCAATTAAGATTCTTTTTTCATCTTATGACACTAGAAAAACTTTGCAAGGCATTTATGTACTTTTTTTTTTTGTACATTTCACACGTTGTGAAGTACAACCTTAAAAAATACAACTATCAAAATGAAAGTTTGAGCTTGAGTCAAGGGACCTCAGTGACCAGCTGTCTGGCCTAACAGCACAAGTCCACTGCTGTGAAGGGTTACAGTTCCTCTGTCATCCTAATTCTGTGGTGACAGAGGCATTTGTAGTGCTGCATCATAAACATTCTGGCTGAAAAATGCACTGACTAAAACATTAGTTTATGCATCAGACAGTTGCCCAATTTAAGTTGTTTTCAAAAGCATCGTAGATTTGTTCTCTATCAAAGTGTCAGATGCAGCTGAAGATTGCTGCTGGAGCTATCTCAAGTGTACAAAACATTTACATACACTGGCAAGCAGAGGACTGATTATTCAGTAGTTTCCTTAGAGACAGAAGTTGTATGAAACGAAGTTGCCTTTTGTCATAAGTTTTTAATTCCCAACATTATAACTTAGAAATATACAATTTTTACAGCACATTGTATCGCATCTTTCCAATGACTTCTGTAAAGACTAACAAAAGTATCCGGAGAACCAAGGTGAGAAACAGTCAGTAGAACAATTTAGCCCTATTTTTATTCTACTTAAGACAACAATTTTCAAATAAGGCACATCTTTGGATAGGAACCTCTATTTAAAGATCAAGGCCCCTAAAACACTGGCTATAACCTTTAATCTGAGACTTCAAGAATTCAGTTATACTTCCATTTTTCAATTCTGGTCATGAAACAAACCCACACTTAAAAGTCCTCACAGCACCTACCTCATACTAATGGATACTTCACACCTGTAAGATGCAATAAAACGACTGAAATCTTCAAGTTAGCAATAAACAGCCTCAGGAGATTTAAGATATAAAACAGCTTTACAGGCCTCCGGCCATTTTCAAATTTACTCTCATACTGAAATATGATTAGGACTAGGGTCTGCTACTTAAGAGGAGAAAGCGCTTTTAAATAAACATTAAGAGCTTATGTAGTAAGATAAACCCCTACAATTCAGGTTTCATTTACTGGATTGAGAGTACACCAGCATTATCCTAGTAAGAGACAGCCTAAGAGGAAGCATCAGCCGCATCCTGCCCTGGAACCCACAGCGCTCCGCGCCCCTCACGGCTTCAAGCCGAGGCCGCCCCACACCGCGAGCCGCCCGGCCACGGCTGGTGGGCGCCAGGCGCAGAGAGGCCCAGCCTCACCTGCGGCTCCTGCCGCACAACGCCAATGTCCCAGTCGCCATCGTCGCTGTCGCTGCCCTCATCGCCGCCCGCCACGACGCGGGACGACCACACCACGGCAGCCATGGCGGCCCTGCCCGCCCGCCACGCCTCAGCGCGCCCGCGTCACGTGGCCTGGGCGCCGCTTTCCCGCGCACCCGCGCCCCGCCCCGCCCCGCCGGGCCCCGCCCCTCGGGGAGCCGGGACAGCGCTGGGGCTGGGGCTGGGGCTGGGGCTGGGGCTGGGGCTGGGGCTGGAGCTGGAGCTGGGGCTGGGGCTGGGGCTGGGGCTGGGGCTGGGGCTGGGGCTGGGGCTGGGGCTGGGGCTAGGGCTAGGGCTAGGGTTAGGGTTAGGGTTGGGGCTGGGGCTAGGGTTAGGGTTAGGGTTAGGGTTGGGGCTGGGGCTAGGGTTAGGGTTAGGGTTGGGGCTGGGGCTGGGGCTGGAGCTAGGGCTAGGGCTAGGGCTGGGGCTGGGGCTAGGGTTAGGGCTAGGGCTGGGGTTAGGATTACGGTTAGGGCTAGGGCTAGGGCTAGGGCTAGGGTTAGGGTTAGGGTTAGGATTAGGGCTGGGGCTGGGCCTGGGTCTAGGGCACGGGCAGAGTTTGGGGCGGGAAAGGGCTGGGGCAGGGTTATGGGCATGGGCTGGGGCAAGGCAAAGCAAGGCAAGGTAAGGCAAGGTATGGCAGGGCCGGGCAGGGCTGGGTTGCACTGCTCCGTGCTGGCCACGGCTGCTCCGTGCCGGCTCCGGTGTCACGGCGCTGGGTACGAGGAGTCGCTGGCAGTGGTGCTGTGAACACGTGCCGCTGTGACACGGCGCACTCGTGGCTCCGCTGCTTTGTGGGTGCTGGGAGTCGCAGCACCTCGATGTGTGAAGTTGTGTCTTTAGGCCTGCGGCTGATGTATATGTGTGGATTCAAGGCGAAAGACAGGGGTTTTTCTCTTTAGTTGCTGGCGCTGTTAGCACGCCCTTTCCACGGCGCCTCGCCTGGCAGCAGCCAGTGGCGTCCCTCAGGCGTGTGCCCGCCGTGTCACAGCCCCGGGCTGCGGCGGGACCCTCGCGTGGGAGCGCTGAACTGCAGCCGCGCACAGTGAGCCAGACCTTGGGCCTCTGGCCTGGCTACACGGGGCGTTCCCTTCAATTTCAGAGCTGTGGCTAGAGCTCTTTCTAATGACAGACAATAATATCTCATCCGTCACAAGGTTCACGTGTATGCTTTGAAGATCAAATGAGGAACGACGTTCTGTGTTTTATCCACAGGCAACATTGCTCTTTGAGCTCATCTCAGACCTTGCCCGAGGCTGAAATGAAATTCAGCATCCACTGACAGAAGAGGAGTGTGGTCTTGGAGAAGCGTACAGTATGGTAAGTGTAGTCCTTGTGGCCATGACACTGGAAAAATGTAATTTTGGGAAGTTAGTTTTAAAGAAAAGATACCCTTGGTCAGAAGGTGTCTTTGAAAGATTTCTTTTTTTTTTTTTTTTTTTTAATTATTTTTTTTTTATTAACTTATGTTTTGTTTCTTGGTGCAATGCAATGTGTAATGCGACTTTTACCATGTTGGGTAGGGTTATGCTTGGAACATACTAAGTGCTATAAAAATTGCACTTGTTAAAAAAGAAACCTGCATGGTCTGCATATTTCAATTGTGCATTGACATTTTTAATAGCTGCATTTTCTAGATTTTATTTGCTTGTCTGTTTAATATGACAGCCTGTTTGCATTAAAGTATAATGAAAGTCAGATTATTAACAAGGAACTCTGGTGTAAGAACTAGGTGAACATTTTAAATGAACTCCCATGAGAGAAACTTTCAATACTGAAAACTTGATAGAAATGCAAACCCCCTTCTTTTCACACAGCCTCTTAGAGAAAAGGTTGCTAAAGTTGAGTCAACTGTAATACATACTTCTATATAAATGCTTAGCTTTATATGCTTATTTTGGATTTACCTGTATACACTAAATCTCTGTTTAAATCATTTTGGTAATAGAGACATAATGTTTACCATGTGTAATAATTAAATGTTTTTGTAAGCATGTCAGTTCTTGTAAAACTGTGACTTTTATTCTCAGTTTTCAGGGTTTTTTATCACTGGCCTGAATATTCCTTATGAATATGTCTTATTTCTCTCTGCAGAGGAAACGTAGAATTTATGCCATTTTTGCGTAGCTTCTTTGTATCTGTATTGAACCTACCAGTACTCGACTTTATAATAGTCTCCATAACTAGAATCAAACTTCCATCTTGTTATTCATTTGGCTTAACTGTGTTACTGAAGAGGGACTTGCTAGTAGAACTTACATCCCCAGCTACTAAACTCTAAAGATGACTGAGTGTGACTTTTTACAGCTGGCATCACATGTTCCAAGAGAGTTATTTCTAACTGGTGCTGCTACTGTCAACAGATTCATTACCTTTAATACACTACCAATTGTTTAGTATTTGACAACTGTGATTTATTTGTACTGGTTCAAGTTTCAGAGTTCGATATGGTTGGTTGGTTTGTTTGTGATTTTTTTTCCTTTTCTCTGCATTATATCCCATCCAAATTAAAATGTCACAACAGACACTTCAAATGCAACCTGCATGCTGCTGCTTTCTCAAAGGGCACCACTCTTTAGGAAGGTCATTTTCAATAACAGGCCTGATAGTACCCAGTGTTAAAAAAAAATCCTAACTCATTTCAAAGGCTCACAGTGTAAAAGATCCTTGCACCCAGTGTGCCCAATAGCTGTTTCAAACGTGAGCAAGACAATCATGCAGAAGCTGGTAGCAGGTGATCTCTCCTTTTGCATTTGTTTGGTGCTGTAAATCAGACATTATTGTTGATGTAGACTTCCCTACTTCTTTTTCACATTTTTCTTACTCCAGCTTATTTTTGACCTTGAAGTCTGTCTTCATTTTTCAGCTAGGCAGACTTATTTTGGTTGACAGCATGGTAAGTCCTGGCTGTCATCCATATTTGCCAAATATCAGTGTGTTTTTACTTACTCTGATATGAGCACTCCGCAACATCTTTTCCATGTTGCTGTGCAGTACTCATTTTACATGTGGGAGGTGATTATAGAATGGCTCAAGCTGGGAAAACAGAATAATTCCCTGTATCACAAAGGGTATCAGAATAAGCACTGAAGGCCTGTTCTAAAATAAGTACCTAGTCTATGTGTAACCTGTCTTCGTTTACTTGCACATCAGCCTGTACTAAACATATGTGTTAAAAATTCAGTGAATAATAAGGATAGCAGTTCCTGGCTGCAGTAAATAACAGTATTCTTGTGAGAACCTGGTTTTGCTCTGAATAATAGAACTTCCTTAAAGCACTTCCCGTCACTCTTTAGCCACCCTCCTTGCTGGCCATACTTGCATTTAGATATTTTAGATTTTTATTTGTCAGCTGAGTTTTAACCTTTTCTGGTTACTTCTGGTGCTAAATTGATTTGATTAGTTGAATTTCTTCTGAATTTTTATCTATACCTCATGTTTTATCTCATGTGAAATTGATATATGCATAGCTAAGAATTTTTATTCAAACATGGTTGCCAGAATTTTGCAGAATATTTATTCAGTTTTGTGTGTTTCAGACCAAAAGGCTGGGTCAGCAAATACGTAAGGATGTTGACGTTGCTTAAGTTCTTGGGAGTAGAATCAGAATTGGTAAATGTTTAAAGAAAGTGACTCTGTAAAGCTTAATTCCACTCAATAACATAGTACTAACAACACAGCAGCCAGTACTTTCGAGGTTCAATGGCAATAGCATTTTAGTGGAGTTCTACATTCTGTGATAGTTCTCTGTCACAGCTACTGGTTTGAGTTTATACTTTCAGTGTTATTATACAATTTTCATCTGTGGTAGCATTGTTTAGAATAAAAGCTCAGTGATTCTTTATTTTAATGTTAGTTAGATACTACTGTGACAAAACTCAGCCCCACAATGGGATGGTGATAAAACATCTTGAACTCATTGCTGTCATGTTCTCCTAATTTATTTGTGCAGAGAAAGAAAGAAGACCTTGTGCAAACAATGGGTACTCTGGAAAGAAAAGACTTAGTAATTGTAAGAGATCCTCATTCCCAGAGCGGCTTAGTAGCTCTGGGTCTACAGAATTGACAAATGACCAGTAAATGTTCAGCTGGGAGATGGTGAGCTGACAGCTGTACCAGTACCTTGGTTAAGAGCAGGACATGAAGGAATTTGCATAATTTTTAAAAAGTCCAATGAAGTAGCAAAAGTGATTGTAATTTAACAGGTCACATTCATTAAATAAAGGGAAACAAAGTGGTTTATATTGTCCTGGATGAATTTTCAGCTGACTTGTAAATATATTTTTAAGGTATTTCAAGTATGAAGATGAATAGTTATTCTCTAAAAAGCACTTAAGTGGTCTGTGTTCTTTCTGTGATCTGAAATCACCCTTTGTGTTAATTCAGTTTTAGTTTTGCCATCCTGAAATTTTGTTATGAGCTGCTGCACTGCAGCAAATTGAGTTATTCATAATTATTTCAGTCATCATGCTAATGGACTTAGAAAAGATGGAAAGCATTTCATTTTTTCTGTTTTCCTTATAATTCATTTTTTACAGCTGTGTTCCTCCTGTCCACTTTACCAAATCTATCTGGATGGGACATGATGTAAAACTTTCAATCTGCGGCTGAACATGTGAGGATAAATTGTATACCAACTGGTTTTCTGTTAATAACATTTGTTTTCTGGTAGAGGCCTTAAACCATTGTCAAAATTCCCCATACTCAGTGGAGAATTCATGGGCATGATGTAAACCTGAATCCTGTTGTGAAAATATCTCTTATTATCACAGTAATGTATAAAAAAACCTAGGACAAAAATTAGGATGTTGAGGATATTTTCTTTTATTTTAGTGTCACTCAGGCAGATTTTTAGCTTCTTTCCATATAACTTAGAAACTTTGGTCTGTGTAGCAAGTCCATGTCAGAATGATTCCTGATATTACTAGATACATTAAACTCTCCATTAAATATTCCTCATTCCTCCACTATCTCTACTCTGCTCTATGCTATTTCATCCCCTTAATCTTAACTGGCAGTACTCCCACTTCGTTATCATGGTGAGTACCTTCTTGTTTCAGCCTGTTGACTCTCTGCTGGTACTCAGGCAACCACTTGTAATAGTATTGCCTGTCTCTTAGAAACTCAAATGTTTGAATTTTCTAATGGCGGTTTATAATGATTGAGTGCTGCTTTGAGCTTTCTACACCATTTACCTTCTATTCTGATATATCACTTTGTCTTACCACTTTCATCAAGATTGAAGGTAATCCACATATTTCAGTACATTCAAATATTTAATATATGAATTCAAAAGCAATATAGCTTATTGGAAAAGGGGCTGGTTTTAAATCAAAAGCTGTTTTTGCTTTATCATGTTTGGGGGCTTGTATTTTTTTTTCTCTTTCTTCTCTTTTGTTAGAAAAGCATACAATCTAACTGTCACTTCTGCATACTGAATGGCCTTGCTATCATAGGCTTACCACAGGATATTAAGTCTTTGGTTATCTCTTACTGTTACAGCTGCTGGGGCTGCTTACCAGTAGTCTCTGGGCATTGTGACAACTCCCACACATATATCGTCTTCCTGGACTTGTTTTGTTTGAGTTTGTTAAGTCAGGATGGTATTTTATATTATGGTCTATGATTCTGGCTCTCCAAAGTAATACTAATATAGATGGCTGCTTCTTTGTTAATGCAGCTGCATAAGCTGCCAATAGCTGTTTGATCCAGATTTCTTTCTCATAGTGCTTTCCTACAAAACTTACCTTGCACTAAAGTTGTAGAATCCTAGTTGCCTAGGAGGCTCTGCAGTAAACTAATTTGTCTCATATAGTTTTTTATGTTCCTCCTCAAAATACCCATTTCTCTTACCGGATCATCCAAACTCATCATGGAATGTATCTGAAATCCAGATGTATATGGAGCAAAAATGGACCATATGACTTGCATTAATGATCCATGATCATAGATTTCCTTGTCCACATCAGCCAATCATAACAAACCTCCAATTAACCTCTTGGCTAACTTTCTGCAAAACCTCCACATTCTCCTTTGGCAGCAAGCTCTGACTGGTCATTTCAAGTAGACAGGATTTTGTAACAGGCAGATATTCCCACCAACCTGCTTCATAATTTGCTAGTATATCTACTTAAATAATTCATGATATAATAGAATTGACTTGCAGCAGTGACACTGATGGGATTCTTAATATTGTCAGCATCTAGAAGAACAGACAAAAGACAGCGTGCTTTAAATAAGATTTTCCTGGTGCATGGAAATTTCATCTGGGTGTCAGGATATCTATGCTTTGATTCTGAATTTAGGAGAGTCCTTGTGGAATTAATTGTTCTAGCTAGCATCTTTTTTTGTTTGTTCGGTTTGGTTTTCTGTTTGTTAGACTTACGTGGTTTCTGTTATCTGGACTGTGATGGACAGGTTTAGATGAGGTGACAACACAATTAAGGCCTGTATCATAATGCTGTGGAGGAAAAAACGAATTCAATGTGCTTGTTCTTTGAATATTTTCTTTGCAATATTCACATATTTACTACACAGGGTTTAGAAGTGTTTGTATTCTAGTTCTTACTAGGCTTGGAATTTTTCAAAATCAAACACTGTATATGCCAATAGTAAAAGTAAATCAGAAGACTTCAGCAGAGATACAAAGGCACCACGCTTTCACCTTGCTTTTACCTAGTCTGCTTCCCTGTTTATTCCTACTTTCAACTATCCTTTCCATTCCAGCTCTGAAGAACAAGGCGTACTTTTCCACTTCCTCCTTTGCGTGGGACATTTTGCTGCCTCTAGAGTTGATCTTGCTTAGTTTTACCAGGAGCTGAAAGTATCACATCAAGAAAGAAAGCTGTGTTAATGATAGAATACCTGTTAAGCTTGCTCAAAGGCTTATCCAAAGGGGAAAGAAGACAGGGTAGGGAAGGAAAGTAAGTTTGCACTCGTCATGTTGGTTTACAGAGGTAAACGTTTGATTTCTACCAAGCTGAGGGCAGTGGAAGTTCCCTTTGTCGGGAAGAGGCCAGTGGAGAAGGAAAACTGTGCAGCTCAGTAGTGCTGGCTGTTTGGAAGATTTTTTGAGACTTTCTCCATTTTTTATCAAGTCATCGCTTTTTCCCTGAGCCCTCTGTTGCATCAGTAACTAACAAAATACCATTAAAAATGCAACAGTCCTCTCTAGGCTTTGCTTTGGCTAAAATAAAATTAGATCAATACATTAAAAATGGAATTTTTATGTTTTACAAAGCTATGTTTATACTGAACCAAGAAGGCCTTTACACACTGCATCTTTTGCAGGAATCAGCACAAAAAGAAGTACAATATTGAAAAAATATTTTAAAAAAATGTTCACTAGACTGTGATGATAGGAATATTATGGCAACCTGGAGAAGGAAATAGAAACTGAGACTGTCACAGTAAACAATTATTTTCTATTTCGAAAGCTTGTAGAGCCTTAAATGTTTACAGAAAGCTGTTTGCATGAAATATAAAATATAATGAAAAATGTTGTTTCTATCATTCCACAACAGCTTTTTTTAGAAAACAGATGAAGTTCATAATGAAGTTGTAGTGTTATATGCTTAGTACTGTTGTGTTTGAAGACACAAGCATTCTTATCTGGGGTGACTCAAAAGCATCAAGTACCAGTTATGGGTGCATATTAATGTTAGGATTTATGTACTCACCTAGAAATAATATTTATTATTTAGATATTATTTAAACACACCATAGTGCTTGTCCGTACTTTACCTAATCTGCTAACTTCTGCAAAGCAACTTGAGATCTTCAAATTAAAACAACTGCAGAATTCTAAGACATTAAATTAAATGCACTGAGTTTTTTAAGAAGTAGTAGCTAAGAATCTCTTAAGTCCCATAGATTTCTCCTGAAGTGTATTGTACCAGGCTAGAAAATGACAACACATTTGCTTACTTCTTAATAAGATAATTAGGTTTTAGGCCTGCTTGCCACTAATTTTAGTGCATGAGGCATATAGGGTGTGTGATGTAGCTTTGTCTTGTACTACAACAGTATTTCATTAGCCCCTAGTACAAAAAATGCCACAATCTGAAGTCAGTGGAAATTTGGTTGTCCACCATGGAGATGTCAATAGCTGGTACCCTAGTAGTTAAGAAGTCCAATTCTGAGATTTAGTTTCAATCTTTGTAATGTGATTGTACTGTTTTCTTGTCTTCAGTCATACGAAACACTGAAGAATGTTGCACTCGTTTATCTAGAGCAGCTCATGATATTTCTGGTGCTTTTTTAACCTGCCAGATGTTTTTTAAAAAAACCAGTGGGGCATGTTACATTTCTTAGTCTGTCGCATGCTCTTAAGTATGTGTTCTTTTGAACAGTGGTCTTAAAACCATCACTGTACCTGTTCCAAGAAAGGGGAAGAAACATCAAGGAAGAAAATACATCACTGGACTTGTTATGTTCTTGGGCTAATAATTTCTTTGTAGCAAAAATTAGCTAGTGCTGAAACTAACACTTGAAATTACTCATTGTGTATAGGTTTAGGTGGCCAGTGTGGGAAAGTTCTATTTTTCCATAAGCCTTGACTCTTTTCAGGACTCTTTTTAATCAGTTCCAGTTAGGGTTTGTAATTTTTTGTATGTATATTTGATGTTCTATATCAAGAATACATGTTTCACAGAAGTGTTAAGTAGGACAAACGTCATCTAAGTCTTATCTATATTACCTAAACAGGATAGCATGAGTATTTATATAAATATGAGTATTTATACAAATAAATCTGTAGACAGCAGTGTTTGTTGAAAGAAACTACTTATTGAAGGAATTAATGTGACCATTTAAGCATATTTTAGCTTGAAGAGCATTAGCCTGGAAAAAAGTAATTAGATTTCTTCATTACATTTGGAAGCAACGTTAAGGTTGTCTATGCTTTCAAATAATTTAGAATAATTTATCTTCTTCTCCTGCTTGCCTTGTTTCTACATACCAAAACAAAATACAGTTTTGGTATGTAAATATGACTTCTGTTTAACATCTACTTGTTATTCTGGCCTCTTTATTTGTATGCATTAGCAAAATAGTCTTTTGTTTTACCTGCCTATGACACCTCTGATCATTTTGCAACACATTCTGATGTTACAGCTTTGAGGTTACAAAGCTGCGAGTCACTGTGTGGAAAAGAGTGTCACAGTCAACGGCAGAGAGTCACTTCATGTCATGTTGTGGCTATTAACTGGCAATTAACTGGCAATTAACTGGCAATTAACTGGCCAGAGCTCCAGATAACGCAGGAACCATAATGTGTATGAGTAGGTATTGAGAGTGTATATTCGCACAGTAAGTCATTACAACTCCACTTCTTGCCTGCCTCTTTAGATCTGTCAGAAGCACTTTCCTGAGCTGGTACCAAGATATTTTGCTTTCATCTGTTCTCCAGATCTGTGAGACAGAAGGTGGTGCAGTGAATACAGTGTCAGGGTAAGAGCAAGACATTTACGATTGACAGGGCACGGAGTGCTTGAAGGGCAGGATCCCTCTGAAGTAATAGTTCCTAGATGGTTTCTAGTGGGAATGCTTGGTTCTAGTTCCCATACTGTCTAATTTCAAACTTTTCATTTTTATTTGAGAAAAAGCAATAAACAATCTTTTTGGATCAAGGAAAATTTTCATGATTGTAGTTTTTGCTGACATAACTTAGTTTATTTGAATACTGCCAACAGGAAATCTTTTGCCTTGTTTTGCTGAAGTGGGTGGCCTTTTTCATGCAGAGGCACATAGCCTTAATTCCTATACAAATTCCTTTTGTCTAGATGTCTCTGAAATTTAGAGTCATGGAAGAAAAAGTTCACAACCCGGGAATGTGTCTAATATATTACCAGCAGGTGCTGAGGGACTGTGTTAAATTTGGGCATAATATGATAAATACAGATCTTGTTCTGGGGGCTTTTTCTGCAGAACAGTAGTAGCATGTGATTCATTACACTGTAATTTGGGAGGACTCCTGGGAAGGACTGCTTTTCATTACAGATGGATTCTTGTAATGATTGTGTTGTGAACATCCAATTGCTCTATTGAACTGTTACTCTCACTGCTGTACTTTTTGCAATACTTTTAGGAGAATGTTTAAAACTGTGACTACTGTGAAATAGTGTTAAAAGTTTTTAACAGGTAATGGGGTTAAAAAGAATTTTTTTTTCCAGAAATCCTGAGGAATCGGTAAGAATTTTTTTACTAAGGTTTCTAGAAGCAATGAGTAATTATTAAGCGACTTCTGGTGATACAGTTAATGATCAAAACAGCAATGACAGAAGTATAATGAGAACAGTGGGTTAAGTATAAGGAAAGGCATTTGGTAATGTAGCGTTCAGTTACTGGCATTGAAACTGCTGTTTGAAAATAAATTTAATCATAAGCATGTGGGAGTAGTACATCTAATTGATCCAGAGATGATTAAAAGGGAAAAAGAGATTTTTGATTGATCAGGCTAGGTGGTTTGGATCACATGCTTTCTCTGTTACTGAGTTGGAGCAGAAACCTAAGAAACACCCCACTTGGTTTGCTTGGGCTGCTGTTTACCTTTCTCTGCCTTCATTCTTTTAGCATCAAAATAAAATAAAAATTTATATATATATATATATATATATATGTATGTATGTATAAAATTGCAGGAAGTGAGATCTAAGGGCTCTTTTTAGATAAATTATATCTTAGGCATTCTGGGTTTTGCAAGCCTCTGATGGGTGTGGATCCTGGCTTGGGTTAGGCTGAATGATTCAAAAAAATGCCAACCTCCTAGAAAAACACAAAGGAGATTTTTTATTTTGATAGAAACTCAGTACCTGAAAATCATGGATCAGACAGGGAAATATCACCAAGTAGTTGCTCTCTTGCTGGTGCAGCACTGTTTTAATTTAATTTCTCATTACTATGTTGCTGGGGGATATCCCAAGTGAAAATGAATTGGTCTCTATGTGTGTACAACTGATATACCTACACAGAAAATTTTAGCACCCCCTTCTCATGAGCTCTGTTATATGGAGGATATTCCTTCTTCACTGTTCTATAGATCATTTTATTCTGATGTTAACAAGGTTGTTGCTGGAGGACAGCTATGTCTGGATAGGTGTAGGTTATTTTTTGTGTGCTTCCTTTTTAAAAGGCTGCCTTTTTGCAATGGAATCTGTTTGCTGTTCCTGTCTGCCCAAGCAAACTCTTTGTGACAAGCTACCAACTCAAGTTCCTTGGATGTGGAGAATGTGCCAGACTGGGTGTAGGAACTTGGCATTCTAGTCTCTTTATTGAGCTTTTCCCCAAGCATTTGTAGTAGAATAAAAACATTTGTAGTTAGACGAGAAGGTGCACTAATGGTAAAGAAATGTCTCATTGCTTAGGAAAGCTGCCTCCTCATGTGCTTACTGTTCAGAATTCCTATGACAATATCTCAAGACAGATATCTTTTTCCATTTTGGTGTTAGGGGTTTTTTTACTATTTATAATTTTATTTTCATCAATTCATGCATAAAATGAGGTGTGTCAGCCATACCAGTGGTTGTATCTGCATTTTTCAGTGTGGTATCTGTTCAGAAATTCTCTTCTCATTTCCTTTCCTGGCTTAATCTTAGAAATAATTAAATTTTATTCTTCAGTAACTCCCTTTCTTCTAGCCTTCGGTGTTTCTACTCTCAGCTTAGCATCTAGAATTCAGGAAACACAACCTTCAGCTTTTTTTCTGGCTTTGGTCTTTTTATTCGTGTTCTTAATCATCTCTTAAGGAAGGGAGTTAGAAAGCTCACCACACCTCTGTTTCACTACTTCTTTCTAAAAATTGTAAATGTCTACTTCTCTTTCTGACTTCTCTCCACTTATGCACCCCCGGCCACCTTCTTCCCACCCAGGTATAACTGGGTGAACCTGCTCTTTCAAAAGTATGTTTTGTCTGCTTGACTGAGAGAAGCAGAAAGGTAGCTGAGGTTGGGTAAAGGGTGAGCTTAAAGAGAAGCCTTTAATGTGACTGGCTCTTCTTTTTACTGGTTTTCTCACAATCTGAAAGTTTGTCTCACTTTTTTGTTGTATCTTACCTTCAAAATAAAAGCAGTTTGAGGAGAGAGACTAGAATCCTGATTTCGCTGACCTTAGGCAGCACTGCAATAATAGGGAAAACAACTTAAAAAGTAAATATACTGAAGATATCTCTTATTTCTGATTTCCAAAGTGAAAATATTTTACAGCAAATAGATGCGTAAGTGTTCCTATTATTTAGTTTTCTTGCTAGTGCTCAGATGTTGTTCATTGTTTTCCAGCTCTAAAAGAAGAGTCTAAAGCTGTATTATATTTATCAGAATGAAGTTGTCTTTATTTGTGCCAATAAAAATGTCTTTAGTTTCCTGCTGCCAAATGTATATGGCAGACCCATCTACTGTGGTTGCCAACCCTAGCCAGGATTCTGTACACGATATGACAGTGAAAAAAGTGAAGCGATAGAGATGTTTTGTGATAAACTGCATATACCAGATGTTGCCTGCAATTCACAGAAGTGGAGATTGTCTTGAGAAAAAGGCATTTCAGATTTTGATAAATAATTATTGTAAATGCATTAAATATTTCTCTTCCTATGTACATGTCTGTGTCCTGAGGTCTTACAAGCTTAACACAGCCATGGGTCATTGACTTTTGCAGCTTAACTATGCATCAAATAAAAAAGCATTTCCATTTACTTATGTATTATGCAAAAGTATATACAGAAGTCCTTGATGTAGTTTGTCTTTCCTGTGTATTATTTCAATTACATAATTTCGTCATAGAAGTTCTCTAACTTCTATGTTATTGTTCTGAGAAAAGATGAATGAGACTGGAACAAATATTTGATGAGAAATAATTTAATTTGTGTACAATATAATTAAATATTTTAATTATTACTTTCTATTTCATAACCTACACCTTGTGTTGTCCACTCTTTCTTTCATTGTTCTGTCTACAGTTAGACCCACAGAAGGTTATTTCCCTCAATGGTTATACTAATTTATAACCCATTAGTGTGCATGAACAGATCATATTTTTCCTTTCACACAGGCACAAGGAAGTGTAAATTAAGTTTCTGTTAGCCAGCAAGGGAGAAGTCTATGTAAGGCTAGAGTATTAAATTCTTGTTTTTAATTTCTGTGGTAAGTGCAGTTAGAAATAAAACTGCAAATATTTTCCGTTTCTTAAGTAAAAAACCCAGTTTGTTAGTTATAACGATTTTTGTGTATACTTGGCTTTTTAAACTCCTCCGTAAAAGTATTGTACTGACATTGACCAATTTAATAGTCCTAATTGTAGCTAGCTAATTATAGAAACTGCTGGGTAGGAAAATAAAACAACTTTTAGAAGAGCCTTTTAGATTCTGTAGTCTACTCTGAAAATGCTTTCTCTGATAACTCTTCAGAACTTTTTGATTCTGTCATTTCAGTGCTCAGTGCTGTTAAATTTGTCCATTTTTTCTTATTTTCTCTCAAAACCCATTATTACCATGTCTCTCTAGTTTCATGCCAAAGAAAACTGAGATTATCCATTCTCCCATTCTTCTGTGGGAAGAAACTGAGACACCTGATGAGTGTGGTTTGTTTGGTTTTGTTGGTTGGTTTTGTTTGTTTGTTTTTCTTCTGTCAAATAATACCTTTGCTTTCAGAAAAGAAAAATAAAGAAACAAAACCAAACAAACCCAAATACCACATTGTCCCTCGTTTGAAGATAGAGTTCAAATAAAGGGTTGCAACTTGGGTTCCACGAAGCAGCTCATGACTGGAAGCTCCACCATGTTCAAGTAAAATAACTTTAGTAGAGCAAACTCAGAAAACTCATCTCAGAATGATCATCCAGGTAGGTCTCTTACCAGGCATGGGAAATAGTGGCACAGGTTCAGGGGAAGAACTCAGTGGAACATGAACTTCATCACCAGTTTTTTAAGTCTTTGCAAGGCACCTCTACCTTTGGTTGACCAGCTTTTTATTCCTTTTCATATCAGTTATCATATCAGTATGTAAAGTTTTGGGTTTTTTAGTAAAAAGTTAGGGACCTGAGTTGCTTTATATACCCTTATATTCTTTGCTCCCTTATTTTTGTAGTGTTATCAGTGATAGCCAGTATTTTACAATAAGCCTTCATTTGCCAGGAGCCCTGGGAAGTATTTTTTGGTGTGCATCAAGAGGTGTGTAGGATTGAATTGCTCTGCCGGTTTACTTGCAACAGTGGCAGGCTGGTCTTGATGATCAAACTTTATGTTCTGGCAGTTTAGCAATTTTTATTAAAAAGTGTCATCGGAATTCCTATATCTCAAGAATTCATTTTTTAATCAACCAGTTCTGTGAACAGCTTCAAGACTGATGCCTGCTTTGTCACTGATAGCACCACTGTGCTGTGGTTGTCTAACATGTCTACCCTGTCTAACATGATTCTTACCCTGTAATATAAGCTTTTTTCTTGAAGAAAAGTCATAGGGAATTTTGTAAATAAAGGGAAAAAAAGACTGTTGTCTTCTATAGCTGTATAATGGTGGGTTTCTCCTGCTGTCACTTGTGCAAATCACGACTTGACAAATCTACACAATTTCAAGATGTCTTGTTTTTAGCCTCAAAAATCTTAACTATTTAAAATACAGCTATACCTGTTTGGCTTAGCACAAGTAGCTTCAAGATCTCATGATGAGAAACTTTTAACCTCATATAAATTTTTCATTGTGTACACTGTGAAAGGTTTTTGATTAAACTCAGTAAGTCATGATAGTCTGCTGACAGCTGCCATTAAAAAAAAAAAAGACATCACTTCTCATTTCGGCTGGGAGAAAATCCTTTATGAAAATGTCAGTCAGTGACCCAATCCTTGTTCTTTTGTTCTTGAAAAGGTTATTGGTTTTCTGAAGCCTGACTAAGCACAGGGTTTTAACCTACTAACCTGGATCTCAGCATGGCCACTGGAAATGGGATGGGCGTGAGCTGGGAATGCTGAGAGAACTGCATGGAAAACAGGGGATTGTATGCTGCCCAATCCTTTGTCTTTGTGTGGAGCCCTGCCTGTCCATTTACCCACACAGTGAGCTCAAAATTCTTGGCTGTCTTTAGGGAGAGCGATTATCCCACCTTTTTTTTTTTAATTTTAAAAAATATTTTTATTTTTTTATTCTGAATGTTAAGACAACTTCCTTATTGAAGAGGCAATTGCAGAGGCAATTTTAGACTATTTCAAGACTAGAAAAAAAGACCAAGTGTTACAGCTCTTTTTAAAGTGGAATAATGATGGCTTGCTTCCAGCTTTTTCCACTAAGTTCAGAAGATATTTGGACCCATATGGAGTTGTTTTAGGCAAGAGTAGCATACCCTAAACTAAGCACACTTTCAAAAAGAAATGGGTTAAGGATCCATTGTGCTGCACGGATTTGCATGGCAGAGTTTATACTGCATGATCTTTGCAATAACATTCCAGTAAAGATGATTCCAGTCTCAGGGCTGACAGCACAGGCTGACAGGAGCTCAATCTCTTTCTCTTTTAAGCAGTTGTAAATAATTAAGCACTTTTTGTTATGCTCTAGCTAGTTCAATAATCTTTGTTGCTCAACTGTTTAAGATTGCCGGCGTGTGCCTTTTATTGAGTCACAGAAGGTAGCAGTCTTGGATTTTTGCCCTTTTAACCTCAATAATACCATTGTTCTGGGATTATTACATGACAGTATGAAGAGGAAGAAGTTAAAGCTATCTTTGGAAACATAAACCTTGCAAGCTTGTCAGACTTGGAATTTCAGGCTCTTAACTTCCCTCACACTTATTCTAGACTGAAAGCAAACAAACTCTGAAGTTTTCAGAAAACTATTTTCTACTGAAACTTCCAAAGAACCAAATATATTTTATAAGTGTTAAGTGAAAAAATGTACCTTACATTTGGTACCTGCTGTCTTTTCCATTAGCTTCAATATTTGTCGAAAGCGTGTCTTTTATTTTTTTTTCTTAATGCAGATACTCTATCTGCCAGGACGATTATTGTTTCTGATTAAGCTGTGTCCAAACTGTTGAAACACATCACAGATCTTAATATTATGAGGGTTACTAGCAGAGGGCTTTCACAGTTTTAAGAAATCTTTTAGAAAAGTGAGTAGTATCATTTTCTTATGTAATCGAGGCCAAAGTCTGAACTTCTCTGTTCGGATTCTAGATCCTTCAGGACTTTGTTTGGCATAAACTTAGTCAGCAAGCTTTCAGTCAGTACTTTCAGATCATGTAGAAAGGCAGATCAAAATGATACTTCAGTAGGTCTAAAAATTTATACTGGTTTTGATGCATCAGTATAGATGGAAATGGGTTGTCACAGAATCATGTGCTTCTGAATGAAATAATACATTTTTGTTTCCCTTATTGTGTGTTGGCAATTTCAAAAGGCTTAAAAATACCTCCCAGTTTAAAAAGTTTTAGTAGTTATTAACTCCATAGACCAAATGACAGCATATGAATGTCTGACTTTTGCCTGATGGTTCCATCTAGTGTGGTGTTACAATTTTTGTTGAAAATTGTGTGCAATTTGAAGTGCTTTGAAGAAGTTGGCCTGTAGTGCGTGAAAAATCAACCTCTGGAAATTGTGTATGAGTTGCACCATACTGAACACCAACACACAGCTATTCTACTATTCCTATATCAAGCCTGTGATTTATTCTTCACTGTTTTCCCTCTTGTGATTTCCTTGTAAGATCTTACCAAAATGGGGTCTGCCCATTTTACCTGTCCAGAATGAAAGGTGTGGTACTTTCATGGTACTTCATCTCCCAGCTCAGTATGTTGTGCCACAGAAATACATGCCTCATAAAAGACCTGTTTAGTTTCTCTGGAATTTTAGACTGTTTTCCATATTTTTTGAGACCATGCATTGAATCAACATAGTCAGATACTGGTGATGCAGTGTGGGAAAGCATACATAACTCTGCTTGCTGAAAGTGTCCATTGTGCACAGATTAAGAATGTTAATCTGCAAATATTTGAAGCATTGGTTGAATTAATTTTAGCAGTGGTAAGACAATGTACTGGAATACAGTTTTTGCTTGTGGAAATGTCAGTCAGGCATCTTCTGCATGTCCGTCTGTATTCTAAAGGTATTATGAATCTGGACTCAAAGGCTATTTGTCTGGTAAATATTTGGGAATAGTTTACTTTTTAAGTGAATGCTGTTATAGGTTTTATCTTGGTTAAGATTCAGTTTTTGATATATTTCCTGGGAATAGAGAAGCTCTTTGGAATTCATAGTAATATAAGCCAAAACTGACAAACAGTATGAAAAGTAAGATATTGCTAATTTGTCCACAGCTAGAGAATATTGTGGGTACTTCAACAACTAAGAGTAGATATTTATAAGTCATCAGGTAGAATGCTTTTGTTGAATAATAAATTAGACATATGCTTAAAACTGTAGTTGACAAAGTCCTTTCATTGTTGCTGCTTTACTGTTTTGAGTAGTTTTTTAATGTAAGGAGCTCTGAGACAGAGTGATTATTTTTTTGTAAATGACAGCTGTAGGGTAGAATAAAGCCCTACCTTATGGAAAAGTGCCCAGACTACTTTCCCTGCTCTTAAGAGAAGTTGGAAGTTAGATGAAGGTAAGCCATCTCACAAGAGATATGAGGAGCTATACCTGTGCCATATGCTAAGGCCATTCTTCTAAGAGGATATGAAATAAGGCTTCCCACCGTTGTTGAAATGACTTGGAATGATGAAGGGAACCCAGGTCCAACTGAGTGTACAGGGAAGCTTGAGAGAAAGACCAGTGTCAGATTTGTGGGTAAAATTCTCTGCTTTTATTAAAAAAAAAGAAATATAGAAAATAGACCAGACTTCTTTGGGGTTGAATGAGATGTTGCAAAAAAAAAAAAAAAAAAAAAGTTAATAATAAAAAAAGTGTTAGTTTTGACATTTCTTTAGCTTCATTTTCTCAGGAGATTGTATTTAATATGAACATGCTTTCTCTTTCTACTAAGAATTTCTACTGCTTTGTCCAGTGACATCAGTTAACCAAAAATCCAAATATAATTAAATTTTTAGAATCACAGAATCATTATGGTTGCAAAAGACCTCCAAGATCATGAAGTCCAATCGTTGAACAATTGCTACCAATCAAGTAAACCATCATCTTCTCCTCTTCTTGAAAATCAGCAGCTGGATTAAAAACTGAACAAAAAAGCCCCAGACCCACAGTGTTTTGGTGTACCTAGGAAAGGGAATGCAAAACTCTTTTGGTGACTTCATGGCATCTAAAGCACATCATCTGTGTGCCCTGCCTTTCTCTGCCTTGCCCCTTAGCATAGGTTCATACCCTTACTTACCTTGGCAAAAGTGCTGAGTTTTCTTCCTCCTAAGTTCACATCCCAGTGAAAATGCAGGTGGGGTTCTCAGCTAGATCAGAAGCCTTAAACAGCTTTACATGCAGTCTAGTGGCTTTGAAGCAGAATGGGAACATGTACCCACAGGCAGGAGAGAGGTCAAGGTACAGCCCTCAGGGCAGAAGTCACTTTCAGTTGCCATGAGCATGAGGGCATCTAACCAGCCAGTCTGTTTCCCATGTGTGTGACCTCAGCCTGTTGGCTCTCGCCTGGTTGAGTTACCCCTGCAAGAGTGTGGGAGCCAGAGCTACCACGGTGATGGCACAACCACCCCCCACAACCCCAAACAAAACAAACCCCCCACAAAACAACACACACACAGGGAACCAGCCTTTACACATCCTCCTGTTCTCGTGCTTGGCTGTCTAACTCAGCCTCACTGTTTTCTTCAGAGTAAAGTCAGATGGTGGATGTGGATACATCTAAAGGATAAAGTAGCTGTTGTCTCAGTGTATCAAGTTGCAGTTCTGTAGAAGTGAAAGAAGTTAATGTAAATGAAATCCACAAATAATACTAAAGTTGGATGTATTTCAGTCCCTAGAGAAGAACAGAAATACTACCATTTATTCCTACTCACAGTAATGCTAATGACAAGTTTCACATTCATGTCAGCTGAGTATGTTCAAGATCCCTGGGAAGATTAGGATTCTGAAATAAGCAAGGAAATGTACCAGTGGAAACTTTGTGGATGCATGAGAGAAAAATGACGTGAAATATGTAAAACACAACAAAGAGTTTAGGAGTTTTTGTCTGTGGGATGTATGTATGTGAAAGCATCTGAGTTATTTGCAAAACTATTGGATCACAGAGCAGGTAAGTCATTACTCCATGGGTTTTGGTGAACATAGCCATAGCTGGTACTTAAGGAAGTAGGCAAAGAAATATTCTAAGTTTAGAGAAGAAGTGTTCAAAATTAGGGAAAGTTCGTGGAATTTTTCATGTAAGAAAAGTTACATAATTAACGATGATTGATGGGATGCCTTTGTTAGTCCCAAATTTGCTGCAAATGCGTGCGAATCAGCTCTTATGGTAATAGCCACAGGGAGATACTGTTATGAAAAATACTTCATTACCCATTGACATTTTAACTAGTTTGGACCTGATCCACTAATGGTTTCAAATGACTACCATACCTCACTTTCTAATGTAAATTACAAAAAAAGAAGTCTCAGTTTCTGCTTTATTCACTTGCACCAGAGATTCAAAGGCTGGAAAGGAACAGAGCCTGTAGCAGGCTAGTATATACTGGTTAAAAGACTGGGTTTCCAGTCTGACTCGCTGATCTCAAAGGTCTTTTCCAACCTACTTGATTCTCTGATTCTGTCTTTAAATTAACGTTTCACCATCTTTTAATGAAGTAAAAAAACTTGGTAGGTCTAGGTGATCTGCATGTCAGGGCCTACCCAAAGAGCTTCTCCCAGAGGCCGATGGAGCATGTGGGATGCCAGCCTTGCCCCCGCTACCGTAGAGGAGGGATCTGAATCCTGATTCGCATTCCTACTTAAGCGCCCTGACCTCTGGAGGGGCTGGCGGGCTGTCACTGCCGCATCAGGGAGCGGCGGAGGTGCCTTCCAGGCGCCCGGCACCGAATGCCCGGAGGAGCCGGTCCTGCCTTCTCCCGGCTGCCGGGGTGCGGTGCGCGGTGCAGTGCGGGGGTGAATTATGGTGCGGTGCGGTGCGGTGCGCAGTGCCGTACGGGAGCATTGCGGTGCGGTGTGCGGTGCACAGTGCAGTCCGGGGAGCATTGCGGTGCGGTGTGCTGTGCACAGTGCCGTAGGGGAGCATTGCGGTGCGGGGTGCGGTGGACAGCGCTGTACGGGGAGCATTGCGGTGCGGGGTGCGGTGCGGTGCACAGTGCAGTCCGGGGAGCGGTGCGGTGCGGGGTGCGGTGCGGGGTGCGGTGCACAGTGCAGTACGGGGAGCATTGCGGTGCGGTGCGGGGTGCGGTGCGGTGCACAGTGCAGTCCGGGGAGCGGTGCGGTGCGGGGTGCGGTGCGGTGCGGGGTGCGGTGCACAGTGCAGTCCGGGGAGCATTGCCGGTGCCCCACACACCACATTGCGGTGCGGGGTGCGGTGCACAGTGCAGTCCGGGGAGCATTGCGGTGCGGTGCGTGGTGCGGTGCGGTGTGGGGTGCGGTGCACAGCGCCGTACGGGGAGCATTGCGGTGTGCGGTGCGGGACGGGCTGGCACACCGGGCCCGACTCCACTAGGTGGCAGGATGCCGAAGGGCTGCGCGCTGCTGTCCTGGAGCCCGGGCGGATTTAGCCCTGCCTCTACGTATTGTCTAAGGACATGATAAAATGCGGACAGTTTCCTGGAGTCCTGCCTGCCCCGCGTTTCTTACTGGCTTTGTCATTAATAAAGCAGAATCGGGAAGGATTCGAGGGAGGTCTGAGACACAAAGGAGCCCGGTGCGGTGACAGGGTAAGAGGGCACTTCTTGGCTCGGCAATCTGCTGGGAAGAATTGCCAAGGCAAAGAGGAATGCTTTATGAAAGCACGGCGGGGTGTTGCGAGAAACGGTGAAATAAAAAGTGTCTGCAAAGTTTGCAAAGAGTAACAGCTGGTTAAATTGTAGCACAAGGTATAAGTCCTTAGGAAAGTACGTTCGCTTCTTTACAGAGCCAGTTTAGAGGGCAACGGCTGCATGATTACGAAAGCGTGGCCTTTTCCATCCGTATTTTTTAAGTTACAGAAATGAAAGGATACTGGAATGTGTAAATATCAAATAAAGCGTCAAATAAAATTAAGTCTTGTACAGAATTAAATCACATGTTCTTTTTTCTTGCTTCTTGTCATCTTTGTCTCTTTCAAGTATGCTTTCTGCTGTGCCCTATGAAAGCAGTGATTTTGTTTGTATGTCATACATATAAAGCTTCAGAAACAGCCTTAGTGTTAGATCTGGGTGCTTGGGCTAAACTTGTAAAGATATAACTTCACTTCCCATTTCTCTCGGTTCAGGGACGGGCCTGATAGAGAACTTGAAAAACTGAAGCAAGTATATTTTAAAGTAGGTGTGATCGCGCTTGTCTCGCACCCTTCCCTGAGCTGGCCGCCCGCCCTCTCCCTTAAGCCCTTGTGCCGCGGCGCTCGCCCGCGGGACCGCGCACAGGCGTAGGGGCGGTGGAGAGGGCTCCTGGCCCTGGCTACCCACCAAGGGCAAGCCCCCCTAAAGCCGGCCTCGGCTCCCGCGGCTCTCGGTGGGCTGCAAGCAGGCTGCCTGTGTGGTGGGACGGACTCTGCGGTGAGCAGCGGCGCGCTCGGGAGGGCGAGGGGGTGTCCGCGCCCCGACGGGTCTGTCCTCGCTGCGCTGGACCGAGGGCAGAAGGCCCCTCGGGAGGGGTGGTTTCCCCGCCTCGGCACTCAGGAGAGGGCTTTAGTGCTGGGGAGAGGCTGGAGAGCCGGGGTGGGTGACTCGGGAAGATGAGTCGGCAGGTGGAGGTAACGGGCTGGGCGAGGAGAGCCGGGGAAGAGAGGGTGCGGGGGGAGCGGCGGGGCGCGCCCGGTGCGCGGTGCCGGGCGCGACGGGGAGGCGGGGGAGGAGCGGCGGCAGCGCACGGGCTGGGGCCCCAGCCCGCCCGCCTTTGAACCGGGGCAAAGCAGAGGCGGGGAGAGGGGCCGGGGCAGGAGGCGGACGGTGACATCAGAGCGGCCGGGCGGATAAGGTGGGAGAACCGCAGGAGCGGAGTGGGCGAGCGAGGCGTCAGCGATTAGCGGCTGCCTCCGGTTCCCCGCTCACCGCGCCTCACCGCCCCTCACCTCACCATGCAGAGGTCTCCCCTGGAGAAGGCGAACATCTTCTCCAAACTTTTCTTCAGGTGGGAGCCCCGGCGCGGCGGGACGCGTGCGGGCAGGGGCAGCGGCCGGGCTGGGCAGCGGCGGCGCGGGGAGCTCGGTGGGGGCTCCGCGCCCCCCGCCCGGGCCGCTCGGTGGAGAAGGGAACCGAGCACTGGGCACCAATTAGCCCTGGAAAGGTCTGTGGGGAGAGCGGTGGGAGTCTCGCTTGTTGACGAGATCACTCTTTTTATTTTTTGTTTTTGCTGGGTTTTTAGCACCAGGAATGGGCTCTGGCAGGTGTCATAAACCTTCGCTGGACCCGGACAGATGAATTTATGACATAATTTGAGCAACCTTTGGTAATTGCTCAACTAGTTAATCTGTTATTTCACTGTAAACTTTGAGAACACAGTGGGGTGGTAGGGAGCAGAGGGGAAATGTTCTCAGAACAAGGATTCCTTCTGTTTGGCTCTTTGAGTGTTTAGCATTTGCTCAGGGTGCGAGTGTAATATATGATCTTACTGGAAACAGTTCCTTGTAAGCCTTGAAAATGTTCTCTTACAAGCAAACTTTCTAGTGCCTTTTCTTTCTAAAAAATTCAAATAAAAAGAGAAGGAGCCAATACCAGTGCCTGGGCACAATGTACTTTGTAAGACAATATGGAAGCCTGAATACGTCTTATGTGACATCACTAGAAATGACACTGCGAACTGGAAAGAGCAAATAATCTTTTTGGCATTGGCCCACATAGCACTGGTTTTGCCAGAGTTCCCCCTTTTGTTACTGGAGGGTCTTTTTCATGTCAGGGAAGGGAGGGAGGAAATCTTGTGTAAGGTGTGAACATGGTAATTGAAATGAGAGCGCTTGGTGTAAAACTGTAACATTGTCATGAGGTCTCTGCCTGAAAAACGGAGGGCTTTTAGCTCACTTTAAAATCCTTTTGGGATAGCTTTCAGCAGGTTGGTCTGTATGTTTTTTAAAGTTTCTTAATGGAAGGGAGTCTGTATGAGTCACTGTTTGCCTGCCCCCCCCCCCCCCCCCCCCCCCTTTGGCTCATTTTAGCCAGATATGATAGAGGGGAATGATCTCAAATATAACCTGTCCCTAAAGTTTTACGAACATCCAAGTAAAAGTAATGATCCCATAGGTGTTCTCCAATGGTGCTGCAGTGGGAAAGAAGCCACGCTTGCTGTCAAATACTGGTAGAACCAGGAGTGTAAGCAATTACAAATTCTCCATAAAAGATGCTTCAGTCAATGCTCCTGTCAAGTATCAAACAGAAATCTGTGGGAAATAAGTCTGCATATTAATTTAATTGCACAAGGAGCAACTTGCTCTATTTAATTTAATTTATTTATAAAACTTCTATCAGAGTAGTGTACTCCTAGAACCTAGGATGCTGCAGGTGTGAAGAAAAAAGTCCAATAAAGCAAATACATTTCTGATTCCTACCACAGTGAAAGTTTCCATGTTTGAAACCAGATGCAGTTCATGCTCATTAAGTACATAATTAACCATCCTGAAGCCTGAGTTTGTCTTTTAAATCACAGTCTTTAAGTCAATTGAACGATGTTTAATCATGCTTATCATGCATGATGCATTATATTGTACCAATTGTCGGTCAGGTGACTGTAACCAAAATGATAATAATAAAGTATATGAAGTTAAGGAGATGTTCATGATGAATATTAACTAGAGCAGAGAAATGGAAAAAAGATGTACGTATGGAGAGAGATTGCTTTTTTTCAGTGATAACGAAATGGTTGCTTTCAAATACAACACAGTACATGTTTCAGTGAAGTAACTTTTATAAGAGTCTGCTATACATTTATGTGGGAAGTACCAATCTGAATATAATGTGGTAAGTTGAAAGTCATGTTAGCAGAAGTGATGTTAAAGTATTAGCTATTATTATTCAGGAAGTCTTGCCGATAAATATAATATTACTATTTAATATTGTACAAGCTGTTATCAGCTATAGGTTTGTAAACCTATTGGCAAGGTTTTATTGCTTCATAATCTATCCTGTTTGTGCTGGCGAGATAGGTTTAAATGTGTTAAAGTCAGAATGTAGCTCTTTGCTCGTAACTGAATACTTTATACATGTTTCAGTATTCTTTGTACCTTTTTTCTTAATTCTTTATTCAAAAAAAAGTAAGAAAGTGTCTTGGTATACAAGGAGTAGTATCTTACAGAAAGTGTTACCTTTTTGTTGTATTAGTGATAGTGATACTACTGGGGCAAAAAAACCAAAAGGTAATTGCTAGGAGTGGTTATGATAGAAAGTAATTAAAATTAGAAATTAACTTTCATCCTAAATTTCAAACACTTTTGGTTTAAACACTGAGTTTTGGTGGTTAGGAAACGAGGTGTGAAAACAAGTGGTTTGAGATCCTCTGTTAGGGGGACACTTAGAAAACACTAGATACTGAGAGTTCGGTGTTTCGGAGATAGTTTTTTTTGTATTTTCCTTATTACAATTTCAGAGTTGATCTCTTTTGTTCCCAACCACATGCAAGACATTCTTTCTGTGCATTGGCAACTTTTTCCCTTGCCTAAAGAAAAGAGAGTTTTATGCAGAAGCAGTCAGATCATCATATGATTAGCTTCATATGCATTGTGAAACTTCACTTTTGTCTTTATAACCATTACCTATTTTCTTTTGGAATTTTGGAGTTTTGCAGGGTCAAGGCCACACCTTTTGTCACAAACAATATCAGACTACTTTGCAATCGCCTAGTTTTTATTGAAGATTAACTGAGATCAGTAAGTCTTGTTAATTAATCAATTTTTATCTGAGAACTGGCACACAGTTATTGCTGGAGTTTCAGAAATGGCTGCAACTATGGGACTATTCTGACTTTATTACTTTTCTTTTACATGTAAGTTTAGATATTACAATATAAGTTCTCAAAAAGTAATCCTTGTGCTCGTGTCCAACTCTTTAAGCATATACTTTTGCTTTGGTACCTATCAAATGTGACAACTCTTGGCAAGACCTAGTGCTTTAGTGCCTGATTCATTATTAAATCCAAATGAGAAATACAAACTAACCCCGCTTTTGTGTCAAGTCTTCTCATGGATTCAGTCAATCAGATCTGCTCTAGTTGCTTCTTGCTTTCCAAACCAGAGAAAAAGAAATCTATATGTTTGTACATCTGTCCAGTGGTTCCTAGATCAATTTAGCCTGTAGGGAATAAATGCTGGATTCATTCTTCTGCCCTGTGTGTGTTGTGAAGCCTAGGAAAAGGAATTCAATTCTACACCTCACCTCTTCTAGGAAGTAGGACCAAGTGTTACCAGTGTTTGGCAGTGAAGGTGTTTTACTTCTCTATCTCTGGCTCAGCTACTTTTTAGAGCATAAATCAAAAGTGACTCTGTACTCTTCTGAATAAGAAACTTCTTTGCAACTCCTGATTCCTGGTGTGAAACTTCTTATGAAGTCTGCTAATAACCTTTAAGGTAGATAACAGAGTTCAGGACTTAAGGTTTGAAAGTCCTTAGCCCATACGCTACAATAATGTTATTCTATCACTCTTTCTACTTTAACTCAGTCATAATTTCAAGTTTAAGAGTGCCTTGTACAAGATAGTTTCTGGTTTGAAAAGGCATTCTCATGAGAATTAAATTGCTACCCTTCGGAGAAAGGAACTAAAACCATACGTTCCCTAGGCAGTGCCTGCTCTATCCTTGGACTGCATATCTTAGAATTTAATGCCAACAAGTTTCTTAGGATTTTCATTCTTGAATTGAGGATTTATGCGTTTTCCTTGAGAAGTTTGGGATTTAATGCGTGCATTTGTACTCAAATTTTCTCCTCAAACTGTCTCAAGTTCCTGGAAGTCACAGATTTTGTATAGGAAAATTAAAGGCCTGATTCATGCCTATAAATTTCACTCTGGGGGGCAGGTTTCTAGAAATTGTCATAACCTGTATGTATTTGGAGCATCCCTTATCGATAACTAGCTGTAGCACTTTGCTCAGCTTTCCTCTTTGAGTAAGGAGCCTCTGTGTACAGTAGCAGGTGGATTGTATGGCACAATATTATGCTCAGTTGCTGGGGCAGTCATCTTAGACACTTATAAAAGCCAGTTTTTCTGTAGTATATTCTTAAAGCCCTATGTGTGTGTCCAGCTGCCTTTCACTGATCCCTGGCTGTTAGTGATAACCAAGCACAGATGCAGCTGCAGCACAGATTATGGCCCTGTGAGCCTGCCTGATCATTTGTCTGTTGCCACAAGTGTTCCTTGGAGATCCGCTGGTCTTCCAGCCCTTCAGACCTGTCTAAAACAGCAAGGTGTCAGTGCTTCTCGAAGTCAGACAGTTCAAAGATGTTTATGCAAATTTTGGACTCCTTTCGAAAATCTGACTTCTCTTGCTACTTCCAAGGTAAAATATGAAACTTGAACTGGACTGGAAAAAGGGTGCAGAGTCTCTTCAAGTAATTTCAGTCAGAGGAATACCTTCTTTAACAATAAGACTAAATTGTGTCCTTGGCTCAGCCTAATAGTCCATCTTTGGTCTAATGACCAAAAGTGCAAACCCGGCATAGCACAGGGACCTTCTCTGGCTGCTTTATAACTCTAAAGCACAGATGCCTAGGTCAAGTTGCATCTGACTTCTGAAATATATTTAGTCTGTTTTCTTCCTGAAGGAGGAAGACTTTACTATCTTGATATTCAAAATGAATTATCAAGCATTTGAAATATTTGCAGACCTGTCTGTACCTTGTTATTTTCTACATGCTTATTTGATTTGGGTGAGATAGAAAGTAATCCATCCAAATCCTTGATTTTTTTTTTTAATACTGTAGTCAATGACATGGTTAGCAGATTTATTATTTGTATTATAGAGGCTTCTAAATGCACTAACAGAAATTTGAAGTCCACTGTAATAAGCAAAATATTTGATAAAGAAGTCTGTTTTGAAGATCTTGAAGTCTAAGCCGATAGCACAAAGGATGGGTAAAAAAGAAGTTTCGTTACTAGTTCTGTAGAGAAGAAAGTGGTGTACACAAGGATTGTGATTCTTCCTGGAAGCATGTGGTGGAATCAGTGCAGTCTGCCTGAGATCTCCTGTCCAGGACTTTGATTGCACAAGGGTATTGTCTGGTGTGACAAATTTATTTCAGAATATTTCTTCAGTGAATGATTATCACCTCTTTCATACTGAAGTCTTAGTCTCTGAATATCTAAATTTTTGGGTATGCTAAATTTCAAAGTGGTGAGAATAGTGTGACTTATTGCAAGAGGGTTCTACAGCTTGCTGTTACATTGGTTTATGCTTTTTCTCTTCACCCACCTCCCCAGCTTTGCAGCACACGTGTGTAGGTATAGTTGTGGAGGCAGGATGGTGCCAACTGGACATCCAGGTAATAATGTGCTGCATTATGTCCTCTGAAATAAGTAAGTTAAAGGTGAAAATTAACTAGTATATAAGAAGACACATTGAAACACGTTGCCAAATTTTGCCATGTGAACTTGTAGATGCAGTTCAACTGCCTTCCATGAGAGTGGGGGTACACCTTGGTGAGATGAGCAAGAACTCAGAGGCTGTTTACGTGTCACTTCCTCTCCTGTAAGCAAAAGGATCTGCATGAGCTTTTTCAGTCAGCAAGTAGCCAATCCAAGGCTGAATTGTCTTGAAGCTCCCCAAATTAGGAGAGAATCAGTAGGCATTTAAGTCATATTTTGAAATGGCATTGTTTTTCAATTTAAACCAGAAGCCTCGTGACTGTCAGATATAGGTAGGCATCCTTCCTTCCAGAGAGGATAGGCAGGGGGAAATTGATCCTATAAGGCAGTGCTTGCGGTGGGCTGTTGCAATACAAATGTCTTGACTCCATGGGCAAGGTTGTGCCTTAGGAGAAAATCCTAAGTGACAGCTGGTAAAGGTACTTGGTTTTAGGTATATTCCCATATTTTAATGTTGGTATCAATCCTTTATTGTTTCCCCCAACTTTGAAAACAAAGATGTGAATCTTTGTTGTGTTGGAGTCATTCTGATATCTCACTTTTTCACCTTAACTCATTTTAAAGTTAATCTGTAAATTCTGGAATGTGTTTATTTCTCTAGAGGCAATAAATACAATGAAAACAAAAACGCAAAGCTCCCCCCACTGTTGCTTTTCTCAAAGCCCAAGACTGTTTTGGAAATCAGAAGATATGAAACATTTTCTCATTAATTTGCAAGGATAATGCTGAGGAATAGCATCATTGAATACCAGGATTCGGTATTCGATCAGGATACAGAGAAAATGGCAAAGAGCAAGTAGTAAGAGAAGCAGCACCTAATTCAGGATTGATTCCGTATTACCATAATGGTAATTTACATTTCGTTACTTGGTGTTAAAATTAAATACAATTCAACTGTGTTCACCTGTTTGTTTATACCTGACCACGTATCAGTCATTGGGGTTGGAACAAATTATAGTTTTGGAAAGGGCCATTGCAGCTGATGTGCAACTCCATGCTATTTTATTATGAAATATATCTAAAAAATGCATGGCTAACACAGTGAAGTGCTGAATTGGGTGAAATTTGTTTCTGTCACTTAGTGACACATCTGGGAGGTTTTAAAATTCTATTAGATCATGAATAGCACTGCTCTGCAACACTTTTGCTGATGCAAACTTTCTGTAATATTCCTTGTTCTTTCAAAGGGCTGGGAGAAAAGAAGCCTTTCTCTTTTTCTTGCTCTGGGATATATAATTGAGAAAAAGAGTGAAGATGAAAAAACATTCTCTCCTAGTCAGTGTAGCTGTAGGTATATGCTGAAACAGCCTTACAAACCTTGTTCATAGCACATCATTACCACTGTTATTTTGTTGCTTCTTTAAAGAAATATTTGAAGCATATCTTACGCTTGACTTAGGTACCTAAACAATTGACAGATTTCAATACAACAAATATATTCTGTCCTCCTATCTTGCACAACCTAACCACTAACATGCTTTGTACTTCTGCAGTACTTCTGCAGTACTCTCAGTACTTCTGCAAATTGAAATATTTTCATTACCTTACTAATTGTAAGGAAAAAGTATTGAATTTCTGCTACAAAAGCATTTAGAGATTAGATAATAATTTGAGTAAGTGTCATTTCACAAAAACTGGACATAAAACATAAGCCTTCCACAAGAATTGCTGCGGAGTAATCCTAATTAAGATTTGCTATTGAAATCCTGGGGTTTCAGCAGAACATTGATTATTCTTAAAATGGTGCTGCTCACAGCTAGTGACAGAGTCAATAATATTGCAGCTAAATGTTTTCCATGTCAAATGGAAATTTTCCTCATGGGAAAGAATTGTTTATTAGCGAAGAAATTAAAATCTTAATTTTTGTGATCCAGGGAAAAACAACAAGACCAACAAAAAAGCAGAAATCAGTAAGGTCTACATTTACCTTCTGTTGTTGAAACCTTGCAATAATTATATTTTAAAATTAAACTGTATAGCATTTTTTTGTTTGTAAAGGGGGAAATGCTAAAGTTAATATGAATATTTAACATGCTATTTCAGTAGGTTACTATTCAAAACAAAATAACTGCAACCTTATTCTGTTGAGAATAGCCAAGGGGCAGGAATAAGTCTGTTGTGCTCCATGGGCATGCTGACTTGTCCCATCTGTTAGCAAGGATCACAAAAAGCTGGGGTCACCTTTTACAGCTGCATTACAGGATACTCAGAGAAAACAGCTGGTGGTGCAGACACTCTTCTGGAGAAACAGTTTGGGGTGTAGTAGAGCTGGCACTTCCAGTATAAAGTCAGCAACAATTTACAATTTGCTGCCACTGCAGTGACGGGTATCTTTTGTGAGAGGATGGGAGTGCAGAGCTTCTGGCAGAGTCTGGTCAGAGGGACTCTTTGGGAATGTCTGAGATCTATGTGGTACGTCAGCCTTTTCTTGCAGCTGGTAAGAATTCATGGCTCTACAAACATCTTGTGAAACCTAGGCTCCAAAGCATCATAATTATGGCTTGATTATGTTCCTTCCTCCCTGCTCCCCCCTTACCCCCTCCTTAATTGTTAGGGGGAAGGATAAGTTAAAGCCAGAGGCACTTTTCTTTCTCTCTCTGTGGAATTTTAGGTCCAGTTCCTTAGGAGCTGCAGTCACTATGCTTAATTATATTATGCACAGGTATTAATGCTTTGTAGAAGGGAGTGAAACCATGGTGGCCTTTGCACTGCTCAGTAGATGTTGCTGTGTTGTGCACAGAGCACCTGTTGAAATGGTAGCAGTCTGATCAGTGACCCTTGTAGGACAACTGCTCTGTTTTGCTGATCTTGGGTAGCCCAGCACCATTGTTCTGTTACTGTCCCGACAACCTGTGCTTGATTTGAAGAGCCCGATGGAGCTAGGGTATTCCTGTGCCTAGGAAGAAGATCTGGGCAGTTGGCTTAGCAACACAGATGCTCCTTCTGTCTTCAGTGACATGTAAAGCAGCCTTAAGGGAGAGTCAAATCCTATTGACAAATTGTCTGTGTTAATACTCTCTGGGAAGCCAAAGACATCTGTCCTATTGATACAGTTTGCTTGAGTGGGATGAGTCTGAACATGCTGTAGAAAGCAACAGCTGTAATAAGAAATTTGTCACATACTGCTTAAGTAAATGACAAAGAAATGGTCATTAGAAATCTACCAAACAGTATGTTATATATACGATATTTTATATCAAGTTCTTAATGTATTTTTTACTACAGGCAGTAGATAATAGATGTGGAACTTGCCTTCTTTTCTTCTTTTCTACTGTACGCCCTTGAAACTTGTTCCCTGCTGGATTTCACATGTGTGTACCTATAATAACATTCCTAGTTAGTGGCAAAACTCTCACAGCACTACAGGTTTCCCTGTGAAAGGGTTCATTAAATGCCAGCCAGTAATCCGATGGCATTTGCTAACATAATGCTGTAAAGCCAATCTGTTTCTCTTCCTTCTTGCTCTCTTCCTCTCAGAATAAATTTCTCTTTCGCAACAACCTCAGGAAAAAACTCAACATTAAAGCTGACCAATCATTTCCAATAAGCCAAAAAAAATAGAAGATCCATATTCATTGACAAACTGAGCTATGTCACCTAGTGTTATGGAAACATGGATAACTACAGGTTATATTGCCAGTTAAAATAAATTCATAGCCATTTGATATTTTGAGTCTTTGCAAAGAATCTAGAACATAATGGCAATTTGAATGCTATAGGAATCTGGCAAAAAAATTGGTTTTATGAGATATTTATGTATTTTAGGTCTAGTGTATTCCTTTTAATAAAATACAAACTGCCTCCCACAGTTCTTGACAGCGCAACTCAAGCAGCTGTTGAAAATCCACCTTGAGACAAACATCACATGTCAGGCCAACTCCTCCTACGATTACCACTCCAACCCAAAGCCACTTGGCACAGCTCACAAATTGGCCAGATCTAGTTAGGGTGGGACTTCCAAGCAAGGCCAGGGCAGGTGGGAGATGAACATCTCTGTGCAAGCCCTGGCAGCAGCTTGCAGTAGGCACCTGGCTGCAGACTAGGAGGTCCCCAGGGGAAGGTGTCAGCACTGCTCCTTTGGCTGCCTGGAGGAGTTCATCTAGCACAGTTGCAGCTACCACGATGAGCAGTGATGAGGGTGAGGACTGCATATGTCTGTATCAAACATTGACTTGGGAGAGGAGGGTAGCTTAGGGACTACATAGTTTTGATGGCAGTGATTAATGCACCTGGTTAACACAGAGTTAAGCACAGAGTAAAACGAGAGACATTTCTAGAAGTACAGTAGATCTGCTAAGCATGCTGCCTTCCCCAAATGAGAATACAGCCACTTAGCACACTTTCTAAATGCAGTCAGATTTTGTTAGTTCAGGCTGTGGCAAAATGCCAGGGTAGGTGTTAAACAAAACTATAAATAAAATCAAATATGTGGAGGGAAACGGTGCAATAAAAATGTTTTCTCAAAACATACAAAGTGAAACTGTAAGGCACTTACCTTTTATCAGGTTGGGAATTGCTTGTTGCAGTCTCAAAGCATTATTAAGGGGCTCAGGAAGGTTATTACTTAGCTACAGTGTTGTGAATTAAAGAAGTTGCCTAGGAAGTACTGTTACTTCCTTGCATTAGCTGCAGTAGTGGTTTTGTGTCTCATAACTTGTATTCATTCTGTCATTACTGAAGTATCTACATATACAGGACTTCAGGGAAGCTGGTTGATGAGAGTTCCTATTCCTGAACGACAAGGATTAGCCAGTTCTCCACAAGATGTGCACAAAGCCAACAGCAACTGGTCCTTTCTGTCTTCAGGAGCTGGCAAAATACAAATCAGTACCTGATACACCATTTGCAGTAGCCATGAAAGACTTTCACTTAAGTGTTACATGAAATTCAAAGGTTTTCTTCTAATCCATTTTATCCCTGAAAACATTGGCCCTTATTTCTAGTAGTTGTAAAGTTTATGGGTGTTTTACCATTTCCAAACGGTAAAATGAGGGTCCAGTGACTCTCCAAAGTGGACTCTCCTGGCTGCCTTCCTATAACATACCACAAATCACTTGTTATTTCTCAGCAACAGTGGTGTGAAAGACTGAGCTAGAAGTCATATGATTCATCCGAAACCATACTATTATTGCAGAAATGAAGGATACTCCTTCAATTTCTTAGAGCATATTCTCTTTGCAGTGGGTGTGATATAACCATGCACTTGGGAAATGTCTTGGTGCTTTACTGAATTATGGGGATTTTAGACTGGTGTCTTGTGCAATTCAAAGCTTCTTTAAAGTAAGCGCTAAGTGTGCATGTGTGTGTACACAGTTGCTCACAAATAGTCTTCATCCGTTGTGCTAAGGTCTTTTTGCACTTTTGTAGTGTTTAATGATGTTCTTTTACCTTTTTATCAACTTCTTTGCACCTTCAGAGGCTGCAATAGAAAATGTAGATTACTTTGTGTGTATGACATATGTTCTTACAGGCATACAGGTAAGCATATCCAATAAGCTGTTTCTATTTTCTAAGTGACTTTATTGCATGTATTTTGTATTTTTTTAGTTGTTGTCTACAAAAACAGTTTAAAACAAAAATTTTGAATTGGTTGAGATTTTGCAGAATTTTATCATAATCATGAATCCTGCAGGGTTTTTTTTACAAACTCTGGTTTACATATGGAAGTGTGCTAGCAATCAGCCACAAGCTACTTTTGCAGGCATTTCATTTTTTAAAGGAAATATTTTTTGTCAATGACAGTAAAGCAGAAATTCAAGTGGTTTCAAAATACACCATTAGTTCAAAACAGTTATTATGTTTTGATCTAGTCCTTTGCTTTCAAAAAGATTTCTGAACACAATTTGGTGAAAAATTTTGTATGAGTTGAACCTTGGGGATTCATAGGCCTTTTTAGAGCTGAATTGTTTGATAAGATTAGTCATGGTTTATAAAGATTTTCTCTATAGAATAGACATTCAGAGTAGTCTTTTCCTGCTTTATTTCAGCATGCCCTTTAAACTGGTATAAAAAATTTAAACATGATATTTGAAAAAACAAATGCAAAATATGTGTATATAATGGACACAATGGAGATATGATAAGGAGTTCTGTGCAAGATTTGTATTGTTAAGTGCATACGGCAATGCAAGATGTCGTAGAATCATAGAACGGCTTGTGTAGGAAGGGGTCTTAAAGATCACTGGGTTCCAACCACTTTCCACTAGACCAGGTTCTCCAAGCCCCATCCAACCTGGCCTTGAACACTGCCAGGGATGAGGCATCCCCAGATTTTCTGGGCAGCCTGTTTTAGTGTCTGGCTATCCTCACAGTAAAGAATTTCTTCCTAATGTCTAATCTAAAACTCCCCTCTTTCAGTCTAAAGCCATTCCCCCTTGCCTTGTCATTACATGGCCTTGTAAAAAGTCCCTCTCCAGTTCTGCCAGAGGCCCCCTTTAGGTACTGGAAGGCTGCTCTAAGATTTCCCCAGAGCCATCTCTTCTGCAGGCTGAACAATTCCAGTTCTCTAAGCCTTTCTTCATAAGGAGAGGTGCTCTATCTTTCTAATTGTCTTCATGGCCTCCCCTGGGCTCACTCCAACAGGTTCCTGTCCTTCCTGTGCTGAGGCCCCAGAGCTGGACACAGTACTCCAGGTGGGGTCTCCCCAGAGCAGAATAGATAGGAATGAAACTTACATATCCACTTTACTATAGTTCTGATTTATTATTCGTTTATATGGATATAGCACATGGCACATCTGGAAATACAGTGCAAAGATTTCAATCCCCTGTTCATTTGTCTCCTACTGAATCAGTAGGAAGTTTGGGGTGTGATCCCACCCCAAAACTTATAAAATGCAGGAGTTTCGCAATTATTCTTTTAATTTTATATTGGTCAGTATAGTTTTGTAAATATAATGCAGGACTGCACTATATTGTGTCATATAAGTGTGGGTATGTGAGTGCAAGTACACTTAGACATACTTGGATGCTGTGGACAAAATATTCAGGGTGAGACAAAACAACTCCAGAATTAATGTTGGAAATTTTTTTATTTCTAACTTTTTTTTTTCTTTAATATTTGCTTAGATGGACAAACCCAATTTTGAAAAAGGGTTACAGACGACGGTTGGAGCTGTCAGATATTTATCAAATCCCTTCTGCAGACTCTGCTGATAATCTTTCTGAAAAACTGGAAAGGTATGAAAGATTAATTAAATAAATTTGTTTCAGGAGGCACATTGCAATTTTCACTACAAAGCTTTTTGATGAAATGTTTAAATAGCGTTGGGTGCAAGCTGATTGCACACAGTTGTACTTTGGATGTGACTGGGATCCCTGGTGCAGATGTACCACCTAGATGGTCTAAATTATGATATACAGGTACCTGTGATATCTGCCATTAATCACAGAATCGGAGAATATGCTGAGTTAGAAGGGACTCACAAAGATCAAGTCCAATTCCTCACCCGAAAGAGGACATCCCCAAGAATCACACCATGTGCCCAAGAGTATTGTCCAAATGCTTCTTGAATTCTGTCAGCCTTGGTGCTGTGACCACTTCCCTGGGGTGCCCAAACACCCTCTGCGTGAAGAATCTTTTTCTTTATATCCAACCTAAACCTCCCTGACACAACTTCAGGCCATTCCCTCAAGTTCTGTCACTGGTCATTACAGAGAAGAGATCAGTGTCTGCCTGTCCTCCTCCCCTCATGAGGAAGTTGTAACTGCAATGAGGCCTCCCTTCAGTCTCCTCTTCTCCAGGCTGAACAGACCGAGTGCCTTCAACTGTTCCTCCTAGGGCTTCCCCTCAAGGCCCTTCACCATCTTTGTGGCCCTGCTTTGGACAATCTGTAATAGCTTTATATTTTATATTGTGGCACCCAAAACTGCCCACAATATTCAAGGTGAGGCTGCATGAGTGCAGAAGGCAGCTCCCTCCCTTGCCTGGCTGGGGATGCTGTGCCTGATGCCCCCCAGGACACAGGTGGCCCTCCTGGCTGCCAGGGCACTGCTGCTCAAATCCAACTTACCATTGACCAGGATCCCCAGGCCCCTTTCCATGGTGCTGCTTTCCAGTACCTCATTCCTCAGTCTGTCCATGCATCCAGGGTTGCCCCATCCCAGGTGCAGAATCCGGCACTTTCCAATGTTGAACATCATGTGGTTGGTGATTGCCCTGTTCTCTAATTTGTCAAGGTCTCTCTGCAGGGCCTCCCTGCCTTTGAGGGAGTCAACGGCTCCTCCCAGTTTTGTATCGTCTGCGAACTTGCTCAGCATCCCTTCCTGTCCGAGTCATTCATGAAGATGATGAAGAGCACAGGGGCAAGGATGGAGTCCTGTGGAACCCCACTAGTGACAGGTCCCCAGTCTGACATCACCCCATTCCCTGTAACCCCTTGTGCCCGACCCATGAGCCAGCTGCTCACCCACCGCATAAAGTGTTTATCCAGCTGTGGGATGGACATTTTTTCCAGAAGGATCCTGTGACAGAAAGTATCTAAAACTTTATAGAAATCCAAAAAGACCACATCTACTGGCTTGCCTTGATCAGCTGGGTGGGTTTCCTTGTCGTAAAAGGAAATCAGGTTTGATAAGCAGGACTTTCTTCTCATTGAGCCGTGCTGGCTGTGACCAATGACTGTGTTGTCTTTCAGGTGTTTTTCAATACCTCCCAGAATAATCTTTCCCAAAACTATGCCAGGCACTGAAGTGAGACTGACAGGCAAGGGGTCCTCCTTCTTGCCCTTCTTGAAAACTGGGACAACATTTGCTAGCTTCCAGCCAGCTGGGACTGCTCCAGATTCCCAAGACTGCTCAAATATCATGGAGAGAGGTTTTGCGATGACATCAGCCAGCTCTTTGAGGATTCTCGGATGAATCCCATTAGGCACCATAGATTTGCAGGGATCCAGCTGGAGCAGCAGATCCTGCACAATTTCAGGGTGATGAGCGAGGCTAGACTCAGAGTTTCAATGTTGGTTCCCTGAAAAGGGAGACATCAGAAATGCTGTCCTTTCTTCCCAAAATACCCTTGTAAAACCTTGGTTTTCTTCAATGAAGTAACATTCTTAATTTCCTTTGATACCACTGTTGACAGACTAATTGTTTCTGCAGAAATCGTACTTTGAATTTCGTCATTTAAGCTTTCACTCTTCTTTACCCTATTTCAGTGGGTCCTAATTTAGAAGTTGTGCTGCACTTGTGACTAACTCTTACAATAGGGATGCCTAAATCCATTCCCTCTCCACCAGCTGATGGTGTAGCTTTCACTGGTGTTTCAGGGCAGCTTACATTTGCCCTGTTGTGCCTATCCAGTCAATTGTAATTGCAGTGTGGTATAAGTATTCCAAACCAGTGGAATTTATTGAGAACATTGGTATGCTTATGCATTTTGATAGTTTATAGATGAAATATTCTGGTTATCTAATATTCTGTTAAAAATGGAGAAAATAGTTGAGGAAATTCTCAGGAGTGCTTTAATCTGTGAGTGGAATTTTGCTGAAATATATGTTCTCTGTATACAGCATTGCTTCTGATCTACGATTTATTATTGAAAAGAAAGTTATTGTCCCAGCAATAAGGTTAAAAATAGCGCTGTGCAGTAGAAAAGTCACATTTTTGATGCTTTGTTGGTGCTTTCTTTTTTGCAAGACTGGAAGAGCTCCAAAACATTTATTTGCCTATTATTGTACGTTGGTTTTAAGTACAGCAGGTTTCTTTAAAACATACAATGTGACCTTTTCATGAAATAATTCCCTGCGGGGTGATGTATGACCGAGTATTTAAAACTACCAAATATGTGGCTGAACTAGGTTTGAACTTTTATTGGTCTATCAAGTCCATGAAGGCCAGATCCTTGGGGTCTCTGCAAAGCTTTCTTTCATTAGCCACCTTAGCTAAATCTCCTTGGAAACACTTGAGTGAATTGAAGTATGTTACAGACATAGACCCATGTATTTGCTCATACAACGTAATGGTTCTGGGTTTGGTTTCTTTTCAGAGAATGGGACAGAGAGCTGGCAACTTCAAAGAAGAAACCCAAACTCATTAATGCTCTTCGACGATGCTTTTTCTGGAAATTTATGTTCTATGGAATAATTTTATACTTAGGGGTAAGAATTGTTCTCCTCTTCAGTAAGGTTTTAGTGTTCCTTAAATAGATCCAAGTTTTAGGGACTGCTAAATTAGTACAGAATATTGTGAATAGCTACAGATTTTTCCTGTGTATTGCTTACAAAGGTGATAAATACAAAGATGTATTTCATCTTTCTAACTAATTAATCTAACTTTCATTTAAAAAAGTATTTTCTGATAGTATCTTAATATTTTTAAAACATACATATTAATAGTTTTTAAATGTTTCTAGTGCTGTTAGTGCTCCCAAGGGTGTGATCAGGAACTTGATGTTAAAGTCTGAACTGATTATGTTTATCACCTTCCCAGCATGTTAGGTAGGATTACCTTGACTTACCAAATGCCACCTGTTTGTTTGCCAATCCTATCACTGGAGTTAAGAAGTGTGAAAATAATTTATTGCTAGTGGTGTCTCACTACGTACGTTGTGTAGCCAGACTGTAAATCTGAAAATTGCTGTTAACCAATATGCACATTGAATACCTGTGTTACTTCCAAGTTTCTGTGATTTAGTAGTAAAAAAGAGAGTGTATCACCTCTCTAAGGAGGGGCAGGCAACTTGGGACTGAAAGGATGTTGTGAGGGAGAAAATTAGAAGGGCTAAAACTAAATTGTAACTAAATTTGGCCACTGCAGTTAAACACAGCAAAAAAAAGGTTTCTATAAATACATTGGCAGCAAAAGGAAGGCTAAGGAGAGTTTCCATTCTTTGAGGGATGCAGGGAGTAGTGTAGTGTCAGGGGGATACCCTTTAGGTACTGGACCTTAAATTGTCTTTGTCCAGGTAGGGCAGTTAACTATCTAGGACAGGGCCTCTTGCTATGTAAGGGGCTGCATGATAACCCTTCTCTCTCTTTCACTGTTTTTGTCAGCTCTTTTCTGGGATGTGGATCCCTACTCAACCATGTCTTTTATGTGCTCTTGTGATGTCATTACTGCCTTTAGATTTTAAACTTTTTTTACTCACCAAGCCAGCAACTCCTTATTCATGATATGTCTGTTTAAAAAAAAGCAAACAACCCAACAACAAAATGGTTCTACAAATGTAGCTTACCATACACTGTAATATCTGTTCCTGCAGAGTCTGCCAGCCGGAACCTTGGCACTAATGCATTCCTGGTAAAAGTTAAGCAGTGTCTGAAGGCTTTTGCAGGCAGTCTTGAAGATAACACTTTCACAAAGTTTGGGCAATGTGTGTGGGCATGCATATGCAGGGTTGATCTATCCTTGTGGACTTTTTTAATGGAGTACAATTTTAGACTGGGTGAGGACAGAACAAGACTGCAGGATTTTTCAGTCATATTCTTTGGTTGCATGTATGGGTTTTTTTAAAAATATCTTAAAGAAATCAAAGATGTGTGCAGTTAAACACATAGTAAATGAATCTGCACCTTTCACAATTGAACATGGAAAGATTAAATCTTAGTTTAAATTCTTGATTCTATTATCATTAGTCTTCATTGTATTTAAAGCTGCTTCATTTTATTGAAAGAGGAATTGCAAAAAAACCAAATTGCTCCTTAAGCTGCTGGTGTTCTTTGCAGGCCTTGCTCACGGAAATTAATGGGAGCTTTGCCATTAATTTGAAAGGGGACAGGATATTGTGCCGTACTGGCATAGGTGTAACCAAGTTGTGTGTTCTTTTGAACTTCATTTTCCTTTCAGCTCTTCTGTTGTCTAATCTCTGAGCCGTTTTCATGGCATCTTTCTCAGACTGTGGTTTAAACTCTGCTGACATCCCTGCTGTTTGTGTAGCTGTCCTTTCAACTGGCATCACGGCTTTACTCTCATTAGGTCTAGCCTTTTTTCCATCTCTCCCTTGTCCCTGATGCGCTGTAGGTAATGATGTTATTGCAAGGTGGACACTTGTGCTCTGGCCCCCTAGAGTACTACAACTCCCCCTCATAAACAGGGTTATATTAGGCCCATTGAGTTACTGCACTTAATGTATCTGCTCCCCTGCTGTTTGAGACAGTTTCCATTCTTCACCCCATCAGAATATGAGTCTTGCAATTTAAATAAAAGGTGTTGGGGTGGTGAAAGAAAAATCTTTCTTTTAGCTTGATACCTACTAACTAGCTAGGTACTTTGCTGTGAGGATCAGGTTGATTCTATTTGTATTTTGGTCTTATATTTATCACCATGAAATTTATATTTCCACTCAGGCACAGCAGCTGCTAACATTAACTTAGAAGTGGTTTTAGTATCATATCCCAAAGGACCCTAATGAGGATTTCCTGAAGTTCTTGCATATGGGTCACGGGTGTGAGTGAGGAGGCAGGGAGGGAAGCACTTCTTGGCCATGTGCCAAAAAGAGATGTGCATTATTGTCTTCAAATGCAGAGTGTTTGAACATATGGGGGATACGTGTAACATAAAAGTTGTTATTGCATAAGAATAATTGGTCAGATTAGCACAATATCCTGTGTCATAATCTCATTTCTCTTCAGATCTTTGCTCTTTTAATTAAGATTTCTGTGAGGGGACATTTATAGGTTTCTCAGTGGCCTATGATGAATGCAGAGGGAAGAATAAGGACAGGCAAAGGCAAAACATGACTCTTGAAAACTGAATTTTCTGTTAGGTATACAAATTCCATTCTTTTTTTAGGAAGGTTGTTCTAATCAGTTTATTCATATTTACATCAGTGGGTAATTTCAAGTTTACAAGAGGAGAAATGAAAACCAGGTAGTTCTGCTTTGATTTGTATGTAGACTAGATAATATCTTTGGTAAGCAAGCTGATAAATCTCCATTGTAAACCAGTGGACTTTTATGCCCCATGAGAGAGTGTATGACTTGGCTTATTGCCAGCCACTCTTCTAGTCTGTAAATCTTCTTTTTTTTTCCAGCAAGCTCGAAATGTATGCAATACATTTATAGTCACAACAAACACAGCAGCAGAACATGTCATTTTCACTGGAATAAAAGTAAACACACAAAAAATTTTTGCTATTTTAAGCCTATATAGAAAAGCTTATCTTGGAATCTCCAAGAATATGAAAGCACTGTATTGTCCTTGAGAGGTGAATGTTTTGTGAGTTTTGGGGAGTCTTGGTCTGACGCTTTGGGATGCATATGGTCTAAGCACAGCTGTCTTGGGTCATGTGTTTTTTAATAAACACTCCTCCCTTTGCCTAATAACACTGAAGTCTTTGTCAAAGCTGCCTCCTGATTCACAGCATTTGTGTTGGGGCAGAGTGGTGTTTGATTTGGGTAATGTAGCACATAGTACAGGTATGCTGTTTGAGATGTAAAATTCTACCTCTTCTGTGGAAAAAGTGAATGATGAATATCAGCTCCACCAACAATGACATTCAAAAGGGATTACAGTACATGTTATAGAAGTACTTGGGATTGCTTTTGTATAAGGGAACTCAAAGGAGAAGAAAAAAATTAAAGGGGATTGGTCTAATGTATTTATCACAGTAGAACATTAATTATAGCTAAACTTCACCAGTTCCCTTCTCTGAGTCTCTATGGTGCTCTGTGTGGTTTTCCTCTGGAAGGCAGTACTAATAACTTTTTGGCAGAATTTAACACATCTCTGTGAAAAAGAATTCAGTAGTGTCTTGTTACTTTGGAAATATCAGATACTTTTCTGCTGCAACACAACAGAAAGAAGGATGAGGAGATGCATTTAAGTTCATAACACTATGTTGTTTTAAACTGATCATAACGTGAAGCAAATGAACAAAGGAGCACATACACACTTCATGTCCTTCTGAAGCTCATGCAGAAGACGAAGCAAAATGTCAGACCACAGCCCACGGGTGATTTTTGCAGTTCTTTGGAAAAGACTGGGTAAGGAAAGAGGAGGCAAGAGGCAGAGGTGGAAAAAGATGATTGAAAGTATGGGATTGATGGGGTAGGGAGGGAAATAGAAAGCATAGGTGATGTTACTCTGGTGGGATTTAATTACAGTGGAAAAGGAGACTGAGGACACATGTAATAGCAGACTAAAGTGAAGTCAAGGCTTCAGGAAATCATTTGGATACCTTGTAGTTTAGTGGTTTGACCTTACCTCTTTCTCTTCTCCTACCCTGGTTCTCTACTGTGCTGCTCATCCCTGGATGGGAAGTGCTGGGCCTCCAATGCAGGAGGGACTGTTTTCTCTCTGGGACTTTTATTAAACTTGCCTCCCCTACCATTCTCCTGCTTTTGTTAAAAAACTGGATACCATGTCTAGAACTGTTGAGTAGGATGATCCAATTATTTATACTTTTATTCTGTTGCTATTTCAATTTATTTTTTGTTTTAGCTCTATTCCCCCTGCTTGTGAGAATGGCAGTGTTCATTTTGGGAGTTCTGAGGCTTCCTGTGTCCTATAAGTCCGGTAAAGTGCGGTTCCCTAGGGACCAAAACAGAGATCCAGCCTGGTAAACTGGATTCAGTCATATGATACAGCTAGTCCATTACAACTCTGTAAAGTAAATGTGGAAGCTAATCTCAGTTGTCACTTCTGTAGAAAATGATCAAACAAAATTTATGAGCTAGATTTGCTTTGGTGGAGTTGTAGGAGCATCACAGAATTAGACAGCAGTTGTCTGTTCTCCTGTGCAATTACTGCAATTTTCTGTGGTGTGCACAGCAAACAGGCCTGACTTCCTCATTTAAGATATAAAACTTTAAATCTCATTTGGTAGGACTTGTAATGCTAGGCATTTTGAAAAAAATTAACAAACTGCTGACCAAAATTATTTTTCTTGTTTCCCTCTACAGGAAGTCACCAAATCAGTGCAACCCCTTCTGCTGGGGAGAATAATAGCTTCCTATGATCCGGACAACTCTGATGAAAGATCCATAGCCTACTACCTGGGCATTGGCTTGTGCCTTCTCTTCTTTGTGAGAACACTACTTATTCACCCTGCTATATTCGGTCTTCATCATATTGGAATGCAAATGAGGATAGCTATGTTTAGCTTGATTTATAAGAAGGTAATTGTTTTATTTACACTCTAAGCCAAGCCTCTGTCTGTAGCCTATGTAACTTTTAGGCTACTTTGTTGAAAGATTGATAGTCTTGTAAAGGTACACAAAGTACACAGAAGAATAATGTGGCTAACAGTTTCTGACAGCTCTCCATTTCCCAGTCCAAAGAATTAAATACCTGTCTACAGCTGGTTTGACTGAAATCAGTCTCTGTGAGTTCAGACTTGCTGGATATGTGGTGAGATGCCTTAATTGTTCTACCACTATGCTCCTGTTAAAAATGTGTTCTGCAAAGGAAGAAGAACATGCTGGTGGCCAAAGAATATCTTCAGAAGAGAGTTAGAGATGAAGATTTAAAGAACAAATGTAACATTGAAGGGATATTCAAAAATACAAAGATTTTAAGTTACTTGGTTTTACCAATACCCAAAGCAGCTAATTTAAACAAACATGTTAGTTATTCTAGTATAAAGCTCACTGTGAAAGCATCTTTCAAAATATTTGTCAAGAAGGGCAACAGTAGGAGATTTTTGGGGATGCACAGCAGCACACAGCATGCATGCTTAATTAAAACTTGCATTTGCATATATATCTATATCCATAAAATATTCAACAGAAAGCAAGGACTAAGTCAATAAATCAATATTTTTAACGCAATTTAATGGCTATATTGAATTCAAGTAACATAAATAAAAAGTTTAATGAGACTTTCTTTATAGCGTAAACAGATAAGTGGATTATTATTTATACTACTGTACCATTGCTTATAATTTTTATCTTTATTTATTCTGTTTTATGGAGATAACTTAGATGACCATTTTTATATGGTTTTGTTTTCTTTTACAGATCTTAAAACTGTCAAGCAGAGTTCTAGATAAAATAAGTACTGGACAATTGGTCAGTCTTCTTTCCAACAATCTGAACAAATTTGATGAGGTGCGTCATCAGTTGTTTAATTCACTTGGTGATCCATCAAATACAAATGTAATCCTTCAAGCTACTAATGACAGATATTAAGGAAGGAAGGAGCATAAATGAAGAACTGCACTGAGTGCTCATTGTAGACTAAATGCTCATTCATTACTTTAAGAAAATGTTTTGGCATATGGTCATAGAAATGCTCATTCTGATACTTATGAAATCCTTTCTCTCCTATGGTGACTAGAAGAGGACACCTAAAAAACAGTTACATTATAAAAACATGTTTGTTCTGCGGTCCAGTGAGAACCTGACAGGAAATCTGGGTTAAACAGTTGGTTTCAAAGAAGTCAGAACTTGCTGGTTCAATCTTTCCATCCTACATCCTGATGACTGTATCTTTTTACTAAGGTGATTCAGTCCATTTCTGTCACTGAACAAGCGATGAGGTTCAGCCTCCTGTTCCTATTATTACCCAGTCCACTCAAAGGGATTGTTGATTGAAGACTGTGTTAGGAAGTCTTAGACATCCGTCTTAGAAAATCTTACAGTCTTCTGTAAAACTTCTCTTTTGTTAGAGACTACAGTAAATCCCTGCTAATGCCTTTAGGAGCTGGAAACTCTATGAACTTCTGTTCTTCATGTGTGTTTAATTGGCCCTTTGGTAGTATAAGATTTTCTTCCCATGAAAGACACAAGGTCAGAGAGACTGTAGACACGTGGCTGGAACTGCAGGGTGTATTTACTTGAAGCACTGTATGACTATATAGGGTAATGTCAGCCAGTGCTGCACAAGACAAGTGGTCTGTCATTGCAGCAGTGTGGCTGCAGTAACACAGACCCCTGTGCACCTGATCACGGGACTCACTCCAAAACCTCCTGAATGCGAAAGAATGTGACTGAAGTAGGTGGCAATCTGCTTCGAATTAGTTGTGTTCATACAACAGCCATCTCTTCACCAAAATAATGTTTGCCTTCTGTGTCAAATTAACACACTCCCAGAAGATTCTCACATGTCTTTTTCTCATTTTACAGTGGTTGAAAAAGCCAGCATTGATGCCAAATTTGGTTTACTTTTACAAAGCTATGACTTTTCCTCATGCATATACATAACAAAGAGACAATTGCAGATTGAACTTTGCCTGAGAAAAATCAAAGTTTAGGTGTGGAATGTATAGGTATTGCTGCACTGTCATCATAATTAACACCCAGAATGCTATGTGCTCAGGATCACAAGTCCTCCTTTATAAACTTGTTTTTCTGCTGGAAATATTTGTACCATTCTTCATTACATTTTTCAAAGTGTCACTTTAATGACTACTTCCTTTTCTTGTAGTTTTCAGGGCATGTCTCTAACTTTTATTATTATTTTCTACTGTGGCCTTCCATAGGGTCTTGCTCTGGCTCATTTTGTATGGATTGCACCATTACAAGTGGCACTGCTGATGGGATTGCTCTGGGATATGTTAGAAGCTTCTGCATTTTCTGGACTTGCTTTTCTAATAGTCGTGGTCTTATTCCAAGCCTGGCTGGGACAAATGATGATGAAATACAGGTGACAAGAATGTTCTAAAATATTTCAATATATTTTCCTGAAACACACTGGTTTTAAGAAGTTTAAACCACTTGATTAAGGGACTCTGGTTATGACATTACATAGCATCCTATGTCAGGTAATGTAACAGTCCAAAGACTCTTTTCTGTGTAAGGAAAGTTACAGACAAAACTTTACTTATTTAGCAGCAGGTGTCTAGACTTAAAAAATTGAAGAGTCTAACATGAAGTAAGTAGTGATAAAACTAGGTTTAGCATGAAATCTAGAATTTTTAGAATTAAAATTCCTTGTTAGTTATTTGATTTATTCTTTTTAGAGTTTGCATTTTCTCCTTTTAAAACAGTTACTGGATTTATAATAATTCCTTCTACATTCTTCATAATAATTCTGTTAAAGTAAACATTTTAAGCAGAGGCATATATGGAAGCTGTTTTCATAAGATATAATGGGATACAAGCTAACTATGCAGGATGAAAAAGATGAAGATTGACCTATTGCCCTTTTACTTTGTAGAAATAAGAGAGCAGGAAAGATCAATGAGAGACTTGTCATCACCTCAGAAATAATTGAAAATATACAGTCAGTTAAGGCCTATTGTTGGGAAGATGCAATGGAAAAAATGATTGAAAACATCCGTGAGTAAGTGTGCTCATTTGTTACACAAATTTTTTTATGTGCTCAGAAAAAAAAATTAGGTGGCTATGAACATCATCTGTGGTCATGTTAGTTAAGAGGTAAAGCAACAACTATTAATCCTCAATAAACTAACCATGCATTCCCACACTGCAGCTTGGGGTTTTTTTCCAATTTTTTTTTTCAAGTTTACTATGGAGGTGAGAGGTTTTTTTATTTTTTTTTATTTACTTCCTCATTTGTTATAATGATGTTTCAGTGGTTAGTTTGCGCAGGTAAAACAATTGTGGGATGTGTGTTTGTTTCTGGCCAACCCTGTCCTCATCTTAAAGTAAAAAGCCCTTTTGTGAGGGTTACTTAAGGCTTAACAGACATCCCTCTTCTGTGGTGAAGGAAACAATATGAATCCTGTGCAGCCATTTTCTGAGAAATGCAATAAAGCTGGTTATAAAATTTGCATACAAGCTCTAAAAGGAATAGAGTAGATTCATGTATTTATCCTGCACATTAACATTTATTGTGTGTAGATGGCCTTGTAGAATGCTTATCTCCTCAATTAATATAAGGATTGAACTGTAACTACCAGACCTGAAAGAGAAGGGAGGTAAAAGTTAGCTGAGACCTGTGAGAAGGAAGTCTTTGTTCCCAGCAGGGAGTTCTGGGGAAAGGGAGGAGAAGTGACAATATTGATTGATGGGTGACGCTGCATTAAAGCTCTCCCATGTGTCCCGTGTGTTTGTTTAGTCCTTTACAGAGAAATAAAATTCTGTGCCAGGTGTGTGATTGGGAAAATAAAAGAAATATAAGTGTCATATTATCGTGTAAATAACAGACATAAAATTATATTGTTCCACAAACACCTTCTTGTTCATCTGCTTTCTGAAAGACAATCCAGGGGAAGTGTTCTTTACCATTAGAATTTGTAATTATTTACTATAAACAATTAGAGAAAACTCAGTCTGAATCCAGGTCATGAGTGCTAGCTCGAGGATGGAACTAGTTTAGGGTTTGCCTGATGTCACTAGTCACATGTATTGCTTTTAGGAAATTTGAGAGCACATCATGCTACCAAATTCTCTAGAATTTAATTAAATAAACTCTAGTCCACAAACTGGTCACAGAAACCTGGAAACTGGACTGTTATTTTATTATCTATATTTTCTATAATAATTTATAGTAAATTTTGTGATGATACAGTTAATTTTTATTGTATGATGCATGGATTTTTAGAAGACAAGAATGCTAGCAATATTGCAACATCAGATTACTTCTCCTATGAAGAAACGCTGAGATAATTGGAATTATTCAGCCTGGAGAAGAGAAAGCACTGGGCAAACCTTATTGTGGCCTTTCAGTACCTGAAGGGAGTCTATAAGAAATCAGTAGAGGGATGTATTGCAAGGGTACATAGTGATAGGACAAAGGGAAATGCATTTGTACTCAAGGAGGGTAGATTTAGATTAGATATTCAAAGGCAGTTCTTCTCTGTGAGGGTGTTGAGGTGCTGGAACTGGTTGTCCAGAAAAGCTGTGGATGCCCCATCCCTGAAACTGTTCAATGTCAGGCTGGATGGGGCTTGGACCAGCCTTGGTTTAGTGGAAGGTGTCCCTGCTTACAGCCAGAGGGTTGGAACTGGATGATCTTTAAGGTTCCTTCCAACCCAAATCATCCTATAATTCTATGATTCGTCTGTATTTTTTTGAGTCATCCAGCAGGTCACTTGGTGAAGACATCACCAGAGCAGGTCAACCCAGGAATATCAGTTGTATTTGAATTTGGCTACTGAACCAGCTCTGCTGGACCTCCCCATCATTTGGCCTGTTAAGCTGCTAGGAAACAAGACCTTGTGCTTGAAGCCATGTCTGTGTTTTAGCCAGTGTGTTATAACTCAGTCATCACAAAACCATTTTTGCATGCTGGAATTTTCTGATACAAGCCAGTTTAATCAGCTTCAGAGACACCAATATGGGCTGTCTACTGTGTGCCCTCTTAAGTCTGCACTGAAAATAGCTGTTCATGACAGGTGCCTGAATAAACATACCTGCACTCCTATGGGCTGTGCAATTTCAGAGAAGCAAAAAAAACACCCCACCAAACTGTTGCTCTGAACCATAGCACAGAACTGGAGAGGGTGAAGGTTGGAAGTGTCTGTACTCTGCCAGCAGAGACACATCTTTATGTAAAGAGAAGGGTCTCAAGCTCATGTATTTAGTACTGGTTCCTGCAGCATCATTGCAAAAACAGGCATACACTGGCCTACACTCTGTATGTGCACAAGGCTCGTAGGGTCCCTTACATCTCTTTCCAAGTACCCATATTGCATCAGCAAGACCTATCCCAAGTGAGTTTGTAATCTACAGAGCTTTCAAGTCAGACACAAACACCTCTGGAAGACTTTTGCTTGTGGCTGCGTCATTCAGTGGCTGGTACTTGGGAACATACTGAAAAGGGTTAGTGCTTTCATTCTTCCTCTTTGGAGCAGGGCTGTGTTCTTCAGCACTGGGGGTCTTTTTGATAGCTTCTAGCCAGACATTTATGTGGGACTGGATGAGCACCAAGTCCCAAATTCTTTGTAATCCCTATTCGGTGCTGCCACTCGCAGTTTCATACAAGCTCTGGAGGGACTTACAAGGCCCTTTCTCCCAGGCAGTAGCTCTATCATGGTGGTGACTTGTGTGTCTGGCTATTTCATTGAGGCTTCTCTTGTGAAATACAGACTTAACAAGAAATGCTAGGCACTGCTCCAAAATGGGCTGAGCTCAGATTTTCTGTCAGGGATTTTTAAGATCTCTTTGGTTGACAAAAGTTGGTAACATGCTGGATGCATGTAGAAGTCTCATGCATGTGTGATGGGCAGCTGAAGGGGTGTTTCACACAGCACCAATGTGGACGAACTTTGGATGCAGACACTGAGTCAGTACAAGAAGACACAAAGGTTATGGTGCTCAGCCTTGCAACACCAGGGCTTGCCATCAGCGATGTGACTGCAAACTTCGGCATGGTATTCCAGTGCTTATAGCACTCACCCACCAGTGAATGGGCATCGTGGGGTCTAGCACCATCTCTAGCCCCTGTTAATTGCTCTTGCAGGGGAGGAACTGCTCTGCCACTGCAGCAGAGGTGTTTCTGTCCAGGCAAAACTGAGCTGCAGGGCACCTGGGGGATGTGAAGTGAACAGGATCAAAATGAGAGCAGTCAATAGAAATCTTCAGCACTGTGAGTTAGAGCTCTCAACTCAGAAAATTATTTATATCCCCTGGATTATTTATCTTTTTACTTAATAGCTTGCTGTAAGATGCACAGACCTTGTGGAAACAGCTAGGAGTAATCACTGATTGCGTTCCTGCACAGGAGTCAGTAAGTTTCTCTGTAGACTGAGCTTCTATGGAGAAAGGAAGGTGGAGGAGCAGACTGCCTGCCTTCCACCTCTTCAAACTGAGGTTAAGTGACACCTTAATTCACAGGTGAAGCTGTTAGTAGGTTGCCATGGAAAAGAAGGAGACCTTGTAGTCAGGTTGTTTATTGTAAGGTTTTTTTATGGCAACATATAGCCAATCTGGCATTTCACAGTATCTTTTTCCTAGGGGAGTTATGCATCTAAATGACCAGATAAGTAAGGGATGATACTTCTGGGAGTGCATCACATACCACAGTGTTAGATGTGTGAGGTTGGTTGTGCCAGGAATTGTAGAGGCTTGTGGTTTATTTGGTATCCAATCATGACAGATTATTGTTATTTTGTCTGACATCTCTGAACACTGATGTCAAAATTTGACTCTAATGATTTGAAAGGCCCAAAAGTAGTTTGGAATCTTACTTTCTAGCTGCGTTTCTAGAAAATAAGAAAGATGAGTGAGCCTGTGAGTTAATTGTTATGCCAACATTTCTATCCAAAATATTTGTAAATTGAAAACTATGAAATACTACACTAAATTATTTGTATTTTTTTTTAACAGAACTGAACTGAAGCTTACCCGTAAAGCTGCTTATGTGAGATATTTCAACAGCTCAGCCTTCTTCTTTTCAGGCTTTTTTGTGGTGTTTTTAGCTGTACTTCCGTATGCTGTGATTAAAGGAATTATTCTCCGAAAAATATTTACCACCATTTCCTTCTGCATTGTTCTTCGAATGACAGTGACCAGGCAGTTTCCCAGCTCTGTACAGACCTGGTATGACTCTATTGGAGCAATAAACAAGATACAGGTAGGGCACATAGACTAAAATCTTCCCAAGTACGTAAGCTAATTCTTTATATCGTGTTATCTTGTCAGCTGATCAACAAAAGCACACAGTATTTATGCAGACTTTTTGAATATATGTTGCTTTGACTAAACACCATGAAATGTCATTATAAATCTTGATATTGTTCCCCAGGCAGCATAACCACAAGAGTCTCATGCTACCTGCTTGCTGTTTTTTTTTTCAAAACAGTGACATTTAGTTAGTTATTCTCATTGCAGAACAAGGAACTTAATAAAACCATGAATTGTGGTGCTTAAGAGATGTTTTTCCTTCAGTAAAGGAAGTTCAAAATTAGGACATGTTTTATATAGCATGGCTTCCAGGAGCTGCAGTCACAGATCTTCTGTTTTTCTAGATATTAGTGGCAAGAACAGCGGGAGACTGTGCGTTTTATGCAAATGTGCATCTCATTCATTATGAGTAGCAAAGATAATTAAGGTACCAGTCAAATAATTATTACCCACCTTACCTACTGAGATCAATTGCTCATGTACCAGCATGAGAAGCTTATCTGCAGAGTTAAATCAGGGTGGATTCTCATTAACTCCGTCTTTTTTATCTGCTGTTCTGAAATTACTCCCCAGGAAAAGAATTCTTACACTATTTTGGGGTGAAATCTTAGACCTTTTTCATTACATATTTATAGATGTGGGGTTTTTTGTAGAACATACATTTTATTATTGTTAGTGTGATAAAAATAACTAATACAAAACTTAAAGATCTTAATCAGATGTCTGAACCTCAGTCAAGAATAAGAAGTGTAGGATTTTTATGGTTTTCAACTGGGCAGGAAATTCAAGAAATCAAGCCATAAACCTTTCTGTTTGACATTCAGAAGGCTGCCTTATTTGGTCCTATTATAGGCTTTCCTTGTGCTGTCAGATTCCCTAGGCATTAGTGGAAGTATCCTGTCTCTCCTGTTTCCTGGAAGAGTGTGTCCAGTGCCCTGGACACAGTCACAGAACTGGCAAGCCCAGTTGTCACACCATTGCCCTCACTTCACTGAATCCTTGTCTTTGGAGATACTAGCAAATGGGTGCTCCAGAATCCATAAATAATCATCTCTTTGTGGCAGGTTCAGTATAGTCCCCACAGACAGACAGGACAGAATCCCAGAACACTAAAGCCCTTTACTAGTCTTAAGAAACATAAATAAGAGTAATAAACCACTCATACATCTCTCTGATTTAATTTCCACATCAGTTTAGAGAGTTGTCTGGGCCAGGTATATCCCCTGGGTTATTTTATTTTCACATGTTTTCTAGACCATGTTATTTCAGAATCAGTGTGCTCTCTCTGACTATCACTGCTCCAGGAACTCCACTGGATGACCCCTTTGTCATGAAAGCATAGCTATAATTTCTTTTCTTTTCATAAACCGTGTGTGTTTTGCTTTCCAATTTTTCAGTTCCTGCTCTTTCAGTCATCTGCATTTTCCCTTCTTGTTCTGCCTCGAAAATTTGCAAGTGTACTGTTGAGAACTGATTTCCCCATGAGTCTGCTTAGCTTTTCCACTGTATTGCCCATGTAGATCTATTTGCTTCCACATAATTTAAGAATGTAGAATCTGGGGGAGATGATATCTACAGACTATATAACCTTAATAAAATAATGGAATAGAGAGGCTGTCTTTCCTACTTTAGCATAGGCTTACACTTATTTCCTAATGCTGTCCCAGAAGGCAACACGAGCACTGGGTTGCTGATTTGTGTCATTTGAAATTACACTGCATCAGTGCTGCACTTGCCAGGGTCATTATCTGCCTTTTATTTTTGTTGGTAGAGAGATCATTCCGACTCTTTTACACTCTTGCAGTTTTGGAAAAGGAAGACAGCGGCATGTAGCTGTTTTGTTTCACTGTTTACCAGAGTTCCACCTTCTACATCTTACTCAAAGCTTTATGTGAAAAGGGTTAAGGTCAGAGGGGTGATCTTGCCCGATACAAGTCCTGAAAGCAAAACAAGTGCTAAGTTTTGATATTCTTTCTAAATCAGAACCAGATACCCTTATGGCTATGTTTTCACTAGCAATGAAAGAATTGGTAATTTCAAAAAACATTTCCTTCTGCATTCAAAAGATGTTTTATAATTTATATTTATGCGTCTTGCCGAAAGCACTGCAAAAGTGTCACCAGAAATATTAGTGCTCTGTGTAGGCAAATATGTACTGTTTTGTGAGATATGACCTTGTCCCTTACTGTATCATCTGCTTTCATGGTGTTTCTAGGATTTCTTGCTGAAAAAAGAATATAAAGCTCTGGAGTATAATCTAACAACCACCGGGGTTGAGCTGGACAAAGTAACAGCTTTTTGGGATGAGGTTGGTACTTTCACCCAAACTATATTAAAACACAGAGTGTATTTTTTTTTATTTTTTTTAATATTTGCCGTGATGCTCTCTAAAAAGAGCAGCCTACACTCTTTCATTTTAACTAGCTTCATCTCTCAGCAGGTAAGGAATACTTAGCAAGTAATTAATGCATGATATCAAATTATCCACAGTTGATAAACTTTGGAAGAAACCTTTTAGTAAGTGTTAAGGCCTGTAGTTATTACCGATTTAAGCCAGCCTGAAAACAGGATCAGGCTTTGGCATGTATAAACATTAGAAAACAATTCTATAATAAGAAAATTTTGTTTGTGTCCACAAATTTAGGCACAAGTCCAATACTTACATTGAAAGAGTATATTTAAGAATATAATGAGTATTTTATTGATAGGCAAAATAACATGAGAAAAGTAAGTTCATATGTTTTCATAAATCCCTAGTATGATATACATCTCTGCATATGCATGTTATATTTATTTTTTATGTACATCAAACACATATCCATGTATGTTGCAGGGAATTGGAGAGCTGTTTGTAAAAGCAAACCAGGAAAACAACAACAGCAAAGCTCCTGGCACTGACAGCAATCTCTTCTTCAGTAATTTTCCACTTCATGCCTCTCCTGTTCTTCAGGATATAAATTTCAAGATTGAGAAGGGGCAGCTATTAGCTGTTTCTGGATCTACTGGAGCAGGCAAGGTATTTCTGTTTCTGCTGGCTCAACAAGAGTCCTAGTAATTATAAGGAATGATATGTGTTGTTACTTGTGTTGTTACTGTATTGTTACTGTATTGCTGCAGAAATATTGTCCTGTGCTTGCTGCAGAAATGATGGCTGCAGGAAAAAGTATGGATAAACTGCAAGTTTCACTAAAATAGTTATTTGGAGTTTTATTCTGTGGCCAATATGAGATAGAGTTTGCCGGATATTTTTTGTAACTGAAGGTTACAGAATTATAAGGAAACAGAAATTTAAGGACGAAATGTTTTCCCATTGTAAGTAAAAGGAAATTTTACAGGAGTAATGCAGACTGAAACCTAAAGTTAAGGCTCATGGTGAGACTCTCCCTGCCTTTAAAAAAATGGATATAGCATAGATATTCAGATGGCTCAGTGTGCTAGAAAGCTTTTTTTTCCCCTGCCTGGCTAACATTTTAAGGAAAAACTTGAACATAAGATGGTTCATAATCTGACAAGCCTGACAGGAGTATAGCCAGGTGTGTGTGCCCTGCACATGTAGTGTACCTGATCACTTAGCTCTGGTTCCTACAGTGCTTCCTTTGGGCTTCCTGAGACCCATGTGAAAGCCTGGGGAGATGCTGCTGAAACAGGCAGTTTTCTGTGAAAAATTGTGGTTTAGATTATTCATCATTTTACAACTCCAAAATGTTATCAGTGCATTTAGGTTGCAAATGACACATCCAATTAACATCATTAATATAAAATGAGTTGAACTGTGATACTCTTATTCACTTTGAACAGCAAGTAATTAGGAGAGTCTTTCATCTTCACTGGGTTTTTTGAGATGTGAAAGTTAAAATAAATGTTCATTATGCTTCTCCTGTTTAACAAATTATAGGTGAAAATATTATGATTTCTTTTACTTACATGGGGTAAAATCTTTGGTCTGAGTCAATGACAAAGGACCCATCAATTTCAATATGATCAAGGCTTCTTATTTTTCAGTAATGATCCCCACAAGAAAGAGCAAGGGACTCAGAACATGAGTTTGTCCTCAAGATAATGTATTAAGGTGTATTTTACTGTGATACTTTAGAATAACAGAATAGTTTATCTGTGGCTATTGCTAATGCTGGTAATTGTAATATAGAAATGTGAACTAGAAAATGCTGAAGGATGTACGTGTATCTCCTTTATTCTGCTGCACGAGAAATTGAGGAAAATTCAGATTACACTGAACAGCTTATGTGAATATATACATACCAAAAATTTGCACTTTCCAAGGCAATAAAAATATAATATTATCTAAAAAGTTACAAAAAATAAGCTTCACCTCCCACCCACCACCCCCCAAAAGATACTGCCCTTCCTTTACAACTTCTTAATGTAAAGTTCCTTCATGTTGCTTGAGGCCGTTACTGTATATTCCAGGAATTGTCAGGCCTGTGAAACAGACTGAACAACTATTTTATCTATAACAGGTGTGAAGCCTGACATCAGCTCTTCAATATTGCTTCAGTATTAGATAGGGTTTGTTTTGGTTTTGTTTTGTTTTTTAATTTGTGTTATATGGCATAGTAGTTTAACATCCAGTGTACAAAACATACCAAGCGGCTGTCATTTGCAAGATCAGAAACTTCTACTCAGCATTTTGGAAGAGTCAGATTCTGGTATAATGGAAGGAATCTCATGAGACTCCCCCAATATATTGTATAACTTGCAAAAGGATCTCTGGGCTTGACAGCATGAAACTGTGACTTAGACAGATTTTTTGAATCTTTGGCTGTTACGTCCCAACTTCGTTGACTGTTTATTAGTGATAAGAACACCACTGCAATGGCTCTGTAACATATTTTTCCGTGTATTTCTCAATTCTATTCTTTGATCTAGTAGCCAATGATGTGTGACAAGGTTACTACAAGCTACTGATTAACTCTGAAATTATAACATGTCAGTACTGAAATTGCAATCAATTCTTTTATGAAGAGAAATAGTAAATATACTTAGGTCATGCATTCACGTAAATGAGTTAACAGTTACAGAGGAAAATTCAGATCATACTGAGCAACTGTATATACTTACACAAAGAAATTGCATTTTTCAAGGCAATAGAGATAAAATACTTATGAGCACTAGCAAAATGTTAAACATGAATTATGTTGTACAAAGAGCAAACAAAATAGTCACTGACAATGGGAAAAATCAAATAGCATTCTCTATAAATACTAGTACCTTCTGTTTGTATGTGTTTCACAGATAGATTTTCACCTTGTAAAATTATTGATAGCTTCATTAAAATGACATACTTTTGCAGCAGCACGCCTTTTTTACCAGATATCTTACATAATTTTTATAATTTATTAAATTAAGTTTCTCTTATTTTAGAGGCCTTTCAGAATCAAACGTATCATGAAAATCTCCACTAACTGCAGTTTGGACTAAATCAGTACTTGCAGGGACACTCCTGACAAGACAAATATGCCATTTAAGTGACTTAGCAGAGTGATTTTCACTTTGTTCAATATTTCTTTTTCTTGTACAGATCTCTCATATACTAATCAAGTGTTAATGTTTTTTCAGACTTCTCTACTGATGTTGATAATGGGAGAATTGGAGCCTTCACAGGGTAAAATTAAACACAGTGGAAGGATATCCTTTTCACCTCAGGTCTCCTGGATCATGCCTGGAACAATAAAAGAAAACATAATTTTTGGTGTATCTTATGATGAATACCGCTACAAGAGTGTCATCAAAGCCTGCCAACTAGAAGAGGTTAGTCATTCATCTAGGACTTTTAAGACCTGTGACCCAACCCAAGTGAAAAACCCCAAAGAAAAAGTTAGGGAATGGGGCTAAGTGGGAAATTTCGGAGATTTAAGGAACTCAGCCTGGCATCCCTTTTGTGGAACTGCAAGTCATCTTGTTGCCAGCTGCTTGGGAGAGACACTGACACTGACAGTTATTGTAGTTTACACAACAGAAGCTAAGTAAGCTGTCTCAGACATTATATGGTGTCTGCCTTCTCAGCCTTCCTTGCTAGTTAAAAAACTGAGTAAACATACTGATGTTGAAGAAATTATGTACAAATATATTATTCTTACAATTTTTTGTCACATTTCTTGTAACACATCTTTGTCACATCTGTATTATTTAGTGGAAAATCTTGACTAAAGTTGGGATTTTTTCTGTGGTTACAGTAAGAGTTCTTACATTGGAAATAATTTCAGGATTGATCCTTATGTGACATGTAGCCCACAATGAGTAGAATCACATTAAAGTGTCCTTGTATGTGTTTCATGTTGACAGAGGGCAGTATAGGAAAATATATTTTTCACAGGGCAAGATACAAAAGGAGCCAGCATTTGAGACCTTTGCAAACTTTGCTATGCTTTAAGATTTTGCCTGTAATATGCAAATAGAAACAGTAAATATTTAACTGTGCTGAATGGGATTTTTCTTTAGGCCACATAGTGAAACATATTTTTCCTTAGCACCAGTAAAGGAAGAAACTGTTGCTGGTCTGTTTAAAAATAAGATAAGGTTACTGCATTTTATTTCAGAGCAAGATATAGTTAAGCACTAAAGTGATATTTTCCTATATGTTTCTGGCCATTTCAGCTTATGTTTGGATTTTTGATTTGGTTTGCTGGAATTCTCTTTGGAAGCTCCTCAAGGCAGGAGAATTAACTACTTCTGTGTCAAGCTTTCTGAAGACTTGTCCTAAACCCCAGTTGTGAAAGTTGTAGTTAATGCCAAAGCTCCAAGAAACAACTGGCTTCAGCAGTTCAAAACTGCCCTTGCTCAAGGAGGCTTCCCAAGCCAGGCCCTTCCTAGAGCAGTAGGTGATTAATGGTGACTCGGTGCCTCAGTGCTGGGGACAGCTTGGTGTCTCAGTGGTCGTGGGATGGCTCAGTGTCTCAGCAGGCTGCAGCTCCTTTGTTCTCCAAGCAGGCTCAATCAAGCCAGCTTTGATCAGTGTTGGTGCAGCTCTGTGCAGAATGATATGCTTCACTTCCTAGCAGGGCTTATTATTTGAGATCGGGTTTGATACTTTTACTTTTTTTTTTCTCCTGGACTGAATAAATTGGGCTGGCCTAAAGAGAAGACTGAATAGTCTGGAAGGAGGCCAAATACATTGCCATTATTATGCTTTCTTGTCTTGTTAGCTTTCATGTATTAGTTACCAAACAAGATTCAGTATGGCAGATTGAAGGATGGATTTCAAATACTAATTCCCTGCTTATTCCCCAGTGCGACCTTTTAGGGGTTTTTATAGTAGTGCTTTGCATTGGAGTTGTGTGTATGTGTTTGTTCTCCTTCTTCAGAAAGGAGGAACCAAAGGGTTTTTGCCTAAGTGAGTTCACTCTGCCCCCTTCTCTGCAACCTTCCTAGGTAGTTATATATTCTACCTGAAAGCTGGCCTACTGAGTCTAGTTCTTATGTGGAGCCCTCAAGAAATCAGGGATTGGTGATACAAGAGAATTTATTTCCTTATTGTGTATATGCTCCAAGTCAGTTAACATACAGCTCTTAACAATGGCTAAGTCAGATTTATTTCCAAGCTCCATATTCACCAAAACGTTTTTGGAATGCAAAGACATCTTCTTTGACTCAGTGGGCAAATAGATGTGTTAGTAAGGCAAAAAGTAACATACCTGTGAAATGCCCCTTTTACTCTGTCATTTCCACCCTCAATCTATAGAGGAAGCAAACTGAAGATCTAGTCCTAAATTTGGTGTCTTTTCCCCTTCTTCTTTATAAGTGCCAATAAAATACTGCAGGTTGCTCTATGTGGGTCACGTCATACCATTTCTGTGAGTTTGAGGCTTCCAGACACACAGTGAGTAACCTGTTCTTGTTTGCAGCAGAATAGGATGCTGAATCCGGGTGAAGTCATACAAGGTGCTCTCTACTTTGTTTTAGGTCTATAGAGATATGCAAATGATATTACAAAAGTGTAACTTAAATAATTCGGGGTGTATTAGAATTTTCACCAAAGTCAGTGCTACATTCTCCTGCCTGACTTTTTTGATTGCTGTGTAGTTAATTTACTAAGGAGTTATCACTTACAGCCTCTTTAGAGTTGCTAAGTATGCAAAGTAAATTTATCTCTAAGTAATGATGAAAGATTGAAAGTGCAAGTAAGTATTTCCCAGAGCTTTCCATACTTTTAGGTGTCCAAGAATAGAATTTTCCCTGTATGGGAAATCAGATCTTTATTCAGAGGTTAGAATGTGTCTTATGTTAGATTTTTATTCTGTAAAGTTGTAGAGAATGTCAAATCTGGTTATGTCAGCCATTACCTAAACAACAGGGTTACTTTGGTAGGTTTTTCTTGAATGGAATATTTTTTTATGCTGTCCTAAAAGATATTCCAACAGCTTTACCTTTTGTTCTGTTTGTGTATGGAACCATCAAAAGGAAGGTTAAAAAGATGATTTCTTCTCCAGTTAATTTTGATTAATCACAAGAAAATGTTACTGAAATGCAGTGAAACTGTGAGCAACAAAAGGATTTTATTTCTTTTATGAGCGTACATAATTTTATAGCAATTTAGAGCACTGAAATGAGACACTTTTTTGTCCAAGTACTTCAGGTAGCTACATTTGTACTTCCTTAACTCTCTTAAGAAATTTCTCCCCTCAGCTTCTTAGTCTTGTTGCCTTGATGCAATTCACCTACCTTCCAGTTGTGCCATTATACCTGCTCATGTGAAACGGAGGATGAAGATTAAAAAGAAAATTGTTATGATATATTGGAGATCTGCATACCTCATAATATCTTGCCAAGATAGTTTGACAAAGTGTGTTTGTGTAGGGCACAATGCACTAGGATGTCAGCCTGTGCCTGAATTTGCAAGCTTAATTAGTGTGTACATGTCTCTTGAGCATCCTTTTTCTCATGCATGGTGTGGCTGTTGTCTCACCCAACGCCTGACACAGGCATGTAACTGATGGGAGGTCAGATGCAGGGAATCATCATACAGCAGATACTGGTTTGTGAGTCTGTGTGTGGGAAGCGTGTGTTTTAATGGTGCTCCTTGGAGCATAGTCCCACTTGACACTTGTGACAGCAGTAGAGTGTCATCAGTTTCATCCATGGTGCCTGGTCCTCACAGCTCTTCTCTGTAGCATTCTCTGGCTCATGGGGACACCACAGTGCAACCCGATCCGAGCGTACGAGGTCTGATCCATACCAAAAACAGTCATGCATTGAAGGTTCACTGAGGGAAGTTTGTCAGATCTAAGTACCACTGCTTCTTATAATTTCAGGATGTCACTGTGCAGGTGCATAATACTGAAAAATCATGAGGAGGGTTCTCAACTGCATCTCTGTGCATCAGTGAAAGTATGCCTAAGGGTACTTTTTAAACTTCTCTTTTTATGTGTATTTTTATGATAGTGTAGCCTGTCTTATATGTGAAAAATTATTCAGAACTTGATTACAATTACATTTCTTGATTGTACTTTTCCTTTCAGAGTAAGTAAGGCATCAGAGGAGTTAAAATCATGTTTTACAATGTTGTTCTCATTATTGCAATTTGTAAATGGGAAGATGTTAAGAGAAAAGCAGTAAAAGGTGAAAGAACAAAAAAGACTGCTTTGGAGTTGAGATAAAGGGACTGTAATTAAGAGCTACATTAAAGTTCTTGATATCCAAAAGAAACAGCCTTACTGGCAAAAATTCTTTCCAAAAGCCTGGCTCACACTGAATATGGCTGCAATGAGATGTAAGTTGGGTGTAGACATGGCCCATATTTTTGTGTGATGCTGAACTCAAGGGAATGCCAATACATTTAAATTACATTATGCATTCTGTGAAACATCACAGTAAAAAGTTTTCAAGATGCATAGGATAAGGGCTGCCTGTTCCTTCTCCACTGCCTTCTTGCTCTTTTTTCCTTTTCTTGAGAAATAGTGATTATTTTAGCAAGCAAGAAAGCAGGATGAGTGCCTAATTTAATATGCCTTCTAAAGTTAAGATCCCGGTAAGCAAATAAACGGAAGGCATTCACCTCCTAGATTAAACTGGTCTGGCACAGTCCTTACCATTTGTCCTTTATTTAGAAGCTTTTGTGAAATTAATTGTTTTAATGAGTGTACTTTTGAGTTTGTGGGTATTACCTCAAGTCTATTACCTCTGAGGTCTTACATTGGCATGCTGTAATAGAGAGAAGATGTAATTGGTATGGATTCTGAATGCATTTTCTAAAGGCAGTCCCCGAAGGCAAGTTTAAAGGTACTCAAAAAGTAAGATAAGATGAATTGGTGCTGCCTCAGCAGCACTTTTGACAAAGTGGTTTACCCTTTTTATCGAGTACCTTTCATCACATTCACGATAAAAAATTGTAGCAAGAGAGCGTGAACTTTTGCCAGCACTTCAAGTTAAGGACCAAGTATACAGTAAAAGCCACTGAGAGATGTGACCTTCCTGAGTTTGTATGTCTGTGAAAACTTGTCACTAAATTTGAAGTAATTCTACAGGTATGACTTCCCTAAGGATTGTATTAATTGGAGGTTGTATTAATGTAATGGCAGGGGTAACATGAATATAAATGGAAATTTGTAATATTTAATTTGTAGGGGGTAATTTGGTTTGCAAAACCCTTTTTACTCATGTTGTGAAAAATGGGAAAGGAATGTGACTTGATTTTCAGATATTTAGGTTGAAAAATCAGTATTAATAGCCTGCTGTATGCACGGTATGGGATGTTTGTTCAATGTTAGCACTTGTTAAGTTAAAAAGATAAAACCTTTGGACAGGTGAAACAGGAATTTTCATGTTTAAATGCTGTTAACATTGAAAAAACTCATCCTAAGAGAAGGCATTCCTCCAGTCAAGACTACAGAAGCAGGCCTGTTATAGTTATTCATGTTTAAAAATAAACAAGCATCATATGACTAATATTTGAGTGGGTCCAGTAGTTCATGAGTTTTGAAGCCATACTTCCATAACTTTCAGATTTATCTTTTTGTTACGTAAGATAGATATTTTTCCACCTAGTTAATTCATTTGATCCTTCAATAGTTACCTAAGAGGCCATAAACACATAATGGCAAACTACCTTTGAGAGATTACCACTCTCTAAGTAAACACATGTTCTGATTTGAGAGACACCAGCTGCTCATGAATGTAATGTTTAACATGGCATGCAAATAGAGGAAGTGTTTCCGTGTGAAATCAAACTATATAGTAGTACTAAAGAAATTTGTGGCCAGATTCTGTGGGGTTTTGAGCTGGGTTTACAGGAAGTGCAGGAGGTTCATTTTCACCTAATAACTAGATTATGGAGAGATTAACTACAGAAAGAGACAGTCAATAGGCCAAGCCCAGGTTTGTGTTCCTGTGTGTTCAAAGTCTCCTTGCAAAGGATGATATCTGTCCCTGGGTGAGAAGTTCACTGCAGTGTCAAGGATACCCCAAAATGGAAACACATCCTTGCACCCCGCTGTACTTCTCCAACTCTTTATCTGTGCTGATTTTGGGTTGGTTTTTGGTTGGTTGGTTTGGGTTTGTTTTTTTTTTTTACTTCCTTTTTTCTTTTTTTTGTCACGTGACTAGATCAGTAAGTGTAGAGAGGTTATTATGTCAGTGAGTGAAATACTTCATGCCCTGATTTTGAGCTTTGTTTTCACAAGGGAAATGGGCAGGTTAAAAAGTGTGTGGAAGAGAGGAACAATAAAGGGTTCAAGTCCAGAACAGAGTACTTTGTGGTATGTAATTCTCTACTAGAGGGTATTAAATGGTAGCTTGGTTATTTAATCAGGTACACTTCTACAGTATAATTATATGAGAGCAAGTGACTTAACTTATCTTCATAGCTGAGGAGAGCCACTGTTGAGGTAAAGTTTATCACATCTTAATATAAACAGCTAAAAGAGTATAAATGCCTCTTTCAGACAGAAAGCTCACATAATATGTCACATATTCACAGAATATTCTAAGTTGGAAGGGACCCACAAGGATCATTGAGTCCAACTCTTAAGCCCATATGGGGACTGAACCTACAACCTTGGTGTTATTAGCAGCATGTCAAACCTCCCACTACCACCACTGCATCTCAGACATGGGGGTAAAAAGCTGGCTGCCTTTATGCTTTTTCCACCCTGCACTGGTGTGATCCACTGGCATATGCAGACTCTGCTACCTGAAATTCTTGTCTGTGGCCCAAAATCATTGGCAGGTAAGCTGTGAAGCTGCAGATGCAGTGAGTTTGCTGGGTGAACCGAAGTTAAGAGGCTAGCACAATTTCTTTATAGCAGGGGAACATTTCAGTTAGAGACAAACTCCCAAATGCACTGACTTCAAGAGGTTTATCAGTGATCACATAAATATGTAGAACAGACCCCCCCCCCCCCAGCAATGTTCTCTGTTGATAAAGTTTAGTTAAAAACCTGTTTCAGTCAAGACAGCTCTCCCCACCCCTTTCCCTGTCTTAGGTACCGAGGTCTGGACTGATTACCTTGGATGCTGTCCTATCTTCTGTGTCTTTTCTGGAATCATTTTTAGTTCTCTTACCCTGCATTTAACCTACCCACATGCAGTGCACTGACTACTTCACGTTTCAAGAATCTGTTCCACAGAAATATTTCACCACAGAGAAAGCAAGTTTTGCCAGCATTCATGTGAGTTTTGGGTGAGCCTGACACTCTGTTCAAGGTCACAAACTGTTGCAAAAACAAAGCTTATGCTTTTGGATCATGAATCCTTCAAAAAGGTTCAGCTAAAATCTAACAAAAGCCTTGGCTTACTGAATCACAAGGTGAGAGAAGAGAGTTACCTAAATAAAATAAATTTTTTAAAATCCTGATTTGAAACACTTTAAAGAAATCTGTTTCTCTGGCTTCATTCCCAGGAAGATGAGGACTTAAGTATATTCAGGCTGGTTACCTAAAAGCAAAGGTACAAGAAATTATTGAAAATTAATCTTTTAAAAATTCATAGAAGTGTTCTGTAATAGATATGAGTCTGAAACACAAGTCTTGATTTCAAAACTTTAAAAATTCAAGTTCTTCAGTTTAGTTCTTATCTGTCTTATTTCCAAGAGAATTTATTTTCTGAAAATTGGGACAAATAGAAAGCTATACTTTCTGCAAAATGACATTTCATGTTTGTTACCTAAAGATTTTTAGTAATCACTGAATTCAAATCCAGAGGTCTGTTTCAGTTCCATTTCTACCTCAATGGTATATTAGAATTGAATATGATTGCTTGGAAGTACACAAATAATAATGTTAGTGAGAAAGTAGGTAGCAGTTAATTTTCCCCTTACAACTAAAGAGAAAAATTATGAAATACAGTGGAATGGTATTGCAACTCCTGCTTGAAACCCCTGGTGCTTCTTCTGCTTAACTCGTATTCAGCTTTTTCTACAATTAAGTTTTCAGTATTTTTCTTCAAATTTAGTGCAAATAGTCAGTTTACAGAAAAGGAATGGCAAAGTGTATTCAGAGGCAGTTTCTCTAATACACAGAGAAAACATGATGATGACGGTGATGGCGATGTTGATGAAGAAAAAGGGACTACTTTGGTAGCAATGAGAGTAGGAGGATTTTCTGGGAGCTGTGAAAATAAACATAGGGAATGCTATTGGTGATGAAGAAAAGGGAGGGGATAGAGATGACTGTAGAGGTGACTGTAGTAAAGACAGAAGTCAAACAGGGAACTGAAATAGAGTGAAGATGAAATGCAGAGTCAAGACTTCTGCTCTGTTCCATCAGATTCATGACTGCTTTGTCTTTAATGAGGGAAGGCAGAAGAGAGACGATCAAACCCCACTCAATTAGGGACAAATTTAAGGAAGAAAAAGAATTCACATAAATAAAGTACTTAGGTTCTATAATTAGAACCTCTTGGGCAGTTTGAGTAACCTTGGATATATTAAGCAACTCTTGGTTCTTAGAGACTGTTCTCTGTCATGCTTTATTATCTTCATTGTTGCTAATGATTTCTCAAATGATTCTGATAACAATTAATCTCTACAGAAAAGACTTGGAGTGTGAAGTCCATTCTGAGGTTTCCTTTTTTAATTACAAGCCCCTATTTCCTGTTCACCCTGAAGCTATTCTGGCTGTATTCTTCCTTATCAAGCCCGAAGGTATTATGAGGGCCATCCCTTTGCTGCTGAGGTAGATAATAGGGCATTTACACTGCAAAAAATGCAAATAGCTATTAAAAAGGGTACCTTCTCCTTGAGTGTGGAACTTGAGATTTTTTAGCTCCTGATATTAGAAGCATCCACACAAGTAATTAATGTCTGTGGGATCTGTAGGGGTTTTCATATATGAATAGTTACCAACAGGTTTCTCAGTTTAAGCATTTAGAAACAGATATGTTAGAGAAAATCCAGTGGCTATTCATACTTCATTAGTATGCTGAGTCTTGTGCCGTTCAGCATCATTACATTAGGTTTGTCCCTGGCTTGATTTCACTTCCTGCATAAAATGACAGCAAGGATGTATTTGGACCAGCCCTATGTACTATTTTACAATAGGTCATGCGTGTTCCAACAAATAGCATTGTGTGTCTATTGGACTTCATTACTTTGTTTACGCCTTTGAAAGAAATTACTAAACATTTTTCAATTATTATAATTACAGCCTGAAAAGTTCTTTGTCTGTTCCATGCCATATATTATCTTGAGGTGAAGGGCAGAGGAGAGCAGAAGGGGAACTCATTAAAAGTCTGATTAAAATTCCATGTTGACACACCTGCAAAGAAATATATCTGATGAAATCCCACTACCATTTAAAGCAATGGGAACCCTGGCATGAATTTCAGTAGAGCTAGGATTTTACTCTGCAGGAGAAGACATGCTGGGCCCAGTTCTTCACCTGGGTTTTTTGGGAAGGAGTAAAACCAGGAAACAGCAAGGGCACAAGCCTCATTACAGGTAGAAATGGGAAAGAGCTAAAATCAGCTTGGAGATCTGGATACTTAACCATGCAAACCCCTATGTTAATGCCAAAGTTACAGATGAATAACATGACTCCTGCACACGTAATGAGACCACAAGTGATCTGACCGGTTGTCTCAAATAAATGCTGGAAAACATTTTTTGCCAGAATTTCACTTGTTATCTCTAAATACTTCATGACCTATAGGAAGGTGATATTGTCACATTCAGAAAATTTTTCTAAAAAGGTGTTGCTGGCACATTCCTCTGTCAGCAAATACTTGAGCTGTTAATGTTAGTGCCAGGGATTTGCTTGTGTGACTCCTTTTACAGGAGGGAAATAACTAGTTAATGTAAGAATAATTTAAAAATCACCTGCAATAGATTTTCCATACATGGGAGCATCTTGATTTTAAGGTCAAAATCCTCTAAGTCAGGAAGTAAATGCTATTATCAAATTAAAGAGTTTTGAGAATCTCCCATTTCCTGACAGACCAGGCAGTTAATTTCTAGCTCTTGAGTGGCTGGACCCTTCATCTGTCACTGTTCCAGGTCTGAACAGCATTGTTCACTCTGTTCCTGAGGTCAGGGCAATTTGCAGGGGAGGAAGAAGGAAACATTTTTTGGAAGGACTTTTATTTATTTATTTATTTAGCAAAACCTTAGAGGCCTGGAATGCCAATAGGCTGCCCAACAGAGAGTGATCAACCATCAAAATCACAGCAGGAGTAATCAAAATGGGATTGTATCTGGCTTTGTATGAAATATGAACTTACAAAGAGCAGCTCAACTTAGAATCCCAGGCAGTATTGCCCTGACAGTGCTTCAGGTGTCTTCCAGTCCAGAAGCCACAGGATTTCTGTGGGTGCTGCAGAGGGCATGCAGACAGCTGAGTTGCTGTCTGCCTCATGTCTGCCTGGGGGATGAGACCCCAAAACAGGATACCCCTTCCAAAGCACAGCCAAAAGATAGCTCTCAGAAGCTCAGATTCTGATGGATGATGCATGCCACTTTTTCCCCCCAGAAGCTGCACTGAAAGGAGAGTATGTGTGGTGCATGAGAGCCCTGGAGCTGGTTTTGTCTGGCACTGGATGCCTTAGTCAGCTTCCTTGGCTGCGGGGGATCCCTGCCTTGGGAATGGGAAGGTGTGCACAGGCAGTACAGTGCTGCTGAGCAGTGAGCACAGGCACTGGGACCTCCTGGCATACTCAGGGGTTCCCACTCACTGCATGGCAAACTGCCCTGAAGTTGTATCCCCTGGAAGCCTAGGTGCCGTGAGGCACAGGAAGCTCATCCAGCCTGTGTTTCTGGGAAAAGTCCCTTGAAACTACCTCCACCACAGTGATAGTGGTGTCACTGTAGTGGCTTACAGATGTAGGTCAGGTAAGGCTTGAAGGCAGAATTAGTATTTTTTTTGTTAGAGCAACTCTAAAAGTAGAAAAAGTAGACAGCCTTCAGGCACACAAGCCATTCTCCTTGTCTCCTTGTCTCCACTTCCATGAATTTCTGTGGTTTGCATGCATTATGAGTTTCAGTGCTAAAAGTACTCCTCTCAAGAAAATTTCTGGCTTCCCTTGCCAGTGGGACACAAGAGTCTCCTTTTCTCCTTTCTGTGTCTCATATGAGAGTGAAATGGTATTTTCTGCTTTTATCCCTGGCTAAAAATTTGTTTTTAACATGGTCATGACTTCTAAGTGACTTATAGCCCAACCAGTGGAACTTGGTTCCCAAACCTTTTTCAAAACTTGAGCATTCCTGGCTAGGAATTTAGTCAAGCCTTTTTTAATGAACATGCCTGAAGAATATATTTCTCTGGGTTTTGAAGAGCTCAGAAACAGCATTTGCTTCTTACTCTCCCTAACTTCAGCAGCAAGTGCATTTATCATTACTTGACAGAACACTTGGGCAGTTAATATCTTGGATTGACATTGTGTAAAGGTACATTCCTTGCTTTTATGGAGGTTACTATTCTGACAAATATTTGTTCTTGAGATCTTGCAGCTCATTATTGCTTTCTGCAATAGAATGATATGTTTTCTCTTATCACCATTTCTGATTACATAAACAAATGAAATAAATAAACCTCTATGGGACTTACTTTTTCTTACAACTGCTGTCCAACCTGTCTGTACACGATTGTACACCATGCTTCCATCCAGTCTGTAACCTGAGTTTCTTGGATATGGAAAATACTGATTCTTAAAAAAATTTGTTAACAGGATATTTCCAAGTTCCCAGACAAAGATTATACACTGCTGGGTGAAGGTGGAATCATTCTGAGTGGAGGCCAACGAGCACGAATCTCACTGGCAAGGTGAGTATTTTGCTGTTCAAGTAGTGTATTGTTTCACATATATGGAATGTATTAGGACTAAGCATTTAAATACATATGGACTGTGTCTTGCTAAATAAATATCCTCCAGATATATCAGGAACTTGATTTTACTATCAGAAATCTGAGTTTTGCTGTGCAATTCTGTTTATGATACACCTGCATATTAATTTACTGAATTTTAAAAGTTTGATGTCAGACAAATGCTATGGCTTAACATGAGATGAATGTTTCCCTCCTTTGGACGCCTTTGGAAATTCAGATCTTTAAGTGTAGCTTCTCATGTACTGAAGAAACCCATAGAAAGATACAAATAAATATTCCAAGATCTTCCCGTGCTATGACATTTCTTCAAAGTGGCTTATATATAGATCAATGACATATTCCCTGTCAGCAGGTAAATGGAAAAAAACAAAAAAAAAGAAGCCAAATTCAAAAAAACTTTGCTAACGCTTTTGGGCTTCTCTCTTTCATAAGAAGAAAAAGTGGAAAGCTGTGACTAGTCAGTACCTATGAATAACTGCCTTGTCTGTTTGACCTTCCAATGTTAGTAAGTAATTCTGAAGGTCTACAGAACAATAACATAGGTGTTTGTCTTATAAATTAGCTATGTGTTTCAGCAGAATCACTTAGCTATTGTCAGAAATCCAGTAATGACAGCTCTGATGTGTAAATGGCCCCATTTATTTCTGTGCCAAGTGCAAATTGCATTGGTTCCCATGCCCAGAAACATTGGGTAGAAGTAAAATCACATTATAATGATCCTTACTGGCATCCTGTGAAAGATGTGCACGTCTGTGTGAGGCTAAAAGATGGGAACATTAAAACAGAGAATCTTTCACTATGTGTTTGTGAGACTGGAGAGGCATATGGGATTGTTCTGGTTTATGCAGTAAGAGGAGGGGAAGAACAGGCAAAGTTTTCAAAGCATATAACCCCAAAACAACAAAACCCACTTAGATTTTCATTTAAAATGCAACATTTACATGGACTGGGTCCTAGATGCTGTGGATAATCATGTGTGTCATGTTTCAGATGGTCACAGCCCATTTCCTGGAGGGTCACAGAACTTAGGTATTTATTGTCAGCTGTAGGATAGTAATTTTTAAAACAATTACATGTCGTAAAGACAGTGACTGTCTTACATTTTGTTCGGGCTCCAGTCCAAGCTCAGTGTGCTACAAGGTGTGCAGGTGTTGAGGTGTGGGTTGCAGATGAAGCTCTGAAAAGTCAGAGGAGTAAATTTAGGATTACAGCCCTAGGTTGTACCTAGGTGGTAAGCTGGTGATACACTGGACATTATTTTCTTGGACTGGCTGCATAAACTTATCTGGTGTAGTCTGTGCAAGGTCAAGTGAAATGAGAATCCATGACAGCAGTGGCATCAACCAGCTGTAAGGAGAAGCAGGGGGAAATTGCATGAGTCCATCTTCCTTACAGAGCACTGTCAGTGCCTGCAGCTACAACCAGGGGGAAGAAAGGACCAAGGAAAAAAAACAGTGCATGTCCTGGACTTGAGTCAGCTGGCTGGCCTGGTACCCTGAAGCTGGTAGCTTTGTAGCTACTGAGTCAAACACACAAATTATAGCAATGAAACCCTGCAAACTTCTTGCTGATAAAAGCACCCAGAATAGTGTGAATTTTTATTGTTGTGCAGCCACTACATCATAATGTATGGTCAGTGAAATCCATCATGTTGGAGGATTTTTCAATAAAGTTACTTGTTTTATTAACATAATACGCTATTATTGAGGGCTTTCTCTCTTGGTGGTTAAATATTTTCACACTATTTAACATCCTTTAAAAAATACAGAAATGCAGCTGTCCATATTTCTTTACTAATTATACCCTAACTAATATCACATAATGATTTTCATTCTCACAGAGGAAGGCAGGGGGTCTTTTTAAAATTCTATTCAAATTGTTTTTTAAAAAAACCCTCTCAACCAGAGCTTTAGGTCTCAGTGAGCCATGTCCAGGTACATACAGCTTAAGGTCCTTTTTGATGTCTTCAACTCGAAATATTGTGCAGTCCCTTTGCAAACAATGTTTGCAAGACCATGCCTCACTAATACACTTGTTTTTGCTCACTATTTTCTTTTAAAGTACGTTTAAAACTAAGTTCTGAGACCTAAGTCTTTCACATTTTTATTTACATATATGCAATATTCCCTCAGGCACCAGTAGATGTTACATTAGATACTAAATTCCCATTGACATGATCATTGTACTTTAATGAGGATGGTCGGATTCAGGGCATAAACAGATCTTTAGGATAACCTGTGTAAAAGACAGCTTTGTTTCATTGCACAGAAATGAATGGAAAACTGAGTTAGTTTGTAATGTGGTCTGCAGCAAGAAAAGGCTTTATTGAAAGATGTCTTATAAGCACATTTCGTGTTAATCTCCATCTCCATATTGATGCTGTAGAATGTCTATCAATTAAAAGATTTGAGGCATTCTTTTAAAATTGTATTTATTTAAATTTATAGGAGACGTGAAAGTTAATGTCATTTCCATTTTTTCTGTTCAGAGCAGTGTACAAAGATGCTGATTTGTATCTCCTGGATTCTCCTTTTGGACACTTAGACATTTTTACAGAAAAAGAGATATTTGAAAGGTATTGTATGTTTTGATAGATTGTATTTAAGAATCTCACCAAGCAGCACAAATTAGAACAAAAGGTTTTTAATAACAGGACAAAAATATTGAAGTAATCAAAACTATACCTTTTAGGGATGTTTTTTTTTAGGGTTTCTCATAGTATTTTGTGTATTGTATTTTGTGGTGGTGGTAGGTCAATGCACTGTGCAGGGAGCAAGCTTGAGCATTGCTGCTCCCTCTTCCATCTCAACATATTGAGCCTGCTGTAATCTCTTGCTCCCGGTGTGTGTGGCTTTATATCTGACATGCCTTTATACCAGAAGGGCTTTCACTTTAAAACAATTACCTGCTTTGTAAATATAAATTTACAAAAAGCTGTATTTTGTCCTGTTTTTCTAATCACTGAACACTGAATCACCTGGAACTGCCTGCTGAAGATAGGCAGCAGGTTGGACCAAGTCAGAGACTTTTGGCTTGTCGTTTTGATGAAAACAGCAAGGACACACACTGCCATTCATGAGCTTTTCAGCCACTGTAATTCTGAAGTTTTGAAACTGAAGTAATATTCTTAAGTTTGGTAGACACAGATCTGAGTAACCCTACCACGAAAAGAAATGCTTCATGATGAACTGTGCTTTTTTGGATTGACCTGAAAAGGATTAAATTTTACCCCTTTTTTGGTTCCTGCAATAAAGTACTCATGCTTTACACATCTCAGCTTTACCACCTTCTTTGCAGTTTGAGGGAGCACCCAAGACTGCTCATAGTGGGAGCTGGGCAGGTAAAAGAAAATGTAAAGGGATAATAGTATCATTTAATCGTGAGAACAAAAATGTCTAAATGTTCGCATTTCCATCTTTTACAGCTGTGTGTGCAAGTTGATGGCGAATAAAACTAGGATCTTGGTTACTTCAAAATTGGAACATTTAAAGATTGCTGACAAAATATTAATTTTACATGAAGGGGGCTGCTATTTCTATGGAACATTTTCTGAACTTCAGGGTCAACGGCCAGACTTCAGCTCAGAGCTGATGGGATTTGATTCTTTTGATCAGTTCAGTGCAGAGAGAAGAAATTCAATCCTTACTGAGACTCTCCGACGATTTTCCATTGAAGGAGAAGGCATGGGACCACGAAATGAAATAAAGAAGCAATCTTTTAAACAAAAATCAGATTTTAATGACAAAAGGAAGAACTCCATAATTATTAACCCCCTTAATGCCAATAGGAAGTTCTCAGTAGTGCAGAAGAATGGGATGCAGGTCAATGGGATAGACGATGGCCACAGTGACCCACCAGAGCGGAGGCTGTCGCTGGTACCTGACCTAGAACCCGGGGACATGGCTCTGCTGAGGACTGGCATGCTCAGCCCTGACCATCTGCTGCAGGGGCGGAGGAGGCAGTCGGTGTTGAGCCTGATGACGAGCACCTCCGTGAACTATGGACCAAACTTTCCCAAAAAGGGAAGTACGACATTTCGGAAAATGTCCATGGTGCCTCAGGCAAACCTGTCCTCTGAGATAGATATCTACACCAGGCGTGTGTCTCGAGACAGTGTCTTGGACATAACTGATGAAATCAATGAAGAGGATTTGAAGGTGTGTGTTGATCTACATTCATCCTGGGTTTAGTTATGGTGATGGTTTAGTGCAATATACTCCTCATCTATTTTTCTACTTGACTATTTCCTTCCTAATGCAGTATTTCTTTGTGGAATATGTTTTTTGAATGCCTGTGAAAATTTTTAAGCTCAAGTATGATCCTGAAATCATTGAAATCCTCAAAAATTTATTTTGCCTTATTTTTTGCTCAGTTTTGAGTGCTATCTGTAGGGAATTTCAATGCGGAATATACATCTCCTGGACTTCACCTTTCAGATTACTTATGATAAAATGAAACTTGAAACCATAACTTGGAAAAACATCATTGTAAAACATTTATGTAAAATCCACCTTTGAAGCATTAAGGCTCATGAAAAAAATAAAATATATTTGAAATACTAGCACAGTTTTTAAAACTGGAATTTGATCAAATGTGATAAATTTGTCAGACTGCTTAGTTCTTGTGTTTTGATGCAGATAATAAATGGAGAAGTAAGCTTGATTTTACTCTGGTTTTATGGATGTGCAGAAAAAACCAGAAGGTTGAGTTTTATACCAAAAACTGGACCAAAATTTCTTTTTTTCTAATACTTTCAATTGGTCATGATGGACTACTTTCATTTTCAAAAGTGATAGCTGATTTTCTTAGGATAAGAAAATTTTCTGGAGAAGTTTCCTAGGTAGAAACAGATTTCCAAGAAAAATTTAAATTCATAATTTGCTGAAGCACTGCCCATTTTTTCTTTTGAGCTCAGCAGCAAAAAAACCTCAGTGTTTACAAATTTACTCTAAAATCACAGTAATAATTCTCCATTGAAAGAAAATTGCTATTGATTAATAGTTTTTGGTTGTGGTAGTGCTGAACAAATCTCAGCTTCTCTCATTGTTGTGTGAAAATTTCAAATAATCTCTGGATTGTATTTTTATAGCAAAGATGACTCAACCAGTCAGTACCTTTCTCTCCAGCCATTATCAGCCAATTTAATGCTTTAGCTCAATTATATGCAGTGAGTTAGCAGAAAGAATGATAGCATTCATGTGTCAGAAATTTTCATACAGAGAGACTATTATGCTTACAGTTATCTTACTGATTTTTTGACAGGAGTGCTTCAGTGATGATGCTGAAAGCATGGGTACTGTTACTACATGGAATACCTATTTCAGATACGTTACTATCCACAAAAACTTGATTTTTGTTCTGATTTTGTGTGTGGTTGTCTTCTTAGTTGAGGTAAGAAAATCTGTGCTTGGTGTCATGTTGCAACAAATGATGTTTGTTCAAACTGTTTTGTGAAAAATGGATAAAGCATCAAGACTTAAGCTCATGTATGTATCACTTATTGACGACTGCTGTTAAATTAAATTGCAGTGACTTTTCTACTGCTTAGCAGTGACTTAGTACTGCTTACTTCCAACTTTTCTATTGCTTAGATGAGCATTTCTTCACAAAGTTAATGGTTAGTGCACAGCAGCAGAAGACCCAACTTAACTTCTCAAATTATCCAGGTTATTTTCTGCTATGTGGTACCATAAATAAAAATTATTGCCCTATGCAAGTCGCTTGTTCACAAGTGAATAATCTTCTGTTTTTCATTAAAAATTATCTTTGCAGAGTCTTGGGGACTTAACAACAAAAATTGCCATAATTTTTTTGATGCGCGCATACATCAATTCTGGAAAATTGCTTTGAAAATTAGTTACTAGCTTTGCTCTTAGTGAAAGAAGAATAGTGAGTAAGGCAGAGTGCTGAATGCCTGTGATGGCAGTTAAAGATGGAAGGGGTGTTCCTGCAGCCTACAGAGAAGACCTTTTCCAAGGATGGTGTAAAACACCAGAAAAAGTACTGAAGAGCATCTGGCTGTTCATGGACATTTGACTGTTTTTCATATAGCAGAAATTGTCTGCTTTTTGTCTTGTCTCTCAATTTAGGAAAGATATTTAGCATATAGAATCTCATAGTGTCCTCTCCTAAACCAAGTATTTTTCAAAGGGAAGGAACATGTTTCATAGTCGGAAATCAACTGGACTGTATTCACATGTCAACTTATAAAATACGGTGCCAATTTCTCTTGGTATTTTTCAACGTGAACTGAATGAAGAGAAGAATCCATTAGGAATATAGGACTAGGTTCTGACTGATTGTCAGCAAAGGGCTTTTAGCAATTTTGCAGTGAGATTCAAACTTCTTTCTCTGGAGAAAGATGTGATTGATGGTATTCTGAATTTACACTAATGTTATGTTGCAGGTGATTTAAGTTAGTTCTCTTGGACCAGGAGTAAATCCTGGAGCTTAGATCTAGTTTAACACCCTAAACTTTTAAACCAATTCCAGAAGCAAGACAGTATTTAGATGCATAGCTCTTCTTATCATATAAACTTTATTTTCATGGTAGTGGAAAATGGCTATGTAAACAACAGCAAAGCTGAATGTGAGTTTTAGAGGCAAAGAAAATTTTAACTTTAAGGTGTATCAGATTTATTCCTGTATATTCAGCATATATTTCTAATGTTGATTGCACATTTCTGCTTTTATTTTAGACTAAAGCTTTTTTAAACAGTTCAAAAGCCTCATCTTCTAACTGAAAAAAAAAAAATCTTATGACAAAGAATGTTTCCATACACTTTAAATTTTCCAGAGTGACTATTGTTGAAGTCAAAGCCTATTGATAAATGAATGGGCTGGAAGATATCAAGCCTTAGTCGAGTCTTGAGCAAACCTCTGTGTGTGAGCTGAAATACCATGCCAAGTGTTTGTGTGTCCTGTGCTAACAGTTTGTACCCTTCCAACCTGAGACAATGAAGACAGGCTAGTGATGAACATTCAAGTAAATTGAAAGTGGTGTTTTTACACCCTTCAGGTCTGGGTGGGACTGTTGTGGAAATTTTAGAGATGCTATTTTAGATTCTTAATGGATTGCTTTGTATTGTATGTTCCAAGGTGAGTCCACACAGATCACCATAAATAGGACATCAATTGTACACATTTCCTAGGTTTGCAAGGTGTATGTTGTGTAGCTCTCTTAAGCAGCTCAAAACTGTCTCCTAGATGTAATACCCAGAGACCAGGGCTGCTGAACTGCAAGAAGAGCAGTTTTGGAAGGAAACATGGAGAAAGGCTTTGTAAAACTATTCTGTGACAATATTACCTACCATCATCTTCACAGCTGGAAAAACTCCTCTGTTGTAAGGAGTCAATATGAGAACAGAATTCTGTTGGAAGATGTAAAAACATTATCGTGAAAGAAGCCTGATTTTAATTAATTAATTAAATTAATTAAATTTAAATGCTTGAATTTGGGACCTTCATGGTCAATCTTGAGTTATTTACTGTAAAACCTGCAAAAGTTAGTGGCTCCCAAAGAGAAGACATTACCACAATACATTTCTGTCCCAGTGACATAAAAATGTATGGGAAGAAAATGTAAAAACTGTTTCAACCCTTAGAAAAAATGATCATAATCAGAAACAGAGCAAACTAAAAATGTGATAGATTGGATTAAGGTCTCCAGTATCTTGGTGGACAGACAAGAACATATTACAGACTAAACTCTTGTTGAATGCTGAACCGTCTCACAATAAAATGGGTTTAATTCTACATTTAAAAATTATTACAATAGATTATATGTACAATTATATAAATTATTATATGGAATTTTGAGGAAAATAATGTAAAACTAAGCAGCCAAGCAATATCAATCAAATGAATATACCAAATGTAGATATCAGCTAGCAAGAACAATCATTCCAAAATAATAATGTTAAAGGTTTGACATTCATATTTGAATAGCTGCCTTTGAAGATACTGAGAGATTTACTCTTCTAGGGTCATTAAAAATATTAATCTTTAAAACTTAAAATCTGTTAATGCATACAGTTATCATTAGGAAGGCATTAGCAAGCCTTTGTTAATAGTATGGTGAACAACAATACAAGAATATTTAGACACTTGAGAGTCTGATTGTCATACAAGTCTAAATGTAGCTTTCCTGGTGGGATGCACTACATTGTTTCCGTGGAGAGAAAAGCAGATATCACAAGGTTTTTGCTTCAATTAAGTTTGACTTCCACCCATTTATTATGCTCCCTCTAAAAACAGGTATAAAGTCAATGAAAAAAGATAAGTGAGAAAAATTACATAAAGTGATAAGACAAAATCTGACTGTTTTCTTTGGTCACAGGTAGCTGCTTCTCTTGGTGGGGTATGGTTTCTTCAAAAGTAAGTAGTGGTGATAATTTATTGAGAAACTGGGGTCTCCTTTACATCATTTTTTTCTGCAAATAATGAATAAATTCTGCCAGAATTCTATGTGCATAGTCACTATCTTATATTCAACAAAATGGTTCATAGATGGAAAATCTAAATACCTTGTGCAGATGGTGTCTGGTACTTCTTTATGCAATAACAGTCGAATGGTTTATGCCTTGTTATTGAGTACACAACAGTGTATGCAAGATTTTCCTGAGTCAGCTCACTCTAGGGATGTATGGACCCAATTATCTTCAATATACCATGGTTCAGAGGTGCTGGGTAAGACTTTTGCTTAGGAACATTTTAAGGGAGCAGTTTCTGTAAGACCCCATTTGTAAAATTTCCTCTGCTCATCTATGAAGAATTCCCAGAAGTTACAGGGTCAGCAGCTGAAGATTAAAACAGACTGAGCAGTGGAAAAGCCAGTGGCTTTTCCTGCATTAATGCTTTTAACCCCTGTTTTTGTCCTGCAGCAATGAATCTATGTGTTTGTCTATAGAAGCATATAGTGACTTAGGTCTGACTGGAGGTGGAATGATTTATGTTGATTTCCATCTACTTTTAAGTCACTAAGGGCTTTGATTTTTATAATATACCTAAAGCATTTTACTTCCATAAAAATTCAGTTTCTTCAAGACTTAAACTAATTTTTCTGCTTGAAAGAAATGGATGTATTTTCACGGATTAGATTAAGTTTATTAGTGATTAAACAGGCAGTAAATTTGCAAGAGACTACCAGTAAATTTGCAAGAGACTACCAGAGCAAATAATACTTTTTATTTTATACATTCATGACAGTATTTTAAAAATGACTGGAAATATCTATAACTAACCATCAACATAGTTTTAAAGCAAATGGACACTGGAGTACTGTTTGGTTTTGTTTAGTAAACAAAAGAGAAAAAGCACACGATTTCCAGTAATGCATTTATTTCTAATTTCCATCACACAGGACAGCTTTAAAGGCAAATTCAACACCATCAGAAAACAGCACCTCTGGCAAACCTCCTGTGATTGTCACTGACACTAGCAGCTACTACATCATTTACATCTATGTGGGAGTGGCAGACACCCTGCTTGCCATGGGGATCTTCAGAGGTTTGCCCCTTGTGCACACACTTATAACGGTGTCTAAAACTCTTCATCAAAAGATGGTGCACGCAGTTCTTCATGCACCTATGTCAACATTCAACTCTTGGAAAGCAGGTAACTGAGATGGGTGGTGATTGACTCATCTATGCATTTAATTTCAATTAAATGGTTTTCATTCTCTTAAAGGACACTGTTGCCTTCCATTTACATTTTCAGTCAAGCAGAATGTTAGAAGTTTGCCACATAAGGTAATTTGTGAATCTTTTAATGAAACTTGATTGCACTTAAGTGTGACATATTTCAGTTGTCAATTCTTATTCTGAAATATCACCCTGTAAGAAAGAAATTTGGGGAAAATAAACTGTTAACTGTTCTAGGCAATAAAAGTAGAATAACTTCTAACGAATAGACTTTGTCAAAAACTGCAATAGAAAAGATGTAGTCAGCTATGTTGTGAGTGACAAGGAATCAGATGTGGATGATAAATAGTGCTTTTTTAATGAATAGTCCTACTAAAATGGCATAAAACATCAGTTAATGTGAATAATGGTATGCACATTCAAATTTGGGAGTTGATATAAAGCTCATTATATAACTGGTGCAACAAGTTCCATCTCCCACTGCACATGAAATTCCTATCTCGTATGCTTCTTACTGGTAACTACTAGATTACAGGAGACACTGCTAAATGATGATAAAACAATGGGCTTCTCCTTAATTTTCCCTTATATTCTTAACTTTGTTGTTGCATGATGTTTAATGCAGTAATTCTACTCAGAAATGAAGAAACTGGTTACAAACCCATGTAAATGCCGATGTGCAAATTACCTGTGTATTAGCAGGGCCTGCTGAATAAAGGGATACAGACCTTATGCTTTGTGCCTCTGTTTGTGCCCTTTTTAGTTGTTTCTTTTTTTAAATTACATTTTCCTGGATTTTTTTTCCAAGAGCTGAAACAGAAATTGTGTAGCCAAATTCCACCATGAGGAAACTATAGCTCCACTAAACTTAGTGGAATTGCTTGTACTTGAAAAAACCTTTACTTAATAGTTTGTATTCAGAAAAATTTGTACCTGTTGTTAAAGTAAGAAACGTGGGATTTGGGGGGGTATTAAAATGTTTGACTGGTTGTTTTTTCTTAATCCATAGGTGGTATGCTTAACAGATTCTCAAAAGATACAGCAGTACTGGATGACTTACTTCCACTTACAGTATTTGACTTCATTCAGGTTTGTAGAATAAAAGTTGTAACTTTTGCTGTCTTAAATCAATGTAATGTTTCAGCTGTACATCTTGCAAAAGAAATCATATGAATTTTTTCATTCTATGTATCTAATTACGTAGCTGCTTATCCTGTAGGTCAACTTTATTGCTTCATTTTTGAGTACTTGCCTCTATGTGTAGTTACCTCCACTGTTTATGCAAACCACTTTTACTACTCAGGCTCAGAACAATTTTTGCCCTGCAGACCCCTACAGGACAAGTATCCCTGCTGCTGCCCACATTGAACTGTAAGTCATACAGGGCATTCCTTAATTTCTTTCAGTTATCATGGGTCAAGCTTACTATTTTTTGAATGCCATTCTTTGATTACATTCAGTCACTTTCATAATTTCCCCTCCTTAAGCTCTTCTGTTCCCAGTTTGCTAGCATAACCCTTAGTTTGCTTCTCTTCTGCTGAATATATTCTTGACTTTTCTGTTCCTTTGTCTTCTATGGAAATGCCAGCTTTTCCTTAGATAGAACTCGTTCCCAGAACATTTTAAAAATAGGAGTAAATCTTCCCTGGCGCTCCTGTTCCTCTCTACATTATTAAGGTGATGTACTGACCCAATCCAAACACTCTGCTGTACAGATTGCCTGTCTCCATCTGTGAGTTTGCCTCCTTTCTGGTCCCTACCAACATGATGATCTGATAAAGACAGAATTCCTTTCCCTATATCTTTGTGAGTAATTGATAACTTTGACTCATGACTTCAGAGAGGCCAGTGCAGCTCGACATGAAGAGATTCAGGTACATTACAGCTTTACTTCATGTCCTGCTGATGTCATGAGGACCTGCTGAATGAGTACACATGGAGCTTGGAACTCTGAATCAACAGTGCAATCTTCAGCATGAACAGGAGTCATTACCGTCTCTTCTGATATGATGATTTTCTTTCTGATACTTTGGATCTAGCATGGGGATGTTGTTCCAGAAGTATGTTAGTTAGTCTGTCTCTACATTTCAAACTTTCTACAAGAAATTGACTAATTTTTAATGTTTTCAAGAATAAGGAAAATCCCAATATTTGGCTTTTCTGTTCTGATGCCTTTCAGAGGTTCAGCTGTGCCCTATTGTCCCATAGGTTCACCTCTCTCTCCTCAGTCTCAGCTGCAGAGGCTTCTAGACATGCATGAAAAGCTGCCCTGTCTTTCCAGGTTCTTCTGCTGGAAATCATTGAACCTGCCCACTGGCTTGAATAATTTTAGCAGTCATTCCTTCACAATAAATTCCTTCTGGTCCTCCATAGATTCAGACTTCCATGGACTCTGCTAATGACCAAAGTCATATTTCTCTGAAAGATACAGAAGAGTTATAAATAGGACATTTTGCTTCTACTGATTGTTGAGGGGCCACAGAATGTGGAAGTGACGTGGAGACCTAGGGCATGGAACCTCTCCAACCCCTCTGTTCAAAGCAGGTTCAACTAGAGGAGGTTGCTCAAGGCCAGGCTGGATTTTGGATATCGCAAAGTTCTCTGAGTAACGTGTTCCAGTGTTTGACCATTCTCATGATAAAAGTGCTTCTTCTTATTTTTAAATGGAATTTTGTGCATTTCAGCTTGTGCCCATTGCCTCTTACCTTCCCAGTGTGTGCCATTGAAAAGAATTTGGCTCAAGCACATATGGTCCACAAGAAATACCTAGTGGTATCTGTATAAAGAGAATATATTTTAAATTATGTAAATAATAAAAAGCTGCATATCCAGAAACATTTATATTTTATGTAATTATAATAAACACCAGTAAATAGTTAGACAAAGTCTTCTCTTAAGGCTAAATCCAGTTCTATCAACCAGTCCTTGTTTCTTGGAGATCCTTCATGATGGCAGATGCTGCTGCCACATACTGCTTGTCCCTAAGGTTTAATATGATCACACTTAAAAGTTCTTAGTGAACTCACTGAACATTTATGCCTGTGATCATGACTGGTTTTCCCTAAATGATTAACTCCTGTTGGTTAATCAAATTGGCTGTTGCAGTCATTGCCACCCTGAATGCTTGCTCAGTTGCTCTGTCTACTACCACCCTCATTTTCCAAACTGGGAAACAGTGGAATATGTCTCCATGTCTGGCCTCTCTCTGAGGGCTCAAAGCTCAGCATCTGGGGCACTGCAGCACAGCATTGTGGCTCTGGACTGGGCTGCATGAGCCCTCAGCTGCCATTCCTCAACTATATGCCAATGCAGTTGGCTTGTGGTTTAGATTTTTGTTTCTGCCTGTTTAGAGAAAGTCTCATCATCTGACTTTAGACTTTGGAGTTTATGAGATAACATTGAGTGTCATATTCAACATTTTAGTGAAATAACAGTGGGACCAGCAGTTAGAACAACATGGCATCATGGTGACCTTTACAAAATTTGAGTAAATGACAGAAACGGGAATTATAACAGTCACTGAGTGACTGTAATCTCAGGTAATGTGAGAGCTGTATAACTTGGCTCAATATCAGTTGAATAGCTCATTTGCTTCTTAACAATTAGAGAGAGGTACAAGTGTTACTAATTTCTGCAGTTTGAAGTAATGAGTAAACACAAATCCGTTCTTGCATTGCTGCAGGCCAGTGCTAAACAGCCTGCACAAGCATAATCCACACATTCCTTTAAGAGAAATGAGGAAAATAGTGGAAGATTTTGTAGAATCATAAAAGTGTTTGGGCTGGAAGGGACATTAAAGTTCATCTAGTTTCAACCATCCTGCATGGGCAAGGACACTTTCCATTAGACCAGGTTTCTCAGAGCCCTTTTCAACCTGGCCTTGAACACTTCCAGGAATGGAGCATCCACAACTTCTCTGGGCAACCTGTTCCAATGCCTCATCACCCTCACAGTAGAGAATTTCTTCCTAGTATCTAATCTAAACCTGTTCTCTTTCATTTCAAAGCCATTCCTCTTTTAGCTAGTTCAGCTGTAATGTAATTTTTTTTCATAAAATGTGATGCTGCTATTGCATTGCTCAGATTTCTGATTTAAGTGGTAGGAAACTTAGAACGTGCTTACCTGTTCATGAAAGACCTCTAACTTGGAATACTGGGAACTTAAATCCTTCCTTGTGGATGTAGTAGCATAAGCACTCCCTGCATGTTTTTTTCCTAATGTGAAATTAGTTTTGCTTTCTGTCTGTTTCTTTACTGACTGGTCATTTGCAGTGATGTTTCTATGCAATGTTAATCATTTTGTCCAAATTGTCCATTTGCAGTTGGTTTATGCTGGTAAGTTTGTAGCTTGAAGTAGTTGTTTAGCGTTAAAAGTAACACCCTGATACAAAGCAGAACTTTGCTATTCTATGTACACTGATATACTTGGTTTTCATTAGATTTAGATGAGAGACAAAAACAGTCTAGGTGCTTAAGTCTCTTCTAGAGTAAAGATCAAGACCAGATTTAGCTAAATCTGTCCGGAGCTACTGAGGATGAGGTCTTAAAACGGTAGTAGTCTCTGGTAGGTTAAAATAGATTAACTCTGAAACAATTTTGTTCTTTTTGAGTCTTCTGACACCTTTAAACACCTTTTTATTTCTCCTGAAACTGCTAATTTGTCATACCACAGGTTCTCTTACAGTTTATTTCCTGTCTTCTGATCAGAACAAGCAGTAGTGCTAGATACATATGTGGGTTGCAGTCCCGTGAGCAAGCAAAGAAATACAACTTGTGCTTTTTCTGATCCTCAGCAAGACTGCTTTGCCCAGAACCTGCAGGAGAATGTCACTCAGCTCCTGACAGTTTTGCATGCCTAGTCCAGACAAGAGAGGGGCAGCACTGGTAGGTTTGGTAGGTGGCTGCAGATATTGCAAATGTCATTCTTACAATTTTAAGTGGAGAGTGAGTGCCTAGCTGCTATTGCTTTTGTGTGGCTTCGTATTTTAGAAGCCTGCAATACCGATTGTACTACAGAAAACACTTCTTCCATCTTTCAGAAATATATGGCAGCTTATTGCAGCAGGTTATGGATCTGGTCAAAGTTATTCATGATCTCTTCATGGAGGTTTGTTCTCAGCTGCAAATCTTCTTAGGTTAGCACTTTATGTTGGTTGAAACAATACATAGTTGCCATAGAAAGGAGATTCACCACCAATCTCTAGTCTATAAAATGACAAGTTTACTATATCAATAGTATTTTTCTTTCATTCTACAGTTAATACTGATTGTGATTGGCGCTATAACAGTAGTCTCAATATTAGAACCCTACATCTTCCTGGCATCAGTGCCTGTGATAGCAGCCTTTATTCTGTTAAGGGCATACTTCCTCCACACTTCTCAGCAGCTGAAACAACTGGAATCTGAAGGTAGGAGCAGCAAAATTGGTAGACTTTTAAATCCACGACAAATCAATTGAGAAGTGATTTACCCTTTCTCCTCTTTTTTGCCTCTTCTGCAAGATGACATTGTCTTTGGGAGCAGAACTCATATCTCCTTAAAGCCAGGGCTGTTACTGATCCAGCCAATACTGAGTGCTCTGCTGCCAAAGAGCAATAAAAAAGGCCTTTTTAAAGATGGGCTTTATCACCACTGCAGCTGAAAACAAATAAAGTCTTGACATACAGTTTTCTTGAGAGTAAATGTAGCTTGCAAAATTGTGGTCAGACTTGGTACATACCCTTTGAGTTTCTCTGTTAGAAAAATTTTCAATGGATAGATTTTGATCACAAAGAGCTCTTATTTCTGAATAAGTTATTTGATTAAATTTCCTTCCTCTCCCCCCATTAACAGACTAAAATGTTCCAAATAAAATTGAAAACCTCATTTGGAAATGTGAATTTGTTGCCTGGCTTTGCAGTAAACTGGCAGATCCTCAGCAAATCAGTCCTGAATCTTAAACAGTGGTGATCACCTTCCCTTTAACTTAAGTGTAATTCTGGAGTACCTCAGATCTAAATTTAACTTTCTTTGATGTTCACAGGGATCCAGCATTGGCTCACCACTTTTCATGTAATGCAAGATCTGCTTAAAATTACCATGCCAGTGCAGTTGAATCTAGAGCATTAAAGTACTCTGCCTGTGCTAAAAAAGCTTCATATGATGGAGTTATCAAAATTGCAGGAATTAATTTTGGCTGGAGAGGAGCAACCTTTCTCTTGTGGCATCTTACAGAAGGCCAGGAGCTTTCCCCAAGTAGATATGGGACAAGTAGTTATGTGCTAACTATGAAGAATTATTGTGATCCTTCCTGTCAATAAACTGAATGTAATTTCAGTCCATTCTTGGAAAGACTGTTGTTGTATATCCTTCGTTAGGATAACTCCAGTCATGTACTTTGACAATATATGTGAATTAAACACTGACAGTCATTATGCTGCTGTGAGGTAGAGCATGGGGGGGTGTTTGCATTATATCAAAGGTATTTGCTTATGCATGTTTATGTTGTTCTAATTTAAACACTTTTCAGCTCGGAGTCCAATTTTCACCCATCTTGTCACAAGCTTAAAAGGGCTGTGGACACTGAGAGCTTTTGGGAGGCAGCCGTATTTTGAGACCTTATTTCACAAAGCTCTGAACCTACACACAGCAAACTGGTTCCTCTACCTGTCAACACTGCGCTGGTTCCAGATGAGGATAGAAATTATCTTTGTTGTCTTTTTTGTTGCTGTGGCATTTATCTCTATCATAACTACAGGTATGGTAACTTTACCCGAAAACTGAAATGGAAGTCTGCTGCTTCTTTTTAACAGCTCAGCTTTAGGAAATTCTGGGAGAAATAAATGGTTGCAAAATTTAGCATACAATGATTTAAGTATGTCATAGTATTAAACAAAATTCAATTAAAATAGAAATAGCACCGTTATCACTTGCAGTCTGATATAGTAGAGGACTCATTAAAGAGTCCTCTCTTAACCCTCTACCCTGTTAAAGGGTAACACATCTCATGTGTTTGAAACCACATTACTGTTCCGAGAAGCTTGGATGTTGGTCACACCTGTATAGTTCAAAGGTTTTTAGTAAATAGAAGTTAATGTTCCTTTCACTTGCAAATGGCTAAGACAGGAAAAGTTTAAATAATCTTTTAAAGCCCACACCATTAGCAGAAATTGTCATCCGGTTCTTTAATTCCCAACCCACTGACCCATTTTTCTATGTGAAGCTTTGCAAATTCCATTCAAAATCCCCTGAAAAATGACTCACCACTCCTAGTAAACACAGTATATGGATGAGAATCACACTGTATCTTAATTGTATTTGAAGTGATGGCCACTGGTGTGGCCATGACTGGCCAGGTGTAGCCAGCCTCAAACAAGCAAAAAATAGGAGTATGATGTCCCCAAAATGTTAATAATTAATTTATGTGGAAAAACTCAGATAGAGATTACTTCAAATACAGTTTTTTTATTCACTATGCTTTTGTTATGTTTGGGCATCATTCTACCTCTCCAAGTTTTATGCTGAACTTTGTGTGCAGGATCTGTTTGCAGTTTCAGTACTATGGTAACTGGTGAACAAGAGTTTGATGATTTTATGGAGGAAGTTTTAAAATCTAACGATATTCAAATTTCTTTCAGCTCTACTTCAGTGTTGAAAAGGAGTTTTGTAAAAGCTTGAAATTTATCAAATATTGTATAGTTTATGAAATGCTATCCTCTGTTTCTTGTATAAGGAGCTCTAGCTTTCCTTATTATAAAAAAAATCAACCACACAAATACTTCTGTATGAAAATAGGCACTTACAGTACTTCTGTTACTAAGGAGACTTCTAGTTCCCCTACCATTCATGGGAAACTGTTCCCTGCTGTCCTTCTCATTTTGCACTTTGTGTCCTTAATTTGGGGTTTTTAGGAAAACCATTTCTTGTGTTAGTTTTCCTGGATGTATTACCTGAGAAAAGGAGTTAGAAACACTTTTAAAAATATTAAAATTTGTCATCTTGCCACCATTGTAACTGTCACTGTTATAAATAATAGGCCCTTGGAGCAACACTAAATTCCTTTTCTTAATATATCAGCTTTCATGAGGAATATTTTGCTTTTATTGCTTACTTTCATAATTACTTAGATAACAAGATGTCTATAAGCAAAACAGGAGGAGGTTTGTTGAAGAAAACTATATAAAGAATGGAGAAATTATAGAAAGACATTTGGCTTAAATTCTCCATTCCATTTAACACATAGTGAGGTTGAAAATCAACAGTGTGGTAGATTAAATGCTTATGTTGTATTGTATGAAGTCATAAAGGAAAATCCCTGGAACATCCCATGCTTGTTACAGCAGACAATTAAAGCTAAAGAATTTACATCTGCATCTTTGTGCAACACTAAGAAGAACATCCTCTTTTTGTCAAAGAAATGAAAATGTAAGCCATTTTGAATTTTAATGTTGTTAGCTGTGTGTGGTGTTTTAGTTACATAAGAGTAGTTTCACAGATTCATATGTGTTGGAAAAAGGAAAGTCACATCAAGTTTGCAGAGATGTGATTCTGTTTACAGCTTAAGTACCAAGATTTAACTTTTTCTTCTGCCAAAGGAGATTAGGGTTTCTGGTGAATTCAGTGCCAAAGTCAGGCATTTAACTGTGATTTATCTCTTAGTCCTTTTTATGATTAGCAAATCCATGTTTTCTCCATGAAATAGAAGAGGAGAGAGTATGAATATGCATTTTAAGATATACATGCTAATTTTCTGATTTCTAATGGCTTTTTATTTGCATAGTAATTGAATGTGTTTTTCTCTCCACAGGTGATGGACCAGGTACAGCTGGAATTATTCTTACTTTAGCTATGAACATCATGGGAACCTTGCAGTGGGCAGTAAACTCAAGCATAGATGTTGATAGTTTGGTAAGCATAAAATGCACCATGCTGTGCTTTCTTTTGAGTAATTGCCTTATTTTGTTGATTATGGTTGTGCAGTGAATTATCTTCAGAGCTGAATATCATGCAGATGTGTCAGAAAAGTTTCCCTCATACGTTTGATAGCAAACAACTGGCTTTGGGACAGCATAAACTGAGTTTTTCCATGATCAGTTTTCCTGGCCTGGAACAGGCAACAGAAAATACTTGCATTTGAGGATTCAGATTACAGATGTAGCAGTGATAGGAAGACCTCAAAAAGGCTTGGGTTGTTTTCTTATATTTCCTATATTTATATATATAATATAGCTTCCTTGGTCTACTTAACAGCTTTGCATAGGAGATCAAGATGGATGTTTTTGAGTTCCTTTCACCCATTATCAATAGTGATTTAAAAATCTGTCCTTGACTTCAGTAGGATTCTTTTACTGGTTTTATGTAAAATGCCCTCTGACATAAGACTTTGTACTTGTACGTAATTTTAATAGGCAGGATTGGGTTTAAAACAGAGTATTTCACAAAGTTAGCTTCTCCTTGCGTATTTATTGAGGTATGAGAAGCAGACAGGAAACTTATAAAAGAATATGTTTGTTCTTACAGTTTTCATCATACATTATGTGTATGAAAATTTTAGATTTTATTTTAAAATGTAGTAGTTACTTTTCTCTTTCCAATTCATTCATTCTAGGATTTATTTTAGACAGAATTTGTGTAACAAAATACCATATTCTTACAAACAAAAAAAAATTCTGAGGCAAAAAATCTCCCACATCCAGTCTTACCCTCTCTGAACCCTAAATTAGCTTCTCAAGCCAACCATTTCAGCACTGGAAAACAAAAAAAATTACAGCAGATCTTAGAGTCCATTAAATCCTGATTAGTTGAAATGAACTGTCGTATTAAAAATGTATAATTGAGGCAGATGGTGAAAGTGAAGCAATATTTGCAAGTCCGACATTTTTTTTTTTGAATAAATGATTCAACTAGATTCATCCTGAGAAAAATCATTAAGAGCCTCAAGACTGGGAATTAACCACTTACAGCATCTAATCTCGTTTGCACATGTGTCTGCTGATAGTTGAGAAAGCTGATGGCCATTCAGCAGTGTTTCCTATCCACCAAATGTTTTATGCTAGCTCTTTCCTTGCTTTGTTAGAACAGCCTGTCTTGAAGGGCAAGCACTTTGTGAAAGGGCTTCATTGCTGTAACTGCAAGACCTGCTGAATAGTAGTTACATGACTAATAATGAAGTAAAATGTGATGCTGGTCAATCACAGAATTTTTAGGGTCGGGAGGGACTCTGGAGATCCTCTTGTCCAACCCCCCTCACAAGGCAGGGTCACCTAGAGCAGGCACTCCCCACAGGTAGGGTTTGAATGTCTCCAGAGAGGGAGACTCCACAACCTCCCTGGGCAGCCTGTTCCAGTGCTCTATTATCCTCAATGTAAAGTTCTTCCTTATGTTGAGGTGAAACTTCTTGTGTTTTAGTTTATGGTCATTGCTCCTCGTCCTGTCACTGTGCACCACTGCAAAGAGCCTGGCACCATCCAGCTGACACCTGCCTTTGAGATATTTATATGCATTAATGTGATCCCCTCTCAGTGTTTAGACTAAACAGGCCCAGCTGCTGCAGTCTCTCCTCGTAAGAGAGATGCTCCAGACCCCAAATGATCTTTGTGGCCCTCAGTTGGACCCTCTCCAGTAGCTCTTTGTCTCTCTTGCACTGAGGAGCCCAGCACTGAGCACAGCACTCCAGATGTCGCCTCACTAGGGCCGAGTAGAGGGGCAGGACCACTTGCTGGCCGTACTCTTCCCAGGTTACCCCAGGTTACCACTGCCCTCCTGGCCACAAAGGCACATTGCCAGCTCATAGTCAATTTGTCATCCAACAAGACTCCCAGATCCTTCTCTGCAAAGCTGCTCTCTTGTAGGTCAGCCCCCCAAAACCACAACAGCAACAACAATGTTCATTCACTCGGCTCTCATTTGTAAACACCATCCCCTGTAAGGCAGAATGTGATCACTCTAACAATTCGTATACAAATCATGTATGCATATTACATGGCTTAATACAAACTGAAGGTGTTTCACAAGCAACAGGAAGCCTTACTGTAGGATTCCGAGGGTGCTGGACACAAGAGTGTTTTAATAAAGAAGAACTTCCCCTTTTTGCAAGTACAGTCATGTTAAAATGTAACCTATTAGTAGCAATAAGAAAGTAACTCCCTTTCCCTTGAAAAGGAAGTCCTAAGTTGCTCTAGACATTTTTGAATACTTGGCTCTGCATTAAGACAAAGCACTGTACTGGAGCACTGGCTATGTTATGTTATGTTGTGTTGTGTTATGTTGTGTTACTTATAGCCTTCTAAGGTCCATCAGTTTATAGGTGAATCCTCTGGACATATTTTAGCAATGGATAGCTGCCCACTCTCATGACATGAATTTTTAGGTATCCCAGATGAGAAACTAATAGATATTGCTGGTAGGATGGTTTTCTTGACATTCAAAAGCTGCTCCTGTGCACAAGCAGATAAAAATAGCAGAATGGTGTCAAGATAATAAAACTGCTTCACTGGGTGATACAGATGATACAACATGAACCATTGGACCAACCTCCCACAGGATCTCCCAGCTGCACACTGCACTTTCCAGGCAGCGTGTTTGTGAGGAGGTGATGTCTTGCACCACAGCCATTGAATACTGTGTGTGTCTGGTCTGAAGAGAGCAACTGCTCTCTTTTTAGTGGAAGATAACACAGAGCCTGATTAAATTAACTGTATTAGCTTACTTGTAAAAGAATTACTTCTTCCACCTTCTGGAAATATGCATTATATAATTATGTTATGAATTCTCCTTCAAAGTTAAGAAGAGTTTAAGTGATATTAATGGGAAAATAAATTAAAGAATTTGCAGTGCTATTAAAATCTCTATAAAATACAATTAGGCAAGGCTAAAAATAGTGTACTATGCTATAGACTTAGGGATGAAAATAGTAAATATACTCCTTTATTCAAAAGTACTAGTTAAAGAACATGAATATAGCTGGCACAGTACTGATGGGAATAATGGATAAGAAACTTGCTGTCATCTATCCTGTACCTGTCATTATGAATGACAAATTATTTCTACCTGTGAAAGGAAGAATGGATATTTTTGTAAAATGTTACTGACATGCTACATCCTGCCCGTATTTAAATCATAATTCAAGCTATAGAACAAGGAATTCAGAATTGATTTTAAAATTACGAAACTGTCTAAAATATCTGCATACATAACTGATAAGTCTGTCATGGGAACTAGGACATTGGGATGAAATTTTCTTTTGTACAGAAAGGCTCTTCATCCAGCTGTCTTCATAGCAGACATTAGACAGTGTGTAGTGGTATGATCTCTTGGGCAGTTATAGGGAATCTCTGCCTGTACAAGTATTCACAGTTCTTGACAAAGCCAAGGAAGACCTTCAGTTCTAAAATGGCTATATTTCTATAAAGCTAAGTTTTCTGAAAACAAAGGTGCCATCAAACACCTATTAAAATAACTGCATGGTGCTCATTGTGGGATTTACTAGTCAGGGAGAAAATTGTCAGCTGGATCCAAGGTCTTCCTGTTTGTATCACCAAAATGAGCTGGCATACGTACATGAACATGATGATGACCATGCTTTTGCATCTTGCACAGTGGTTGAGACGGAAATAAGAAGTGACAGGCTTGTATGTTAGCATGCTTTTTAAAACTTCTGTCACAATTAGGTTTCAAGCTGCTGAGATGTAGGCTATGATCCCAGTATTCTCTTGCATTTGCTTCGACATAGAAAATCTACCTAACAATATTTCAATCAGGATTGAAGAGCAAAAAAGGAATCCTATGTGATACGTCAAGTAGAAGCACTTTGCAGAAGGAATATAAAGGCAGTTAAACAAAGATGTACAGAGGGTTTTCCACGATACCACTAAATAGAGACTTATTTCTGAGAATACAGATTAGAGAACAAATGTTGTTTACAGGAACAAGCTTTTGTAAAACAAGGGATCTAATTAATTAATTAGTTGGACTGTGGCATTTAGGTACCTGAATGTAAAGGGAAGTCACGTCTTCTTCAAGTAAGGAGCTGGAACTTGTTTCCTGAACAGGAGAAAAATAGGATATTTTGAAGACTCCAGGACTGCCAGCATGAACAACATTCTCTGACTGTATGTTAGAAATTACAGCCTCTACAGAATGGATTTTAATGTTAACCTAAAGAAGCTATGTGTTGGAGGTCAAGAAGCAGATAGAGAAGAGAAATCAGAGTAAGGCTTGCAAATGGCTCAAAATCTGGATAAATACTTGGTCTTACTTTTCACTAAAAAGGCAGTGTCTAGTCTGTGGGCTTGAAAGTGGAGCAGAAGGTAGAAATGGGATTTATAATATCTGAGGTGGGAATTACATGCAAAACCAGCTAGAATCCTGGTCTCCCTAAAATTCCTGTACAGTTTGTGGAGGGACACACACCTGTGACCACCTGGGAGTCAATCCATCTAAGAGCAGAGTCTTCAGCTAGGAGTGATTGGGTTCTGCAGTTGGACATTTCACTTAAACAGGTGAAACCAGACTGGAACAATCCATCCATACCAGGTAGAGCAGACCCCGCCTCCAAGTGTTCAGGAAGAACTGGCCAAGAAGCTGGAAATCTGATAATGGCCACTTCAAATACATAAAACAAGTTGGCAGTGGTGGTGGCATGGGATAAAATAACAACTGTCAATTTTTTGTTGAGAAGGAGAAATGAGAAGCCATTGATACCACCATCAGCTTGTTGGTGTGATAGCAGCAGTCTTTAGAAACTATTTTGAGAATTAATTAAAAATGTGATGCTTGTAGATTGGAGTCACTTAGGTTTGCTGACATTAGGGTTGCATCACACTACCCTCATAAATGTGTCTGATTATTTATTTTCCAGACAAAAGTAATGTAACAGATCTCATTTTCCTTCAGGTAAGCATTGATTGTGGCTCTGTTTCAGGAATTATGTAAATGAAGGATATAAGGATTATGACAAGAACTGTAAACTAGTTAATGAGATGGTCAAAAAGGAAATGGCATTAAGCTCTAAGTATTAACCTGTAGGGAGGCTACTCAACAAAGATTAGATTGCTGACTGAGCTCATTTTAATCTTTTTTAAATGCTCTAAACAAAATAAAAAAGTGTGTTGAAGAAATCTGTCAAAGGCACAAAGCTGAAAGACCGTATTGGCAAAAAGGATCCTAGGAGTTGAAATGTATTAGGTGGCCTCAAATGGCAGATATTAAATGGATTTCAGTAACAAAAGTGCAAAGGTTTGAATTTAGGGACTGCTAAGAATAACCTCAATTGTAAGTGAGGATCTTGGTTAGAAATGGCTAAAATGGAGAAAAGCTTGGCTGCCCACCCGTCAGTCAAACGTTGGCTGTAAGATGTGACTGTGAAGATAATAGTGTATGATCCCAGGATGTGTTAATGCAGATATTCCTAATATATATAGGGAAGTACCAATGCATTTGTAAAATGTCCTTGTGAAACATCACCTAAAATGCTGTGTACATTCTGGTCAGAGAGGAAAGCTTGTTTTGAACTGAGCTTTTTGGAGGAGGAGAACATACATTAAGAAAGAGGCTTAAACCTGGATTTTCTTTAGTCCTGGAGAACGAAGGGTGACCGGATCTAAGGTATCCCTCCATAAATGAATGGGGAAAGCAGCTAGTAAAAGGAGCTCTTTAGAATTTAAAATTAATAAAGTTATAACAGCAAAGTTGTCCATAAAGTGAAAAATGTGTTTTCTGACCACTTGAGCAGTGAAGTTGTAGTGAAGATTAATTATTTGTTTATTGATCCTTGACCCATTTAATACAAATAAGATCAAGAGGATCCTTTCTAGTCCACATTCTTTTGAAAATTCACCAAGACTGCTACTAGCAACTTCTGTCTGAAGTTCATGAACTATAAGACTTTATTATTTCACCTAATATATATAATTACTGATACAAAATTCATTATCATGGAACTTACTACTAATTTTTTTTCAACCATAGTTTCTCATAAATACTCAGATGTTACTGTCTGGTGATTGTTCCTCTTAATGCTACTGCTTTGCATTTTTCAAATTCCATGCAGCCTGCTGATCTTTGGAGATCAGCCATTATTCAGACAGCTTCAGGTTTTGGTCAGCTCCATACCTTCCTGAAGGAAAGAGTTTAAGTGACCCATGTTGTTTTTATGATTATCCTTTCTTTTCATAGATACAAGTCATCACTTTTCAAAATATATTTTTAAAGGTAGAAAGAACTATTATGTCCATTTAAAAAGGAAGCAAGAGGAATCACATGTTGGACCAATGTCAGTAGTATAAGTGCAATGGAATCTAGAGCTCTATACAAGAAGTAGCCTACCTTTGAAGATCATATCATAGTAGAGCTGTCTTGGTTTAAGACCATTTAAAGAGGTGGACACTCTAAAATTAGTTACCTCCCCTTAGTTTCAACCGATCTCTTTCCACCAGAAGGAATGAATGAGTAGATTTAAGTGAAAAAATAAGAGTTTATTAACAAGTGAAATAGCAATGGGCAAAAAAGTAAACAGTAAATAATCACTAGATACAAAACTGTTAAATGTCATGAACCACACAGGAACAAAGAGACACCAAAATGGCAGGGTACAACCGCTCCCAAGATGCCAGCCCCCACTGCTGGCTGCGTGTAGGGAGACAAAGGGAAAATGGCACCAGCTCTTTCCCCCAAGATGGCACCCTCCAGGTGACCACGCAGTCCAGGTGACAAAGGGGAAAATGACGCACAAAAAACCCCTCTTCTGGGAAGGTGGAGCTTACAGAGCTGTTCTAGTGGCAGGTGAGAGGTGCCAGCGCGTGGGGGCTCAGCAGCAGCACCGCCTCCTTCTGCTGCCAGCAGGACTCTGCCAGAGCTGGTGCTGATGTGCTCTGAACTGTGGATGTGTCAGGGGGAAAACTGCTCTGTTGTGCCGATGTGGGGTGACCCGGCCCCCCAGGACCTGCTCGAGCTTCACTGCCAATAGAGTTTGAAGAGTTCACTCCGAAAGCAGTTTCTAATTGCAAAATGCAATTTTTCTGAGCTGCTACACTTGGAAGCCTAGAAACCAACTGGAAGTGGAGCCTCTGCCTTCAGAAATGCTGCCAGGCACAAGAGGGACTCGGACCTGACCTTTTCAAGGGACTGGCACCTCCCATCTGGCCCGTAATTCCAGTTCCAGCCACACTGGGTCCTAAAGAGATATTAACAGCTTTTGGGTACAGATAGGTATAGAATTCAATAATGGTTTGGGTTACTCATGACAGTAGCTTACGCAGAAAAAAGACTCACTGTTCTGGCTAGGAATTAGGAACAACTTTATTTCATTTGTTTTGATAGTTTAGTATGAATTACAATTAGAATACTGTTTGTTTTGATTTGTAGATGCGGTCTGTCGGACGAATATTTAAATTCATTGACATGCCAACAGAAGAGACAAAAAGCACTAAGCCACAGAAGCATAATCACTTTTCAGATGCCCTAATAATTGAAAACAAGCATGTGAAGGAAGAGAAGCACTGGCCATCTGGGGGTCAAATGACTGTGAAAGACCTTACAGCCAAATACGGTGAAGGAGGAGCTGCTGTACTAGAAAACATTTCCTTTTCAATAAGTTCAGGGCAGAGGGTAAGAAGCTGTTTTGTTTTTTCTGACTTCTTTTAAGCTTAAGTATAGAATTGTTACAAACCTATTCAATGACTAAAGAGGATTTTGAGTCCAACAAGCTTTTCTAAATGAAATTGTTGCAAAACTAAGCATCTTCTAAAGTAACTGAAGAACAGAAATTACTTAGGATAAAATACGTATGCAACAGTTTTCCAAGTTGTATTCCTGTGTCTGAAATTCTCCTGCTGTGGAGAGGGAAGTTTGCTGGTGAGTGCAGGTGCTGGGGACAGCCTGACCCAATGGGGCAGGGCACGAAAGAATACAGGCTGCCGTGCCAAGGGTAATGCACCGCTGGCTCTGGCGGCCGGGGGTGGAGGTGCTGGCTCACACATTCCATGAGGGCTCTACGCCACCCTGAATTATTATATTCCAGACCGTAAACAGCTCTATTCTTTAGAGGATTGACAAACCTCTGATTAATCTTCATGCATGTTTGAGGCAGCATTTAAGCAATTAGAGCTTTATTTTCAGGACAGCATTTAGGTAGACGTTTAATGCTTTGCTTCAAGTTCATGCTAAAGGCCCATCCGTGGTGGAACGGGAAGAAAGGCTTGAGATTTCCTGAGCTGCAGCCATACAGATGAAGAGGAGATTTTAACTGACCCATGTAAATGAGAAAACAGGTTCAGTGACAGCTCCCTGGCCTTGACATGAGGCGCATCTTTGCTCCTAATTTAGATAGCACTAGTCTTTGCCAGGTTTGGTAGATTTATCTTGGTTTACAGGAACTGATTGTTTAATCTACTAAGTTTGAGGGCACCAAAATTTTGAACCCAGAGCTCTGATATCCTGTGCCACCATGCTGAAACCACCCTGTCTTTGAAAGAGAGACACCTGTGATTCCTGGAACATGGAGATGCAGGTCCTGCTGCAGGCTGGGAGATTTACTTCCTGGAAAATCCCTGGAAGCAATGGAGTAGGAAAAATGAAAGTACTTTTGTACTGTACAGAGAGGGGGTAGAGCAGTAAAAACAAAAATCCTTTTCTCAAGGGCTCTGATTCAAGTTTGGTAATGAACTCTGGACTCAGGTGCTCCTTAAACTGGAGAGGATTTGTCTCTATCTCATAGGTAGTACACCAAGCAGAAAATGGACTGAAAATCTGCTGAGGCGTAGAATGGAAATAGAATAGAATAGAATAGAATAGAATAGAATAGAATAGAATAGAATAGAATAATCGTCTAGTCCCACTGCCTTACCACTTAATGGCTGTCCAGAAGTTAAAGTGTGTTATCAAGGGCCTCTTAAAGACTGACAGGCTTGGGGCATCAATCACCTCTTTAGACCAGGGACAAGAGATCAGTTGTGCCTCAGCCTCCTCTCCAAACTAAACAAGCCCAAGTTCCTGTCCACTTCTCACAGGATACTCCTTTCAGCCCTTCCACCAGCTTTGTTTCCCTCCTCTGGATGCATTCACCCACCTTCAAATCCTTCTTAAACCACGGAGCCCAGAACTGCACACAGCACTCCCGGGGAGGCTGCTCCAACACTAAACAGAGTGGGATAATCACCCCTTTAGCCCAGCTGGTGATGCTGTGTTTGATCACCCCAGGATGGGGTTTGCCCTCTTGGCTGCCCGGGCACACAGAGCTGACTCACATTTATTCTGCTATCCACCAGCACCCCCAGATCCCTCTCTGCAGGGCTGCTCTCCAGCCACTCCTCTCCCAGTTTATACTTGTGCCTGGTATTGCTCCATCCCAGGTGCAGAATCTGACATTTGGGCTTGTTAAATTGCAATTAAACACTGCCCAATGCTCCAAACTATCTAGATCCCTCTGCAAGGCCTTGTGTCCTCAAGAGAGTCAACAGCATTTCCCAGTTTGGTATCATCAGCAGCTTAGCTAATGGTGCATTTGACTCCTGCACCCAGGTCACTGATGAATGTGTGGAAGAGAACTGTCCCTAGGATTGAGCCCTGAGCAATACTGCTCATGACCACCACCAGCCACGTGTAGCCCCATTCACTACAAGCCTTCAGCCAGGTGTTCACCCAGTGCTGAACCTGCTCATCCCACAGCTGGAGAACTTGTCCAGAAGGATGCTGTGAGGGACAGTATCAAAAACCTTACCAAAATCCAGGAAAACTACACCCACTGCCTCCCCTTCATCCATGAGGTGGTTGACTTTACACAGAAGGATATGGAAGTAGTTGAACAGCCCTTTCCCTTTGTGAACCCATGTTAACTGTGCCTGATTGTATTATTCTTTAAATGCTTTTCACAACTTTAAAAAAAACCCAAACCATATATTTTTATGTTTCTTCACACCTTAGAGATAAGGAAAATCAGCACCAACTGGGCAGGTTGATGACTTGCACAGGTGCTTAGGGGTGTCCAATGGCATGATGTGTGGTATAACCACTGCCTCTGCCCCAAGCTACCCCACTAATCAGAGTTAGGGCTTTATTTTCAGTTACATGAAAATGGAGTGGCTTATTAGGGTAATCCAAATGCGCTCCCTACTTAGTTTTCAGTTTCTGGATGTGATTTTGCTGATGAGGGCTTCATAGCAAAGTGAGAGGAAAAGGTGCGAAGAGCTGGGCTGATCAGTGCAAAAAAATAGATAAGCAAATTTCTGTTCTTCAGCTAAGCGTAGGCTATCAGATTTTTTGTCTAGTTTATCCTAGCAAAACAGAGAAGAGTCTCCCCAGTGCTTGATTCAGCCCTTGATGTAGGCTTTTATCACTCCCAATCAATGGCATTTGCTATCCCATTGAGATCCATCTGGGCTGTTCTTCACTGCTGAGACCTCTCAGGTTTTTGCCTTAGTCTGTGATTGATATGTGAAGAGTATTAAATGTTTGCTTGTATGATTTCCATTGCAGGTGGGCCTTTTAGGAAGAACAGGTTCAGGAAAAAGCACTTTACTTTTTGCATTTTTAAGACTGCTGAATACAGAAGGGGATATCCAAATTGATGGAGTCTCCTGGAACACAGTCAGCGTGCAGCAATGGAGAAAAGCATTTGGAGTGATTCCTCAGGTAATGAGATTATTGTATATTTTTGTGCCTTTATTTTCATTGGTTCTGTATTCATATGTACATAGTTGCTTTTAAGGTGTTTGTTCTTGTATGCTAAGAAACAAAACACAGATTTTGTGAAAAGGAGAGTGGCATGGATGGGTGGAAGGATGCAATGATTCACAGCAAACTTTGCATTTTTAGGGTTTCTCTGCCACTCCCACAAGAACTCTTCTAGAAAGGGGAAGGTACAGCAGGCTCAAACAGAAGTGTTTCTAGGCTGCTTCTCCCTGCCGCTCTGAGACAGTTTGCATTTTGATTCAGGTTAAGATGGTGCCACCTGAAGAAAAAAATACAATCAGTGTTCTCAGCTACTGTTTTCTGAAGGTCTACATCACATATTATGGTTAACATGTGGATACTGTACATCACCTCTATTCCCTGGCAGACTGATAGCAAACATAAACCTAGGGCTTCTTACTCCCTTGTCAATGTCCCTGCCAATGGACAGTGTCTTATATCAGTTACAGCTGTGGATTATCTGTCTGAAAAATGAATGTTATTGTCTGCGTACAGTAGGACTAAAAGGTGATTGCTCACTGTTAGGGTAGGAATGAAAACTGATGGAATGAAATGTATAATTTTAATGCTTTTGGACTTTTGTTGTCTGTCCTTACCAACAACACTGATACATGAGTAACACATATTGATCATCTCTTCTTTGACAGCTACATATTGGATAGTTCTTCAGTTTCAAAACATACACAATCTCTTCCATAACTGTTCATTCTTTTGGAAATCCTGTGACTGTGGCAGACTAATTCAAGTAACACTTGATGGCAATCTTCCCAATGAGTCACTTGTAGTATCAGGGGGCAGTGGGAGACCGGTTGCAGATCAGCCTGCCACACTGTGAGGGGCCATGCAGTCTGTCCTGCCTTTGTCCATCCTTGAGGAGTGGCTACTAGCCCCAGAGAGTGAAAAATATGGTTTTATCCTCAGTCACCCTGGATGACCTCCTCCTTGACACACCCACAAGGAGTGTGCCTACCAAGGTGACCAAGCATCCCCTTTTAACTGCTAGCTGTCAAACCCTAATCATTCTATTCTCCCCATCCTGTCCCCACAGTAAAGCTGTTTCCATATTGTTTCTGTGAAGATTTGGTTTGTTCCTTGATACTTTTCCATCTGAGAAAGGTGGTACTGTCTTAGAAAGCTGGTGAGTGTATGTGTAGTATAAAGCTGTTGTACTGACTACATGAGGTGCTTTAAAACAGTTGGAGAGACTCTGGTACAGCCAGATAGTTTAACATAAAAATGCTGTCAGTTTTGAAGCTTTGGTCACTGTTAAAAGACACTGAAATGTTCATGCTGGAAGAAAAATGGCCTTGATTTTGCAAACACTCAGAATTCAATTTTTCTGTGTGATGATCAGTTTTGAGTTGTGATAGCTTCCCTTTCAAACGTTACTCTGTAGGAGCCCAAGTGCCATTTATTTAGAGTAGGTATGCAAAGCAGGCACAGTTCTCTTTTCTCTGTGCATTTCATGCTCTGAAATTTCCTAGAGGCAGCAACTTTTTAGCACTTTGACCTTGTCAGAACAGACCCTTTCTTCCCTGCCATGTTACACCCTCAACAAACCAAGCCTAACAGAGCAGTGTTGAGCCCACTGGTTGGATTCATTTCATACCTGAGCTCTACCAGTCACACACTGCCTGCTGAGCTGAGGCTTGCTTGGCAAGCTGTCATTTCATAACTGACCTCTTGTCACCATTTCTATCCTCTCTTCAATGTTTTCACATCTATCTATTCCTTTAAACTTTTATTTCTTTATTACAGCTGGTTCAGTTCTGCAGAGTGATTGTTGCTTGCAAGTGTGAAAAAACGTCCCCCATTCAGATCAAGGCAACTGTGCAGTGACTTGCATGTGCAGCTGCTTGTATTCAGTTTGGAGGACAGGTTTGTTATACAGCTGTCCTCTGAAGCATGGCTGTATAGGATGAAGGATGCTTTTACCAGTATAAGCTGTGTCTGCACTGGAAAATTTTACTCTACAGCCAAGTATAAATTTCTGTGTTGGAAGGGGCTTCCTTATCTCTCCCGTAGGCATCCTTTTGCTCTCAGCCTTTTGCCCTTTGGATGTGGTTGCCCAGCAGGGTTTCCACTTTCCATCTCCGGATGTCCTTGGAAACACATGGGCTGAGAAGAAATCTGAATGCTTGGTAACAAGTAGTCTCATTGTCCCAGTGAAAAATATGAGGAATAATTCTCACAGCTGAGTACTCACTATAGAGTCACTAATGGTATAGAAAACATCGTTCTGCAGCCATCAGCAAAATGCAAGAGACATTTTTTCACATGAGCAGTATAACTTGCCCTTCTGCTAGTGAGCTGCATTGTTAAAATTACACATTTAGTTCACATTTGCAAATCCCAGATACATGGATCAATGCCAAATAATCCCAACCCTCCATTCTCTGGAAGGTCATGAGAGTTGCCAGCCTGTTTGCATGCTTCAGCTTGCAGCACTTGTCAATGCCAAAGCATTGGCAAAGAACTGAACATTATGCCTCAAAAGTTCCCACATTCAGAACAAAATGAAGTTTTCAGCAGCACTTTCCCAGCAGGAAAGAGAAATTGCATATGCCACCCTACCTTTCCCAGCAGAACAAAGGGAGCCTTTTGTTCTTTGCCATTCACCTACAGCTTCAGAATGGAAAAAAAAAGTTGCCTTTCCTTTCCTGGGAGGCTTTCCTACAGCAACACCTGGATACTCACTGTCTCCAGGAAAGGCTTCGCCAACAAAAGGAGAATGGAGCTCTACCTGAGCCATGCTTCCTCCTGAAAACTTTCCAACCCTCTCCTTCTCTTCCTTAACCCTAAGTTTCCCCATTTAGTAGAAAAGAAGTGCTTTTCTTCTGTGGGAAGAAAAAAAAAACTCACTAATGCACAACCACATAGCAAACACAGTGTCCTAAGACGCTGCTGTCCGCTCCATGCAGGCTGTGCTGGAATGACCTGCAGAGTGGTCAGGGATCACACTGAGCAGAAGCAAAGGTAAACCCCTTGTTTCTTTCAGTATCTAAAATCTGTCTGTCCGTGCCTTGTGGTGGTGCAAAGGGTTAAATCATATAAAATATATTTCCTGAAGCTCCTACAAAGAAGTTCCTTCCTGTAGCTTCTCACACGGCTGTGCTGCTGAAGCACAGCCTGCCCAACACTGCTCCTACAGGCTGTTTGTCATTCTCCTACAAAACAATTGCTCCACTGACACCAGGCTGTACCTTTGCACCCATTATCCCTTCTTCCTGGACAGGTCTTTCTGATGATTCTTCTGCCCACCACATTTCCAGAGTGAGGATTTCCAGCTGCATTTGGTTTCAACACACTAAGGCTTTCTTGCATAGGTCCTCATGCAGATTGCATCCTGAGGTATTTAATGGAGTCAGGTTGAGAACATGCCTTCAGAAATTTGTCTTTGAATGAAGGAGACCTGCAGATCATTTCCAGTTAAAATAAGTGATGCGACTCCTGAGACCCTTGAGTTGTTTTTAGCGCCAGGGAAGGGGATGACTTCAGATGTTTTCTTAAGTGCTATTCCATGGATCCTGGTGGATCTCACTCTGTTTTCTACATTTAAACTCTATATGGAATAAATACTCCGTATAGAGTTAAAATCAGTCTTAACATGGAGAACAAGTTTCCTACAGTTTGCAGGACTGCCAGCTGACAAAAAATCCCAAATTTGTTTTGCTCCTTTGTTTTACTGAAGTGAAATTTTGCAACTTTTGCCTTTGTAGTTCCAGTTTTTCAGCAGCCATCACATTCTGTTCATTGTATCTGTCTGTCTCTGTCTGTCTGTCTGTCTCCAGCACTATTTCTCATACCTTCCAGGCCTGATTGCTTTTGGAGGTCGTGGCTGCTCTGTGGTGTGCCAGCACACTCCTGCCTGGTGCAGCTGCCGAGCAGGGCCACTTCCCAACTGAGGTGCTCCCACTGAGGGTCCTGCAGAGCCTGGGTGCCTGCAGGGAATTGGGATGAGTCAGCATCACCACACTGGGGAGCCTCTGCTGCCTCAGACCCGTGCACAGAGCAGCTGGGGACGTTAATTAACAACCCCACATGCTCATGCTCATTTTGGACAGTATATAGGTTGTTTTCTACATCGTGGGTTGTCAGGAGTACAGCACTTATATTTACCAGTAAGCTCTGTGGGAGGCAGATGTTTTGGCATCTTCAAGGGAGAATGCTACAGAACTGGTCCCAAAAACCTTTCAGATTTTTATTGTTTCTGTGCTCTTATTCTTTTCTGTAAATATTTTAATGTCAATGTAAAGTCCCTAAAGGACACTTATGAAAACAGATTCTCTAACTTTGCACCTAGTACACAAGCCTTCACGTAGTAACTTGGTTTTGTTTCATGTTGATATTGCTGCTATAAGACAGACAGCAGAGGAGGCTATGTGGAAGTCATGCTGTTGTTACTCTTCTGTGCGTGGGGCTGCTGCCTGGTTCCAGCTGATGTTACATTTGTTCTTCAGCCCTGAGGCATGTGGGAAAAAGGGTCCTTGGTTCTTGCTGAGGACCTGCAGACAAGTTACAGCAGCAGCTACTCACAGCCAGGATACTCTCACTCCTTAGAAGCCTCTTTCAGCTGATCCTTAACTCTTCGGTAAGCATTTTCTTAGGTACTCCAGGGTCTTGATTCTCCACATAACACATAAATCGCTTAGGAAGCTTATTGCCACACACACCAAGAGGCTGTAGCTCCTAAGGGGGACTAATGCCCTTCAGAAGGGTTGATTTGCAATATTTGGGGTGGTCAGAACATAAACACAACCATATTTATGTTTCCAAATGTTTTGCTTGTGGGTGCATGTCAGGTCTAAGAAACTGTTTGTTGTATAATCACATCCGTTATCATCCTGTGGGAATTTGAGCAAGTGACTGAGAAGGAAATGCTGATTTCCAGATTTGCTGCCAGTCTACCCAGCCATCCATTCACCCATCCAATGTTCTCCTTATTTCTACTTCTTCCATATTTATGAACAATATAAATCCTTTGTATTCACTTTTGGGTGTTTTTGTTTCACTTTAGACTTCTAGTTTTTAGGAATGTGAAGATATTTGTTTCTGCTTCTCTTCAAGTAGACTCTAAACTGCCCAGGTCACTCACATGGTATTTACTTAAGTGAACCCTATATGGTTTCTAATGAGCTGGGGAGAAGGAGGCGTTGAAATGGAGAGAGAAGTACCAGAATTCAGAACAATGAAATATTTACTTTGTGGGGATGAAAAACCAGCCCTGCTTTTGGGAATAGCTTGCTTTTAGTGACCTGCTTCTTGAAAGCACAGTTATTAGAAATAGCAGCTTCAGAAGAAAGTTGTACCTTTTATTGCTCTGCCTGGTGCACTTCAGCAGGAATGTTATTCAGCCCTATCTTCTTTAAAACTGGTTTGTTCAGTTAACTATTCTTTACGACTGGGAGATGAAAACACCTATTTCATTAGTTAAATGTATGGGTCTCACAGTGTGAACAAACCCGTGTCTGACACTGTTTCCACAGCATTGTTGTTTCCACCACACCCACTACTTGGAAGAACCTAATCCTGCTGCAAATATGTCACCCCACTCACACCACCTGACCAGTGCAGGGCATGGGAAAAGGACTGTGCTGTACTTCACTGAAGCTTTCACTGTTATTAACAATAACAATTATAAGGGAAAGAGTCTACTCTTGCCCCGTTGTCTCTACAAAAAGTTCTTCAATGATTAATTTTTAGCTGTGTGTGGCTCTGCAGCTCAGTCAGTGTGTTGTTGGTCATGTGTTGAAGGTATCATTGCACTTAAATCCATCCCACTGAGTGCACAGCACCACATTGCAGCTGCTTTTCTCCTCTGGTTTCTTGAATTAGTTATTTCCTTCTCTTTTGCACCAAATAAGTTGGCAATGGCATACAAATCTTAAGCAAATTAATTAATGTAATTTATTTTCCTCTGCAATGTTTACACTTTTAATTATTCATAATTAAACGATTAATGTAAGTGTGTATATAAATCACTTTGAAATCTGATGAAAGAATGCCAAGTTCCCAGGTTGTGTCAGATGGAAATTGTGGTGGACAGGCCAAACTGGGAAAGCACTTGCTGAGAGTATTCTCTCAGTTATTTTCTGCTGGTACAGCTAGTCCTTCACTGCTTTTGGTAAGTGTTTGACTACCAAGACTCCAGGAACTTATGTGGCTGTGAATCACTGGCATTTCAACACATTTTCTCTAAATAAATACTTTGTTTAGAAAGACGGAAGAAAGTAATTGTCTCAAATTTTTTGTCTTGGTATTTGTTGCGTATGTACAAGGAAAGAGCAAGCAAATGGTAATATTTCTCGACAAGGCACTTAAATTCTTTGGGAGCAAGTTCTCCCTGCTACAAACAGCAAGTGCACCTTACAGCATAGAAAAAAACGGTTCCTTAAGAAGTGTTGTGCAGCCTCAGTGTCCTTTGAAGAATTCAATTTCCATCAGAATCTGACACACCCACCCCATGTAAAAAGAGATTAAACAAATATTTAATTTTGTCTGAGTCACTGCTTCTTGAGCTACAAAACGTGTATCTAAGGTACGATCACCTAAATCTGCTTGCCTGAGCTGATGGGGAAAGCAGAATGGAGTAGTAAACTTCAGATGGAGAAGGGCGTGCTGTCAGTGCCAGGAAATGTGCATCCTCCTCATCTCCTGTAGCGGAAGGCAGGCACGGGACAGAGCAGGGAGTGAGCACAGCCCGCAGGAACAGAATGGTGCTGAGATGTGTATTAGGCTACAATTTATTAGAAAAAGAAATTCGTTGATGAAAAACAACTTAGGACAATGTCCCTGAATTTTGACAAGTAAGCAATAGGTTTTTTTTCTCTCTAAACAAAATTGTGGAAACACACACTTTAGTTTGGTTTTTTTTTTTTTTGTATGTTTGAATATGTTTCACATAGTCAAGAATCAAAAGTAGTTTTAAAAGTTTTGTTTCAGAATGACAATACAGGCAATGTTTTATTCTGAAAACTGCTGAAATTTGCGGTTTGCTGCTTTTCAGACAATTTTGGCATAGATTTTATTAAGATAATTGACAAAACCTTAATATAAAGGGGTTTTCAAAATCACTTTTTTGGAACAATATTTAAAAATTAAATAACCAGCAGTTAGCTCTATCTGGTAATTGCAGGTTATTATTTTCTCTGTATGGGTCACAATTTCCAATGCTTTATACAAAGTTTCAGGTTATCTATCTACCTGTGTCTGTATGTCTTTTTTCTTGCAGAAAGTGTTCATATTTTCTGGAACTTTTCGCATGAATTTGGATCCTTATGGGCAGTGGAATGATGAAGAAATATGGAATGTTGCAGAGGAGGTAAAGCTGTTCAGTGTTATTTGTCTCCCTCTGGTGATGTGGTTACAGCAGGGTGCAGTCTAGGTCAAATGTTTGTCATATTTTACATTTATGTAGAATCTTTGGAAACAAGTGCAGGGGAAAGGTCATGCTGTGCTGCAAACCATATTTATTACGTTTTATATAAATAGTTATTTCAATTCTCAGGCCAATGTGAAGCCTGCTGAGGGGAGCACTCTCTAGCAAGGCATTCAGGCTTTTGTACTACTTGTGTCATGGAGCTTTGTCTGTCATGGAATGTTAGATTTTTGAACCTGAAGGTTTTCTTCTAATATTTTGTTGAGGTTTCAGCAACATTTTTTTTTCCAATTCCCAAGCTTAGGGGCCAGATTCTGTTTCCATGTTGCACTGCTCCCACACATTGCAGTTGTCAGGTGCCACCTCTTGGCTCTAACAGTGCTTCATAGGTTGCAGAGGTGTCCATAATACCCAGGAAAAGTCAGGTGAGCATTTCAGGAGGGAAAAGGCCGCAGCCTAGAAAGTGGATACCTTTTTCCAAGGTACAGATGACCTAATTAATACAGACCTAACCGTGAACTGGTGCCATTTTCCTTGTTCATTGCAAGTCTCAAGTATCAAAAAATGCTTACAGGTGTGGGACTTAATCTGAAAACTTCCTCCTTTCCCATCCAGAAGGTTAACTCTCTCTCTGCTTGCTTTCTTGGGCTTTTATAATTTCTTCCCTACATTTGGAAAAGAGGAAAGTAGACATGTTCTGTGAGTAATTTACTGCCAAATAAAAATATGATATTTTTGTTTAGATGATGTGACAGCAGCTTTTCAGACAGTCCTAGCAGAGACAATAGTGTCCTTAGTGCAGCGTGCTCAGTGCTGTTTCTCTGCTTCTCTGAGGCTCAGGAAAAAATTGAGTGTGGATCAATATCCCCTTTCTTGAAGAAGATAAGCTCTTCTGCTTTAGAGGATTGTTTCCAGTGTGTGTTTGAATTGGGCTTGGGATTTTAAAGAGCTAAATCTCATTTACAATGGCAAGAAAAACATTTTATTTTTAAATGTTTATCATTAAGGAGTTTGGCAAATCCGTATGTGATACTGAGGTTTTCATTGCACAGGCAAGAATGCAAATAGAAAAAAGAAAGAGCTGTAATGCTTTTTACTAGGAGTGATTGGATTGTTTACCAAGTTCATGCTCTTGAAGTCTGGCTCGGCAGTGGCAGTGAGTCAGTGTAACTTTGGGAGCACAGCACAGAAATTATCTGTCAGCTTATTCCAGATCCATGTTGACTGCTGAGGATTTAGAGGATCCTCCTGAGGTCATCATCAGCTTTTTACGCTCCTTGCAATCAACTGCAGAGAACAAGGCCTTGTCTGATGTTTCATTTTTTATTGCCCCCATATTTCAGCACCTGGATCTGTCAGACTTGTGTCAACTTGTGAGCCTAAGTCTTATTCCTGCAGTCAGCTGTCTGAACCCTATAGGTACACGGAGACATCTTTTAAGAAGAAGGCACGTTTTCCAGCCATTAAATGCAAAATTTCATGAAGGACACAATGTGTGTTCAAAAGAGAAGTGAGGAACTAAACACTGACCTTTATTTGCTTACAAATTAAAGCACAAGCTCTTCAGAAACACAACACATATAGCCATACACCACAGTTTAATATGGTTTCCATGTAAAGTGGAAACACAAAGTAGTAATTAAATTTTTTTGTTTTCCCTGAATGCAAATTAGTTGCAGATCAGTAATATTTAAAAAATCCAAGGAAGGTGGCCTTCATAAATTTCTGGGGTTTCATTACATTTTTATAGTGTTTTATAGAGCCATGCAACTCACATATATTTCCTAGTTCTCATATTTTGTGAAAATATCTCTCTAAACTCTGCTGATAAGGCCAAGGAGCACAGCTGGTTTGGATCTGTGGAAGATGGAAAGCTTTGCTTTGGGTTGTAAATCTCCCAATGAGAGTAGACAGGAGCACTGGAAGAAACAGTCAGAAAACATGTCCTGGGCTGGACTCTGGTTTCTGGTCCAAAGTCAGCAGCTTCACATGGCATGGGCACCCCTCTAAACGCTTTGCCAGCAGTGCCAGAGGGAAGTCACTCGTGCCATTAGTATAACCAAAGTGCACAAGGCCTTTGGGAAAGTAAAAGGAGTGCATGGAAACACTGTCAGAGCTGTAGAGACAATGGCCATGGTGAGCAGGGTTATTTTCTCTGTTGCTATAATGTAGCATATAAATTTTGGTCTTTTCTTTTTAAACTCCTGGTAACCAAAGAGGCCTGTTTTCCTTTCAAAAATCACTTTCCTTAGCATTTGCAATGATGCAAATGATGGCTGCAGTTAGCAGTAATTATATCTTGCCAGTTTTTCATGTCTTTTTTTTTCTCTGGCAGGTTGGGCTGAAGTCTGTAATAGAGCAATTTCCAGGCAAGCTTGATTTTGTTCTTGTGGATGGAGGCTGTGTCCTCAGTCATGGCCACAAACAGCTGATGTGCCTCGCCCGGTCAGTTCTCAGCAAAGCCAAAATCTTGCTGCTCGATGAACCAAGTGCTCACCTGGACCCTGTGTATGTTTTGTTCATTTGTTCTCTTTTCTAATATGAAATAAGAAAACCCGTGAGGCAGCACCATCTAAAGAGGCCTTTTGTAACTTCTCTGGCCTGTTACTAAGCCTGATTTCAGTAATGTATGTTGATAATTCTGCATGGGGGACCAGGGAAGCCTGGTTACAGCCCTAACTCTAAGGCTGATAGGTATTTTCACAGCAGAGGTGCAGCTGAGGCACCGCAGAGCTGTGTCCCTGTGTGTAAGCTCTGCAACACAGCCAGGCTGCTGCACACGTCAGTGTCGTTATGGGCATGCACATTGCAGTCTGAATGCCAATGTTTGTTTGCCCTTCAGAACTTCCCAAGTGATCAGGAAGACCCTGAAGCACGCGTTTGCCAACTGCACAGTGATACTCTCCGAGCACAGGCTGGAGGCGATGCTGGAGTGCCAGAGATTTTTGGTGAGCATTTCTCATAGGCTCATTTACTGTTGTCTGCCTGTATTTGATGAACATGCAAAACACACCAAGTGGAAATGATGATGTTTTCTGGATTGATGGAGGTCATTCAGGGAAGTTGAGCAACCTACCCACTGGCAGAACAGCAGCAGGCTCCTGTTTGCTCTTTCACCTGAGCTGTCACAGACACCTGTGTTCAGATGGGCTGGGTCTTGTTCTGGAGAAGCAAGAAGGGATGTTTCAACCAGAAGGAAAGTTGTGTAGGTTATCCAGCTGCTGATCCAGGTGCCTTACATTTTTCATTGGCTCAGAAGGTCCAGAAAAATCTCAACATCTCACAGAGCTTTACAATTGCAAATGCAGAATCAGCTGCCCTTGAGCAATAGGAGGCTGCATGGGGAAGAGGGGTTTCCTAGTATGTGATGATTAGAATTGCTGATTTCTTTCAACAAGCCATGTAAATATTCCTTTCATGTTTAATCACAGGGACAAATTACTGGGATATTTCCTTTGTTATATAAAAATGGTTAGTAAAGAAAAGACAAGTTATGTAAATTGTTCTTAAAAATGAGGTTCCTCCCTCTGTATTTTCTTTTCTATAAGATGGCATCTAAATTTTATTAGCAGAGAGAAACACTGGTTTTCCACGTCTATTTGATTGGGTGCATTAGCACGGCAGGAGGAACACTGCCTGAAGTTAAAGCAGGCTAGTCAGTAGGCAGGTTGTACAACATTTTGGATGTGCTGCTCCTCTGTGTGTGCTGGACTCAGCCTTGCCCCCAGCCACTGTGGCAGCAGAGCCCTAGCAGCCAGGCAGCCTCTGCCCTGAAAAGGCTTCCCACCCTCCAGATCACATTTTAGCAACAGAGATTCAAAAAGTTCTCTCCTGTCAGACTTGTGATCTTACCCCAATGTGCTGTCACTGCAGTGCCAGTGAAGGAGCCTGATTTAATTTGTCTCCTGCCTGACAGGGGAGACTGGCAGAGCCTTACAGGGCAAACCTGTTGTCTCCTTCAAACAGAGGTGAGCAGCGCTTCCTTGTTTGATGAGAAGAAAGCAAAGAAAGCCTGGCACCTTACTGGCAGCCTTCTCCCTCTGCTTGCAATAGAACAGTTAACGCTTCCTTAACCAGGCAGTTTAGCAGTGACAGGGAAATGCCACAGTACTGGGAGTCTTCAGGAAAGGGACTCAGAGATAAAACCAAGTCACAAGGAGAAACCAGCCAGTCCAGAGGCATTTTGTAATTTGGGCAATAGGCACCTTTTCTACATGTTCAAATTTTTATGTATGTTTTTGTAGTTGTAATTAGAAGTTGCAAACTAGAAATTAGAAATTGTAAATTGGGCTTTTTCTATTAGAAGGTGTTTGCCATGTCTTCATGTCTCTTCCCTGCTCTGTTAGTTGCATTAGCTGAATTCTGTCAGCACCTCCACTGCTCATCTAACAGCGTGATGTTTCTGCAGGTAATTGAGGACAATAAATTGCGGCAGTATGAATCCATTCAGAAGCTGCTGAATGAGAAGAGCTACTTCAGACAGGCCATCAGTCACACTGAGCGCCTTAAGCTACTCCCAGCACACCACAGAAACTCCAGCAAACGCAAACCCCGACCCCAAATCACTGCCTTGCAGGAGGAGACGGAGGAAGAAGTGCAGGAGACAAGGCTGTGAGATGCTGTCTAGAGACCCTCTTTGTGGGGTGAATGGTCAGCAGTGCCCCATGATGACAGGACCAGCACTTCTGAACCTGCCTCAGCCATGCACAAATTCAGCCTTGCAGGAGGTGTTCACTGCAGCAACCACATGAGCAGGTGGGAATTACTTCCCTTCTGTGGTTAATCATGTGCAAGTTAGTACATTTTTTGAGGTTTTGCCACTTATAGTGCTGAAACCAGATTTCCTTTGAAAAGCTGCTCTGATTGGATGCAAATGCGATAGCAAGCAGAAGTAACCTGTCTAGCCTGACATAATTGTTTCAGAAAACCTTTAGAAATGTTCTTGCTTGGGTGAGAGGACTGGACAGCAGGAAGAATGTGAAAAAAATAATCAAACCTGGGTGGAAAATAGAAAAATCTGTATGTAAAAACCTTCTTTGGATACACTTCCTGCAAAAGAATTAAGAGACAATATCAGCAAGGCGCACAGAAAACTTCCTCCTCTTTGTTTTCCATGCAGCAACAGTAATTTCAGCTTAGCAGGAAAGGCCAAATGCCACGTGCATAGGTGAAAATGAAGGAAGAGAGGATATTGACTTGGAAACCAATCAACATCCGTCATGCCTCCACAGTTAAAGGAGAATTGATATTTCCTCTTAAAACCTAGGAGTCTGTCAACCTGACCCTGCACACACTCACAACGAGATGAGTGCAGGCTGACTTCAGTATCTAGCAAAAGGTAGGACTCCTGGTAGTGGATCTGTAAGAGTCTGTATAGGACCAGCATCTTTACATGCTTTTTTACTTTGGCCTAACAACAAAAAAATTTAAAAAAAGGAAGAAACCTCTCAGAAGTAGACTTTAATAATGAAGTTAATTTTTATACTCTTCTGGTTTGCAGTTTTATTATGGAACTGAATGTTCTCTAGGGTATTTTATTTATTTTAATATTGTTGCAAACTTTTGCTAAGGAAATTATGTATTTTAAGAGTGATTACGTACTATAAAGAAAATATATTTGTACAAAAAGTTTTATATTTGGATTGTTGCAGGGAGATTTTGCTACTAGACTTTGATGTCTCATTATGCTAGAGTTGTTGAAAACGAGGGCAGCCCCAGAGTTTGGCCAGGTACTGTCCAATACTGTCTTTGTGCACTAAAGTATTCTAGTGATACAGGTGTTTTAGATTATTTTTTTCTTTAAATAAATTTCTGAAAAGAGAAACTGCTTGTATGACACATTACAACATTCCTCCCAACGGGGCAGTCACTGTGGGCCGATTCTGCTACTTCCACTTCAGTCGTTGCTGCCTGTCAAAACCATGGGCAGAATTTTTAATGCCTGCTTTCCGCTCTCCGCAGACGCTGTGGGTAAGTGGGCTGTCGGGGCTGGCTGGGGCCGGCCGGGCGGCACTAGGTGGTGCTGCGGGGCTCGGACGCTGCTTGTGCTCGGCCCTGGGTCCGGCTCACCGCCCGAGCCCTACGGCCGCGAAGGGCAGCACGGGCAAGGCTCGGACCAAACCCTTCCAGGCGTCCTGGAGCAGCAGCTGGAGCTGCGCCGCTGTCCTGGGCTGCCTCCGGCTGGGCGCTGGTGCTGCTCAAAGTGCTCTGGGTCCGGCTGAGCCCGCGGCGCTGGAGCTCGCTCTGGAGCTGCTCGCCCTACATCACTCTGGTTTCCTTCTAGCGCTGTCCCCCATTGCGTACGTTCTGGCCTTCATTACACATTTCCTCTGCAAAGACTTGTTGGTGTTTTTTTTTCCTGCCTTGTCCCTCATACTGTACTTTCATGCTTGTCTTGTCTTTTAGCACTTACCTGGGTCTCTTTTCTTTCTGCGAGGGCACCTCCTTATGCTGCCTGATCTTCCCCACGAAGCAATGCCTCTTGCTCACAGAGCATTCTAGATACCCTTGGGTCTCAATTTTGCCATGTCACTGTTTCTTTGCCACTAAGCTCTGCTGGCTTTATAACAATGGAAAACCAGCTGTGTTTTGGGATAGCTTTGATTCATTTTTGAATCCCATCTCCATTCCCCTTGTCCCCTCAAACTGTTCATCTCACACTATTTGTCCTTTTTCTCACATAGTTCTCCATTTGTACAAGTCTTTACAGAGGATATGGCCAAGCCTGGCTGGGAGGCCAGGGCTGCTGTAGTTTGGCCAAGTCCAAGGAAGCGTGCCAAGGATTGCTCTTTGTCAGGATGTTACTCAGAGTTACAGCAGACACACCAAGTGGGGGAGTTTATTATCTAAATAAACAAGATGATCAGAAAGATCAGCAGAAAAGAACCGCTGTGTCATTAGAACCAGTGCATGCTTCAGAGCTTGCGCAACTAATTGTTCATGTTTTGTGTCATTGCCGGAGTCAGGAGGTGCTAGGTAAGCAGCCTGGGACTCAGCAGACAAGGACACATTTCAGGAAAGAAAAGGTAAATACAGCAGGAGCATGTAGTTGGGACATGTGGAAGCTGCTGATACAAACACTCAGAAGGAGGACTTTGAAGGAAAAAGTGAATCAGTTGACTGATTGGACCACAACACTCACCGGCACAGCTTCTGCCACCAGTGCCCAGCTACCACCATCACACTGCCTGTCCCAAAGAGCCCAGGCAAGATGCTGCCCTCTGAGGGCAACTGAGAGAAGAGTGTGCTATTTCTTGCAGCTCCAAACCCCTGCTTCAGCTCCTTTGGAGTTCAGACTGGAACAGAAGGTAAGTTAGTACCAGCCTCCATGAGGAGGACACAGCCTCTCTTTCCCAACAAAGGTCGAGAAGAGCACATTACAAGTGCTCTTGTACTTGCTGTCAGGGGGTGACAGCTTCCAGGGGTGTTTGCCTGAAACTAAGCCAGGAAGTTGCACATGCTGTTCGTGATGGAAAATGGAGCACAAGAGGAAAGGGAAAAAATAAAAAAAGAAGAAAATGAGGCCATAAACAGTGGAAGAACAAACAATGACCTTCATAAACACAGGCTGAGCATTAAAGGAATTTTTCTTCTCACGTGCTTTGCTTTGCATGCATTTGATAAAACAAAACAGATATAAAAACCACTCCTACCAAAGCACTTTGTCATTAAAACCACCTATATGGAAATGTGGGTGTGTACAACATAAAGCCACAGAGAAGAGCATGCTGACCTTAATACTTCATGTGGAGATTTAGTTTTGCAGCCTGCTAAGAAAAAACCAAAAAGACAACGTTGGAAAGAGATTCTGTAGCTGTCCTTAAGTACAGTGAAGAAGGGTGGCCACACTGCTAGTACAGCACTAAGAAGCTCTTGGGAGAGGCAAGGGCTAAGCAAGGATAGCCTAAACAATCTTGAACTATGCACACTTACCCGTTTTCATAAATCTTACATACAAAATAACTACACAAAGTAGCTTGATAATCATCATTAGTGGGAACTGCTCAGTACCTCACTGGGGTCAAACAAGCAAGCTACTCCAAAAAACAACTTTGCTTCTACAGTCGCTTAACTGGTGTCTTACCAGCTGTACTTTATTCATTAAATACCCATTTCTAAAGTCTTAAAATGCACCTCCTCCTGTTCCACAAGGCTCAAATCCCTCAGCCTGTCACACCAGAGCTACTAAAGACCTGATGGCCTCTACACTTCTTGAATTTTATCTACCCTGTTTAAGCAACAGGCTTAAGTTATTTCTTAATAACTTCAGGCCTTTTAAAGCATTTCCCCATATTAATTCTGAATTGGTGTTAATTGCTAGAAGTAATTTCAGAACTAAGTAATATTTGTTGCATTTTATTTACCTAAAAAGTGTTCTGATGATTATCTTTTTCACATTTTTCTATTACAGATTTGGCATTTTAGCTCTACAATTACTTGGCTATGATTTAACATCTGGAAAAAACCCCACACCACTTTAGACTGATGTATAATTGTTCATTAATGGACCATTAGTTGCTGCCTAAAAACATCTTGCAAATTAGGCAATGCAATGCAATACAATAATACATTTCCTTTACAAACCCCCACGTTCTCCAAAACCAATTTCCTTTTCCTAGGATAAACAATATTTATACAAAGTTCATTCCCCAGATACAATCCTTGTAAAAGGCAACCAGAAGTTTCTGAGTGATGCTACAGCCCAGTACAACCATGCCTTGTGCTCCCTTAAAGTCACTTTAAGTTTCTGAACAACAGCCCACTTTGTAATTCTAAAGTCTCTTAACTATGGTTTGACCATCATAAACATCACTTCAGCCAGTTACAACCAAGAAAGTGATCTGTCCTCCTTTCTGCAAGCATTTTCGATGACCAGAGGCCTTGTTTCTCTAGTTTTACAGGAAAGCTGGAGGGTTTTAATGTATTTTGTAAATAACTTGAGCTGTATTATAGGAAGAGATGCACCTCAGGCCTGCTGGTTTTGCTGTTGCTGATGAATGCTGCTGCCTTTTTTGAATGAGGGAGCAGGTTTCTTCATGCTTTTAATTTTGGAGTTCATGCTCAGTAACCCAAAACCAAACGCAAGTATTATCTGATGGATTCAGACATTTGCTTAAGGAACATATTCCATGTTCTTGTCAAGAAATAAGAACCATAGGAGAGATGCTGAAAGCTTTTATTTTCGGGACTGGCTTGAAGTAGAGAGCTGGAATGTTTAGTACTTACCAAAGCTGGTGGATGAGAAGTGTCTTTCATGTTTCTCTGGCTGAAGACGTTGAGATGTGTATAAAGAATGTAGTGTAGTCAGATGAAGGCCAAATTAAAAGTCTTTCACTGCCTCAGTGGCCTGTTGGATAGATTCAACCTTAGAAGCTTCCCTTTACTTTCTGAAATATTCCTCCATGGAGACAGGGTCTTTCTCTCTTCACTTACCTCTTTTAAAGTTATGGGGTAGTAGCCAGGAGCAGATGCAGCACAGATGGGCATGGCCCACCACAGCACACTTCAATCCTCTCTGCTTGAGACACAGGAAGCAAAGAAGAGAAAGGATTTTTCCCATTACTAACCCAAAGTGAGAGCAGCTGGTATGACAAATCACACACGAGGAGTGCTGTTTGTAGCATCACAGGAAGAACCTGAAGACAGTGAAACCCTGAGCTCATGAACAGAGCCTGGCCTTGCTTCAGCACAACCTATCACAAATCAAGTGATAAGCCAGAAGAGAAGTCAGCATGTCCACAAGCAAACTGTGTTATGGTTATGTGGTGTTCACTGTTTGAGGGCCTAACAAGAGAGATTAACACTTACTGCAGAAGAGAAGAGCCACTTAGGAGATCTGCAAGATACTGTGTGATTAAAGCTGCATGGAGATCACAGACTGTTGAACTGACAGACAAACAAAATGACAGCAGACAGAAGTCAAACACGTAAAAGATGCAGATGGAGTTCAGGACAGCAGGCTGAAAGGGAAGGATGATGAGGGCATTGAAAGGCAATACTAGATTTAGCAAGAGATGTAACTTTCACACCATGATCAAAGTTACTCTGTTCTCTGCAGATTTTCACGCACAGTGCAGTACTGATCAGTTTTCATTCTTACAGACAATACACAGTTTTAAAATATGTCTCAAAACATGCTTTAGGACACTCTGCCCAGCATCTTCCCACAGAGAAGCACACTGCTAACTCTTGATCTAAATGAGGTCTGACATTTCCAATGTGTATTTTAAATGCAGAACAAACCTAGCTTAGAAGCACGTCAGGATTTTTCTTACGGCTCTTAAAAAAATAAAGTTATTACAAATTCTGATGTTGAAATTTGTGTGATCCCTACAAACACTGTCTTCCACTTGTGTTCCTCATTACTACGAAATCCATACCTGAGCTTCTCACACAAGCTAGCACACTGCTGCTCACTGCTCCAGCACATCAGGGATCCTACTTGCTGAGACTCACTGCTCCGACCTGCAGCGCTTCGCAGATGACTCATTCTGCTAAGAACCACCAGCAAAGGCAGCATCCATTTTTCAGCACAAAAATGAATAAAAAAGTAAAAGTAACCATCAGTCTCTAGAGAAATGATTTGTATTTGGTTACACATTACTATCACATAGCAAACTGAAGTCTTAGTGAAACAGCAATTGCCAAAAAACAAGGTACTTTCTAAAAACATTGTGCAGGAAATGATTTCAGAAATAAACTTCTAATATTTGATATCTATAGAGATAACACACACACAAACTAAGAGACAGAAAGACAATATGCCATACAAAAATTTTATTGACATGAGTCTGGGATGACTGTTTTACATACAAAGGCAAAGCATTTGGAAACAGTTAGGAAACAGTTAATCCTTTCCTCCTCCAGGCTTAATTTGAGAAAAATGCTCCTTTGGAAATTAGAGACATGGCCATGTCATTGTTCAAGTTCTTCAAGTTCTCCAAACCATCTCCCAGTAACTCAGCAGAAGGCAGCTAAGTCTGATCTCAGGAAAAATCTGCACTTTCCCCTGCATAACAGGTGAGCTATCTTGACAGCGCACATTTCCATTTTCCTACAATTCACAAGGATGTAACTGCAACTACTGTAGAAAGAGGCTGGGGAAATATGCCCTGCATAGAAACTCCCTCATGGGAACATGATCTACCTCGGTAGTGGAGAGAAAAATGACAAAGAGTTAATTTTAACTGCAACTCAAGTATCATTTTACAGCAATTACATCTTAAATCCACAACAGAAATTGATAATTACATAGTAACTCATTGCTACTACATTATCTTGGATAATACTGTAGTTAAGCTTTTGCTCAAATTCCTTTTCAGTAAAATCTGTTTCTGTAAAACAGTTATTTCTCAGATGCTTTTAAAACACTAATGAAGCATATAAAAGTTTTTACAGTATACAAGAAAAACTAAGTTAATAAATGATCACATTTTCTTCAATTCTATCAAAGAGTAAGAGTCTGAGAAAAATAACTTTGTTGCATTTTAATTTCTCAATCTCTTTCCTTTTTTAAAAGATGAAAGTTATAAAGGAAATTCATTACATTTTAGATGAAGAGAAGCTTGAGAAAAACAAAATCACAATTCAGCAGGCAGATGATGATGATGAAATCAAAGCATTTAATATGGCTTGTAGCTGAAAGTAATCGATCTGCAATTCCAAACATTTCAGTTATTGCCACATTCACTAATTTTTCATTAAGTGAAGATAAACCATGTCTTTAAAATGCATGAACAATAGCTTTAAGCCATTGTTGTATATATTGTGCAACTCATCTGAATGCAGGTTAACATGTGAACTTAATAGAATATATTTATGTACAGTATATACATAAACAGAATCCTGTGGTAGGTACCCCTGAATATTATAATTTAAATAAGTAATTTTCATAATAAAAGAAGAAAAAAACTCAACCAGCTATGGAGGAGGCAAAATGTGCATTTCTGAAGTTTAAATCAATATAATTTCCAGCTGATGTACATAGAAATAAAACTGTGGTCCTGTACAAACTTTACATTACAGGGTAACAGTTTGGTTTTAAAAAATATTTACATATTTAAGTACTTGGTTCTTTGCAATAGAGATTATATGAACACAGAAAATTTTAAGATAGGCAGGTTTATTTATTGGATTTTTCTATTTGTTCTTTTTTGTGCAAATTCCAAATCTCTCTTTTTGTGTTATTATCTGCCTCTATTTGCCTTGTATTACTGCTGCTGCTTTTTTTTAGTATTCTGAGAAGGCTGGGTGACTTTACTTCTAGGAACAGGAAGAAAAGATTTAACTCTTGAAACACCCAACTCTGTCTTTGATTTACTGTTGCTGCTTTCCACAGTTCGACTGCTGCTGAGAGGACGCATTCCATCCTAGAAATGAAAAAAAAAAGCATTTTGTGTATAAATAAGTATTACTGTTTGACATGAAAAACAACCAACCAACCAACCAACCAACCAACCAACCAACCAACCAACCAACCAACCAACCAACTCCATGGAACCCTTGTTATTTACAATCTTCTGCAGTTTAATATGAGAGTTTCTTAGTATTTGGTGACCAAACCATGGGTCTTTTTTCCTTCTTTGACTGAAAGGAAACATCATCAACATCTAGGATACCAAAATAATGCAATAAAGTTTTTGCATCGCCATTGAAAAAAACTTAAACTTGATTCTCAGATGTCTCAACTTCAGGACTACCGAAAAAAAAAGTGTATGCTCTTCCTTTTATTGCTGTGGAAAAATGACAACTGCAGCCACAGTTAAAAGGGAAAAATCAAAATTTATAATTGCAAGCAAAAAATCAGGTTCATGGCTTGAATAAGGCTTGAATAATAATATTCAATTTTTTTGGTACCATCAAGGCCATAAATAAGAACAAAATACTCATGAAAAAAATAATACTTCAAGAACAGAACTTGAAATGTTAGTTACATTTTAAGCCATAATCATACAAATTGTTTTCTTAAAATTAGATTTTAGCTTCTGTCTGGGGGTGATTCATAATGATGGTGTATCCCATGATGATCTGTGCCCAAAAGCCATTAGTGTATCCGGAAGGTCCCACAGCATGGAATATTTTGTGTGTGTGTGTGTGTGTGTGTGTGTGTGTGTGTCTGTGAATTTGCTTTGGCACCCGTGTTTCAGAAGCTGCATGTGCACTCTCTGTCCCCCTCCCCGCGGCTGGGGAATTGGAGGCTCCGTGCCAGGCACAAAAGGGCAGCGAAGGCTGCCCCACTCCAAGGCACCATTAGCCACATCAAGGATCCAGTCCAGCTGCCCCATCCTGCCTGCCCCACTCCAAGGCACCATTAGCCACATCAAGGATCCAGTCCAGCTGCCCCATCTTGCCCGCCCCTGCCTTTTAAGGGGACAAATTCCCTCTATGAGTTTCCAGCCCCCTGGATCCAAAGAACTCCAGTCAGAGCTCCAGCCATTAGGAGATAAGCCGAGTGAGAGATTAAGAGAATTGAGTGGGGGCAGTGGGGAAAAGACTGGCACCATTTTTCCCTTTGTCTTTCGAACCTGCGTGAAAATCCAGGACACCATCTTGGGGGGGTGTGCCCAGCAATTTCTGTTCTGGGTCTCTTTTTGTTTTGGGGAGTCCGCAGGATTGAGCAGTTTTTCATCTGGTGGTTATTTGCTGCTGTTTCTGGTGGTTATTTGCTGTTGTTTCTGGCTGTTACTGTTCTGCTTGTTAGTAAAAGGTTATTTTTTCACTTAATCCACTTGTATTCATTCCTTATTTGGAACCCTAAGGGAGATAGCTAGACACAGAGGCTTCTCCTTTGAATTGTCATAAACCAAGACAGCGTCTCAAAGTACTTATGCTAAGAAGCTACATTCTTTAAAACTGGACATATTGACCCTTGCCAAATCTAGATGTCTGAAGTGCCAAAGTCAGGTATGCTGTCAGTTTTGTTCATCTATAGTCAAGAAGAAAAAGGTTAGTTAGGCTCTGACTAACACAGATTTTTATGAGAGAAAGAAGAAACTGGATCTTGTCTGTTACCATCAGTTGAATCCAGATCCCCCTCTGGGCAGCAATATTAAGAAGTTCATTTTCACCATCAGCTACTGCTTTTCACATAAACAGTAGGAACATGAAAACACTGTTCATCATGAGTCCTTATTTGTCCTTGATTCCATCAATTTGTTTGCATCCTGGATCAAAGATTTTGCATCTCTTACCAGTTTTGCCTTTCCCTTTCACATACTTGTAAGCATTTTTTTCTTGCAGCCAATTAAAAGAATAGTTAATTATGGATATGTTACCCTTTTAAGTAATTTCTCTCATTACCATTGATAAGATCTCCTCTGCTCATGCAGCATTGCTTTTGTCACCTACAGGATTCTCCCCACTTTCAGGAAAAGGATGCTTTTCTGATCTCAAACCCTTCATTTCACCAGTTCTTGCTGATACATCAGTTCATCATTGCTAAAATTGCTTCTAAAAATTTGACTTCTGCTTCCAAAGAAGTGTGCTCTTCTAAATTTTTGATAGATTTGTTGTAATAATGACTAAATCTAGTAATAAAACTTGTGACTCTATTAGATCTTTCCCCTCTAGCAGAAGGCTGTCTTATGTTTCCTTCATTTTGGACAACATTTCCCCACAAAAATAATTTTTTTTATGCCGTATGAAATCTTTTAACCAAGTTTTTCAAAAGCCTCCCAAGTAGCTTGTCTTGCAAGCTTGTCTGCTTGCAAGTCAATATAAAAATGCCTTCTGTTGTTTGCAGGAATTTTTAAAGAGGAACAATCACTAGAGAAAATGTACAGTAGGAACTAGTAGGTCAGCTGACTTAGCCAATTATCCAGGCATCACTACTATGTGAAGCTCTGATTTGGAATGCCTGAAAATGTGTTTAGAGAGCTATTTGAAAGGAGTACACCTACTTGTGGATCTGCAATGTTAGAATACTTCCTGTAATTTTACTTAAAATCCATTATACAGGATTTTAATGGATTTTAAGTAAAATTACATGTCTATATATGGATATATACATGTATAATGGATTTTAAGTAATGTATGTATATACAGATATATACATGTATAATGGATTTTAAGTAAAATTACAGGAACTATTCTAACATTCTGAATATTTGGATATGAAGAAATATGATTGCAAGGCTGGTAACTCATCTGACCCTGAGACTGGCTCAGCTGGTCAGAGCATGGTGCTGGTAACACCAAGGTTGTGGATTCAGTCCTCATATGGGCCGTTCACTTAAAAGCTGGACTCGAAGACATTGTGGGTCCCTTCCAATTTAGAATATTTGGTGATCTGTGAATGTCAGCTCTTTTAATGCTAAGGTGTGCAAATTAATCCAGTTTCAGGGCTATTTCATTGTATCTGCAGAAAACAATTTATTCTGCAGATGTCTCTAGAAACAATGTCTCTAGAAAACAATTTATTGCAGTCAGATAAAATATCAGGACTGGCCTCCAAAAGACCCAAATCAAGGGAACACAGAAGGCCTGGTAAGGGAACACAGAACACATATTATGCCCTGGCTAAGATTAATTGAGCTGAGAAGCTCTCTTGATGTTCAAAAGCACAAGGAGCAAAAAAGAAAAGGGAACAAAATGTAACAACAGAGAAAACATAATTTTCTAAAGAATGAAAACTAAGCAGGACATAATCTCATCTTTGTATTTAATAGGGATGGTAGCACCCACAAACAATAATATAAATTTCTGAAAAGAAGATGACAGTGGACTTACTATATCTTCCAGTAATATTAATCTTATCTTCCCACTCTGAAACTACTCTGAAGTTACTGAAGTTTGTTTACATAAATAACATAGCAAGATGACTGTATATTTCAACAAATAGGTCAAAACCAGGAACTGCTAACCTTTTAAAAAAATGCTATTCTTCACAAACTTTGGTAGTACCATGTGTTTTCAATAATTCTGCCCCTGAGAGCTTTGACAACAGAGCAACCAGCAATTTTACATCAAGAATTTTAAAAGTGGTGCTTTTACAAACTTACTGAATGATATTGAGGGGAAACAACAAACCCATTTTTTAATTTCTCTTCATGTCTGATGGAAATAACTTATAATGTTAATGTAATGTCAAAAACACTTGGCCTAGGGAGATGGCTTTATGTAAAAAGCCAAAACTGAACGCAAATACATCCATTGTTTTAATAAATCTTTAGCTTCTATTAAGACACATGGAAGAAACTTGGTATGGTAGTCTAGCAAGTTTCCTAGGAATTATGTCAGTTTTTTCTTTTAATAAATAGGGCACTAGTTCTTAGGATCCACTCAGAAATTCAGATTTTGGAGAAACTCAAGACAGCTTTTCTATCCTAATGTAAAACTCATTTCACCTACCTTTTGTGCTGTTGTTTTATTTGGGTTAGTACCACTTGCTGAAAATACAGGAATGTTCTTAGAGTTACTGAACATCAATAACTCATCCTTAGAATCTGCAATCTAAACAAAGATAAGAAAATGGTGATTTTTAGTTATTCACAGAGATTATGTTTCAAATTGTCAATTTTTTATTTTATTTTCATGGTTTCTGTGCAATGCAATGCATAAATATCCAAAGAACAATTAAAATATCCCTTCTTTACTCTTGAGTGCATTTTTAGAAGATAAGAGATAGAGATTTCATATTAACTATTATCAGAGGAAGACGAAACATATATTTCCAGAGTAATACTATTCAGTGGAGCTTAAGTGCAGTTTCCCATTAAATTTTACCCAGCCCCCAGGAACATCAGAGAAAGGAATAATAATTTTCTCTTCCTCCTGCCATGTTTCCTCCCTATTTTCCCTTCCCTTTTCCTATTTTTCCTGACCAGGAAATAACAGCTAGAGCCTGCTCAACCTGCTGTCCTCACTGAAAACTGGGTATTTTATCCTGGGGCAAGCTGATCCAATTCAATTCTGCAACTGCAAAAGCACTCAATCCCAACCCAGTGGAGGCAGCAAGAACATATTTGAGTGAAAGGGCAAGTTAAAGTGCAGAAGTACTTATTCCATTGGCAGCCTGAATTTACATCACACACAGAAAGCATGCAACAGCACCTTTACTTCTGCAAGGCTCTATTAGGCAGCTGGGGAATTAACAACAGAAATTCCAGCCAAGGATGGTTCCACCCATGGTGAGGAAACTGAACAAAAGACATGACATCTATCTCCTTCCTTATCTAACCCGTATTTCCTTGAATTGTCATCAACAAGCAATTAGACTTTGCATGTTAAATTAAACACAATTTGAAGTTGGTTACCATTTCTTTAAGCACATCCCATTCTTTTAAGGATAGCTATGATAAATCCCTGCTAACTGACTAGTGATTAACTTGCCAGCTTGATGCATGTGACTCATGCTTGTACTGTAAATACTTTAAGAAAAGCAACCCAAAACAAAACACTATCATAAAGAGTTTCAATAAATAGGTTGAAAAAACTTCCCAAGCATGGTATTTCTTTTTTTAATAAAAACTTGGTTGTCGTCTAAGAATAAAAAGGATACTTAATAAAGCAAAACTAATGGAACTGCTGTTCAGGGAAGTCCTAGAGGATGTCATACACAGCCTAACCAGACAATAGCCTAAGACTGACTCTATCCATGTTTCAAAAGATCTGGAACAGCTGCTCCAGTGTGAACATAGCCTGCTGTCACAGCCATCCACTTCAGCATGCTAGGAAGAAAGATGAAAAAGAATAAATAGCTTCAGCTGCCGGGAAAGCTGCATGGTATTGGTATAAAAGGAAGAATGAGAGAGATCCACAGTTCCACACTCTGAACACACACAACAGTTTCCCAGTGGGAGCAATGACAGCATGAAGCACAAGAAGGGAACAGTAATGCAGGGATGGCTGTTCTCAGAGAAGTGGTCACAGCACCAAGCCTGACAGAGTTCAAGAAGTGTTTGGACAATGCTCCTGAGCACATGGTGTGACCCCTGGAATGATCCTGTGCAGAGCCAGGTGTTGGATTCAACGATCCTAGTGTGTCCCTTCCAACTCAGGCTATCCCATGATTCTATGAACTTAGAAATTCCATCCTCCACTGCAAAAATCTCTACAAGGAAAATTGGTGAAGTTGTAATTTAAAATAGTATATGTTAAACTAGAACACTTACCCTCAAATGTATAATTTATTAGTTGACTTTGGCTTATTCCCAAATAATTGAATAATTTTCTTCAGTTCAAGCAGGGCTTGTAAATTAAAAATTTATTTTAAACACATAACAAACAACTGAATATGGTAATGTAGTGAATTATTTAAAAGCCTTGTGTTTACCTTGCTTATATCAGGCTCAGATTTGCTGGAACACATACTTTGAAGTTCCTGCACAAGATCTACTTCATCATCAGAACCAACAGACAGCCTTTGCTCTAGATTTAATGTTCCCAAATGATCCTTCTCTGAAGATCTGGTTAAAACATCCAAACAATCAGAGAGAACATTTAAATTATTATACAGAATTTAAAAATAAATATTATAAACACCTCAAAAACAGTATTTTTTTTCCAAATGACCTTTGCTACCACAAACAAAAACAAAACGACATCTGATGAACTGACAGCAGTAGTTTTCAATAATTATCTCATAATAGATCTTTCTATACAAATTATTCTCTCTAATCTGAAAAACTAACAAAGGATTCCTCTGTCTAATATTTTCAAAGACTGCTCTCTTTTTAAGATGCAGCAATCAATTTTATTCCACTCTCCTCTTTGGAAGTAATTCCAAACACTTAAAAAAACCTCTGGCATATTGGAAGCATAAATATTCTATTTTCTCCGTTCCTGTGAATAAGGTAGAACCGAGGTTTCAGATTGAAATAAAGTCTCAAATGCAGTTCCCTCTAGCTAATTCATACACTTTCTCAGGGAAACTCTGTATCATTTGGAGTAAAGTGCATGTACTGTACCATCCTGAATTGCCATTCAGCAAGCTGAAATAGCCAAAGGAATTTTTAAAATATAATGCCAGTTGATAAAAGCATACGGTTAACTGTTCAAGGCAGAGTAAGTGTTACATAATAGTCTTAAATCATAGACTAGTCTGTTACATAAAAAGACATGCAGTGCTGCAAGGTTTGAAATAAAGAAATGGATTTTAAAATTATATCAAAGTATATAAATGTTATTTCCTCTCAGAAATGAAAATTAAAAATACTTCCTTTCTGCAGATATGGGACCAAAACATTATCAAAAGACCTATTAATCTATTCATTATAGAGTGCTGCTTTACCATAGAATGCTATCACCTTTATTTTTTGCAGTGTCACAAATACCAGAAATGAAAACTTACTTTGTGGTGAGAGAAGCTCTTTTCTTGCAGTTTGGTTGCAACACAGTCTTAGATTTTATACCTGCACAAAAGAGAGTTTGACTTGTTAGTGTGTTACCATGTGCATTGATTTCTTAATTCTAAAATCTGTGATAAACAGGGATAATGTGTTCCCATTTACTAACTCATTATGTCAATAGAGTCTGTCAAAGGTCAGAATACATCCCTTGAAAGTGTTCAGTGTAGCATTAGAAACTGCTAAAATGGCAAAATAGGGCATGAGCTGCCTAAGCTTTTGTGAAAGAGAGAACATGGGGTTTCTCTGTTAGGCAGTTGAACCACCCTTACTGGTTCTCCCCAAGAGAAATTGCTTGTCAACAAGAAAATATTTAAGTTTGCTTCATGGAGGTAAAAATCAAACAATTTAACTTTACCTGGAAACAGGAATAGCATTTGATTCTGATAGTCCAAAATAGAAGACTACTAAAATTAATTGACCATTCCATTTTTAACTTATATTCACAGATATTAACTGGATTCCTAGAACATTCTCAGGTACAAGATACAACATCAACCATCCTACTTCAAGTTATGTTCATTATTTCTTAAATCTTCTTAGTGGGATTAGAGAAGTTCACAAGTCAAACAGAGAACCAGCAATCACACCACCAGAGATGCAGTCAGAAAAAGCAGACTTCTTTCTGAACAAGGGCTGAAGAAATGAATAGCTCATTTTAGTGCTGCAAAGTAGCAGGCATCAAGTATTTTGGTCTTCTGTATATGAGGTAATTGAGGCTAGAATCTTACTGTTCCTAAAGTGTATGTGTGTGTATGTAAGCCTTCTTCTTTCTCTTCCTACATCTTCCCTCTGAAGTAGTTACCTTCATTTTCAAAAAGCAAACACTTTGATTTTTTTCCCTGGAAGATTTTTTTTTTTTGATATTGTATTTAGTTACAATATTACTAAGTTTTCCTTCTAGAAATATGTGTCCTTTATAAGAATTACATTGCTTCTGAATATATCCAGACATTATCTCTGTGTAATAAACTGCTTGTTATATGACTTATGAACTTGAGGAGAAAAGATTTTTCAAAACTGTCAGCCACTAATATAACTTCAACATTTATACATGTCACAGACCCAGTCATATAAAGCCTTCTTTATCAAGAAACATACTGAAGATGTGGAAACTTCTTGAAAACCTTACAGTATCTGTGACTACACAAAATTCTTTAATTTTTTGCAATTAAAGTGAAAATCAAATCAAATTCTTCAATTTAAACCCAAAGATCCCTCTTCCACTGCAGGGCTTCTAGATTAGTCTACTCAATTTTTCTAGTAAGATTGAACAAGGGATGCATGATCTAGGGAGGAATATATTAATTCATTTTTACTTGGATTCACTCAGTAATAATTATTGAAGTTATAAAGTAAGTGTAAGGAAACTCAAAAAAGTATGTATACTGTAAATTTGGAGGTCTTGGTACTCTAAGGAGTACCAATAAAGTAATGAAGCTTTCTCTCATCTGGTATTGGTGAAGAGACAGATACAGTGTCATTCCACACAGTCAGAGGTGGAACCACTGCTTATAATTCCACCATCTGAGCCAACCTCATTATCAGACAACAGAAAGGGCATTAGAACAACCAAACTTGCTTAGGACACCTCACAGTCACAAAGAAGTAATTTTGGGGGGAAAAAAGTAAGGTTTTTTACTGGTGAACATAATACAAGTGTCATTTAATTAACAAATTTTAATTCATGATGTAGGAGAAGTGTTTGATTCACATCTACACAGTTTAACCCCCCACAACTTTCAGAACTGAAAAGTTTTATTTACCTTCAGTATTTGTCTCCTGCTTATTCCATGACTGGGAGGACAAATGGCCTGACTTTTTGCGAGGACTTGTGCTCACTTTTCTCCAAGAAGCATTCTCACCTCTTTTCTTACTACAATTTTTGTAGCTCGAAGCCACAGACAAAGGAAAATTTCCTCCCTTAAAATCTGCTATATAATTATCTAGCTCTGAAACAGAAGTAAAACAGTGTTAAAAAGAATTGACTGTTGCAAATGGTTCTTCTTGGAGTACTTTATACAACTACTTAGTTTCATGACTGTAAAAGCTTTTAACCCCACCACCTCCCTTCAGAACTACAGTTAGGTTTTGTAGACATTTTAAAAACGGAAGGAAGCAGTTAAAAGCCCCAGTTCAGCAACATACAACTACTTGGCTTTCAGACAGTTCACTCTTACCTGGTCTGGGTAGAGGACAGCCATGCAAAACAGCTTTATTTAGCAAGATACTGAGAGCAGCCTTAACAACAGCCTGTTGCCCTTGGCTAGGATTTTTTTTGGCTATTGCTTGTCCTGGTACAGATGGTCTTTTCACAGAGGCTCTGGAGAGTATGGCTTCTTGTACTCTGGGAGCTATCACAGCATTCCATAGCTTGGACATCCACCTGTGGTACAAAACCAATCCTTCAACTTCAAAAACTATTATCAAAACCTGCCATTTTATACTTTGGTAACATACCAGATTTTATATTTTCAAGAAGCACTCCATTTCAGAGAGTGAGCGATTTTATTTAAGGTAGGGTTTACTTCTTTGTTTTATATTAAACTATTTGATCTAAATGTCTTTAGGTTGCCTTGACAAACTTACCACCTGATGCTTCTTCTCCTTCAGATACAGACTATAAAACATCCTTTTAATTTTAAGGTTAAAGAAATGTCCCAGAAAGATGAGTGTTCATGTATATACAAAAAAAATTATTTTAAAAAGCTCATGGAGAAATTTCCATGCTTGCAGGTGTTCATTCCTAGCTTATTTTGCTGCCAGCATGGGAAAAAGGAGGTATTCACTTATGGTTGTACCCCTTCCAGTATTCCATTTCCACACTTGTCCAGTTTACAAGAGATTTCTATTCATACATCTGCCTTGCTCTCACTCTCCTTTTGTTTATTTGATCTATGGTGAACTGTGTTTCTAGGATGCTGTGGATTTTCCAGATTGTCTGGTTTAGAGACTGGGTCTCATTTTGATTCAAAAAGTTGTTAAAAAGGGACATGAGTCTTCTGTGACTTTTGCTTTTCTAAGAGAGAAGCAATATGTTGTATTAGCAAAGAAGTGAAAAATTTGTGTTAGGGAAAAATTAATGCTATTTCTTGTAAATTAGGAGCTCTCTGGGGATAAAGGCTAGATATTTCAGACTTAAGGCTCAGTTCACATCTACAACAGACACTGAGATAACCTTTTTTAGACCAACTCCAACTCTTTTTGTTTATTCTTATACCCTCTTACAGGAGGAAGATGGTAAGATTGAGTCAGATGGTTTACATTAAAGGTCTGTAAGAAATTATAGGCTATCATGCTTTGTTCAGCTTTGCAGAAATCCATTCAGAAAATGTGAAGGCTAAAATGTCTGCTTGACTTAAATGGACCATTTTGCTGGATACATTGTTACACTGAAGCCACCTTATTACCTAAAATATTACTATGACTTTTGGGGGTTTTTTAATTTTTTTTTTTTTTTAATTTAGAATGCATGAATTATTTGAAAGGCGTATTTTTGATCAGTTGTGAAGCATAAGACTGAGCTTTTATGAGCTATAAATGCTCAAAGTACTTGTATAAGCTTGATAAAGTTACATTACTTAAAAAAAATAATTAGTATAGTTGTTAAAATACAATGTAAAGTGTGTATTGGAGATGTTCCTTGAAGCTTCCTTAGCATAATGTTGTAGGTTACACAACTGTAGGTTACAGTCTGCTTCTGCTAGCTAAGCTACCAAAATAAACAATTGGTTGTATTTTAGTCATAAAGAACTATCTTTTCAATTTCTGCCTATGTAAGCTTTCAACATTTTGCAATACTGCCAGTATAAATGGTCAGAAATGAACACTGCAAAGATAGAACTAATTGAGGCCATTCTAATCTAACAGTTAACAACTGATGGGGATGCTCTATAAACAAAACTCCAGCCTGGTATTTAAATTCAGTTTTAAGTTTGTGCTCATCTTGATCAAGTCCCCCATTCTTTGGTATAGCTGACACTTAGGAAAGGTGTAACACACCCCTGCCACAATAAAGGGCTGCAAAGTGAAAGTCGCTCCTGTTGGAACATCATCTTCAATTCCCTAAATCTAAACAAAGAAAAAACATAGCCAAAATTTTCTTCATTTATTCACTCTACTCACCAAAACAGGTGAAGCTACATGAAACACACAGCAGGAAACAATTTCCTGTCACATGTTCTCTTTGCCTTCCCTGCTGCTGCTTCTTCCTCTTGTCTCATGCTTACACTGAGCCCAGAGTGAGCCCAGTTTGTAGATAGCTGTCTGCTGTCCTAATGAATTGGACTGACTCAGAGAAGCTTTACTAAATGCAAAAAGCAGCAGAATAGCACAGTGGAGAGGAAGGGCAAGAGGACAGGAGTAGTTAATTGGACTGAAATAACAGCAACCAGTGAGCTGCTAATTAAAAGCCATTTAATACATGACCACACTCTCAGCCATCATGCTGCTAAACTGAAAGTGTCCAGTAAGAGCTAACTGGAGCTGTGCTTTCAAATTGCTTATTAGTGGATGAAAACTACATTAAAATGAGAAGTCAGATGGCATATGGCTACAATAAAGGACATTTTAGGGTTGTACTCAAAATAAAGCATTGTGAAACCACTCCGAGTTACACTGAGAAGAAATCCAAACTCAGGAATGTATAACTAAGATATCCAGAGAATAGTTTCTCTATTCTCTAATAATGCCACTGCAATAAACACCTGATTAAAACATTTCAGATCACATGATTCAAGAGGAAGATGGGAGATAGATGCATGGTATGCTTTATTCCTTTTTTATTTTCCAGCACCCATAAAATTTCAAGTCAATGTTACAGCCACATTTAGACTTTGATAATTACACTGAAGATTATCTGATCTGTACTTTTAGAGAACAAAAAGGAGAATGAACAAGCAAAATGTATCAAGATCTGCAGACAGAACATGAAATGAGACAGCCTCTGCACATGCTAAAGCCCCTGAAGAAGGGTCAGCAGAAGCTAGTACAAGAGAAGGAACAGAAGTGGTGACCTGCCTGGTGAGAAGAGTTGTCACATTTCCAAATGGTATACTTTGAATGCTGAGCAACTCTGATTCTTAATTAGGAGCTCATTACATTTCTGATATAGCCAAACAACATCTTAGTGTGAAATTAATATAATTTAAAATTCTATAACTATTTCTTTTATCATTTGCTAGTATTTGGAATTGGAATGTGATCAGGTGTTTATGCAATTGTAGGCAAGAAAATCCAAAAGTTCCCTAATTTAAAAAATTTTTTTAATGTTACTGACCAGCTAGCCATAGGTATGACTATACGTATATACCTGCCCTACTTACTAAGTTAATATATCTCTAAACTATATGTATGTTTTAAAATTATACCACATATTTTAAAAAGTGAGAAATCATTCTCCAAACACAACTTCAAAAGGAGATTTCACCAACTTTTCAAGCCCAGAATTCTTTAATCTTTTAACCCGTGTGTCAAAAATTAAATGAAAGATCACAAGACTGACTTTTGCACAGTATTAGACACCCATTTCCCACTCGTGCCCTTCAGAATTGCCCTTCTAGTAATTAAATAGCTAACAGAAGTTTAAAACTTTCAACAACTGCTACTGAAATATTTTTCTAAGGTTGCTGAGTCAGCAGGGTTTTAGGAGAAACACAACTACTACATTTGTGATAAGTATCTAGTTGGCACTGAACAGCATCAAACAGGAAACAGAAATCTTACTTGACTGTTGCTTGGCTGTGCCCTGGAACCACAGGACAAGAGAAGAAATGCTTTGGCCCCATAAGTGCTTCAGGTGCTCCTAGACGTGATAAGCAAGAGTTCAGCTGGTGCCAGACAGCAAGAATCCAGTCTATGATCTTGCACACAGGATCACATGGAGGAGGTACTTTGCCTCTGAACTGCAGGGAGAAAAGATATTTGACATGGCATAAGACCAGAGCTGCAAACACTTTCCTTGAAATTCCAGGAAGGCTTGGGGTTTTTTGTTATTGCATGTATTGCTATTAAAAGATCAGGAACAGTCAAAACCAGGTCAAACCCTTTTATAGAATATATTGACATCTTGCTGTATTAAAACTTATTTTCCCAACTGCACTTCAAAAGACATATCCTTATCAATAAACTGACATGCCTTTACTTTCTTGTGGGAAACTGAGACAGAAATTTTGGTAGCAGTGCTTTTTCTACAGTGTTTAAGATTAGGATTACAAGAGATACCTGCCATATACAATGCAATGTATATGATACAAATAAGGCATATGAAAAAATGCCCAATTGCACTGAACACTGAATATCTGAATCAGACATATGCTCAGTGGAATTCCATATTGATTTTAGGTTTAGTAGCAATGAAGAAAAGATGTCTTCCTCTAAGACTTGTGTTTTTAATGTGTTTTGTTAAGGGCAAATTATATAGTGCCAGAAAAATCTCCTGTTTCCTCTGACTTCAAATTACAGTCTTCATCATCCTAATCCTAGGATTATCCTCTGTAACAGTTTAAATTAAAGGAAGAATTAAAAGATGCACCAGGGTTAGTAATTGACAGCACTGAAGCCAAAGCCTCTTGACAGAGTCTGTGGATGAACTTAATGTAGAAAAATATTACACTGTTTCCATATATCCTAATAGTTCAAACTAAGGGGAAAAGAGCTTTTCACCTGAAAACATGAATATTAAGGCACAAACAAGGTATCATAATACTGAGCGACGAACTTTGAAATAGTCTATGGTTCTAACAATAAATGTGCTTCTACGTTGATTTAGATTTTTATAATGGATTAATCTTGCTTCTATTTTTGACTTTGGAATCCACTATTTTCAGTCCCGTATCAACTGCCATTTGAGTTAACATGTGGCACATGTATGTATTTCAAAAAATGTGCTACCACACTGGGCATTTCAATATTTAATTAGGGAAAATACAGGAAGACACGTGGCTTTTTTCTCCAAATAGCCACCATCTGCATATATGCTTGAGAAAAAATAAACTTAATGAGATTACTACCCAAATTCTGTTCAACTTCAGTCAGAGGTAGGAGCCTATTACATCATCAAATTCTAACCTATGAGACTAAGGATTTCTTTCAAGCCTAAAAAAAATAGCCATCTGTTATGTGATGCTGCAAGTTCTTGTATCCAAACCAGTTTGGCAGAGTTTGTCTGATGCGGCCTTTGACTATGAGGAAGTCCTAATTGAAAAAACATAATCAAAGAAAAGTAGTCTATTAAGAGTTTCATAGATTACAAAATTCCTTTTTTTTTCTATTCTGTATTCCTGTTCTTGCGATTAAAGAATACTTAGGGAATGTTTCTAAATTTCCTCATTATCCTGGCTGAAACGTTCAATTACCACACATTTCCTCTTCAGGATCTCTTTGAATCAGTAAGCTTTTATAGATGAGAACTGTGGCAAAGGGTACAGGAGATGACATCCCCAAGGATAACCAAGATACATCCAGCTGAACACTCAGAACTGACAGTAGGCCTGTTATCCCACCACAGGACTCTTTATTACTGACAGTTTTTTCTATTCCTAGAACAATCTCCCTTTTTAAGCCTGCTCAAAACTGCTGCCAAGATCATTTTCCTTTGCAGCTGTTTTGATTAAACAGCCTCTGCCAATGTCTAACACTGCCTGACTGTCAGTAATGGCTGCTATCATGCTCAAATGGTATTCCAAGTACCTTTCAAAAGTCCACAATTCTTCTTTTGCCTGAATCTTTCTTTTCATTTCCCATCTTCATTTATTTATTAGTATTAAAACAGACTTCCTATCTTTATTCTCTTTTGGACTTTTGTTCTAGCTTCAGCAGACCTATTGGCTCAAAACAACTTTTCTAATTGTATAATTTGCCTGGTTTTTGATTTGAAAATAATGGAAAATATTTTTCTGCTTAAAACTTAGACAAAACATATTTATGACTATCTTATTTTAAACATTGAGAATAAATTCTTTGAAAAAGAGATTTTATGTCTGTTGAACTGATTTTTACTATCATTCTCAAGTAGAAGTTGGAAACAATTACTGAAGGATGTCTCATGCAGTGGACAGGCAAGTAGCCACAGCATCATTATTTGCAACCAAACAATAGTTTATGCCAATCAGTCATGGCCATATACCTTTCTATGAAGCCAAGCCCAACATCTCCAGATACACAGCCTGTATCTTCCTAGAAATTAGTGCTTTTTTCCTGAAAAAATTTAAGTTATCTGCTCTGCTTTTGGCATTACCATCATACATATTTCACAGACCTGGTGATGAATGTAACTGCTGAAGCTGATTCGAGTTCTTACCTTGTTTATAACTTTCCTCCTTAAAATCCTCTGAAGCAAGCCTCGCATTGGCTCCCCATCCCACCTAAGTTGAACCCAACGGAAATGCTGTTGAACCAGCAGGTCAGAGCCATGAAGATGGCACTTTGCAATGGTCCCCAGTAAAAAGCAGTTCTCATGAAAGTAATAAGCACCAGAAACTCCATTTGCTAAAAAGGAATCATAAAACACTTAACAAAAGCAAGAAGCAGTGACATAATTAGAAAGGAAAAAAAAACCCCAAAACCCCATCAATGAGCTTAAAAATAGGCTATCCTTGTTAAGGACAACTGTTCACCATAAAATATAAAAACTGAAAAAATTACATTTTTCTCCTGTTCCCTGTATGTTGTATATTACAATAAAACTGTACTGTAGTAAAATCATTTCTGCAACCCCAGGTCTTTAAATACCTCTTTGAATAGTGCAGGGATTTTCTGAACTTCGATTCTCAAGAGGTGCTAGAAAATCTCCTAGTAATTCAGATAAAGAAGCTCTCTCCAGATTTTCTAAAATCACAATTGTTGTCTTGTTTACAGGAGGCTGTTTCACTGGGATCAGACAAGCTGAAATAGAAAAATCCCATTAATGTCTACTTAGGAAAATTTACTTCTATTTATGTATACAGAATTTACTGCTACTAATGCAACAAAGGATTTTTAAAAAGTTTTTTTCCTTTTTAACTTGTTTATAGGAGCAGACAGACTGGATAATAAGTTTAAAATTGAAAGCATAAAATCAAACAATAGAAAGAATATTATACTGTGTACTAGGAAAAAAGAGAAAGCTATGATTAAAATAAATTCCTGAAATAGCTATAATAGGATCTTCATAGAAAGGAAAGAGTTCAGTACAGTGAATATAAATACAACAGAAAAGATAGCAAAGACCTATTTAAACATTTCTTTCATTTGCTGTAATACATCTTAAACTTTTAACATGTACTCTTTATACCATGTAATGATAAAAGGTTTAAGAATAGTCTGTGTTTATAAGATGCTTTATCATTCTATGAGATAGTAGCAAACAAATAGGCAATCTTCTCTTCAAAACTTCCTTCAATATCTTTAAGAATCACTCAAACAATCACACCTAATATGAGGCAAACCCAGTAGCACCTGAATCTAATAGGCATTAAAATGACATCTATTCATTTTTTTCATGTTTTAAATATTTTCCTTTCATTTTCCTGATTTTAACATCTTATTGCTTAAAAAAGACACAGCTTTGCAAGTGTTCTTGGAGCACTAAATCCCAGGTGAATGTTTCTGTAATACATATATAAACAAAACACTTACCTTGACTATATTGTGCCCTGCATTGATTCAAAACCATCTGAAGGTGGTACTAACAATGGTCATTAAGGAAATTGACATGTAATAAGGCAAAACTTACAGCAACTGACTGTATCTGATAATTGCTATTTATTTGTAGTTTTCTGACTATTACTGTCCTGTTTTATTAAGAGGCTACAGCTTGAGAGGAGGGAGGACAGATACTCTCTCTGTGTCTGATGGATTCATTTAGAGGAGAAGTGCTCTCTTAGGAAAGGAGATACAGCAGAACAATGGGGAAAGAAGCTGGCAGAAAAGAGATTCAACCAGCAGCACCATGCTGAAATGCAAAACCAGACTATTTAAAAGAGTGTGTTGCTGACACAGAGTAAAGCATCCAAAAGAAGCAGTTTTCCTAAGAGACAGTGGCCAGTAAACAAACCAAACTATGAGTGACATTCTCACCTCCAGGCCAAACACCAAAGCCTAGCTGACTTCTGACTAAATGGTCTCCTCTCCCACCAATGTGATGGCATTGGAAATGACATGTGGGAATAATCCCTGGCACAAACTATCCTGCAAACTGTGACCAGGATTTCCTTAGAGGAAAAACTGCCATAGACTGAAGTTACACAGGCAGTACGTGAACAAACAGAACAGAACACTGCACAGCATTATACAACCTGATAGGATGGCTCTGCTTTTGCTCATGAGCACAGACTGCAGACCTTCAGCTCTGATTCAGATGATCTGAACCAGAGCAATCAACTTTTAAAGGATCACAAACAAAGGGGAAAAAAAAAGAATGAGACAGAAATAAATATTAAAAACTATTAATTTTAATTAAATGGCATGAACCTTTGACAGAGCTCCTTCCTGGGAGTTCTGTCACACTCAGCTCTACCTCAGTTTAGACTGGTATCATTTGGCCCCAAGAACCTGAAAAACTATGGGTTCCATTAAAACATGCCATCCACTATGCAAAATGTTTTTATGTATTTCTTTACTTTGCACCATTAAAAATTTTCCCAAAAATCACCAAAATTAGTCCTGCTGAAATAATCTTACCATTACTGATGAACAGTTCTGCAAGTTGCTCCTTGGAGAAACCAGCATCCACCTCAACTTTAACAATCTCACATGTAGATCCTGCAGCCACTTGCTTTTGCTGTGTTGAAAATTTATATATTTGGTGAAATAATGAAAACTCTGATTTATGGACTAATTTACTTGATACGTTTGTGCAAATACCTTCATGCAGGCTGCTATCTGATATGCTATGTAATCTTGCAAACTTCCTTCTGGACCATGGAAAATGACATTACGGTACTGTTCAACCTACAGACAGATAAATATAAATATTTATTTCATAAATTATTCTTGGAAGCTCAGATTTTTTTTTTTAACCTAGATGACACAATCAGCTCCTAAAACACAGAGTTCTTTGATTTGCACTACTGGAGTTGATAATCCGTACTATATTAGTTTCAAAGTAGACAATATTTGCATACAACATCATGGAAATATATTGATAAATTTATATACTAACTTGTAAAACTACATAGCTAGGTATTTTGTTATAACAAACTTTAAAACTTAAAAAATTCATTTCGGAACAACAAGTCTAGTAATCACAAATATTTTCTTGATTTTGAATTAAAATATACATTAGAATGATGCCAAAATCATCAGTTTAAGTCACCGCTAACCTAAGGATTGAGGACTTACTGAGGACTTTATTTGCAGTAGAAATGGGATCATGTTATCAGTATGGTAGAACAAAAATTTTTTTAATCTTAACTCTATTTTACCTCTAAAAGGTCAGTAAGGGAATATACTAATTTCTCTGAGCAATATTGCTGAATACAGCAGAAAACTGTGGTGTGTTCTCCTGACAACATAAAATACTGTCCAAGGACACAGCAGAAATTATGCAGATTCTAAACTAATTCTGATTTGATGCAATGTTAAAAGAAATGATCTATGAAAGTTATCTCATATTATTCAATTATGCTTACATTTTGAGGTATTAAATAAAGTGTGTTACAGGTGATTTCTACATAAGCTAGTAATAAAATTCAAGTCTCAAATAATTGCTCACATGAATGTTATTCTAATTTACTTTATCCTCAAAAAGTGTAATGAAATAACTTGGGAAAGCAATAAAATACCACAGAGCTTTTAATATATTTTTAAGCAATTCATTTAATCAGATAGCAGCTATTTAAAGAAGAAAGCTAAAGCCCTCACAGGACTAAAGTTAAAGGGTAAATTCAGGGGGAACTTTAATTTAAAATAAAAGCTTTCATCCCATTTCATTTTTTAGAAGTCTTGATGTTCTTTCACAGAGCAAAAAACTGATTTTAGTCAACATCATTACAGAAATATTTTAACAAACAATTAGCATGCAGAGAGAAGCTAGTGTAGTACTGACCAGGCGGAGGTAATTCTGAAGCGTCTGAAGATGGATCATGGATGCATAAGTCACACTGTTTAGACAGCCTTCTTGAGGTCCTTAAAATGAGATATACAAATAACTTTCCTAAATCTCTCATGTCTACATGCATGTAGGAGTGATACATATGATTTTCATGCAGTATTCTACAGTGACCTTTTAAAATTAGAGGCTATGCAAATTAAAATGCTGAATAAAGGAAAGGCATTTATCCAGCACCACAGATTCATGGATATCCATGACATAAGCAATATATATACTATTACATGACTGGAAAATGCAGTAGGACTTTTGTGTGCCAGCATATTTTCTAAATGTTGTAGACACTTTAAAATCTAGTTAAACAATTAATTGGATATGATATTTCTGAGAATCAAGCAAAACTGAAGAACAAAACCATTAGCAAATGACTCTCAGATTATGTATTTCATATGGAGTGTCCTAACATTCAAAACTGAAAAATTATGACTTGAAAATTACCAAACAAAAACACTGTGATATGCTCAGCTCTATTGTTCTTCAAAAAGTCCCATGGTGGCTGGGAAAAAATCTGACCTGTTGACCATGAAACGTTTCCTGTTAAAAAGAACAAATAAAAAAGAGAGATATTCCTTGTATGTCTATAAAGTGTCCTGCACTCAAGTATATTCACTTGCTTACACAAATTATGTGCATACACTGACAAATTTGACAAACAAATCAGTCCCATGTATGAGATGTACTAAATCATGCTATTATTTGATATACGACTGAAGATACTAGTGTTTTCTACCAGCTGAGGTACAAGTTGAACAGCTAGCCTGCTCTTTACATCTTTACACATAAAATAGAGTAAAACAGAATAATTTGCTCAGTCTAATATGACTAAGGTTCAGTGTTGCTGATGGGAAGGTGAAGGAAGGAAGGCGATTTAAGATGACTTACAAGGATTTTCAGAAACCTATACAACTGTTACTAAGACCACGACATTTTGGCTGATTTCTCATAATTTTAAATATTTCTCTTTTTTACCCTGCTAAGTGAAGTTACATAAAACAGCAGTTCTGTTTATCTATGCTGGTGATTTACAGTCTGTATTTACTGTATAGTCTGGATGTACTGTAAAGAAGCAATGCAGGCTTCAAATTGTTTTTGCAGAATCACAGAACATCCTGAGTTGGAAGACTCACAAGGATCATTAAAGTCAAACTCCTGGCTCTGCACAGGACATCCCAAGAGTCACACCATGTGCCTGAGAGCATTGTCCAAATGCTTCTTCAACTCTGCCAGGCTGGTGCTCTGACTACTTCCCTGAGGAGCTGGTTCCAGTGCCCAAACACCCTCTGTATGAAGAACCTTTTCCTAATATCCAACCTAAACCTCCCCTGACACAACTTCAGGCCATTCAGGCCATTCCCTCACATCCTGTCACTGGTCATTACAGAGAAGAGATCAGCATCTGCCCCTCCTCTTCCCCTCATGAGGAAGTTGTAACTGCAATGAGGTCCCCCCTCAGTCTCCTCCAGGCTGAACAGACCAAGTGCCCTCAGCCAACTCCTCATAGGGTTTCCCCTCAAGGCCATTCACCATCCTTATCCCTCTCCTTTGGATGCTCCTAATTGCTTTTTCTTATGTTGTGACATCCAAAACTGCACACAGCTCTCAGGGTGAGAATTTAGTTTCATCTGAGATACTGATTTCTCCTCCGGAGTACTAAAGGTACTAAAAGACTAATTAACATGGGCCTCATGATCCCCAATATTATATTAAAGTGCATAATTAACTGTGCCATACACACAGCTAAAAGTAAGGAATGCTTTCATACCTGCACTGTTCAAAGTTTCATAGCTAGTATTGGTCTTTCTTAGTCTAAGCATTAAAAGATGCAGTAATTCAAAGATACATTTATCTTATTTAGAAGATTTCACAAATTCAAGAGCACCCCCAAGTTTTGCTTTTTTCATTAACACCAATATTGATACCTAGTTTGACAGAAAATATACTGCTTGCACTGAGGCCAATGTTGGATTCTGCAGCACTATTAAATGACAGGTCTTCTAGGCTCCTCCATCCATCAGAAGCAATTGCTTGGAAATGGTTTGTCACTGCCTGACTCACTGCTTTTGAAAAATCATCCCATGACGTCTGCTTGCGGATATTTAAAGCACATATTGTATCAAATTCCTCTGTACCACAGTGGACTGGCTCAATGCCACTGACTGAAATCCTTACAGGTACATTAAGAGCATCTGTTGAAAAACAAAACAGCAACAATGAGAAAAACTATAAAACTCAATTTAAAATAATCCCATCATTACAAACCAATAATATCTAATATTAGAAAAGAAAGCTACAAAATAACTCCTTCTACAGAGAAGCAAATGGTAAAGAACAGCACAGATCACCATCATAAAATCACAGCAGTGATGAAAATACCAAGGTATTTTTTTACAAAAAAAGTTCAGTATTATAATGCTTAAATAACAGGAAGCAAGACAAAATGTACTTAATCTTGTATTTCCTCTTTACAGACTAATTACTTATAAATTAAGAAAGATGGTAGGCAGTGTCTTAATTTTTCAGTTTATTGTGTTTGTGCACATTTTCGTTATCAGTGTAGAAAATAATTTTCTGGCACTAGTGCACAAGTGGAAAACACAGCTGAGCCAAAAATCTTAATGTAAAAAGCTAAGAGCTAAGACAAAAAATGCAGCTGAAAGGGTATATTTGATTTGTTATAGAGTAAATTGACAAAATGTTAAAAAAAGGAATTTACATGCACATTCTAGAAATTATGAAGTATTTTAAATTTTGCTCTTTGGAATACAATTCAACAGAAGCAGCAGTCTCTGGAGATCATTTAATAAATAAAAATGAAAAGGAAACTATCTTCTAATTTTCATGCCAAACAATACCTTTCAGAAATTATCCCTAAAATTCAAAAAAGTACACCATAAAAAAAATCCCCATATCAGCTTATTATGAAGTCTTGCAACATGATCTTTGTTTCCCTTTTGTGTTCAGAAGCCAGATCTTCAGCTGATACAAACCAAGGAAGTTTTTCTGATGTCAGAAAAGCTCTGAGTTAAACCTACTAGCCTACCATCGGGAAAAGATTACTCAGAGAAGTGGAATTGTGAGAAATGTATCAAAGGCTTGCCCTTCTGATGGCTGGACCTCAGGGAAATGAGCACAGACTGTAAGGAGTACAGAGGGTTCTCCACAAGGAAACAGGCCCCCAGGACAGAGGTACAGTGTGTGCCTAAACTTCAGTGCGTGAGACCTCTAAGGCATAGCTGGCAATCCTGGCCCCCAGTCTTTCAGATCTGTCAGAGCACATCCTCCTGTCCTACAGGGGAAACCTGACTTGAGTGTGAGGAAGGTAAAGGATGGTACATACACACCTTATCCAAAAACACAGTCTTGGCTTAAGGTGCATAGGAGAAGAGAAAGGGAGGCCAAAGATTCTGACCTGATAAAAGCCATTGGATTCACGACAAGAATGAGCAGAGACACTAAGACTGATGGAAATAATGCAAGCATTAATCTAACAGGCTACAGATTCAGCCATCAGAAATGTGCTTCAGTCTGATAAAGAAGATGACCATAGAGGAGTTTCTATTAGAAAGTGAACCATGTTCCTCTCTGAACCTGCAGTGAAATGGTAAGAAACAGGATTTAAAATAGCTGAAGAGGAAAATCAGAAGTGGCAGACAGAGAACGTCCTTACTTTGTTGATAATCAGTGAATTTAACTACCCACATCCCTATATCCTACAAGACAAACATCAAAAAAAGGTGAAAAAATAGAAAGCATACAAATCTACAAATCTCATACAGAGATAGATATATTAGAAATACAGAGGTATTTCTCTGTATATATAGATGTAGCTATAGCTAGATTTATACAAAACTAGTGAGAGGATGAATTAAATTCTGTCCCAAGAAATACATGGATCAGCCTGCCCTACTGAATTTTGAGAAAACTTACAGAGAAGGAAGAAGATGACAGGTTTCAACAGAAGAGCAAACTTCTTACAGAAGTTACTGATGCTGTAAAAAAGAAGTTCTTTGATGTTGCCTCTAAGACATATTTGAAGAATCAAACAAACAATCCCCTCACTGAAAACTAAGTGACAAAATAAACTATGCTCTAAAAAGAGATTCAGATATATGACTAGATGATCATCTTAGCCTGAGGAAATTTGACAGCTACCCACCACTAAGTGACTATTTCTGCAAGAATTTGAAGAAAAGATAAGAGGAGGGCAATAGCTTTTGAAAAAGTAATTACTAATATTAAATTCAGAAATTTTAAGAGAATATGGATGTTTGCACATTTACAATATGTACCATCTTTTTGAATGGTTTAGAAACAAAGACATGAAGAATTTAATAACCTCCACCAAAATTTTATCATAGGCTTTTGCAAAATTTGGAGAATAGAAACTTGCTAGTTATTTAATATTGTGGTGTCAAAAAAAGTGACAACTACCCTTTTCATTTTTCTCATTTTTGCCCCACAAGTTCTTTACTAAAAACATTTTTATGTAGTGCTGATATCATTTACTTACTTAAGTTTTCTAGGAGATGTTTGCAATCATCAGTAGCAACATCATGCAATGTTCGATTACACTTATCTTTTCTCTCAGCCTCTAGTCCACCATGGCTACAAAGGATTTCTAGACAGTTCTGCAAAGGTAGGAACTGTATTATTTACTTGTCCATTTACTGCATTAAAGAGTTCTACCAACATGCAGTTAGATTCCTAATTGAAATTCTTACTCATACATTTCCAAAGACAATCAGCTACAGAGTTTCTATAGATAACAATCCAAATGATGTTTCTCACAGAGTTGAAAACCAGGAATAAAAATATTTCATAGCAGACTTGAAAGTCTCAAATAATGATCATGAAAAAGCAGAACACACAGAGCCAGGCTTCTACTGTCTTTAAGCATCAAGTGCTGATCAGCTGAATTAAGAAATTCTTACATCTGGCCACTAGTTTAGGTATTGATAAGGAGACAGAAACCCAGCTATTATCCTGGTTTAAACACCTTGGCCTCAATGTTCAAGCAACACTAAATAAGCAACTCTAAAGCTTAATACAGACTAATAAATGAATCTATTTAGGCAACAATCCATAAAACCAGTTTTCACTTTGCAATTCACCAAGCAGGAGTTTCCATCATGACTGACATCTGGGTGGGACACAGAAAAAGAATCATTTTAAAATCACGTTGAAAGCTCTTCTTTGGCAGAATTTCTGCAAGCAGAAACCTGAAATTCTGCAAGAATAGTAAGAATGCAGTGATATAAAAATGTATTTTTATTAAGTCAAAGCACAAACATCTTGTGGATGCCAACAACATGATGTCCTCCAAAAAATGTCATATGCTCAACAAAAGAAAAAATCATTAAAAGTAGAAACAACCTATTAGCACATCAATGTGGATTGGCAGAATCATACTGTAACATGAAAAAACATTCACTATATAGATACTACCAAATTAGTGTGGAATTAAAAAAAACGTTCTCATAAAACTACATGCAAATATTGATTGATCAGCAATCACAAAAAAGGATCAAGTCCTTGTTTCTAATGACCATCATTCTACAACAATACAGGTGGCCTTCATGAAAGCATTGCCATCTTGGTTATGCTTTTAAAGGCATATTCATAGTGGGAAAAAAAGAAACCAACAGAAATTATACTAGTTAATACTGTATTGATAACCTCTGGGGTTAACCATAGCAGGGAAACCAAACCTTAAAAACACAGAGAAGCAGCTATTGAGTATTTTGATGCAGAACGGTGGCTAGTTGCAGGTTTGCATTACTTATTTTGTAGCTGTTCTACAGAAACTTTTGGCAGTATATCTGACACCCTGAGACCTTTCGTAAATATAGCAGTCATTCAAGGTATACCTGCCTGTGAGGTGAAATTTCACCCGGCTGTAGTTACAGCACCTCTAAGTACTTTTAAAAAAATTATTATTAGCTCACTAAGTTTGCCAGAAGGAAATCAAGCAGAAAAAAGAACATATTTTCTTGCCAGGTTAGTTTGTTAGCACTATCTCTCAAATGGGAGCAATGAAGAGCAAAATAGCAGAAGGCTGAGGACTGAACTGTGAGGCTGAAAATGGGAAGTAAAGCAGGAAGAAGTGGGACAGAACAAAGAAATCAAGCTTATTTCCTTAGTAAAATGAGGACATTTGTTGTCTCTTCTGCCTATGAAATAACAGCTAAGATGTCCTAGCAGAATTAATCTGTAAAGAATGGCACCTACCCATCTCAAAACAAAAGGATGCAAATGTCAGCACTGCTTATATGCAGCTCTCATGCACTGGAATGAATGACATGCAGCGTACATAATGGATTAGGGAATGAAGTCGAACAGTTAACAGTACTTGGAGACGGCTATTAAGTTTTTTAGCTTTTAAGTATCCCAAGCATATCTCAAGTCAATAAATGCATTAAATCAAATAGAATTTTATACAGTCTCTCCAACAGCAAAACCAGGAATCTGACTGCCATCTCTATATTGCCTTCATCACCTAAGAGACTCCCCTCGACCCCAAATGGAGATCTTATTCAACAGCTGATTTGGAATGTGCTTAGAAACTCAAACCCTTGAGTTATTCATGAAAGACATACATGAAGACTTCCAGTGTCAGAACTTTCAGAGAGATCCCCTAGTCAAAGCAGCTTTTAGACAGCAAATGAAACCTAAATTCAAAGTTCCTGAGGATTATATTACTGCAGAAAGAACCAACACACTGCACATTATTTAGGTATTTGCACCCTATAGGAAATACCCTAAACTCCATCTAAATTCATACGAGTGGAAACTGGAATAAGAACCTGCACCTGCCTAACAGACATTGGTAATGGAACACTGACTCTCTGTAATAAAAAATGCTGAGTAAGCAGTGGCTGTCCCTAAAAAAACCATAACTTAAACTGAATCTTAAATCTGTGTCTATTTTGAACATATCATAGTAAATTTACCAGGAAAAAAAGCAAACATAATGACAGGTATTGAACTAGGCATGTAAACACAAGCTGATTTTTTAAGTCTTGGACTGTATTTTCTTAAAATTCATTCTCTTCTGTGGTTAGCACCCTCTATTTTCTTCCTGGGTAAAAATTTCACAGTAAGATCTGGCTGACAGCTACCATATAAAAAGAAGTTCTTTAAACAGTCAGTGTTAGAAGTGTATAGCTTCTGATGTCAAAATCTTCAAGTAATAGATTTCCAGAAATCTTCCTATTTGTCATCAGTAGGACCTGTCAGGTCATCCTCCATGTCATCAGTTATCCCAACCTCACAAAAATGTTTTATTGCCTGCTAAAAAGGCTGCTCAAAAATAATAGATTAAACAATGTATGTCTGCACTAGTCTGGTTCTCAAATTTCTTCTTCTCCCCTCCTTCAGAGAGGAAAAACTGTTCATAGTTAAATCATTCCTACCTATAACTGGAAACTCTGTCCATCTAATATCTATAAGAACATGACATCCAATGAATTGGCATTTAGGGTGGGATTCACCTCACCGTAGCTTTGAAAATCTGGATCTCAAGTAATGATGTTTCCTCTTTTTATTAATGTGCCATAAGAAGTAGACATTTAAATATGACAATTCACTCCATTTGACACCTGGATTCTGGGATAAACTGTCTGCTGGAGGTCTATCTCTGTTTATCAAGTTGGCCTATAAACTAGGTAACAACTTAGACTTACCATCTAAATTGTAATTCTTCAAAGATAAAAAAGGATTTATCTTGCCTAAAGAGGTTAGTAACCTATCAGGTTACTGTAATTTGTTCACACAGACTGACCTTAAAGCCTTTTGATGCTGCTATATGGGCAGCAGTCCAACCCTCATTGTCAGCATGGTTGATGAGATCTGCAGAAACAACAGGCTTTACTCTACTGCTATAGTCATCTTCTCTCTTCTCCAAATCAAAGTAGTCTAAATTAGGCTCTGCATCCATCAAACAGTTCCCATCGTTCAGCTCTCCATAGTACATAAGGAGCTTGAGACTTTCAACATTACCAGAATCCACTGCTGCATGAATTGGTGACCAGCCATCCTAAAAAAAACAAAATCAAAAAGCACACTACCACTAAACACATAGAAAAATATTTGTAGATTTATATCAGCAAAGAATCTGAATGGAAGGCTCTGTCTGGAAATTAAGAAGACAAGCAAGAGAGACATAATAATCCTCTGGGAAAACAAAGTTGCTTGTATGTGTTTTGGGTGGAAGAGAGGGAAGTAAATGTAACAGAAAAAAATTTACAGTTTTCTCCAAGGACAGTCCAACAGATAAAGTCTTCAAAATTTTTAGAACAGTCTAAGTGAAACAGTGCTTACACGTTATTAGTAAACTGCTTCCTTCCTGTGCATCAAACAAAAAATATTCCAACTCTCAGTATTGTTTCATGCTGCCTTAATAAATGTATTAACTTCACAGTTTTGACATTTCCAACTTTCTCTCGTTCCAAGTGAAATTTACTTTCCAGATGCAAAATAAATGAATGATAAAAAATTTAGTGTAATAATTACAGGAGGAGTAGAATGTTCTGTGAAGCTACTACTCTTTGTGCTGTATTTTGGGACAGCCTATAACTCACAATTATTGACACAAGAATCTATTGACATCAGACTTTAAGAAAAACTTTAGAAAAGCACCTGAAAAAGGCAATATGTAGGCACTAATTTTGAGACAGTCCTCCTCCCTTTCTCCTCTAGATACGACTTTTTTGCCATATTCTGCCATTTGTGATATATGAGACTTTACAAGACTGGCAAGAAAGTTTCGGGTTGTTGTCCCTTCAAGGACAACAATAAAAATAGCATAAAAAGTGGAAGCAAAATCCCTATCTCCACTTCTCCACCTTAAAAATAAGCCAAACCAAGAAAGTTTCATTTTACAAATCCAGTGCCTGAGAAAAGTTGCAGCAAATTGCTGGTGGAATATGAAATATGTAAAATGCTATGAAAGTCACATCATTTAGGAGATTTTAGACAATATATAGTTTTAAAATCCCTGAAAGTATGATAATAACAAAATACTAATTTCAAATTATATGGCTTATTCCAGCTTTAAAGAAAAGTTTAAATAAATATTTTAATGTCAATATTCAATACTATACAAGGTACTTTAACTTTAAAAACTTTTTTGACTTACACTGGTTTTTACTGTTCGATCTGCTCCACCTTCCAACAATAGCTTAACACAATCGTTATTTCCGTTTTTACAGGCCAGGTACAAAGGTGTCTGTCCTCCTTCAGCAGCATGGTTAATATCAGCCTGATACATAATTAATAATTCTGCACATCTACAGCAAACAATAAAACAATAAAATCTTCTTATGTTGGACACCCAACACCTCTTTATAACTTATGACATTTAAATATTTTAAATAAAGTATTGATTTTACAGATGCAGATCTACCTGTGATCAACCCATATACACAAGTATAAAGTATAATTTTATACACATGTAAAAAGACAGGTTACTTTAAACATGTAAATCTTAAACTACTGTAGCTGCATTTAAAAACTGTGAACGTAAAACACTGAATTTCACAAGACTGATGAAAACTTGATGACAGCTGCTTAAGAAAAACATTCAGCTGAGCAAAAAGAAGAAACATTTCTGACTACTGATATTTAAAACAGATTCAAAAAGAAAAGGGAAAAAATAATATGAAGGGCTAGGACAAGCTTTACCAGCAAAAGGGACATTCATCTAGGGAAGTAACCTGGTGGAGGCAGCAAAACAGCCATGGCAGTACCTACCACTCAGATCTCTGAATCGAGGCTACCACAGAAGGATGGCTTGAGGTGTATTGGTGGCAGCTACTGGGTTATGGAGGATGGAAGATTAAATGGAGTGCCAAAGAGCAATTCACTTGGAGCTGGCATTCAGATCCAAGATGCTGTACCTCCTCACAACCCTGTAGCAGTAGGTCCAGTTTTTTTCCCAATTCTTGTGCCAGGGTTGGCTACCTTTCCCTTCCCCAGTCTAGCTTTTCAACAACACTTAAGACCTCAGAAAACATCTTAATGCCAGTCAATTCACTCTGCAGTTCAAACAAGCACTGTTAATGAAGATAAGTTCCCAACTCTCCAGCTCAATATTTATCAGTCCATGAAAACAGAAAGCATATCAACAACAAAGCCTCAAGGAAGTTAATGCAACGCCAAATAACTACTGATTAGGAGACCATTTGGTAACAAAACAGGCTATGACAAAATATTTAAAACAATGTAAGGTATACATAAGAATATAAGTATATAAGAAATTACATACTAAAAAAAATCACAATTATTTAGGAAAATTGCCTTCTGAAAAGTTTTTATTCAGTCAGAAAATCAGTTAAGTTCAAGGTAAATTGCACAATTTTAGAGAAGACTAAAACAGATAGCATTTATATGAATTACTTAGCTATGCTTTCCAAAAATGTATGCCTCAACAAATGTTAGACATACATCCTAACCATACAGTCACAAAAGTCATCTTAAAAGGGCTCATAACAAGACATTTCCACACAGCAAATCAAGACTGAGTTTTAAAGTCTGCTAGGCTACAAACACCAGGTTTGGTATTTTACATTTTATTTGGTGAATCTCGAAAAGCTACATTGACTTTCCACCTCAAGTTCAGGGAACTGGCCTGGACAACGTGGGAAATGATTCTGGAAGTTTCTCCTAAAACTAGTTCCTGATCTGGTGATTTACTAGACTAGCCTCAAAAAACCAGAATTTTTTTTCTGACTACATAACTAGGGTTAGAATAACAGTATTGTCTTGGCTCAGGAACAAGGTTAATAAAGATGTCACAGGGGACTGGGTTAGCAAGTCTATGACAGACACCTACTGTGCAATTGAGAGCAGTTTAGTGCTGTCATTAACCCCTGTGGAGACATTAGGAGACAAACAATACTGTTGCCCCAAATTCTACCTATTATGGATTTTTTTTCTGCTCCTGAATTTCGAAACAATCAACAAATCAAACTGCCTGAACCATTTGTAGTCTCCCTGACATTTCTGGCTAGCCCTGTTATTATTCCATGCTCAATTTTACAATTCAGTTCATGTTTAGTATCTAAAAAAGTAAAAGCCAAAAAAGTGTTTAGGGATATCATATTACATAACTCTAAGGCAAAAAGCATATAAAGCCTGCAATATCACAGCACAGCAGATGATACATAGCAAAGTGTTGTGAGGGTAAGTCAGGGAAATAAATAGCTTCCTATTTAAATGAAGTGTTGAGATATTTATTTTAGTGAGAGAATATGAAGGGTGTATTTTGGGTTTGTTTTATCAAGTCACAGATATTTTTTACAGATTTTATGCAAAACACTGAAACACTTAACTAGATACATATTTCTGGGCTCAAAACACCTAGTGGGCATCTGCTATCTCTGGAGTAAGACTTCCAGTAAAAATAACCATTAGCTGATGAACTTGAAATCTCGAAGAAGTGGCACGAATCTCTGAAGATTCTTATATACTTATGGAAGACAGTCAGAAGAAGAGAGATCCCACTCTTCCTCATTGTGGGGTCAGGGCCTATCATAGTATAACACTCAAAGACTGATTCCTATGTGTTACTGTACCAGAGTAAAATCCTTAAAAATAACAAAATGAAAACATAAAATAATCAGAAAGATAAAAAAAGCAAAGATATGTAAAACAAAGATAAATTCTGTAATAAGAATTCTTAGTAATTCTGTTTAAAGCCTTTTGAATTTGTAATAATTTTCCATGGAAAAGTATGCTCTGGAAAATGGTATTTAATTGCTTCCAACATCCAGTACTCTTTCCTATGATTCTATGATGTAAATTATTCTAATTACATTTTGAAAAATGTTTTTAGTAATATTATTTGACTTGTACATAGTTTCCTGTTTTTCAAAGTTACTGATACAAAGAAACTTACACCTTCAAAAAACTTTCTCTTGTTGTGTAAGGTATTTGATCCTATATCACTAAGGAGAAAACTCAGACGGTCTTTTGCCTCTGAATATGACATTCATAGTTTTCTATGCTTGAAAAAAATCAGTGCAAAAATAATTTCTTTCTTCCTTTCTCTGTTAATGCTATACTATGGCTGATAACTCAAAGAAAATAAAGAAATTCAGAGGTATGATGTCCATGTAGACCAGTACCACACTGTAATTGCTAAGAACACATGCTCAGCAACCTTAAGAGCTGAAATTGGAAACAAAACAAATAGAAAATACTAAAATCAGAATGGCATAAGAACATGAATTTAAGTAGATGCTTTCAATAAATTATAGTTAAATACATTTACACATAAGAATGCAACAGTAATATAATGAAAAAAGTATATAATGTAAAGAGAATATAAAATTGAGTAACAGCTGACAGGCAAAATCTTAAAGGCTTCACTTACTTGACATGTCCCTGAGCAACTGCTGAACACAAGGGTGTGAAGCCATTTTTATCAGCAGCATCAACTTGTGCTTCTGCAGTCAGCAGCAATCTCACACAATCTATAAATGGAGCAAAACCATAGAATGAATCAACAAGAAGTGGTTAAAACTACCAGAGGCTAAAGTCTGCTCAAGGGGCAACAGTCAGCCAGTCTTTTGGACTACACATCACACCTTAGGGGACTGAAATAAAAGCTCAGGAAGAATTTTGTAGGAGAGAGATGAGAATTGCCTCCCGGGGGCATCACCACCATTTTGCAAAAAGGGTTTGGGTTGGGTTCTGTAGGGATTCAAATACATGCCCACTACAGCAACTCCCATAGTATTAGCTATTTTACCTCCAAAGTGGGGAATCCGGATTATCCAGGAGTCCCTAAAGGCACCACTGCCTACTGGCAGTCATGACAAATATGACAGCCACAGGGGAGATGTTCACAAGCCACACATAACTCAAGCAACACGCCGGCCAGTCTTGTTTTAGGCCACTTTGACTTGTGATTGCGATGACAAATAAAATAAGCTGACAAACTCAAGCCTCCCCAAACCATTCCCATTCATATATTTCCAAAATGACATGCTAAAAATAGTACCAGCCTGATTCCATCATCCCTACAGCTAATTTAAGATAATTAATTACATAGTAATTAGACTGCTTTTCATCCACAAATTGGAATATCATTTGATGCAATTAACTTTGAAGAAAACAGTTGATCTGTTCCTCATTCTTGAAATTGGCTCCAGACCAAAATAAAACAAGTCTTTTGTAATTGAAACTACTACTTGGAAAATAAGCTCAGCTACAACACCAATTATAAACTCCTGACCTGATTTCTGAGGAAGCTTAATGTAGGCTGTTCCAGCACTCGGTAAAATCCTGAAGCCAAGTTCTGCTAGTGAAGTTTAACTCTAGATATCAGAAACAATTATTAAGAACTACTTGGATATCAGAAAAATATATTAAGAACTACATGGAAACCTGACCAGTCTAAACCCTTCTTCAATGTATTTACTCCCATTACAATTTTTTCAAATACTAATACAGATGTTGTGGAGTTGATTGAATAAATAATTTAACATTAAGAAGCAGGATTTTAAAACACTCTAAGATATTATTTTGTAAATTAGGATTCTTTACTTTTGAAATAAGTAATCTGACGTGAAAGTATTTTTTGTTGTAAAATTGGTTGTCACAGTAAATTACCAGGACTTGACCTGCAATTTTTTTTAAGTCATAAAGAAGCTCCCTGTTAACTAACTTACCAAGTCCTTCCAATTGTAAGATAATACCACTTCAAATAAAGTTACATTTTCATTCACTTTTTAACACAAAAATACTCTAAGAATGACCTATCTTTTTTTCTTCTTTCCATTGTCAATCACAGTCCTATATTAAATTATTAACTTGAAAATACAGATTCCTGCTTGACATCCTAAAATACTTCTGAAGTTTATGAGGAAAAAAATTTCACCTAGCAGTTTCAAATATTTGGCTAGAATACTCTGCTGTTTGTTCATAAAGCACATGTTAGCCGTGCAAAAGCCATGAAACACACAGAACAACACTACCTTTCTAGAAAGGCATGGTTAATTCACACATTGATTGGCAGATCAGATCATTCAGGTGGTAGCTTATGTCTGTAAAAATAGTGTTTCTGATGAAGCTTATCTCTGTGAAAATACTGCTTCTGAAAAGAGCTTTTTATTCTTAGGTATAAGTGTGACCATGAGGAAATACAGCTGCTTTCACAAGGCAGAACATGTGAGCCAGTAAGCTCTACGTGACCTGTTCTGGTGGCATATCGAGTAAAAGAGCAGTTATCTCCAAGAAGCCTGGGTCTACTGGGTGGACTTTTTACTGGGATTTGGAGAAGGGTAATTTGGGTCAGTCCAGGCTCATTCACTCCGGTTCACTCTGGTCTGCCATAGAAATAATCAGCAGTGTGGAGTACTGGGTGGAAGGGCAGGCACTAGACAGACATTGGTGCCACTAAGTTAAAAGTTTTGGTCAAAGCAAAAGCAAAACATGGAAGCAAATTAGGACAAACACCTGGAGACTTTACTGCTCTCCTCCACAGCTGGGTAGTTAGTTCTTCCAGAGTGTTGGCAAACATCATGCAGATACATCCGGTGGCTTGACAAGCTGACTCCATGTAGCTGTATGTCTCTGCACCTCACTCCTTTCTACTTCCCACATTCCAGTTTTTTCCTATCAATCAGGGTGCCACAGCCTCCAAATACTCAGGATAGAAGAGAATCGATTACACCATAAATGCATATGATTAGCACACAGCTGAGTCCAAAGGATATTATTTTCTCCACACCTCTCGGATTCAGAAACTCTTACTGTTTCATTTTGTTTTTCTCAACCTCTTTGTGGCAGAGAACAGTCAGGATTTGCAACATCATACAGTTGTGGAGATCTACTAGCTAAGAGAACTGCTGTTATTAAGTGTACGATAGACCTGAAGTGGCTCCTTCCTTGCTAATGGTCAGAACAAGACAGCCTGATAAAACAACCTGTTCAGCTATCCCAAACTAGTGGTTAAATCATGAAATTAACAGTTTCCTCATGTCCATTCAAATACAAAGAAAGTGTATATTTTTAGGGTGAATTTCTCTCTTTCAGACCTATAGAATTAGGGATAGTGTGTGGTGGAAACAAAGCATGTGCTATCAACATCATGTGCTGGAAAAACCCTCTGCTGCAGCTGTCAAAAGGCAACTGTTTCCAAACAGGAAAGCTAAACATCTTGCAATTAGGACAGACTAGGACAGAATATTTCAGTGCTCTTTTCTTGTGTAACTCAATTTTTTCTACAGAATGGGCTGAGAGTATATAACAGCTGCTGCCACCATGCTGGTTACAATGTGCTCGACCACTCTCTAGTTATCTACACATCTCAAACATTGTATTTCTTCACTAGAAACGTGTGGGGATCATTCTCTTTCCACTCAGAATCTCCCAAACACGGTGTTTCTGAAGGGAGGTACTCATTATACTTGCTTTTATCAATTCTAAAGTTACTTTTTTGTCTGGTGAAATCTTCTTCAGGAGAAACAGGAAAATCTGGTTAGCTGACTTAAAAATCTCAAAATCCATTTAGTCACTAAGTCCACTTTAAAAATATTCTCAGTAAATTAAATCATGGTGTGATCACCCATGAGGGTAGGCTTGTGTTAAGTCTTATGGTTAGACTGAATGATCCTAAGGGTCTTTTCCAACCTAAGTGATTGTATGATTCTAAGGAAAAAAAATCCCTCAGAAACTTACCATTGGCAACACTACTCAACACACCAAAAAATTTGAACAATAAACTATTTTATCCTAAAATGACACCAGTATAATTTCTTTCCTTTAACTGGCTAGTTAAGAAAAGGCATTAGAAAGGACTTAAAAAAATATTTGTTTCTATACACCCTTTCTTAAGCCTATATGACTAACTTGTTTTTAAAGGTCTCCACTTTGAATTTCTACAGATATCCATTCACTTGAGAACAACCTACAAGTAATGAAAAAGGGCTATATAATAAAGTAAGCACAAAAATCTTTCTCCAAAAATATTATAAACCTGTAACTTTCAATTTTCATATAATTTATTAAGGAGCCATCAACACTGCTGTTGTGTGATTCTCTCATTCAGGATTCATACAATCCATTTAGTTGCTGAAATGTGATGATTTGTATAACAAAGTATTTTTCACATCCTGTCAACTATAAATAGAAGAGCAACACTATAAACTCTGTAATACAGTTTTTATCTCAGAAAAGAAAAGATACTAAACAGTTCCAGGGTGCATATGCTTATGTTTGTTTTTATTATTGTGTTTTCACAATTCTGTCTCTGTTCACAACGCGTCTTTCTTATTTGAAATTTTGACAATAAAACAAGGAACCAAATTGCCTTTGCTGTCAGGAAGAGCTGCTCAGTAACTGTAACTGAAAATCAGGATATTTGCTTTGAAGCAATTTTAGAATGCAAGATGAGTAAAGAAGAATTGGGTCAATTACGGTTGCCCACAAACATTAGCAATAACAAATGGATGTAAGCCTAGATGAATACACCAAACATCCATTCAGTGAGGGGAGAATAATAAATCCACACAGCATAATTACCTTGGATTCTTAATACTACAGATAACAAGTTGAAAAAAGGAAAAAATCACCAAAGGGAAAAAAAAAAAGCACTTTTTTGTTATTTTAATGGTCTTGGCAACAGGAAAGAATCTCAGGTGAAAAGGCCCAGATGTTTCTAAAAAAAAAAAATACCTGTAGCACCTAGGAAGCAAAAACAAAATACACCATTCTGAGCAAAGGGAAAATTCCTCCTTCCCTATGGCTGGTAGCAAAATTAACCCTGAACATGTCAGAAAAATGTACACTATATGCCTATCTGTGGATTTTGTATCCTAACTTCAGTTTTATTTTTAAAAAACTTGAGAAAAATTATGGAACAGTCTCTCTAAGTGCTATTTGGAACACTAGATTAGGGTTTTCCAAGTGTGCCACAAACAAGTATTTTATTAAATAAAACCACAAAGTTCTCTTGAAAGCAGTGGCTTTAATGGGACTATGTTCCACTTTTGACTCTGAAATAAAATTCTGACTTTACTAAAAATTAATGGAATATTTGCCATTGGTATCTCTGGAATTCATCTTTAGTATCCAAGACAGCATAGTGATACTACTTGAAATATAAGAATCTGGAAGGTTTTACATAGATAGAAAAAGCTATCAAAATGTGCACTGGACTTTTAAAAGAAACTGCTGCTTTAGAGCCTTGTGTTAAAAGTCTGAAAAGTATTGCTTAGAGTTTTTATCCGTGAAAGTCGTATCTGTTAGTAACATACTAGATGAGTTTCATAATTATATTCATAAAATACGAAGACTGACTGTTGAAAGGTTCAGAAATGCTACTTCCTCAATACAGAAGAGGGCTGGGCTCATGAGGAAAATAAAAAAAAAACCCTTTTAATTTTCTCAGGAGAGCCTAGGTAACAAACGAAGGCTATTTCATTTAGTTCAAAAATAAAGACAGTTCATTTTATTTCCCAAGCAACACATTATTCTGACACTATCTTCCATCATTTTTACTGCTGCTGCAGAAGATCAAAACCCTGGTGATGAACTATTCTTTGCTGCTTAATCCCTGTAGAGGAAAGTTCTTTCTTTCAAGTTCCCATTGCTACAAAAGATCTTTAGTTTCTCACAGAATATGGGGTGATAATATCTGGTAGCTTTATATATGAAGGGAGTGGAGAAATAGAATAGATGTTCCTGCAGAATGCTACCAATTTTCTGTTTCAAATGCTTTCTGAGTTCCAAAATTCTGCCTCAAGAAGCACTGCTTATATATATGTTACACCATGACTTTGGTCATATAATCAATATATTTCACTTTCAATTTCACATTTTTATGAAAAATGCATTTGACCTAATTGAATACTAAAAACTTAGGAAGTAAGATTTCACTATTTTTCATGGATGCCATAATAGACCTTAGTATCATTTACCTGTATGTCCATTCGTAGCAGCAGAATACAAGGCAGAATAGCCATCTTCACAAGAGTAATTAATGTCCAGTCCTTCTTCATTAAGCAGCATTGATAATAAAGTGACATTTCCCTGGGCAGCAGCTTGGTGAAGAAGGGTGGGCCTGCCACCCAGGGGGACAGGACCACCACTTGTTAACAAAGGGGTTAGGGAGGAAGACCAGCCTGTGAGTTAAAGCAACAGAAGTTAGAGACACATAAATAAAGCAATGCATTTTCTGTGTTCTTAAGAACTAAAAAGTATCTTCAAAATGACTGCATTTGTTAGTTTAGCACAAGTTTTGTGATGGTGCTTATCTATACATTAGAAGGTATTCTGAAGAATAAAAACTGCTTTCAGGGGTGACACATGTTAATACAAATGAACAAGACTTCACTACAAAAGGTCAATGTGAAACTTGTTATGAATTGTGGTAGCAGCTGGATGTCTCAAAAAATTTTATATAATCAAAATTACAAAAGTAACAGACATTTCAGAGAAGTTTTAATTTATTTGCAATATGCTGGGAATAGTTTTTAAAAGTATCTATAGAAAAGTTTTCAAAACAAAGTACTCATTTTCATATATAATTTTATCCTCCTTATAGTCTTAGTGCAAACTCTACTATTTATATATTTAGTATTTATATAACTCACTTGTAGTTACAAAGATAAATTGCATAGAGGGCCCTTAATGACTTCAGGTGCCTTTCAATAAGTTTGAAAAAACATGTAGAAATAATTTACACAAATAATACAGAAATAAATTTATTATTGAACTCTCCATTAAGGTAACGCTCCTTTTACTCAGTGATACTTCAAAAATATATTATAAAATGCTCCAGTGGGAATGAATAACAGGTCATATAAAATTTATGTGTGAAAGCTTTCAAGTCAATCCATTAACAAAGAATATTCAATCCAAAACTCTGAAAGCTTAGGAGTTGTGGTCAAATGTTCTGTTGACTATTTATCAGCTTTAGTAGGGACTTTGTTAAGAATATGAAGTTTGCTGCATAAGGCATGGAATATTTTGTGCATTCTTCCTTGATCAAAGACTGCAAGAGAAAATAGGAGAAAGGTTGGGTTTTGGTTTTTTTTTTTTGTATTTTCACTATTACCTTTAGAAAATACACACTATATTTCTCTCTTGAATAAATAACTGTCTTCTGTGGCCACAAATAGGCTACTGTATGAGGCTGAAATCTGACAATACAAAGCAAGTTTATGCAGCTTTTAATGCAGTTTTGCAATGCCTGAGACTGAAGAAGAGCTTTAGGGCATTCACTTCAGTTACATTCAAGCTAAGTGCTATCAATCCTCCAACATCTTGAACTAGAGAAAGTATGTGGTAGCAGCACTACCTGCTGGGATGATCTGCTCCAGATTTTGGAAAACAAAATAAAATGCAGAAATTCCCAAAAGAATTCTACAGAAACAACAGACTGGGTACCTTGTAAAATCTCGATACATTTTAATTAATACCAAGGCTTACACAAGAATTCATTATGTGAGCAGGACCACTGAAGAACACATAGTTTGATTCCAGTTAAAAAAAACAAAAAAAAAAATCTTGGGAGTATTTTCATATTTGCTTCTAAAGTAAGGTAAATTTGTCAAGTGAAATTAAGTTTACTAGTTTAGTACCTAAAGGAAACATTTTCAGTATTTTCACAGTATTATTAGCTTCTTATTAAACTTATTTTTTTCGTGTTCACTGTAAGAAGTCATCACTGCAGCTATGAAGTTACCTTATAAATCCAAATTTAAGCCAATGATAAATTGCAAAACTAACTCCATACATCATCTTATAACTTCAGTTCTGAAGCTACCTTCTGATTATTAATACTCCTAGTAATATCTATTTCTCCAATATTTTTATTCAGAGGATTTTGAGGGTTTTCTTAAGTTTATTAAAAAAAATTAAGCAATTTACAAAGTAAACTGTACCCTTTAAGTGGCAAAAATCTCCAACTTCCAACATTTGAGAACAGTTAACTCTTACGAAATTCCTGAAGGTCCAAAGAATAACTTTTGGTATTCCTTTCCATTGTGAAAGTGGTTTTATTTTTTCAGCCTTCTGTTATTCTTTGAAACTAACTGTGCAGCAGCTGTTGCTATACATATATTAATGTTTTTAAAATAGTACTTGTGTAGTTTTCACTGTCTTCTTGTGGCAGTTAACTGAGAGTGGATATTGCCAAGGTGGCACTACAGTTACTAAAACTCTTTATCTAAGTTGCACTGGAATTATGGTAATATAAATAGTATTTCGGGTTTCCTTTCCTTTTGAAAAAAGTGCAATTTTTTGCTGTAGTTTATTTGCCTGTTTGTTTGCTTGTTCTTAAAGCATGCTTAAGAGAAATGCCAAAATGAAAGGAATTTTTTAATGTCACATCTTGATTTTAATTTCAGCTCCTTGAAAAGAAAAATATGTTGTTGCAAATCAGTGATGAAATTCGTTATACTAGGTTACCATTAAATGAAAACCTTCTACTGAAAAAGATACAAAAATAAGTAATAACATAAATATAACTTTACATTCCATTATCAATGTGAAGCAGTATAATAAAATCCAATTCATCCAACAAAATGCACCAACATTAGAAGATACCAATAAATAAAGGACACCATTACAGATGCAAAAAGTTAGGAAATGTGAAGCATCTGTGAAAGCTTGTAGGGCATGCAGTGATGAAGGGCAGAGGGACAGACAAAAACAGCTTCTGGCATCAGCTTCAGAATGTGAGATGGTTAATTTCAGAGCCTACATCCGTCCTTCGCCCCCCCGCCACACACACTTTTATCTTCAAAGCCAATTATAAAGAGAGAATAAATCAATCATTATAGAAATGAGCAAAATAAAAAAAAAAATCATTGAAGAATAACATAGAAAGCATAAAACTAAGAAGAAAGTGAAAGCAGAAATCCCAGGGGTATGAGAGTCCAAACGCCTACATTTGTTTCCATTTTGAAGTCTTACAGCCATTGAACTGTAGAAATCCAAACAGAGCAGAAGCATTTTGGCACCGATTCAAAGGCTGCTGAAGTTAATGAAAACACTGTCACAGATTTTGAATCAGGCCATAAATGTTCATTGTAATGCCTCTATGTGCAGTCTGCTTAACATTAATGAAGGCCCATGTCTTTTTCTACCAGGGATGAAAAGAGCAACATGTGGTACAATAGCCCATCTCTAAAAGATATGACCACATTACTTTAGCAGAATGCCTGTGACAGGATCAGAGCTCCCATTTTAAATTTGCTCTTAACAGTTCCTCTTCCTAGAACCAAGACACTTCCTTACTGAAAATCAGGCTGTTGATATGTTCCTAAAGCAATCTAAGCTAACTAGGAAACTCTTTTAAAATTGATAAATATAATACTTTAGTGATTAGGTTATTATCAATTCTTTTGACTCCACCATAAGAAGAAAGAAGCATGACTTTATTGACAAACAATAAAAATATAAAAATGAAGGATTCTGTCAATGTCCTTTAATATGTTAAAACTGTTTGGCATTGTTGTTAAAAATATTAAAAATTCTGATTGAACCTCACTACTTACTATACAATAAAATATGAATAAGATTTAACCATGTTCTGCTTTAACTGAATGTAAAATTTAAACTTTAAACATTTTCTGAAAATAAGTAAATAAAACATATTAAAATCAACCAGATAATTAATAAAACTAACAGATTCTGTGCCTAGAGGACATGAAAATGCAGACATAGGAAGGAGGTTTCAGCAGTATTTCTAGTTTGTTAGATGTTTCTCACCTCAAAAAAAATCATACTTAAAAAAGAAGCTGAAAAAAGGGAATAAGTGGCATGTATTCAGGTATTACCACCCACATTATCTTAACAAAACTAGTGTTATTAAATTTGATTTATCTTTCTATTTTCATATATCTTTTTAAAATCTATTTTTTTCTTAGCATAAAATTTTGAAGGAAATGTTTTCCATACTTGCATAACATCCGTTGCTCTACATTTACTTAATTCTGCAATTTGCTAGAACACTTGGCCAAACCAGATTATATTCCTTTAAAAAAATAAAGAAAATGAGATTGAAGAATAAATGCAATAAAATGTAAGCATTATTTGGGGTAAAATAATATTATTATTTTAAATAATAATATCCTGAATATTTATTTGAACATTACAGAAAAAGTTATTAAGGTTCTTTGAGCCTGTATGTAGCCAGTAAAGGAATACTACAATAACATCTCTATAGTAATAAAATAAAACAGCGTACAACTAAGTAGAGTTTAAGCAATCTTTCTTTGCAAACTGTAGATCATGGGATGTGTTTCCCATCTGCAATTGCAAATATTCCCAAAAAACAGGGTCACTTAAAAAGTAGTAAGATCAAACGTTCAGAGCAAGGATTATAATGGAATTAAATCAACAACTATTTCCATGCAACCCAAAAACAAGTGAAGGGGGATAGAGAAAGAAAGCAATCTGAACACAAGCCAAAAAAATTTTTAAAAACTAAAAATTTTTGACAAAAAGTCCTATATTTGAGACATTTCTCTGAGAATGGTCACACATTTCATAAGAAACACAAATTAAATATTTGGGGGCAGAGTGTGATTAAAAAGAATGATTGTTCTCCTAAGAAAAAAGTTAATACCACAAAGCACCAACTAAAGCAAAAAAATGTGCATGGAGTTATGAAGAAAAGCACTGGTAATTTCATTTTTAAGGTATGAGGTTTATTCTTCTAAAGAATAATCAATAACTATCTTAAATGATTACCAAAAGCAGATAATTAATGTAATACTAACTGTTATATACACCTAATTCATGCTGATAGGACTGGTGGAAGACAATGTCTTGCCTACAAAAACTATCCACTTAGAAGCTGACTTTTCCAGTAATTTGTTCTATGTTCATAAAATCTTAAATTTTGTTTTTTAAATAATTTTTAAATTATGTTATGGAGCGTAATAGCACTTGAAGGCAAATTAAATTCGGAAAATATTTGAAATATTGGGAGGCTAGTGATCTATCTGACACAGCAAGCAGACTCATCTTGGAATACGAATTGAAGATGGAAATTCAGGACATCCATATGAAAAACAGCAAACTAAAAGGCCACCATCAAATCCCAATGTTGTTGACTCTGAGGAGTAGTAGACAAATGGAAGGATAAAATTTCTGAGCTCACATTTTTATGGCACAGTTCAGAAAGGAGAGAGGATTCTGACAGTATGGTGTGACAACGAAATGTTAGAAGGATGACTATGTTACTCCTGATACATGTAGAAAGTCTTCAGTGAAGTGGAATGGGAATAAAAATTGATTAAGAACCGGAAATCTGGAATCTCCTATATATACACACTCAATTTTGCCACAGACTGTTTTTGGAGTGGCTTCCCCAAGACTGGTGCTTGAGTTTAACTCACTTACTAATGGTGCAGGTACCATGGTGCAGGTTGTTTATGTGTTGGAAGCAGATCGGCTATGCAGGGCTTTTATACCCTACAGATGATGATGCAGGGACTAGAGTTATGAGGGACTGAAGTACTATAACTGAACTCAGAATAGCTGTTCAAAGTTTGAGACAATTCAAACATTCTTCAATACTGATGAAGGTCTAAAGTGTTCTGTAACTGTGTGTTCCTGTTTTTTTACTGAGGTGCAAATCAAGCTAAAGAGGAGCTTCTACCTAATGTTCTAGTGCTACTGATCCCAGCAGGGAAATATGTTGATAAAAAGGTTTATAGATTATGATTCACCGAAACATAGATCAGTATTGTCTTTGTTCACTTTAATGGCACCAAGAAGATTCCGTGAAGCTGGTGGCACATTAGTTAGTCCCCACCACAATGCAAAATGAGTAGCACATTGACTCCAGACTTCAGATTATCAAGTTAGATTTTAACTTTCCAACAGCAAACTTGAGCCTATACTTGTTGAAGTAAACCTTTGAGATGCCATACATGAGTATTAACAAAGCTTACAACCAAAAAAGGAACTATAGAAAAATAGAAATAAAAATGAAACATTCTACAGGCATGTAGTGACATATAGGAAACTGCACTTTTATACAGGCAGTTAATTACATGTATTAATGTGCAACCATCTTCTGCCATAGCAGAATACCATAGCCCCAGCTATGCCCTATTTTTCAAAAGGGCATAAAACCCACACAGCCTCAAAATACATATTTCGTGGAAGATCACCTGCAGAGGTAATCAAAACATAATTTCAGACTTAGAAAGCATTTTGAAGTCCAAAATACTAGCATAACCAATAATAAATTAAAAAAACAATTAAAGGAATTTATTTAATAAACTATAATCTGCAGCTCGCTTACTTTAAACATTAATCCTCTTTATCTTTAAAAAAAGCCTTCAATATGGAGACTTCCTTGAGGAAGCAAACTAATTTATAACATTACTAAATCAGCAAAAGAATTCCCATACCCCTGGAATGTGTAAAAAATATAAACAAAAATTTTAGCTTCTAGAAAGTAAGAAAGAGAAAGTTACAAGATAAAGCAAACAAGACACATAAGAAAATCAAAACATTATTATTGAGGGAGACAGTTTGTAGCATATCAATCCCTTTACCTGATGCTGTTACCAGGAGGCTGTCTGAATCACATGGTCTACAGGATGAAGCACTAACAGGGTTTATGGAGGAGCTACAGGCAATGGTGGTGGGAATGACAAAGGAATTTTCTGAACATGCAGGTTGGTTCAGTCCAGGAAAGTGGGAAGGCCAGGCACCCACCTGAGATGAGGCTATGGCTGGTATGGCACAGCCTGCAGGTGCCACAGATAAATCTATAGCAGGTTTTGGTGGCAGCTGAGGTGAGGACTTAGAAATAATTTCCTCGTTTATTACCCTGATTCCTTGTGGTGAACTTGAAAGAGGTGAGGTCATGGTTTTGTTGTCAGTTTTTGCACTTGTATTTGGGGATCGATTACTATCCATTAAAACTTTAAGCTGTGGGTGTGGTGGAGAAGGAGCTTGTGAAAGCCCTGGTTTTTTAGGAGGAATAGGTGGAGGGTTTCCTCTGTCAATTCTTGATACGCTTGGAGTCTTTAAAGTCATTCTACCGACTGGGGGGTAAGTGCCAACATCCACTGAATGTGATGTCCCTGGCCGCGATGGAGCGCTACTCTGAGGGCTGGTAAGTCTTGAAAGAACTTGGGTAACAGTATTCCGAGCTGCCTGTTTGGCAACTAGGTTGTCACGACTAGTAGGGGATACGTCTCTTGAGGGAGGGCTTTGGGTTGTGTTTCCATTTTGGTCTTGATCATTTGTATTTGCCTGAAATCTAAATCTAGCTGCTTGGACTCGTGGATTTAGGCCTGGATGGCCAGTAGTGTTGGCAGATGGTGAATGCAAACTGTGTATAGATGAAGCGAGCGAGGAATTCTGAGCTGTGGCAGTTGGTGTGGTAGGGGTGCAAAGGGAATTACTATTTGAAAAAGGAGAAGTACTACTTGATAAATCAGGGGATGAGCCTGTACTCGGTCCATTTTCTTCAATTCTGTTTTGATTCTGTGCAAGAACAGGAGTCGTGGCGGGGACAAGTTCACTAGATGACGACAGCCGATCAATGACAGGCTTCACAAATGCTGCATTGGCACACACATTCATTTTTGTATTGCCAGACACTAGTGGGCTTACTGTAGAAGGCTTTACAGAGACAGTCAAAGGCAACTTCTTAGCATTTTCTATGCTACTGTCCATCATTACAATATCTGTTTGACAGGCAACAGTTCTTGAACTTGGTTCTTCTGTTTCAACCGAAACAGAAACAAGACTCCTATCGCTATTTTTCTGAGAAAGATTAGCTTTACTTTCATTCTCCTTTTTTAATTGCTCAATCATTTTGATCATTTTATCTCTTTCTTCTCTGAGGTCACTGGTGTGTGTTTCCTCTTTATGAAGTTTGGCACGCAACTGCTCTCTCTCTGTGTCAAACTCAGACAGCTGCTTTTCCATTTGAGCTTCCATTTGTGTACTCTTTTGTTTCTCAGCTGCAAGAGACTCCTCCAATTCAGCAGCCTTTTTCTTTTCCTCTTCAAATTTTGACATCACTTCTTCCAGTTTCTGGGCTTCTTCTACAATTCTGCCAGACAACTGCTTACACTCTTTCACTAGCATCAATACTACATGCTTATTCTTTCCACGTTCTTCTTCAAGACGAGCAGATAGCTTTTTGTGCTCCAGCTCAAGATTCTGTAACTGAGATTTTTCCATTTCCAACTGTAAGAAAACATAGAATGTAATTCTAATTAACAATTCTCATTTCACAATAACCTTGTATTACCCTGACACTGATATTTTAATCTTTGTGACTAAAATGAAATCAGGAAGGTGATTCATGATATCTAACACAAGTGCATATAATCTTAGACAAGCAAAAGAAAGAGAGAGCCATCTCTGAAGAGCAATTTAGAAACTAAGTAAACTCTGTTATTTTCCTCCATTGACAACAGAGAGAATCCCCAAAGTGATTAAATACTTGCAATTCCTGAGTGAAGGAGCTACCTGTTCTCCAGAAATTCAATGTAAGACATAACATAAAGTCATCTCAGTAAAGAAACCATCCACAAGTAAGAGATGAGCTTTGCAAAAACTCTTTCAGGCCAGAAATGAAAGGGTTAGGTTTTATCTCTTCCTCCAGCTGAAGGAGATTAGGTCCATCATGAACATAATTGATATCCTGTATCTTGTTTTAACATTTATGAATAAGATCAACTTTTTGGCACAGGCACAAATATTTTCCTGTACTAATAGTGGAAAGTCTCATTGATATCAGTGATGTACAAACTATGTTATAAGCTAGAATCAAAGAACTACCTACTAAAATGCAGATAATGGGTAAGAATAATTTTTCCCCTTATTCATATAGTTGTTGACTCTAATTCATTTTACCTTCTGCTTATGCTTTTATTCACAGGCCCTCTTCTAGAAAAGCAATGCAAAAATATATTACTACACCATTTTAGAAAACATCTATGAGAAAAAAAATCATTGTGGGAAATGATACCTGCATTTTTAACATCATCTTGGTTTCAAATACATCAAAACCTGTTTAGCAGCATAGGGTATGGCATTAATAGCCATTGCTAATTAAAAATAAGGTATGGCATTATCAGTCATTGCTAAGCAAGCTGTATCAGCAGCAACATCTCTTCAGTTCTGTTAATGGAAGTACAGCTGCAAATTAAATTAACAAGCTATTATAATGACACTGTATTTAGGAATGGCCCCAATCATAGTTTACAAGAGAAAAAAACTGTATTTTTTTTCCTCAATGATTTAATTGCATTTTCAAAGGATACAACAGCATTTGCATGGTCCACTAGCATTTCAAAACAAGTAGAGCATACAACCATTTCTTTCTTTGTTAAAATGGGTTCAAAAATCATGAGAAATGTATACAATTTCTAAAGCTTGGAGATGTAAAAAGATTATAGCAAAAATATTTTTTGTCAAAACTTTCTATACGTTATTATTCTGCTGTTTTGTTTTCAGATGTGGTTCTGGTTCTATAAATTAAGTGCTGTGAAATTATATTACTTCCAAATAATTACAAACAGATTTTAATATATAACTGGCATGAAATCAGCTTACCATACTATTATAATACCTTATTTGTAAGCATTGCATCTAAATGAAGGATCCCTAATATAAATGTAAATCCTCTATTTGATTTCAAAATACAAAAGCAGCATTATTTTCTCATTTTATATTGTCTCCTATGTCTCTCTCCCTCTTGTTCTTCTTTTGGCTGCATCATCTTGAATAGGAAAAACCCCTGAATACTTACATGGTATTTTTTTCCTTTAGATGACATATTTGGAACTAGCTGCAATTATTTATGAGTTTACAAACTAACTAGAACCTGATTTTTGAAAAATGTACTATATGCTTACACTGTATCATATCAGTAATAAAAACATCTGAAAACGTGTCTGAGAAGGATTTGAAAAGGGGTAAAAAAGGATACTGAGATAAAATAGTGTCCCACAAAGAATTAACCCGCAAAGGCCCTTCAAAGGTGAGAGACAGCATGCCTTGTAAGAAATTGTTTGGGAAGCTTGGCTTGCATAGTTTAGTGAAAAACAGACAGAGGGATAATCTAGCAGCAACATCATTTTGAAGGGCCCTTACAGTGATCACAAGAGTCAAATTCTTCTTGGTAGTGGTAGGTGGGGCTCCATAATAAAAGGTCATAGAAAAGAAAACATGCCCTTTGAGAGGCTCAGTCTTGGAAAAAAGTTCTTCACAAGGACACCAGTGCAGAAAAGCTGCCATATTGCCATTCCTGGGGGTTTTCATGACTAAGCAACACAAATTCACAGATGACCAGATGTACTGATGATGATAATCTGCTTTAAGCACAAGGTTAGACTAAATTACACCAACAGGCCCTTTCCAACCCACGCTTGCCTTTCTTTGACTATGCATCCCAATACTAACTCCTCTGCAAACTCTCAACGAATCAAGAACTGTCATTCTGATGATCTCTTTTGCGTTCCCAGGAAAACTCGAAATTAATTTTCACAGCAGCTCCAAGAAAAGCATTCAAAGAGCTGGAAGAGGATGGAGACTTAACACAAAGCAGATGACATCTCAGAATTAGATGTTTGTATATGGTAAGCCTATGACTTACAGTCCTTTGTGCACCTCCTTGATTTTTCTACATTTTAGTATATTTTTATGCATTGTGTTTTGTGATCAAATAAAAATTTTATTCATAGAATACTTCCAAGGTGATTATATTCACAGATATTAAGTCCCCCCCAGAATAAGAGTCCAGTCTGAGTCTGTTTAAAGTTCAGTAATATCCAGAGAAAATAAACACAGCTGTACATAGACTTCATTATTTAGAGTAGGACAGTGAAGCAATTCCAAACACAAAGATAGACACATCACGCATTTAGAGAAAGAGGAACCACTCTTGAAGGAAGGGGTGCAGCTGGCTTGTATTTAGGTCACAGTTTTCTAGGCTGATTTTTTTCCTTACACTGTGTCACCCTACCTTTTTGAACATTTTTTGAAGTCCCTCAAAACAGTTTCATTACCCTCTTCAACAGAAGGATTTGAGAGATGAAGAAGAGACATAAAAATGTGGAACTAAGGGAAGGTAAAACACTGAATGAATTGTTTTTGAATGAATGGAGACGGCTGAGAGATACATCATCTATTGCCACAAACCCACAGAGTTTAAGAGTGTCCTGTATTAGAAATCGCATTTCTAATGGAGGTTAAAAGAGGAAGATGTAAGCTCAGTAGAGAGTCATGCATACAGCTGCTCAACAACATACAGTTTGTTTTCAAATCCTTAAATTTAAACTTAAAGAAAAAAAAGGCTCATGTATTCTTCTAGGAAGCAAAAGACGAAAGCATCCTTTCCTGTACAAACAGACTTAAGGATATAGACTTTGGTTAAAAAAAAAGACAAAAAAAGAAAATGACAAAATTTGAATTTACATGTTAATACACTGACATAATCTTAATATGTGAGCCTATCTTAGGTGCATGTATCTGTCCTTATGATAAAAGCCAGAGACAGATGAAGAATTTAGGAAGAAGAGATAGAATTAGGAAGAAGAGACTTGTGGCCATGCACTGAAACAAGAAACTAATTCAACTGTCCTGGCAGATGTGCCAGGTTTTCTCCCAATATCCTTTTTCAGACAGAACAAGTACACTTGCTTGCCCTTTCCTATTTTTCTATTTACTGAAAAAGCATATGAGAAAGAAAATCAATACTTAAGAGTTGTCAGAAAGAAGTGCGAGGTATGTGCCAGTAACAGTTCACTCCACACTAAACTGTTTGAAGACTTACATATCATACATAAAGTCTAGCAATATTCTCTTTTTTTTTAAATCTGTTTTCCTGAACTCTAAACAGAGCAATGATGGTTAAGCTAAACTAAACAACAGAGCTAAAGTAACAACAAAATGTTTGCTGGTTTAATTTAAGCATGTACTTCCAGCAACTTCCAGTACTTTTGCATCCATGGTTTTTTCCCAAAGAGCAATCATTACCAGAATCAATTTTATGTCAATTGTCTTAGCACGTTTTTTGTTTGGGGGTTTTAAAGTCAACAGAAAACTGTCACCAAAAAGCAATATCACAGCAGTAGAAGACATTCTATCCATCTTATACCCAGTGAGGATGATTAAACACATAGAGAGCATTTTTTTTCTATTTATACAAAAATGTCTAGATTAGTCTGTTATATGACTGTTTCCTCTCTTTCCTCTCAGAAACCCCTCCCCAACATATTCATTTTTAGCTAGGTTTTAGGAATGTATGGCTTACATACTGGTGAAATACATGCCACCAACCAGTCATTCACTTTCAAAATGAAAGTTGTTTTATCTTCAATATGACACTTTTTTCTGCAACATACTTCTTCCAAAATAATTTTCTTCTTACAGCAAATGTTCTAAATATGCAAAAAAGTATTTTTAGAGTTATGAATCATTTTTACTGATTTATGAAATAGAGCCACCTAATATAAAATTCAAATAAATTATTTATTTTACCCTATTCAGCTTAGAACAAAAAAATAACAGTAAGTCCTCAAGGCTCCAATTGTATTGGTTTAAAAATATATTGTGATGATGCTATCCCAGCTTACACTGAGCTACCTACTTATATACCCACTTGTACCAGTTATATTTAATTTTTTCCATAAATAGAGCTAAATTCACAGAACTAATGAAATGTGCCTACAAAATATCACCAAAAAACCAGCACCTCAGTCTATATGAAAATTAAGTGGTAAGATTTTAACACGCATAATGTTAATCAAGACAAAGGTGCAAATTTAAAAAGTGACATGAAAGAACAAACCAGGAGAGGAAAAAGGAAAAAGTCAACAGCAGGATACCTTTTTTTGTCTGTTTTCAGCAGCAGCCAACTGAGCCGACATTCTTTCTTGCATTTTCCTGCAGTGAGCCATAACAGCTTCTAAAATGGACAGAGGGTTCATGCATATTGGCTTCTTTTCTTTATCACCAGCACCTGCCTCAAAGTCTCTCTGAAGAGCCAGAAATGGGTCGCTCAGATTAAATCTTCCATATCGCTCCTGGATAAAAACCTCTTTGCGCCGGGCCTAACAGGAAAAAAAAGCAAACCAAAAACAGAAATAAAACTAAATGCATTCTTTCAAGTACAACCACACATAGAAGAAGCTTAGACTACAGGGAAAATAATATACATCATTTAAGGTTTTAAAATATTTTTTCAAGTACTCATTTACAATCGCTAAAAGAAAAATATGCCTCAAAAAATCAGAAAAAACCCCACAGTGCAGAGAAACACTATCAGAAAGATTTCTCCAAAAATAGAGAAAACCATTTCTCTGTGACTTGGTTCAAACTCAGTTTTGAAGAATAAACAAAAAAAACAAAAAAAAAAAAAAAAAAAAAAAAAAAAAAAAAAAAAAGAAGAATAAACCAATTCTGAGATACAAAAGAGGAGAAAGAGGGCAAATGCTTACCCAATGGGTCAGCACACCATTTGGAAACCTTGAATTTAAAATTTTAACATATGAAAAGTTCACAGATGATAACACACATTTCAGGGCACGAGAAAACAAAGATGAACATAAAAACTATGTTAGAAAAACTCCTCAAAGACTAACTACAAGTTACATACCTTAGTGAATGCCCAACTTTTTTCTATATATTGTCCACAAAATTGAAATGTTGTTATAAATGAGAATTTGTCTGGAAAAGAAACAAGTGTGCCTACATATTCTGATCCTTGAAATACTAGTTTGTTTTTTTCAACGTGACAGTATAAATAGAAATTGAAAATCTTTATTAAAAATACCAGGTCTTTGGAGCATGACTTCAGAAAAAGCTGACAGAGTTCGCTCAGACCTAAAGTCTAGTTTGGTTTATGAAGTCAGGTAGTGACTGGTTGAAGAGACAAAAATAAACTGATAGAACCTAGTTATTTTTTATAAAGTGCCTTACAAGTAACCCTAATTAGTCTAATTAGTCTAGTATTTTAATCCCTTCATTTATAACTTACAAAATAAAACAGCTGGTTCTAAAGGTAATATTTCAAAACCAGGGGGAGGGGCTGTATTTGAAATTTGTGGTTCTAGAAAATGAAGTTACAGGACAGTATCCTGTAGCTTATGAATTCAACCTTCATGGTAAGGAAACCATTAAAACCAAAAGCCTTACCACAAATGGATTAAATTGCTAATCAGCCAAGCAAGATGATAAATCTAAGAAGGTTAAGAATTTAAATAGAGAGGGATGCACAATCCATATATAAATTATCAACAACTCAAAAGCCACTTAGTTTATAGAGAGTGAGACATCAAAATAAAGGAAAAAAGAGATGCAGCAGGTCTGCTGTAAATATAAAAAGAAGTCCACCAAGAGCCCTCATTGTTAAATCCAAAGAAAAAGCCAAGAAGATTAACTGACCTTAGAGGCAAAGGCACTTGTGCCTTTATGGAAATAGATTGTCAACCAGTGAAATAATGTGTGTTTTCCAATTTTTTTCTATGACCCATGACCAGCTGTCCTTTTGGCACATACTAGATGCATGTAATATGAATATATTCTTTGAAATGTTCTCTAACATGCACAGTAATTAATAGAGCAAGGCAAAAAGACTCAGTGTGCACCTGCCAAAATAGTAAGAGGACCAGGGGTTCGGATTCATTAAGCAAGAAAAGAAAAGGATGAATCTATACAATAGGGATGAGCTCCATCTGAATGAAAATCAAAACCACAATTAAAGAGGCTACTGGAAAATGTGGAAGCTAAACACTGTGGAAAAACCAATAGGTCTCAAAAAGCACGTGGTTTGGAATGACAGACTGGCTGAAGCCTGAATAACCTCAAGCACAGGGTAAAACATACTAGCAACTCTCAAACCATTGACAGCAAAGTCATCTAAAGATGCTTCCAACTCAAAGGGGAGCTACATGTAAAATATTTAAACAAATTATTCCTTGTTTTTATACAAGGACTATAAACATAAAATACAATCACTGGATGATTTCATGGGTTGAAAATACATTTTTTAAAAAGAAGGTACCAGAATAAAAGACAAAGCAGAAACTTGGTAGAAGGGAGATGATGGGTATTTTTCCCAAAACTTAGGCACAAAGTGACAAAGACAAATTGGCTTGAGGGTTTTTACAAGATTCCCCCAGCTTCTGAATAATACTTCTGTCCCTTTGCAATTCACAAAAGTACATCAGATGGGAGAAATAGAAATTCTAGAATCAGAATTTTTTTCTCTTATAGTGTCTTTCTTTACTGAATTTCAAGTCATAAGAATTAGTAGCAATATCACGATATTTGTTTTTCATGGCAGTCATTATCTGTAGAATATACAGTCTAAATTCATACTCCTTTGAAAGAGTGTCTGCATAATTTGTTGGTTGTGTTAAAGCAGCTTATCAGTGTCTCACATATAAACTTGAGTTGCACAGCAATATATAGAGAAAAGAACATTTAAACCGTTTATGGGTGAATAATGAACTGAATTAATTTTCAAACTGAACATTTTCAAAAATAGAATATGCACCTGCTATAGGAGGCCATGAGGACTACTGCATTGTGAAAGGTGCTATATGAATTTATATATCATCAGCTTAGTTTTCTGCACATACTCATTTGCACAGCAATGAACCTTTTAATGGAAGGACTGAGACTGGAAGTATTTCAAAGAATGAAAAGATGTCCGTGGGAAATGATACTTTTTTCAGCCTATGTGAGTGGTACACAAAATCATTACTTAAGATTTGAGCTAAATCCTCCAACAGGTAACTGCTAATGAAAAGTGACAGCAGGCACACACAAATCAAGACAAAATATCTAAAACCAAAGATAAGAACCCTTTAAACAGCTAATTAATGAAATACACTACTGTGACAGAGCAAAAGATTAACTTACTTAAAACAGCTTTTAAATTCAGTCAGTAAGAACATCACATTTATACAGAACTTTTAAATCCTTACACAAGACCTGAAACATTAAACAAGGAGACTAAAATAAAGCTACTAAAAAAACAACCTCGAAGCTTTTTGATGGCTGATGTGTAACATTATGTTATTATGATCAAGGATGGACTACCAAAAAAAAAAGAGATCTGAAAAACATCTTCAATGTTTTCATTTTGATCATTTAAAAATGATCAAAAGTCACAACACAGCTTCTATTCAAGGAAGAGCTAAGTAGAAGTAGGACTTTTCAGTGTGAAACAGACAATCGGGGAGGAAAGTGCTTGAGGTCTGCAGGCTGACAGGACAAGTAGTGATTGTCCCATGATCTAATGAGGGAGATCTGAGTTGGACACAAATTCTTTTCATTGAGAGCAGATAAGCACTGGAACACGTTACTGAGGGAAAACACATAACTTCTATTATTGGAAGATTTCCCAAGATAGATTGGATAAAGCCATTGGCAACTCAATCCATGTTTGACCCTAGTCCTTCTTTAAGAAGAAGATCGGACTGAATGATCTCTCAAGGTGCCTTCCAACCTTCATTACTTCATGATTAGTGATTTCTTCTAGGACTGTTTGGTTTTTTGGGATTTTTTTGTTAGCTTATAGATGCTGGTAATCTTGTCAAGTAACAAATGACAAAAATGAGTTCTCAGAGGAAGGAAAAACAATCAAATATTTGTAGAACAAGTCTTACATCTTGCCTTGGATCATGACAGTACTTCCTATGAACTGGGAAACAGAAATTTTAGTCTGGGATACTTTCAAAAATAAAAAATTAGCACTAAACAATCCCTAGGGATTATGCAGCTATACAATGCAAGGGGAAGGTTTATTCTCAAGTTTTCTCTCCTAAGTCTGCAGCCAATGAGAAGCTGAAGGATCAGGCTGTTAAGATAAACTGCTTCTTTAATGACTCTCTCAGGGAGCTCGTCTCCTACCACATACAGCAAGACACCTCATTCATCCCACACCAACCTTTTTCAAGTTACCTCAAGTTACCTGCACGCTACCTCATGGAAACTTTCACTTCTTAACCTGACCTTTTTGCAGTCACTAACCCTATTTATCAACTGGCAGATGAAGATGGGCAGTGAGATGTGCAGGGAGAGCAACAAAAGGAATGAAGATAACTGGATAGTGGCCTGTGGGAAAAGCTGCAAATACAGTATAAGAACTGGTTTGTAACTATTTGTTTCTTGCATTCCACTTCAGAAGAAAACAAAAATTTATTTTCAGTGACCAAACTGAGAATTATGAAGTCTAATTAGACTACTTCCTCTGTTATTGAAATAAGAATGTAAGGGGGCAGGGAGGTCTTCAAATAGTATTCATCTTACTGTGGACTTATACCTAAAGGCATAAAGCTAGGAAAAGGAAATACAATCAATGAATGTATGTAAGAAATAAGCCAAATAATGAAAACCAAAAAATTAATCACATAAGCTATATTATTAGTTTTACATTCTTAAAAATTTATGTTGATATTAGTTACATACATTTGCTGAAATGAGTTGTCATAATTAGCAACATAATATATACAAGCAACAGTGCTTTTAAGGTTAATACTGTATTTTCCCCCCAAAGTATCTCAGAGTTTCCTCTTCATTTATCTGCCAAGTTAAGAGAGTTCAGCAGGTCCAAGTCTTCCATGCAGCAACCGATGATAAACATCAAAAATAGGACTGCATGTCCTACACTGCTGGGGAACAACGGAACTGAATTAAAGCTGCCCCAGAACCCTTAAAATTTCCTTCCTTTCAAGAGCGTTTGTTGCTCTGATTAATTTCCTTTTCCACATTTATGAAAATTGTTTCAACAGCTGTTGAGAGATTCATATTAATATTTTCTCTTGACATATGAATTAGGGAGTGGTAAAACGTTTTCTAAAACTAACAAATACAGAAGAGGAGACAGTAAAAGCTTATTTTATGTGTTATGTTAAAGATGAGGCTGAGCCCTTCATTCTAAATAAAACTGAAAGGGTAATAGATTTTTTTAAAAGAGCAAGATGTCTGAAAGAGAACATGTTTATAAATCTTCTTCAGTGAAATTATATACTTTCTTGAAGTGATTTTTTGTAGCTATTCAATTAAGCAAAAGAGAATTATCAATGAGTATATACTCACAATAAAAGCAGTACTTTCAGATACACCTGCAAAATGCCAGACTGGAGGATATCAAGCCTTACTTTGCTTCATTAAGCAAAGTAAGCTCTTTTAAGAATGCTAGCAATTTTCTTATGTAGTTTGGTTTGGGGGCTTTGTTAGCTTTTTTTAGTTGCCTTCTTTTTTAATGCAGATGTAAATTAATGTTTTCGAAGAATCATGAGATACTTCCTTATAAAGTTGTATAGGAAAACTAAAAATGGAAATGTAAACATCAATTACTGCAGAGCAAATGGTATCTTGCAGCATGATTTCTGTCAATGAACATGTGATGCTCAATTTTTCCTTACAATCTTAACTGCAGTCTAAATTCCTTTCTTCAGCACAGTGACAGTGCATACCTATGCAAAATCTAAAAGGGAGTTAAATTTTAATGAACTCCATACTATATGAAAAATACTTTACCAATACATTCAAAGTGTCTGTTTCCATGTTAAGTGTCAAGTTTCATAAGACAAAAACTTGTGTGTCCATCTTAAGGATGGAAAATGGAAATTCTCTGGAGGAGACTGGTGATCATAACACGCCACTCATTCAAAAAGAGTGAAAACAGTAGAATTGAGCAATTGAATTAAACAAAACCAGCATACAGGTTGATTATGCTGACAGACCTACATAACAGTTTTGTACTATAAAGACATGCTCTTTACAGATGACTGAGCAGGACCATGGAAGAAGTCAAGTCATTATGTAGAGGTACTAATAAAAAAGTAAAACATACCCAGTTAATAATTTTTAATGTGAGACACACATACTCATAAAAAGCATTCAAACCTATCTTGGAGAACTGTCTCATAACAGTCATAAGCCATGCAAATATATCAGTGAAATTTGTTGCAGTACAGTAGAGTGCATGAGATGTAAAAAGTTTTCCTAGAAAAGCTATTCCAAGCACGAAACTAATATCCAAAAGCTGCATTATTCTCTCATTCACAACAACCCACAAAACTTCTTAAAAAAATTTGTAATTTGCGAAGTACCCCTGTCTCTCGGAATCACATGGCTTTAAATCCAAGCTTTCAAAAAGCATTTTTCTGGCTTTAAATCCAAGCTTTCAAAAAGCATTTTTCTAGGTAAAAAGACAGCTCTGAATAAAAGACTGTATGTTGTTCTACAAGGCTATTCACAGTAGCTTCAGAACAGATTTTCTCTGTTTCATGCAAGTATCCAAACTTTATAGTGCTTTGCAAAAAGCTGTACAATTTTCTTTTCTCTGTACTAGAAAGCATACTTGATAAAAGCACAAAATGCCAACAAATAATTCAAATCTCTGTGTATAGAAGGACAAATATTTAAGTAACATTTAAACAATCCTGACAAGTACTGAAGCAGAATTATATAACCAAGGTAATACTCAAGCCTGAATTTTCTTAGGGGTCTAACTCCATAAAAGGAGGGTATCATCCAATAGCACCAGATTATTATTACCACAATATTGATAAGTATCATAACCTCCTTCCCTTTCTCCCTGTACTTGACAAAAACCTCCATGAAAGGAAAAGGTACAGAGAGACAGGACAGACAGACATATGCTTCCAATTCTTTATTATTAATTTTCTCCCTTAGAGTAATGAAAATTCACTATTTTGAGGTTGCAGATTTTAAAATGAAAATGACGAATTACAAGGCTAAGATCAGTTACTAACAGATCAGTCCCAACAAGAAAAAAAACAGTGCAGTGAATATAAAATATTCTTCACTTCGCACAATATGAAAGGTGAAATTCAGGCCTTGCACTAAGTTTCCAAATGAGGAAGAAGAAAAAGTTCAAGTCATGAAACAACATGTGGTTTTGATTGAGAAGAGCTATCTAAATGTTCCATATAAAGATTACATTAGACCTATTTTATGACAGCTTTGTTGTCTGATGCTTAAACATTTGAAAATTATAGGCCAATATTTTGTCAGGAAATATCACTGCTTGATGCTCTGATTATCTAACCGCCCAGACATTTATTTCTGAAAATAATACAGATTTTCATACTGATAGTGTGTGTCAGCTGATAGAAGAGACTTGAGCTCTCTGGTTACTTTAAATAACCATTTGTCATCTAGACTTTTTTGCATGTTCAAATTTATAGTTGAAATTCATGCAAATCAATTCATAATTCTTTATATGGAAATCTGTCAGCTATTCTTCTGAAGTGCTGAAGGAAATCTGACTTCATCTCTAACCAAAGTAGAGCACTTTAACCTTCATGCTTAGCAGTTAAAAAAGCTTCTTCAGCTCACTAAGAAAACATACCAAAGACATAACAGTAAAACTTTTACCAAATCAATCTGTGCTTCTGTTTGAGTATTTAGATTTTCATATTTTCAAGCTATCAAAATCTCAGTTAAGATACCATCCCACATTACTGCATGGCAATTAAATTATTACCAAACTTTACGTATTTTAATGAAAAAGTATACAAATTATGTATTTACAATGCCATCATCAGTCAGAGTCAACATGGGTTCACAAAGGGAAAGGGCTGTTTAACTACTTCCATATCCTTCTCTGTAAAGTCAACCACCTCATGGATGAAGGGGAGGCAGTGGGTGTAGTTTTCCTGGATTTTGGTAAGGCTTTTGATACTGTCCCTCACAGCATCCTTCTGGACAAGTTCTCCAGCTGTGGGATGAGCAGGTTCAGCACTGGGTGAACACCTGGCTGAAGGCTTGTAGTGAATGGGGCTACACGTGGCTGGTGGTGGTCATGAGCAGTATTCCTCAGGGCTCAATCCTAGGGACAGTTCTCTTCCACACATTCATCAATGACCTGGGTGCAGGAGCCAAATGCATTAGCTAAGCTGCTGATGATACCAAACTGGGAAATGCTGTTGACTCTCTTGAGGACACAAGGCCTTGCAGAGGGATCTAGATAGTTTGGAGCATTGGGCAGTGTTTAATTGCAATTTAACAAGCCCAAATGTCAGATTCTGCACCTGGGATGGAGCAATACCAGGCACAAGTATAAACTGGGAGAGGAGTGGCTGGAGAGCCGCCCTGCAGAGAGGGATCTGGGGGTGCTGGTGGATAGCAGAATAAATGTGAGTCAGCTCTGTGTGCCCGGGCAGCCAAGAGGGCAAACCCCATCCTGGGGTGATCAAACACAGCATCACCAGCTGGGCTAAAGGGGAGATTATCCCACTCTGTTTAGTGTTGGAGCAGCCTCCCTGGGAGTGCTGTGTGCAGTTCTGGGCTCCGTGGTTTAAGAAGGATTTGAAGGTGGGTGAATCCATGCAGAGGAGGGCAACAAAGCTGGTGGAAGGGCTGAAAGGGGTATCCTGTGAGGAGCGGTCAAGGACTTTGGGCCTGTCAAGTTTGGAAAAAAGGAGGTTGAGGGGTGACCTCATTGTTCTCTACAGCTTCCTGAGGAGGGGAAGGGGAGAGACAGGGGCTGCTTTTTTCTCCCTGAGAATGGTTCAAAGCTGCACCAGGGGAGGATCAGACTGGACATTAGGAGGCATTTCTTTACTAAGATGGTGGCCAAACACTTCCTAGAGAAGTGATTGATGCCCCAAGCCTGTCAGCATTTGAGAGGCATTTGGACAACACCCTAGCAAACAGACTTTAACTTTTGGTCAGCACTGAAGTGGTCAGGCAGCTGAAATAGATGACCACTGTTCATATCCCTCCCAACTGAAATAGTCTATTCTATTAACAATATAGGTTTATTTGAGGTAGATTAAGAGAATTCAGTGTTTTCAAATTATTTTCAGTATTCACTGGAAGGAAATTGTGAGAACAATATGTATTACCTCCAAGAAGAATTTCATTCTTGCTACTACCCCTAGTTAAGAAGATGAATGAACAAATACATTTTACTAAATTATTTAGATTGATAAAAAGGAAAATTTTAAAGTAAACAACACTCATTTGCATTGGATTTTACACTTTGGATGTTACGCTGTTTATTAAAATTTTAAAGCATTTTTCCAGCTAGAACTCCTTTTACAGATACCATTAGAGTTAGCAATTTAAAAATGTCCATGTAACAGCTTGTATCTCCACAATACATAGCTAAAATTTTACTTTGCTATTGCAGAGAAAATTCACTATAATCACTGTTGCTCTATTTTCTCAAATTTTCCATTTATTAATAAAAATGGAGCTCCGGCTTTAGTAAGAGACCTAGTGCTAAGTATTTTTAGTACACTGCCAGAGCTTCTAAGACAGATGCCTCCCTCTGTGAGAGCAGCAGGTGGAAGGACCTGTCCACCAGTCAGAGCAGCATCAAAATGGAGTGGGAGGGAGAAAAGCCTGGGAACATGTACACCCAAGCACAACAAAAGTAATCAAAGCTATGTATTTTCAAAGGTGTTGAAAAGGACCCCAATCAAATCTCTTGTCTTATTCACCATTATTTTTTTATAAATTATTACCATATTTTTTTGGAAGAACCAAGAACAAACCTTTTACATATTTTCTTCAGCAACGGTAACATGAAGAGACACACAAACCTAGGAAAGAAGTGTTATGTATTCAGTTGCCCTTGAGCATTGCTATCAGCAAAAGTACCTGTATTGCTTGTTGGCATAGAGGAAGTGTGTTCCCTTAACTAAAAAATGGAAAATTTCAGGGAACACAACATAGATAACAGATGACCCAGTTACATTTCTCATTGTCAGCAATGTGGGTAATGATGGTAAACAGATGAAACATTTCAAATAAGTCATATCTATAAAATTCACAAAGACCACAGAAATGGAGAAACAGTTACATTAACCTGATGTTGGAATTTTTTATTATTATTTTTACAAATAATGTGTGCATCTATCTCTACCCACTAGTTTATGTTGGATTATGCAGAAAGATCAAACAAGGGTAGGAGAAATCAAGCGGGAAGGCAAAGCAATTATCCAAATAAGAAATCAGCAGAATACTTTCATGTAAATTGGTAGTAACATGCCTGCCAACAATAAAGATATTCGGATCTTACGTGAAAAACAAAAGGAGACTATGATCAGTTTAACAGTCACTGCTGGAATGAAGAATGAAAAGGTTGTTTGCAATGTGAGGCTATAGAGTTTTCATACTGGAAAACAAGTCTCATAGTTTCATGCTTGTGTTCTCCAGTTTTAGGAGAGCCTGGAATAAAGGTATTTACCTGAGTAATGAAGCTTAAGCTTACTGAAGCAACACAGATACAGGACTGATTTAATATGGTTTAGGAAAAGTTTTGCATAGTTCAGTGCTTAATGTCACCCTTTAGCAAACAGCAAATACCTACCACAAGAAGTGATGTAGCATGACTGAAAACTTATTTTGTCAACAAATTCTAGAAGAGGCCTTTATATGTGTCAAAATAGCAGGATCACTCAGATGATCAAAGTTAATTAGTCCAGGGATTGCTGCTGCCACAAGTCCAACATCTTTTCGAAAAGGTCAGACTTGGTTCCATTCATAACAAAGTGCATGTTTACAAAACTATTACTACTACTACAAAAAGAAATGAGCATAAGAAAAGTAAATACAACACAATATAAACTAACACAAAAAGAATATATAAACCATGATTGAAAAGGGACAAATCAAAATTTGAACATTAAGGTTGAATCAAACAATGCTTTTTCAACTAGGTTCAAAGAGCATGCTTCAAAAATCTAAAACTTGAAATGAACAACAGATAAAGAAACCATTCCAAACTAAATACTATAAAAAAAAATAATTTCATCTACTAACTTGTCTGAGGTTTATCCCCATTTCATCATGTCATTGCAATCAATTCTAAATAGCTTGCCATAGTGAAATACTGGTTTGTGACCAACCCGTTCAGAAAAGTACAGTGAACTATTATTAGGAAAGTAAAAGTTCTAAACATAACTGGACACATTGGAGAGGTAAAGACAAACTATATTTAAGAGCAGAGAAAATGCATATGCAGCCATAATTAAATTTGATAAATCCAAAGTAGTGACCAGACAGGCAAAGACATAATCTGCAGAGATGAGCAAGGACAATCTGCAGATTATTAGCTCTCAAAAATTTAGTAAAAAATAATTTTTATGCAAAGAATTTGCAATATGCAAAAATGACAAAGCAAACAAGGCATTATCTGACTCCTATTTCACGGTTCACTTCTGCCACCAAGACCAACAACTGCCATCATACTGTCTACAACAACAACCTTCTGTTACACACAGTTTAACATCTTCTGCTCCTCCTTCTACAGTTACAATTTTCCCAAGACACCTGGCTACAAAACAGGCTTACTGGCTGCCAGAAACCTCCAAAGCCAGCTTCCATGTGCTCTTAGCTCCATTCTGGATTCATGGGATTCATACATATAGGAGAAATTTGAATTCACATTTTAGATTCCAAACTTAGAACAATTACTGCAGGTAAGGGTCTATAATTTAGTGTATGTGTAGCTCCCTTTGCTACATGCATATACATGCAATTTTTCTCCCTATCAGTCAATTTGAGAACAACTAAATTATAAGGATTCAATCCCTTTTTCCTGAGAGCTCCCAGATTTCTTCCCCTCTAACCCCAAAATTCATTCTAGAAGAGATAAGTTTTATAGTACAATTCTTGCTGACTCTGTGCAGTAGTTCAGGAAAAAACTTTATTCATACACAACTGACAGTTATTGTGTTGCTAATAATTCTATTTTAATGTGTAACTTTCATTGTACAGACAAAACCAAGTATCACCCTATGACAAGATGCAAAAGAAATACTATTATACAGATATGGAAACGCTAACTGATAAATCCAATTTTTTTAAACCAAAATCTCAACCTACAGTAGGCAAAAGTCTGTCTTGGCCAACTGAAAAAAGCCCTTTAGCTAGACAGAACTCACTAGAAAGCAGAGAGGTAAAAGTGGACACGTATAGTTTGCAAGTACCTACAGCTCTCCTTCCAATTACTTTTTTTTCCAAGGAACAGCCTATTCATTACTGAAAAAGCAGAGCTGAGAATGAAAGGCCACACATTTTGCAAAGAAATCCCAGTATCATTCTCAATTACCCACCAAAAATCTAACATAATTACATAGTATACTGATGTGATAAACTACGGTAGACTCAATTTACGGCGTCTTAAATATTGTTTGATCTATACATATGCTTACAGAATTGCAGAAGCAGTATAGAAACATGCACACTTGACAGTTATCATCAAAATAGTTCATGTTTTCAATGAGATTAAAATAAAACTATACCGTTCAGTTTTTAATCATTGTTGGTCAAAATTCAAAGACAAGTTTACTACTACAAGCCTTCCACAATGCACAGCTCAGGACTTGAAAGCAAACTAGCTTAAACTAGAAGGAAAAATGTGTTCTGCCCTTTGGGAAGAAAAAGACTCCATATGCCTATGGTCCTGCCTTTTGGAAGAAGGTTTTACTTAGGACTAACTGCTGTCAGTCCAGCTGATACAGTCCAAAAGTAGTCTGTGAGGCAAATCAAACCAAAGTTAGGTGGGACAATGGGGACAGTTTCTTCAAAAGCATGTTCTTAATCAGAATGCTAAGGTAGGTTCACTCAAGCAGTTAATTCACACACACTTATATGGATATGTAAAAAATAGCCTTTATCATTGTGAACTCCAACATCTTATAAGTTACCCATAATTTCTGAAACAATCTCATCATTCCAAAACAAGTGATCCTCCTGTGATCCTCCCTTTGGGAAGTCTTGTGTTAAAATACTGAATTTCTCATGCAATTGAATACTGATATCCCAGTAACTCTAAAATGATTGACAGGAGAACTGGAACCTGAAAACTGGTGTCCAACTTACTATGCATTAGTCATGTCAAAGAAACATTGTGCAAATCTACACAGTAATCACTATACTCTCTTAAAAGTTGTTTATCCTTATTTTTAAACCTTGTATTTTTAGACTGCAAGATTTTTAAGTAAAGCTAATAGAATAGGTTACTAAACTTGAATGTGAATATGAGGTATTGTTACAGGATGCTTTAATTTCTGTCTTTTGACCTACCTATTTTATTACATTAGTATTTGTACCTTAATTACAAAATTCAACCAAGAGCTCACATACCTTTGCTAGGGAAAGTCACAAATTATCTTACATGGATTTTCTACTTGGACATAATATAGAAACTATGGTTTATTTGTAGGTAGATTGATTAACCTGCAGGCCTGTCAAAATGCTTAGATTCGGGGAGATAAAATTCAGGCAGATATTTTTCTTCTTATCTTTTTATAAATTTAGATAGTCTAACCCAAATTCTCTGAGCAGTTAAATTAGCAGTCTGATTTTTCCTACTGTTTTCTACAGTTCCTATACAGTGCTCAATAAAAGACAGCACACATCTCTGCCCTCCCTTCAACTAAGGCCCTAACAACAGTATGAATTCTCTTACCCAGCTGCCTGGTTTTATGGCACTATCTATTTTTGAAATGCTTAGCATTTTGTCAGACTTTGCAGAAACTGGGTGAAAGATTAAACAGATGTTGGTACAAACACACATACAGAAAATAAGCTTTCATGTCTTAGGAAGTTACAGCAAAAATTAAATACAGTAAGGGCTTTCCAACTCTGAAGAAACACCAGCAACCAAGTTCATGTTGCCGTTCACATATTGTCCTCCTGACTCAGCCAGGACATACACAGAATCTGTTGATTTGGAGCTCACTTAAGCTCAGAGAAAACTCATTGATAATGTAGTCAATTTTAATTAACCAAAAATATATCCACTGTTGGTATTGGCAATTCTTTTAGACATTTTTTCTTAAAATTTCATTAGTAATTTTTCCCAACTATCAAATAAAGTTGTTCTAAATCCATGCAATTTGGTATATTTAAAAAATCAAGTATGGTGAGAATTTGCAGTTTTTTGTTCACATTAAATAATGCATATCACAGAAGCAAGCATACATTCTCAATTTACCATTTACTACCTAATGAAATCTACATAAGAAAATAAACATATTTTTACAATGAACAGAAATCCCAACTGAATGGTGCTTTAAAATTTTAGATGAAAAATAACCTACAAATTATTTAACTTTATGAGAGATTTACCACAAAAAGCACTAATTAGTATTTACAATTCTATTCTTGACAGCTATTACTACCACATTAATTCATCATATGAGGGTCAATGCACTTTAAAAAAATCCTCTAGAAAGTAAATAGCCACAGCAACCACTTTTTGTCTGGAGAAAAAATAGCAACAAATGAATGCTGTATTTGAGATCGCAGTTGTGGGAGGCCAGACCTGTGCTTTGATTATGTGGCCACATTACCTCCACATTAGGAATAAATTATCCCCTTATTACAGGCAGACAGTTTATTTGGAAAATTGAGACAGATGGAGGCAGCAGCTATAGTTAAGTCTCCCTCCATTTTTAACTATATGGATTCTCAATAGCAATTAAGCAGCAAGTTATTCCTCATTAATGAAATAATTTTCATGATTTAAATTTTAATCTGAATCTAATTTTAACTGCAGCACAACCATGATCATGAAGCTACTGAAATACAGAGATTACAGATTCAAAAAAAGAGAAATCATGTTAGTCACTTGGTGTAGTAGTTATACAAAATCAGAGCGCTAATGAGAAAGATTTACACAAAGATCCTCTGAGCTGAATCCTGATGCTGTTCTCCACAGTAAATTAACTTTTGACTTGGAGAATAAACCTGGAAATTTACCTCTAAGCATCATGAAGGTCTACTTTTTCAAGTCTGTTGGTTTTTACAGGGCTGAACTTGTCCAGCAACTTAAATTGCCCTGATTGATAATTACTGTAACTATTTCAAGCAGGAATCTGTTGTGCATATTATAAAGGAACAACAATGTATTGTGGAAATGTGGAAATAAACAGATGTCACCTGCATATTTCTTAAAAATGCAGTTTGAATTTGAAGTTTTGGTTTTGTTTCAAAAGCAGTCTTCAAGGTATCTAAAATTTATATAAAATCCAATGGAAACTACAGCACATTAGGAAAAAAAGATACGATAAAAACCATTAATTGTTACATGTGACACTGGGTTTGATTCTTTATAATCTATCATGTGGCACAAAATACAGTGCCTTAATTAAAATCAACTCTAACTTTACTAACTAAAATTATTTTCCCTGCCCATCCCTGCCCCCAGGATGACCATTTAATTTAACAAGATTTCTTCACATAATCTCAAACTGCTGGCCTTTCTCACTTTTAATTTGTTTTTGTTGTTGTTGTTTACACAGAATAAGCAGAATGGACACTCTGCACTCTGAACAATACCCAGTGGACAGACTTAATTTCCTAGTTCAATCTTTTCAAAGCAGAGTAATAAACTGAAGTTTTCCTGCTTTACTCTCACTAGACTGCAACCTTTAGAAATTAAGCTTTAAATAAACAGAAAATGTTATGCAACATCTTAAAAGAGCTTAATAAGGAGTTAATAGGCATCCTCTCTGATGGCTACTAGCATCAAGAGAAATTAAACTGAAAGTCATAAGATAAGAATTTATTTTATGACACAATGAATATATTGTAAATGAACAGCCAGAAGCAAATACAATTTGGAAATCCAGGGGCATTGTTGCCCTGTCAAAAAAGCAGTATTACAGCCGTACTACGTGGTACACAGCATCATTTTGGAATTTTCATTCTTTCATTGACACCTCAAACTGCATATAACTTTACAGCTATTTTTTAAATAAGAGAAAAAAAATAAACCCAGAAGTCACAAAACTACAACACATTCAGAAGATCATTACTATAGAATAGGAAACTCACAAATTTTTCCTAATTTGGAAACAGACCATTGTCTCTTTTTGAAATAAGTTAGTCTTTTCCCTTATATAAAAAACATTTCCTTCTTACTTTAAGGATATGCAAACTATGTATGCCTGTGCATTGCAGCAAATCAAAGTACCAAATCTGACACAATTCTACTGGAATTCTCTTGTTATACACTTTTATAAAAGACCTATATTTGTCTATCCAGTTGTTTATTTTTGTGTGCTGCTTGGAGACTCCAGTTGCTAATACTGCTGTCTTGGGGGTTCCCAACTAAGAAGCCAGAAGATCCAAAAGTATCATACTACAACACATCAGCCTACAGTTCTTCAGCAGGTATGACTTCCAAGTTTTGCAATACTAGTACAGCTAACCAGGCAAGCTGCCAGGAAGATTTGAGTTACATACACAGTTTGTTAAGAGAAACTAGAAATTGAGATGCAGGAGAAGAAAAAAACCCAACCAAACAAAAAAATCCCACCACCCCAACTTTCAACATTTAAATACCTTATGTGAAATTGAGCTACTTTTTACATTTATCTATATTAATCATCAAAACCCACTGTATATATACTACCCAATTCAGCAGGTCCATGTGAATTGATATAGAATTTTTTTCTCCTGGGACAGCACTGTGCTGAATATTTAATGTTTACTCTCATTAAATGCTTACTTAATTTTTATTTCCCCCCCCTTTTTTCCCATTTTTCTCAATTTCAATACATACATTTTTTGATACGTTGTGTAGTAGCTTGGTCCTGAATATTTACTAGAAAAAAATTGACTGAATATTCTATTTGCATTCCTTCAAAGTTAGAAGAGTCAAAAAAAGAGATTTTGGATGTGCTGTGCACACTATTTCCACTTTTACAAAACCTTAACTGGCAGGCAGAGAAAATAAAATTCCCAGTCCAGGAAAATGAGCCATGAAATTTTAAAACAGCTAGATGAAAAGGCAGCGCATTTCAACATATGCGTATCATGGAAGGCCAAACACAAAATAACTTCAAAGCGCAGTAATACTCCAGAAAAATATTGCTCCTAATGTCTTATTGTCATTACAAAATGAAAATTACATTTTATAAGAGAGGTTTATACCTATAAAGTCTTCCGTTATTAATTCAAGTACATCAATGACAGCTACTTTAAAGTTCCATTTGCAACAAGTGATCTGAAGCCATAACAAAACTTAAAACTGAATAAAAATGCATTTACAATTGTTACTGTGACATTTCAAGTGGAAAATGCTCCCACATTACCTGATAATCATTATATAGACTGCTAAAAACTAGCACTAGATATATTTTATTACATTAAGGTTTTGCTTTACAATACCTTCAATACCTTAAAGAGCACAATTTCCCCTTATTCAACTATGAAGTTATAAATATTTTTAAACCATAGAAGACTGTTTTTTCCCCAAACCTGTAGTCTGTTTGGCAGCTCTGTTAAATTTGATTTTGATCCAGATCAATATTAAAATCATTGTGGTCATAAAAAAATCATATTTTAATTAGAGTAGTTTTGTTTGTACATTTTCAGTCAACTAAGTCACCTTTCAGACTGCAATTTTCTGGAACAGAAAACTAATGTTCACATATGCCTCAAACAGTAAAAACCTAACCAAGTACTTGCAAGAGCTGGTAAGAGTATATCTCTCATATTTCACCTTTTATTACAAACAGGCAAACAATCAAAAAAGTCACAAAAATATTTCTCTAAGTGGATATGACCACTTGATTTTGTCCCTACTTCCATCTCACCGAAAATGAAAGCACTGAATAGGGTGTATGACCAAATATAGCTCATTAGAACAAATTACAAATGGACTGAATTTTCCTTTGATGTTATTCCTTCCTTTCACAAATAACAGACTTTAGAATATAAAAGAATTTAAAAAGGAAGCAATTTCACAGGTTTTTAACTTATTTCTTTGAAATTTTGTTGGTATTTTAGACCAAAATTACATAGAATGGCCAAATGGCTACAATTAAACAAGAACATATTTCGTGATTACTGAGATTTAGTCAACCTAAAACTTTAAAAATCACAACTTACTCTTCCACTAATAATATTCTATGTACAGTATAAATGAAGTGGCAAAAGTGAATTTCAAAAATAGCCAAAAAGCAAATCATAACAACCGAGTAACTTACCCTCAAGGCTTCAATCACAAGGTCTCGTGCTTCTAGTTCTCCTTCCATTACACTCAAAAGCATTCGCAGCTCTGCTTTGCTCAGGTTATCCACATCAAACTCTCTTGTCTGTAAAAAAGAAAACACTGATGAACACACTGACTACAACAGCTACTGTAATTTTGAAACCCAGATGTGTCAGCAACCACCTATAGTTGTCAAAAGTTGGTGTCTTTATTTGTACTATATAGTCAAAATTAATAGCAAATAGTCTGATTCTTTTTATTTAAAGTGAAGAAATTTAAGCCCTCCCATATTATACTGTTTCAAATTGTTGCAAGGGATCAATCCTGCAAAGTCTTGTGAATGATAAAGGTGAAATGGTAAAGCTGCTAACTTTGTGACTAGCAGTTCCCTTGTGCAGCTTCCCAGAGGCTGCAACAATTCAACAGACATGAAATAGCACTACAGGGAGGAAGGCAAGAGAGGGGGAAAGGATCTTGACCACGGCACACCTAATGCACCTGTGCAAACATCTACCCAAGTTATCACCACACACTGTGATGAATGTGAATTTCTGAAGAACAATTTGTGAAAAGAAACAAAATCTTATGTGTATGCTTTATTTGCAGTCTCATTTGTTTGGCTGGAGGGAACAGCTCAGGTTTAAGAGGCACCAACAAACAACAGTTCATAGCAACAGTATCTTTCCACTCCACAGCTACCAAGATCAGTGTAGGTCTGACTGCCACCCCGAACAAGACAGGAGGATGAGTTTACACTGATGAATAAAATCACTGAGCACATACTCAGTGGACACTGCAAATATCAGTATGGCTTCTGTAAAACCAAATTCACCTTCCAAACTGCTACACTTCTGTAACAATGTCAACAGGCACATGGCAAAGTGGATCCACTGGACACTAACGTATTTGAACTTTCCAGAAGTTTTGGACAAGGTTCTGTATCTAATATTATTATACAGAAATTCCTATCCAACTGTATAGGAATAAAAGAGACTTCATGGATAGGAAGCAAACATCATGGGTAACAACCACTTTCCAAGATGGAAACAGGTAAGCAGGGGGCACCTCTGGGACCAGCCTTATTCAAGTTCTTCGTCAATAACCTGGAAAAAGCATAGAGAAGTGGCAGAGACAGCTATTTCATGTAGAAGTTGGCACATAATTCTTCACATACAGGTGAACAACCTCATTTTGCCACTATATAAACCCCTGGTAAACCCACATCTCAAGTACGACATAAAGTCTTCATCTGAAAGTGTAGAATTGGCTAACTTAAAAGAATGAATAGAAAAGGAGTAAGTACTATATGAGGAAAGACTACAAGGCTGGAAGTCTTGATTTTGGAGGTGTGGTGAGGGGAATGTTATAATATTCACAAAATCACAAATGCAGATAAGATTAATACAAATCTGTTGTTCACCATCCACAATTCTAACACAAGTAGGCACTTAGTGAATTTAGAAGGGGATTACTTTCAGGGAGAGAAAATAATTTTTATTCCATGTGCTAGATTCAGCTGCCCACATTGATTTTCAATATGCTATTATTCCCCGTAAGGTAAACACTAGACTCCTAGCTATGATATAGATGTGTTTACTAGAAAAGCCCTGCAATGCAAACACTCAGCTATCTTCAGGATGAAGTAATCTGTTGCCAAATTATGTAAGCAGTGTATCTGGACATACTGTCTATTTTCCCCAAAGCACATAAAATCTAAACATTCAGCTATTCAGGAGTTTAACTTCAGTACAGAAAAATAAAATTAAAAAAAATTAAAAAAAAAATTAAGGCAAGTACCATTTCTACTTTCTCAATAAAGAGGATGGCAGAACAGTTGCTCTTCCCTCAGGCTAAAAGGCCATAGATCTAAAATACCCAAGAGGTGTATCTGTGTTAATACTAACACAGTATTAGCTGTGTTACACTTTTACTTTGCAGTTAAAACACACAGAGGTGCACAAATGGCTAGTGAGAACTGTAGGTCAGAACTTTAGCTATTTATATTCAATGTATGTTGGATTGAGCTACCTCATTTAGGTGAGTAACACAGATCAACCCCCTTGCTCAAGCAGGGTCATCCCAGAGCACAGGATTGTGTCCAGAGGGTTCTTGAATATCTCTAGTGAGGGAGACCCCACAGCCTCTCTGGGCAATCCATTCCAGGGCTCAGTCACCAGCACAGTAAAGCAGCTCCTCCTCATATTCAGGTGGAAACTCCTGTACATCAGGTTCTGCCCATTGCCTCTTCTACTGCTTGGCACCACTTAGAGTCTGGGCTCCATCCCCTTGGCACCCTCCCTTCAGATTCTGATAGACAGTGGATGAGGTCCCCTCTCAGTCATGTCTTTTGGAGGCTGAAAATTCCTTCAGCTTGTCCTCATAAGGAATGCCCCTGTTCCCCTATTTCTATTAAGCATAGCTGTTTTGAAGATGGGGCCATCCATTCTAATCAGAGCTTCAGCCTGAACAATAGGTATCTTCTATTTTTGCTGACAGGGTCAGCTATTCCTCTAATCCCAAAAATACCTTACTGTCCATGCCAATGAATCAAGAGAAACAACAAGTTTCTCTGAAGGCTTTTTTCTAATATGTGCTGCAGCAGCCTCTCACAGTGCTCCTCACAATTCTATATAATGCTCAATGATCTAAGGACATGTATAAAATGAAGTCACTAAACTTACACAGCTCCTCCTGTAACCTAGTGTCAGTAGAGTAGATTTTACCTTACAGGCTGCAGCAGTTTTCACTCTTGGTACTTCTAATTACTAAATTTAATTCTGTCAGATACAAGGACCCACTTATCCACTATCCTTCTTCTGTGAGCCACTTCATAAAGCTGAATTGGTTTCTTCATACAACTTCCTTTAAAATAGAGAAAAAAGTCTCTATTTTTCAGATGGAAAACTAATGCAGGGATTCTTTTTTCCCCAAAAATAGAAAGCAAGTAGTATAAAAAATAATATTCAGTAATGGTCTTTAAAGCTGGCATTCAATGGTTAATCCACTACATTATCTTTGCATTCTAAAATATGCTTGTCTCTTCTGACAAAAAAAAAAACAAACCACCAAACAAAAAACAAACAAACAACAAAAAAAAGGCACTGAAGGTTTCTGACAGACAGGGACAAAGTTAAGAGAGGCATCCACAAAAGTACAGTACACAAAACACGATCCTACTCTTTTGCACAAGTCAGTAAATTCAGTCTGTCAGGAGATGTAACACAAGGCAGCTCTCTGTCAAAAGACTGTACATCACAGGTGAAACATCTATTATCTGCAGTCTTTCTGAGCCATAAATGAAAACATTCTTCCATTCTTACCAAACCAGAGACACTCTTCAACGTATGTGATGCAGTGATGAGATATTTAACTAAGCATCTGATTAAGCAATTACAGTAAATTTCATTCAAGTATACACCTTGAACTAGAACATAAGAAAAGACAGCAAAAACTAGCAGTTAAGAGTGCTCTCTGGTAATTTATGATTAGATATAAATAAACACAAAGAAACGTTAACAGAAAGATATTCCAAAAAGATATTCAACTTAGTTTTTATACTTTTAGATTTAAAAACATTAAATAAGAACTAGTACAATCACTTTGTATCTAAACAATTCTAGCATATGAAACTGAAAACCCACTTACTCAAGCATCTTGTCTCCAAAAACAGCCAATAAGGGATGCCTTGAAATCAGCACTACAGCAAAACAAGCCCGTAATGATACTTCCCAGAAATGTTCTCCCAACCTCCAGCAATTTTCAGCTTGTTCACCTTCTGAGCCAGAAATTGTCATTTTGTATGTAGCAGCCCTCAGCTGACATACCTGTTGAGAACCTGCCCCCTTGCTTTTTGAATCGTTATATAATTTTAGCATCCACAACATTCCACAGCACAACTACACATTTTGTGTAGAATCACCACCTTTGCTGTCAGTTACTTTTGTCTGATGCCTTCTCGTTTTTAAGTATGAAATGGTCCACAATCAACCAGAAGAGACACACAAACAGAAAAAGAGCTTTATAGGATGAAAGAGAACACCATCATTTTCTGGTCTTGTTTATGAACAATTTTATGCTTGCTGAGGCTTGTTTTTCCCACAACTTTATTTGACAAATTCTGAAATTGGAATGACTACTTTTTTCCAGTACTTTAAGGTCATCTTCAATTTGTTAATTATGGATAAGCAACATCAAATCCATTCACATAGGATAAGAATGTGCATGGCAGTCACTAAAGATGCTACCACGTCTTCTCCCCATACACATCTCTGAACCAGCACTCATGAAGTTGCAACACAGCCTACCCTAACTGGGACAAAATATACATCGTTTAAAGATCTAAAATATTCTCAAACATAGCTGTAAAAATGCCTTTAAGATTTGAGTAGATAAAGCATATAATGAAATAAAACTATCCTCCTTCTTAGACACTCTTCCGGGGATCAAGATGTCAGTCATGGCAGGCTTGCCCAATGTTCTTATTCTGAGAGAACACTGGTCAAGGCATAGAAAAAACTACTGTTTAGATCTAGAAAAGTAATCTTCCTAACATCTTCCAGTGGAGCAGTAAGCCTTAGATCTCCAGAAGATAAAGACTGCATTAGTACCTCCCGGCTTATATGTCATCTGGGGTTTTGCTAGAATACCTGTGGTACAGTGTCAAGTTGTAAAAATTTAACCATCAACTTAACAACTAAGTAACCAAGCCAGCTATTGTATTGATTTTATAACAGATACTGGAATAGGTTGCCCTAGAAAGACGCTTTGTATATACAACCAAAACACAAGAGAATTTTTTCCTCTACCTCTTTCAGATTTTAAAATGTTTGGTTTATTTGATCTATAAGAATAAGGTACCTGAAAAAGACTATTTCAGTTCTCTCTGTCTCTAAAACTCCACGTTATTTTTCAAGATCAGTTTTGTAAGGAGTGTATGTTGCCTGGCAGCAAGTGCACCGACCATAGAGCAAACTGCTAATTAGCTAAACTCATTCAACTACCTGAACGTGCATCACAAAAACAGTACAGGCAAAATGATACCAGCATTGCTAAAAACTAAACTAAGCTCTGCCAAGCCAAAAGGAAGAAAAATGCATCAATTCTGAACAAGAGAAGGACTACTCAGAACAGCAGTGATCAAACTGGAGAGGCATTTTCCTGCCTCCATCGCCTTTGGAAAAGATAGAAAGAAGATGAAACTGGAAGATCACCATGAGGCACAGGAACAGAATGGAGTCTTTCTCACATGCAAAGCAATTTAGAGTAGAAATGGTAAAAGTCTTTACAGTTAAATGCATCACACCATTCTCAAAAAAAAAAAAAAAAACACCCCGAACCAAACGAACAAAAAACCAAACAAACACACAAAACAAAAACAAAACCCCCAAAAATATTGTGAAGGGATTGGAAGTGCCAACTTTTGCTGACACAGCCCCGTTGATAGTACTGGCAACCTCAGGAGCTAAAAGTGCTTTTCATTGTGCTATTGCAGCAACCTTTAAAAACTTTGCTGCCTTCAGCAGAAGCCTGAAGAGATAGGTAAAGTATAAATCCACAACTTTCTACTTTCCCTAAACACAGGCAAAAAACAAGTTAGCTGTGAATTAATCACAAATGACCATAGAAAACAAGCTCTTTCTTGCTCAGAAAGCCTTTTAAAAGATGGAGCTGGGTAATAACTCAGGACTTGGGGAAGAAACCTCTGGAGCATAATTGAGGCTTGAAGTGGAAGGGTGGGAGTGGGGTGGGGAGAAGTATAAAAATGGTGTACAAGATGACACATAGGGAAAAGCTGTCAAAAGTAAAAAATAGTATTTTCAGGAGGGAAAGGAAAGGTACATATCTACATTTATTACATATTTTAAATTCAGTTCAAATCAACACACAGGTGAATCCTCTTGAAGATTGACAAAGCAGACTTCCCAGATAAGGTTCTAAAAATAAAAAAGGTTTGTTATTACTTATTAGGCTATACAAAATAAACTTCCAGTACAATGATGGCCTCACATCTGCCATACCCATGAAACAACTGCACCAGAGAAACACAACCATGATTCAGATGTTTTACAACTCCAAGTATGTTTCCCAGGTACAACTCATCTGATCAAGTATAAATATCTACTTTGACTAATTCTGTTTAGTTTCCTGTAGAGAAGTATTAAATGTGATTTGCAATGTCCCAGGGACCAGAGATAGTTTTTTTGGGACAGGCAGATTTGATACAGACTTCACCCATACAGAATCACCCATACAAGTATCATACAATCACCCATACAACAATCACCCGGACTAGTAGCAGAAAGTCCAGCTGGGATACCCCAGAGTACAACACGTGGGCCACTAGAGGTGAAAACCTACCAATGCCTGTCTGGTATGTATGAACGTATGTCTGTATGTAAGTAAGGTACCTAATGCTACCAGCCATGTGAGCCAGGTACCCAATGTCCCTTTATTTCAATGGAGAACTAATCAGCCCAGTCAGACAGACAAAAAAGCTATTCAGCTAACCACCACCAGAACTATTTGCTCACAGCTCCACTGACTGTAATAGGATATTAAACATTGTGCATGCACATACACACCTACATTTAAGTGTCTCGAACCCCATTTACACCTCCACCCATACCTTCAAGAGTCAGCTGCCAAAGTCACTTCTCTCAAAACCAGTAAAGTTCACAAACCTGCTTCTAAAACAGGTTATTCCTTCTAGCCACTTACTTCACCTCACCAACTATAAAAGGAAGTGGGTATGTGGTCAAATGAATCATAGCCCTTTTCTAATAAGGAAAACTGCAAACAGAGAGACTGCTGAAAGAAGTGGTTATAATATCCACACAGTATTCATGAATACTTCTGGGAAAACCACAGTTTATTGCTTTGCCTGTGGAAGACTTGTTCTTTAGTCTGAAACTAGGGTAAGAATCTGTGATCCCATGCTTCACCAGAAATTATCTGATGAAAATATACATGTCCATTTCCCACCACACTCAAGATGAACTTAAGAAGTAAGATATAACCTTTAGGAATGTTCTTAGAAACAGAAACAGGTATGAAGGCAGAGAAATATCTTTCAAGGAAAAGCCATGTCATTGAATTTGCTCCCCAACTAATATGGAGGTTTTTTGCTGAAGAGAATATCATCTGATGTTAACATTCAAGACTCATAAAATTTCATAGTCATACCTAAGGGATCATGAGGGTACTGTATATGCATTTAATTATACCATCCATTAGCTCAATGACTTTTATTGGATTGTTCACCACAAGAAGTTACCCACTAATTCTGCCCTCCTCAAGCACAGCTTCCCAGCTTTCTGGGTTTTTCTTTAATAGGTGTGGGGGAGGTTTTGGTTAGCTGCTGTGGGCTTTCTTGGCTTCAGATAACACCAAAACTTTTAACAGTTTCAACATTAACCATAAATATACCACAGAGCTGGGAAATTTATTTTGGAAACAACACCCCACCAAAAGCAAACAAAAAACCCCCAAACAAACAAGCAGCCCCCAACCCCTCCAAAATTACTAAGACACTGACCTTTGTACACACCCAGATATTGTCACAGCTGTTAAAACATTTTTGCAATCTACTTAAAGCCACAAAGGTACTTTGTCATTTTTTATTTCAGTGCAAGTTAGATTTCTATATAGATTGAGGCCCGCAAATCTTCTTTAATCATGTTTAAATTCTTACTTAGATTTAATGGGCAGTTTATGTTCACCAAGTTGCTTCCAAATAAGTAACTTCTAGGGCAAATAGTATATGATTAGATACAGATATGGGTACACACTGTTGAAACTATCTCTTGTTTTCCAAAATTTTACACCTTACTTTGTGCTACAAGAGAACTAAAAATCAATGCCCAAGAAAGCTTTAACTCACGTATCATTTGTACATTCCAGTATGTCTTCCCTAAGCCTACTTGGCAGCTTCTGGTTTACATGTTCAAGGATTATACAGTTTTTTAAATCAATTCTTCCTTTTCTAGGGTAGGAGTAGGTGCACAACCAGAATGCAAACTGCTGTCTTCCTGAGATCTTTCCTTCCTGTCCTAATTTCCATCTCTATTCCTATCTCGGTGTATCCCCTCTGAGGCCAAAGCAATGCTTACACAAATGAAGTCAAAACACTTGGGAAAACAACAGAACTTACTGCATCCTACAGTTTTGCACCTCCCATGCCACTTTCACATATCTGGCTCAGAATTTTCACCTCTGCCCTTCACCTCTAATGACAGACAGTCCACGTTTAGAAGAGAAAGGAACATTTGCAAAGTGGATTGCATTCAGTGGCTTTCTTTTCTCATCCCCAAAGATCTTCACAACATGGGAAGAGACAATGTGCTGCAGAGTGTGGAGTAGAAGGCATAGAAAAGGCAGTGCTGTAGTTTGGAGAAGGGGGAGGAAAGGAAGAAAGGAGGTTTGAAGCATTATCACTGCAAGATGGATTGAGACCAATCTCTCACCACAGAGAAGCAGGAGAACTAGAACAGACAGAACTGTGCTGTCTCTGCATGTCACCTACATGCTGAAGTACAATAGCATCACACATCTGACTAGAAGAAAATAACTTGTCTGAATGATAATGCTACACTGAAAACTTGTATTCAGTTGAAGACAGAGTTGCTAAAGTCCTTTTGTAAGTGATGATTTTCCAGGATGTAACCTCTTGTAAGAGATTTGGTCTTTGCTTTTCAAGGCTATGGTCTCATTTTTTGCTACTTGCAGTAGTTTTCAGATAAGAATCTTTCCAACTGATCTAAATCAGCCTATATAATTGATACGATGAAGCCATAATTTAGCATTTCACTATATTGACCAGAATGGCAGTTCTACTATGAACATTCTTACTGATCAATAGACAGTGAATACTACAAGCTACATATAAAATACCCCATAATGTCACCACAAAGTATCATGGAATTTCTCCCAGTTTTTTTTTTTTTTGTCTGGTAGTTTTTCATGTAATGTAACTTTTTTGTACTGTTACATGACCCACAGCAACCCAGAGTGATCCTTTGGAGTATGCACACATTCTCGATGCAATTTTGCAGCAACAGCCTTACTCACTCTAGGGGAGTCAAGATTCCACTCTATCAGTATCAGCTACATGTACAGCTCTACAGACAGTAGAAGGTACTGTCTTTGAGGGAAAAATAACATCTATGCTTTTGATCACTGCTCAAGCAGAAGCAAACCCAAAAATTTTACTGAATAATTTCAACAAATTTCATGTTTGATGTAACAGGCTTCTCATAGGCTTTGTTAAATCTACACTGAAGGTAAAGTGTGTGACAAGCCAATCCTCTCTGCACAGCAGGCTGATGTTCAATGTTTCAACAAAAAGACTGTCAAATTGGATTATTTCTTGCTATTATATAATCATTATTGGTAGACATTAGGCAGATGGAAGTCATTCAAAGATGTTGTAAAACACTCACATATGTTTTCTCTCAATTCTAGTCCAAATGGCACCAACACAATTTCAGTGACTTCAATGCAATCATGCTGAGCAGGTATGAAAAAGGACCAGAACCACTCCTCTGCCCTTTTTCCCTGTCATTCTTCCCGTGATAAAAATACCAATATTTTGTGGAAAAGAAGTGATGGGTTTACCAAATGCTGTGCTTTATCCAAGGAAACTCAGAATAACAAGATTATCGGCTTTGTTCCTAAATGTAACACACCATGGAACAGTCTAGGCTTTTTCAGTCAAATTCCCTAGTGAACATAAAAAAGGGAGGGAAGCACTTCCTTTTCTGCAGTGCTTCTAAAAAGAGCAGAAAGAGTCTTTATTTCCCAGGGATGTTACTGATAGTGTATCAAGACACAAGAACAGTATTTCATATCAAGAAACCCTACTTTACTGTCCTGGGTCAAACACCTTCTATTGACAGCATAAAACTTGCACATTAACACATCACTATTACAAATACTGCTCTCACAGCTTTTTACTACACCATTTGTAAAATCAGGATTCTGAGAACTAAAAAAAATGTTTAAAAAACAGAACAAAACTAAAACCCAAAAATCCCTAACCTAAAACTGTACTGAAAACAATACTTTGTTGTAAGTTGAAGTTTAGTGTGACTTATAAGATAGTCATCTGAATGATTGTGGTCAAGCAAAAAGTAAGCAAGATGATCCAATTCATAATTCTGTATCTCCTGTTAAAAGACAGAAAATAAAAGCTATTCATACTAACCCTTCAAAAGAAATATTTAAGTATCGTAAATGTTTTTTAAAAAGTATTTTCATTGCAGAGAGGTTTTCTTTTTATTTTCCTGTACAAGAGATAAAATTAATCAATAATAAAATGTTTATACTGATAAGGAAAAAAACATAAAAGGAAAATTAATGACTGAAGGCAAATTAAAAAGGAAAGAAATAATTTAAAAAATATTTTGTTATTGCTTAAGTATAGCTATTATTTTTGTTAGGGAGAAACACACAGTTTACATCCTAGCATCTCTTCAGTTTTAGAAGCATATTTTAAAATGAGTGTGCGGTGCAAAGTCCAAAGGTATCCCTCCTACCTTTCACAATGAGAACACCAAATTGCATGAGTGGCTTATACTCCACTGCCTAACAAGGCAATATTGAAGTGCTACTTGTTTGATATCTTAAAACCGAAAATTAATGCAGTATTAATATGAGTATACTAAAGAATTTAGTACAAATAATTTTGGTCAAAACCTGGGCTTTAAAGTATTTAAGCTTGCTTTTATTAATTCTTACCTTGATTTTAATTTATGCCATGGTTATATCGTTGTTTTAAAAGACAGTGGATGTTATAAATATGCACGGCATAAGGTTTACTTTTTTTAAAGGAAAACTGAATTTCCACAACACTGCTGATTTTAAGACATAGAAGGACAGTTACGCACACGGTTGGAACAAGGTTTCAGATAAGAACTGTTTGGAAGTAAACAAGATAATAAAAAATAAAATGCTAGCAATAACCTAAATTTCAGAGAAACTAGAGTCCCCTCCCTTCGGGAGTCATCGCCTTCAGGTACGATCCCGATCAGAACGGGCACCACCGCGGTTTTACTGCCCTTAACTTCGCCTGTCGCTACGAGACCGAGCAGCTGCAGCCCGACTCCGGACCTGCGGCTGTCGGCCAGGCGAGTACCTAGGGCTGGTTCGCCCCGGGAAGTGCCCAGACAGGCGGGACCCCGCCAGCTCTGGGATGTACCGGGAGAGGGAGAGCCGCCGGGCTGCAGAGCTCTGCCAGAGCACGGGCGAGGAGCCGGGGCCCAGCAGAGGCGCAGACCGCCCGAGAAGACGAGACCTGCAGCCCTGCCTGGGGTCGTGCGGAGCAGGAGAGAGGAGCGCAGCGCCGGCCCAGGGGAGCGCAGCCTCCCCCCGACACCGCTTTAACCATCGGCTGGCACAGCACCGCATCCCTCCGCCTCCCTCCTGGCCGCCTCACCCACCCGCAGAGAGGACACGCCGGCAGGGAGGGAGGTTCTGCTGGGCTTTTGAGGATATTTTAAGCAGGGAGCCAGAGCCTGCCCCTGGGGCCCGGGCCCCGGGAGCCGAGACGTCTCCAGACACCCGGCACTCGGGAAAGGGACTCGGGGCGGGGGGAAAGGACGGTGCCTCTGCGCCGAAAACCCCTCACCAGAGGCAGGCGAAAGCCAAGCGCCTTGCGGGCCCGGCAAAGGGTTAAAGAGCAACATTTTCCCCCGCCCCGGTCTGACAGGTCCCGCCACCCCGGCCGCTGTCAGCACCTCAGCCCTCCCGGAGAGCAGGGGCGCAGCCCCCGCGCTGTGCGAAGCGGCAGGAAAAGGGGGGGTGGGTGCGGGAGAGGCGAGACGGGGAGCGGAGCCCCCTCCGTGCCCATCACCGGCGCCGCACGCCGAGCCCGCGCCGGAGCCGCGGGAAGGAACAATGGGAGCGAGAACCCACCGCCCCGGTGGGTTCTCCCCGGGAGGGAAGAGGGAGAGCCGCAAGGAGGGAGACCCCACGCCTCTCTCTGTTCTCGCTCGGGGCGGGACGGGGCTCAGCGGCGGCGGGTCCCGCAGCGAACCCCGTCCCGCCCCGGGGGAGAAGGAGGGCGGAGGGACGGAGCGGCGGAGGCAGGTCTCCAGGCACCGCTTCGTCCCAGCCCCATGGGGGACCCTCGTCGCCGCGGCTGGGTCGCACCCCCTCTCCCGCCAGGCCCATTACCGCTACCGTGGCCGCCGAGTCCTCCCGCCCGCCGGAGCCGGGCTCGCCGCTCGCTCCCTCCGTCGCCATCTTCCCGCTGTATGGGCTCCGGCGCGGAGCGCGGTGCGGAGCCGAGTGGCGGAGCCCCCGCCGCCCGGCGCTTAACCCGCTCCCCGCCGGCAGCGATCCCGCCGGGAGCGGGGGCGCTTAACCCCTGCGGCGCCGGGCAGGCAGGGCTGCCGAGCCGAGCCGAGCCGCCCTCTGCGCCGGCAGAGGCGAGCGACTCCCGCCGCCGGGCGCTCGGGCTTCCCTGCCCACCCGCTCCCCGTCCTCCATACGGCGGCCCGCAGACAGGCGGAGGGGGAGCGGGACCTCGCCGCGGGCGGCCGGCGCGCAATGGTGGCGGAGGGGAGTGTCCCCGCTACGGCGCTACCCGGGCCCCACGCACGCACCGCTCTCCTCCCTACCCACCCCCGTGGCTTAGCCGCAGGAGAAGGAAAGGAAGGGCTGTGGACGGGGCGAAAAAATAGGGAGTTGCAGTGGGTTGGCTTACCTGATTTGTGAGACCTTTAAACCAGCTGAAGTATTTGAGAGAAGGGCAAATGTGCCTTTTCCTTTCTGGGGGTGCTGACTGGAGGAGTCACCTCTCCCTTCCCTGTGGAGAGGTCTGGAGGAATATTTCTCCTGCCAGCCACTGCTTGGCTGGCTTATTTTCAAGGCATATTTTCAGAGCCTGTGTGAGGGTGGACACTCAGCCAGGCCCAGTGTTATGGCACCTCTCAGACCCAGTGCTGGAGTCCATCCTGACCTGGAGCTGCCCTTTGCCATTCCAGGTGGGTCCTGAAGTCAAATCCTGTTCAGGATTCTTTCCAGAGGAAGGTTTTGGCTGCTGAGCTGAACCCACTATCACAAAGGCTCAGTGTTTCCCACCCAGGAGCACCCCGCACTGCTCCTCTCCAGGGGATGCTCCTCACGGTCTTGCTGTACTGCTTTGCCTGGGCAATGGGGACCTACACCACAACCGAATCTAAATGTACTGCCCTCTGGAAACAATTTAACTATTATAAGCTGAATTTGCAACACTGTTTACTCTGCAGCCACATAGAACTTCCACCAACAGCAGGCTCCTTTGACTCTTGCCAGGCTCCAGCTTTCACAGGGCTGCCTCGAGTCTGCTCAACTAAATCCCTTGACACCAGGACCAGACAGAAATGGGCCGATGCCTTGATCAAAGACAGCAAATGTTCTTCTAGGCATGCTGTACCTAAGGATGGAAGTAAACCCATGCATGAACTTTTTCCCCTTTACATTACCAGAAGGGGAACTGACGAGTGATTAGTAGAATAAACTCCAATGGTAAGGTGAACAGAGTGAGCAGAAGGCAGTGTATAGGACCCATTACAGGGCACACAAAATCCAGTTAAACAGGTGTTTTCTGGTTTAGGGTTTGTTTTTTCTTTCTCCTTAAAAATGAGCTCTCCTCCTATTCAAGTTTTACACTTTTTATAACTATAGCGAGTGCTCCCCTCCTTTCCATCACTGAAGCTAAGAAACTACGTTGATGACACAGTCTAAAACAACCTGTTTTTCTCAGTTCTCTGCACTGTAATGACATTTAATTTGTTTAGGACAAATTGTTGTGTTCCTTCTTTATTGACAGCAAAGTAACATACATCACTCATAATTATTATTTATGTAAATTTGGAAGAGTATTTGTTGCTTTGCCTTCAAGAGGCTCAACAAAAATAATCTGTTTCCTATGACCTGTCATACTTACTCCTCTCTAAAATCGATTAAAATACTGAAGTTTTTAAAGTTGTTTGAGGATATCTTTTCTTTTATTGATTCCTGTCTACCATTATCATCACCAGTATTTCCCTATTGCATTAGAATCATCTGCTGTCCCTCACAGTTACTTATGTGTCTCTCTGAGTTGGTACAAAGCGTGAACACAAAATATTGTGTAAATACTTTTTAAACGCCATATATGTCACAGCAATGATGTAGCAAAGACTGCACCATTTATCTCTTGCTCTGCTGAGATCATAAACTGGTTTAGATGATATTTAATCAATTACCAAGTGTACATTTATCAAAATAACAATGAATATTATATTAGTCATAGCTTGCCATTTCAGACTTGAGAACTGATCTCTCTTTCCTCATCTGAAGATAAATTTAGAATGATTTCTGAGAGAGATGGAAGTGCTCAATCTCAGCCAGCAAAAAATTAATAGAATAGATGGACCAGCAACACTTCAGTTAAGAGCCTTTCTCCAGACAACTAATATCCAGCACATCATCCACATGCTGGAAGTAGTTTGACCTGCAGTTGTGGTCAAAAAGATGACAGACATGCTTTTGAAGGAGAAGTGATTTATATATTTTCTTTATGTCATGAAATGAATCATCACAACATTTTGAAAATATTACTGATGTTTTTAATTGTATGAGACTATACTGCATGCTTGTGTTTCTTCGCTCTTTCCCCTAATGGCAGCAACAAAGCTTATGGTTGGCATGAGAACACTAAAATCCATATTAGATATTGCCAGTCGCTACTGGGAGTAGATTCTTGTGCTGCACAGCAACCGCTGCATCCTCAGTGATGGTGGTATGGTCCAAATGTCTTTGAGGTTTTGCTGCATGAAGAACACCTTCACACTGGGGATCATCTTCAAAGTAGAAGATTATTTTTTCCTTGATTGTTACTACTGCATCACTGACCAAGGTCTTACTTATTCTCTGGTTATTTGGCTTACGCTACTGACATCCTCTCTCAGAACTATCTCTAAACCCACAGCAATACAGAATCTACACACATTATGAGTGACTTCAAAGTGAGGGACAGCATGACTTTGTGACTGCTGTCACAGTGCGCTGCCATTTCTGTGTCTGCATTGTGCAGGGCAAAACAGCTCTTTAATGTGTGTCTAAGTCAGAGCTCTTCTACAAGAAATTACCTTTCCTTTTACAGACAATTTTATCACTACAGTAAGGAAAAGGAGTTGCTTTTCTCACAGGAAGGTACTCACTGTTTTACTATTAGCATATAGCTGGCAAACTGAATGCAATTAACTCTTTTTCTCCTGTTCCTGGCTTTTTTTTTTGGCTTGAGTAACATAAAGAAAAGCCCAAGCCTAGGAGCAGGCCTTAAGTGTATTTCTTTCCTATGATTAGAGAGCTGGCACGAAGTGGTGGAATGTGTCCACACCTTACAGGATGCAGCTGCTGAACTGAATGGTGCTCATTCTCTCCACTAGCACACAACTGCTGTGACAGAAAATGCATGCCTTGGCTTTATATTGGCAGGGAAGCAAATTGTGCATCTCAGTTGTACAATGTATTGTGGCTTTCCTGCCTTGCAACTAACCATTTGCATGGGAAAAAACCCAAACAAACAAAAGAAGAGTAAATTAGTATTTTATTTGCCTTTAAAAACAAAGAAACAAAAAGCCCATGTCTGAATTTAAAGCAAGGAGGGGATATTGAAGTCCCAAGATAAATTTTTACAGAATATTAAATTTCTGAGTAAAAGTAATTAATCACTGTATCATCAAAATCTTTCCAGAGGTCATCCCAGTGCAAGCTTAAGACATTTCTTCCATCACCCTCATTCTAGGACTCATCAAACCAAGCCAAACAACATAATTCAAATACTGCACTGATTACCTCTTCAGGAAACTTTGGTTTTGGAGACCTATATGCAATACAGAGCACTCTGATAACTCTGAACCATTAACTTGGGTTTTGTGAAGAAGGAGTCGTTTTCTCTGGAAGATGGCACACCACTGTCCAGGTGAAATTAATTCGGAAAAGAGACAATATTCTAGAGGGCATGCTGGCTGCTTCTGGGGATCTTAAAGTAAGACTAAAAAGAAAGGTGAAAAGGAGGCAAAGTCAAAGCATTGAGAGCAAAATAGAATCTCCAGTAGGCATGCAAAGAAGAGATGCTTTAATTGACTATGCAGAAGGAGCATAATTAATAAAAAAAAGTGTTGGAATGGCTGATTTGGGAGCATAAATTCAACTGTGTTGACTATTACTACAAGCTAGTGATATGATTCACATGACTGGAGTGTTGAAAACTGTCTATAATCTGCTTAGAAAGGGACAAGTGCACAAAAAAATGGGAAAAAACTATCAAAATAGAATGTTCTGTTTGTCAGCATTACTGACATCTCAGGAAAGGTTATTTGAATGTTTATGTGCTGTGTTTTAATGTTTAAAACATAAAATGAAGTATTTAGTGCCTGCTGCAAACCTCACATCATACTGAAGAACAAAATGGCAATATCCTCAAGTATCTTTTACAAAGAAAGAGAAAGCTGCTATCACTGAGGCTTTTCTTTGAATGACATCATTTTGCCAGTACTGTAACATCCTGTAAATGTCTAAAAATTACATGTGACAATTCAAAAAGTTAACCTTGAGCAGGAGGATTCTAAATGTGACATCCTTTTAACACAAGAAGAGGGGAAGCTCGCTCCAACTGGAATCTAAAATTTGAGCGTTTGCTGTGCCTAAGTTTTAGAAATCTGAGCCCAGAATGGAATCTGGAAACTAAAAATGGGCTTATGAATTTGAAACATTTATTTTAGAGAAGGCTTGTAGTCTGTGTTATGCAAAAAGACCACACACTTTTCTTCTTGGAGTTGAAATATATAAGCTTTCCTGTGAGGAAGAAAATAATGATAACTCGTTTGCTGTCAAGACAAAAAAGGAGTGTGTACAGCTTTTTAAATACCAGAAAGGTATAGAACAGTTAAAATTATCAAACTGAAAATGTATGAAAATATTCAGAAAAGTCAAAAGCCGTATCTTATTTCTCTCTTTCATTCATCTTCTCGTGGGTACCCAGTAAGAAATGTGAAGTAAATCCAGAAAAGTTTTCTAACTGAAAAAAACAGGAATCAAGAATTCTCAGAACCAGTTTCCCTAAGCAGGCATGATGGCTAATGTACTTCTACAGGCATCAGCACTTCCAAGCAAAAACCCCACTTTTTTTCTGGACATGGGAGAAATGCTTGCTGCTGTGATCATATTGGCTGTAGTGGCAGCAGGCAGGAGAATTCATGCTGCAACTGCCAGACATGGAAGAGTCTGTTCCCTTACTGGCAGGATTTATGCAGCGATCTGTGGTGCTGGGAAGTACACTACCTCATTTTGCAATTTAACTCTTTGCCCACGAATCACCACACCATGAAATTAATTTTTTCAGTGATTATTAAATCACTTTATTGCAGAACCTCTTATCTTTTAAAAAATTTTCTTTGTTTTTCTCTTCTTTATTTTTTTGAATAATCCATCTATTGTTAAGCCTACTGTTTTAGCTTTTGCTCATTTTCCTTATACAGAAGGTTAGTTTTGAAATTGTCTTATGCTGCTGACATCCTATGAACAAATTTTGAACACTAAATGCCCCCCTGTAGAGATGAAGCTGTACCACTGCAAAATGGACCACTGTATCCTTGAAAAAACTCCCCTGGAATTGAAATGATAGTGCACATAGTGGAGGCTGTCCTCCCTGCCAAAGCCCTAGTATTGTTCTGAGAGCTCACTGCGAGTGCAGCACTGTGTATGGGATTTCAGCACATAAAACAGCTTCAAGAGGACCTTTACTCTGTAATTGTAGAAATAAAGCCACAAGGGAGGTTAATCAACTCATTGCCAGGAAGGATGAGTCTCAGGAAGGTGGTAACTACCTTAGCACTTAGATAGAACATCTATATAGGGGCTTGGTAATGAAATGTTTTTCGCATTGAAATGCTCCACTTGGGAGAAATTCCCTTGCTAATGAAGCACTCCACTAGGGAAAAATTCCCTTGCTAATGAAACAAAACTGCTTCAATAGGTTGTTAGTTCCATCACTGAACTGTAGAACCACAGCCCAGGAGAACTGGCTCCTGTGCTGATGACACAGAACAGAAATTATTGTACTGAGGAGTTAACTCCCACGTGGAAAACAAGCATTTGTAGAATGCAGGAACAAATTTGCTTGCCTGGAGTAAAGTGATGCACTTACTCACTGATATAACTCAACCTTTGCAATGTAACTTTATTTATGCTCTTAAAGTTGAAAAAAAAACTTATGAAAAGACAAGAGATCTCAGTGTGTTTGCATATGTGTATTTATGCTCTTAAAGTTGAAAAAAAATCTTATGAAAAGACAAGAGATCTCAGTGTGTTTGCATGTGTGTGTGTGTGTGTGCCATAAACTGAACTAATGTGATCATATTGCCAAGACTCATAGTGACCTGAACTAAAGGTAAGCAACTCATGTCTGTGGTTCAAGCTCATGGGTAACAGAAGACTTGATAAATGTTTTAATCGGGGAAAAAAATCCAGTGAGACAGACTGATTGTGAAATCATAAATAAAAAAGGCAAAATTAAAACTCCTGTGGCACCATGAATGTGTGCAAAATTCACTTATTTACATGTAAATGAGGCAGACAGAGGAAAAGCAATGAGCAGGAGAGAGATAACCCTGACTAGTCTTTCCTGTCAAGTACAAGCATCTTTCAATGTGCAACTGCACTGAAATCTTTAAGTCAGGGATTAGGGATTCTGCCTTTGCTCTAATGTTTAAATTCTGGATATCCATAAGATTATCTTTCATTAGAATTTGGCTCAGCGTGTCCCTCAAGATTGAGATGTCACTTAGATTGTATGGGATTGATCCCCAGTGTATCATTTGCCTACCTTACTGGGAATTAAGTGGGAAAGAAATTTAAAAAATGAGTATGAACTAGCTTTGTTGAAAAAATAAAGAGTTTTTGGACTCCTGAGTTTCATCAGCTCCCAAGTTTCATCAATAGATGATGGGAACTCTCTTGCCTTCTGTGCCTTGACAATTTCCTCTGAGATTTCAAGACTGAACATGAATATAAAGCCAAAGCTCTACAGATCTGCTGCAGCCAGAAATCTGTATGACTATAATGACTTTACAAAATATCTTGGGAGGCTGAATAATCTTGCTGCAGGACAAAGGCAGAAAAAAATAAAAAGAAAGTCAGTGGATTAGGAGTGAGGAATATTTACATAATATTTGATCTTTGTTGTTTTAAAATAGCTACAGAATATGATTCATAGACAGCTAGGACTGGACTGCCAGCCAGTTAGTCTAACATCTTCAAGATTCTAGAATACATATTACACAGTCCTGTAAATAAAATGATCACTTTAACATCAGAATTTTGTTGCATTTTTTTCCCTATTCAAATAATGTTGAATGTGTTAGCATTAAACGATATAAATTCTGCAACATTTATGAAAAAATTAAGTATGTCCTGATGCTGGTGACTTTTTATTTATGGGCTATCAAATAACCACAATATCTTTCTGAGTCTGATGATATTTGGGCTGTTATTTTAAGGCAGAAACAAATATAAAGGAAAGATCAGTGACAATAAGGACCAGAGAAGAGCTTGGAAACTGCAGCTGAGAAGGGAAATCTTGGAATACTGATTTCCAGCCTCTTTCTCTTATTGAAGTGAACATCTGAGTAAATATATACATTTAATGAAATGAGATTTAGATGTCCCTGTGCCAAGATAAAGAGGTTGCACTGGAAATGAACTGGTACTTTAAAAAATTGCGCTGTCAAAAAAGAATGCTTTTACAACTGAGGGAGACTGCATTTCAGTGAAGTTTGTGCTACTCTGTACTGTAGACAGCCTAGAGATACAACAGCATTTGTATAAAAACACTTCACAACACAAGCCCTTTTTTAAATTTAATGTACAGTTTGTCCAAAAAACAGTTGATTTTGAAAAATATCAGCATGACATCCTGTCACAGACAGAAAACTATTCCAATTAGAAGTAGAAATGAACCCACAGAAACACTTCTTTTGAAAACAAAATCGTTATTGGCAGATAACAAGAGGATACTGGTAGTATTTCTGAAGGTAAAAGGTATCCCAGAGTATAAAAAAATGAGCACATGCAGAGTTTTTGGCTTCTGTTTATCCTTTGGAAAGGCTTTTTGGACACGTGACCTCTTAAGGGAGATTTGTTTTGCAGAGATCACTGTAGAAACAAGCAGAGCAGAGCAGCGGCCTAGAACAAAGCTGCTTCCCGCTCATGGCAGTGTGAAAGGATTGCTCCCCTGTCTTTATTTGAGGCCCCTTAGGAAGCCTACAGGATGCTGGTTGCTAGGCAACGCCCAAAGCTATGGTGTATATAGCATTAGGTATTAATTATTGTCATGGGCCTTTTCCATGGAAGATCCTGCAAATATGCAATTAGATGCATCATAGGATAAGTAGTTTTTCATTCTGATGGACAAGCATTATTAATGTGCAGAAAACTCAGAATTTGATAAATTGTTCAAAGGTGACTGACTGTACCAAGTTGAATATTTTCTTTTGGTTGTGATGCTGTTTTGTGATTGCAGCAAAGGGATTTGGACAACAATATGGTTACAGTAAGCTGTTTAAAGGTTCTGAACTAGAATATAATATTGCTTCAATTGTTTCCCTGATTAAAGTGCCTAGTTCTAAACTGATCTTTACCGGCACTTTATTTTAAATAGTTCAGGTCAGTAGTTGAGCAAAAAAAGAAAGCCTTAGAACATGAAAGCAATAAAATAAAATATTTAATAGCAGCTGCATGTGGCAACAGAGAAGTAGAAACAAACAACCCAAGAAATTAAATCTTGTGAAAGAGGCAGGTTTTAATCTGGTGGTGTCTACCATGAGATAAGTTTCTGCATATGGTTGATGACATTGGCTTGTATTTATGGGAATGGAGAGCTGCTCTTCCTTCTCTAGCATTGCCTACCTAGCTAGTCATCACAAGCATAACAGGATGTGTACGAGGCACATTCCACTTTTAAGGGGATGAATACTGAGACCTGTTATACCTCATGAAATTAAACAAGGTAGCCAAGAAGAGACTTCAGTTACTGCAAAGGAAAATGGAATTCATACCAAGGCAAGTCATTAACAAAGGTGAAAACATAAACATATTGGAAATTTCTGTGGAGTGACAGTGACAAAATATAACCAATATCAAAGAAAATAAATCACTGTCTCAGGACATGAACAGAATAATAAGAAAATTAGAGAAAGAAATTGTTGAACTTTTATCAATTAGTGCAAGTAAAAAGAGTACTATTTGTTTTCCATTTGAAGAAAGAAAATGAGACTGCAGATGGAGAGGCTCAAGGAGACACTAATAAGAGGTTGTGTGACTGAAAATCTTTGTACAGACAAGGACGCCTACTCCCACATCTTGGATACACTGATATTTGTGCAGGAGCATGAAATGTAGCAGAGGGGAACAGAAATCCTTTGGCTTGTGCGATCTGTAGATGTGGTGCATGTTGGAGGATAAAACTCCCACTCTGTTTCCTGAGCTGTGTCCCTTTAGATGGATATGTGGCAGAAAATTGTCATGAATATTGACATTGGAAAATTTGCCATGGGATGCTTCAGAAACTGGAACACTAGTTGGACTGGTAATGTGCTGCTTCAGATACCCATAGAGCATGCTAGACAGCAAACTTATCAGGTAGGCAACAAAAATGATAAAACTGGGAAATGACTGTCTTTTTCTGGTGAAGGAGTCCGGACATTCAATTTTGATCAAATGAAGGCAGAAGGCATGAAAATTTCACAGCTGTCTCCATAACTGTTCTCAGCTCCAAAACATTACTGCCCACTTGTTGAGGCCATTGACTGTTTTTCTTTTCACTGCTTCCAACTGGAAAGGTGTGAGGAGCAGTAATTTCATTCACAATGTTAATAGGTACACAACTGAGAAAAATTACTATCCTTTGGCCATTCACAGTGATAAACGTTATTCCTTGAAAGCTAGACTAACATTTTCTGAAGGCTGTTTTTCAAGTATTGCATCTTACTAATGGTATGTGTACTTTTTAATGAAGTGCTATGCTAGGGAAATCAGTTATTTTTAAAATGAAAAGATTGTTTCACAAAGGCATACTGAAGGCAGAAAAATGAAGAAACTAAATTAGTGTTCCTAAAAAAGAAAACTAACATACTGTAATTTTGTAATGAATGTGAATGCATATATTGCTAACATCCTATTGTTCAAACAGATCTAGGAATATCTTTCCATCAGCAGAGATTTTCCTTTAGTAGCCCTTCCAAAGCAGGTGGATTTGCTGTCACTGCCAAGTTCTGAGGAGCCAAGATGTACTGCATAATAGCACTCACAAATTTCAGGTGGGCTGAGGATGTATGTCTGTACTAGAGTCCGACCAATGCAATTTGTTTATATGACAGAACTCACACAGCAACCTACAAATAAGTGTGACTCACATCCTGTCTTATTTGTAACACTGATTTTTGACTACAAGTTGCAATCTTATGAGTCTTCATAAAAACCTCCTCCTCCTCTTTCCTGATACGTGTTTGATCAACGTGTTTGTCTTTTCTCTCGCTTGTCTGATTTGAAACATTAGATAAATGAACATGGTATTTATGTGTATTGATTTTCTCTATTTTTCTTACATTTGGGGTATTACTTTGAATTAACTTTGCACCATTTCTAGTCATTTGATACAGTGAAATGGGCCTGAAGTTATTTATTTATTGTTGTATATCTTGTTTACTTCCTTCATTTTTTTCATTAGAAATAGCTTATATTTGTTTTATGATTCTTTGATCAGAATTTTCCTTAGTCAGCTGTTGTATTTAGTTACAGATTCTAACTAAAATCATCATCTCATTTCCACTTCAGTGTCTGTCTGTGATAGCATTATGCTTAATTCAGTTGTCTTCAGCAATGTTTTCTCTCAGACCCAGATCTGCAAAGAAACCTGTTGCCTGATTGCCCAGCAAGCTGGAAGCTAGCTTTGGAGCTGCCCAAATCCAGTAGGAAAATCACCTTGGGTTAGGAATTTACGCTTGCGAACTTGGTTATTTTGTGAGAGAGCAGGGGCAGGGCATTTTAAGGTTCTGAAGCCTCAGTCTCACTTTGTTGATATGAAGCTCAGAGAACCTGAATACTGTTCTTCTAGTCGTAGAGAGATATCACCTTCTTTTGTGTCCTTGCAGTTTGTCACAGTTAATGTAATAAAATTTTGTATTTAGTGGAGACCAGATTCTTGGCTGTTGTACAAAGTAAATGTCCAAAAGAATGAGCTGCCAATGCATGCCAGCTTCATGCCTTCTGACCCTGACCTGCAATTTTCTTAAGCTCAGAACAGTATATTTCAGTGACCTATCAGAAAACAAAACAAAACAAAAACAATCCAACAAAAAAACTGTCAAACATTTCAACTCAGTGTTCCACGGAACTCAGAAATAAGAGCTTAAACCACTTGTTCCCTCTAGTTCACTCTTTCTTACAGCTTTACTGAAGGTTATACTTGTTATTTAACAAAAGGAAACATTCTTGCACAGTTTAGCAGCAATATCACAGCAGGAAAGATACCATTTGTTCCAAGAGCTGAGAGGAACACAAATGCAAATGATAACTCCTACCTGCCCCGAAAATCCTGAAATAAATATTTTTCTTCTCATCGGAAATGTCGCTTTGAGATGAGGCCTTGTAAAGGCCTTAAGTGTGTTTGTAATGGATGTACCTCTAATAAAACAGCCAGAAACATTGGTGGCAGGGGTAGAGATGGGCTCAGGTTCAAAATAAAATTACCTTCTGCGAGGTTTTGAGTTCATTTCAGGTTTGTATTAACTGAAGTGAGTACCTGTGCCTCAATTTCTGTCCCTGCAAACTCATCAGCCTCCCCCCCACCACATGCATGTTACTGAAACATGGAGTACAGTGACCATTAAGGAATTCACTCGCATTCATTTACCCGCCATCATTAAAGAACTTTACATTTTTCTAGTTGTCTTCCATTGACACGGAAGCATATTCAATGTGCTTTATTTCCTTTGCAAAACCTTACCACAAGATAATCTAGAATTCCAATACTTTTATTGAAAACATTATTTAAAGGCAGAGAAAGTCACACATAACTAAATATACCGTCTGAACAACATCCATGTTTTCATACTCAGTCATAGCTAAGCTATATCGGTGCATTTTGTACTATTTGTACTGGAAGAACAGTAAATAATTTCTGGGGAAAGTTTTGTTTTCATCTACTAGCTGTCCCATTCAGTGACAAATTCTTCTTGAATTCCCTCCTTGCTTGGAAACAGGGGACTCCTTCATTTTATACACTCATAATCCAAGATCCAAGAGAACAAAAAATCATTATAGTGCCTACTGAAGGCTAAAAAGATAGATTGGTGTAGACAATTGTGAAGTGTTTGCAGTACACAGAATTCGAAAAGCTCATTTGTGTGATTTACAGCTGCCTACTTAAAAGGTAGGTCAGAATATGAGATCTGCCCTGTGCTCTACACGTATTAGGGTAAATAATAGCCAGGACCTCAAATAAAGAGAAACAGCAATAATGGATTTTCTGAAGACTTTCTTAGCCTTATTTTTTCCCCCTTCTTTTTCTTGTTAAGCCCCTGGTTCAGTGTTTAGGATCCTATACTTGTGTTTCTGTAAAACTAGCAAGCTCTGACTTTTTAACTTCTCTATCTCCTAGATTTTTGCTTCTGAGCGCTATACTGAAATTGTCTTGCCTTTCCATCTATTTTCCTAATTAGTGTTTACTTATGCTCTGTTTTCCCAACATAGTGGCACATTAATAAGCAGGAGCACAGTACAGTTTGTCAGACTGTTCTAAATATTCTGGCCATTTTAGAAACTTGTTGATCTCATTGGCTGCATATAAATACAATGAGCTACATGATGCAGGAATGAAAGAAATGCAGTTGAAAATAATGCGCTCACTGACGTAAGTAAACCATGACTGATAGGAAATGTACCTACACTAGTGGTGCACAGATCACTATAGAAACAGAATAATCTTGCGGCAAAATTCGAAATGCTAATCAGCTGAGGAGAAGCACAAAGTGTGAGTGCAACAGTGAAGGAAAGGAGCTACCAATGCCCCTGCTAATAAGGCAGTAAGGAATCCCATCACTTAAATTCCATACCAAAGTTTGTGATTCCAGTTACTACACATGAGTGGAACCGAAGATGATAAAGCTTTTCATGTTGGAATTACAGTCACTCACCCTTCTGTATTTGTTTCAGCTCTACTGTCACAAAGCAAGTATTGTAAACCTCATGCGATTGTTTGGAGAAGTTTGTGGGGTTCCTCTGTGTATATCTGTGTTAAACCCTATGTTCCACTTTGAATGTGGGATTACTCAGCCTCCTGTGCTTCCCTGTCACATGACATAATGGGAAAAGTCCTGCATCCTATATGGAGATGAAAAGATCTGCTCTCTGAACTTCTGTGGCGGTCCATTCAAATGTGATAACGCGTGAAAGAAATGGTCACTTGTCAAGACAGATTTTTCAAATCTTAAAAGGACAATGGATTTTTTTCCCAAGTGCTATGATCATTTTTCAGGCTGATCATAAAATCTCCAGAAATACAAGGTAGATATTCAAGAGGTTGCTTCAGAGGAAGCTCAATCAGAAGAACATAGAAAAAAAGTGGATGGACTGACTAGAGGGGAAGCCACATTTTAGAAACAGAAGAGGAATCTAATCTCAGAGAGTGCTTAGTCTGAGGAAAAACTGAAGAACAGAAGTACCTGCTAGTATTTTGTATAAAGGTTAATTGTTAAACAGGGTTCCAATCAGAGTGAACTTCTAGAAAGGGAGAGCAACTGGAAAGTCAGAGATAGCCACCAATAGCTTTGGAGCCCTAGGGCGTGTGTATTAAAATGTCTTTATAAGGTTTAGCAGACACAAAGAAATAGTTTCAGAGAAGTTAGAGACAGACACTTGCCTGGATCATACTTGCTCTGAGTTAACCCGGATATTTTCCATTTAAATTTCTATTGTAAGCACCTTGACTTCTTCTGTAATGGAACATTATGAAATTAAGAATTAATGCTAGAAAATCGTCATTAATTTCCACTGAAATAAAGTTTTTTAATATGTTGAGGGACACATCTTCACCATCTTCTAATAATGACTTTCAGTGATGGGTAAAATTACATATTTAAATAAAAAGAAGAGCAAAGACCCTTTGTTAGATGCACTGGAGACAGTGAAGGGACCATTATCAGCTGCTACACAAACAGCCTGTTAGTACACAGACTGGTATATGAAGTAGACCATTGCTCATGCTTTCATCTTACTCTTCCAGCATCTCCTGTGCTCGTCTGGGTTCCAAATTTAATGAGAATTAGATCTTTTCCGAGGGAGAACGCTGATGTGCTTCTATCACTCACGTGTGGCTGAGCTTTCCAGGTGGCCAGAAGGAGTTCACAGAGGTTTGAGCAAACAACTGGAGATTCAACTGCTCTTCCTTCACTGTTCAATAAAAATGGATCTCAGCCAAGTTCTGGCCAAATGTGAAGTGAGTACACGTAGGGAAAAAAGTCCCTTTATATCATCTAATTTGATATAATAACAATATTATTTCTAGGGCACTGCATAGAATATTATCATTTTGGAAATAAAGTGTGATTATTTCATTATAGTCTGAGTTATCTTCCAAAAGAGATGAAGTAATCTTTTATATAAGTAGTCTGTACAATTAGCTGTCTTTTTATTCCTTGTGTAGAAAAGCCGTAACAGTGTATTTGCCTGATGACAGTACCAAGGAAGTCAGCAATGTCCACTCAACTGCTTTGTCAGTTTATTGATCTATTTACTTTTTAAATGAATTGCTGGGAGGGCTTGTCGAAAGGCAGATAGCACAAATGCTTCCCAGTGCTAAGATGTCATTTATGCACGGTGCTGAGGGAAAATATTTCAATGTGGAAAAAAATAATGGCTAGTGGTAATATGACTTGACTTCCAATTACACAGCATGAAGCTCGTCACTCGAACTGAATCAGAAAAGATGATGCCTGCCCACATCATCCTGTGATACTACTAAATCTAATAAGAATAATTGCAAGTCTAGGAATTCTTCCAAGTAATTTTGCTTAATGATCTTAAACTCTAAGGAAGGGACGTCTACCTATTGCTTAATTATTTAATCTTTTAAAGGACATGTGCATAATGCAGCAGCCTATCTGCCCATCGGTACAACTCAGCAGGAATATAACTCTCTAATTGTTCCATGCTGCTTTCCCTTTTGGCTTATGAATCCATCCAAGGGCTGTTACAGTCTGCTAGGACACTGGACCTGTTCAGAGGGGGAATCACAAGCACATTCTGTAACTCATCTGCCCTTGCAGATTGCCTTCATTGGCAAAACAAAATAGCGCACGAAAATTAAAGCACCTTAACTGCATGGGGCTAGACTTGTCCCAGTCCTGTGGCTTCACTGATGGCTGAGGTGAACAGATGTCCAACCTCACTGCACTGAGAGCTGCATGCAGAAGGACTGATTTTGACCTAGCTGTTCTGTAATCATGCTTGCAAGCCTGACAACATTATCAATTTTTTGCATGTGCACATATCTGTATTTATGTATCTGCACACGAACTTGCAGATACTACATGTATACCTCAACAATCTGAAAATCAGAAAGGGTTGCTCTTGATGACTGGGCTGGGAAGACAGGGTTTGCAGATTTTTCTGTATCACACATCATACAGACAAGTGATCCAGGCATATATCTTTGTGTATTTTTTATGTTGATATAAACACACTATATATTAGAGATCAAGCATTCATAAACTGCTGTAAACTTGGATATGAATCCCTCTAAACTCACTCCTCTGAATGTTAAGGTGGTGATGTGGATTCTGTGTGAATGACCACATTTAGGGGCTATTCCAGCATGAAGGGATGTATTTTGTCTTGTTTCCTCTGATGTTTTTGAAAAACTTCAATTTTAGTCAGATAAGGTGTGGGGGAAGGCTGAGAATTCTGCAAGACTGGAAAATCATTTCCTGTTATGTTCTTCCATACTCTTGATTCAGATGCATGGAAATTAGGAAGCAATGTAGGCACACAAATTAAGACAACAGAGAATCAAGCCACAAAATCAAAATGGAAATGCAGTGAGCCAGGTAAAATTTAGTCACACAACATAAAAGGTATGCAATGTAGTCCCAGATTGACTTGTCTGAACAGGGAAAATAAAAAGTGATTGTTTCATTTGACATTTCTGGGATCCCTTTGAATCAGCTTGTTGGAGTTGTTCCTGAAGTTGTTACTGGGCTTTCTCAGTCCTGCCTGCTCAACAGCAGGAAGGCCCATACTGAAAGTTCAGTTGTCTGAGTTCTGTTGGTGTTTCCAACCATGGGCTCTTTCTCACTGCTGGAGTTCTGGTAAGTATGGTAATACAGATAATCCACAGCCAGTGGAACAGGTGAAGCTGGGTTTCTTATGGGTCTGTGTAGTATATGTGAATTAAGCATATCCTTTAGAATACTCTCATCACAACACACTCAGCCTATCCTTGTGTCCCTGTGCCCTCTCCTCACACCACAGCAGCTCCCCAGCCTGCTGGTGCTAACATGGCTCTTTCCACACCACCACTTCACGTAAGTCCAAGATATTTTTCTGCTTTCAGCTGTATAAAGTAGCTGTATTTAGCCTGGTAAAATGTGGATGCTAACTGGCCAGTCAGGGCATGCCTGCTGATTGCCCAGCTGGATGCTGCTAAAGGGATCAGGTTGAATTCTCTCTGCCCTTATCTCAGAGGAAGCACCAGCAAGGTCTCCTTTAATCAGCAGCTGTATTTCAGCGTAGACATTTGTTGTATTTGAGATCTCTAACCATCTGCTTTATGGGGCTGAAATTGGTCAGGGAGTACCAAAAATAATGAGAGATTACTGGGGTGGGGGAAAATGCCTGCCAGACTGCTAAAAGAAGAAACAAAGGGTGTAATTTTGTAAACTTGGAAAGATAGACTAGAAAAAAAAGTGAGTATGCCTCAAAACAGAAAAAACTAGATCTACTGTATCTTCACAGTTGCTTAGGAATGGTTCTTTGGCTTTACTACAGGAGCCCTGCAGCAGAGAACAAAAATTTAGGGAACCAATAGCTTATCTGCAAATGAAAGTGAGGGCTGAGGGCAGACCCCTTCTGCATTTTTTTATATTTATGGAAGGATAGTAAAGTGAACCTGCTGCCAACACTGCTATTCACCACTGTGTGATATTATTTGAAATGTCTTATTAAAGCATCTGATTTTTTCTGTCAGTTTGAAAAGAGAAAGTTTATTTGCCACAGGAGCCAAAAAAGCCAAAGACTAGTTTGTCTTCAGGGGTAGCTCAGGGCGAAGTGTACTGGATAACCTGCTCCTTCCAGGAGCATCCCTTGGAAGTGGTCAGTCTCTGACACACTGTGCTCTTCTTCTTCCCCTTGAATACGGGACAGGAAGAATTATCACAAACATCTGAATCTGGTAGCTGCTCTGGTCTCACCCACGTGGGAAGGAAATAAGGAGATCTTGCTCTTGCACAGCAGCTAGAGCCCAAGCTAAGTCTTTTCATGGTGTGAATGAGAGCTAGGACAAGTTATGACAAAACAATATAATATATGCTAATAAAGATGTTCTACAACATTTCAAGTTACATTCATATTTTCACCTGAAACTAAAGAATCTCATTTTCTATTATAAGTGAAGGATCCAAGGATAATTTCACTATTTTTACTCCTGAATAACTGCATCTCCCTTTTCCTTTAGTATTTCTTTTCCTTCTTTGTGTATTTTACTTCCTGTTGCCTATTCATGATCTGAGCAGAACTCTGATGTGTGAATTTAAGGGATGATTTTTCTGTTCCTTATTCTGGTATCTTCTTCTGGAGCTGAGAGACCATATTAAAGGATTTGCATTTAGAAACTAGAACATCCCTTTGACTGTGAATGCATAGCATAAACCTGGCACTCCTGCTTTCATTCCTACTGTGACTGAAGAAAATTTCTGCACTTACTGTGAACCTCATGGATTTTAAGGGCACTCTTTAGTGCTCTTTTTTTAAAATGTCTTCTCTAACAAGTGGAAATAATCAAATGGTCATCAAAATATTACTCTAAGATTTATTGCAATATACAAAAGGAAGAACACATTTCAAAAATAAAAACTATCACTTGGCTTGCAGAGAAACAGATGGACATGAATTACACAACTAACTAGAATGAAAATTAGACCCCAAAGTGAATTAAATGCTGGTGGGATGAAAATGAAGCCTCTTTTTTTTTTTTTCCTGAAGTGAGAAAACAGTCCTACTTATAATAGAAAATTATTCACTCTGTACTGCAGTGTAAGACAAAATCTATCACACTGGAAGGAGATATTACTAGACTGCAAAAATACACGGTCTCCCCAGTAGAATGGACTGTCTCACTGAAGGGAGAGCTACAAATAAAATTTGAACTTCAGCAGTTTCGAACAAAAAAAGAATGCTTTCAGTATTTACATATTCAAAACTTTTGCTGAACACATAGAACAAGTAAAACAAATTCTTTTGGTAAGTGCTATAGTTACAATTTTTTTTTATTGTGAACTTACTATGAGATTTCATTACATTTTTGTCTCAATAGATCTTTCTGTTATCATTAACTACAGTTGAGTTTTCAAAGTGTCAAATATTCCTTTAGAGTCTGTCACTTCATCTTTGGCTTTCAAAGGGCAAGTGCTGTAATAAAACTGAAATTGCTAAATATCAGTTAATTCCCACAGTAATTATTTAAGTATTACTTATATCACTGTAACCCAGAGAGATCTCACATGAGACTGAGATATTGTGCTAGATATTACCTAAGACAAGTTTAATATTCTAAACCATATTAATCTAGCTCAATAAAGAATGGGCTACTTTATAAAGCATCTGCTATGCTGCAATAATCAGAATTTTTGAAAGAGTGTAGAGAAAGATCTAATTGTTCTATGTGCTTGGGGCAGATGAGCTGCTCTAAGTTTCCAGTGAACTGCAGGAAAATGTCTTTATTCTTTCTGGGCAGGCAGCTGGTGTAGTGCTGACCAGCAAATTGTTAGCTGTACTTTTCTACCCATTGGTGGGCACGCTTGATTTTTAGAAACCTACAATACTGATGTTTGAGCTCTCACACATTGATGTTACTTGACTTGGGGGTGACACAGATTATTACTGACATTAGTTTTAAAGAACAGCACAAATTAACAAGAGTCTTTGTCCAAAGATGTTATATAGTCTAAATAAAGGTAAACAGATGTACTAGGAAAAATTAAATATCTTCTTTATTTACCAGATGAGGAACATGAAGATTAAGAATTAAAATCCGTTTCTATGCAGGTCAGTGGGAATTTTGCCAGTAACAGCAACTGGATTAGGCTTTTACCCACATGGACAATACTGCAGTGGTACAGTAGAGACAAGAACTGAGTGAAGGTTTTCTGAATTCTGGAACAGCAAAGGAAATGTGGGAACACTTGTTTTGATTGGAGTTTGGTAGGCACATGAGCTCTGTACTCCACTGTACATCACAAAATAACATTTATACGTCAGTGTATACAACCATTTCCATCCCAGAAATTATATCCAGAACTTGGAAAAGTGCCTTGGGAAGGTGTGTTTGCTTCAGGTGGACCAGACTACCATTTTAATGATCACTCCATCAAGTTCATCAGGGTACAAACTGCAATGCATTTTTTACCATCTGGTTCTAATCAATCTTTGTGTGGCACCATGCCTACCATACACAAGTTCCCTGCTATAAAATCACATGTTATTGCACAGTGGCCACTCATTATTTCAGTCACTGTGTCCTCACAATGTCATGCAGTGCCTGGGGGACTCTTACAAATGTATGTCCAACAGGAAGGAGCATGGTGTTTGTAATGGTCTTCATTACAGCTGGCTGTGGTGGGTTTATACACGTTCCCCACATCTTAACATCATTTGAGCATCACAAAGCCATTTTTTAGCAGAAGAATGACCACCACCCTGCCTGCACACAGCTTAGGATGGGGAATGAAGAGCAGCAGGACCTAGTACTGATAGAGGAAAGGGTGATGGTAGTGGAGTCATGTTATTCACTTTTTCTGGGCAGACTTTTTATTTTTACAGGGGACCATGTTGCTAATGCAAAAAGTTAAAGAAAAGAAGTTCCCTTAGTAAGAGGTACACTGCACCTGGTGTTTGTCTATGAGTGTTACAAGCATGACAGAGGTCAGAATTTTATGTTAGAGCCCTGTAGTCAAGATCCCAATAAAATCATCACCCAACTCAAATATGCAAAATTTAATCTTCGTTGAATTTCAAATACTGCAGACTGAGAAATTGAAAGAGAAACCTCAAAACTGTAGAGCACCAACCTACACGTTAGACAAAAGACTAAATGCAATGCATGCTTTGTGAGAAGGGGAAGCATAAACAGGAAGAAAACATAATACGCAAAGCACTATCCTTTTTGCTAGTAGACTTCTACATCTAATCAGTCTATAAATAGTGAATCGTGCAAATATTTGAAACTTTCAGCATAGTTATTTCAAACTTTCATTTCCACAAAGGCTGTTTATGGCCCTTTATATACAACATTTAAATGGTGCATAAAAACCATGTTCTGAATATACCCAGTAAAAAAATTTTATCCCACAAGATGAAAAACCCCCTCCAAGATCATGATACTTAAAGTTTCTTGTAAGTGACCCACTCTGGCCTCAGGTGTCACATTGTAAAATGTCTGCTGAAATAACTGGGCTTACGGTAGTATGAAACAGAGGTAAGTGAAATTGTATGAAAAGCATTACTAGAGGTTTCGTTCATACAAGTGAATTTCAAATGAAGGAAATGTTCATGGATTTTTCTCTCTCCCCAGATAAAATAATTTTAATAAGATAAATTAACCAAGCACTGATTATACATAGGCCTCTCAGAGCTGTGCACAAAGCTGTTTATTGTATTCAGAAAAGGGCAGGATATTTTGGTACGCCAGACATGTTTGCTTTATTCCCCCCAGTACTCTTTTCTCTGGAGCACTTTCCCCCTGGTCTCACTGCCCTCTTTGTTCATCCCAGCTGCCAGATGCTTCTTCCAGAGCCTGCCCTGGACCTGCGGAGCACCCTGAGGTGGTGGCCTCACATCTGTCACCATCTGGTGCCTCTGTTGCTCCACTGCGGCCACGACTCTGATTGTAGCACACATCTCATGTGCCTGTAGCTTACAATACATGTGAATATGGGAGTTCTGGACAAAAAAGTCTCCCGTCTTCAAGTCATGTTTGTCTTAACCTTTTAGGATACTTTGCTTTATGAAGATAATGTCACAGTGCAGATCAGATTTAGTCCGGGGTAAATACATAGAAAAGATTTTACAAAATCACTCCTTGCTAATGGCTCTGCAGAGGAGATGATTTCACAGTAATTACATGTGTAGCAGACCCTGACTGTCATTAAAACATTGCTATGGAACACATTTTCTATTTTACTCTCAGCAAAGTGGTCAGCTGCAGGTCCTTTGTGTTCTAGCTTACTTTTCCAGTGAGAACAGAACCTTGTTCAGAAGAAGGAGAAGCCTTCTTATTTCAATACTTTAAAGCATCTTCCATCATTACAATAGTTACAATAATAATTTACAAAGGCTGCAGAAATCCTTAATTTGTACTCCAAGTATAGTGTTGGCCTAAGACTTCTTAGGCCTAAGACTTCTTAGGTAGCTACTGAATTCTAAGAGCAACCACTTTCATCCTGGAGTATTTAGGTCATTTGACTACATGATTCCGATGATGTTACTACATGGGGTGACACTTTATTCTGAAAAAGACCAAAACCAACAACACCTTTGATCCACTATGGGTCTTCTTGCAGAAAAAAGTGCCTAGAAATGTATGGTTGTCTGAATAAATTTCTTAAGGTTATGAAATTACCTGGCAGATGTCAAGCACTATGTAAATATTGTAACAAAAAATACAAATCCCCAGAAAGATTTAGCACGTGTAGAAGTAGGCAGTGACAGCTCATGGTGGGAGCAGTTATATCCTTCCCATTTAGAAAGTAGAGCTATTGGGAACATCTGAGCAGGGAATCTGTGCATTCACTGAAACACAGCCCGTCTGGTCTGTTACTTGAAATGCACTATTTTGTAATCTTGTGAAAATGAAAATCCAGGGAAACTAAGTACATAGCACCCACTTCACAGGCTTCCTAAGCATTTTCACATTCAGCAAAGCCACTTTTGTTTCTCTGGGCTCTTGACTTACAGCACCCTATTCTTAAGCATTTAAAGTATTGTGGGAAGCACAGAACTCAGGCAGAGGTCATCTTCAACTGAAGGAACAGAGGAGAAGGGAAAGTTATTGTTATGCAGGTACTCCTCAGGGACTAGTCTACTAACAAGAGCCTGAAATTCAAATTTCCAATTAGCATTCCAGCAAAATCTGAATATGAAAGATAGCTGTATATCAGCTGAATAAATGACTTCTCCATCCTTATTGCTTCACAATGATAAATTTCAAGTAGCCAGGTTAATGTAAGAAAATCTGCTACCAGCCATTCAATTGTTCTTGTAGAAAATACAGTTAGATTTGCTGTTTACACTATATATGCATGCAAAAATGTATTTCTCACATTTAATGCATCTGGTTCATTTATATACTTCACTTTTCCATTATGTACTTATGTTCCAAAGTATTCCAAATGTGTCAGTTTGTAAATGCAAACAGAAATAAAAGGTATATGCCTATTACATTAGCAGTGCATATGGAATGTTAAATTTTAAAGCACCAGACAGGAGAAAAACCCCTAGCACACACTGGTAGCCACAGGAGTTGTGCAAATACATGAAGGCTAAACTTAAAAAATAAAAAGCTTTCCGTTCCCTCATAACCTTTCCCACATAAATATCTAGCTGCAATTTTCTAGTGTATTAGCATTTGATTGGGAATTTGACCAGGCATCCTGGCATTTGACCAGGCAACTGCACTGGATTTGGGCCTGAAGGTGACAGGCAAAATGCACCAGCTTGCAAAACCAGGCGGGTGGCGTCTGCAGTCAAGGATACCTCCCAGTGCTCACCACTCTCCTGGCTTCACATCCCCCATGACTGCCGAGGTTTCAGAAGGCTGAGCTGTGGCAACTTTAGAGCAGACTTTGTCCCCCCCGGTTCACATGGGAGGGCACCAAAAAGCCAGCACGATTTGGAAGCTGGACCTTTTGTCTGCCACCCGTGCCAGCACAGAAGTGGCTCTGGTCAATGTTCAACAGTAATGTTTTCAAGGGAAAGAAATTCAACAATCCTGTCCTGCTTTCTCTTATTCAGGGAGGGAAAAAAACCCAACCCAACCAACCAACAAATGTAGAAATAGAAAAAACATCAGTTCTTTAAAGCAGACTACCATGAATGCTAATTAGGAGTTTCGTGCAGAAATGGCACTAATTAAGTACATACATTCTGACTTCTTATTTTCTCTTCTGAGCACAGAGAAGACAACCCCAAATATATTCTCTGATGAGAATTGTGAATGTAAAAGAAGGCTTTTACCATCTCTTTATTCTTAGAGAACCTAGTGCAGAAATCTGGAATTAATTAAAAACCACAGTAAGGTGCCATTCTCTGCCATTTGTCCTCAGCAGTCAGCAGGGGGTGTGTTGTACACCCAGAACAAGGGCAAAAAGGCAGACAAACCCAAAACTGGTCTGCAGACCAGAGGGTGCCACAGCAACCTTTCTCAGGTGCAAATCAAAAGTTGCACAGGGAAGATCCCTGACTTATGTGTGTCTGAGTCAAGTGAGCATAGGAATTACAGTCCATTAAAATCAATTTTTATGAAGATAAATTTACAAGTGTTCATAGGTTTTGGGTCCCCTTCCTTGCTGCCAGTGCCCAGGACAGCTCATGTTTTGTGTTCTGTGGCAGGGCAGGAGCACCTGTATTGTTACACACACAGAGCCCATAGCAGCTGCATCCCTGCCTGTGCAGATTCATCTGTGCTTTTCTTGGCTCAGAGATGTGGTGAATGTTGTTCATATTCTATTCAGGCTCTTATAACCTGTCCATCACATTGCTTTTTGTGAGTCCATTACAGCAAAGCTTATTTTACAATCTGTCAGATGCTGGGGCTTTTGCACATGTTCTAGAAATGTATTTTTTTGTTTGCTCAGTTTGTATGTGAATGATCCCATGTGCAATAAAAGTTCCTATGCTCTACTTGTAACCACATTAAAGAAACACATGTCTGCAGCAGTCAGGATGTGTTGTGGTTATTCTGCCTTCTGAAGTTTTTGTGGTTTAGGTTTCAGTGAATTCCTCAAGGTTTTGCTCTGGGGTTTGGGAGGATTTGTTGTTGTAGCCTATTTTGCATATGAAGGAATTTTTAACTATTGGAACCTTTTGTCCACAGAGTCTTTCCACAGAATAAAATTGCCTTGCAGTGACCAAGAATTTCCTTGCTGGATGCAAGAAGATGGATTAGATGGTTTCTTGAGATTCTTGCAGCATTTCATTTCTACAGCTCTGTGTTTTTACTGGTGTTGGGGTGTGGGAGCCATACGGGAGGTGTTGATCTGTGCTGAATGATTGCCTGTGAATTATAGTTTGTATTTTGCCATCTGGCAGCCTGATAATTAGTCCATCTTTTTATCAAATGAATGGCACGTGTCTTCTTTTCCTAAATACATATGCAAAACTATATATTTTGGAAAAGGTTGTTTTCAACTTCAAAAAAAATAGCCAGAAAGCAGTGTCTTTCTGTAATCACATGTATGTCCTCAGACAAACCTCACCCACGTATGGACCTAGACTATTCCCTGCATCACTCTGGGTATTATGCAATCCAAGTATTGGATTTCTGGTTACGTGATGTTCTGAATTTGCTACATACCTATATAAGCCGAGGTCTGGATGATATACTATTTTACTATATAGCTGCAACATGTAGCTGTATTTTCCTACAATTAATACACAAAAGGCATACCCAGTTTGACAGCATGTTCATTGTGCTATGTCCTCATCACTACTCCAAGTATATTTCCATGAGATCCATTCCTGGTGGGACTCAATGGTTTGGGACTATCAGAAGCAGGCTAAGCAGCAAGACAGCCTTAAGAAGACAAGGGGAGCATCAGGTACCCAGCCTCAGCTCCTGTGGTACTAATGCTAGAGAAACTTGTGGTTTATTATAGTGTGTGAAATCAGGAAATCAAGAGCTCAATGCAAATCTAGCCCCAATCCCTGGGGGAAAAAAACCCCAAAACATTTATGAAACCTTTTTCTTTAATCAGGAAGCCCTGGGAAAAGGTTGCTCAGAGGAGAGGAAAGACATTTTCTCACACTGTGGGATGCCAGCTATCCAATTTGGTACTTAAGAGCTATAATTCATGAGTCACTAACTGTGTATTAAATGCACAGGAAAAATCTTATTCATATGTATTTGGAGAAGGATTTTTTTGATTTACAATATTGAAGAAGATGTATTTTTTTAGAAGTCACGATTTTATTTTTTCTAGCTTTTCAAGAATGCAGCATATTCAAAATTAAAAGTGTGCATTAGCTTGTGAATTATAACAAATTATTTATTCCTACCAAGAGAGAATTTTTTTCATTAAGATATATTTATTGATGCAACTTTCTACAGGTTGGCAACTGCCAAACTGCCTAAAAATGCTACCTGAGGGACCACTTCTGCTCATTCATTGTGATTTTGGTAGTGTAAAAATCATCTGCTAGAAATTGGTTGATGCAGCAACACCCGCCATTAAAAAGAATTAAATAAAAATGCACCATAAAGTTGAAATTTCTCACACATCTCATGCACTGGATTGGAATTTTAGCTATAAACAATCAAAGCAGTATTCAAGTTGATGGTATTAAATGTATATAAAGAAAATTACCATTTTCCTTTATTATCTAATCCTATCTACTGGAAATGAACATGTATTAATTTGCTTGTAAATCTGATTGTACATCCTCTTTCCTTTAAAAAATCTTTGCTTTTCTATTGCCATTTTCATTACCATATTTTGAAATCTGAAATATTATTTTTACAAGAAGACTCCATTTTATTTCCTTTTAATGATCATGATCATGTGGATCAGTGTAAACCCTTCTCTTTGTAATATGTATATACTAAATTAGTAATAGTCTTCCTTTTGTCATTGAAATCACTGGCAACAAATGGTGGGCAGAAAGGGGAATGACCTGTCTGAAGGGTTTTCCTTCTACACAGCACAAAACAGGGTTGTATGTAGATAAAAACACTGCTTTGAACAAGCACTATAAAGTCAGTCTTTGGCTCATTTCAGGTTGATGCCTGTTATGCTGATTAAAGTGTGTCTCCATTTCTTCATTCTGCTGCAACATATTGTATCCAGTCCCATTAACTGTGCAGATGGTAAGGTTTTGGGATCAGGCACACTTTTTGTTATAGATGTGTACAGAGCATGCCAAATAGGGGCCCCCATCTCCAGCTGGAATGGTAGCACTACTACAACACAAACAATATTCTTTGAAACAAATTTACCTCCAATAAAAATAATGGACATTTTCTTCCCAAGTTAGAAGAAATAAAAACAATTTGTTCTTGTCTTTCTGTTCAGAAATGCACACGTGGAGACACATAGACAAATACAAGTCTAGATGAGGGCAATATGTTAATCTTCCATAGATTCTATATTTGATTAGCCTATGTAGTCAAATAGGAATGGATAAATTAATAAACCATAAAATCAAAGTAGATACATCAGAAATAAAAGAGCTTAGGATGCTACAGAAATAAACTAGAACTCTTATGTCCCCAGATACTTACAGGTCACATTTTCCTGTGATCCCCACTGCCTTCACCACAACTTTATTTCTTTCCACTGATGTAATAGGCATCTTGTGACAGAATTTAAGTGCTGTGCCTAGAACACGAAATGAGACTTCCCAGAAATCCAGTCAAGTACCCAATCCTACTAATAAGTGTTCTTGTGCTCTGGTCTTCTGAGCAATAGTACGTCCAAGCAATGAACCTTAATATGTGATATGGAAACAGAACAGCATGGACCTTTTGTTCAAGGCTTTCACAGGGCACTCTGTATGCTGCTGTGAAACCTTTGCTCCCAGTTTCTTTGCCTGCCCATCTGCTCTCTAACTACATTTCCAAAATGACCAGCTACCAGTAGGTTCTGGGCATGGGGTACTTATTTTGCTGACTTCAGGCTTTGAAATGTCGTTTTATATCAGTATTTATTTATTTATTCTACAAAGATAAAAGCTTCTCTTTTTTTTTGCAGAGTGAGAAGTTATACTTTCAAAAAACTGTTTTGATGGCTAGGCCTTCAAACACCAAACACAAGATTGGACAGATGTAAATCTTTGGGTCTGAGTCTCCAAGAAGTTTTGAAAGGAAATTGGATCACTGCTTGCTTGTGACATATATCATATTATATTAATTCTCTGCTTCAGGGCATTCACTGGTTGCCTTTGGGCCAAGAGAGATTATTTCTTTCTTTTTCTCTCTTGATGTATAAATTGCCTCATAGGGTGATTTTTCTGTTTGACTTCTGTTCCTCTAATGACCAGCCAGCTGGAAATAGGCCACATGTCTAGACAGGATGCAAAGGCACAGTGCTGAAATGTTCCTGGTGCCATTTGAAGTAAGCTTAAAGTTAAACTGATAGCCAGATTTAGGATCAGGAAGAACTTTTCCCCTAACTGAAGTGGAACGCTTATAGAGTTTTTTTGCTTGTTTTGTTGTGCTCCTCAGTATTGAAGGGCACAGTCTTTGTCCTAGGTACCATACGCAAATAAAAATAAAAAATCCTGCTGTACTGGAATCTAGAGTATTAGAAATATCTTTTATTCATCCTGCTTACTTTCTGTAGATCATTATAGATTTTTCAAAAATTATTTGTTGTAGTTGTTGTTTGTCCCAAATAAAACTTGGGGAACATTACAGGGAGTATTATAGCAGGAAGCATGGGGTTTAGGCCATTCAAGACTCTGCAGATGCCTGTTATTACAGGGAAATTGATTTGTTGACCTGGGTTGCCATTGCAGATTGATGTTCGCATAGAAGTTGAATCCTGCTTGCAGCACCATCATCATGATTCATGTTAGATCAATTTGTTGCAGAAGTTTGCAGCAGAGCAGAATTCAGGCTCCCCATACAGAGATGCGCGATGGCAATCAGTTTTTCAAGGCATGCGAATATAACTCCAATAGCTGATCACATTTCTGTCACCTTATTACTTAGAGTTACAGAAGAGCATTTCTCTAAATGATAATTCAAAAGCAGTATGTCAGATAACACATTCAAGTAGCTAAGAAAGAAATATTTGAAGGCACATTCAGGTTTGTTGAAACCTTACATTTAATCCAGGCAATTCTTCTAAAATATGTTTCCTTAATTTTGCAAGATTTGTCTAGCAAATAGAACAGACTTCAATAATTTTGTAAGAGAAAAAAAGTGTGTGAAATGTGAGATCCTTGTCCTATTCAAAATAAGCTTATCTGGTTTGTAATCCTCTTGTGCATACACTTATAGCTCTGTACTGTGTTTTTTTCACCTTAAGGAAGATTTCCCGCTGGAAATTCAGTACAACAGAAATGCTCAAAATGCGTTAATGCGTGTGGATTTTTGACATGAGAACACTCCAATTTTGAATACATAATATAACCACTAGGATAATCCTGAAAATAAGATCTGTTACATTTTTGCTTCATAAACATATTTATTTTTCATTCACAATATTGTTCTGAATTTTTGTCAGGTCTGGAAATGAATTCAGCTAAACAAAGAAATAACTGTTATTTCAAACATAGATTTCTGCTAATGTAATTCCATGCAGACTCTGGCTGGCACACCCCTCATTGTGCCCATTTTCTGCTGCTAAGGCCCTTACAAACTCCTGGCAACTAGGTAAAGGCGTTGTATTTTAAAACACTTTCGAAGAGGATTAGAATAATTAAGATTACGTACTTCAAAATACAAATTTTGCGTTATGTTATTGGAGTTGCAGATTATCTCAAACATAAACCAGCACATTAAGTAGTCAACCACGTTTAGTAAAAGCTAGAAGCCCATGGCAATCCTGAATGTCATGAAGGTATGGACTTTGTACCATCCAGATTTTGACTTCTTTTGTTCTAATTTGTTTATGAACAAATAAAATATAAGGTTTCTTTGTATTTCAAAAATAAAGGTGTGAATCTCTTATTATGAAAAAATTATGTATGCCACCAATAGCACTTACCTTAGTTTTGTGTCAGCCATAATATGGGATATAAAAGCAGTCTCACTTTGTCTCTTAATACTACAGTGCAGAAAGGCATGGCAGATCAGGGAGCTGAGCCTTTGACTCCAGTGCCCTGCTTGACATGAACAGTAATGGTTGGCAGTAACAGCAATGAGCCACATGCTTTTAGAAATATGCTTTAAGTTAGAAACCCCAGATTTCCATTGGAGCTTGTCATCTATGGCAAGAACCAGTAGGCTGGCCTGGCAGACAACAGTAACCTCTACCCCTTTCACATGAGATCAATGCAGTGTGAGATCTGGAGACATTTTTCCTCCTTTGGGTGCTGTGAGGTTCCCATCCGCAGATCTGCTATGACAGAAGTCTGCCTTTCAGAATACCATTGCCACTACCTCTCATGTTTCAGTAAACCATCACTGCCTGCAATGCATCTCCTTTTCAGTTCCTGATTTTTCTGAAATGGATGACAACCATGGAACTGCCTCTTCCACAGTGTGTAACAGTTTTTGGTTCTTCATGCTGTGCTAATATGGGGCTATAAATCTGTATTTTCCCTGTAAATCCATGCCTGGCTGATGGTAGATAACATCCACAATATTTTAGGATGCCTATTACCATGACTAGTTTCTGGCTTCATAATGGCTGATAGGAATATTATTTATGGAAATATGTCATTAACTCTAAAAACATTTCTTAGAAGGGATCAATTGGAAGAATTCCCTATTAGGTAAACGAGAGTTTACATTGGCTTATGAACTGATTTCTAATGATTCACAGCTCCTGCACATTCAGAAACAAAGCCAGAGATTAGACTAATTTGGTAGTAACAACAACTTTTACACATTTTGTGATGTTCTAATTTGAGGAAAAAAAACAAAGTGCACCCCTCCTTACTTCCTTGCTTCTCCCTGAACTAGGTCATAGAGCTCCAGAAGCAGCACAGTGAGACTGAGCACCAAACACGTCTGTGACCTGCTTCAAGCTGTAAACCAAAGCACTGCTTTCAGCACACAGAGACTCAGGATGACCTGCTTTGCTCCTAGGCCATGATAATTTAGAAACTGGAGACCCATGAGCCTAGATTACCTAGGTAGCACAGACAGAAACTTGGGCCTGATGCTGCCCACCCGCTCTGTTGCTGAATCCTTTCACAGCTCCTTTTCCAGACATGAATATATCAAGCTGCTTCCTGCTTGGAGACTGTCCTCGTGACCTTCATACCTGAGTTCAGCCTTCCAGTGAATAAGCCATAGGTGACTAAACCTGGCCTTCCACTGTAAACACTGTCCAGTACAAAGCTAATTTGTATTTAGTACCAGGGAATCCAGGATTCATGGATATGAAATACTAATTTTCTTTCCCTTAGAAAAATCTCTTTCTATCCAGAATAGGGACAAGGAAAAACAAGAGTTAATATACTGTCCAACTTTTTATTATTATTTTGCTTTTGTTTAAACTTAACACACCTGAAGATAAATCTTCTGGTCGCAACACTTTAGTCCCACAAAAATCTGAAATCTACCTAAAGGAAGTTAAAAACCTCAACCTAACTGCTTTATTTCTCCCCACACTTTCTAAGATGTCATTAAAAATTGCCTAGGGCAAACCTAAGAAAAGCAGATAGCAAATGACTAGGGTTTCTTTTTGTTCTGATTAAAGTCAAGTTTGAAAAAAAAAGCTTTATTTGCTGTGTTAAGAGCAGGAGCTGAACATTAGAGTATGTATTCATCAGGAACATCCATTTGTCTGAATTGCTGCCCAGCAACATTAAAGGAAATCTATTCTAATCCCTGTGATGCAACACTTGGGGTTTTCTGACACTGTATTTATGATGATCACATTATTCATCACATAAAGCAGGGAAAACAAAGAGTCATTCTGATTTCCCTGGCAGTGACATATATCCACAAAGGCTAATGGAATTATTGCAGATTTATGCTCTGGTGAGTGCAGGATTTGTTCTCGCAGCTCTATAAATTCTTTAGTCTTCAGATAGCAGCCCATCTATACACCGTGTAGGTCCTGAACCATCTGGTTTCTCAGAGAGTGCAGGAGCTTTTCAGGGAGTTCTTTTTGGCTCTAATTGAATATGGGTAGTTACTTCTTTCCCCATTCCTGCCACTGACCACAATGATAGCTTTCTTAAAAATTTTAATTACTTCATGAGTTGTACAGCACTTGACTGGTTGCTACTTCATTAAATTGAAGAGAGTATATAAAATGTTGAACTGATTGCAGTTCATGTGAAGAAAAGGAAGCAAAGCTGCAAGATCTTCAATCAGCAGGACAGGAGAAAGATTTGTGGCAGTCAGGGACTGCTAGCAAACGAAGGTCTTTGGAAGTAAAGGCGAAACAGAAGATGACATTGAAATTCTTGATTGTGAACCACCAGGGGAGCAATACAGTATAACAATAATTATAGTTATACTATATTTATAGGTATATAGTAATATGATGATAGGCACTCCCTTTTAGGGAAACATAGCTGTATAGATCACATATAGCCTAAATTATAAATGCTATTCCATTTAGTACAAATATATAACCAAGACTGCACAACTGGCAGGATTAGGAGCAAAAAAAACAAAACAAAACACAAAAGGAGGAGTTTTTACAACTGATGTTGTTTCACAGGCACACCAAGGCTACATTACTTTCCAGCAGTTCTTTGCGAAAGCAAAGAGACTTTTTTCCAAGCAGTTTACTAGGCTTAGAAAGTTTTTTGTCAGCTTGAGGAGGTGCTTAGATTTAAAGGGCACTGATCAGTATTTCAGAAATATTTGCCATGTTTCCAGTTAGAACTGTAGCAGAGCTCCTGATGTGTGTCGTTCTTTGATGGCTACAGTGATGCAGGGGAGGCAGAAGGGATCAACAGGTTCTGAGCAACCAATAGAGTGCCACAGCATGAACCAAACTCTTTGACTAGCTCAGCCTGTCAGTATTCTTTTTCCAGGATAATTTGATGAATCTGAACAGCTTTCACCTTATTTTACCTTTAGGATAACTTTAACTTTCCATTGTTTGTCTTCTAAGAAAGAAATGTGCTTTTCAGAAAGGATACTTGGTTTTTAAAATAAAAGTCTGGCAAAACCTTTCAGCAAGGTACATAATGTTTCACAGGAGACTGATTTGGGTGACAAAACTACCACATGAAACACACCATCCTTCACTAAGAAAAGTCCTTTGTGTCAAAGGAAGTATTCATATGATCACTGTGATATTTACAATACATCTAAATATTTTCTAACATGAGCATTTCCCACAGCATGAAGCAAAGAAACTGTACATTGCTCTTGGTTACCCTAGTGAAACCTTACAGTCTTGCGTGGTATAGAAATAGGAGCAGTGATTAGCCCAAAGACTTTGGCATATCTTGTACAACAGTTTTCCTGTATATGACAACTTTCACCAGTCTTTCATAGCATCTCTACAATACCTATACTATAGAATGGCAAATGCAAGTTAAAGCATCAATAAGAGCCCACCTTATTGAGGAGAAAAGTAAAAGAAAGCAGTTCAGAACTTCTGCTCCTTCCCTTAATCATTTGTCACTACAACATTATTCTAAATCTCACAAATACAAGCCTTTATTCTGAAAGTATACTTCAGTGAACTCCAGCAGTGCTACCTGTCCCAGCCACCGCGTGCTGGACCTTTCTTTCAGGCCATCCATACTGCCTGAAAGCCCAGCTGTTGAGACATCTGGGAACTTGCAGCCTGAGCGTGAGACTCCCTTGCTTTCTCTGTGCTGTGTGTTCTTCCAACAGCCACCATCAGTCCACAGCACTGACATTATCCAACTAGTTTTGGCTTTGTCCCCTCATTTTAGTTTACAACAGAACTGTGTTGGTAGCAAGTAACTGAAGATTTTTGTATATTTTCTTAACTTAATGCGCATTTGAAAGTTCGAAAGAAATCCACTATTCCAGTACACCGAATTAGGCCAGAGTATATGAATGTTTTCCACAGTGGTATGCATTGGTAGTCTAGAAATATTCAACAGAGATTGTACTGGATTGTACTAGGAAACATGTTGATTAGATGGAAGTGTAACTTCGTCTTTGAAGTTAAACACATAAAGTCACAGTCTGCCCACGACGGCTTAAAGCTTCATCTCTTGTCTTTAGAGACCTATCTATCCATTTTTCAAAGTAAATACACTACATATGCTGCTACAGCTTCATTTGTGCTTCTAGAGTATTTGTGCCTTTGCTGAATAAAGGTTTCCTCCTCTGCCACTCCTTTACAGTATTGATACACAACTGATATGTAAGCAGTGCTCAGTTGTACTGGGTGCTTATGTCTCAGTGTACAGTATCCACTTGGGAAGCAAACAGGACTGTACTGGATCACCATAAAGAGAGAGACTACAAAAAATTGAGTTCTTTCATCTAGAGGTACTCCCCCCAAGCCCTGACTCTCTGGTCTCTGGAAAGCTGTGGGAGACAGCAGCCCCTAGTTTCATGGCAGTACATATTTATACATTTGCGTTTGTGTAAATGGTATAGGTTGGGCTATGTTAAAGAGGGGTGTTTGAAAGCACTCCAAAAAGGTGCTGACAAATGATGAGCTATGCTTTTTATTGCTTAGCCGTTTTGAAATGTGATATTGCTTGATGTTTTTTGCCTTGGCTTTTCCAAAACACTTTCATCTTACTTTTGCTAGAATTTAAAATTTCGTAACTTTGTTTATATGCTGTATTTTTGCCTTCGAATGTAAATCTTACTCTGGCCCTCGCAAGATACTACCAGGTCAGATTTTATGCAAAACAGTTTTCATCCTCTGATTTACTTTGCAGACATGATGAGCCCAGAAAATTAGAAATATTTTGAAAACAGAACAGAAACTTTTCCTTTGCTAGAGCTGTGGTAAGTTGTGTTGAGCTGACTTAAATTGATCAAGGACTTTGGAAGATCCCTTCTCTAACATACAGAATCTCAGCTCTGATCTGCTGGCATAACATCACAGATATTTGCACCCTAACCTGGTTGTCAGTATGACTTGGGTTAAGGGAAACGCTACATTTAAGCACTATTTTTTTTATCCTGCGTCATCCAGATAGACTGCATCAGAGAGCAAGGAAGCAACTACTCGCATATTCATAACATTACTAGTTTAGTCCAAATTTGCTAGAGAAGAAATCATTCAAGCAACTGGGCTTTTTGAAACAATGTGAGTTGCTCTAGTCCCTGCAGTATGAAATCTGTTGGAGGCAAGAAGATATAAAAGCAGAGAAAGCTGAAGTTCTCAGCTCTGATCTGGTGTGGGTTAGAAATACTTTTGCTCCACAGGAAAGTAGCAGGAGCACATCTGATCTCATAGTGCTAAATGTGTTTTTTGCATGTTTTTCCCTCCAAATTTCAGTAGGAATAAATAAGTGAATTACCTTCACTAAAATTGATGTAAAGAAATCTGAAGAGTATGTATGCCACCAAAACACCGCCCAATAATCCTGTATTTTAACAGAATTTAGCTTTTAATATGGAACAATTACTCCTGTTTCTTAAGAGGCACATAGTATTGAAATAACATTACCTATATCAACACATTTTTTCAGATCAAGATTTTGTGTCAGTGTTTTCTAGGTATGAATTCAAGGGGGTTTTATGACTATGTCAGTCTGTTTTCCACTTGGAGAAGTTGGTCTCAAAAGAACAAACTAATAGAAAGCAAGTTCTGAAGATCCTAGTATCCTGAAGGTTATTGCTTTGCTAATTAAATAGACTGTTCTCTGTGATTTTATCTAAATCTCTCTTTATTTAACTCCTCTTTACATAAATGCTCATCATATTAAGTAATTATAAATAGTGCAATTGGCTGGTCTGTAATTAGGAGAGGAAAACACTCAGTGATGCATGAACTACAGGATAATGCAGACCACTCTATAAATCTGCCCAGGGTTCAGCAGATTGTATTACAGTCCTTAGGCAATAGCTTTAGATAGCCTGTGTAACATAATAATATCAAACCAGTGTATCATTACATACACATTTGTCATTAATAAGAACAAAACAAGCATTCACTGAACAAATCAGCAAAGTTATGTGCTGCTAAAACACCAAATGCACGAGGTTATAAGTTTTTTACAATACTAAATATTTAGTGTGTTAAATGAATGTGCAAAGGAGCTGAAAACAGTAAAGAAATAAAATATTTCTAACATTGGTATCTCCCATTGTATTAAGACAAGTTAATGTAAGTTACGTAACAATTGTTGGGGAATAGCTTTTTCATTATCTCACCAATTAGTTGAATCTTATCAAGGAAGAAATAATTGCATGTTAAAAGAAACTAGCAGAGACTGCACATTAATGTTACATCTCAAAAGAGGAAATGCCTCATTTCACTTCTGCTCTCCAAAGGGCTAAAACCAAAACCCTAAGGCCATACCTTGGGGTGGAAATTAATATAAAACATTTGTGTTTCATTATCGGAATTCTACTTCCAGTAGTGTCTGAGATGAGTTTCTCATAAAAGCGAATTTTTTTCACCAGCCTGGCAGAAGTTGAAACAGGTAATGGGCTGTAGGCTTTATTTTTATTTTCAGGATTATGATTTTCATAGAACCATAGAATGGTTTAGGTTGGAAAAGACCTCAAAGATCATTGAGTCCAACCATTATTCTTGTACTGCTAAGACCCCTGTAGTTTAATTCTCAGCTATTTTCTGGGTATCGCCTTCCACATGTTTTTTTCTAAGAGTCCTCCCCTTTACAAACCGAGGAATTACTTTGGCACCTCAGTTTCATTTTCCTTAATATCTTTCTTCATTTTGAGATTCACAGACAGAACTGGGTATTGTCACCAAGGATCTAATTCCTGTTCCTGGTTTACATAGATGGGGCTTGTCCGGCCAGCTGGAGAGGCAGCCAGTGAACTGTGAGCAGCTGGGGGAAATTACTTATAATTTTTAAAAAGAACCCTTGTTGGTTCTGCTAATTCCTTACTTGGTCTTCCCATCTATGGGAGATGTGATATGCCTTGTTTGTTAATATTTTCATCAGTCATTTACTGTAAGATTAATCCTTTTCTTTCTTTTTTTTTGTCTTGACTTTAATGATGACTGGTAGTGATGAACTCCACTAGTGCTTGTGCTGTCAATGACCCAGTTTTGAACCCTTCTTCTTCCTGTTTATAGCTCTACTAAGACAAGCTGAGCAGAACTGAATGCAGCATTCCAGGAAAGACTGATTTACACAACTGAAAGTATTATTAGATTACTTTCAGTTGTGCTTTCTACTCTGTTCCTTCAATATCCTTAGGACCTCACATTGGATTGCAATGACTCCACTGACCTGTCCTCCATGGTACCAAATGCTTTTTTCAGGGCTGATACAATTAATTTCATGTTCAGCCACACTATGAGAATATTTGTTAAGTACATTTCTTTACACATATATTGCATTTCACTTCTTAGCACTTAAAAATTATTATGGATACTAGCTGTGGGGTATTTTTTCCTAATATTACCTAACTTTAGAACACAAGTTTTGGCACCTGAAAAAAGAAAATTATTAGCTGTTTCATCTTATGCCTATTATGATTTGTGATTCAGAATAATAGTCTTTCTCTTGCTTCAAACCGTAGTGTTATGAACATATGGCTTATTTACCAGGGATTTCATTAGAGAATATGTGAATCCCCATGCTGATTATAACAACAGGGTTTTTAGCTATTACTGCAGAATCTGAATGCAGGGAATTCTACTGTATATTAGAAAGGTATGGGGTTTGTATGCATCAGTTTTTCCTTTACAGAGTACTTATAATGCCAGTACTGAAACGTGTTACATACATTCAATATTTTGCAGCTTGAAATATTTTATTCATTTCACCTGGCATGGAAGCAGAGCTTATCCACAGATAAATCTATTATGCTTTCTTTCAAATGTTTCCTACACCCCAGCCCTCCATATAATTGAAGTGCCACAGTAGCTGATTCTACTGTAAAGTTCAACAATCATTTTAAATTCCTGGCACTACTCCCAGTGGAGCTATGTTAATTTGCAGCAGCTAAAAATATGGCCCAATAGTGCTGTTTTGCTGCATTTCCCCTCCTCCCCAAACAAAACAAAGCATTTAAAGGCTTAGAGAACACATTTGTCATATACATGATGCTATTTAATAACATACTGGCAGAGAATAGTATGATGTCTAGAATACTGTGATGATTGCCTTTAATGTGTTTCAATAATAGCTTACAGTGAACCGAAATAGTAGTTTTATATAAAGCATATTAATAATACTTCCCAAACTAAATTTAAAAGTGTTCCATTACTCCTGGCTCATTTTCTCCTATTTCAGAGCTGATAGCAGAAAGCCTCAGGTATACCATCTTAGCATATACTAATGATCAGTTTTTCAAAGTCAAAAAAATGTTAATAAACTGGAAAGTTTCCCCTACTGGAAATCACCTTGTTAGGAATGGTTAACCATTATGTTAGGAGCAAAGCAGCATCCTAGTCTATCACACAGAAAGGAAACCTTGGTGAGGAAGCAGGAGAAGTCCTCATCTTTTCATTACCCATCTCTATATAGGTCAGTCCACATCTCTCTGAAGACTCACTGTGTTGAACAGATGCTGCCCATGTGTGGGGCCTGTCTAGTCAGAGGATACATATTTAAATACCTTTGAATCTATAGATGAGCATAAAACTCACAAACAGAAATAAAAAATATTAGTGAGAGCCAGGAGAAAAATTAGGACCAAAAAACCTTCAAAATTAAAAGAGATATATACACTTTTGGTTTTTAAAAATAGACAAGAATAAAAAGAAGTAACTGAGTTATTTGGGGGAATAAACTATTCACAATGCAGGCCATTCCTATTCATTAGTTAAATCTATGTATATTCTTCTGACTGTTGGTCTTGTGAGGTAAAGAGATTCCTGAGTTCCCTCCTGAACAGTACAGTCTTCTTGAACTGGGACTGGGTAAATGTCATGTTGACATGAAATTATCATGGACAAAATAAAGCAGTATTTAGCTTAAAAATATTGAATTTTGAAGAGGAATTAATGTTAAATATCAGAAAGTATACTGTAAAGGAAAAATAGCACAAATATGAAAAAATATACTCTGCGTGGATTGCTGACACCTGATTCAAAATCATCCTGAACTTCACTCTACCTAGGTCTTGGTGATAAAGGACAGGAAATTCCCAAAGCTGAATGAAAAGCAGAAGGCCTGAATGCCTTTATGTAACAGTTTTGCAGTTGGAAGCAGCGTCATGGAACAAAATGAATCATTCATCCTACATGGAGAAAGAAGCAGAGGTAAATTCAGGTTTTCAGGCTAAGAACTTTAGGCATCTGTGTCATTAGAGGTAGAGGAGGAAACTGCGTCACAGACTTCTGAGTTGGTGGTAAATCTATATTAAAGGGGAGGAAAAGCTAATTTCCACATTTCTGGTTGAAAAGTCTCCGCCTCAAGGACAACATTATGTTTAAATCCTGCCCTTAGGTTAATCAGTGTAGAACAAAGTATCAGAAAGAGAGGAGGGATTTAGCCTATGTAGTGCATATCAAGAATTGCCTAAACCACTTGTTACTAAAGCAGACTGAGGAGCTACTCCACCAACCATTCCATTCAAGTTAGGTTAGATGCTTGCTCTCTTTTCTTTTCTTGCACCATTCACCATGCACCTGTTTCCTCTGGCTGGTAAATGTCAGTGCCCTTTCTCACAGCAGTACTCTGCAGTCTTCACCTTGTGAGAGATTTGGCTGATTACTGGTAAAACCTGCAACATGAAGAACTGACATCCTGAGAAAACAACATTAGTCTAAATCTGATCCATCATTGCACAGCCATTTGTAAAACAGGCATATTGACATAGTAAGGGGCTGAAGTTCAACAGTAGTGTGCTCCAAAAAATCACAATGATCTTTGTATCTTTTTGACTTTCCCACAGGACTGTGGGATAACTACTGTTCCAATTAGCCACTGTCTCAGCGCTCTGCCCACCGTCACAGCAGTTGGGACTGCTGTTTGTATCCAGTGACTGTCCTTACCCCACTCACTACTTTTTCATGCAGATTTTAAAAAACTTCCCAACAAACTGAATACTCTATTCTTTGAGTTTTCAGCTGCTCTTATAGTTTCATCCTCTTCCTCCACCATTGTGGATGACGCCTTGTGATGTGAAAATGCCTTGCCTGGTTCTTATATTTCTTTATGGTATCACAGACAAACTAAGCCCATCTGCATTTTGATCACATTGTTTGGCCACTAATGGGCTCTTTCAGGCTCTGGAGAAGTTTAACCACCACTGATTTTAAGGGGTTCCTCTTTTATTGTTTCAAAAACTTCTACAAATGCTGACAGGAACGAAAACAAGGTACAGTGAAAGCTGATGGAGAGGTGAAAAGCTAATCTCCACTCAGGAATGCATATTAAGATATTAATGAAATTAAGATACTAATGAGTTTCACCTCATACTTAGTCCTAGATCCAGCACCCACAGTGTCTCCTGAAACCTCCTAGAAGAGTTTGTTCCAATGTTATTGGATGTTTTTATCAAGGACCCATAGAAGATGTGGTTCAACTGTAGAATAAAAATGCCACCAAGATGGGTGAGGTGGTAAATTATGAGATTACGACAAATTATTCACTGTCCAGCAAAATGTGCTCTAATTCAAGCAAGTGCTGTGTAGTGTGTTTGGGTATAAAGAAGGCCAGCTGTTCTCAGGTGAGAGACCTGTTGAAGTATTCACTAGAAAAACCCAAGTGTCCTTCACTGACCTGTTTCAATATTCTGGCCACAGCACTTAGTAAGATGCTTGCATATGCACCAAGGGTAATGCAAGAAAAACCTGGAAAGGCACTTTATCTCTGAACACAGCAGTGCTAAAACCATTGCTAGGATCCTGTTTCTGACTCTTGACAGTCCCATTTAAGCAACAGTGTGGAAAGTGCAGAGTGTACAAAGGGGCCCACAAATAATTCAGGTCACAAAAGACACAATTTACAAAGTGGACACTGAGGAGTACTGCTGGATTTTTTAAAGATCTGATCCACGAACAAAGCTTTTATTCATATATTGTCTTGCAGGCAAAGGCATCGGAACAATCCAGTAGCTGGAACTGAAGATAAAGGGAAGAAAAAACAAACTAAAATGGCATGTGATTTTTTTTTTTTAGCTGTGAAGGTAGGTAAAAATTGCCTACCTTCAGCGTAATCAGGAGGCTGAAAATTCATCACAACTTTAGGTCTTCAAGAAATGATTAAGTGTCTTCCTACAAAATGTGCTTTAATCCAGTTTCCAATTAAATGTCTGCAGACAGATGTCAGACCAACTGATTATAATGGTCCCTACTGGCCATCACTTCATGAAAGAAATCTGTGAAGAACAGAGCTGAGATTTAATTAATCAGATTTTAAATGAAGATATTTTTATTCATGTTGAGTTTTACCTCTTTCTTTTGTTTATGAGAGAGATTACCAATTCCACAGAGAAGAGTTCACAGTAAATATGACTAAGGGTTCAGAATTCATAGTTAAAGCTGGAGTATCATTTTACCAAAAATACTTAGTGTGGAGCCTGTGGTGGAATTATGTCATTTGGAACAAATAATGTCTGTAATCCACTTACTCCCTTCATTTTTTGTTTCTTTTAGTATTAATTCAGATTTTAATAGTATTGAAAAAACACAGCTGCTTCTTGTTGGAAAGATAGTTATTTTCTCTGTATTTACAGGAATAATTGATTCAGTTGGTTGTAATCCATAAATCTAGCTTTGAAAAATGAAATTATATCATGAACCATGTTTGTCCATGCTACTTTCAGTGAAGTTTATCATTAAGTCTTTTTCTCATCCTATGGATGGTTTTGTTCTAAATGTGATTAAAAAACTACTGTTAAGATTTAAACATGACTACTAATTTTCATACAAATTGTTCAGTTAACATTGTGGAAATTTTTCACATTGTGTTCTGTGTGATCTGGAACAGAACTTTTACTGATAGATCTTCATGCAGTGAATATCAAGGGACAAAATCAAATCCTAAAGTAAGAGAGAAAACACATGCATATATATTTATACATCATAGTTGGGGGGTTTTTTGAAAAGTTATTAAGGACTTTGCAGTTCAATATAAAATTATCTGATGACACATAAAAGTAATGTCATCAGGATTTTGGATAGTTTTCTACATGTAGGTGACAAACCATGAATCAGTTAAATAATTGAGAGAAAACTTACGTATGCAAAATTCTCACACCCCCAGCAGCACATATGTTGTTGAGAGATGTCACATATATTATGGGCTGGGGAAAGCGCAATATTTAAGGGGATTTTTAGAAATGCTACTGGAGCTACTTTTCATATCCTTCTCCTTATAAATTGATACTATTTATTTGTAACAGTACTCCATAAAATACCTGAAAATTACCTACATTATGCCTTCTGACCACATTATCATGAGACCTAGGGCAACAACTAGCTATGGGTTCCATTGGTAGCCTGCAGATTTCTTGTACTCAAAAGGCTGAAGTTGTTATTTCTGGGCCTATAATGTCATGAGATATTATACTCAATTTATGCAAAACTTATTATGATTTTATATACACTAAATCTTCCAGTAAGATTACAAAATTTGCTGAATATATTTTTTTCTGTGTATTTGTAGGGAAATACTTTTTTTCTGGAAAGAGATGCTGTTAGTTCATACCAGAAACAAACTAAAATATGTGTGACTATATGATTGTCATATTTCCTAAAGTGCAATGTAAGCCGATATAATTTATTTTTACAGGTGTGAAACTTTGGAATGACACCTTGAAAGACTTTTAACATTATCTATACATCCACTCAAAACAAGACAAACTCAAACAAGATTAATTTTTTTTGTGGCATCTACTAGAAATTTACAACTTAGTTCCACTACAGAGTAGAATTAAACTAAAACCTTTCTAAGAGATTCATTAAACCATAATTCAGCAAAAAATACTGACAATTTCATTAAGAAGATGGATGTCTAAATGGTTAGGACAAATCCCAGGGTATCATGGAATCATAGCATAGTTTGGGTTGGGATGGACTTCTAAAGGTCAACAAGCCAACCTCCTTGCAATGAACAGAGATATCTTCAATGAGATCAGCTGCTCAGGGCCCCATCTAGCCTGACCTTGAATTTTTCCAGGGATGGGACACCCACCACCTCTTTGGGCAACATGTTCCAATACTTTACCACCCTTGTAAAAACCCTTCTTCTTTATATCCAAGATGAAACCATTTAGTATAAAACCATTTTAGTATAAAACCATTACCCTTGCCCTATCACAAGAGGCCCTGCTAAAAATTTGTCCACTTCTTTCTTATAGGTGCCCTTCAGGTATTGGAAGGCTGCAATAAGGTCTCCCCAGAGCCTTCTCTTCTCCAGGATGAACAACCCCAACCCTCTCAGTTTTAGGCTGTAGGAGAGGTGCTTCATCCTCTAATCATTGTGGTGGCCTCCCCTGGACTCACTCCAACAGACCAGAGCCCTAGAGCTGGATGCAGCACTCCAGGTGGGGTCTCACCTAAGTGGAGCAGTGGGGCAGAATCCCCTCCCTTTACTGGCTGGCCAAGCTGCTTTTGATGCAGCCAGGCTACAATTGGCTTTCTGGGCTGGGAGGGCACTTTGCCTGCTCATGTTCAGCCTCTCATGCACCCCAAGTCCTTCTTGGTGGGGCCGCTCTGGATCTGTTCATCCCCCAGCCTATGTTGATACAGATGCAGCACCTTACATCTGGTATTACGAAACCTAATGAGAATGCAATGGGACAACTTGAGCTTGTCCAGGTCCCTCTGGATGGCATCCCTTCCTTCAGGTGTGTCAACTGCATCACTTAGCTTGGTGTGGTCTGCATATGTGCTACAGGTGTACTTGATCGCTTCATTTATGTAAGTGATAAACACATTAAACTATACTGTCCCATGACAGCACTGCTGGTACTGCTGGCTCCTGGTGGCTCCCCCCACTACCCTGATGTCCCCTTGCCGAAGTAAAAGTCCCTGTGCTGGGATCTGTTGCTCTGTCATAGTACAGAGTAGCTTTCCTCAAAGAGTGACAAAGCTTCGGGTCTAGATTTACATGCACTCAGTGAAAGTTCTTCAACACAGATTATCATGAAGTAATTAAAAGCCTTGACCGACCACCTCCCACTTCCTAGGGTCCATACTTTACTGACCATACTGCTAAAATCTTTCTCTTTCTCTGTCTTCTGTTTAAAATTTATACATATTTCTGAAACATTTGCATTTGAAAAATTGTCATTTATGCAGAAATGTCCCAGTCATTTCTAATACAAACTTGATTCATAGCCACTTCCAAAAGCAATAAAGAAATTCCTCTAAACTGCATTAAGCATCTCCCATCTACACATACCCTACATAGAAGCCCTGTTCCAAGACCTTCACTAGCATTTTGATTCTTGCCCAGGTGCATGAAGATTTTGCTGTGCCCATCCTCTTTGAAGACAGAACAGTCATTTTGCCTCTTGTTACAAAAAATGCAGGGAACTAAATCAATTGATGATTGTCAGATTAAAAAAAAAAAAAAAGAGGGGTTCAGAGAAGGAAAACAACACTTTCCTTTCTATTATTTTCTTTCAAATTATATCACAACAGTATTTTTAAAATACCTCATATATAAGATACCCAAATAATGATTGAGAACTATTTCTATCCTAGCTTTCCGATCACAAGGGAATGCTATTTGAAAACACCATGATCAATATTAATTAGCACAACCTCACTGCGGACAAAAACAAACGAAGCACAACAGTGTTAGGAAAAATTCTCTGCAAAAAGCCTCTAGTGGCAAAATGAAAAACCTGTAAAATCAAAGCCAGTCTAATTCAATAGGTGACTTTGCTCCTCTGCACAGGCCTTGGTGGAAGGTTCCAGAATGTGGATTCTTCTGGTGAGGGCACCTTTCCCCCCTCCATGCCTCCCATGTGTCTCACTGTGCTCTCAGCAATCACAGAAGCAGTGCTGGGGATTTGGGAAACTGGTTCAAGTAAGAGCAGCCTGAGGGTACCGCGTTGACACTGGAAAGTAGATCACCATACAGCTGGTCTAGGACCAACCAGCACTGACATGGCTTGCAGCCACCACTGCAAACTGTTCCTCAATTATACTTTTGCCCTTCAGGTACCAGAAGAGGATTTATGCCATTAGCTCCTATTCCAAGATAATCAAGCTGCTTAATAGAGAAACTTCCCAGCCTCAAACATTAGGATTATTAAAAATATTGTTTTGTAATTAGAGACATTTGAAAGCAACAGTTTCTACACAAACTATACACATGACTCTCTTTCCTACAGACATTAAAAACCCCATTTTAAAGCACCTTTGTATATCCTTTAAAGCTATGAAAATTATCTGTTAATAATATTAAATACTACCCAAAGTACTTACTGTAGTAAATACAACTGGCATAATATGATAAGATCCTTCCACTTTAAGCAGCCTTCTTTGCATCTTTATGGTACTTTAGCTCCCACTGTTTGTCTAACAGCAAGTATAATAGATCTGGTTAAATGCCACAAATAAGGCTTCTGTGGAAAAGACAGTATGATCTCACATTGCCTAAGGGATGAACAGCTTATGCAAGTGGGGTATCACTTTGCTCTTGAGTAAATCATTACATTCTTTCAGTGTCCTACATAAGTATAGATGCATAGTCACGTCTGGAAAGTGTTGTAAAACAACCTCTTTCAAACTTCAAACATTGCAAAAGCTACAACCACATGACTCTCCCTTTTGGGAGAGTCTCTTTTTTGTGCTATGTGTGCTAACGTGTAGATCCTGGACCACCACTTTCTCCATTCTCTTTCAACTTCCATGTAACTTGAACTGAAACATGCTGACAGGGCTCAGGACGTTGTTATCGATTTCTATACGGAATAAATTCTGACAGATCTTTAACTGAAAGACCCTCAGAAAAAAATAGGATCTGTCCACTGTCAAACTAGTAGTTCTATCATTTGCTGTGGCTAATGTATGGACTACAGTGGACCAGATTTTGATGGAGTACTGTAGAAATTAATGATATCCAACTCACATTAACCCATCAAAAAGTGGAGATCTAGTTGGAAATAATACTGCAATCTCCCTAAGACGTGACTGCAGAGAGACAGGCAGCTGCAGAGGACAGTAAAACATGTATCTGAGAGAGATGAGAAGAACTGATCCCTGGACGGATCATATGCCACAACTGCATGCAGAGAGAGCTGAAATGATTAGTCAGGACCAAGCATCTATCTTCCAGATGGTTTCATGTGAGTGAGATGAATCCAACCCTTGTCTTCCAATTCACATGTTGAAACTATTAAAAAACAAACACATCAGTGCAACAAATAGAAAGGTCCCTCAGATGGTACCTTTATCTCCTTTTTCTAACTGTGTAGGGTGCTGAGGAACTTGCATTATGGAATGATCCTGGATGTCATTCAGGGAGATGCTGAGGACTAACCCACAGGAAACCCCAGGCACAGGCCACATCTGATCAGATCATCTCTGATCTCTTGGTGCCAAACTAGGAATAAATTACGTGATAGAAGGCAGCAATCACTCAGCCTTGTAGGATAAATATTTGGTTTGTCAACTTAAATAGCTTCCTATTTACCTCCTGACAGTGGGTGGTGGCTCTGATGATATGATTCATGGTGGGGTTGTTTTCCAGCTCAATTTTTAAGCTGGGCCACTGTGCAGATAGGAATCCAAGATGTGAAGGGGTAAAAAAACCCTAAATAAGAGGAATGCTGACTTAACCATGCTTAAGTCTCTGTCCTGTTGGTTAAGACCCAACTCCAACCCTGCTCCCAGGAATCTCATGCCCTGCCAGTGAGGATGTATGCAAAAGAAACTGGGAGGAAGCATAGCTGGGACAGATGACCCAAATTGACCAAATGTATATATATTCCAATAGAATACAATGCCCAGTATATAAATTGGGGATACTGGGAAGGGGGGTCAATCTGTGTTTAGGAAGGGGGGTCTGGCATTGGTCAGTGGGTGATGACTAATTGTATTGTGCATCACTTGTTTTTCCCTTTTTATTACCATCATTTACCAGTATTACTGTATTTTATTTTCAATTATTAAAATGTTCTTATCTCAACCTACAAGTTTTACTTCGATTCTCTTCCTCATTCCACCAGGGTGGGGTGGGAGAGGGGGCTTGAGCAAGTGACTGTGTGGTTCTTAATTTCCAGCTCGGCTTAAACCATGACAGCCATAAATCATCTTTAGCATTTTCTTCCCACTGTGAGCCTCCCCTTCCCCTTATAACAGAATCATAGAACCACAGAATGTCCTGGGTTGGAAGGGACACAAAATTATCATCAATACCCAGCTCCTGGCTCTATATAGAACAACCCCAAAAATCACACTGTATGTTTGAGAAAGTTATTCAAATGCTCCTTTAGCTCTGGTGGCCTTGGTGCCTCTTCCCTGGGGAGCTGCTCCAGTGCCCAAACACACTCTGGGGGAAGAACCTTTGCCTAATATCTACCCTAAACCTTCCCTGACACAACTTCAGGCCATTCCCTTGGGTCCTGTCACTGGTCACCACAGAGAAGAGATCAGTGCCTGCCCCTCCTCTTCCCCTCATGAGGAAGTTGTAACTGCAATGAGGTCCCCTCGCAGTCTCTTCTCCAGGCTGAACAGACCAAGTGCCCTCAGCCGCTCTTCATACGGCTTCCCCTCAAGGCCCTTCACCATCCATGTGATCCTCCTCTGGACACTCTCTAATGGCTTTATATCTTTCTTATATTGTGGTGCCTAAAACTGCCCCCAGCACTTGAGGTGAGGCTGCCCAGCGCAGAGCAGAGCAGGACAATCCCCTCCCTTGCCTGGCTGGCGATGCTGTGCCTGATGCACCCCAAGACAGGGCTGGCCCTCCTGGCATCCAGGGCACTGCTGACTTGTGTTCAAATTTCCATTGACCAGGACCCCCAGGTCCCTTTCTGTGGTGTTGCTTTCCAGCGTCTCATTCCTCAGTCTGTCCATGCATCCAGGGTTGCCCCGTCCCAGGTACAGAAACTTTCCAGTGTTAAACTTCATATGGTTGGCAATTGCTCAGCCCTCTAATCTGTCAAGGTGTCTCTGCAGGTCCTGATGTAAGTCTATTTACCATAACCGTATTATTTTTTTGTTGTTGTTGTTGTTACTCCGTTATAAAGTATCTAGCCTTTCCAGGTTTCATCCTCTTCCGTTGATGGATTGCAGAGCTTGTACCCAGGGTCCCACTATGAACAAATTCATTCAAGGTAACGTGACCTATTGAACCCATCTTACTAAACAGTACAGATTTGGCTGACAAAGCAGCTCAGGTGGAATTATATTTTCAAGACCTAAATACCACTCGTTTTACCCTCTGCCAGCAGAACCAACAGAGATTTGCTCTGACTCTATAGCCCTTTGAAAAGCTGATTTGTGGAGTAAGCCACAATGTTTCTTTCAGACCTCATATCACCTTATTCAAAATAGGAAGTACACTTTGGTCTGAAGGATAGAGAAGGTTTCCAGGCACAGGAAGGAAACAACTGAAATGGAACAGTGGCCTTTTAAGTCATATTGTGCTTGAGCAGGATTATAATGCTCTCAGGGCTGTGTCCTGAATCCCTCCTTCAAACACTTCAGTATAATCAGCTTTTTAGGCCTTTCAGCTCCATGCCAAATGGCAATAATGCCAACGCTGCCCGCATGAGCCAAATCACCTCCAAATAAGACATAACAATATTGTCATCACACCATTCCAACAACACTGTGTCAATAAAGAAATCTGGTTTCTTCTTCCTGCATTGGAAGAGAGTCTATCATCAGTCTCCTGTTAGAGGCAACATTACCAAAGCCAGAAGGTGAAAAAAAAGAAAAATGGGAAAATAAGCATTTCATAGTACCGAAGACAAACACTCTTGTCACAGGAGATCCTGGTGTTTCTGGATCCAGTGGTATTAGCAGAAGTTTACCACATGGCATTATGATACCCTAGAACATACTGGTCTTGCTGGGAGGGTGCAAGGGGACAGGCTTTATCCTAAAGACCTCAATACAGAGATAATCTAGAAAGCTTCTCTGGGATTGCTTCCTGAGATGCAGCAATTGATTATGTTGACACCTCCAGTCCCTCCAGGGCAGTGTTTCACAGTTCAGTGAACACTGTGGTGGTGTAATCTGAGCTGTTGGACTTTCCCCTGGAGTATTCACAAGTAGCTAAGAGGTGAAGAGATGAGGAATGGGTTTCTCAGCTATAACTGGGAAAAATTCTGGTCTTGAATATTCTTCGCCAGCACAGCCAGTTAGATGCTGACCTTGGGAGGCAAAAAAAAGATCAGTGAATTCTGGTGCTGCCTAGCTGAGGCTGGTGACAGCATCTTACACTCCTCTGCTAGGCTGTGTCCACTGATGGCTTACACTTGCAGGCCACAGACAGCAATGCTTCACATAGTTACCGGCCCTAATTTGGCAATCAGCTGCTGAAATGGAGTAGAGCTAAGAAGCCTGAACCTTGTCTCAAGCTGTCACTGGGATTTCAGCCATGATCATTTCAGCTGCCAGCAGCCATGAATGATTCCATATGCACAGTAAATTTAAGCTGTCACAGGCTCTATAGAGGCAAGAAGGGACCACCTGGGCCATGACTGATATACTATCATGCCATGGCTACTTCAGTAATTATCATGGGCATTGACAGTTCATTGTGAGAGGGCAGCCCCTTTTCAAGGTGTTTGTTGAAGAGGTTTGGACTACAGAGCTTCATCTTTGCATCTTGGGCAAACATGAGGAAAATATTTGGTTGCAAATATGAGAACAGGCTTTCTGTAGCTTGCTAGAAAGGTTGACATGTAAACAGACACACTTTGATCAAGCCTGAATTAGAGCTGAGCCTTATAAGTAGTAGAATTACACACACATATTCAGGAAATGAATAGAGATTAATTCTTGATTTTATTTAGATAACTGTAAACTGACCAGCATAGTTGTGCATAGATGCTTTTTAGGGGAAAAAAAACCACCCAGCCTTTGCATGATTCTTTGGTGAATTTCTAATGAATTCAACAAAGAATCATGACAAAGGTATTGTCAGACAAGGTTAGGTAGGGTTTTTTTTCCAAATTCAGAATGAAATTCCTTTTCAAAACAGGGTAAACCATGGAACTTCCTCACTACTGTAGCAGTATTAGGCTTTTGGAGGCAGGTTGGCAGTGTAGGACCAAGTCCACCATCTGCACAAAGCATAGGTCTTGATCATTAGATTTTGCAGGAAGGGTTGATTTTACTTACACAAAATAGCTTTCAAGAGATTTGGGGTTGTTTTGATACAGAATAAAAATATTTCTTAAACATAGAAGAATTCTGCAGAATGAGAGAACAACTCAGTCAGCTTTACTCCTGCAATTCAGGTCAACAACTTGGTCACCAAAGCACTGCCACAATAAAAAATACTAGAAAAGAAAAAGATGTAAGTGACCCTCTCTTAAGAGTTCCTGACATTTTGAGCTGAATCTTAGTACAATATCTTTATCACAATACCATCTTTCCTCTCTGAAACTGTCACTGTCACTATAGTAACTGCTATATTAAAAAAAAATTCTCCTGCTAATCTTGAAATATGAACATATACCTAAAATAACCATGCTTGCTGTACCAGTATTATCACCCAAAGATTTTGCAAAGCCTTCAGAGAGATCATAAACATAAATGCTATAATGAAGAAAAAATTTGTACTTGATAGAATAAGTCTGGTAGCTATTGTAGATGAAGTTACATGGCTTCAGCTCCTTCATGAGTTAAGGTGTTGATAGAGAACAAATTACGAAGAGAGAGAAAAGATTAAAATTACTTTGGAAAGAAGTCATGTCTAGGTTACGAAAGACAAGGTAGAAATTATTTGCCACTTTACAGCTGTTACAAGAGCAAGTTTTAGTCATGATAATACACAATGTCTTGTCATATTCTTGGAAGATAACATAACTGCATTGCCATGAACAGGCACAACTCACCACGTCATGTTTGCCATTGTTCTCCATGCTGAATTGCTCCTGTATTCTGAAAATCTCTGGGAAGTACTGTGAAAAATAGCATGTCACATAGAGATAGTCAAGGGATAAGGCATATCCCTACTCCACAATATATAAGGATCAGCATAAATTAGAGCTACCACATGATCTGTCCTTCTGTGTGCAAAGAAGGATTTTCTCCCAAAGTAATTAGGCTTTATGTGCAAAAAGCTTTTTTTACATTACTTGTTTATAGATGCCTGATCAGATACTAATCGCTTTATCATCTTCCTTAACCTAAATTTTGTGGTTGTTGTCTAGGATTTTTAACAGACACATAGCAGTTGACAAATAAATGTACTCAAATCCATTATTTTCATTTCCTCCTTTAATTGTTTTGTTACAAGTCGTGATGTAATAATTACAGTCAGTTATCCTCTCTCAGAATACAAACACTTAAAAAGGGTCAAAACTTTGATACATGAAGTATAAAGCTCTGTCTTAAATGTCACTGAATTTCCTTTTGTTGACTTATATGCCTATAAAAAGTATCCTGCAGGCAATTCTGGACATGAAATAAGATTTTTTAGCAATATAGAAAAGATACATGCAGACACAGAACTAACTTTCCACATTGTTCCTCCAAATTAGTCTAAATGACAAATGTACACTATGGAGGCAAGGATGCAGGCAGAGGCCTGGTCTTATAGGGGTGAAACTGAAGTTGCTTACTATCTACACAGTCACCTCCTTCTCAGCTGAGAAGACCAAACAAAAGGAAACACCTGTGATAGCTTTACAGTAAAAAAAAAAGTGGCTTGAAATGGAAATATTTATTAGATGACAATGGCCTTCCCACTGTAACTGCACTGAAAGTTAGCTAGAGTGAGCAACCTACTCTTCAGGTCCCACCTGGATATGCAGAGCTACGCTGCAGACTTTCCAGGCAGCCTGGAGTCCTTGCAGCGTGTTCTACAAGTCTTTGGGTTGCCTTGGCCTGAGCTGTTTTGTGCTTCCTTCCGGATGAGCTATAGAAAGACCTGTTTCTTCTTCTGACTTATGGAGTGAATAATGGGGAGCTGCTGGTCAGATCATGTGTGTCATTGTGCACATCTGTCTTTGCTACGAAGGATTGGTCCAAGTGAATTCCCAGTCCAAATTTTAGTCCAACCTTCAGCTGTATCAGTTGGAAGGACCACTGGCATAGCAAACAATAAGGATTTGTGTGTGGCTAGAAAGGGCATGAACAAGATCCATACCCATATTGTGATGTCCTTAGTGATTTTAGGCTCCTCCTATTTTCTGTACATGATCTGTCTCATTGCTCGTATCTGTGGTCCAGTCTGAGTCTGTTTGTGCAGAGGTCCAGTGCAGAACTCTTATTGACCTACATGATGATGGAAACAAAGATTTTGCAAAGTGTCACGAGAAGAAAAAACTGTATCCCCAGCATGGTGGGATGCTAAAGAGAGGAGAAATGAAAACATGATTTTGGAAGCAAAGCAGAAATTTAATGTGTTTGCAGAATTCATTCTCATTTTCAGATCTCTTCTAAGAGTTCTGACATAAAGCTAACTAAAAAAACCAGCTTTATGCTTCTGTTACAGGCAATGAAATTTAGAAAACTAGAGAAACAGAAAGATTTTGCTGGATTATGAAACCAAGAGGAGTAGAGAAGTTTCCAAAATTTCATGCATTTATTCAAGAACAGAACTTTAAGAGGGCTTTGTCCATCTGTTTCAAAACCAAAATATAAATTTTTCTTCCCCCCAAAGTAAGAATTCTGAAATCTATTCCATATCTTTACTGCACAATTCATTGCGCACTTCAACACCAGCACATACACTTAATTAAAAGTACTAAAATGTCAGAACTCTATCACGAAGCTGGGAGATGCTGGCCTGTGTCCCAATTAGTTCTTTTATTAGCTACTCTTGTACAATAATTTTTAATGAACTGGGTACGAATTTGATCAGGAACTGATTTAAAAGAGCATGTTATAAACAGTAAATTGTCGCAGGGTAGGAGGTCAGGTTATGCCCCAATAGAATTAGCTGTGCTAGACTAAGGCACACATATAACCTCATTCATGTTAGAAAGAATTTTGTTTCTTATGCAGAATTTTTGAATAGCTGGGGTTTTTTCTATGCATTTGCTTTAGAATGACAGAAGTATACATTTTCAAGAATTTTACATTTCTTACATACTTCGAGGTTTGCAAGGGAAGGAATGATGACTGGGAACAAAGACTCTCTAGGTTTACCTGAAAACTTTTTGTTACAGCTGTTACACAGGAGGTCTCAGAAAATTTGGATTTAGTGGCAAAATTTCCTCCTCTTTAAAAACAAAAAGACATTAATTCTATCAATATCTGTTGCAATCCCCCACTAGGATGATATAGCTGTAAGATGCTGATAACATGGGTAGGATGATGGTCACACCCTGCCCTGCAGGATTTGGTGGGAGGCGAGGATGTTCCTGAATTTAGTAGAGCACTCCTGCACTTCAGGAGAGGCACCCTTCCTTGTGCTTGCCTTATTTTCTATGAAAAAGGTCATGCTGACATATATCAGCATAAAACGCCATGTACAACCTTCTGTTATTTTATATCAAGACCTTACCTCAAAAGAACTGAAAACACACTTAAAATTAGATAAAAGTTTAAGTTTGTTTCTGTCTGAGGGGCCAAATTATCTTTGGTCTTCCTAACTGTAAACCAAGTTCCATAAATCCAAATCTAAAATCTTATTAGGTTTCTGTCACAGAAAGAAGGAAAATAATGATTCTGTAACTGAGTTTCTATTTGTGATTCATTTTTAATGATCCATGAATCAGGACAATGTACCTCCACAGAGATATTCTGTTTATCCAGTGAAGAGAGAATGTGAAAAATTGTTCCATTTTTTTTTTCTGCATTCGCCCTTTTACTGACCACTTTAAATAAGATTACTACATTTAAACTGAGTGAACACTGTACTAATTCTGTCAAACTTCAGTGTTCTCCTGTGCTTTGAAAATAGCTTTGAAACCTCTTTTGGTTTATTTAAAACCTTTCCCTTTCCAGAATATTCCTTGTAGATTTGCCATTTCTCTGACAGCTTGAAGAGAAGTTGATCAGGCACTGTTTCTGTTAAAGTAAATTGAGACCAAATCCATATAAATCCTGCAATTCCTTTATGTTTGAGATAGAGTTTATCTTACTATTTAATATCATTACAGAAAAGGCCTCCTTTTCACTTGACTTAGATGATTTAATAATATAATGCTGTGGTAAAGAAGAGGGTTTATTTGCAGCAAATACATCCTATCCTCACAAAAATCAGTAGGGCAACCGAAACAGCTTCTTTGCCTATTGAAATCAGAATAATTACACTATTTTGGAAGGACAATCATGTCAATCAATAAAGTCTAATTTGAGGGCAAGCATTTATTTTGTCCTCCTTTTGGTGTGAGATTGATAAGGTTTTGGCAGAGTTATGCATCTGAGTCAGCCTTAGCTTAAATGGTTATTGTTCTATCTACATAATACAGTCTAGTAGTTCCCAATCCTATAAAGTCCAGAAGAATCAAATCATGCTCTTAAAATTCCACGTGCAGATTTCAAACTAATCCTTATCTTCTCCCAGAATGAAATGAGATAAATACCTGTTTTACTGAAATGGGTCTAATAGATTCACTTTATGAAGGAAGCTAATGCTAACGTCCATTTCCATGGAAACAGAGCTTGCAGAGGCATCTTGCATGCAGTGTTTGGGGTTAAGCGGAGCTGAATTTGGGTCCCACATTCCACGCAATCTAAACTGACTACCTACTGCAAATAAGCAGTGCCAATCTCCACGTTAAGACAGTCGTTTTCCTTTGGGGACCGGGTACCCTCCATGAGAAGTACTCCCACCAACTCACACCTCTGCGCATTCCACAGGCTCTGCCGCACCCATGCTCGCTGCAGCACCAGCTTCTGCCTGCCTGTTTATCAATGGATCTATTTTTAGTGGCTTTGAAATGGAGAGGTGCTGAGCCACGTTCTTGCCCCTTCTGCTCTGCCTCTGCACTGGCTGGGATAACAGGGAGAGGGAGGATGCAAAGGCAGGGTAGCGTTTCAGCCTTTTTAGCTGCAATTTGGCATTGCGAGCTGGATCACACAGCCCAGACCAGCTCAGCTGCACGTGGCATTTCAGCACAACAGACAATCTTTGCTTTTGTGAGCAAAGAATGCCTATTCTCTGCATCTGATGCAGTTTATATTTTGCAGGTTTCTTCAGGCGCAAAGCATGGAATAAGTGAAACCATCTTGTAGACAGCTGCGTAGAAATCTCCTGTTACCTTAAGAGAAGAGAAAAATATCCAAATTCCGGTATTTTCGTGTGTCTAAGTTAGCCAACAAGGACCTTGTGAAAATCCTGTTATTCTTCAAGTAGAAAACAAATTACATTCTTTATCTTTGGGAAGAAGAAGAAAAAAAATTTTAAAAAAAGGCAGCCAGCAGAATGCTCTTCCTGAGCTTCTTTCTCTTTTGTCTATCTGATTTAATTTTTTTTAACTCCTTCAGGCTTTACTGTTCATTTCTCATCCTGTTTAAGTGTATTATTAATGAATTCACTTTTCATTTATTATTATATATTTGCATTATCTCAATGCATAAGGACCCACATTCTTCATTTGAAGAGCTGTACAAATTACCAAACAAAGCAAAACAAAAAAAATTTATGTAATAGAAGACTAGAGACAGCAGACTAATCCAGACAGGCACAGAAATCCTAAGGAAGATTGCAGAGTATTTGTCAGGATGACAGGAAGGGATCTTAGAGCACCATCAGCCTAAACATTTAAGTTCCTGTTAAGCAGAATTGCAAAGGAGACTGTGACAGGTAATTTTGCAGGAAAGACCTGTGTGACAGATTAACATCAACAAAACTCTGAAATGCATTTACATTTGCAAAGGACCAACATCAAGACAGACACAATCTCTGCCTCAAATGAAGTCTTTATGTAAATGAGTGTGGGAAAAGAAAGAAAGCTGGGCTACAGATAGCATCATTAGATGCTGGGGTAGGATTTTCTCTTCTTGGTGGTAACAAGCTATATAATGTACATGTGCATGATTGCATACATGTACAAAGAAGACTGCATACATGTACATCTGCAAATTAATATAGTCCAGGGAATATGCTATTAGCTAGAATAATCTGGATGGTTCAGCTCTTCGTCTTTCTTCACTACTCTGTAATACAGAAAATCCAGATTCACCTGAAAATGACATCAGTATTGCTTTCCCAAACTGCATTACACTTCACAAAGGCAAATATTTGTAGGCTGAAAGAAAGCATGGTCTATTTTTACCTGCAGTGATTTGTTGGAGGGGGAAGCCTCCCATTTCAGAGCTCTCAGGCACTCACTGTTGCAGAATACTAAGCATGGCTTCCCCATGCACCGTTTCCATGGGGTATCACATAGAGACGGAAGGGGCATGGACTGACAGAAAAAATATATTTATGAATGTCAAGGACAATTTATTCTGTCTTTATAAGCAGACCTAAGGAAAAAAGGTCAAAAATACCTCAGCATGAGAAACTGCACTGTAGTTAGTTCCTTGGCTTAATGTATCAGAAAAATATGCATCTCAAGCTGATCCCACCATGATTTCTCCATCTGCAGCACATCATTTATTCCAGTAGTGTATAAATTGCTTTCATTAATACAATATTCTCCCAGGTTCATCATAAATCTGTGTTGCAGGTATGAATCTATGGCCATGTTTGAATTTTAATCTGCATTGCCAGTATTCCACCTTTCATAAAATAGCACTTGACATGAGCATTTTTCAGACTGCCAAGCTGGCATAAATGCACATAGGCTATACAAGCTTGAATTTTCCATATGGTTATGTTTTAATCAACACGAATGTATTGCTTCCGATCCTTCTCGCATTCAACTGTATAAAGAATTTTTATTTCCAGTATTTTTTTGTGTGATGGCCTCAGGTCCTGAGAGGGGCTTCTGTAACAGGAGGCAAAATACTGAACTGAGCTAACACAGAGAGCCTGCTTCAAATAATTGTACAAGGTTTTAGCTTTCTTTCTGAAGAAAATTGTATCATATCATGCTAACACTGATAACTTGCATCTGTGTCCCATGAAGCCACCTGTAACAACTGACCATTTAATTGCAAGAATCAAGAAAAATCTATGATAGCTCCAGTAACTAGTCACTCTTATTAGGATTTGGCTATGCATCCTCCTTTGCTTTACCATTGTGTATAAGCAGCCCAGGTGGCTGCTGCATCTACAACAGCTGCCAAAGCAAACTTGGTGCACTCAACCCCCAGCACCTGCCTGCACTGACAAATCTGCCAATGAGTATTCAAGTTCTGCTGGTGCTACCCTCCTCTTCCAGCATGCCACGATGAGGGAAGCCTGTACAGGGGAGCAAACCAAGCTGATCTTGGCAGGGATGTGCTGCAAAGGTGGGGCTGCTGCCTGGAGAAGTCTCGGCAATGCCCTGAGGTTCAGTCCTCCTCCCAGTCTGCATCTGGTTGAAAGCCTCGTCCCTGTCAGAAACAAGGGATAAGAAGAGAGGAACAAGGACAGTGAAGGGCAGGTTCCTTGGTGTACCAAACCTGGTGGCTTGGTGCATGTGTGCATGCAAAGGACTCGTTGCACAGGCACTGAGACACTGGACCCACTGCACCATGATGAGGAGTGCACTGTGCATCCACTAATCTCCTCTGTTCTCTTCTTCTCCTGCGTAACCCTTCTCTTTCCCTCACTGACTTGTGCATCCATGTCTCCACAGCCACACCTTTTTCTCCCCTGCCCTTTTCTACCCGGTACCCTTTTTTTGCTCCCATTTACTTGTTACTCTGCTGTGCAATTGACTTGAAAGAGAGCGCTTAAAGAGAACTAAATGACATTCAAGTATTGCCTTGTTGATGTTCACATCGTCTTTTCCCTACATTTATTTCACTCGTGAGACCCTTCAATATGGATCCCATGCATTGTTCTGTGCCCAAATGGGCTCTCAAGCTAGCCTCTAGGTAGAGCTGAGCCAAATACAACAAATAAACAGCAGCATTTGTGGAGGACTACAGGCAACTAAGGCTTAGGATTTTGGGCAAAGATATTCCACTGATGATTTTCAGACTATATATATGTCATTCTAGAAATCTTCTCAGCTCTGTGAAAGCCTTTGATGATCACTGCTCCTGGTTTTCCAAACTTTATCTTTGAGTATCTACACATCTGTTTGTTCTGGCTTCAAACTACTCTAATAATAAATAATAAGTTATAAATACTTCTACTTAGCCTCTGGAACAAATTACATCCACGATCACAATGGTTTGTAAAGTTCTCAAGAGCTTTGAATGATTACTTTGTTGTTGTTTTACCCTACTTTATTATGCAAAAGATTGTTTTTTAAACAGAGCTAAATAGAAAGCACCAAGATATTTGAAAAGAGCTAGCAAATTGTAACTGAGAGCTAATGCCTTCATATAATTCAAATCCCATACAGTAAGGGGTCTGTCTAATCAATGAGGATATGAAAAAGTGATTCTAATTTTTCAAAACAGTCAGAAGGATTATTTAACCTGTATTTAATGCAAGAAAAAAATACGGGCGGTGGAATGAAAGGAATTATATTGATAGAGAGAAGGGCTATGGTTAATACGGTATTCTCAAAATCTCAGGTCTTTGCTGGATATATCTCAGGTTTGTACTGACATATAGAAACCTATGTCACACATGTCAGAAATCAGAGAACTCGAGCTTGACACTGACCTCACACCAGACTAGTCTTCCAATCTCCAGGCACTGGCTGGAAACTGGCGGCCAATTTCATCCAGTGATGACTGCATGCTTTGCAATGGATATGCAAACAAAAGCATACAAGAACAGATAACTTTACAGTCTTTCTTTTCCTCACCCACACACCCAGAAAGACAGGCAATTTTCTTTGTAATTCACCAAGGAAATAGTCGCAGAGCACCATAACCGACTACAGCATATGAATTGTGAGCTCTGCTCCCAGGCAGCTGGGGGGGCACACTCCTAGTCCTCTCACTCTTACCATTAGAAAGGGGGTGATTCTGAGAAAAATAAAATACTTTTTTCAGATATTTTCTCTAGAATACAGTCTACAAGTTCTCTGTAGTCCAGTGGTAAAACATTTTATCTTTCATAACTTAGGGTGCTTGGAGCCCCTAAAGTGTCTAAGAGAAGCTCTGGTTTCTAGAGCAGCTAGGGCTTGAATTTCAAATGTGGACATTCTTCTGACAAAGACTTCTCCTCATTATTTCTTTTGCTACTCTCAACCAGTTACTGTCTTAGCGATCACAAAGCCGATTCTCAAACTACAGTGCCTGTAGGAAATGATATTTAAGCATCACTTGATGCAAGCAGTGAAGTTTATTATATTAACTATGTCTAAAATGAAACTTTCTCAAAATGTTTTTTTCTTTTTTCTTTTAAGTATTCCTACTTTCTCCATAGCCTGTTCTATTAAGCTCATGTCTCAAAAGGGAAAAAGAAATCCTCCAGAATTACTTGCAAACCAAACATCTGATGCATAACATGTAGACTATGGTAATGTGTAGAGATCCCAATTAAATATTTCAGCATGTGGGGCTGAAACAGTTAGCAACCCTATGGTGTTACCCTGTCCTTACCCAAAGAAGTGTACAGTCCATATTAGCCATGACAATCTTTCTTACATTTCAAGATTTTCTCTAATTTTGATTTGAAACAACGGAGAAAGGGGAACTAACCACTCTGAAAAGATCAGTTGTAGCAGAAAAAGAATGAAAAATAGACCTGATTCATTCTGGCTTTAAGGCATTGGAAAATTGCTGGAGTTTAGAAAATGTTATTGAAAAAGAGTGCCTGGCCAGAATACGGCACTGTATTGACACTGAACACACTTATTAGGCCTCCTAAACCTAAATTTTCAGAGAGTAAAAAGTGCATTTCTAGTGACTCTCATACTTCCTCCTCCTCACATTGATTGAAGGAGATACATGGGACTAGGAAAATGGCTCTGCTCCTAAACATTCAAATTGCATTAATTGTATATGCAGAAAAGTGTTTATACCCCGTATCAGTGGGCTTATATAAGTTAAGTTTATTCTGAAACAGAAAGACAATAGACTATTCCTAAAAGCATTTTCATACCAATATTCTTGTACTTAAGCCAGGAATTTTACAGATGTAATTATTTCAGTATACCAAAAAAAACCCCAAACCAACAAAAACCCTGAAATACAAAGGCATTGTTTGTCTAATGACTGGTTTGTTAAAGGCTTAGGGAAAACTTCGAGACATACATAATTCAGACACCAATAGAAAAGGTCTTTGGTTCGCTGGTCCCCTATGAAAAATACTCTATCAGAATACTTGTTCCATCCTGGCTTTTTCACTAAACTGAAACTAATTGCATCTTGAGCCTTAATCTTCCTCCAGAGATAATAACATGGGACTAAATTCTGCTCTAAGCTATAGCAGTATTAATCTGAGTAAGGCCTTTGAAGTGGGATTCATTTTTATGCAACATACTTTTCAATAGATTCACTGTTTGCAGGTTTTATTTGGAAATCCCACTTCCATCAGGTTAAAGCATCATACTAACAATTAAAATACTAAGTAATAATAATGATACCTAGCAGCATAACAACACAGTGCTCCCTGAGGATCTAACTGCTCCTTGAAAATGTGAATGATTGCCAGCTCACAGAAGGAGACTGCAATGCACAAGACTGATATGAATTAAAGAGTAGAAACTGCCTCCATAAATGTCCCCAGGGCACCACAGCACAGCTCCCACGGGGCTTGGGAAGGGCAGTGAGCTTGTTCTGATGATGGCCAGTGTTTTTTCTGCCTCTAGCTTTCCCCAGGACAACATGGAAGCTGCTGGCACCTATCCCAACCTTGAGCTACACAGTAGCTGTGCAGCCATGCCAGCACTTTTGGGAAGGATCCAAGGGTGTTTGTGTCTGGCAGCAGCATGGGGAGAAGCACAGGTGGTGCATGGCAGCACATCTGGCACCCAGGGAGCTGCACTGCCTGCCCGGGGCAAGGCTGGGCAGCACTGACACCCATGTTGGTCTTCACCCTTCCAAAACCAGCTGCACTAAGCCCACTTTCACAGGAGCCTCAGATTTTTAGTTTGGCTCCCGCTTTTGGCAGCTGACCTGAGAGAACAGGGAGTTGGCATAACAAGCTGTCAGGTGAGGTGGTTTATCATTATCACTGGGGGAATAATACACTGTCTGATAAAAATCTACAGGGATTAATGTGGTGCAAGATCCTGCTTAAAGGAGCTGGTATGGGTAACTCTGTATTTTTTGCCTCCTTCTGCTCCCAACTCCAGTCTTTCATGTACTTGCTTCCTTGATTTGCTTATTAACCTGTGATTTTTCTGCTTTTACCCTTTACTTCCTTCTTCTGTTCTAGCACTTGAGGTCCGAAGCAAACACTAATTAATAAAATTCCCATCACTGCAGATAATATCAGTTTCCTCACCTCTTAAGAACATCTTCCCAGTTTTTAACATTCTCCGTCTGTGCTGTGGATTGTGAAAGCAGCTGCAGGCTCAGGCAAGGAATCTGCTGCTGCTGACTGGCCTCTGAAAAGCCTTCAAGCTGGTCAGGAACCACTTGCTGGCACATCAACAACCCACCACGTACATATTCATTTGGGGTTTGTCCTTGCAGAGGAAGCTATCTTGAAGGGAAGGGGTATGATTACAGTGCCATTCTCCAATTGCCAGCTAGGGCATGAACTTGAATCAGTCCCAGAAACCCCAAGCCAAGGTGCCTGCTGTCCTTCACTGAACATAAAGGGAAGGCAGGGAGGCAAACCTGGAGATGAGGCATCTCCACTGAACACTTTAAATCAGGTTCTGTGAGATTCCCACAAGCATGGCAGCATTTTCTCCACCACTGGTCCCCTCCAGGTGCCACCACAGAGACAATACCCTGCTCTCAAGCCTGTGGTGGTGGCAGATTCGAGTGGCCTTGAGGCCATCTTGGTGACAACAGAGATCACAGCCACAACTTCAGCCTGCACCCTGGATTTGAGGCAGAGGGGATGGCTGTCTGCTGAACACAGGTCTCTGGCTTGGAAATGTACTGCTCAGTGTGCAGGAGTGGGTAATGTTGGTGCTGTGAGAAAGGCAGAGAAAGATGGCACAACTCCAAAAAGTGATCAAGATGTGCTTAGGTACTTGGGAGACTGGAGACCTGCCAAGCAAGCTGTGATTAGAGACACAAAATAATTTAGGTTAGAAGCTACCTCAGAGGTCACCTAGTCAGAATCACTCTTTAAAGCAGAGCTAACCTCAAGGTACAGCAGCTGTTTAGGGTCTTCCTCACCTACATACTGAAAATCTCCAAGAACTGACATTTCACTTTTGAAGCAACATGACCAAGTGCTTACTGTTCTCAGTTTGAAGATGTTTTTCACCCATACAGACAGTCAGAACAGCCCATCCTCCAACATATGACTATGGCTTACCTTCCTTTGCTGTGCATCTCTGAAGGTCTGTCTTTTCTACAACGTCCTTTTAGTCGAAAAAAGCAGTAAGGTCCTTCTCCTTAATCTTTCCCTGCCCAGGTCAAGTAAGCCCTCTTCCCTCAGCCTCTTCCCACCATGCTGGGCTGCAGTGATTGAACTCACTCCAGCCTGTGAACATCTTTCCTGTATGTGGTGGACTGAAACTGGACAAAGTACTCTGAGTAACAAATAGAGGGGAATGATCTATTTTATCAGTTTTATTCTCAAAGCCACTTACTTGCCAACTACTGTGCAAATATATTCAGCTTATTTATAAACAAGCTTGTCCTGGATTTTATCTCAGTATTCTTGAAAGTCCGAGCAGAAGCCAGGGTTAGGAGGGAGGCAGAGCCGATAAGAGGTTTCACAGACTAGTTCTTTGCCCTGTTTGCGATTCCAGAGTGATGTTCCTAAAGCTGCAAAGAGTTTTGTGCACTCTCAGGGTTGTTTCATAATTCTCAGGCCCATATTTTCTAGCTCTTGTGTAGAACAGTTCCCACATCTATCAACTAGGCTTGCTTGGCAGTTCATATCCACTTTGCTGACATTTAGTCTTTCAGCCAGCTAGCCTTGTTCCATTCCAAGGTAATTTCAACTGAAAAGCGTTTAAAAATTAAATTGAGTGTTGGTTGTCTGAATGCCCAACTGCTAGTTAAAACCGCACATGGTTGCAGCTAAAATTTCTGTTTCAGAAGATGCCACTTTAGAACCTCCCCACATAAAGTTTCATCAGAGGACTAGCAGAGAGAGAGAGGAGATGAGAAGTCAAATGAAAGCAGGGTGCATTAAAAGGTACAAACTGACAGCATAAAGCAGGAGATGTCAAAGTGGCTCAGGAATGGACTGTGCAGTGATGTTGAGAGCTCTGCATACAGGTCAGGCAAACAGCTGGCACGATGGCAAGGGAGGGAAAAGAGGACATGAAGAGAGTGGCCAGCTGAGGTAATCCTCTGTTCCACCTCTGTCCTGGCCGGACAACTTGTTTGGGAGGCTGCTGGCAAGGACTACAGCCAGAACAGCCTCTAGATAGCCAAGCTTTACCCTGTTTCCCATGTGCAACCCCCAGAGCTGGGAGCAGCAGTTGTGCAGTTTGTGCTTTGTATCAAGGCATGTTGTTTCTGTACACTTCTTGATGTATCTTTTGATGAAAGCAAATTTTCAACTCTTTATTTACCTGGGCAGCTGGGATGACCACAGACGTCTCTGCCCTCCAGCAAGCTTCAGGTATGATTTCACAGTGCAGACTGCCCCACAGCCATACCAGCTCCAGCACCCTTGTCCTGCTTGTGGTTCAGTTCCTGCTGTGCTGTGCTGCCTCCCTGTCACACCCAGCCAACAGCTTGCAATAAGGACAACGAGCTTAAAAACATCCCCACGTTGTTACAAAAGTGCTGTGTCATGAAACCACAGCCTCACTCCCCTACTTAGGGCAGCAGCAGCTCTCAGTCTGTCACTTTTCATGCCATTGTGAGAGCCTTTTTACAAACCTCAGTGGTTTTTACTACCATGCTGTGGTGTGAATATGACACCTTCCCATAGTATCTGGCAAGTTTCTCAAAAGCAACTTGTCAGTCCATCTGTGAGAACACAGCTGTGATGGCTGTGTCATTGTTTGCTGATTAGATGAGCTCAACCTTGGTGGCTGGTAATCACATTGATATGGAAGGAGAGGATATCGGAGACTTTGCATCTCTCATTTTGTACTTGAAACAGTCCTCTGAAAGAATCCAATGCACATTAGGCGTCCTGACTTGGTGCTAACAACTAAGTACCTCTCATCAATCACTTGTGTCCTCCCTCCATCATCTTAGGTGGACACAGTATTCATAGACAGAAACAGGAATATGTTCATTTGCCCTCAGATGCCTCCTTTGCCCCATAATTTCTGCTGTATCAATAAAGGAGGTGAACCCAGGGACCATGACTGCGCTGACAATTCTTTAGAGCAGTCCCTTGCACAGGTTGGCCTGTGTAAACTACAACTCCCAAACATTTCAAGGATTTCAAAGTTCTCCCGGGGTGGTTTGGGAACCAGAGAAAAGCAGTGACTACCTGCAACAGACAATATGCTCATTGCCGTCCTGTATTGAAAGGAAGAGTTTAATAGTATGGATGCAGGCTGTTCAGTGCCATTTGGCCTCAAAGAAAGGCCCTGAGGATCTTAAAAATAGTTACAGTGTCTGTTTCTGTCACTGAGATCTAATCCTGCTACTCCCTCCTACAATTTGCCCTTCCCAGTTTCCTCTGCCCCCAGTTTTGCTTCAGATGTTGTCTTGGTACTCATGCTTTCCTTAATGTCATTAATAGTAGGGCTGCCTGCTACTATTTTGTTGAGTTCACAGCTGCACACATATTTCTAAAAATATCAGATGCTTAAACTAAAAAACTGCATGCCTTTCTCATTTAAGAATGAAAGACAAGAAACAAAAATAAGAAAATCAGGAAAGAAAAACAAATAACAAGAAGAAACCTAGATCTAAATGCTCCCAGCAAAACAGCAAACTTGGAAAATATGAAATAGATGGATCCTAAAACCTGAGAAATCTAGAGGTATGAAAAAAGGCTTCATTAAAGCTGATTATTATTTAACCCAAAGCTTGGAAGATGTTACATTCCAATTTTAACATCAGAGCTGAAGGAAAAATTCTGATCCACAAAACCCTCACTTGAACAGTTTTGCTCTTTCTTCAGTTTTACCAGTTCTATACTGAAGTAAAACAAGACGCTTTGAGGAGAGCTAACGAAACCCTGATCCTACTGTCACTGAAAGGACAATGAGGGCCAAATTGAGGGCCTGTATTTAAGTGAAAGTGACAGGTATATATCTACATGTACACACACACACACACACACACACTCTTTTTTTTTTCTTTCAGGAAACAATATAAACAAATAAACGTTTGAGACAAAGGAAAAGTTGGCATTTCAAGGCCAGATGACCACAAAAGTTAACAGTCCAGAGATATGCTTGTCTTCTAGAAATAACAGAGAAACAGATTCTTTTTGACAGCTACAAAGTGAAGTGATGGCACATGGCAAACTTTTAAGGCTTGAAAGTTTAATCTTCACTTGGAAATATTTTCTGGCTGTTGTCTGGGCTCATAGAAGCATTTCCCAGTAATACAGCAGTTTCTTCCGTGTTTCTAAACACGGAAGACTAAAACTCTGAGTTTGTCTAGTGCTCCCTAGAACAAGTCTGTGAATGCTACCTGCTCTGTTAACATGTTAGTGTTTTATTTTAATCCAGTTCCTGGAAGCCAAGCACGCTTTATTGCTCTTTTTCACAATAATGCTTTTTATCAACTGTAGTGAAAATTAGTCATCCAGTTACTTCATGGTTTTATGTGGCTAGAATGACTTGGGATCGTTTGCTTACCTGATATACATATATATTAGTAAGTAAGAACCATAAGAAACCCTATTTGATGATTTCCCACAGGAGATTTCAACAGAGACAGCACATCACTTTTCAAAGTGATTTACAGAGAAATTGTTTGTTCTATGAAATGTTTGTTTTTCTGGTTAAAATTTTAGATGAGGACATTTCTTTAAGAATGGCTACAGAACTACTGTCTACTTTATTGTGTTATTGTTGCTGAGAAACACCTCAGATTCTCATGGAAGAATAATGCCTTCTCATACCACATTTCTGCTTGAAAGAAGCATCATTAAACTCAACCCAAAAGTTTGCAGAAATCTGATAATCAAGTGTTGAATACTGTGAATATCATCTTATTATCTTCTGCTTTCTACACAAAAGCAAATAAGTAGGTCTGTTTGCCTTTCCGAAGGCATAAGGGAAGTGACTGACTGGTACTGTGCTCACTGACAATGCACAGGAATCACAGAAGGTCAGTTAATTTTGCTGCCAGATGCTCTACAAATGGGGAAGAAACACATACCCTGTTTGTTCTAAGTCTATTAAGGCAGTCATTAATTGCAGCCTCCTGCTCAGACACTATCCTGCACATAAAATAACTGAAATGTTATTTAAGGGATTGCTCTTAGTCCAACTTGATTTTTGTATGAAGGCTTACAGAGATCTAATTCATGCTTGATAATCATAGAAATAGACATATCTAGAGACAATGCCACTGTGTGTGTAGAACCTAGACAGAGAAAAAATGAGGACCTGAAACCTAATTCTTTTCTGAGAACATCCTTCTGATTTCTTTTCTTTAGAGCTGCTGTAAATGCAAAACTTCCCAGTGAAAAGCTTCATCAGGCTTACACTTCAATATACATGGTGGCATTTGATAGCTCAGGCAGGTATCTTTTTCCTTGTTTAACCTGACTTTGTTTTATGGGGCTTAAAAATATTGGCTTGGACGTTGTTCTTTGCTATTCAGTGCTTGGCACAAAAAAAATCAAATATAACTTTATCACTGTGGTTCTTAAGGGAACCTAGGATCTCATCTGCAATGCAAGATGTACGCACTGCTCAGGCTGCTGCACTTAATGAACCAAGATGCTCTCATTCATGCCATTCTTCTTCCTTAAGACTGTTTTTGCATTGACAGTCATGGCAGGTCACATGAAGATCTGCTTTGTGAGGTGTGGCTAATCAGGGAATTACTGAGAAGATGAACCCCTAGATAGCTAGTGAAGCAAAGTCATGCCAGTGATCTTTGTTGTACAGTATCAAGCAGCTACATCAGAAAGGGACTATCTTGTGGATCCTATTTCATTCAAGTGCACATTTGTGCTTCACATCTGAGATACATTTCTAGCAAGACTACGAAGCCTGACACATGGAGAAAATTGAAATCCTGAAATTTTACTTATTTCTGAATTAGAAACACTTCCTCCCTTCAAAAAATTTGAAATCCCTCCTGAAGGATATTTATGCAAAGCATTAATCATCTCAGTGGAACACTGTTCTGCTTCAATTTCAGCTTCTTATAACTCATAGCTTGGTAAGTAGATCTAACAGTCTGCAGGAACTGCATGTTAATGTTTGTATATTTTTGAAATTATAAAATAATTTAGGTTGGAAAAGACCTTTAAGATCACCAAGTTCAACTGTTAACCCAGTAGCGCCAAGTCCACCACTAAGCCATGTCCTTAAGTGCCACATCTACACACCTTTTAAATGCCCCCAGGGACGGTGACTATTCCCCTTTCCTGGGCAGACTGTTCCAGTGCTTGACAACTCTTTCAGTGAAAAACTTTTTTCCTAATATCCAGTCCAAACCTCCCCTGGCTCAGCTTGAGGTCATTTCATCTTGTCCTACTGCTTGTTACTTGGGAGAAAAGACTGACCCCCCCCCACTGGCCACAGCCTCTTTTCAGGTAATTGTAGAGTGATAAGGTCTGCCTTCAGTCTCCTCTTTTCCAGGATAAACACTCACAGCTCCCTCAGCTGCTCCTCATCAGGCCTGTGCTCCAGACCCTTCCCCAGCTTTGTTCCCCTTCTCTGGACCTGCTCCAGCACCTCAATGTCCTTCTTGCAGTGAGGGGTCCAGAACTGAACACAGGATTCGAGGTGTAGCCTCACCAGTGCCAGGTACAGAGGGATGATCATTGCCCTAATCATGCTGGCCACGCTCTTCCTGATCCAAGTCAGGATGCCATTGGCCTTTTTGGCCACCTGGGCACGCGCTGGCTCATGTTCAGCTGCTATTGACCAGCACCCCTAGGACCCTTCCCACTGGGCCATTTTCCAGCCACTCATTTCCAAGCCTGTAGGAGTTCATGGGGTGGCTGTGATCCAAGAGCAGGATCCGTCACTTTGCTTCATTGAACCTCATACAATTAGCCTCAGCCCCTCTGATAATCACATATTGAAGACTGTGAATATCATTTAGTGAAATGATGAATTGAAATGGTTTGTAATGAGGAATAACACCGGAAATTTTTCCTTCAAAACTGACAATTTCAGAACATGTTTTTTTCTAATGGAACTGAATTCTGCAAGGGGAAGTAAGTCAGCTGGAGTCCCAGTTTAGTGGGAACCTGCTGATTCTGGATACAGAGGCAGGCAAATTACTGGAATTGCAGACTATTTGCTTTAGTCAAAATCCTAAAATGTGTCTGAATTCTAAATGTCTAAAATCCTAAAAAATGTGGAAGAAGCCCTGTAACAAGTAGTATCTGTCACAATGATCAGGTCAGTCATACTTCTTACTCCTCTAATTTTTTCAAAAACAGGCCAATCCTTACTCAGCCCCAGTTACAACAAATCTCTGTCCCATCTGGACATCAGCCTTTTTCCAAGATGAGTTCCACAACACCAGGGAAGGAGAAGGAGGGACTTGTTTCCATAATTGTTAGTGCAGATTACGCTTCATCACTCCCCGCAGCCTGGAAATACCACAGATAACTGTTGTTGTCAAATGCCTCACTGAAGTTTCACATGACTGATAATGCACAGCAGAGTCACTCCAAGGTGTTCCTAGAAAGGCCTTATGTTGTCCATCTCAGCACATGCAAGCTCCTTTCCATTCTGAGTAGCAAGAATAAACCACCCTTTGTTGATGCAACATCAAAGGGTGCAGCTGGACTTGGGCTAGATGTGAGTTTGACAGTACTGAATGAGAAAACTCAGGTAAATACCATGTAGTCAAGCCACATACACACCTAGTGACTATCCAGAGGCAGATAGGCTAGTAGCAAGCTCAACATTTCCTACCCTGACTTCAGTGCTGTTACTTGGATGAATATTGATGTCACCTAGTGCAGTGATGGGTGCATAGGGTGCTCAAGGTGCAAAAGTCCTCCTGACACACTGAGACAGGTCAGGAAGCATGCCAGACTTTTCATCATGCCTCAGTCCTGGCAGGTGAAGACAAACTAAGGGTAGCCTCTGGGTATTCTGGAAATCCTATTGCAAGGGTCCATGCTGCTGTGATAGGGATGCCCAAGACATCACCATGGTCCAGTCTACCCTGAAGATATTACAGACTAACCTCAGAGTATGGCTCTCATCAGAGCTTATCCCCCTCACCATCACACACCTCCACACAGTCACCTGATTAACTAATCCACAAAGCAGCACTAACAGTGATTACCTTGGCAGAGCTGAGTTATTTTCAGTGCCTGCAATTCTGTTCCCTCCAGGTGTAATTACAAGAGCAATTAAAACCAGCCAACTGTCTCCAAGTATTATTTCTTGAGAAAACAGGTCTCAAAATAGGTTATATATATTCTGCTATCTCAACTGTAGCTCAGGATGGCCTCAAAGCATTCTTATACAGTCTCCCTGTGTTTCTTTCCCTAAGCAAGCAAACCCTGGCCCCTCCTTTTTTGTGTTATTACTGGTTATTACTGTAGAGTGATTCTCTGAAGTTTTCATTTCCAGGCCTACCAGCTCTCTGGCTTAGAGCAGGACCTCCAGTAGGTGTGATAAACTGCCTCCTCACTCTTTACTCCAAGGGTTGTTCTTAACAGCTTGTCTACTGCTTCACTGGTTTCCCGCCAACCATAACCTCTAGTTAGATCAGGACTAAAAAATTCATAAAGGAATGTCTGATAGTCTAAAATTACTTTTTGCTGACTAGGTTATGCACAATTTTTATGGGTTTGCTTCTCTGTACTCGTATTCTGCTACACAAAATTGTCAACAGATCAAAACTATATAGCAAATAGTCTGCTATGGACAAACAAAAAAGCAGATGTTTTTCATTTAGCCAAATGGAAGATAAAAAGAAAAACTAGATAAACTAGTTCAAGAGGTGATGAAGAGCTGCGGTGCCCAATAATGTAAGTTGATCAGAAATAAAGGTTTAATATTAACTGAAGCTGAGCACTTTGTTAGGCAGCCTATAAGAAGTACTTTCCAAATCACATTGTCAATATGCTTTCTGCAGTATAACAGGTCATCAGAAAAGTGAAAAAGTAGATTTCAGCTAATATTATACTAATTATTCACACTTTCAAAAATAAATATTAATGGGGAACCAGTCTCTGGGTAATGAGTGTCCTGATTGACAAATTTGTGTCTTGGGAAGCAACATCTATTAACCTACAAAGCACAGGCAAGGTCCCAAATAAGCAGACACAGAAACATGCAAACCTCCTTGCTTTCATCAGTGTAGTTGTGAACTGAAATGCGAATCCTAGCTGTTTCATATGTCAGGGTGTGATCTCTCAGATAAAAACACATTAAGCTTATTGAAAATTCAGACCAGCAAAGCTGCGAAGAAAGACCACTTAGAATAGTTTTGTCTATTACACAGTGCCTAATAAAGTAATTTTTTCCCTGCATGTACACTATGACTGTAGGTAACAAGAAACACTTCCTACTTCCAAGCACTTGCATCTGTTTTCTACCCGTGGCTCTAGAGGTGCTTTCTGTTCTTTGAAGCTTTCAACCCAAACTTGTTAGCTGATTTTGTGAAAGGTGTGTCATTTTATTGGAGTGTCCTTAATTTTTGCAGTTGTAAAATATAAAATAAATTTTCCTTGAACAAAAAACTCACCTTAAGGTTAAAATAGAAATGCCTAGAACTGTAAGTGCCTTCTTTGCCTGTGGAGAGATTAAAATGCATTTGCAAAGGGAGAATGACCAAAGCAGTGATTTTTGTGTTTAATTTCTGTAACAACCATGTTGTTTGCCTTTTCATCATTTAAAATCTTGGCCATAAAATGAAACTCTGGATTAGGAAGCAATGCAGAAAATGAAGGCAAGACAAAAAAATAAATGAAAATGTTTCATTCATGACAGTGATATTGCTCAAAACATCTAGACTCTGACTGGCAGGAATAATGAAACTTCAGGAGCAAGCTGATTAAAAAGAGAAAGTAGAGGGCCTAATATGGTCAAAGAGCTGGGGATTGAAATGAAAACGACACGCGACCTAAAGGTCTTAATAATACATGACTACATTATTGCAATACAGTGGAAGTACTGTGTACTGTTGATCAGGCAGTTATTTTGACTTAGACTTCCAGTGCAAAAACAGGTACATTTTGAGCTTTTGTTATACATGCTCTCACCTAAGTCACCATGCTGTCTGCTTGCTATATTGGGCCTCAGATGTGCAAAGCAAAAATTATGCATGTTACATAAGCTTGAACACAATCTGTTGTCTGACAAAGGTCTCAACACAATATATTTTCAGTTTTATCATCTAGGGGCTGATTGGGATTAGGATCATAGAAACATGGAATATCCTGGAGTTGGAAAGCACTCACAAGGATCATCAAGTCCAGCTCCTGGTCCTACGCAGGACCAGTCCCAGTTGAATATGCCCTGTCTAAAACATGTTTGAGGAAAGCACACATTTTATGGTGCAAATATAATAACTTGTATATCCCACAGTCATACCCCTACAAATCTTTTTCAACACTCCTCTACTCTTCAGTAGGATCTTGTTATACTGACAATCTTGTTTTAACCCTGTCACCATCACCATAATAGAGATTGATTTTTTAATGGTCCTGATTTACAAAACCCAAATTCATCAGAATATTTGTGAATGAGACTCTCTCCTGTTCCAAATCACTTAATCTGTGTCAGCAAAGGCACAGCTGTTGAGGGACAGCTAACTCTGTGGCAAGCTGCCTCTGCAACATCACAGGGAATGTGTATGTGCAAACAGCCTCTGGGGTGGGAATGACTGCATGCACTGCAAATGCAGTTGTGTCTCTTATTTTAACCTTTAAATGATATATCCAAAGTACCGAACCCTTCTTACTTTTTACTTTTTCATCTTTGGGCTTTCCAGGAGTGTTTAAAAAACAATTTTCTGAGTTTTTTGTCCTTGAGCCTTTTTCTTATTTCCAGAGATACAATTTGTATGCTGGCCAGTTCTGTTCTTAGCATCAGGTCCTCACATGTGAGGTTATTGACACTTAGCAGCATTCTGCTTGCTTGCAGGGGTATAGCTTGTAGAAAAATGCTACTGTTTGCTTTGATTTTCAGAGACATTGAGCCAAGAAAGTGCAGCCATGGGACCAGTTTCCTAGTGTTTGGGCTTCTAAGAATGATGCCACAGAAAGAGTTAAGGATCCCTCTTCTATTTTCTAAGATCTTAGTGTTACATATACTGCAGAAAAAGAACTTTTCATCAAATATGTATCTTATTTAGCTTTTTGCTACTCATTGTTGCTGCTTTGAAGAAGAATGAACGTGGCAACAGAAATGGACACAGTTATTTCACCAGAATCTGTGTTCCAGCCCAGGAGCAGAGACAAGAAACCCAGATGTCAGATCTGGTGGGTAGCATGGCAGATGGTACCATGGCCTCAAAGGCAGTAGAAGTCGGATAGAGGGATTGCAGCTGTATGAGAGCAAGTTGGGCGAGATCTTGAACATCTATAAAGTCAGTATTATGTATGGCTTGGAGAAGAGGAAAAAGCTTGACTGGAGAAGGAACGTAATGTCTGGAGAGAGACAGCATAAAAGCAGCTCAGGTGTTTACTGGAAAGTGATCTTCACAGCAGGAAGGTCAGAGGGTGACAGCATAGTAAAGGCAAGACTAACTGGGGAGCTGCTTTGGAAGAGAGCAGAAGGCAAAGAAAATGAAAGCATAAGGAAAAGTGTGAGACAAAAATAGTGAGCACTTCTCTGGTTTTACAAAAATCAGGAACACTGATTTGGTGGATTCATATTCAAAGAGTTCTGTAAAAGCCACCTCTATTGCCATTGATTTTGTCCGCCTTTATATCCCATTAAATACCCATTAAATAAGAAACATGGACTAATCTTTTAATCTACCACACCTTATTTCAATACTTTTGATGTTGAAATCAACATCAAAAGCCTTAGTAGCTCAAAGTACCATAATCCAAGGAAGAAAATTGGTTGACTTTCTCTCCTGACACATATATGACATTCAGGATCACAATGTATTCTGCAAGTCTTCATGACTACTATGCCAAGTTCTCCAAGTTAGCTGTGAGGATTACTCTTCATGGTAGAAGAGTTATATGCCCTTCTGTTATATTTGGCAGATTAAAGATACCATTTAATAGCTCATCACAGCAGACGTATACCAGAAAAAATGTCATTGTTGAGAAGTGGGCAAACACCATATTGAGAATGTGAAACTGGCACAGAAGCTGCAAAAAGCAGGGAGTAATATTCTCTTCTGCTTTGAAAAGTCCTTAATTGGACAGTTCAACTCTCTTGCAACAGGTCCAACTCTTCAAGTAGTCTCACTCCAGGCAAGCAACGAGAATAATCAAGTGGATAGAAAGTTTGCTGTGTGAGATAAAAGGAAGAAAATTAAGCTCAGCTGTAGAAGTACATAATAACAGTTGCAAAGATGGAGATATGAACTGCCCTGTGTGGTAGAAATTATGAAGCTGCAATTGATGACTCAAGTTACATTTTGGGGCAAAAAAGGTATCTGAGGGGCTGTGGAGCCTGGAAAAATACTGTCTGGTAAATACTGTTTGAGCAGTCTCCCTCATTGGAAAGGTTGAAGAGTAGTTCAGACATGAGATATGTCCTATATAACTACATTTAATCTTCTTATGTCGCACAGATATGCAAAAAAACCCCATTGATATATAGATATACTCCGGGCCCAGGTTTCAGGAGTAATAAATAAAGCATATTATGCTGTACAAATTATGCACTGACATGACACACTAGGAAAAGAAAATCCCTACATCTCCTATTGAGTACATGCAGATAATTTATTCTCTTGTCAGACACTATCCATCAATGAAAAACAGAGAGAAAGAAATAGAGGAGGTCAAACACAATCTTGGCACAGGGCAGCTCTTCCTCTTACAATGATTGCAATCTGGGACCTGTACAGGGTGGAATGTCACTTACCAACATTGTTTGATGGATGAGAAATCTGGATTATATTAGTAGATGATATTGTAAATTAAGAATTTAAAGGATTTTCTGCCTATTCCTGATGATTTCCACTCTTTGTATATTCATCTCTTTTGTCTTGCCCAATAGACAATTTTCTTAACTTTTTTCAGCAAGGTGTTTTAAAAGTATCTTCCTAAATTACCTATTTCTTCTGTAGGTCTATGCCACAGCTGTCAAGTTTCCTGCAAATGTGTTGCTATTTTGTAAGCTTTAAGTCCAAAGCAAAACAGAAAAGCTGAAAATCCCAAATCCCTTATACCAGTGATATATCATATGGATTTTTTTCCTGGTTGCTTGGCAATAAAAAATAGACATGTGATTCCCTCCTCCATCTCCCTGGCACCACCTGAAGATATTTTGTCTTGGCCTTTCTTCTTTTGTTCTTAGCTCTCTGTGGGAGTGTTAGTTACAAAAGGGTTTTCAGCCTGATTTCTTTTCTCTCAGTCTGTATGTCACTGTTTTCTTTACAGGATTGCTACAATCTGTAAAGACGTGACTAATGGCAGCTGGGGATTAGAAGGGACAGAGCAGTGGGAGATCAATGTCACCCAAGCTTAGGCATCAGCTGTGGCACCTAAGATACCTGCTTGGTATCCCTGTGCCACTGAGATGAAGATATCATCAGAAGACAATTCAGTACCCCCAGGACCCAAGTCACGACCTGGAGGCATCTCTACATCAGCCACTGGCCTCTGGAGACCAGGAGAGGAGGGTGGGACACTTCTCACCAAGGTAGCTTGGCTAGGTATCAGCAGTCAGGTGGGCTCCCCTCAGAAAGGGCAATCCCAAAGGCACCTACCACAGGCCCTTCTGCACAGAGAGGTAGGGCTTTCGGGCAGATAATGCCCATGTTCAGGGGCATCTCCACTGCATGGTCAAGAGGCCATCCTGTTCTGAGCTCTTGGGTTACACCAGAATCCATGGGATCATTTCCACATCTCAGACCCTGTGCCCTCTCCAAGAAGGCAGCTCTTGGTAGCACTTGGACCCTGTCTGGTCTTCTTTCTACAACCATAAAGAGAGCTTTTGCTCTGTACCACTTTTCCAATGAACTTGCTTGTCTTTCTGGGTACAAAGAGATTTGTGGGAAGGCAGGAAGGGAGTTATCAGCACCTCTCCGACTTAGCCCACAACTGCAAGTTAGGAGAATCATCAGTCCAAGGAAAAGCAATTCTTGGCCTCAAGGTCATACATTTGTGCCACGTAGTGAAAACCTCTCCTCAGTGGGTGAGTAGAAGAGCAGGGGCAAGACCTGAGAAAGAAAAGGGCCCCAATTGTACTTGAGACAGCAGAGTCAACTCAAAGTGATTTACCCTTATCCATTCCCCTTTTCATGGCCATTGTTCTCCAGGCAGGAGCTTCTCATCTGCTGCAATTTTAAGCAATGAAGGTAAACATGTTCTTATTTTGTTTGGTCCTAATGCATGGCTCTGGAAGCTTTATCAGTTGAAGAGCTGATTCAGAAAGCAGATTACACATGCTTGCCTTAAGGACAGGAAAAACTGCTTAAATCCTATCACAAGCATATCAGGGCACAAAATCAGCAATGGAGACATACCTAAGTGTTTATAGACATACGTATCACCAGGCAAGTTAAATCCTAACACTTTCCTTGTTTAATCCATCATGTATAAACAGTTGTCTTTCACTTCTTCCTCTGTTTGAGAAATGTGTGCAGGTAGATTGTGACATCCTCAGATATACTCATTACTCAAAATTATTTTCAAATTGGTTTGCAGAACATTTCCCAAGTGCAGAGCCTGTGAGTGTTTTGCAACAAAGCAGTGGTTATCTGGACATTGTTGGCTGAGTAACTCATGCATTGCTGGGCTTGCCTCAGGGTTAGAGAGAAGAGTAGAAGGCAAATGGCAAGCACTCATTGACATCATCAAATATACCATTGGAAATTTATTGTCAAACATCCCTCTAGACCAAATGTGCAAGTTAATAGCCTGTCTTCATTTAGATGTGAATGTGAGAATGTCACGAACTCATAATTTGGTTTTCAGATAATTACTTATAGAGATGTGTTTACACTGTTCGCTCAGCTCTGGTGGTGCATCTGTGCATTCATTTAGTTAGGTGACAGTGCATGTGGCAATGTGGCAGCTCTGCAGTCTTAATTTATTCATCACAAGGTGCATTGGTTTCTTGATCTAGTTTCTGAAGAAATATTTAAAACTCCAGCTGGCGCAATGTTAAGTAACATTCTAAAATAAGAAGGTGGCATTTGCGACCTTTCAGTACTTAACTGGTGCCTATAAGAAAGATGGGGGCAAACTTTTTAGCAGGGCCTGTTGTGATAGGACAAGAAATAATGATTTTAACTAAAAGAGGTTTGATTTAGACTATGTATAAGGAATAAGTTTTTCACAATGAGGGTGGTAAAACACTGAAACATGTCCAAATAGGTGGTGGATATCCCATCCTTGGAAACATTCAAGGTCAGCCTGGACCGATGTAGTTGAAGATGTCCCTGCTAATTGCAGGAGAGTTGGACTGGATGACCTTTAGAGGTTCCTTCCAAACTAAACTATTGTATGATTCTAACAGAAAAAGTAATGAGTGGTCTGGAGTGGAGCTGACTGCACAGAAAACCTTGGCATAATGCAGGATGAAGAGCCTCTCAGACACTGTGTTCCTGAATCGGGGGAGGACACATGCAGGAGTGATTACTGTCCAAAGACACGATGTTTCAGTGCAAGCTGCTGAAGCCCTCTCACAGAGTCACCTCTGCTAAGTAGTGGCAGAAGAGTAGATCAGATTTCAGTTTACCTCTCTGGTGAGAGCCCTGAATTGTCATTTCCCACATCAGTGTGTGTCAGCACATACTTGCAGTCCATGGTGATTCTGATGTACCTGCAGTGTCCCAGGATTGCCAGGAGCTAGTCCAAGCACAGCTTTAGCACAAACTGTTGTGCAGGCAGTTGAAAGCCATTTCCTCTGTAGTCAAAGGAAACTCAGAGATCACAAACATTGGCCATATACTTTTATAATGTCCCTTGGACAAGTTGTGGGGGGTTTATGAAAAAAATACTTGAAATGGCTCACACATATTTAAGAGGTAGAGCCTACATTGTATAAAATTATGCTAAAATACATTAAATAAATACTGTAATAATTATATTTCAAATGCAAATATAGGTCATCGAATCACAGAAACTGAGCATGGTTTGAGTTGGAAAGGGCATCAAAGGCCATCTAGTTCAAACTCCTGTATTGTGGGCAGGGACACCTGTCCAAGACAAAAAATTTATTGTAAAGCAATAATCTCAAAATATTAAATTCTGTAGTGCTTCTTAAAAAGAAAGCTGTCTCCCAGCCAAGTTGTTTAGCGTTTTAAAAACCATTGTCAGTGTCTCTAACCTGACTTCTATTGAGTCACTACAGCACTCAGTTTTGAAATTATTGTCAAAAGATCTTTTGAAAATCTAGTATGGTTTACAAGCTCCATGTTTTGCTTGTTACCTGAGTGGACCATTGTCACTTCTGTCTCACAAATTTCTAACTAATAATTTGCTTTCATATCCCAGTATTCCACATTAGCATGGAAAAAAAAAAACATTCTGCCAGTGTGATATTTTTGCATTCACAGAAGTTTTTACTGCAGCTTGGTATTGAGACAAATATAGTAGTGGTACCCAAATAGAAGAGATTTTTCTAAGAATACATATAGCTGCTTCTGCCTCAAGAAAGATAGCAGTGCTTTTCTGTTCTTTTCTTTCATCATCCCTGCAGTTTTCTGAGGGTAGCTTGGGACTTGACATCTTGCTAAGCACATCACAGTAGTGTTACCACGATGGCCTTCTGTGGGATAGCTTTAAGCTACAGGGGGTGGCCTCCAGGCAGCACAGTCTTATTTGTCCATCCTGAACCTTCTCTGCTTGGTCTCCTGGCCTGCCTCTCAGGAAGGTGATGGAGACCCTGGCTCCACCCCCAGAGTCTCCCATCAGCATGTGTAAAATGTGAGAGATCGTTAATTTCCTATGCTAACATTTAGAAAAGGAGAGCTAATTGTTTTTACCAATGAGGCAACAGAAGACACTTAATTGGCATAATATATTAATCCAATTTGGAATTGGGGTAGGACATGTCCTCTAACAAAGTTTGTTCCAGGATCTGCTAAGACAATGACACTGTTGTCACATTACATGCACACAGTCTTTTTCACCCCATACTGCAGCTACAGAGGATAACCCCTCAGGAGTATAATATTCCACAGCAATGTGCTTGGGCATAATATCAAAAGGAATTTAAAAAGAAGACCAGCATTCTCAGGTTCTGCGCATCGTCCTGCAGCACTAAGGGATTGCTATCATCTTCACATCCAGTTCATAATCAGACACTCCGGGCCTTTCTGGCACTGAGAGAAGATGCTTGTTAGTCATGTGATTAAAGGCTAATCACCAGAATCACAAAGGCCTGGCAAAGAGCAGATGAACAATGGAGCAGAGGAGCGCTAGAAAGGTAACAATGGTGCATGCTGAAATGGCTGCTCTGAAAACTATCCAAGGAGAAGCATTCACCCATCACATCTGCTGTGAACCCATCAAGATGATTTAACTGAAGAAGCTATCTCCCCAGAAGGCCTTGCAGAATGCCAGGGGTTATTGCCTACAGGGATACAGGACTCACTACGGGAAACTGGAAAAGGCATTTAGGGGTTGTATGCACCTTGCTGTGTCAGGACTTAAGGAGACCACCGGAATATATGAGACTTATGGGATATTAAGGGGATGAAACAAAGGTTAAAAAGAGAAGGCTTCGAGGTAGATTGGGAAGGAACAAGCAAGTGAAAATGGAGGTAAATGGGTATGAAAGCAGCTGGTTATGTGTAAACAGGTTGTTAGTGCACTTGCCCAACTGAACCCTGTGCATCCTCACCACAGTCTAATTGATACTCAGGTTAAATCCTATTTACAATGATCTTCTGTTCTTAGTACAAGTATGTGAATGCTAGTGAGCTTCAAGATGGACTTGCAGAAAAGTAGGATAAGAGGTGCGTGTATCAGCAAGAAGAGCAGGAAGGTGAAACTCCACACCTAGTATATCTGGATACCAACATGTGGAAAGACCAGGAAAGCTCTGACCTGCTACTAGAATGATCCAGAATGTGTTTTTATATCTATACAATATATAAAATGCACATGTGTATTTTCCACTTGTGGACTTCAATCCTAATCTGTTGGAGAGGAGGAACAGCACTGGGCAGCCCGCGCTCATTGTGAGTGCTGTGTATTTATGTGGGTGCCGGTAAGGCAATGTTTCTGTGTGTGATGCTGGCTCATATGTGTGTGTGAGAATGTGTTCACTGGCTGGATTTCAATATCAAAATGCTTTTCTGACTTCAAAGACAAGTAAGATATAGGAAATCTATATAGAAATCTGAATACATGTAATGCATACATAAGCTTTGAGAGATCACGACAAAAGTGAGATCACAATACAGACACCCCCGGTTGGTGCATTATACTGGTGTGCATACTGCTTTAAAGCAGCAGTTTTCTCCTGGCCACCATTTTCTGTGCCATTTAATAACGTTTTGGAAAGCTTCCTCACTGGAAGAAAACCCTCTGAACCTTTGGTAGAGTTCAGCTGGGGTCCTGGGAGTGCAGACAAGCAAACTGCAAGCAGAGGATGCCAAGAAGCAGCTCTTCAAAAATGTATCTTCATTCTGCTGCAGAACTATGAAAAGCACCTTAACTGCTCGTGCTCTATTATCTCTATACCTGAGCAATACTCCTCTATGTGTTAAAAGAGAATGTGGACTCTTTTACAAAGACTTTGTTTTGCTAAGAGAAGGCTGCTTCTTCTGACAGAGAGCTTATGCCTGGTTTTGTGGATAGAGATGGAGCTATGATGTGATTGTCCACACTTTATATTTGTCAAGTATTATCTCACAAGAAACGTATCACCTTTCCATTATAACCTTTTCAAGCCTGGCAGCCTTGTGCAGTGATTTCTTATTACAGTGAAGTCTTTTGAAATAAGGATGAGGATTCTCCCCTCTCTGTTCAGTCCCTCCATAATATTTTTACATTTTTGAAAAGCTTGGTAAAAGATATTATATGTAGTAAGGCCTGTTACTGGAATTTCTCAGAGAGGCAGCTTTGAGGATGCATTTTTGAAATACTGTCCTTTATTTCATTAATAATGGAAGCTGTCTGGGAGTAAATCAAAACTTGAGCAACAAGTATGAAAAACACAATTGTCTTTTCCCCTGAAACAAGTTGAAAGCCTTCTGGTCCCACCCTTGCTTTTCCACCAGCCATCAGGCTCTGCTGTTGTACTGTCTGGTCCTTTCATAACTCTCAAAGCCAAGAAGAAAAATCATATTTCATTTCCAAAACGAATTTCATCTCAAATCCAGCTCCTAAGATTAGTCTCCATCACTTCTTTCTGAACATTAGTAGCACCAGCCTGTGTAACCTTCCCCAGTATTCGTTTCACACATATGAAAGTACACAGATGGCCAATTATGCCAGTGACTGCACTGAATTATTATGTATAATTAGAGATGGGAGCAAGATTCTAAGATGAGAAAAAGGTCTGATTCTATCAGTCTTGTGGATTTATGGGCTTGGAGAAGGCAGCAGTATTTTCTCTTACCTGTACATGTAGTGCTTCAACACAGATGTTTTACAAGCCATTCATGTCATGAACATAAGCAGGGGCTAAGGAGGTGATGTGAGGCATAGGGGAGATGGTGATGCACTGCTGGCAGGAGTCTGAAGGTGGGTGGTGGGCACCCTATAAGGTGCAACAAAGGAGAGCTCAGCATGTGGCCAGGGCTGCTTCACAGCACAGACAGGGAGATGCACAGGATGCTGTTTTTCCTCTTCATAACTCCTCTTGACTGCAAGGTGTAGATTGCTCAGCTTCTTGCCAAATATTTCAGATTGAGAAGAAAAAAAAAAAAAAACCAAACACCATGAGAAAAAGGAGGCAGCATTATTATTTATATAAATAAGATGGCTGAGGAGTAAGCCCACTTCTCCTCCTACGCAATCTTGGGATGAATTAGTGGCATTCATTGCTACACTGCTAGGTTCTGTGAGAAACACGAGATTGCACTTTTCATTTTAGGGTTGAGCAGAAATACTTGACTGTGAAAAGTCAAAGCTTTTTAGACAACTGCGAAGTCTGAAGTAATACTAAAAGAATCCCATGCAGACTGGTATTTTGTTCTCTTCTTTCAAGTTTACACATGTAAAAAAGTAATTAATTCTTCAAGCACAGTTGAACCTTGACTATTTTACACTAAAAACTGAGTGACTCACTGGAAGCTGCTAAGTTTTGTGAACTCATGAGCATGAAATCAATGAATAGCAGAAATTAGTGCTTTGCAAACCATACTTATTTTCATTTGATAACTTTTGTATAATGTCATTTCAAATACTTTGGACTTGCTCATCAGTCACCAAAATACAATTAGGGTATATTTTATAAGAAATGACACCTCAATAGATGGCCCATAAAAGACATCCAGTGTGATTTTCTACTGAAATGAGGAACAGATTGCTGATTTTATGAACCATCTAGAAAGTGGATGAAAGGTGCTTGACAACTACTTTTTTAATCAAATGAACTACTGTTTTTTCTATATGTTTTGCAATACTGGCACCTATATTTAATGCAGCAAAATGTTAAATATTTGACAAAGCTCACTGAAGATTGTTTGCTGGGTATGTTTTTTAAATTTCTATAGCAAGCATTTGAATATATTATTCTTTGCATTTTTTTATACAATAATCAATTTCCTCCCTACTTAGTCAAATAAGGCATTTTTCAGCCAATGGACTTATCAGAACACTTCCTTAAACTTCCTTTCCATTTCTGAGGTCCGATTTTTGAAGAGCCATTACAAACATTTTATTCTGTACTTATGAAAAATATTTACTATGAAAAAAAATATAAGGAATATGTTCATCACAATTTTAAGGTGATCAAGTTTAAGAAATCATGATAGAAGTGCAAACCTCAGAAAAAAAGCAATACATGTGATATGTGTCATGTAATATTTTCTAGTCAATCTTGTTAATATGTAGCAACATGCCCATAATTCTTCCTGCCATGACAAATCTAAAAAGAGCAATCTTAAACATTTAATACCCAAGAATCTCTTTATGATACACATCATGTAACAACCCCCACAGATAAATAATGTATCCAAACCCAAAAGCATTGACAAAAAAACCCCAAAAAACCAAAATAAAAACAAATAAGCAAACAAACAAAATAAAAGAAAGAAAAAGGAAAGAACCCAAATTCCAAAACTCTACTGAGTCAGCATGACTTTATTATGGATCTAAAGCTTGTTAGATGATTTCCGAATTGCTACTGTTGCTGAGTATTATCAGTGAGCTCCACGAACATGGGTTCTGCCTGCATACTGACAATAACCAGTTAAAGCTCTGCTATTTAAGTGTCTCATTGTCTCTCATTCTCTCCCTTCCTCTCTGAGATTAAGAGCATAAAGTACCTATTGTCATAACAATAGCTGAAGTAATTATCTGTTCCAAACATCAATCCATCAGCTAAAGAAGAGTGTGGCCAAAACAGCTTTATGCCACACCTCAAATATTGCCCAATTTAGCCTTCTCTTTTCATGTAGAGCCACAGAACCAGTCCAAGCTTTCATTGTGATCCAGAGGTTATTGTAATGTTCAGTGGGTTGGCTTTCCATCCAGAGATGGAAATCTCGGCCTTAGTTTCCCTGAGAGCCTATTTCTTCTGGCTCCCCAGCCAGGGTATCCTGGTGAATATCCAGGTATGGCCAAAAAAGGGAAATAAAATAACCAGAGCTGGTCAGAAGACTTTTGTTCCAAATTGCTTTATTTTTGAAAGAAAAGCAAAGCTGTGCTGAGCTGGGACACAAAAGCTAACAATCAGAACATTTTTGTGGGAGGGAAAAGCCTGAAAAAATTTCACTTTGGATGGATGTGGGCATTTTTTCAGCTTGTTTCCTGGGCTGCCCAGCTCCTCTGGCTGCCCGCTATGTAGGCAGGCTCCCACAGAGCTGAAAGCCTGCTCTGCAGGGAGAGATGGGCAGAGAGCATGAGGGAGAAACCCTGAAACCTGCTGACTACCAAGAAGAGGTAGAAACCGAGGGACTGCTGCTCTCTCCTTCCCCGGGCTGATATGGACACCCTGAGCAGCAGATACCCAGCAATCCACTCTCCTGGTGACTAACAGACTGCTGCCACCAGGGAGGCCAGCATTTGGGATGAGACTGGCAGAGACAGCCTGCGGTGCTGTATTTCCCCCACTGCTTTACCTATTCAAGGTCTGCCCTTTCCACGTGGCCCCCCTTCTCCTGGCCCCAGTGCTGGCCACTCCCTCGGGTCGTCCCTATTGGTTCCTGTACCCCACCTCTGCCCATGTACCGCCCCTGCGCCCTGATAAAACCCCCTGCTCCCGGACCACCTGGTCTCTCTTGGTCACTCTGCGTCTGGCAACCAGCGGACCAATGTGTAACAAAAAAGGTTCCCGGTGGAGAGACCCTTCTCGCCTCCTTTACCATCACCCAGTTGCAGAGCCCAGCTAGCCGGAGCAAGCGTGCGGGGCTGTCCGAAAAGGACTACGGGAGGGCAGAATGGCTGCTCTGCCCTAAGCAGCCCCGCTGAGCTCTCTGGGAAGGTTGAGGCTTGCTAACCTAAACCAAGCACTGCAACAACAGCCAGCCAAGAGAGCCCAGGAACCCCAGCTCTGGTGGCAACTTGAGTTACATCTCCTCAGACACCGGTTACCTATTCCCTGCAACCACCAGCTGGGGGATTTGGAAACCCCAGCCCACCTCCAGCTCACCAGAAACAAGCAGAGACTTTGAATAAAATCGGAGAGAAGGTTGAACTGGCAGAAGAGTTGGCTTGAGGAATTATTTTCCAACAAACTGTTATTTCTCAATGGAAATTAATTTCATAAGGAAGCTCTTGGTCTCTCCCATAACCTATACACTGAGGCTGAGTGATAGGCTTAGCACATGCACTTTTAAGGGAAAAATGAGCTTTGATTAGTTTCAGGGAGCATCACTGTGCCAGAACCCACCAGCCGTTCGGTGGCCAAGAACCTACCACGGAAAGCAGACGTGGGCAGTGGCTGTGTAAGGTCTCTTGAAGCAGGGATCTGCAACTGCCTGTGCCTCTTACTAGTGAAGGTACCACGGTTTGATGAGTTAAAAAGCTGGGGTGAACAGTTTTGTTCATTAGGAACCTGATATGTTCTGGAAGAGTTATTACACAGCTGGTAGCAGTCTCTGAAAGTTTCAATAAAACAGTTGTTTGCTGAAGAAAAAGGAGATGACTATGTGTCTGGTGATGTAGTTCCTGTTTAAATTAGATCAGCTGCACCTGGACCTTTCAAGATTTAAGACGATTTTTTTCCTTATGCTATTAACTGCCCAAATGTGGCCCAAGACAAAAATTAAGACTAAAGCTTTAGAATAATTAGATTTGCTGCCTGAAAAGAAATGTTAATTTATAAACTATCTAGCAATGGAGATCTATTTAGCAGAATCTGACCTCTTTCTGCTATACTTCATATTAGGTAGCAAGAGCTCTAATACCCCATATTTCTTGTTTCCACTATTTTATATCTATTTTTATATTTTTTGTTACTTTCTTTTTTCTCTCAAAGGGCTAACATAAGCATATTGAACAAACGTATTTTTAGCTTAGCCCTCTGATCACATTCTTGCAGGACAAAGGAATTATAGATCTGCTTGCAAATACTATGTTACTTCTTTTAGTCGTCTTTATGCAATTTTGGATTAGGCTTTCAGTATCTACCTGCAGGGAACTCGTGCTGAGCCATAAAAGCCTATTAAAGCAGTGACTGGTGAGGCACTAAAAATACCTTAGTCTGAAATAGTTTGTTTCAGCTCTTTATTGGGCACTAAGAAAAGTGTGCTGCCTAATATCTTACAGGAGAAGGATGATTTCCAGAGGACAAACACAATAGCTCTGGAAGTGATAGAAGGAGAAAAAAGAGCGTGACAAGCTAAGCACTGGATGTCCCCTGTCATAAAAGCAGAAAGTCTTCACAGCCCAACTCTTATATAGCTAGGAGAAGCTACCCTGGAAAAGGTAGCCCCAGTTCAATGTTCTTGTTCACAAAATTGGCCCGCACTGGCCATTCTCTTACTCCTTTCTCTAGTTCAACTTCATATTTCCTCTTCCTCCCTCTGCGCTTCATCATTTCATCTCCCTATAATTTCTCAGACATTATTTTTAATGATTTTTCACCTGTTCTCCTCTCTCATGTTCTTATCCTCTCTCCTACTAATGTGCTGATACATCAGTGATTAATTAAGCTTCAGTCTTCAGCTTTGGTTCATTTGTCCTTCTCTCTCATCATAAGACCTTCACCTCCAACCCTGATATCTGTTTCCCTTACTTGTGCTCCCATCCTGCAGAGTAGACTATCTTCCCTCACATGTATTTCAACTGACATGTTTTATTTTTACTATCTTCTATCTGTCTCTGTTTCTGTAATTTAGCTGACAGCTGAGCCAACCTCAACAGCTCAGTCTTAGACCTACTCATAAGCAGTCCTGTTGCATGAAACACAGCTGAGGTTTTCTGACCCTTCCCTCCTTGTCGCAATCCAGGGACCTCTTTCTCTCATAACACAGAATTGTTAAATGGTTTGTTTGGTCTACAATTTACTAATTCTTCATGTCTGTTTATAAATATTGATGTGACACACACTGTCACCACTAGAAATTATGCCTGTAGGCCTTAGGCTTTCAAGAATTACAATAAGTTATAATCAGCTCAAGATACAGATATAGATACAACTCCAGATCACTGTTCTCAGTTTTTGAGATGAAATTCAGAGTGTTTCCATGAGACTGATTTAGAGATACAGAGTGTATATCTAAATAAAGATATTTAGAGATTTTTAAAGAGAAAACCACTTATGACTGTCTGTAACTTTCAGTTCAGATCTCAGACTTGGGCTGGAAATACAAATTAGTAGGAGTCTATTTACTTTTACTTGAAATTATTTCTTCCAGAAGTCAAGCAGTGGATATGAAATACCACCAGACATGAAAATCAGTAATTCTGATACAGCAAGTCTTCTACCTGTCATTACCCAGTGTGACATTATGTAAACCTGACTTTTTAGCTAATCAGAAACTATCCTAATTTTTTCCCACCGTCTGATGCTCCTACACTTCAGAGGCAATGCATTATGCAGCAGACTTTACCCAAAATAATGTGGCTGGCCAGGTAAGGTAGTGGCAGCAAAAATTATGTCTGGTGCATTGACTATAATAATTATTCGAATGACTGAGCTTTAAACAGCCTAAATTGGTGAGTGCTGAGCAGCTGTTGCTCTAGCATGTCAGGCCTTCAAGTGAAAAAAAGCAGGTTCTATAATTCATACATTTTTATTTATATCATTAATAATCTTCATTTGTCTGAGTATTTCTAGTCAAGAAAGCGTCTGGGAGATTTGACAGCCCAAAGTTTGCTTGTTTTGTTGCATTTCCACAGGATCTGAGGCCTGAGCAGCCACAGACATCACTTACCTGCTCTAGATGACCCTGATCTCCAGAAGTGCCTTCCCACCCCAACCATTCTGTGATTCTGGCTACACCCTCTCAGTTAGTCCTGTGGCAGTGAGGCAGCTGTACCAAGAGCCTTTCCTAGTTCTCATCCTGAGTAACTCCCAGCTGCACGCTGGAACTCCTTGTTCCAGGGAAGAGGAATCCCTGAGCGTCCCTGAGTATCCACTAAATTTCACCATTAAAGATACACTCATAAACTGAAGATAGGCATTAAGCAACTTGTCCTTTGGATAATGCTGAAGGCTCCTTTAGGGAGGGATTGACCCTGGAGTGAAATAGAGAATAATAAATATGAGGTGCAGCATAAATGCTCCAGCATGCATGAACTGGAAGATATTGAAAACCATTAGAAAGGAAATGCCAGAGCCTCACAGAAGGTCTGCATGAAGTTCAGACTATACAAGCTAAATATTGTGCAACACCACCAGCATATTCAGTATACCTTTTTTGAATGAAGCATAAATAGAGTTAATTAATTCATTAAGTGGAGTCTTCCTTCTCTTTTGAGGTTATGTGGAAATATTTTGTTTTCTTTTTCAATAGATAAATAAATTACACACCATCCCCTCCCCTGTTTGCAACAATCCTTTCCTCTTCCAAGAAGAAACCCCTGAATAAAGACACACTGCATCAAGCAGCTCTATAGAAGGTGTCTTTAATACAATAAATGTGTTGTTTGGTATTAGCATAGGGCAATAGTGGAAGCTCTGCTAACACTAAGTTTTACATTATCAATGAAAGGGTAGAGTAAAAAGCAGGGTCTTAGCCTCCATTGTTTCTGCTTACAGGGTTACAACCCCAGAACCATTTATTTTCATGCTGCTTCTAATTTAAGCAAGTGGAAAATCAAATCTAAGGGGTTTGGGTGAGCATCAAAACTGAAAAACATAAGCCAGGAAAGGATCTGTCTAGCTCTCTGCCATTGACCCAGAAGCCCAAAATATTATACAGTCCTTAAAAATATATCTGAAAAAGCAAAGAGAATACCTATTAATTTGTTAGGAAGTATGATAAATATTTAATTTCCTCCTTAAATACTCCTTCTTAATTGTTAGTCTGACACCTATGAACACAGTTACAGCAGGTTTGAAACACAGCAGCACCCAGAGCAGCAAGAGATTTGTCTAAGTCTCACTAAGCCAAGTGACAATGATTATGTTATTATTTGATGCCATCATTAAATAATAGACATTGTCATCAGATCACACTGAACCTCCTAAAACCAACCAATTTGTCCTCACCAATCTGCTCCGTGGAGGTATCTACAGTGATAAATCTCACATGTAGCAGTTTTCATTTAAAAAATATTTCTGAGAAAACCTATGTTGTGAGGGGTTTAGTCTGACCCCAATGACACATCTCTTCCAGTACATGTACTTGCAACTGATGCTTAAGTGAGTGATTGGACACTCAGTTATTGTCGCCCTGGTTTTCACAGTGCTCCATGTTTTTGCTTTTGTAGTAGAAGTTCTCATGCACTTTCTATAAACATAGCTCTTGTTTTCCTAACCGGCTAAGAATGTTTACTGAATGTTCTGATAGTGTTCATACCTTTCTCCAAGGCGGAGAAAGGTGATAGACTGTATTCCTATCCTGTAAAATGCTAGAGGTGTTAACCTCATCCACCAATGTATGATTGTTTTAGAAGAGGTATAAAAGTGAGAGAATAAAGGTGGGAGGCCTCTCTTTTGGCCTCGACTTGGATCTGACCTGCGGCTACCTGCTGTTTGAATCTGCGTGTTCGTGTCCGAGACAGACACAAGTTATGTTTAACATTCCCATCAGGGCTGTTGTCATTCTTCCTCAGGAAATTCCTGCAAGCCTGTTTTAGCTCATCTCAATCTTTGCCCATCAATCACACTTTATTGATCTGAATAAGGGTCCCTAAACACCACAAGAATGGTGAGTGAACAGCTGTGGCATGAAAATGGGACCTTATCTGTAAAGATCAAAAACCTTGAGTAAAAGTTGCTGAACTATTATGGAAATAAAAATTTAGTCCTTGATCAGAAGCTGACCAAGATGAAATCTCAAGCTATAGTGTTCAAACAAGTTCTAGAATTCCCAAAGTGCTTTTTGGGTTAGGGAAACTGGGCATACATGCTCGAGGGGCAGTGGGTTCCTTCTGCTTACTGAACTCTGTTTGCTTTCAGGAATACTATCCAAAAATTACCTTACAACCTGCCAAGTGATGCTTAGCCATGGTCATTGTGGCAAAGCCATCCTGCAGAGACACACACCTAACTACCTGAGTCCTTTTGAGATTCTGGAACTCTGAATTTGAGTGTGCACCTTTTGCACGCTTCCTGAAGGAGAAATATTTGTCAAAACTCTGAGCCACACTTAGTCAAGAAACTGAAATATTGAGGAAAATATTACTACCAGTTCAGGGTTTCTTCTCATTCAGAAACCATTGTATCACATCCTTTGTACAACTCAGGAAGCTATGTTGAAAATTACAATTTACTTTGGTAAAAATCTCCAGAAGCTACTGTCAAGTCTAAGGAGGCAAGTAACCAGGTCCTTTGTCCTAGATCTTTAGTTGAGGGCTACATATATATCCATTGCTTCATTCTTGCAAACCTTAACTGCTTGCAGTGAAGACTTCCAGTGAAAGGCCTTGGCAGGAACTGACTTCTGTTAACTGAAGTGGTCAGTGTTATCACTAGCATCTGACCACTTTGCAAGCCTGACCACAAATGAATCAAGCACATGAAGCATTTTCAGTTTCAGATAACCCATGAAAATACTAACCTTTGTGGGTCTTGCTGATTTTTTGGTTTGTATTAAGTATATTTGGTGGAGCTCCATCTAACCAGAGATAAACGACTTCACTGAAAATGCAGAAGACAAACAAGACAACAATGACTGTTGACCTGGTACTGTTGGCAAATTCTTTGGCTACATTTCTTGTACTGGTTTCATCCCACCTGAAGTAGTGATGCCTGTGAACAACAGCTGTGATTAAGACCACTACAGACTACACTTTTGATAGACACACTTTCCTGGAAAAGGAGGGAAATCATTGAGACCGAAACAGAAAAATGCAAGGACTTCCTGAACTCTGAGCCAGTCAGCCTGCATCACTGACATATACTCGTGGATCAGACAATGAGATGTTCTTTTCTCTGAAGTTGTCGTCTGCTGACTGAGCTATGTTTGCCATAGAAACTTTGGGTTACCACACTCTTCATCAATCACCTGAGGGGAAAATCCAAAGCATTGGGGACAGATCCAACAATATATTGAGGCCAGCTCCTTGTTTGAGCTCTGAGGCCAGCTTTTCCTGCAGCATTTCAGTGAAAAAATGCTTGTTTATGCTTTTCCTGTTGCAAGCTGAACTAAAAGTGATCATTTGGGAGACAGAATCTTGAAGGCTATAATTAATTACCTTCAAGTTGTAGGTAATTAAAGATGTAGATCCTCAACTGTTGAGTAAGCTAACAAGAAGATATACTGTAAGGCACACTGCATCAAAGTACTATAAACTACTGTTCTGAAGAAGGGAGAAGAGAGGAGAAGCTGAGAAGACCTATGCTAGTACTTGCCCACATTAACTGCACATTATTTCAGGAAAAAGTAATTGCAGAATCCTGCAGGAACCTTGTGTTTAAAATGCAAGACTAGAATGAATAGTGTGTCAAGGAATAATTTTTGTCCTCGGTTAAATAAGACAGCCTGGAAAGATCATGTTTGGCTGAAGTCTCTTCAAGGTTGATGTGCTCCAGATCTTGTGACTCTATTCGAGAAAAGGAGAAGAGGTTTCTTTCAACTTGAGGAATGATCTTATGATCTTGCACCAAACCATTTGCTTTTTTTCCCTGAGCTCTTAATAAAGAGGTAGAATTTCCAATTAGTAAAAATAAGACTAAAAACTTTGTCTATACTGGTCTCATCTTACTGCAGAAATCTCCAGTACTGTATACAGGACATAGACACTATGTATTTGGCAAAACAGAGATGACAATTGGTCTCATAATTCCATAAGGACAAGTTCAAAAAACCACATTTGGGCATCTAAAGCACTGCTGAAGCAGAAGATATGAAGGTTCAAGACAATGATTCAAAAAGAAAAAATCCTGGCCCCTCCTCTGATGCCTGAAAATCTGTCTGTACCTAAGTCTTATCCAAAGAAAACTTACTGGAGTGCCAAATGGCCAGAGATATTATTTTACTTGACCTGAACATATGATACAATCCCATTTCCCACCTAAGATTCCATCTCCATCCTAAGATTCACAAAATAGGCATGCCTCTTAGGAGACCCATCTGGAGGCCTGATCTGCACATACTGCACACACACTGAATTTAATGAAATGGCAACAGCAGCTGCTGTTAACGGCAGTGGCAGCAGTGACTGATCACTGTTTATACAATACCTTAGCTATCAGGGCAGTTGCCAAGTAAAGAGGAGACTGAAGATACTTTTAACCACTCAGACGTTCTCAAAGAGATGGAAGACTGCCCAGTTTGTCTTTTCACAGGATTAAGCCACTTGGTATATCTGAAAAGGTGGACATCCAAAAGGACAGTCTGAGCTAAGCACAGGCAGGAATCTCCTCACCCAGTGCCTGGCTACTGTGACTTTTGTTTCGAGCTGCCTGGTGGTGCCCAGGCAGCCTCTGGGGTCTCTGGTCTCCCCCAGGAGCAGAGACCTTTGCTTTGGGTGCTGCCTTGATGAGTGACATAGCCTGCAGCTCCAGTCTGGGAGTTGCCTCCAGGATATCCATGTAGAGGAATTTTTCCATTGTATCCTGCCAGTCACTTATGGGGGAAAGGCACCCTGAGGCAGAGGTGGCTCAGGGATAAATGTCACTGGTGAAAGCTGCAGACTATGGCATTCTTTTGCCTGTTAAAATGAGAACGAGCCATTGAAATAACCTCCCAGGGAACTGGGGGATTCCCCAACACTGGACACTTTTAAGATTCAGCTGGCACAGTTCTGGGCCATCTTGTCTAGACTGTGCCTTTGACAAGAAAGGTTGTACCAGACAACACTTGAGGTCCCTTCAAATATGCTGTTCTATGATTCTGTGATTCTATGATAATCTCTTATTTTTTCCTTCTTACAAAGTTGCCTTGTTCATACAAGGAGCATGGGCTTCACAGCCTTTTGGGCACAGTGTGCTGAGAGTGACAGTGCTTGGGTGCTGCGGTGCCTCAAAGGACAACAGTACATTGTCAGGAGGTGTGAAATGGACCTTGGGGCTTCCCAAGTTAGCTGAACTGTGCTGCCATAAACAAGGTGCCTGCGAAAGCCCTGGTGGAATTAGTGTGTCAGAAACCATGGCATTTTCAATATTTCTGATTAAAAATTATATAGCCAAAGGAAATAATACAGAAATTGAAATAGTTAAGGTCAAGTCATGTTTCCATAAGAGTCAGTGGGATATTTGACACAGAATTTAAAAAACAAGTATTAGACTCTAAGTAGTCTATTTTTGAGGAACAAGTGATATTTTAACGTACCAGTATTTTTCCAAACTGTTTTAGGAAAATTATTAATAACTGAAGAAATCTGAAAAAACCCAAAATGTTGAAAAATGCTTAATTGCCATAGCAACGCCTGCTTTACTGTTGAATATCATAACTCCAGAGAGACACAGAGCTGCCATGACCAGACGGCTTCTTTTAAAATTTCCTGATTGCTAAAATCAAAGAATTTTACTGCATAAACCTCTTTAAACACAATAACAAAACCAGCTTCCCTCAGCATGTCACTGCGCCAAATTGTTTTCCATACACAGAGATTGCCTTTACTTAAAGCCATTAAAGACCATTTTTGTTACAAAACAAAATATAGAATTGTGTTAAGTAACAAATGATATTGCAAGATCTGAAAGGAACATTTTCTTTCATGACTCAGTCTCACTGAGGGAGGCAAACAGTTTGAGTTGTCTCTGTATCCTACACACATGCACTGTGACATTGACTTACTGCACAGTAGTTAAATATTAGGAGCCCCCCCAAAAGCATAAAAGAGAATAAATTTGTCATAGTGTGATTAGCAATGAACTTTTCTTGGTTATAGATCCAAAAGTTTATGATCTGCCTCTGAAATATATTTACCAAAATATGTGGTAATTTTAAGTGCACAAAAATATTACTGATTTGCTAAAAGCTATCATTCTGCCCCTCAGAGGAAATGGACTTCATCTGACCTCAGCAGGCTTTCAGTAAGACTTTAGAATTTCTGAGCTGGAGGATTTGTGGCCAGTGGGAGCCAGAGGAATAGATATAATAATGCCGGGCAGCACCTCAGTGCTCCTGAGAATGTCCTGTTCCGCCACTGCTCCCTCTGGCCTGTGGTTCCTTGGAAAATGGATGCAGCAGCAGGTACCTATGTGGCATTACCAAAATCTGTTATGATTGTTCTTGTCCTAAGACAATCCACTACAGAGGACAAGATCCACACATTCGTGCTCTTAGCGCTGATCTCTTAGAACTGACAACAGTTTTTTTAAGACACTGAAATTTTGTCAACTCAGAGCAATTTTGGCACACTTGATGAAACCTTTGAGAAGAAAGATCATGGGAAAGCCTGACATGCATGTGTCTGTTTGCTAGCATGAGTTCTGACAAAGCTGAGGACATCTGTGTTGGAGGTGACAGCAGAGGGTGGAGGTGGAGGGCTGGCTCAGTGCGAACAGTGCAGCCATGACATGGCAGGGACACGTTTGCACAGTGCAGTCTTCAAACCCCATTCTTCCCAGTTATTTTTGACTGATGAGGAACAGAGATCCTATTATAACAAAGGAATCTCCTGATATGCATGAAGTACTGTAGGGAACAATAATACAACTTTGTGGCGGAAGCAAGCTGTTTTACTTTATTTCTGGCTATTTATAGCTCACTTGAACATTTTGACAATTGCATACAATTCTGTAGACTAGCTGTTTAGACGCCCTGCTGAATGCATCCCAACAGAAACTTGAGGGGTTTAATAATTTTCTAGCCAGAGAGAATTAAACTTGCGATTCACTGAAGAATGTTACAAATAAAGTCAGACACCGAATTTTTAAACTTTCACTTTTTTGTAAATCATCTTTTAATTAGATTGTCACCCCATATTACCCCCTCCCCCTCAAGTGTAAGTCAATCCCTTTATATGCAAATAAGCTCCCAAACACATCACTTAACATTTCAGCATAAGAAATTGCACTAGCACTTCATTTAAAAGCTTGAGCACTGGATTAAAAGGAAAAACTTCTTGCAAGGCTGCACCATAGCACCAGCTTTACCACACTGTAGGAGAACTTTCATTCAGCCATTACTGTCACCAAGGGAATTGAAGTTAATTCTAGCTACCACCTTCTTGGATACAGACTTTCTGGTAAAAATGTATAGTCTATTTTTGAAACCTCTGTAAATATCTCTAATGACTTTTGTTGCTGCCTAGATCAATTTCCTGACTAGCAGACTCCAAATAGACTGAATTAAAATATGTTTGATATTATGTTTCATTAGTAAGTGAGCACTCTTACCTTGTCAGATAGAAGACATCTTTACAACATTTGCATTTGAAAGGGATGAGTAATTTTCAGCTTTGAGAGACTTTAACTCACATGTTTTCTGCATAATTTTGCATTCCACTTAAAAATTCTCTCTCTCCTGCCATATCTTGCATATACTTTTATGCTTAGGTTTCCCAGTATTTCTTGCCCTGCCAGTTTGTCCATATCTCTCATGAGTACTGCTTGGGTACTCCCAGAAGAAAGATGAAAGCTCAGTCCTGCTCTGTTTTTCTTCAAATCATTTCACCAATGTCTGCTGGGGATTATCCATGGAAAATAATTTACAGAAAGAATTTATTTGCTACATAAAAGACAAAATAAAAATAAGGTTTACCTTCTACCTAATTAAAATTTGTGCAAATTCAGCATTAGACATCTTTCTTTTAAGCAAATACTCATTCTTCATTTTCTACGGAGCACCATACAAGTCTGTTTCCACACAGTAAAGGTGTCCTAGACCTTCTGCACATTTTAGCTTCTGTAGTGGAATCACTGCCTGGTGCTTCTTCACCAATAGAAATCAACATTGAAAAAATATAAAAGTAAGTCATCTCTTCTGTGTGGGTAAACAAAAGCTACTCTTCAAGACAGATAACAGATCATCTTATGAACCTTTTAATAGTGGTGCCAGTGAAATGATGTTCTCTGTCCTATGTACAGGATCTAAAGGATACATTTTGCTACTGAAAGTTCTGCCCCATTTCTTCTTAGTCTGTATGTAATGACCTATGGCAGAACAAGGCAATGCCCATGATGTGATGGTGAGCACCACATCCCTTTGTCATGTTTCACAGCCTTATCATTATAATTATTTGCAATATTGACCTTTTTGTTACTTGTGCAAATGATGTATGTCCTTTATTTCTGCCAGATTTTCCAGTTGTAATTCTGACTTTCCAATTTCTCAAACCTTCATCTTAATAGCAATAAAGATCAAGCTATGAGTAGGAATTCTCAAAAAACGTTTGTAGTGTAGTGTAGTGTACTCTCTGTGTTTTAGCCAGTCTGTAAGAACATTAAGTATTACATGTCTGATGTTTGCTATTGTTTTATCGTTATAGGTTTAATTACATTTCTTGTTTCATTTGTCTGAGACAAGCTGAATCAGGTATGAAGAACAAACTCCCTCTCCTAAAGAGATTTGCCCCCTATTCTTGCTGGGCCCCACTGGTAGCTAATATTGCTGCAGCAGAAGCCTAGCCTCCCTTTCATAAAGTCATACTGTGAAAGGCATCAACTACATATAGTCCTGTTCAGGTATATGTCAAAAGAAGCAACACAAATTATTTACGGAAGTTATACAGACATTCACAAAAAAATTACTACAGCATTTTTTGTGGGCCACAAATTAGAAGAAACACTATTCCTAAATGAGTTTGCTCTGCAATTCTTTTTTGTCAAGACATGGAAGTGACAAAGAATTCCTGTTTTTATACATACAGCACTGTATCATAGAGTCATAGAATGGCCTGGGTTGGAAGAAACCTTAAAGATCATTTAGTTCCAGCCCCCCTACCATGAGCTGGGACTCCTTCCACTAAACAAGGTTGCTCAAAGCCCCATCCTACCTGGTCAAGACTTGTCTCTGCATAATCTAGTGTAGTCGTCAGAAGGCATTACTTTTGGAACAATATTTGTGCATTTTCACCTAGCTTCCGTACAGCAGCATCTTCCTACTCTGTGTTGCTGGGTTAGTTACACTAGAAACAAGAAGAGAAGGCTTACCTGCATGTCCTAGGTTCCAATATAGATGTATTCTAATACCACCAGCTGTGGGCCATTAGCTGTTATCTCCTGCTATGACCCACCCCTGATAACAGACAATGGGCCATCAAGAAACCTCTGCATGACTCATGGACTTATCTCATCCTATTGCGAGATGCTCCGCCCAGGAGGGAGGAGCCAAGCATTCCCACCTGGATATAACCTGGCCTTGGAAGTGCCTAAGGGAGTCCTGTCTGCTGGGTTCCTGGAGGACAAGAGCTACCACTGGACCTTCAGCTGGAGAACAGACCTTCCATAGGATCACTGCTTCAACTGACCTACTTCATCTGGACTGCTACCACCACCCTAACAGGGTGTCAGGTTGTATCTGACTTCGTTGGTGTGGTTTTTTTTTTCTTTCCCTTGTATTATTTCACTTAATTTTTTTCCTATTAAATTTTAATCCTAACTTGTGGTCTCCCCCTGGTTTGTTTTCAAGCCAATACACTGCACTTCAGTTTGTGTTGTAGGAATCACTGTTTTCAAGAAATGACCCTGAAGTAGAACAACTAACAGAACCAAGTCTCTAAAGCTGTTTTCAGCAACTCCACTTAAACTATTTTCTGCTACTTCTGTTTTGGTAGGCTCAGGACCAGCCTATGATATAGAAAATCACTACAGAATTCCCTATTTATCAAGTTGTATCTGTAAGGATGTTTTTTCCCAACATTAATTATCCTTGGTCAAGGTTTGATTTAGTCAAGTTGCCAGTGAAACCATACTGTCTCATAAAGATCTAAAATTAGATTTTATTAGGCATATATAATAACCTCAACAGCTCTAATAAAATTATCTTCTAAATCTTCTAGAAACCATACTACTTAATTTAAATTTACATACTTTACCCAATTTCTTAAAAGTAATGAAGTTGAAACAGAATGTAAATTCAAACCAAATTTTATTATTTTGAAAACAAATTTAAATGAATATTGTTGTGCACTTCCCAAGAGAAGGGAGGGGGAAAAGGCATAAATAGAAACAAAAATGACCAGAAATAATCAGAATTACAGAAAAAACATATGACTTTAATTCAGAAGTTTATCTGTTGAGATCTCTGCTTCCAGGTGATATCTTTCCAAGGCATTTGCAAGACTGTTCCAGATCTGAAGTCTGTTTTACCATTGCTGTTCCTTTGGTCAAGTAATTATAAAGCATTCAAATAAAAGTCAATCTTACTTAACAAAAGAGCAAAGGGTGGGGGTGGGGGAAAGAAGGAGAAAAAAGGGACATTTGCTTTGCAATTTTATTTAACAAAAGAGGAGGAAGAAAAAACCAATGTAATTTTGCATTGCTAGCCATAGAATAAACAAATGTAGAAGTTTTCCTGCCTCAGTGCCTCAGAAGGTCTCAGGCTTTGCTTCTCTGGGTCATGTTTATAGGTCCTTTCCTGACATTGCCTTCAACTCAGTGTGCACACAGATGCTGTGTAAATACACACAGGCTCCTCTGGACAAGCCAACCTGGTTCCATTAAGTTTACCATCAAGTTTAACCCCAGGTTACCGTGAGACCACTACTGCAGGTAATAACAGTCACAGTTCTTATCTGTCCCCACTGTCTATCCACATCTATTTGCTCTTCTTGTTGAGCCTAAAGTAAGCTTTAGAGTGAGTCTTGGTATTATTTTTCTATTAAAATCTCTTTGAAGTTAAGCTCTCACACCCCCCAGAAAAGAAAAAAGTTCAAATGAATTCATTTTATAATTGCTTCCCTTCCTAAAGTTCAGGCTACATAAACTAATGGCCAGGCTCATCTCTTAGATCCGCTAAGCCTTTTTAAACCAAACTACGTTACCAGATCAGTTGATAAGCCAACATTTGGTTCTATAACCACAGCTCCTTTTGCCTATACCGACCAGAAACGCCAGCACTCGGAAGGAACAAGGTGGGCTGCTCCTGGACTACCACTGCTTTTAAAGAGTATTTTGAGTTTATAAAAACTGTTACAATTAATTCTTTATTTCAATGATCATAAATGTATATTTTCACAGGCATTCTAACACATTCAGTGCATGCACTCATTGTTGTCCTATGTCAAATGAAGGGTATGAACCAGAGGAAAATATTGGCCCCCAACACCTGCCTATTTCATAACAAATCTGAGTACTAGCATCCAGAGCTAGGATTGTGTCCCTGCATCTTTCCTCAAGCTCTGCATGGTGCTGAGAAGGTCATCCAAACCACAGTTTCCAAAAAGTGGCCACAAGTTATGCTTTCTTCATTTTCTGGGTATCTAATATGAAACAGCTGTGGATGAATTTGCAGGCATAGTGAATACTCACAACTCCAGCTGGAGGTGGTTTCCACTGCATAAAACTTCATGAAAAGATCTCTTCATTAAAAAGTGCTCCAAAACATTATTTTCTAGGTGGCTTTCTAAAAGCAGTGGACATCTCTGACAATGGGATTTTAGCACAAACCACTTCTACAGGAATGCAGCGAAGAGAAGTTTACTAACATTTGTGAATCACAGCAAGTTTGCAGAGATTCTGGCAGTGGAACAGAGAGTCATCATAGTATATAAAGGATCCACCACTGAGTTAGTAGTCTGTAAGAAATCAAAAGGTTTTGCATAAAACCAGCCCCAGAACTGAACCTCTTCTTCCCCTGCATGTATATATAGTGTTACATACACAAGCAAAGAGAGTTGAAGAAAGCAAAAGGAATAAACAAACATTCCAGGCAAAACTGTTGGTAGGTATTTATAAATGAAAACAGTTGTGGCAACACTGCAAGACAGACCTGTTAGAATTTGCTGTTTCTCCAGTGTAAAAAGCTTGTGAAGGTCTGCCTTCCATGCAGCATGAGGAAAGAGAGGCATCTCCCAGAGATAGATTCCAGTATGTCAGGTTATTTAATGCCAGCATCCAGACCATGTAAAGAGTGACCACTTTCACATTTCTCAGTCAGATACGAGTACATATCTATTCTGCTCAGCTAGGGCTGGGGTCTCAGCTCTGTGCATGCTGTTTCCACTGAAAGGAAGCCCAGCTGTGCATCACAGAGGCCATCATGTTTATTTCATAAATGACCAATAATATTTAAGGGATCAAGAGTTACATGTAGACACAAGCTAAGCCGAGTTAACCAGTAAGCAAACAAAAGCTTAGATCATAAAACCCACCTGTCCTAGCAAGGTTGTGGGAGGCTTGGGTTAGATTTCTTTTGCTGCCTGAGGGAATCTGACCTGGCATCTCCCACTTGGAGGTGAATATGCTGATCACAAAAGGTCGGCTATTTTAAGGCACAAGAGTGAGGCATCCCATTATTTCTGTTCGAACTGTTCCACTTCGCATGGAATGAATATTCATTAGGTTTCTGAGAGAATGAAAGTGCAGAAATGTGTCTATAACTGGGGCTGTTGGGATGCTTAGTGGGGAAGGTGGGTGAGAGGAACATATTCTTTTGAAATATACAAGCATACCTGGCTAAGCGGCAGCACGGACACAGTATTAATGATCTGTGTTTGAGACTGAAGTGTTCACACTGGAGATAAGATGGAATTTGAATGTTCAAATCTGATTGCGGCAGCAGCCCTCAGACACACTACTGAAAAGGCCACCTGGAAATTAATAGTTGTCTATTTAGTGCTGGATAATGTGAGAAAAAGATAGTGTGAAACCACTCACAGAATGATGAAACGGCCTCTCCTAGAGCTGCAAGAATAAAATTTCTCCCTCTAAACTAGCCTTATATAGAGATCTAAGTACAAAGGATCCTGGTAGAGAAGTAATTAAGTAGAATGACTGCAAAGACCTGATAATAGAATGTCCTATATTTGGCAAAAAGTCATTCATCTAGATATTCTAAAAAGCAGATTAAATAACTGTTCACACAAACTCTTCTATGAAAGTATTTTCCCCTTTAGACTGTTGCTTTAATGACTGTGTAATTATTGGAATTAATTGGGTTTGAAGGAACACTAGTATTTTTAACATAGGTTTTATCAGGTAGTGTCAGTATCTTTTGTCTTATGATAAGTTTGCATTTTCACTCTCAGATGCCTTACTATTGGAGCAAACTTTTCAACTGTGGAGTTGGTGATAAATTCATCTGTGGTAAAAAATGTGTTTAAATAAGTCTGTTTATACTGACTTCTCCTGGCTTTCCTCAGGAATTAATCTGTCCCACAAAGCTTATTTTGGAATTATTTAGAGAGATGTTGACAAAGTTACACTGCGTGGGTAAAGAAATTTCTGTATATTGCCCTGAAATGACTTTTCTATAGAGAAAGGCATTTAGGGATGTCTTCTTTAAGCGACAAAATCTATAGACTTTAACAAAAGGGAGCAACACCTTCTTAAGATTCAGCAACAAAAATGCTTTATGGGATCCCTTCGCACTATATATTAGGCCATTTGGAATTATATTTTAAAAAATAAAGAAAACATTATATTCCTAGATTGTTTTAGTTCTAGTGAGGAATGATGCAGCATTCACAAGAATGAGTGGCCACTTCACACTGACCGAGATCAGTGACTGCTTCACTAAGAAGGATCTGCCTGCTCTGAGTGCAGCCCACCAAACTGGAAAGAGAGCAAGGTTTTAACTAAGGAACACCCAGGGATGCCTGTGCCTTTTCAGCTTAGTCAAAGTTCATTTCAGATCTTCTGGATGACAAAAACTAGCAGGTTTGCTTCTGTTTGCATGTATGTAGCTGGTTTGGCACTGCAACTGCATTTTCTGTGGGAGGGCAGTAGCAGCCATTGCCTTCACATGAGCTTTGCTGCATAATTAAATTTTACTAATAAGGACTGAATGTACCAGATTAATAAGCTTGTCTTTACATTGCAGACTGATAAATTAGAGCTGGATTTCTGTCTCTTGAAGAATTGTTGCTAGATTCAGAATACTGCTTTGATAACTTTAATTTAATTACCTACAAAAGTTTTATGCCATTCATCTTCCACAAAGCACACATTCTAGCCAATGGAGACACACTGATTTACACCAGGGGGTCTGTGTAGAAAAAATTTAGGTTATATTTTTTCAGGACACTTGAGGAAAAATATCTGGGGCTTTTTTCCCTGCTTATAGATCCTTATCCCTATCCTTTGAGACTCATTGTCCTAAACCCAGAGAGATGCAGATCTGGGAAGGACAACAGGAGGCTGTCCTGTCCCTCCCCTGCACTGTCCCCAACAGGTGCTGGTATGAAACACATCCACTAGAACACATCCACTAGAACACATTCACACATATTCTTAAATACATTATTACTTCAACAGTCAAAATACACCTTCTTAAAATACTGCACTAATAATGCAATTTAGAAATTACAATATTTAGTTGCAATAGTTTCTTTTTGTCCTTCCTTTCTGGCCTTAAGTAACAAGTTACCATTATTCTATTTATATGTATAATTTTTTACATACTAGAAGATTTAAACGTCCACTTTTAATGTTCCCTTTTGTTGCCTGAAGGAATGAGATTACCTTTCTTTATGGATTATGTTTACTAATCCTTTAGCATTCCTTGCGCCATACTGTGGATTTTCTCCAAGTCATCTTTTTTAAAATGTGGTGTCTAAAAGTGGACACCTGGTCTGAGATCCAGTTGGCTCCCAAGCAGAGCAAAACAATTACTTCCCAAGGGTTGCATGCGCTATTCTTAGGAATGTATCTTTTACCAAGACTTTTTCTTGGAAAAAATACTGTGTTGTTACTCATAGTCAATTTGTGATTCACCACAACCCTCAGATCCTTCTCTGCGTACAGTCACTTCTGTTACTTTTCTATTTTCACGTTTTTGTTGAATTTCATCTGCTTTTAATTTCAGATGATGTCTGATTTTTTTAGACTCATTTCATTCCCAATTTTGATCCTGTCATCAAGGTAAGAGCAACTTCTCTGTTCATATTGTCTGTAGATTTTCTAAACATATTAATTCAACTTCATCATTCAATCATTAATAAAACTACATAGAAGAAATGGGACTCCACATAAGGGTACACATTCTTTATGTGAATCACTGAAAATTGTTCTTGATAGTCACTCCACAACCACGAAAAGGGGGTTCAGCACTCACTTTACTTGAATATACGTAAATATGAGTATGAGTGGCTGTGGTAGTGCCTAGCATTATAGTCTAAGACACCTTTTCCCAACATCCACCTTTCCAGAAAAGTTATGCACTGGGAGGAAGTAACAAAGACAGATCCAGACCCTTCTCAGTCATCTCCAGACAGGCTGAGAGGCAATGATCACAAGCCTAAATGTAGGAAATTACATTTAAACACATGAGATTTTTTTTTCCTGTGAGTGTGGCCGAACACTTTAACAAGTTTCCCAGAAAGTTTGTGGAGTCTTCAGCTTGATGACAGTCAAAACCTGAATGGACATGGACCTCAGCAGCTTGCTGTAGCTGACCCTGCTTGAGCTGGGGGCATGGATTACAGACCTCCTGAGGTCTCTTCCAGCCTCAAACATTCTGCAATTCTATGAATTTATAAGACAGTGCTATTTGTTTTACATGTCCTTGAATTCAGAAAATGTTTTGCAAGCAGTTTTAACTTTTCATAACAATAATGTTAAATAACCTGGAGTCATGCTCTAATCTGCAGCTGAAGGTCAGTCTGGGAACTAGATCAGACATTTTGCTTGTCTCTGCAATACTGTGAATGACATGTAACATTTCAAACTGTATTCGAAACTCTGTAATTGACTCCTCTGGATATCAAGGGCACATAGTTTTAACCCTAGATCAAAGTTCTCCCAGCTTGAGCACTGGTATTAGTTTCCCTGTCACAGTCTCCCTCTTCCCACCATTCTACCTTTAAAAAGCAGCATGTTCTTTTTAAGGAAGTTGAAGCCCAGCCCTGACATTATTAGTAAAGATCTGCATCCAAATTCATGACTCATATGACCCAGGGTAGGCCTCTGCAGTCGAATGGGAGCATTGGCAAGCATCACTTGTGACCTGGACTCCATCCCCTGTGTTCCCAGAACCTCACAGTCACTTCATTAGTGCCCACATGGATGAGTAACATGAATAGCATGAGTCACAGTCAGGGACTGGATATGCCTCAACAGTCTTTCCACTGTGCCTAAGGTTTTTGAATTAGTCAAGAAGCCCATGTCCCAGCAGGATGGTCAGACGGGCAGATGGATGTCTCTGGCCCCAAGACAGAGAGTCTCTAATCACAGTCATCCACTAAGAAGTTTGTCACTGGAGCAGCACAGCAAATAATAGGATTGTACCTCACTGAAGAGCTGAGTCAAAAAGTGTTTGTCTTGAAGCAGGAAATTTTCAACATTTATCCCTCCTAAAAGAGTTTACCTTTCTTTTCTGATGCAATGGGGAATCTCTGGCATCTGAATTCACTGGGCATGGGACCTGACTCTTAAACGAACTTACAGCTTTTACAAATTACTGACTTGGAAACCGATGGGGTGGACAAAATACTTTCAGCTAGTCTCGTCACCTGATTTTGATACTTGGCAGGAATTTTTAAAGTATTCACGCTCCTTTTTGTTCTCTTATTTACCAGATTGTTTTTCAGCACTTTTCTACTTTCACGACAGTCTCTGGTTGTGGAATAATGTAAAACACAAATATAATGGAGGGTTTTAAACTATCTGTTCAGACAGGCTACTAAAACATAGTGCAAGCACATGTCCTGAACAAGAGTGCAATAGCAGAGTGTGAGGAAAAAACCCATTTAACACAACTCTCTCTATACATACTTCTTTGTTATATAGTTGAAATCCACATCATGTCAGGTATGGTATAATTCTGTAATAGTGACCCTTCTTTTTCTCTTGTATGTTATGAACAATTGTTTTTTCAACTATTGGTAAACCTGCTGATAATTTCTTTAAAAGTCTAAAGGGGACTATTCTGTTAAATCTTCCCTTGGAATTCAGGTGTCCATAAAGGTTTCTCTTCTTCTGACAGAGCTTCACATTTCCTTGTTCCAAATGGGTGATTCTCCCCATAAAATAATTATATATAAAGACATGAGTCCTGTAAGTGAGATGCAGACAGAAAAGGCCTCATTTTCAAGTCTTGCCAGAGCAAGAGGTATGAGATGGACACTGGGTAGTTGAGTATTCATTGTTTCTGCAGAAATGTAAGATCTTGGGGAAACTTACCACTGAAAAGTCAGGTGCCAAGGGGTTGTAGACACAAACTAGCTCAAGAGGGGTTTGTGAAACTCTTAATGATACGTCATTTAGGCACCCTGAAAGGCAGTTAGGTAATAAGTCCTCCAGCAAATCTGGCCTCTTGGCCAGATCATCTTTATCATCTTAGCCAGTCTTCAGCTAGATGAGCAAATGGTGAAGCATTACAACCTGGGGGAAGTAGTAACCACACATTATTCAAACCTGCCACTGTTTGTGCCTTCTAAGAATTAATTTTGATCCTATGATCTCACACTTCTAAAACTCCTATGCTCCCCACCAAAGGTTATTGAAATGTCAGTTTTACAAAAATTGGCCACCTAGAGCTTTGTTTAATAGCAGCATGACCCTCTAGTGAAGCTAACTCACAGGATTTTTACCTGATTTGAGGGCATATAGGTTCACATTATTAATTAATACCATCTACATAGCCAGTTTAAGAGCTTGAAAATTCAAACCCGCAAGAGAAACACACAAACGTGTGCTTTTCCTCCTTTACCTGACAAAGCTCACAGCAACTGTGAAGATAGAAGGGTGTGTGTGGACTAGGAAAAAAAAAATTAAATAAAACCCTAAGAGTACTTCCTGGGAATATTTTTTGTTAAGATACTTCTGTGTTACTGCAGTAAGCTCTACAGATAACTCCTTCCCAGTTCCAAAAAAAGCAAGAAATCTTGCACATTTTTAACTGCAAGTCAAGATTTCCATGAGGCATGTCTTTTTGAGTGCTCATACACCATTGGATCCTTATAAGTTATATTGGGCCAAAGCAATTGCTCATTTCTAAGACAAATCTACTGCTATAGCATTGAAGGCACAGCCCCATTACCACATAGAGTTTACTTATTTCAGGAATAAAGAGTTTTTAAGAGCTCCCCAAGGTTAAATACAACATCCTGTGTGCAAGCCAAGTTGCTATGGTGACATTGCTTCGTACTTGCATTACTTACTTGTTAATATAGGCCTTTGGCCTTCTGTTTTCTAATTGCTGATGGATGAACTATCAAACTATCTTAAATTAACTGTACAAAGGTGATGTGAATCATATTTCAGAACACCAAACTAATTGTGGTGCAACTAAACCTGAGCAAAATGCATCATCTGAAATAAAACTCTGTTAAGAGAGATTTTAGATTTAAGCATCACCTTTTAACTTGAAGCAATATTGTTTCAACCTGTTAGACTCAAAATATGTTCCAGGAGGTAAAGATGGAAGCAGGAGTTACAGTCAGAAAACCAAGACATTATATGTCAGGAAAGTATATTGTTGTCATCGAAAAACAACAGCATGAGAAACTGAGTATTTTTAAGATTCTGGTATCAATCCTCTGTGTTGTCTTGGTCTCCACTCACTGGGAGTTGAACCTCACTACCTGCTACTTGGAAATAAAAATAATATGTTCCATCAGATACATAAAATAATACTACTTTTCATTTGCACATTGTTTGTTTATGTCTTTATTTACATTTTGAACAGTATGATGCTGTTGCAGAAAGATTTCCAAGAAAGCAATGTATTTCTTGTCTATGGCTGTAATAATGATGTTGTGAGAGACAGCAACCTTCTTTAGGCATTAAGTAAGTATACAACTTCTGGATAGGGATCTTAACAGAGATCACAGCTCTTTTCACAGAGGTGATTTGGGGTTTTTTCATCTCTACTAGAAACAGTCAAAGATATGTGAAAAGTTAATATGTTCAAAAACCATTGGGCCTTTTGTTTTAGAATTTGTTTATAGGCAGATGGAGCAATTAAGTGGTTTTAGTGCATTGTTAAAAAGCAAAATATAACCAGAGTAGATGCTTCTCTAAAGAATCCTTCTCTAAAAGGATCTAAAAAAGATGAAGAAAGATGAAGAAGAAAGGCTCTGATTGCATTTTTACAAGCTCCAGAACATGCTGCAAGTGAAGATTTCTCTTCTTCCTCTTTTCAGCATTTGGGCTTTTTTCCTTAAGATTCTGTGTAACTCAGCATCTTTTGCTATCCTGTGACTTCTTACTAAATGCACACCAAAAGTGAAAATTTGAGATACATATTTCATTCCCTATCATCTGACAAAAATTATCCTGAGGCAACACTATTTTTGCCTTTTTTCTGACATTCAGCATGTTGCAATATCACCATCAGCATGCAAAACTGTTTTGTGTACAACTACGTTTCACCTGATTAGGTGTATCCAGGTGTATTTTTCATTTGTAACAACAAGCATAATGTTCTAAATACTTTTCAAAAACTTTATAATTACCTTTCTTCTGAGGAAGCCAGAATTCAGGCCCAGAACAGTAAGTGCTAATCCTTGGAAGAGGAACAAAATGAGATACTTTATACAAAAAAACCTTGACTATTCCGCCCAGCTTACTGAGGTGAAAAGTGGCCTTAAATGTGCATGAGGTCAATATATTCTTATCCTCAGAATGCTGTTCATTTCCTTTGCCGGGAATACTAAGCTGAAGATAAATTTTTTCTTAATTTCAAAGTTTCTGTAGTTAATGATTAAAGAGAATAACATAATATTGTCCACTCTGTTATGCTGTTGAAGAAGTCTCTAATACATTTGAAATATTTTGGGGTTTTTTTATGCATGCATTAGGTAGGGAGTGGATAGACTGAGACAACTGATTCACAATAGATCAAGAGGCACATTTTTAGGAACTAAAGCTTTCAAATACTGCAGATTTCAGCTTTCACAAGAACATCTAGTTTCATCCTTTAATGTGTGTTCCTATGGAGATCTGAGGAGTCTGCAGTTCAAAGACCAGCAAAACATTTTCTGTGAAATATGCGAGTACAATGATCCTAAACAGAAATAAAGATTTCTTATTTGAGAAAGGAAAAGAAATTATGATAGTTGCAACTTTCAGCTGTCATCCTGAGTGTGTCTGATGCTTGTACGTCATGTGCTTCAATCTAACACCCAGACTTCTGAAAGCTTCATAACCTTGGTTGCATGTACCTTGTAGTAGTAAATTGAAAGGGATGCTTAAAAAAGTTGAGGCTAGTTGACAAAGAAAAGTGTCAGGCAGTGAATGGGCTATATTCTGGGCAGGGAAAGAGCATGTGTATGCACATGGAGTGGTATCACTGTACCAGTTAAGGACAAGGTTTGGAAATTAGCCATCCCAAACTGATCATCAAATTCTGTAGTCTCTAGAGAGTCCTAGTAATGAGATGCTGCTCTAATCCCATGTTGATACATGTCTGCAGTAAATACAAGGTGCCCTGTAGAGAATGGCTTGAGGACAAATTCTACAGAATGCCAGGGTAGGAAGAGCATTTTACCTCTCACTACAGTAAAGATTAGCTAGCAGATTAGACAAGCCATGAAAAACAAGCCATGTTTACCATAAGAGAGGACAGCTGTAAAAGGGGCATTAACATTTCCACACAAGGAACAGCAGTCTAAGAGGATCAACCTCCATCTCGAAAAAGTTTAGGAACAGGAGTCACAAAGGAGGTAGAAATCTCAGTAGAAAACCCAGTCCCAGTACCTTCCTGCTCCCTTGTCAGCACCATCAAAAAGATTCTTAAAAATGCATTCACTCTTCTCCAGTCCATCACTAATATACCATCTCCCAGGAATGCAACGTATTTGCAGATACTGTGTGCAAATTCTACATCATATGGATCATATGGACGAGGCAACTGTTAGTGTCTGTGGCTTGTGAGCTAGATGACTTCCAGATACAAGCTTAGGATCGATGGATGGTTTTCTTTAACATTTGTAGCTAGGCTGTTATTAAATATTTACAATAGTAAATAGAATTTATTTGGGCATTTTTTAATTGAGTACTTTTGTTTGCTGAAATTTAATGTCTCTTGTATTACAAACTCAGAACATCTAGGTAAAATTAAAATATATCAATCTTATAAGAATATGTGACTCATTAGTATCAGTGTCCCAGGCAATACTCAGAGAAATGCAAATACATGCTTCCAGAACATTAAAAAAGTACCAAGGCATTCCATAGTTGAAGTATTTTGGGAACTGGATATGAAAAAGTGCATTCTCAAGACCAACATTATCCATATAACTTTTATGTTGTATAGTGTTTCCTGGGGAGAGAACTGGAACCTTGTGGGTTAGAATTATAGATTCATAGAATCACTTACTTGGAAAAGACCTTTAAGATCTTTAAGAATCCAACCATTAATGCAACACTTCCAAGTCCCACTAAACCATGTCCCAAATTACCACATGTATGTTACAGGAAGGACATCGACCTGTCAGGGTGAGTCTTGAAAAAGGCCACCAAGATGATTAGAGGGACAGAGAGCTCTCCTATGAGGCGAGGCTGAGACTTGGGATTGTTCAGCCTGGAGAAGAGAAGGCTCTGAGGAGATCTTATTGTAGCCTTCTGGTACTTGAAGTGGGCCTACAACAAAGATGGGAACAAACTTTTTAGGTTTTAAACTAAAAGAGGGTTGATTTCAATTAGATATAAAGAAGACTTTTTCACAATGAGTAAAACACTGGCATGTGTTGCCCAGAGAGGTGGTAGATGCCCCATCCCTGGAGATATTCAAAGTCAAATTGGATGGGGCTCTGGGCAACCTGATCTCATTGAAGATGTTCTGCTCATGCCAGGGGGTTTGGACTAGATGACCTTTAAATATCCCTTCCAAATCAAACTATTCAATGGTTTTAAATACCCCCAGGAATGGTGACTCAACCACTTCTCTGGGCAGCCTGTTCCAGTGCTGGCAGTGAAAAATTTTTTCCCAGTATCTAATCTAAACCCCCTCTAGTTTGAGGCCATTTCCTCTTATTCTATCAATAGTTTATTGGGAAAAGAAACCAACTCCCATCTCAGTACAACCTCCTTTCAGGTAGTTTAGGAGAATGCGTAAAGGTAATCACTTTCAGGGCTTGTAGGGAGACTGGTGGGTTGAGCTGTAAGTCTGTTGTAGGGATACTCAACCTTTTGCAATTTGATGGGGAGTGTGGAGTGACATTAGAGATTTGCTGCTCCTAACTTTGGGCTCCAGCTCTGAATTTAACTTTGGCAGAACTGACGTCTATATTGACTATACAAAAATTAGGGAGAAAATATCTTCTTTCTATGGACTTAATTATCATCAACTGGTACCAGTCAAGACAGATGTAAATAAACATGGTGGTGTGAGTGTCATTCCAACAGAAGATTATTGTATTTAGAAGCCCTGCAGAATTATTACTGTTTTTCAACATGAAGTCATGAAGGTCAGTTCTCTCCTTTTTAAGGGTGGATCTTCTACATCTGCCTGGAGTACATGGCAATAGAACAATGCAGGACAGCTTGAGCAGTCACTGCCAGTACCCATCCAACAGATAAAAACAGGATGCCAGTCTCCAGAGTTGTCAGCTTGGTAACTTTCAAAAGTGTTTCAACCCCTGACAAAAATAAAACAGCCTTTTTCAGATTAATGCCAGAAATCTTGCACCGTGGTGAATAGGTAGTACTAAAATAAGACTCCCTGCTGCCTTCCACTGTAAAAATACCAGTATGTCTGAGTATGCTATAGAAGACAAAGCACCCTAACAGTTTTCTTGGTGTTAACTAGGGAATTATTGGATGTTAGATAAAGATGTTTTTTTAACAGTGCATTTAGAGGAGAAGTCATGGGATGGATGTGTACCTGTTCTACATTTTAGCTCCCAAAACAACTATTTTTAAAAATAACATGGACTTAATTGATACCCATGTAAGCTCCTTCTCAGTCTCATGAACTAAATAGATGCATCTTAAAACAAATGAAAATGCCATTTAAAAGCTACAGTTAAATAATCACAATTTTATTGCATTAAAATTTTATAGTGGAGACTTTATTACCATGGACTTTGAAAGATTTTTCCATGCTTTCTACATTCTTAATTGCAAGACCTTAAGTAACAGGGGACCCTTCTACCCTGGTTACGTTAGGAAAAGTTCCCAAGACCCATTACTGACTCAAAGGCAACATGACATGTATTTGAAGAATACTGTCAGGACAACAGCACTTTGAAGTAATTCTCATGTACAGCGATAGTCCTTGATCAAAATACTTCTTCTCTAGATAAAACAGATGCAGGAAAAGAAAATAAGAGTATTTACACAGAGATTTTCTAAGGTCACCAAGGAAGGCTGGTAAAGACCTTGGAAAAAGACTTCATTAGTCATTACACTATCCTTCCTCTCTGATTATGACTTTCTGCTGATAAATTCCTGCTCTAAATTGAATTGGGAGTTAATTAGCTTTCAGAAGGCTGACTGAGAAGACTCAGAAGCTGCAGCCTACCAATTTTAAATAGAGCTCTTAGAGATAGCATATTAAAGATAATACAGAAAGAAAGGACGAAAGAAAGATAAAAAAAAAAATCATGATTATTTTAAATTTCTTTTTTTTTAAAAAAAAAGACTAGCAATTTACAAATGAAGACATGTAACTAGCTTCCAAAGCAACAGAAACTAAGAGAGACCAATCATAGTTTTTGTTTGCTGTTTGACAACAGAGTTAATAAGGAGAGGCATGAAATACTTTATCCAAACCCATAGCAGGATTGTCATGATTGATAATTAACTATTTTATACTATGGAAGGAATTGCAAGAATATCATTTGCATAAAAAATGTTTGATGCAAACCACTGCTCAATTCAAACAAGTGTTACAAAAAGATAATGTACACTTTACCTTGTTGCTTACATAAATGGTGAAGTTGAGGATCAATTATAATTTAATATTGACAGGAGCACCTTGGTCATGAAGTGACAGGATCTGCCCAGAGGACTTATCAGACACAAAAGTCTACTTCTTTTGGACCTAACACACCAGGCTTGGGATTTAAAGGGTGTTGGTGTATGGACAGGCAGGAGTTACAGGCCTGCTCTGTCATGCAAGAAGAGCTCAAAGTTTTAGGGTGTTCCACTAGGAGGAAGCCTTCAAAAGTTTTGTTGAAAGTCTTATTTTTTTTCCAAGGCTTAATACACAATTCTTGCTGGAGGAAACCCCTTTACTATATCAACATGCTGTATGCCTCATGAAGTCTGTTTAGGGACTTGTAATGCAAAGAATACTGTGTAAGTGTAACAAAAAACTGCTACCACAGCTATGCGCACTTGTGGGACGAAATTAGAGGGAAAAGGCTCCAGGTTGAGGGCACAGTAACTTGGTAATTGAAATGTTATCCACAGCATCCTTTAAATAATGAGCCAAATGCTAAAGTCTTTATTATAAACACTGCTTATTATTTCCTTTGAAGCCTTATGCATGTAGTGTTTAGAATAAAATACCAGCTGGTAATTTAGGATTTTTCTGACTGTATACCATTTTCTTTTTAAAATATAAGGAGAAAAGGATATAAAGGCTTCATGATGAGAACAAACTGAAATAAAAGAACTTTTTTGTCCTGAAAGAGCAGCAGGATTAAAAGCAAAAAATACACGCATCCCACAGACTCCTTTCTTGCCTCTGAGGCCTCTCACTCAAGCACTGACCAGGACCACTGTGGCTTTGTTTATGGCATCTAACAAGCTCTAAGCCTCTGGCTGTAGGACTGCATTAGGTAGTTTTTAAAGCACTTTTTGAAGCTCTAGGGAACAATAAAACAGTATTAGGAATCAAATTCAGCTTTTTCATGTTTGTCAGCACTCCATCTATATTGTTAATGTAGAGGTAAATGTTGTAGGCATGAATGTGTGTGTATATATATTTGTTGTATGTATGTTGAATTACCTTATTTAACTGTAACAGAATTGCTAAGATCTGCCATTTGTTTACATTGGAGAACTCCAGGCAATTTCAGAAGGACATGTGATGTGATGCTTGTATATTCTTGTTTTATAAAACTGATCAACAATATATAGAATATAATGTCCTAGATTACAATACAGATGCATTCTATTACCACCAGCTGTGGGCCATTAGCTGTTATCTCCTGCTATGCCCCACCCCTGATAACAGACAATGGCCAGCAAGAAACCACTGCATGACTCATGGGCTTATCTCATCCTATTGTGAGATGCTCCGCCCAGGAGGGAGGAGCCAAGCATTCCCACCTGGATGTAACCTGGCCTTGGAACTACCTAAGTTAGCCCTGTCTACTGGGTTCCTGGAGGACAAGAGCTATCACTGGACCTTCAGCTGGAGCCCAGACCTTCCACAGGATCACTGCTTCAACTGACCTACTTCATCTGGACTGCTACCACCACCCTAACAGGGTGTCAGGTTGTATCTGACTTTGTCAGTGCTTTTGCCTTGTTTTATCTCACTTTTTAAAAATTTTTTTTCCTATTAAATTTTAATCTGACTTGCAATCTCCCACTGGTTTGTTTTCAAACCAATATATACAATTTTTTTGAAATTATATTTAACAGTTATTCATAGCATGTTAGCTTAAATGAAATAGCTTCTTCTCCATATTTAATGGCTTTGGGGGAGTTTTTAAGACTTTGAGGAAGTGAATGGATTTTCAAGATTTATTTTAGCACCACTGGAGTTAATAATTTCTCATCAACCTCAACATCTGGAGGACTGAAGTCCCAAAATTCAGATAGCTTACAGCTGTCATCTTGCCTTCTAGTTGTATTTCTTTAAAGCCACTGCTGATGAAGAAAACAGACAACAATATTTTAAATTTATTAAAAACATAAACTGACTTACGTTGCTGCTCGAGAAGTAAATAGCTATAAAAATGCCTAACTATTCTAATTTCCCCTAGCACAGTAGGCAGGATAAAGCTGATACACAAACTCTGAAAACTTCACACAAAAGTTTGAATTTGAAGGTTGGGCAACTCAAGTAGCTTGATTTATTTCATTGTTAAACAATACCCCCATCTGGGTAGAGAAGACAGAGGTCTTCCCAGGCTCGTGGTGGGAGGAGTGGCCAGGTACTGTTAAAGAACTTCTAGTCAGGCTGAGCTGAAGCTGATTCACAGCAGAGTAAAGGGATGCAGCACTGATCTAATTTATTTCTTATGTCACTTCTGCAATACGTTACATGGTTATTATCTTTTTGGTATCTACTTGCACTGTTCTGCAGGTAAAAAAAAACAGGCTGAGGGCAAAATCAAGAGACAAGTTGCTCTTAGGTACAAAAGAAATGGAGGGTGAAATCCTATAGCCGCCCAGGAGTTAAATCTCTTTCTTAAGCCTTGTCACATTTCTACCTGATTTTACACTGGAGCAGCATGATCAGGCAGAGTTTTGGAGAGCTGGTCTAACTGAAGCCCAACCCAGCACAAGAGCAGATGATTTCTTTATAACTAAATTAATTATTCAATTCACCAGGTGAGTCATAGGATTGGTTTAAGAGAGGGAAGAGTTTTCCTGAAAATCTGGACTTTGAACAGCTTCATCTGCAAAGCTGCTGATTGCAAAATCTAACAGGTCTGTGAAAACTAAAGTTGTAGGTGTCTACTAGTCTAAGGTATTTTCACTTTTATAGATTGAACTAAAGATAATTAAAGAGTCTGATCCCTGCAGCGTACTAAACATGCATGCTTAGCAATTCTCAAGACTGGCAACTTAAATCCATGGAACCATTCCTCAAAATATTTTTAAAATTTTGTCTGGACCACAACTGAAGTATGTTACTGTTGAAGGCAATGCCAGTATATGCACTTGATATATATATGTGAATTTGTAAGCATACACCTATTTTATGCATAAGGTATACATGTAGGTATTATATATGAGAGCTATATATACACATAGAGGTATATGTATATGAACAATTTCTCATGGTGACAGACAGTGCAATTGTTAGAAAGTTCAGGTTCACCTTTTGTTTCCAAGTAATGGTAGGATAGTTAGAACATTTTCAAAGACCTGTCTAAATACCAGTCCCACAATGAAGATGGGACTGGTACTACAAATGGAGAAGAATAGTCCCCAGCATAAGAATTTGATGCCCAGCACTCTAGCCTCTGACTTGATCACAAAGTTTCTTGCTCATACTCTGTTATAACCTAAGCAGCCCTACTACTACTTATTCTAAGAGACAGGAAGCTATCATGCAGTTATCTACAGGCTCTGAATAACAAATACGCTTGAACAAACAAATGTGGACACAATTTTATATTAACAAAGAGAGAAAAGGAAGGAAAGGAAGTACTATGCCTAACATGTGAGAAGCAAAAAAAGGAGATCTACAAAAGGCTGTGGTTATGCATAGCCAACCTTAAGAGGCACCCTATTGTTGGATGTGTCTTCTCTGCAATGAGCTGAATTTCACTGAAAGCACTTAACATGCTTCCTTTTACCTGAACTGGTACTGTAGGACTCAGTTCCAGTAGGACCCTGGCAAAGTCACTCTGGTCAGATGAAGCTCAAAACACCGTGAGTTCTGTGACTCTGAAGATGAAAGCCTACACAAAATGGAATAATGGTCTTGCTTGGTCCTTGCTGTAGGACAGAAAGGACAGCAGACTTTATTACTTACCACCTAGCCTTTGGCTTGGTTTAAAGCTGAGAAGACACCACCAGTCAGTCTCTCATGTCATGGCCTGAGAGGTGGAGACACCTAATGTTTGGCAAAGTGAAACCTTTAGGGACCTTTGTTTCAGTTTTGAGGGCTGTGTTTCTATGAGCAGAGTAGCCATTATATAGCACAGAAATGCACAATAAGTGATTACTGTGTGTTAGATCTGTAGACAGAGGGTGGGAAGTGTTCATCTGCATATGCTCGAAGAGTTCATTAACACAGTAAACTGCCTGTGAAATTTGCATAATGAAAAGATGACATTTCATTTTCCCTTCTCCATTCGAGAGAGCCAGAGAACACCAAATATACCTCAGCAGTCAGCATCTTAAAGGATTCTGTTCACTACAGGGGAGGTACCTGGTAACACTTCAGTGGGGCTAGGCTTTTGCCTTGTGCTCATCAGCTGCTCTCAGGTCCTTAATTCCAGAAATCAAAAAATTATGTTCCTAAACTAGAAGAAAATTTCCTTCAAGATTTTATGCAACAAATCTTCACCACTACATTTGCTCTATGTAATTTATGCACTTGTAGAGTCATGTAAGTGCAAGAGAAAATACCAGAACAGCAACCTTCAAAATTGCTGTGAAAAAAATATTTTAATTCTGTTGTCAAGAGGCAGGATTTTATTAACAGCATCATACAAAAAAGCTTTGCCATCTAGTCTGGGTGACCCCAGGTTATCTGTCATTTAACATTTGAACTATGTCAGGAAACTGACAGTCATTCATATTTTCACTAAGTTACTTCCTCCAAGACAAGTCCTTAAGTGATTTGCCCCCTCCTGCATGTATTTGCAGTATATAATTATTTTAAACCAGAAAGAACACTATGGCTTTGTGCATCCAGTCATCTTAGATTTCAGTGAAAATTACTCAGATTGAAAGGGATGTGTTAGTGTAACTCACTCCTGTTTATATGCCCCAAAATATCAGGCACTGTGGGTGGCGGGGGAGCCTCCACCAACATGCTGATTTGTTCTGTTACTACATGTTCTTTGAGATTATCAACAGCCTGAAAAAAATGAATTTGCCATATGTCTATACTCAGCCATTCTCCATTTGGTTGAATGGACAATTCCTATTTTATAGAGATCTGGATTTTACTCTCTTGAATCATGCTGAATGGAGAGACTTAGTACCCGAGTAAATCCAATGATCTAAAGCCAAGCAGGACAATTATGATCATCTATCTGACCTTCTGCACCACATACAATTCTACACAGTGATAGCTCAGTCAATTTGTGGTTGTGTCAGGCTATTTTAGGAAGCTATCTGCCCTTTTAGTGAGCTGTAGAGGGCCTGAAAGTAAGGGGCAGAGCATCAAACATTTTTCTAAAGGAAATGGAATCAAGCAGAAGACATAGCTATGCAGTTTCTCCCATAGAAAATTACATTCCTAGGAATGCTGAGATAAATCAGAGTTTTTGCAGTAGTGCATCAGGTTTGGAATATATCCTTAGCTAGTGTGCAACACTGCTGAAGAATTTCAGGTTCTCTGTGTTTCCTCTTCTTTTCTCTCTTCTGTGGTCACATGGAAGACAACATTTTCTATAAAGTACAGGAAATAATGAGTACCAAAACAGTTTGGCATGTCAACTGAGGGCAGTCAGCTGCCTGCAGAAGTACTTCTGGTCCCTTCACTAATTTGTTGGGGAGCAGACTCCCTATAGTCACTGTGAACACATTTTCTAGTCTGACATATTACATCAGAGTACAAATACAAATGTGGCTTTATTATCTAAAGTCAACTCTTACTTCCTACCAGGTGAGAAAAGCTACAGCCAAGCAAGATTTGACCAGATCTGAAACACCACCAGAGTGGGAATTCCAGGTTCTGGCACTATTTCTCACATTTTTATGCCAATCTTTGATGACATGAGACAGGAATCTCCTTTTCCATTTTTTTTTTCCACTCTTTTCTTGTAGCACATTCATCACTACATGCTATGCAGAATTAGTTTCTTCTGTCAAATGAGGATATTATCACAGTCTGCCACAGACAAGTGCTGTCACTTTGCAATGATTGCTGGTCACTATGGTGCTCAGACCTGCCTCACTCCAGCCAATATTATTGCTATTATATCTATTTTCAAGGCAAGCAGTATTCTTTTTTACTACGTAAGCTTCTCTTTGGTTCCACACTCATGAACTTCCTTAGGTGTCAATATTACCTGAATGACAATGCCCGCCCTTGACCCTATAAACTGCTTTTGTGACTCACAATGTGCTGCAAAGCCTTTCAGGAACCTCCACCTAGAACAACAGACACATGAACCGCAGGCTGCACCTTGGTACGGGCCATGGCCTATGAGAACAGTGTGTGCTATTTAACAGTGCAAGGCTTACCTTCATTCTTCTCTCTGCTCACCACACAAGAGTGAGCCAGCTAGAAGAGAAAAGCAGCTACACCAGCAGAGCTTCCCCATGGCTGCTGGGGGGAGCCAGGGGCAGGGGAAGGGAGATGCTCCCTCACTAGGGGATGCTATTTGCACTTCAAGCACAGAAGCACTGGAGAGAGGCAACGGCACCTGGAGGACAGGAAACTTGTGGGAGGAGGACCGTGGGTGCAAGGAGTTGGTCAGGGAGTGATATGAATAAGAAAGGAAAAGGCAAGTATGGGATTCTGGAGGTGAAAAGTAGGACATTCCACCTGTGGCTTGACTGGAGTGAGAGTGATTTCTGAGAGGAAGAGGGACAGGAGGCATTTTGGCAGAGAGGTGGAAGATAGAGAATGAAGATCAGGTGCAGGCCAAAGCATGTGTCCATCTAAACTATCACAGCAAGGAAACTTGGGAACTGCAAGTTTAGTGAAATGACCAAGGAGTAAGAATGACCTCTATCTTAGTTTAAATATTGATTCAATGTATTGCCTTGGGCAAGGAATTGGTTAGGTGGGATTAATTACATCTATCTACCTATTTGAAAGGGCTGCTGCAAGGATTAATTAGTCATTGTTTGCAGGTTTCTTTGAAGATGAAAATGCAGAACCATACAATTAAATGAAATCATTACTTATAATGTTATGTGACTTCGACGTTTTCCAAAAATACATAAATTAATACCATAACACTTATTTCCATTTCATTCTTAGGCATATTTGTAATCCTGGATAAGAATTACAGTGCCTGTAAAACATTACTACACAGCGGTAAAATGAATGAAATTTTAGAAATAAGGCTACATTAAAATTATAAAGTTTAAAGCCATAAAACTTAGGCTTATATATCAAGCTTCCTGTGGATATTCAAAGACTTAGTGAATTTGCTGTTTTAAACCACTGCTTCATCTATAGAAACTAAATTTCTGGTTGCTTTCCGATGGTCAGGAATTGTACCTGATGTTCCTTGCAACAGCAGTGAAACTCCACTGAAGAGAAAGAATTACTGATGTACATGTGATAAGGATTACAGTCTAGCCCTGGAGTTGTGCCTCCTGGGGTGACATGATAGCCAATGTGCAGACATTTCACTGTCTTCTCCAGGAAAAACTTGGGCCAGAACGCATGGGAAGGGTGATACGTCTTCCCCATCCGCCACTTTAAATAAACTGAAAGATAGTGATCCTCTCTTTGGCACACAGCTTCAGAAAGCATCAGCTATCAAAGACCTATGCCAAAAGATACTGCACAATTTTATGTCATCATCTCAGGCCAGATGGGCTAATACCTCTGACAGAATCACATCTTTTGACATTCAGTGGGGCTTTTTGTTCTGCGCACCTATTCACACAAGTGTAACAGAGGTTCCTGTTTTTTCACCATGGTATCAGAGTGCTATCACCGTGATATCACACTGAGTCACTTTATACCTATGGCAGTCACAGTTTCTGCTGATATTTGAATTTGTCAACATAAATTATTCTGAAACTGTCATGGAAAGCTGCTGTGGAAAGTTTCTAGGTCAGACTTGTTACCAAAGACTTTTCACTTTTTTTTTTTTTATGGAACTCTATTAAATGTTTCTGAAAGGACACAACAGCTTCTCCGCTGTTTGCTTCATTGTAGGTGTTACTCAGCATTCATATGACTACAATGACACAAACTTTTGTTTTGAATTGGCTGTTTTGCAAACAGCTTTTGTGCACTGGTTTATTGAAGTTGGTGGGCAGGGAGAAGTGAAAGGGAGTGTTAAGATTCCTTCAGGGTCCAATCATCCCACCTAACTTTTCACAGCTCCTGATATCTTTACCCCCCCACAGAGGACCCATCTGCTGGTAGGAAATTGTGCCTAGGGCACTACACTTCTCACTTCAAGTTGCTGAATAGGAACAGAAGTTACCAAAATGCCTGAACAGAAACAAAAGATGACTGTGTTTGTACTTACCTATCTTTGAATCACATTCGGAGAGCTTCCTTTACTCTATTATGTCAAACCAGTGCCTTGACCATGGAGCTCAGAATTTGGTCCTTATGTAATTCCATCATGTCCTATGGAAGCAAATCTAAAGAAGATCTCACCCAGACAGCAAGTACTTCCTCCTTGCCTTAGCACTGTTTGGATTGATTCTCACCTCTACAGCCTCTTTTGTTTTGTCCTTCTCCCTTTCACCTCGACTCTTGCTCTCCATCAAGAGACATATTGATTCTTAATTTATTCAGGAGATAACATCAATACTCACTCCCCTCAAATCTTCATTGCTTTCACCTCATCAAACATGTCTGCCTAATACGATCGTGTCATGCTAGTATTTCAAGATTTTCAGAAAGTCTTGAAATATGTTTTATAAATCACTGCCAGGCAAATTCTTTGAAAAGAATTTTCTTAACGAATGGCAATGTGCTGTTTTATCATACCAAATACATTTTGGATATTAAGTATATGATGAAGTTTTATAAAAAGTCTTCCATTATTTATGAAAGTTGCTATTCAAGTGACATTGCTCATTTAATCTAAGTAATCACAGCTCCTAGAGTAAAACTGGGAAGTAGTATTATACAACATCTGTAAAAGAAATAGATGAGACTATATACATGTAAGAACTTTGCAATTTAATCGCATACTTGCAATTCTAACACAGTGATAATGCTTCCTAGGTATGGAATAGAAATCAGATCCAAATCATCATGGGTTTATACATGAACATAATGAACACTGAGTATGTTCTTTGAGAAATAAACATAACATCCTCTTGCCAAAAAATAGCAACACTTTTAAAAATTATTTCCTCTTTAACACACAGCCCTTTTTCCATGTGCAGAACAGATCATCTCCTGTTTAAATACCATAATCGTGACTACAAAATACCAGAGTCAGCCAATACTAAAAACACTTACATGCTGTATATGTTCATAATAAAGAACAAAAATATGAAAGCACTTGCAAAAACAGATTGTGCACATTAGCTTCAGAGCAGCAGAGACTTGCACAATGACAGCCTTATCTTGATACTGTGATTTATTTTGCAGTGGCCTTTTATGCCTAAGAGTCATACCTACCCCATCACTTACTTGACATAAAAGAATCACAAACCGTTTTTGAAAGATATATAAACACCCTAATAAGTCACACCAGTATTACCAGGAATGGCAATGAATATTATTTCCACTCTAATGAATTCTTTCAGATGTGTGTAACTATCTTTTTGTTTGTTTGTTGAATTATTTAAAGTCAGAGAAGTAGGTGAGGAAGATGATAATAGTTACTTACGTCACATGTAGCATCCATCTTCCACTCTGGAACTTCTCTTTCTGAGGCTGAAACAGAATGAAGGTGATTAGCAAAGTACTGAAGTCTCTGGAAAGGAGATGAGAAGGGACAAGATGGGGAATGATCTTACACATTCTGTATCACATTACATGCTGAGGGGGAAGCAGGGGAACCTTCCTCAAAGATCAAAAGGGTGTTGCAAAATAAACTATTAAAATTGCCTAGAACATAGTTCAGAAATCTGATTTTTTTTTCTAAAGACAGTGAACATCTATGCAGTTCAACTTACAGATTTAGTACATAATTAAAATAATATCTACCAATCATCCTGAGACGTGGTAATACTTAACTAAATGAAAAGAATACTTTTAGTCCCTACAATAAATGAAGCATGTGAGTCTCCAGAACATTAATAGCAGCACCATACCCAGCAGAAATTGAGTAAAATGTAAAAAAATAGCATTGTATTTGGAAATTTGATGCCTTCAGAATATTCAGTGACATACATATTTTTGTCAATGACTATAAAGGGAGTGCTTATAAATGGTATTTCACTCATTCGTCTTCCTATTCAATTAGATGTGGCTGATATATTAAGTGTTTTTCAGTACGAACATAAGACACCAGCAGGGATGGCTTTCAACAGCATTAATCAATAATGCAATAGCACAGTGGATGATAATGAAAAGGCAGAAGTTATTAGTGGTTAGCACTGTGCTCTCTGAGACACTGCTCTTCTCTCATGTGAGATACTGTGCAGTGATGGTAACCCTTCCACACCAGAGCCAGGTAAGCAGGTGAGACTCCAACAGAAGTGTTGGACACTTCTCAAGGCCTTTTATCATTGCCCCCCTCAGCTACTACAGCACCACAGAGCTGCAAAACTAACTAGTACTTTCAGGCCTTAGATGTATCAATTCAAATGGCCCAGAAATTTCTCAGTATGAGTTTATCTGTGCCATCCATCACTCCACAGTCACACTTAAGCCTTGGACAAGTGATCATGGTAATCTAAGAACAACATTTTTTCTGCAATTAAAAGGGAAAAAAACCCCTATGCACACTGCAACTTGCTGTGAAGCTGATCTGCCTCCAACAAAAAGCTTTACCCATGACAGTATTTCTCCAAACAAGAAGTTACAACAAAACTCCATCTCGTTAGGATCCAAAGCCCTGGCTTTTTTTTTATTTGTTTATTTACAAAGGTGTTCCCCAATTTGGGCTAACTGTACAAATGGAAAGCCAATCAAAAGGCTTTCTTCTGCTGTCACTTGCTCTTACATCTATTAATCCCTGTAGTCAGAATTCCTCCTTCCCCTCCAGATACCACTGTGCTGGCTGCAGCACAGATTCCAGGGTGCAGCATATAGAGTTATCTTCTTCACACCAAAGGCCTCAGTGCTGAGCCTGCCACTGCTGTCAGCGGCCTGCCTGAGTGAATCATGAGGACAAGCAAGGTCCTCAGTAAAGCTCAAAATACCTCACTGAAACTGTTTTTCCTCCCCATAAGTTAACCAACCTCAGTATCCGAACAGTAACAGCTAAAAAGACTCATCACTAGAAGGCATCTCAAGTGCCAGCAGAAACATGAACCAGAGGATATGAAGGGAGTGCCTGAAAGTACAAGCACGTACTCTGGCAGTGAACAAGGATGCCAGCTGTGATTACTAAGGAGATCCTGGAAGTAATAAGAGAAAATAACCACGTTGAAGCAGTAGCTTGCAAAATCCTAGGCTAGAAATGACAAAACAGACAGCCTGCTTCAAGGCTCTGAAGAAAGAATAGCATCTGTTATCCTCGTGTGCCACCTCTCTTCATTCTGTTGGGTCAGTTCTGTTTCTTGTGCTTCAAGCTTTGTTTTTCACAGCATAGCCTACCTTTAAGAAAAATAGCCTCCTCCTACCCTTTGGTCTTATGCCTTTTATCAGAAAAAATACAGTTACTGTTAAAGAAAAGCAGGTAGTCCTATTTATCTTCCTCTCCTGTTGATCGTTTTTCATTGACGTTTCCAATAAGAATTCCAACACCACTTCTGAGCAGGACCAAACCTGCAGTATAGTCTTTCTTCACTTCCATAATTGGTTTAAAGGTCCTGGTGCCAAAAGACTGCTCTGTGGTACAATGGATAACCTACTTCAAAAAATAATGATGCTATATAAGTTACAAAGCAGAAATATATTGATTTTTTAGTGCAATCTACATTATATCTGGCAGCAGGCAACATGTAAGTCACCTCTGAACAGAGCCCTTTGACCGTGTGCTGTTCCTTTTACATGGTGATTATGTGCCACAGAGCAAATGAAACAAGAAGTGGAATGGGGTCAAATGGGCATCTCTGCAGAGTATTAAGATAAAGGATTTCATAATTAAAACTGGAAGATCTAGTCATCTTAACGCAGACTAAAGATTAGGATCAGTGCTTTTACAGGAAGATGAATTATACTTTGAGAAGTAGGGAATCTATCAGAAGGGAAAGCCTGCTTCATGAAAGCAATTTAGCAAATGCATTTTCAGCTATGACTGTAAAAATGATTCTATGACATACTAGTAAATGTCAGTTACTTGAAGCTTATTGTTTATTCTATGTTCAACAGAATTGTCTTTATGTTCTGCTTAGAGCAACTGAAAACAAGAATCCATTTGCTCTGTTATTTTGTAGTTGAAGGTACATGACCCATTAGCAATGGCATTTTTCCTACCAATAGTTCATAACATCCCATAAAATTATTAGCTAAGAGGATAATGGTACTGAACTTCTACTGCTGTTATCAGTTTCTTCAGTAAAAAAAAAAAGGAGGAAAATGGAAAAGAGTTTGTCTTCCTGCCAACAGACACATGCAAAGTTATTTTTTATGCTAACACATTAAGTAGGGATATTGCCATTGAGATTGCTATGGTATTTTGCATATTTTAGCAAAAATTGCTGGGGAAAATATGTGCTTTCTCATATAAAGGAGCACTTCGCGTAAAAATTTTTTTTAATATTTCCCGTAGCAGCAGTTGCTATCATAACAAAATTTAGATCAGGTGTTTGTTAATGAGTTTCTAAAGATAAATAAAATGTACTTTGAGACCTCATGCTGCAGATTTGTTTCTAATTCATTGTAACATATTCACAATCTACAAACCCTTTTCAGACTGTTAACTTTCTATGACATTTTGCAGTTGTTTCATTGCAAACCCCTGTCATTTGATACAATAATATACATGAAACACCTCAGCTTAGACTGCAGCTAGTCATGCATGAGATGAGCAAGATTCTTGCTACTTTTCTCCAGCTACCAGAAAAAAATCTATGTCCTTGCATTGCTGATTATGGGCCTTACAGTCTCTACAGATTCAGAGGAACAAAGCAGAAGTGAAGGGATGTTTCTGTTTTTCCTGAACACATAATCAATCATGTTTAGCCAGCTTGGGTGTGTATAAACCAAAGACAAGCTAATGGGCTAAGCTCTTTCTATGAAGTGACATTCCGGGCATGTAGGTGAAAACCAGAGAGATTTAAAAGTTTGAGTCACAGAAGTATTAGAAAGGCTATTGGATTAAGTAAATTAAATGTGTGGGATATGGGAATGTTTAGTTTTCCTGTGGAGTACATACTGCCTGATTCTTCTTCTTCAGTATGTAACACTCCATTATTCTCTACCTCAGGTGCTATTTTTCTCTTGAGCAGCAACCAAGGGATGCAATTCTTGTTAAGCAGTCTGACAGATACTACCAGTTTGGGGGGTTTTGTTATATTAAATTCTTTAAAGCTCCTGTTCCAACAGTCATCAGGTGATTATACTAGATTTTCAGCTTCCAAGGAAGCCAGAGGAGTTAGTCTTGCACCTTTCTCCATGTGATCTGACAGGGACATGGCTTGACATGCCATGGCGCAGCAGTAGTCAGGCCCCTCTTTTCATGAGAACATCACAAAGCCATTTCACCCTTCAGCATGGCTGGCTCTATAAAACCTGGCTATTCCTGAGTAACTAAGGAAAGCACAGCCACCAGAGGCTAGCGTGGTTTAGGAGATGTAAAACTGATAAGCAATATACAGTGACTAGCAACAAAGCATTCACTCAGCCATTCTACCAGCCTTAGGCTAGGTAACAATTTTGCACACAACTGCTTGCATATACACCTTACAACTACCATTGCAGGGTTTCCTTCCTGCCCTGGCAGACTTTCAGGAAGCCGGAAAGTATGCAGACACTACAGGGCATGATTAGTTGGTCACATATTCTGCAGAAAGCATAACATAGAGCAATCACTTCCCATAACATCCTTAATGTATGGAACATCAATTGAAGAAATAAACTGATTTTAATTACAGGAGTGAACATAATTAGCAAGTAATCTGTATCTAAACAATGTAAGAGAAAAGGAAAGCTTTTTTAAAAGGGTCTTTTGTTTCTTCAACTGAGAGCTTAATGGGCATTATTATTACTTAGCATGTTCCCACGGGCAGCTCTGCAGCAACTGAAAGGAAGGAACAGGCAAAGGGTTGCTAGCTACAGTTTTCTGATTCCAAATATTGTCAATGTTATATGGTCACCAGGAATAAAATGTGTCTGGTCTAATGCAAGTGCGAACCTGCGAAATGTCTGCGTCCGAGTTAGTCACACTAGGCTCGCTTTATACGCACTGAAGAAACACAGGCGTCTCCAGTGGGAAACGCATCTCGTTCTCTGGTAGAAAACTATATTTCTGCGTGCAGGAGGCCAAGGTGCCTTGCTGAGGCTCACGCCCGCGATCTCAGAGGCGCAGGGCCGCTCCCCGCTCCCTCAGAGCACACGGGCTGCGGGCGAGGTGCGCCCCCTGCCGGGCAAGCGGCCCAGCCACAGCTCCGGGCCTTCCCTCGCCGATCCCTGCGCTCTCCGCACGGGACACAGCTTCCACAAAATTACAAAAACAGTGCCCCGGGCTGTAATTTAGCCTGCCAAACCTTGCTCCTGAAGGGGAGAGGCAGGCAATATATATTTTTTTCCCCCAAAAAGATACGGGGTTAAATTAGAGTTTTCCATTTCCGGGGCGGGGGGGGGGGGGGGTTTTGCAAGAAGAGATTAAGAGCAGTGGTGGCTTCAAACAGAAGACCAAGCCTCAGTTAGGACTGTGAGAAGAAAGGCCGAGCCGCCTGCCTTCACGAAGAGGCTAAGAGTAGATGAAGCCAGGAATTCTCCTTTCAGACTTCCTTTATACTGAGGGTGCTACCTGTTGTTAAGCACCTGGTTTGGCAAAGCCTGGGCACCAGACTGCAGGAGTCTGGCCTTACTCTTTGGGTTTTAATCCTCCTTTATAAAATAACAACAGTTTTTTTAAAAAGCCCTTCTCTGGTTTTCAGGGACATTGTTAATATAAACAGATGCATCAGAGATCCTCAGGATCAGGTGGCAATGTCCTGCAAGTATTTTAAGATTTCGTGCTTCATCCAATGATCTTGTGTTCTTGGCCTTTGAGAATGTCTCTTTACAGAGAGAAGGAAGAGTATGAAAAGGAAAATGTCAAACCACACACACCAAAACCCTTTAGCATCTTACATGAAAAATACAATAATTATTGCAGTCCTGGTGTAACTCTTAGTGGCAGTTGTTAAGCTTCTAATAATAAAAGCTTAAGAGGATGAGCATTATGTAATGCCCAATTCCAGAAATATTTTGTTCTCTGACATCTCTTGTCATGTTTCTGACAAAGACTGAGCCATTAGACAAATTCTTCAGAGACTAATTCGGTGTAGGTACCTTCAGAGGTGCCAAAAAACAGCTATTTTTTTTTTCTGGCTAATTTGCCTTCAAAAAACTTGATTTTGCTTTCCCTGTGGTTGAGATGGCTATAATGTGCAAGAAAACAGTTGGCATGCTAGGAGAATAAACAATAGCGTTCCGCTTTCCAGAAATTGTATTCCCTGCAGGAATTAAACCATGGGCTGGACACCAAGTCCCAGTTTGGACCTCTTGCCAATTTGTCCCTTTTATTGAAATAAAAGGAAGTTGGACTAATACTGACAGGGACAATCTAAACTCTTAAGTAGGATCTATATAGTAAAATTTAAAAAGACCACAAAATATTTTTCCAGTTGAAAGGCAGACATGTGGAAGTCAAGGAATGCAGAATTGAGATGTTTTAAGCAACATCAGTTTGGCCTAATTTCTGTCTGAATCTTGTGCTATGTGATCAGAGACCTCTTTTTATAGCATTCTATCAGTTAAAGAGAACAAAGGCTGGTACCTCATTTGTGCCAAGTAATTCAGTGTTTCTTCTACAGAACTGGGAGTAGACAATTTTGAATTTTTATTCTTAAACACCTAATTATACCTTCCAGCTATTAAAAAATGTGTTCTCAGTATTTCAACAAATGAAGATTTTTGAAATTCACTGGTGAAAGCCTGGAAATCAAGTTACCAAAAACAAAAAAAAAATCTGAAAGTTAATTTCCCCCCATTTTTTCAATTATTTGTGAGAGCTTTGTTTTAGGAATATGTACTCAGTGCTTCAGCAAATCTAATCTGATTTTACACAGAGCTAATGTTATTTTAGACCATTATATAAAGCCCATCAAAATCACTGTCTTTACAGACAGATTGAAAAACTTGAGAGATTATGTTTTCTCAGTCTCATCCAGGAACTGAAAAAAATGGGAATTCCATATTTTAAGTCCCAAGCTCATTTTCTGTCTAAGGTCAAGAACTTATAATAAATAATTTTTTTAAAATCTGGCATTTATGTAACATTTCTTTTCACAATATGCTGGACTGGAAATGGCCTGCTGTTTAATACTTTGAAATAGTATTTCCTGCACAGTGTTACATCTAAAAAGGCTGGCATTCAGTGCAATAAATAGCCAGTACTGTCAAAAAAGCAGCTGGAAGAAAATGTATTTTAGTGTGACTCCATGAAGACTACTTGAGCAAAATCAAACGCACAACAGCACTGATCTCCTGCTTTGAAAAGCCTGGTAGACAGACTACTGTAAGAAGTTGTTCAGATCTCTGCAACAGACTGCTCAATTACTAAATGCCATTAGAGGGGTACATTCATGGCTTTGACTGTATTGCAATGCAGAGGATGTCTGTATGTACAACATACTGCAGCATGCTTCTGAAAGTGTGTTGCATACTAACAGTGATTACATTATCTCCCACAGGCAAAAACAGCTACAGCATCAGGAACAGTTCTGTAGCTTAACTTTGGTTCTATTACTGACTCTGAGCTTAATTTCCCTGAGATATTTCTTCTTGTGTGAAGTGCCAGTTCAGCTTCCTACAGTCCTGTAAACTGACAGTACCTACACTGAACCAGCAGATGCCATACACTCTCCCTCAAAGGACTCCAGGTATACCAAGGAAACACTCTGAGCATCGTGTAGACTGACCAGAAAGTGTAGCAGGCAATAATAATCGTGCCACTGACAGCTAAAGTTATACAGAAATTAAGAACCGTGAGTGCCTCCAGGACATTATTTTTGCCATTCTGACATTTACAGAAAGGAGATTCATGTAAAATCCAAACTTCTGTGAAAGAATCACCACTTACTTGGCACTGTACATATTTTAAAAATGTATCATTTTGCTTGGATTTCAGAGCTTGACCATGGCATTTCTCTTTAAAGCAGTAGCACTTGTAGACTGCAGTGTGGGCCCGGGCAAGTGGCCTGATGCCATGGCATGCGAGCACAGGATCCAGGCAGAACAAAACCATCTTTCCTACCCCTTGTCTTCCCCATACCCAACCATCCAGCATTTCCTACAGAATCTCTGGGACTCAGCGGCTCTGCAAGGCTGGCCCCAGGCACCCATCCCACAGCCCTGCTGCAAGGCTCTCCAGGTGTGCTGGTATAGGGCTGTGTTTTGGATTTGTGCTGAGTACAGAGTTGATAACAGAGAGCTCGTTTTGTTGCTGAGCAGGACTTGAATAGAGTCAAACCCTCTTCTGCTTTTCATGCTGCCACACTGGCAAGGAAGTTGGGGATGCATGGGAGGTTGGGAGGAGACACAGCCAGGACAGGTGACCCAAACTGACCAAAGGGATATTCCAGACCATATGACATCAGGCTCTGTATATAAAGTGGGAGGAAGAAGGAGGAAGAAGGGACATTTGGAGTGATGGCGTTTGATTTTGCAAGTCACCATTACGTGTGATGGGGCTCTGCTCTCCTGGAGATGGCTGAACACCTGCCTGCCCACGGGAAGCAGTGACTTAATTCCTTGTTTTGCTTTGCTTGTGTGCACAGCTTTTGCTTTCCCTATTAAACTCTTTGTCTCAACCCAAGAGCTTTCCAGCTTTTATCTTTCCAATTCTTTCCCCAATCCCACTGACTGGGGAATGAGCAAGCAGCTCTATGGGACTTGGTGACTGTGTGGAAGGGCAGCAGTCAGGCCCCCTTCCTGCCCACCTTACACTGGCAGCCCAAAGGTAACCAAGGGAGGATTGCATGGCTCCCATACTAGCAAGATTCATATAAATTAACAGGTTGGAAAGGATGTTAAAGATCATCTAGTCCCAACCTCTCTTGCAATGGTGAGGGACACCTTCCACTATTTTTGGGTTGTTCAAGGCCTTACCCAACCTGACCTTGAAAAATGGCAGGGTTGAGGCATCCATAGCCTCCCAGGGAGACCTATTCCAGTATCTCACCACCCTTACAGTAAAGAATCTCTTCCTAAAATCTACCTTAAATTTCCCTTCTTTCAGTTTGCACCCATTACTCATTGTCCTGTCACTACAGTTCCTGACAAAGAGTCCCTCTCCAGCTTCCCTGTACACCCCCTTCAGATACTGGAAGGTTGCTATGAGATCTCCATGCAACCTTTTCTTCTCCAGGCTGAATATTCCCAGCTCTCATCCTGTCTTCATAAGGAAGGTGCTCCAGCCTTCTTATCAACTTCATGGCCCTCCTCTGGACTTGCCCACCCTCTCTTGGGAGCACCAGGACTGTACCCAGTACTCCAGGTACGGTCTCACAAGAGCAAAGGAGGAGAATCAATTCCCTTGACCTGCTGCCCACAGTGCTTTTGGTGCAGCCCAGGGTATGGTTGGCTTTCTGGGCTGCGAGTGCATACTGCTGGCTCACGCTGTTTTTTTCATCAACCATCACCCCCCAAGACTTTCTCCTGGGCTGCTCTCAATCACCTCTCCACCCAGCCTGTAGGTGTGTCTGGGATTGCCCTGAACCAGATGTAGGACCTTGTACTTGCCCTTGTTGAACTGATGCCCGAAGATAGGCTGGAAATAAATCCCCATAGACCAATGTCTATAGAGCAGGTATTTGTTTATTGCAGCGCTGGTGGTGAGGGGAATTTCTCCTCCTAACTCACCCGCCTTTGTCAAGTGCTGTGGTATATTTATACAGTAACATTTTGCTTAATGTTGCTATGTCATTACAGCATCATCACAGATGCGCGGGAACTAATTTACATAGCATGATCTCATGGTTATTAGATAATTCTTTGCACTGTGCATGCACTTCCCCAATTTGGGGGTCTTCGGGGGTCTTTGATGAAGGCTTCTGAAGTCTTCTTCACACTTGAACTTTTCAACTTTGTCTTTGAGGCATGCGCAGTTGCGATGCCCTTCAGTCTTGTCTGGTCTTAACCAGCCTAAATTCTTTGTTTTGTGGATAATTGGCTTCGGCTTGCCAATTTCTCATTAGTACTACACTATCTCTAAAGCTATACCCCTGGTAATTTTTATCTCTTTTCTTTTTCTCTATTCTGCATATGAGCAACTACTTAACTGTATACTAGCCATTACATTGTATAAAATGTTATTCATATTACATGGATATCAAAAGTTATGATTCAGGTTGTAAGTATAAGGTTATAGGTATAGAAGTTATGATTCAGGCTACTTCAGTAAAAGCTATAATTTAGGCTATATAAGTATAGAAGGTTATGCTTCAGGTTATATTAATATTCTTCAAGGTATATTGATAAAAAGTTATGATTTGGGTTATATTAAGGTTACATAGATATATCTCAAGCTATGTAAGCACTTTGTTGTTGTGACCTGAGTTATATAGACATCAGAACTTCATGAGATTCACACGGAACTATTTCTCAAGCCTATCCAGATCCCTCTGGATGGCATCCCTTCCCTCCAGCGTGTCGATGGCACCACACAGCTTGGTGTCATCAGCAACTCTGATGAGATCCCACTTTGATCAATCCCACTGTCCAAGTCACCGACACAGATGAACACTGTCGGTCCCAGTACCCACCCCTGAGGAGCACCACCAGTCTCCAGGTGGACAGCGAGCCGCTGACCCCGCTCCCGGCTGCAGGGAACGAGCCCTCCCGCTGCCCACCGCTCCCGGCTGCAGGGAATGAGCCCTCCCGCTGCCCGCCGCTCCTCGCTCCAGGGAATGAGCCCTCCCGCTGCCCGCCGCTCCCCGCTCCAGGGAATGAGCCCTCCCGCTGCCCACCGCTCCCGGCTGCAGGGAATGAGCCCTCCCGCTGCCCGCTCCCGGCTGCAGGGAATGAGCCCTCCCGCTGCCCGCCGCTCCCCGCTCCAGGGAATGAGCCCTGCCGCTGCCCGCCGCTCCCCGCTCCAGGGAATGAGCCCTCCCGCTGCCCGCCGCTCCCCGCTCCGGGCTGCAGGGAATGAGCCCTCCCGCTGCCCGCCGCTCCCCGCTCCCGGCTGCAGGGAATGAGCCCTGCCGCTGCCCGCCGCTCCCCGCTCCCGGCTGCAGGGAATGAGCCCTGCCGCTGCCCGCCGCTCCCCGCTCCAGGGAATGAGCCCTGCCGCTGCCCGCCGCTCCCCGCTCCCGGCTGCAGGGAATGAGCCCTCCCGCTGCCCGCCGCTCCCGGCTGCAGGGAATGAGCCCTCCCGCTGCCCGCCGCTCCCGGCTGCAGGGAATGAGCCCTCCCGCTGCCCGCCGCTCCCCGCTCCCGGCCGGGCCCGCCTGGACGGTGCCACGCGCCGCGGAGGGGGCGCCGTGGCCTCCCCCCCGCGCGCCTCCCGCCGCTCGCTCCTTGGTACGGCCCGCTTGCGCTTCCCGCCGCTTCCCGCCCTCCCGCGCACGCGCGCCCCGCCGCCGGGCTGTGCGCCTGCGCGCCGGCCCGCACGTCAGCGGCGCGCGCCGGAGGTGGCGGCGCGTGGCGGGGAGAGTCGGGCGCCATGACCTCCGCGCTGGAGAACTACATCAACCGTATCCTCCCCGCACTCGGGCACACGGCGCGGCGGGCCCGCCTGCCCTCCCGAGCGGGGCCTCGGGGTGGGCCTGGTCGTGGCAGCGCGGTTCTGGTGCTTGGGCCCGGTCCTGTTGGCGGTGTCGGTTTCTCCTCCCAGGAGATTGGCTTGCAGGCCGGAGGTTACCCAGAGCATAGGGTCCGCTACAACAGTCCGTGCTGCCGAGCTGAGCCTTGCCCTGTCCGTGATGAGGAGCGAGATTCGCGGTGGGCCTGCTCCGTTAAAGAGCTGTTAACATGCGTTTGGATACCAGCTTTGCATCACTTGCTCAAAACCCATGAGCTGGGGTTCTTGGAACGCTTTTGGTGCTGGTTTTTTTGTGCTCCTTGTAACCCATGGGCGTTTTCAGTTTTATTCACAAACAGTAAGATAATAACGCAGAATTAGTCAAGATGATGAATATATGACCATCGAATTGGGATAATCAGATCAGAAAGGAAGGATGCAGAGTGCTAGCCTCGAGATCACCACTGCAGAGCTGTTTTTGAAGGACTTAAAGTGTTTATAAAACTGTTTCAATTTTGAGGCAGTGTAGTTAGTAGTGGGAAGAGAGGTGAGCTCAAATCTTTGTTCTGTTTTTAAGGTTTTTCGTGTTTGTGTATGACTGTCCATGGCTGGGTGAAGAGACACTTTAAAGGAGATGTTAATGAAAAATACTGTATTGTCAAATGTTATTATCAACCATGCTGCTTAAAAAAAAAAGTTGAAAGAAAAGGCTTTTTGGGCTCTTAGTGGCTCATAAAACCTATATTACGTGTGATTGTTCAGAAAATGTTAATGGGTCTATTTCAGATGTGACTAAGTATTTCCTTAATGAAATCTCAGGTACTGTTGCAGTAATTACTTCTGATGGAAGAATGATTGTGGTAAGACTTACATTTTTTAACATTTTATTTTCCCCCATAAAGACTTTCCATCGTGGCAATAAAGAAGCTCTGTTAGGATAGTCTCACATATTCACACTTTAAAATTACATAGTGTGGAATAATTGCCATAAAGCTTAAAAAAAGAATTTTATAAACACTTACTGGTTCTTGCATGTCAGCTTTTTCCATTGATAAATTTGTGTGTGCAGATGGTCTGGCCTTTTTGTCAAATGGCTTTTTCTGTGTGAATGCACAAAAAATGAATTCTTCTGTTCAGTAATTTAGTTTTCATCTAAAATGTCCTCTTTGTTCTGTAAGCTCTTCAACTTTCACACTAAAACCATTTCTTCCCTATGGCTATAGAAAAACATCAGCTGGAGAATTGTTGTGGGCTTCTGTTTATACCTGAAAACCTGAGGATAGGCCCACTTAATATATTAGACTGTATAATATTTTTCGTTTTATTGCTTCTGTGTTTTGGGGGTTTTTTTCTTGCATTGCTTCCTCCCATCTTTTATTCTTTTGTGTTTTGAATGTAACTTAATAGTATGATCATTGCAGGAGGATTGTGTCTTTCTGTCTGTACTTAGCTTTGTGCAGCCTCTGAAAAGAGAAAACAGAAAAATACTTTGGCTTCATCAAATCTGCTTGGTTGAAGTCAGTCCCAAAGATTTGAATGGAGTTGGTATAAACGACTCATTGTTAGATAATGTAAATACATATTACCACTCTTTGAAGGGCTCTTTAATGTGAGCTTTAATTTCTTAATCAATTAGTGATGGTAACTTTTATGTTACCATTTTTCCAAACACGTACTGAAGTAGCACAAAAATCCTGTATTTTTAAAATGAATTTAAGAAAAATAATTCAGTAAACACAAGTTGATTTCCTTCAAAGAGATACTATCCAAAATTGCTTGTTAGGAGTGGTTTTGATATTGTTGACCACAAGAATCCAACTTTTCTGTTCTTTGTTTTATTTATTTATTTAATTAATTTCTGGAAACTTCTATACAAAAAACTGGTGTAGAAATAGTAGACTGAGTTGTCTAGAGGAACATCACTGATAAAATGGAAAATTTACTTCTTTTAATGCTGGAGCTTATTGTGCCTTTTAGCATGAACACGCAGTAATATGTGTACTTTTCTTAAACTGATAATTGCTTTTAAAATTTTGTGCTGTTTGTGTTTAAGCCAAAGAATAAAACCTAAATAGAACTGTTCTCTGTACCTTAGTTTTGCCACCATGTTTAGCATATCCTTGAGAGCAAAGATGAAAAATTTTAAGGGTAACTGTAGTGGGGTTTTTTTTGTGTGTTTGTTTTTTTCAGGGAACGCTCAAAGGTTTTGATCAGACCATAAACTTGATTTTGGATGAAAGCCATGAAAGAGTATTCAGTTCTTCACAAGGAGTTGAGCAAGTAGTGCTGGGCTTATACATTGTAAGGGGTGATAATGTGTAAGTATAGTATGTTCTTGCCTAAATCTTTCCATACAAATTGTGTGTGTGTGTGTGTGTGTGTATGTTTTTTATTTTGTTTTGTTTTATCTGTATGAATCTTGATAGCCCCAGACACCTTGCATCTTTGCATCTGTGGGTAGTCCTGAAAGTGTTGTCAAAGCTGAGTCACCATCCCTGCAGGTATTAAAAAGATGTGCAGAAGTGGCACTTAGGGACATGGTTTAGTGGTGGACCTGGCAGTGTTAGGTTAACGGTTGGACTTGATCTTGCAGGTCTTTTCAAACCTAAATGACTGTGATTCTGTATTAAATAGCAAACATCTACACTACTTTTACAGAAGTTATTGCCTCATAGTATTGAGATTGAAGATGATCCGAGGGCTAGAGCATCTCTCATACAAAGACAGGCTGAGAGATGATGAAGGAAAAGATAGAATAATGACTAAAAAATTAGGTAGAACTTGTGTGCTAGAAGTCAGCAATCTAGTATAAAAAGTTGACTTTCAATAGCACTTTTTTTTTTTTTAGAGCAGATGTTCACAGAGATTACTTTATAATCTGGAAGATCCTGGAAGGTTCTGATTTGACAGTGTAGCAAGTGTTGAAGCCAGTGTAGTGACATGTCAAATGTATGAGTTGATACTTGATGTAAAATTCCCTTACAAAATGAGGGTAAAAGCTCTTTGAGTGCAGAGAAAAGTAGTTGGTGTGCCAAACCCTTGGGAGGGTTGTAAGAGAAGTGGAAAGAAGGCCTGGTGAGTGGGCCAGATGGGAAGATCACTTTTGCAGCAGCGTTCTGAAACTGATGGCAAAAGTAAGGTTATTTTTTTTATCACACCTAAGAAAAGGAGTGTGTTGCAGTGACCAGCACATGAGCCTGGATAGGAATTTTCATCCTCTAATTCTAATGGATACTTCTGTACAACAAAATTCCAAGGCTTAGATTGATGTCTAATTGCATTTATCTGACATCACTGAGAAAGTAGATCATTCTGAATGCTTTAATCACTTTTGACTTAAGCTTTTAAGAAAAAGTAATGTGGCACATGTACAAAGGTGGAGTATGCGTGCCACTCTACCAGTAGCTTTTCATTCAGATAGTAAAAATGTGTATAAAACGACAAGTAATTGTTTACTACTTTGCCGTTTCATCATACAGTTCAAATGTATGATGAAAGACATCATCATACAGCCACATTACTCAAATATATTCAAAATATGCTTCTGTGAAATACAATTTTTTTTTGCAATCTTAACAAACTCAAACATTTATTATAAGTAGTAGTTCTGTATTCATGCAACTCTTTGACGTGTTGAAATTCAGTATCCTTATAGGAAGAAGCAAAAAGAACGAACAGATAAATAACAGTAACTTCAAAATAGGGGGCTTTCATGAAATAGGGAAGTTGTTGAAAAATAAAAGGAAAGAAACAGTCGCGGTACAAAGTACTTTCAGACATTCCAGTGTGCATCACTAGAAGTTTTCGTGGAATATGTAGCATCAATCAGAAGAAGTTGGTATAGTTCAACAGCAAGTAAGGGTTGTTTGAAGATAAAATACAGCTTCTGTTTTAGAACTGTGTGATTTGATTTCAACAAATAATAACATGATTTTTTTTTTTAATTGCAGTGCTGTGATTGGTGAAATTGATGAAGAGACAGATTCAGCTCTTGACCTGGGGAATATTCGAGCAGAACCTTTAAACTCAGTTGTGCACTGAAAAGATGAAAATGCACAGGGACTTTGTAAATCTTTGGTTGTACAGACCTATTTAGCAATGTGGGCAGTTTTTGCAAATTGTGTTTAATTTGTTTAGTCACCATTTTTTTATTATGAATGTATTGTAGTTTTGCATGTAAATTAAAGTTTCTACATTTTGCTAAAGATACTTTCATTGAATTTCTTTTGGGATTTAATGCTGCATAATTTCACTGGGAAATGCAGTCAGTATCAGTGATGGTCCTGATACTGTGTATATATACCTTGTTCTTAAAATATGATCTCATTCCTAAAGGCAAACCAAGGTTTTTCATGTTAACCCAGGATTATTTGAAGGTAGATGTGTAACAGTCAGTTTATCCATCTCTAAATGTAGTTCTGGCTGTAAGTAGAAAACTGTTCTTTGTAGTTTGACTTCTTTTTTTTGGTGTATGTGTGTAGTGTAGAAAGGAAGAATGTTAAAAGCTTTCACAGTCAAATTAATGACTTATGCACATAATACTTTTTTTGCTGTTTGTCAGACCCTGTTGTTCAGTCACCAAGACTGAAGGTCTGGAGGTGCAGGAGTTCATAATACCTTAATCCTTGCAGACAAATTGGAGAAACAGACTTCTGAGCAGGAACAAAAAACTCAAATGCAGGCATTTATCATTAAATTCCAGGCAAACTCATTCTCTGTCTTCACCTTTCAGCAGCTGTTGTGTTGCTCAAAATTTGGGTAAGATCTACAGAAAGAGAATTATGTGTTTGCTAATGTGTAATGACTGTCTTAGAATGTAGTTTAGAAGACACAGAAGTGCTTTAGATAGGTGAAATACTTAATTTGAACTAAATTTGCCTTAATATTGACTATAAGGATCCCACATAACAATAATCACCTATAGACCTCATACATCAGCTACAGCCAAGCTAAGTGGGACAGGCTCTGTGCAATGTAGTGTGTTTGAGGCCACATCAGCATGAAGTCTTTACTCTTGAACAAAGCTGTTTTTGTTGTTCTCCAGTGTCCCACAGGTCCAGTATTTTTGCCCTGTATGTAAATGTGCTGTCAAAACAAACAAAAAAGGAATTCTAATGTGCATATTTGGAGGTTTTATACTGATTTTAATATTAAATGGGATTTGGTACTTTTCATTGCAAGTTCACTGTTCGGAAACCAAATGCATTGAAGTGAAAATATTTGTTCTGCATAAAATGTCTCAATTCTTGTAGATTCCAGCTTGTGTTCTGAGATTGTTCTTGGTGTAGCATGTGAAGCCCAGCAAACCTTTTTTTGCTTTTATCCATCTTATGATCTAGTAATGTGTTGTTTTCTGTATACATTTCTGCAGGCAATTGCTGAGCAAACATTGAATAAGTCAAGTTAGAGTATTTCTGTGATGACAGAAGTGAGTACTAAGTCTGGCTATAATTCATTATGTGAAAAGAATCAATCAGTTTCGTTAAGCAGTTAACAAAAAGGTCTTTTTGCTACTGAAATGCGGACACTGGCACAAGAGAAAAAGTATAGGAACTGAATTGTATTGATAAAAAATAAAGCAGATTATTAAATTAGGTATTTTAGAGCTCAGCAAAAAATGCAGAGGCAAAGAGTGGAGTCAGATGAGTGGATTTTTAATGCACTACTTAGTGTTGGATGTATTAGGAGAGTTATAATTGAAACACATGGATTGAATACTTTCAGAAGCACTGGAAAAACTATGGAAACATGTTGTCTTGTAGCTGAGAAATTGTTTGGAGATTAGTCATGGAATGCTAATGCATCTGGAGATCATCTACCTCAAACACATCATTTGCAATGCAACTCCTTGATCCTATGTTTGCTTGAGGATTTAGAATATGAGCTGCTGATGTGAGTTGAAATTATTTTCTCTGACCTTGAAGTGCTGATCTCAGATGCAAAGCTGTGGAACAATGGCAGTGAAGTTGATCAGTAAAATCAAGGGACTGACCAGGTGAGAATTCCAGTTGTTGAAGCTGGAAAACCGTGATCTGGAAAATTATAGTTTTGCCGAGTTAGGTGTTTAAAACACAGATTGCAAACCCTGTCTTTTTTCCTTCAAATGAGTGACCTCAGTTGTTGCATTTACTTTCTTGAGCCAGCGAACCTGTGTGTGTAGGGTGGTGGGTGAGGAGCTACAGCTTGAAGAAATTAAGATGTGTCTGCATTTACAGGCTGACCTAAACCTAGGGCATTCTCCAAGGGATTACTGAAAAAGAGAAACTCCCTTTTAGAGAAAGATCCTTATAAAAACTGACTGTGCAAAGCCCAGATGGGTTTACGATACGCAGTTGATTGTGAAATTGACCATTCTGCAATGAGATAGACAAAGGATGGCCAGCTCATATCTGCTTGGGTTTGTAGGCAGTAGCTCACCTCTGCCAACATGGAGGCTGCTCAGAAGCAAAGTTCTGTCGAAAACCTTAAAACTGACACCGTGGAGGTTGCCTGCCTTCATGCTCAGCAGCAATGTAAAGCTTTTCACAGTTGTGGTTTTTGGCTTACGCTCCTGTTTCGTTTCAATTTCTGCTCCAACATTTCTTTTAATTTGATGTCACTGGCTTTGGTCTGGATTTGACCAAAGCCTCTTCTGGATGTAATGGGAAGGGGTCAGTGCTAGGAGACCTAATAAGCAGGGATTTCTTGAAATCAAATCTAGGACTTGATAATGCTTCAAAAAATTATAAGATGCAATTAAAGCTTTGTGAACTTTCAGGGACTCTAAGCTATAGTGGCTAACTAAGTCCCTGTAAGTATATAGTGCAGAGAAATCACTCAGTAAAATGGTATTTCATGCATGAAGTTGAACTATAACCAGTCTGAAAGAGTATTTTCATTGAATCAAGCCTATAGCACAGTCCAAGCTAAAAAATGGATCACCAGTGAGAGTAATTTATTTCATTGTTTTCATAAATGAAGAAAGATGGGAAAGATCAATTGGACTGAAACCACAAAGCAGACATAGATTGATGACCTAGTATTAGTGATTCTGAAGAAGAGAGTGTTCCCAGAGGAAGAGTAGGGTGGAAGCTCAGCACATGGGAAGCCCTTGTGTGTCTTGACACTAGGAGAACCCACTCTGCAGTCAGTGTTGCAAGCACATTGAAAGTAGTAAACAGGTAAAACAGAGCAAATAAAGTAGAGCTGAATTTTTGAGAGGAAAACTTAACTCCTCAGATGCTGAAGAGGTATGAAGGAGGAACGGATGGAATGGAAAAAGAGCACCACAGATACTAGTCTGTGTTGAGCAGGGGTGTGCCAGCTGGCTGGGGTGAAGGTTCTCCTGTTTACCAGTGATTGCAAAGATGTAGCAAAGCAAATTTCTCCTAGGAGATGAGTAGTGTTGTCTGCAAAAAGCCTTTGCTTTATTCTTGCTGGAGAGAAAAGTACTTTAAACAAAAAAAGAGTAACTTTTCAGAACTGAAGGCATTCCCAATGAATTCTGACTGCTGGTGCCTTATGAGTGTTAGCTAGTTCCATGGGGTAGATGAAGAGCCCTGCTGAGATAGGAAAAAGGTATTCATGGAAGCTGTCCTCCTGCAATGAGCCTAGATTAAAGATTCAGTAAATAACAGGAGATATAGTCAATAAATCCAGTGAGTCCTTGCAGAGTAATAAACCAACTATACAAAAATGAGAGGGGCAGAGAAAGGTGATGCTAAGGGCAAAAGGAAGTAATGCTGAATTGGAGGTAATTGTCATACTCCATTAAGTTTCCTGCACTGTCATAGGTTGGTCACTTCCTCCTTTTGTTTGTTTAATAAAGATCTTGGAGTAAAAGGACAACTCTTGACTAGTAGTGGAAAAGGATTCCTCCAGTGAAATGGATGAGCTGGCTTATAAAGAGATTAAGTAAATTAATTTGGTGTGCATGAAGAAACACAGAAGCTACCTTCTGTGGTCCAAGGGCCATTTCTCTAACTGCAATCCATGTTAAGTGCCTCCATGTCCCTTTCACATAGTTGCAATCAAAGTGCTTCAAATACTGCATGGCCAACAAGTGGGTTACTGCCTGTACTGGACTGAAGGAACATAGATATGGTTTTGAGGATGTAATCCAACAGTGGAGAATTTCTGTACAACTTAACCTTTGCTATCAGCCAGGGCTGGTTGTCCTTAGCCCTGGAGGGTAGTGTTTATTCTTCAATGCATTTTATAAGTAAACAGCTGAGACGCACATTGAACACTCTGTGCTAGAACTGAAGATAAAGTGCAGGTCAGTGGTATGATATATTTATCTCATGGCCATTGCCATACTACTTCCATAGCAAATATACCACATCTGTGTGCCTGAGTAGGTGTTATGTACCCATGGCAACATAATTCCACCTCTTAGCCTCTGCTGCATGCTGCTGCACTCTGCTAAGAATTTTATTCTGCAGATTAATACGGAAATTATCCTTAAATACCAGGGTTGTGTTCTTCATGCATTGGTGTGAAAGGATTTAATTTATTTCACAGTTAACATGACAAATACTAGGTCATGAATTGTTGCTCCTTTAGGAATTAAATTACAACGACCACACAGGCACTTCTCAAGAAGGAAAAGCCTCAGTTGAAGAGTCTTGGAAACGATGAATGTAATGTGAGTTATGCCAGTGAAAACACGAAGATGATCTGTGTTTGCTAGTTATATTTGGTCTCTGATACATTTTTGGCACCTGTGTGTGCTACTCTACTAATTTTTACTAATGGATTCTTATTTCTGCTTTCCAATTGGAAGAACTGCAGTTTTTTGGTAAGAATAATGAAAAAAAATCTGTAGATTAAATGGAAGTTGCAGTAGACAGAAAATCTGTGTCATATCAATTCGTTTTAGCTTCTCTGTTGCTTACATAATAATTTCAAGTATCAGGTATTCATGGACAAATAACTATGAAACCCAGATGTGCCAGAAGGCCAAGATTCTTGAGGTGAGGGAGAGAAAACTTGTACCAGACGTAGGTTAAAAATGTATGACAGAAGATAGTAAAGAGCCAGGTATTTGTTCTGGAAATCCTGTTCCGGAAATCCTGTTCCTTATCGCCTCTCTCAGCGTGCTATGTTTTGTTTTAGGGTGCTTTTTAGGGGACTTTTTTTTTTCTGTAGTTTTTACAGTAATGGCAGAAATGCTGGTATTTCTTACATCAGCAGCATTTTCCCTGAAGAAAATAAAAGCTCCATTGACGCAGGTAAAAATCAAAAGCTGAAATCACAATAGCATTCAGACTTTTGCCAAAACCTGCTTGCTAGTCCTAAAAGCAGGACTTAACCTACTTGGTAATACGTTCCTTCCTGGAGCCTTACAGCACATTCCAGGAGCTCTGGAACTTGCTTGGAACAATGTGCTGCTGCCGTTCAGCCTTACATCAGTAACAGTGCCGCCGGATGCCAAAAAATTTCACTCAATGCTCAACTTCTTTCCTGTTACTTGCACTTTTAGATTAAAGGCTTTCATTACTTTAGTGAGCACAAGCACATGTGCATGTACTGCTTTTGTCTGCTAAAACCTCTTAATGGCTTTCCTGCCATCTTCTTGTTTTATACGCTAGGTTTATTTTATCTTTAGTGTCAAATGCAGCAGTGATTATTACAGTGCTCTGCACAGAAGCGGGAGTGGAAATTATTTGTGTGGAGAAATTGAAGAAGCTGGATCTGAAGTACTCTAATGCATAAAAAATAGAAGTAACTAGGATGGTAACCTTTTGAATGTGAAGAAAGTTGGGCTTTACAGCAGTGGTCATTGTAGTGAAATTCTCTTAAGCACAGATACAGTTATTGTATCTGTGTAAATCATTCATCTTACAAGAAATACTGAGAAATTGTGAGAACATTTTCTACTCAGAAATATTTTAAGGCACTGGAATTTTATATGGAAACCTCCTATCCTAAAGTGTTACTTTTTAATTATGGTTATTGCCTTATATTTTTGTGGTTAAATTTTTGGGAATTCTCACTTGCTAAATTTTCAGACTTCAACTCTCTTTATGATGCAGATGGAAACCTGTATGCACATAAATGCTGCCATGTTTCTGCAAACTGGCCACAGCTGCTGGTGGTGTATGGCTGGGATCAGCAGCATTCACGCTGATGAACGTGTGTGATGTAGAGACCTTGGATACAGGGGACAGGTTGTCAAAATTGTATTCAAAGCAGCATGCATGCAAAAGACCAGGAGAAAATATGCAGCGATAAACACTATAGCTAGCTATAACTGTTTCAAATTTGGTTTGTAGTGATGCCATGATGATTTTTTGTGCTTTTTCTTTTATACCCTTTTTATACCTTTTTACAGCTTCTGTATTCTTAGTGCTTTTTGTCTACATTCTTGGACTTGTAAAGCTAGGAGACTAAACATTTGAGAAGCTTTGTAGTTAGGGATCAGAATGCCCCAGACACGAAGGTCCTCTCCAGAGCACATTTTGTGAACTAAGATAGAACCATCCAGGGGAAGGTTCCTTGGGGAGGGGGGCTCATTCGAGCCTCTCATTGGGGAATTTTTGATAGATATGCTAAATAGTAAGACCTGTAATGTTATACTAGATCTTTTTGGGGGTGTGCCTTGCAGTGTGCATTGAGGTGCATTCGACCTGGACGTGGTGCACCTCAGGATCCTTGAAATAAATACCAAGGTAAAATCCCTTTTTCCCTTCTAACATGTTTGACTCCTGATTTTAAGACCAGGAAAAGGTATCAGTAGCACTTCCAATTAATAAAACCATTTCTTGCCAACTGCCACGTAAATACCACCTCATCGTACCATTTCATGCATATAGACCAAATGTACGGGAGTTTTGTTTTGCACTGAGTTACAGGACTGAACAGAAGCCAAGGCAGGAAGTGATTATGGCTAAGGAGCTGATGCTGATTGAAAATGTGTGATGCTGTGGAGGAAATATCACACAATAGAACCTCAGTTAGTTTGGAAACAGATTTAAAAACCAGCACATTAGGATGTAAACAGTCAATAGGACTGAGGCCAGCCTTTCTCCTAACAATCAGATCATTAGCAGTAGGAGCGTGCAGAATGATTTCCATGATTAAACTGCAAATGCAAAATCCATGAACGTGTGTGCTCATCAATGCTGAACGGAAGCAGCCTTCTTGCTTTTTGCCATGTTTCTTTCTATGGGTTGTCCTAACTCATCCTGGATACAAGAGTCAGGCGTAAGCGCAGCTTAAATCTAGGAAGTGCAAATGGTCAAGGACTTTGAAAAGACAAATTTAAGATTATTCTGTGTAACTATAATACGGTAGGATCACTCCCTGGATTTTCACTTCTGATTTTCAAGACAGCTTCCCTGAAAAGTCATTGGCTCACATTAAAATTGTCAGGATCTGAGTGGAAACAGTCTCTGATAAGAAATGGAACAGAGCGATTGTTATAATTTAAGTTATGATCATTATGTGGGTGAAGGGGACAGCTTCCTGATTTGTCTAGAGACTAGTTTAACTTATTGCATCTTTTATAATATCCATCGAGTAATTTTGAGTTTTATGCTGTAACTTCTATTTCACCATTTTATGGAAGTCCAGCCAATGCAGAAAGCAGTAAGAAAGGCAAACATTAATATGTTTGTATGTATCCATTTCATTTGTGGGTAAGACATATACAAGGCTTTACAACCACACTGCATGTGTCAATAGTTTTGAGTTTGGTTCTAGTTACGCTTTTTCTGAGTTTCAACAGCAAAGTGCAGATGCCGGCAGAATGGCCCTTAGCTAAAAGGGAATTACCAGGCTACCCTACTGTTAATGCCACTCTTCAACACACAGGTGTGCCCAAGCAATGCCCTCTGTTGTCTTGGGCCTTCAAGGAGCTGAGCATTAGTTATGAAAGTACTGCAAGTACTGAAGTTTCCATGCTCTCTGCCATGGGCCACCTGAGCCTTAGTAACTTAATGAAGCGACAAACTTCTAAGACGACAAATCTTCTACTACAGGACCCAAAAAGGCCTAATCAGTGAAGATAATCTCGACATAGAGAAGTACAGGTGAGTTACAAAAGCCAGTGAGCAATCTCTTTTCTGTGCAATTCTGGTACATATTTTTATCTGTTTGTTCCTGACTGCATGCCCAGAACATCAACACGTCTTCTGTGTTCAAAATGAAAGTTGGTTTTTCTCACAGTGATTTAGTTTCAGATGGCAAAATGAAGCTGCAGGATTTTGTTTAGAAATAAAGTTGGAAAGCAGTACAGTCATTCAGGAGAGGAGATTAAATTCAGCCCATGTTTAAAGTAACTGCTTCTTTGCCCAAAAAACGATTTGTAAAAATTAAGCCCTTACCCCCAAATATGTTGTTTTCTTAATGGAAGAAGGCTTGGCTCCATTGTGGATACCAAGAAATTAATCAGGTTTTAAAACCCAGCTTCTTCAAAATATTGGTGCATTCCCAGGCTACAGCCCTGCAACTCTTGAAAATTAGAGGACAGCATAAAACAATTAGAGTAAATACAAAGGCATTTTGTTGATTAGGTTGGTTGAAGAGTTTTATGGAAAAGGAAGCTGAAATGTGCCTGTACCATTCAGAATTTCGTGGTAAATAATTTCTAGCTACTGTGGCTACCTAGCTACTGTGAAAGGACTGTTAGCTTTGTACTGTGTTACTTTTGCCTTGATGTGCTAAAACTATGTAAGCATGATTCCATTTAATGAAAAGCCATTCCAGAGGAGCATTTGAGTTGGATGGTAACTGTCTATCCATTCTTGCAAAATTGAATGTAGTGGTATGCACAGGATTTTGGTAATACAACTGGAAATAAAAGGTGACTTTTCTCTAAGGCTGCAACAGTAGGCACTTCAGTGGGAAGAAGGGGACCGACAGCAGTGTTCACATAGGCCTCACAAGTGTTTATAAATGTGAAAGAGGCGTGTTTTGTTTACAAAGATGCCTAGAGCTCCATTTTACATAGAGGTGCTGCTATAGATGTCTGGTAATAGGCCTCTGATGTGGGAACAGATTTTTTACGCTGTTTCTACAGTTAAAAAGAAATTGTGAGAAGATAAAACTGAAAATTGTCCTTGTCATTTGCAATACACAGCTGTGCTCGTAATACCTCACATGGTCCAAGTAAAGCATGGACTATGCTCCCTGCTTGTCTAAGTCACTTTGTGCCTATAGCAGTGATTTAGTAAAAGTAATGATTAATAACTCATCATAGACAAGAAGTAGTAGAATAGTCAGCTATTACAGTAACTTCAGCTAAAGTACTGCTTAGGCTTAGGGGAGTTTCAGGGTAAAGAGTAACCCGGTGTATTGTCACGTAGCATGGTAGCAGCACCACTTTCAGGGTGTTGTTTACAACAAACACCAAGAATCAGCCATCCACTTTTGAGAACAGGTTTTCCACTGCTGAACAAGAGAACAAACAAATCATCTTTCAAGTTAATGAACTGACTGGACTTTCCCTTATTGATATACTAGATGTTAACACTGGCTTTCAGTTTGCTTTGTCCAGCAGTCAATAACCTTCACTTCTCACCAAAAGCCAGCGGTAAAGAAGCATTTACCATTGGCTTTTCCAGGCAAAGGGAACATGTAGCTTGTTTGGTTTTATTAACAGGTGGTTTATCTCTATATCCAGGTAAGGGTGGTGAGAGGTTGGATGATGAGAGAGAAGATGAAAACAGTTCGTCTGCATGCTGACAGGATACCAGAGTTACATTCTCTCTGCAAAACATTAATGAGGCAGTTGGAACTGCAGAGGTCAGTGAATTATAAGCAGATCGTGGATATTTCAGAGGCCAAGGTTCACTGAGTGGGTATGTGAGGGTTCTGGTAGCACTACTCAAACAGCCTTTAATCAATTGTTCAAGCCACTATTCTGCTAATAAATAACAATGTAAAACTAATTATGTTTTGTGGCCACAATTCAGTGCAACATTTTGAAGACTGGAACCCAGACAACTTCTTACATCATTTGTTGTGAGGAAAAAGCACTGGTATAATGAGACTTCCTGAAAAAGATTATATATTCTGTACAACTGAATTACAAAATCTAGTAATGGTCTGCTACTGACCTGAAAGGGTTTCTAAAATACCTTAGCAAAGAAACTAAGAAACACAGTTGCTTTCACTTTGGAAAGCGATCAGGAAGTTCCAAAAATTAAATGTGACTGTTACAGTGCAAGCCAAAGAAAGCCTTGCTAAAGTAAAGACACGTGCGCTGCTCTCCCTCTGTCCACTGAATGACTCACATAATCATAGAAGGCTACCAGATGGGCATGGCATTATTTTCCCCTTTACAAACCTGTGCCAACTCCTCCCTATCACATTTTTGTTTCTAACATCTTCAAAAATAGCATTCCAGGAGAATGTACTCCATCACCTACCGAGGCAGTGAGATGAGGCTGACTGGCCTGTAGTTCCCCAGCTCCTCTGTCTTGCCCTTCTTGAAGACCAGGCAGGTATATCCTATCTTCCAGGCCTCAGCAGCCTCCCCTGACTCCCTTAGCCCCTCTGAAGTCACCAAGTGTCCAGAGTGGGACACTGGAGATAGACCTTCAAGAGAAGGAGTGGAGTTCTCCTTAGCCGCACACCCCACCTGCCAGCGCTGACTTTCTGAGCTGCCGCTCCATCAGCCAACCATCCGCACGCAGCCGGCTACAAACACGCTTTCAAACACGTCCATATGTCCCAGTCACAACAGAAAGTGAAAGCCCAGAGGTTCTGCACTTGCTTTCTGGGTGGAGAGATGCTACAAAGTCCCAAAAGCAGGCTGGAGACATTTCCTAAGGCTTTTTATTTCTTTGTGGGCTACAGCTGGGTCAGCTCCCCACAGGCTCAAAACCTGTGGGTTTTTCCCATCTTTCATGGCGACCAGAAGCCCCTCTGCCTCTGCCTTCTGCACAGACCACAAGGAGGATCGCTCTAAAATGCAGGAAGAGTCTGGGAACTGATAACTAGCGATAGCTGAGCTCAGGCCCACGATTTTGACATGACTGTGCTTCATGTCCCCTGCAGGAAAGGGACACATGTGCCTGGCCTCTGGCTGTTAAGATCCACTTATTAAAATTCTTTGAGACATACCTCAGCCCGAATAAAGGTGCAAGCAAGACCATATGCCAAAATCATTAGTACTGATTTTTATTTAAGAGTAAACGTTAAATAAAACTTGCAAGAAACACGTTTTTTACATCTCAACTGGGCAGAAGGCAAACCATAGACGCAGTATAGAAAAAAAAATTGTCCAGAGACTTTGCATACAATTTCATTCAAAGGGGATCCTAGTGCACATGAAGGTTTTTCGGAATCCAGCACATCTAGTTTCAAGTTCAGCAGTGGCTGGGGGGAAAGGAGACAAAGTTACTTTACATTACTTTTACAGCAGACAGGGAGAAATAAGGCACTGCAAGAACATTTTACATGATACGGTAGTCTGCAATCCTGAACGAGACTTTAAAATTTCCAAGGACACATAACAAGGGAAGAGCTGGGCACAAAGGAAGAAACATATTTTGTGCACAACAGCAGAGAAAGTGTATGGTTATGGTTAAATACTGGATGCAATCGATGTTCAAGGAAGAAGGGATGGCTGAAGTCTGTAAAGATCTATAAAAATCTGGGGGCTTCTTTGATGTTTTTGCAGGAGATGTACTCTAGTGAAGGGCAACTTCATCTCAAACCAAGTGTTTCTGTGTGGGGCAGTGGATGAATGAGGAAAGAGGAGTCAGTTTTATTACCAATCCAAAAAATACAGACTTGTCTTTCCAGTTCCTTTGCTTGGTGTTTGCAAATTTTTCCTTCCTCCAGATAAAGCTTCTTTTACTTTCCCACTTCTGCCTGGGTGGATCCATTTTGTAAAGTACTGTCTGCTTGGTTTTTTTTTTGCCATGCCCAATTCACATTTGAGATCTCTAACTCTTTCTTTTCACTGATTGCTCTGCGAGTCCTGATGTCTTGCCCTGATGTGTTCTAGTCTGTCCTGGGAAGCTGCCTGTGCCTGAAGGAGATAGTGCCCCTTCAACCACCACCAGGAACAAGAGAACTCTCCCCACCTGTCCATTGCATGTACCCAAGTTCAAGGGCCCAGCTGGGCTCAGAGAGGTGGCTGTGCCTCCTCACTGCCATCAGCAATCAAGGCAGAACCCCGGAGCTACCACCAGGGTAAATAATTCTTTGCACTTAGGAAAAAGCCCAAGTTTGTACTGCTTATGAAAGCTACCAATGAAAGGGCACTAGCAGGACGCCTCATCTCCTCCCCATCTTCACACCTGCAACTTCAGTCACTTCTTTTCTGAGCACTCTCTCCCCCCTTACAAGGACAATGCCAGATCCGTAGGTCTGGCCATGACAGCTGGAAGGTGCAAAACCCCTTCAAGCACGAACAGTGAGAAAAGCAGACCAGCAGACAGAGATACTCCCAAGCACTGCAAAATGGAAATCTACCTGGGGAAAATTCCTGATTTGGGGACCTGCTGGCACATGACACACCATGAGAGCACTCCTGCCCAACCGTATTCCCTTCTCCCACTGCCCTTTGGCATAGCCACAAGGACAGTGCTAACACACAGAATCGGGCACCCAAAGCAAAACACTGAAAAATGATGGCCACAACCAAAGTCTCCATAGTCTCCATAGAGATTCACATCAGAAAGTCACTCACTTGCAAAGGCAGATTGATTTCTTGTAGTTTTCGTCTTCCTTCTTCTCCAGCTTTTTCTTCTGCCTTTCGTCTATATGGTTCTATTTGGTTGTGATCCACCATGTTAGTCTCCAAGTGATGTTGGAAGAAGCCACCGCTTCTTTCAGCTGGCATTTGCTCTTCTCCCGTTTTTCAAAGTTCCCATGCAGGGTAGAGAGGTGTTCTTGCAAATCCCAATTTTTTTGCTTCTCGCTGCATGCTTCTTCTAGAGTCCATATCCAGCCGCTGGGAAACTGAACGAACCTGTAGACAGAAAAAAAGCTCCAAATACAAAAGGAAACTCAGAGGGATCTAAGGCAGTGAATTCTGTTAAAATTGCTAAAGGGGTTTTCCATGGAGACTGTATTTATCATCTGCATACTCAGTATTAGAAACTGAGCGTAACCAGGCTCTTCTTTTCCAACAAGATCAGCCTTCTCACATCATTTGTGAGAGGATGGGAACCCGAGGAATCCTTTCGCAGTTCTTCAAGCAAAAATGCTGTAAGCTTCTGGACTAAAAATGAGTCAGTGCAAAGGCAGTAACCAATTCTGCAATGAGGCCTTCTAACGCCAAGCGTAACTCTGAAACGCGGCTTCTCTAGCAACGACTCTGAGTAACGAGTGGAGAAGTATGTAAGGGTTACATGCTGCTACTGAACAGCCAGAGCAGCCTCAAAAACAGCTCTGGCAACAATACTTCTGGGTCCCCATGCCAAGATGGGCTCAAACAGCTACCTGTGAGCAATAAGTTACAGCACTTTTCCTGTGTCACCTCTCCTCATCGTACCCTGCACAGCAACAACGCTCTTCAGAAAAGGAAAGTCTCAGCTGCCTCTGGCTGAACTCATACCTGAGACAAGGCTCAAGGGTTCTTCTTGCTGTGCGAGCAACAGCAGTGTTCCTCTCCTCTCTTCCAGAGAAGGAATCCGTCTGTCAGACCTAGGTGATGCTGCCACAGCCTCACGCTGCAGCCGGGCCTGAGCTGAGGCCCGCTGCTCTTAGCCCTGACCCTCACCCATGGACGTGATGTCCTGGTAGAACGGCAGAACTGCCCGTCCCTAAGGCCCGGCCTGAGCATCTGCACTCCTGGCCCACCCTGCCTCCTGTCACCGGATCTGTTCTGCTCTTCGTGGTGAGCGCCTGTGGGATGGCTCCCTGGCCCGTGAGGTCACGGACCCTGCCAGCCTTGCTGCCACTCTTGGCCTGCCCTTCCTCTGCAGGACACTCTGCCCTTCCTGTGCCATTGCAGATGCTGCTTTGCACTTCAGGGTTGCATCTTTACCCGTAATGACAACTACATCAGTATTAGTTATAGTCACCTACTTCTCTAACAGTAGAAAAAGCACTGAGAGAGATCAATCAAATATAAAATACAGCCAAGGAAAGAAAATCATCAGCATGAAAGAAATACAGGGGAAGTGTCACACAGGGTTCAAAAGAAGTACCACCCCAAGCAAATAAACGCCAAGCTAAGCAGAGCTCACCCGTGTTCTCAGTCCACCAACTTCATGGGTTATTCCCGCATAAAAGTTCTTCATTTCTTCTCGCTCGGGATCTTTCTCTTCAATATGGCTTAGTTTCTTCCCATCAGTCATCACAACCTTTTCCAACCTAATAAGCAAATTAGTTAGGAAAACAATGAAATACAGGAAGAACCAGCCTTTCTCCCATACTCTCACATGAACAGCACAGACCTCATAGAAAGGCTTGGGTTGCAAGGGACTCTAAAGATCATCTGCTTCCAACCCTCCCGCCGTGGGCACGTACACCTTCCACTAGGCCAGATGTTGCTTGGAGCCCCATCCAACTTGGCCTTGAACACTTTCAGGGATTGGGCACGCCCCCCACCCCCCACAACTTCTCTGGGCAAACTGTTCCAGTACCTGCCCACCCTCACAGTAACAAATTTCTTCCAGATATCTAATCCAAAGCTGCTCACTTTCAATTTAAAGCCATTGCCCCTTGTCCTGTCACTACATGCTCTTGTGAATGGATTCTCTCCATCCTTCTTGTAGGCTCCCTTCAGGTATTGGAAGGCCACAGCTGGGTCACCCCAAAGCCTTCTCTCTTCCAAGCTAAACAATCCCAATTCTCCCAGCCTTCCCCCACTGGAGAGGTGCTCCAACTCTCTGATCGTCGTGGTTGATGGTTGGTGTCCTTCCTGGGATGGGGCCCCAGAGCTGGATGCAGCACTCCATGTGGGGTCTCACCAGAGTGGAGCAGTGGGGCAGAATCCCTTCCCTTGAGCAGCTGGCCAAGCTGCTTTTGATGCAGCCCAGGCTACAATTGGCTTTCTGGGCTGGGAGGGCACTTTGCCTGCTCATGTCCAGCCTCTCATGCACCCCAAGTCCTTCTTGCTGGATCTCTTCATCCCCCAGCCTGTATTGATACTGACACAGCTGCAGCACCTTGCACTTGGTCCTGTTAAAACTCATGACACTGCCACCAGGCCACTTCTTCAGCTTGTCCAGGTCCCTCTGGATGGCATCCCTTCCTTCAAGTGTGTCAACTGCATCACTCAGCAAATTTGGTGTCACCTGCAAATCTGCTGAGGGTGCACTTGAGCCCTTTGTCTATGCCATTAATGAAGATACTAAAAAACACTCGTCCCCCATGCAGACCCCTGACGGAAACCACTTGTCACTGACGTCCATTGAGATGCTGAATTGTTGACCACTATCCTCTCATTGTGACTGTCCAAACCTTTTTTTACCCATGAAATCCGTCTCTCTCCAATTTAGAAAGAAGGATGTGGTGACGGACCATGTGAAAGGCTTTACAGAATACTTCCAGATAAATGCCATCTTCAGCCCTCCCCTTGTCCACTGGCATAGTCACTCCATCATAGAAGGCCACTAGGTTGGTAAGGCAGCACTTGCCCTTGGAGAAGCTGTGCTGGTGTCTCGAATCACTTCCCTGTCATTCATGTGCCTCAGCACAGCTTTGAGGAGGATCTGTTCCATGACCTTCCCAGGCACAAAGGGCAGGCTGACAGGTTGGCAGTTACCATGGCCCTCCTTTCCACCCTTTGTAAGATGGGTACAATGTTCCACTTTTACCAGTCACCTCGTATTTCACCTGACTGCCACGACTTCTGATAATATCAATGGCCAGTGGCTTGGCACCTACATCAGCCACAGTTGGCCAGTGGAGGGCAATAATGTAGGGCAGATGTAGACGAACAATTCACATGAAAGAGGAGGGAAAAAGCAAGAGTCTCTAATTACCACTCTAAAACAACATGGACTCGCCTTTCAAGTGTCTTTGCCAGGAATTTTCTGTTTTTCTTCTCCTGCAGATACAGCTCTTTGTACAGTTCCACTTCAGCCCGCGTGGACGCTGCCTGTGCCTGAAGGAGATAGTGCCCCTTCAACCACCACCAGGAACAAGAGAACTCTCCCCACCTGTCCATTGCATGTACCCAAGTTCAAGGGCCCAGCTGGGCTCAGAGAGGTGGCTGTGCCTCCTCACTGCCATCAGCAATCAAGGCAGAACCCCGGAGCTACCACCAGGGTAAATAATTCTTTGCACTTAGGAAAAAGCCCAAGTTTGTACTGCTTATGAAAGCTACCAATGAGAGGGCACTAGCAGGATGCCTCATCTCCTCCCCATCTCCACACCTGCAACTTCAGTCACTTCTTTTCTGAGCACTCTCTCCCCCCCTACAAGGACAATGCCAGATCCGTAGGTCTGGCCATGACAGCTGGAAGGTGCAAAACCCCTTCAAGCACGAACAGTGAGAAAAGCAGACCAGCAGACAGAGATACTCCCAAGCACTGCAAAATGGAAATCTACCTGGGGAAAATTCCTGATTTGGGGACCTGCTGGCACATGACACACCATGAGAGCACTCCTGCCCAACCGTATTCCCTTCTCCCACTGCCCTTTGGCATAGCCACAAGGACAGTGCTAACACACAGAATCGGGCACCCAAAGCAAAACACTGAAAAATGATGGCCACAACCAAAGTCTCCATAGTCTCCATAGAGATTCACATCAGAAAGTCACTCACTTGCAAAGGCAGATTGATTTCTTGTAGTTTTCGTCTTCCTTCTTCTCCAGCTTTTTCTTCTGCCTTTCGTCTATATGGTTCTATTTGGTTGTGATCCACCATGTTAGTCTCCAAGTGATGTTGGAAGAAGCCACCGCTTCTTTCAGCTGGCATTTGCTCTTCTCCCGTTTTTCAAAGTTCCCATGCAGGGTAGAGAGGTGTTCTCGCAAATCCCAATTTTTGTGCTTCTCGCTGCATGCTTCTTCTAGAGTCCATATCCAGCCGCTGGGAAACTGAACGAACCTGTAGACAGAAAAAAAGCTCCAAATACAAAAGGAAACTCAGAGGGATCTAAGGCAGTGAATTCTGTTAAAATTGCTAAAGGGGTTTTCCATGGAGACTGTATTTATCATCTGCATACTCAGTATTAGAAACTGAGCGTAACCAGGCTCTTCTTTTCCAATAAGATCAGCCTTCTCATATCATTTGTGAGAGGATGGGAACCCGAGGAATCCTTTCGCAGTTCTTCAAGCAAAAATGCTGTAAGCTTCTGGACTAAAAATGAGTCAGTGCAAAGGCAGTAACCAATTCTGCAATGAGGCCTTCTAACGCCAAGCGTAACTCTGAAACGCGGCTTCTCTAGCAACGACTCTGAGTAACGAGTGGAGAAGTATGTAAGGGTTACATGCTGCTACTGAACAGCCAGAGCAGCCTCAAAAACAGCTCTGGCAACAATACTTCTGGGTCCCCATGCAAAGATGGGCTCAAACAGCTACCTGTGAGCAATAAGTTACAGCACTTTTCCTGTGTCACCTCTCCTCATCGTACCCTGCACAGCAACAACACTCTTCAGAAAAGGAAAGTCTCAGCTGCCTCTGGCTGAACTCATACCTGAGACAAGGCTCAAGGGTTCTTCTTGCTGTGTGAGCAACAGCAGTGTTCCTCTCCTCTCTTCCAGAGAAGGAATCCGTCTGTCAGACCTAGGTGATGCTGCCACAGCCTCACGCTGCAGCCGGGCCTGAGCTGAGGCCCGCTGCTCTTAGCCCTGACCCTCACCCATGGACGTGATGTCCTGGTAGAACGGCAGAACTGCCCGTCCCTAAGGCCCGGCCTGAGCATCTGCACTCCTGGCCCACCCTGCCTCCTGTCACCGGATCTGTTCTGCTCTTCGTGGTGAGCGCCTGTGGGATGGCTCCCTGGCCCGTGAGGTCACGGACCCTGCCAGCCTTGCTGCCACTCTTGGCCTGCCCTTCCTCTGCAGGACACTCTGCCCTTCCTGTGCCATTGCAGATGCTGCTTTGCACTTCAGGGTTGCATCTTTACCCGTAATGACAACTACATCAGTATTAGTTATAGTCACCTACTTCTCTAACAGTAGAAAAAGCACTGAGAGAGATCAATCAAATATAAAATACAGCCAAGGAAAGAAAATCATCAGCATGAAAGAAATACAGGGGAAGTGTCACACAGGGTTCAAAAGAAGTACCACCCCAAGCAAATAAACGCCAAGCTAAGCAGAGCTCACCCGTGTTCTCAGTCCACCAACTTCATGGGTTATTCCCGCATAAAAGTTCTTCATTTCTTCTCGCTCGGGATCTTTCTCTTCAATATGGCTTAGTTTCTTCCCATCAGTCATCACAACCTTTTCCAACCTAATCAGCAAATTAGTTAGGAAAACAATGAAATACAGGAAGAACCAGCCTTTCTCCCATACTCTCACATGAACAGCACAGACCTCATAGAAAGGCTCGGGTTGCAAGGGACTTTAAAGATCATCTGCTTCCAACCCTCCCACCGTGGGCACGTACACCTTCCACTAGGCCAGATGTTGCTTGGAGCCCCATCCAACTTGGCCTTGAACACTTTCAGGGATTGGGCACGCCCCCCGCCCCCCACAACTTCTCTGGGCAAACTGTTCCAGTACCTGCCCACCCTCACAGTAACAAATTTCTTCCAGATATCTAATCCAAAGCTGCTCACTTTCAATTTAAAGCCATTGCCCCTTGTCCTGTCACTACATGCTCTTGTGAATGGATTCTCTCCATCCTTCTTGTAGGCTCCCTTCAGGTATTGGAAGGCCACAGCTGGGTCACCCCAAAGCCTTCTCTCTTCCAAGCTAAACAATCCCAATTCTCCCAGCCTTCCCCCACTGGAGAGGTGCTCCAACTCTCTGATCGTCGTGGTTGATGGCTGATGTCCTTCCTGGGATGGGGCCCCAGAGCTGGATGCAGCACTCCATGTGGGGTCTCACCAGAGTGGAGCAGTGGGGCAGAATCCCTTCCCTTGAGCAGCTGGCCAAGCTGCTTTTGATGCAGCCCAGGCTACAATTGGCTTTCTGGGCTGGGAGGGCACTTTGCCTGCTCATGTCCAGCCTCTCATGCACCCCAAGTCCTTCTTGCTGGATCTCTTCATCCCCCAGCCTGTGTTGATACTGACGCAGCTGCAGCACCTTGCACTTGGTCCTGTTAAAACTCATGACACTGCCACTTCTTCAGCATGTCCAGGTCCCTCTGGATGGCATCTCATCCTTCAGGTGTGTCAACTGCATCACTCAGCAAATTTGGTGTCACCTGCAAATCTGCTGAGGGTGCACTTGAGCCCTTTGTCTATGCCATTAATGAAGATACTAAAAAACACTCGTCCCCCATGCAGACCCCTGACGGAAACCACTTGTCACTGACGTCCATTGAGATGCTGAATTGTTGACCACTATCCTCTCATTGTGACTGTCCAAGCCATCTTTTACCCATGAAATCCGTCTCTCTCCAATTTAGAAAGAAGGATGTGGTGACGGACCATGTGAAAGGCTTTACAGAATACTTCCAGATAAATGCCATCTTCAGCCCTCCCCTTGTCCACTGGCATAGTCACTCCATCATAGAAGGCCACTAGGTTGGTAAGGCAGCACTTGCCCTTGGAGAAGCTGTGCTGGTGTCTCGAATCACTTCCCTGTCATTCATGTGCCTCAGCACAGCTTTGAGGAGGATCTGTTCCATGACCTTCCCAGGCACAAAGGGCAGGCTGACAGGTTGGCAGTTACCATGGCCCTCCTTTCCACCCTTTGTAAGATGGGTACAATGTTCCACTTTTACCAGTCACCTCGTATTTCACCTGACTGCCACGACTTCTGATAATATCAATGGGCAGTGGCTTGGCACCTACATCAGCCACAGTTGGCCAATGGAGGGCAATAATGTAGGGCAGATGTAGACGAACAATTCACAAGAAAGAGGAGGGAAAAAACAAGACTCTCTTATTACCACACCAAAACGACCTGGACTTGCCTTTTAACTTCCTTTGCCAGGAATTTTCTTTTTTTCTTCTCCTGCAGATACAGCTCTTTGTACAGTTCCACTTCAGCCCGCGTGGACGCTGCCTGTGCCTGAAGGAGATAGTGCCCCTTCAACCACCACCAGGAACAAGAGAACTCTCCCCACCTGTCCATTGCATGTACCCAAGTTCAAGGGCCCAGCTGGGCTCAGAGAGGTGGCTGTGCCTCCTCACTGCCATCAGCAATCAAGGCAGAACCCCGGAGCTACCACCAGGGTAAATAATTCTTTGCACTTAGGAAAAAGCCCAAGTTTGTACTGCTTATGAAAGCTACCAATGAAAGGGCACTAGCAGGATGCCTCATCTCCTCCCCATCTCCACACCTGCAACTTCAGTCACTTCTTTTCTGTGCACTCTCTCCCCCCTTACAAGGACAATGCCAGATCCGTAGGTCTGGCCATGACAGCTGGAAGGTGCAAAACCCCTTCAAGCACGAACAGTGAGAAAAGCAGACCAGCAGACAGAGATAGTCCCAAGCACTGCAAAATGGAAATCTTCCTTGGGAAAATTCCTGATTTGGGGACCTGCTGGCACATGACACACCATGAGAGCAGTCTTGCCCTACCATACTGCCTTCTCCCACTGAGCATATGAGGTGTGTTTTACTTCTTCCCTTGCATAACTACAGCTGTCTTCAGAGTGAATTCAAACTAAGAAATGCTGCTGGCCACCACCAGGTGGCCAGGAAAATGATGAACTCTTTCTCCTCTTCTTCTAGGTGAGCATCCCCATGCTGCCAGGGGTAAGCAGGGAAAACGTCACTGTTCTATTTGAGATTAGAAAGACCACTCAAAGGCCACTTGCTACGAATGCCAGGTCCTCAGCTGCTTTCTGAGCAGTCTCTATTCAGGAGAGTGCAGGCACTGAGCTCCCCTTGGATCTCTGGGAAAACCTCACCATAAAATTACCCCATAGAAACAGGTAACGAGGCTCAGGAGTCACCAAAAGGGAAATTTATGCCCAACTTACTGAGGTAGTGGCTTGCAGGTCTCTTGGCAGGGCTACAGTTCTGTGGCTTTGTTGCTGGAGAGTGGCCTCCAAAACGGTCTTATCAAATCGAAGGCTTTAAAAGACACACAGATCTTATTAACAAAATCAGCCATAGCACCAATTCCATAGGAACAGTGTAGAAAAAGGAAAATCAGAAGCATCATTCAAAATTGTCATGATTTGCTGTGATGGAACAAGGCATTGTATCTATCCTGGTGTTTCCAGGCAATCCCTGCAAGCAGCAGACACCTCGCCCCACTGTGTTGTTCTCTTACCGCTGCACACGTTCTTTCAGTCGTTTCACAGTCTCTGAAAGTGCCAAAATCTGGTCCTGCAGTTCCTGGGCAGCTCTTGCTTCTCTCTCCTTGTTAGCCAAGGCAATCTTCAAGTCATGAACATAATGCTCTGACTGAAGATACTTTTCTTCCACCCCCTGCAACTGCAAAATCACAGAAAGAATCCACAGTCGTCAGGTGAGCTTTTATACAGAGGAGTCAGCTGCTGCCAGAGGATTCACGTGCTGCAGATATCTGCCCATACCCTCTGCCCAAAGAACTGTAATCATCTCAAGTACCTTCAAAGCTTTGCTTCTACAAGCAAATAAACACAAACTGTGTTACTTCCTCATCTTCTACAGTGGCCTCTCCCATCCCTTCATGCATTTCCTAGAGCACGGTTCTAAGCACTGACACTGCCCCTCTGACCCTTTTGGGGACCTGTGATGATGTTCTTTGGATTCACTTGTTTGCTACTGGATGAAAGCATGAACAGGGAAGTTTGTATTCCTAAGGAAGGAAGGTGTCTTGGAAATGTCATAGGTAAACTGCTCCAGTGGACCTGCTCTGGAGCACGGCATGGCACCAGGGGGACTTTTCTGAATTGGGAGAGACCTGAAATGCAGCACCGAGAGAGGTGTCCAGTTCCCCCTGAGCGGGAAGCAGTGCCGCCCTGAGGCAAGGCAGCTCTATCTCAGCATGGGGTGGGGCAGAGGCAGGAGGGACAGAGGCAGATCAAAGTCTGATATAACCCTCACTCCATTGGGTTTCTCTCCTTCTGGCTCCTGGGATACTGTGTTGTCCTTTGTCACCATGTATAGAAGGAGACAAGCACCCACAGCTCGATTCCTATAGGGACAGCCTTTCCATAACTCTGCCCACATCCTAGCCAATTCCTCTTGCAATTACGGGTTCGCTTACTCCAGGTCAGCCTCGTGGCTTGTGGTAAGCGCCACTGAAGCTTTGGATGTAGATTGCTCTTTAACTGCATTGGCAACCTTCTGCTGCAGCTTGGCACTGAGTCCTAGGGAAATGGCATTCCATGAGCACAGAGTTTTCACTGAGCATATGAGGTGTCATTTTACTTCTTCCATTGCATAACTACACCTGTCTTCAGAGTGAATTCAAACCGAGAAATGCTGCTGGCCACCACCAGGTAGCCGGGAAATGGATGAACCTTTTCTTTTTCCTTCTTTTCTGGCTGAGTAGCCCCAGGCAGCCAGGGGAAAGCAGGGAAAACTTCACTGCTTCTACTCCAGGGTAGAAAGGCCACTCACAGGCCACTTGCTAAGAAAGCCATGTAGGTCCTCAGCTGCTTTCTGAGCAGCCTCTGTTCAGGAGAATGCAGGAATCAAGCTTCCCTCAAGCCTCCAGAAAAACCTCACCATAAAATTTCCCCATTGAAACAAGTACCTAGGCTGAGGAGTCACCAAAAGGGAAATTTATGACCAGCTTACGTAGACAAAGGCTTGCAGGTCTCTCTGCAGGGCTCCAATCCTGTTACGTTGTTCCTGGACAGTGCCTTTCAAACTGGTCTTTTCATGTTCAAGGCTTAAAAAGAAATACAGGTCTTACTATAAAAATCTGCCAGATCACCAATTCCAAAACAACAGTGCAAAATAATAAAAATCAAGATCATCATTCAAAACTGTAACGATTTGCTGTGTTGCAACAAAGCATTGTATCTATCCTGGGGTTTCCAGGCAATCCCTGCAAGCAGCAGACACCTCGCCCCACTGTGTTGTTCTCTTACCGCTGCACACGTTCTTCCAGGCGTTTCACAGTCTCAGAAGAAGCCAACAGCTGGTCCTGCAGTTCCTGGGCAGAAGCTGTTGCTTCTCTTTCCTTGTTAGCCAAGGCAATCTTCAAGTCACGAACACAACGCTCTGACTGAAGATACTTTTCTTCCATCTCTTTCAACTGCAAAATCACACAAAGAATCCACAGTCGTCAGGTGAGCTTTTATACAGAGGAGTCAGCTGCTGCCAGAGGATTCACGTGCTGCAGGGATCTGCCCATACCCTCTGCCCAAAGAACTGTAATCATCTCAAGTACCTTCAAAGCTTTGCTTCTACAAGCAAATGAACACAAACTGTGTTACTTCCACATCTTCTACAGTGGCCTCTCCCATCCCTCCACAGATTTCCTAGAGCACGGTTCTAAGCACTGACACTGCCCCTCTGACCCTTTTGGGGACCTGTAATGATGATCTCTGCATTCGTTTGCTACTGGATGAAAGCATGAACAGGGAAGTTTGTATTCCTAAGGAAGGAAGGTGTCTTGGAAATGTCATAGGTAAACTGCTCCAGTGGACCTGCTCTGGAGCACAGCATGGCACCAGGGGGACTTTTCTGAATTGGGAGAGACCTGAAATGCAGCACCGAGAGAGGTGTCCAGTTCCCCCTGAGCGGGAAGCGGTGGATCCCTGAGGAGATGCAGCTCTGCTCCAGCGTGGTGGGGCCAGGAGGAACAGCAGCAGTTGTATCCCAGTGAGCACTGTTTCAGCAAAGGCTCCCAGGTGAACTGCACTGCCAGACCTGCTCTGGAGTTGGGAATTGCACCAGGGTGCTCAGGGAGTGTTCTTAAACCAGGAAGAATCTCAGATGTAGCGCAGAGTGAGGCTCCCCAGGTCCCTTACTGGGAAGAGGTGAAAACCTGAGGAGAGGCAGCTCTACCTCAGCATGGTGGAAGTTAGAGGCAGGAGGGACAGAGGCAGATTAAAGTCTGAAATAAGCATCACTCCCTTAGTTCTCTCTCCTTCTGGCTCCTGGGATACTGTGTTGTCCTTTGTCACCATGTATACAAGAGACAGGCACCCACAGCTCGATTCCTATAGGGACAGGCTTTCCATAACTCTTCTCAAAACCTAGCCAATTCCTCATGCAAACAGAGGTTCTCTTCCCCAAAGTCAGCCTCGTGGCTTGTGGGAACTGCCACTGAAGCTTTGGATGTAGATTGCTCTTTAACTGCATTGGCAACCTTCTGCTGCAGCTTGGCACTGAGTCCTAGGGAAATGGCATTCCATGAGCACAAAGTTTTCACTGAGCATATGAGGTGTCATTTTACTTCTTCCATTGCATAACTACACCTGTCTTCAGAGTGGGTTCAAACTAAGAAATGCTGCTGGCCACCACCAGGTCGCTGGGAAACTAATGAAATCTTTTTCTTTCTTTTCCAGCTGAGTAGCCCCAGGCAGCCAGGGGAAAGCAGGGAAAACTTCACTGCTTCTACTCCAGGGTAGAAAGGCCACTCACAGGCCACTTGCTATGAAAGCCATGTAGGTCCTCAGCTGCTTTCTGAGCAGCCTCTGTTCAGGAGAATGCAGGAATCAAGCTTCCCTCAGGTCTCCAGGAAAACCTCACCATAAAATTTCCCCATAGAAACAAGTACCTAGGCTGAGGAGTCACCAAAAGGGAAATTTATCACCAGCTTACGTAGACAAAGGCTTGCAGGTCTCTCTGCAGGGCTTCAATCCTGTCACGTTGTTCCTGGACAGTGCCTTCCAAACTGGTCTTTTCATGTTCAAGGCTTAAAAAGAAATACAGGTCTTACTATAAAAATCTGCCAGATCACCAATTCCAAAACAACAGTGCAAAATAATAAAAATCAAGATCATCATTCAAAACTGTAACGATTTGCTGTGTTGCAACAAAGCATTGTATCTATCCTGGGGTTTCCAGGCAATCCCTGCAAGCAGCACACACCTCGCCCCACTGTGTTGTTCTCTTACCGCTGCACACGTTCTTCCAGGCGTTTCACAGTCTCAGAAGAAGCCAACAGCTGGTCCTGCAGTTCCTGGGCAGAAGCTGTTGCTTCTCTTTCCTTGTTAGCCAAGGCAATCTTCAAGTCACGAACACAACGCTCTGACTGAAGATACTTTTCTTCCATCTCTTTCAACTGCAAAATCACACAAAGAATCCACAGTCGTCAGGTGAGCTTTTATACAGAGGAGTCAGCTGCTGCCAGAGGATTCACGTGCTGCAGGGATCTGCCCATACCCTCTGCCCAAAGAACTGTAATCATCTCAAGTACCTTCAAAGCTTTGCTTCTACAAGCTAATAAACACAAGCTGTGTTACTTCCTCATCTTCTACACTGGCCTCTCCCATCCCTCCACAGATTTCCTAGAGCACGGTTCTAAGCACTGACACTGCCCCTCAGACCCTTTTGGGGACCTGTAATGATGATCTCTGCATTCGTTTGCTACTGGATGAAAGCATGAACAGGGAAGTTTGTATTCCTAAGGAAGGAAGGTGTCTTGGAAATGTCAGAGGTAAACTGCTCCAGCAGACCTGCTCTGGAGCATGGCATGGCACCAGGGGGACTTTTCTGAATTGGGAGAGACCTGAAATGCAGCACCGAGAGAGGTGTCCAGTTCCCCCTGAGCGGGAAGCGGTGGATCCCTGAGGAGATGCAGCTCTGCCCCAGCGTGGTGGGGCCAGGAGGAACAGCAGCAGTTGTATCCCAGTGAGCACTGTTTCAGCAAAGGCTCCCAGGTGAACTGCACTGCCAGACCTGCTCTGGAGTTGGGAATTGCACCAGGGTGCTCAGGGAGTGTTCTTAAACCAGGAAGAATCTCAGATGTAGTGCAGAGTGAGGCTCCCCAGGTCCCTTACTGGGAAGAGGTGAAACCCTGAGGAGAGGCAGCTCTACCTCAGCATGGTGGAAGTTAGAGGCAGGAGGGACAGAGGCAGATTAAAGTCTGAAATAACCATCACTCCCTTAGTTCTCTCTCCTTCTGGCTCCTGGGATACTGTGTTGTCCTTTGTCACCATGTATACAAGAGACAGGCACCCACAGCTCGATTCCTATAGGGACAGGCTTTCCATAACTCTTCTCAAAACCTAGCCAATTCCTCTTGCAAACAGAGGTTCTCTTCCCCAAAGTCAGCCTCGTGGCTTGTGGGAACTGCCACTGAAGCTTTGGATGTAGATTGCTCTTTAATTGCATTGGCAACCTTCTGCTGCAGCTTGGCACTGAGTCCTAGGGAAATGGCGTTCCATGAGCACAAAGTTTTCACTGAGCATATGAGGTGTCATTTTACTTCTTCCATTGCATAACTACACCTGTCTTCAGAGTGAATTCAAACCAAGAAATGCTGCTGGCCACCACCAGGTAGCTGGGAAACTAATGAAATCTTTTTCTTTCTTTTCCAGCTGAGTAGCCCCAGGCAGCCAGGGGAAAGCAGGGAAAACTTCACTGCTTCTACTCCAGGGTAGAAAGGCCACTCACAGGCCACTTGCTATGAAAGCCATGTAGGTCCTCAGCTGCTTTCTGAGCAGCCTCTGTTCAGGAGAATGCAGGAATCAAGCTTCCCTCAAGCCTCCAGGAAAACCTCACCATAAAATTTCCCCATAGAAACAGGCACCCAAGTTGAGGGGTCACCCAAAGTGAAATTTATGACCAGCTTACTGAGACAGAGGCTTGCAGGTCTCTCTGCAGGGCTTCAATCCTGTCACGTTGTTCCTGGACAGTGCCTTCCAAACTGGTCTTTTCATGTTCAAGGCTTAAAAAGAAATACAGGTCTTACTATAAAAATCTGCCAGATCACCAATTCCAAAACAACAGTGCAAAATAATAAAAATCAAGATCATCATTCAAAACTGTAACGATTTGCTGTGATGCAACAAGGCATTGTATCTATCCTGGGGTTTCCAGGCAATCCCTGCAAGCAGCAGACACCTCGCCCCACTGTGTTGTTCTCTTACCGCTGCACACGTTCTTCCAGGCGTTTCACAGTCTCAGAAGAAGCCAACAGCTGGTCCTGCAGTTCCTGGGCAGAAGCTGTTGCTTCTCTTTCCTTGTTATCCAAGGCAATCTTCAAGTCACGAACACAACGCTCTGACTGAAGATACTTTTCTTCCACCTCCTTCAACTGCAAAATCACAGAAAGAATCCACAGTCGTCAGGTGAGCTTTTATACAGAGGAGTCAGCTGCTGCCAGAGGATTCACGTGCTGCAGGGATCTGCCCATACCCTCTGCCCAAAGAACTGTAATCATCTCAAGTACCTTCAAAGCTTTGCTTCTACTAGCAAATGAACACAAGCTGTGTTACTTCCTCATCTCCTACAGTAGCCTCTCCAATCCCTTCATGGATTTCCTAGAGCACGGTTCTAAGCACTGACACTGCCCCTCTGACCCTTTTGAGGACCTGTGATGATGCTCTTTGCATTTGTTTGCTACTGGATGAAAGCATGAACAGGGAAGCTTGCAATCCTAAGGAAGGAAGGTGTCTTGGAAATGTCAGAGGAAAACATCTCCAGCAGACCTGCTCTGGAGCACAGCATGGCACCAGGGGGACATTTCTGAATTGGGAGAGACCTGAAATGCAGCACCGAGAGAGGTGTCCAGTTCCCCCTGAGCGGGAAGCGGTGGATCCCTGAGGAGATGCAGCTCTGCTCCAGCGTGGTGGAGCCAGGAGGAACAGCAGCAGTTGTATCCCAGTGAGCACTGTTTCAGCAAAGGCTCCCAGGTGAACTGCACTGCCAGACCTGCTCTGGAGTTGGGAATTGCACCAGGGTGCTCAGGGAGTGTTCTTAAACCAGGAAGAATCTCAGATGTAGCGCAGAGTGAGGCTCCCCAGGTCCCTTACTGGGAAGAGGTGAAACCTGAGGAGAGGCAGCTCCACCTCAGCATGGTGGAGGTTAGAGGCAGCAGGGACAGAGGCAGATTAAAGTCTGAAATAAGCATCACTCCCTTAGTTCATTCTCCTTCTGGCTCCTGGGATACTGTGTTGTCCTTTGTCACCATGTATACAAGAGACAGGCACCCACAGCTCGATTCCTATAGGGACAGGCTTTCCATAACTCTTCTCAAAACCTAGCCAATTCCTCTTGCAAACAGAGGTCCTCTTCCCCAAAGTCAGCCTCGTGGCTGGTGGTAACTGCCATTGAAGCTTTGGATGTTGATTGCTCTTTAATTGCATTGGCAACCTTCTGCTGCAGCTTGGCACTGAGTCCTAGGGAAATGGCATTCCATGAGCACAGAGTTTTCGCTGAGCATATGAGGTGTCATTTTACTTCTTCCATTGCATAACTACACCTGTCTTCAGAGTGAATTCAAACCGAGAAATGCTGCTGGCCACCACCAGGTAGCTGGGAAACGGATGAACCCTTTCTTTTTCTTTCTTTTCCAGCTGAGTAGCCCCAGGCAGCCAGGGGAAAGCAGGGAAAACTTCACTGCTTCTACTCCAGGGTAGAAAGGCCACTCACAGGCCACTTGCTATGAAAGCCATGTAGGTCCTCAGCTGCTTTCTGAGCAGCCTCTGTTCAGGAGAATGCAGGAATCAAGCTTCCCTCAAGCCTCCAGGAAAACCTCACCATAAAATTTCCCCATTGAAACAGGTACCTAGGCTGAGGAGTCACCAAAAGGGAAATTTATCACCAGCTTACGTAGACAGAGGCTTGCAGGTCTCTCTGGAGGGCTTCAATCCTGTCGCTTTGTTGCTGGAAAGTGCCTTCCAAACTGGTCTTTTTATGTTCTAGGCTTAAAAAGAAATACAGGTTTATTGCCAGAAAATTCATGAGAACACCTACGAATCCCAGATGAACAGCCTGAATGTACAGAATCAAAAGCAAAAGTATCCTTCAAAACCCGAGAATCTAGCCTGAGGTTTCCAACCAGTCTCCGCAAGCAGCACATCCTTTGTCCCGCTGGGTTGTTCCCTTACCTTTGCACATGTTCTTTCAGTTGTTCCACAGTCTTTTGGTTGTCCAAATATGCCAACAGCTGGTCCTGCAGTTCCCGGGCAGCATCTAGCTCTTCTCTATCCCTTTCATCCAAGGCAATCTTCAAGTCACGAACACAACGCTCTGACTGAAGATACTTTTCTTCCACCTCCTTCAACTGCAAAATCACAGAAAGAATCCACAGTCGTCAGGTGAGCTTTTATACAGAGGAGTCAGCTGCTGCCAGAGGATTCACATGCTGCAGGGATCTGCCCATGCCCTCTGCCCAAAGAACTGTAATCATCTCAAGTACCTTCAAAGCTTTGCTTCTACAAGCAAATAAACACAAGCTGTGTTACTTCCTCATCTTCTACACTGGCCTCTCCCATCCCTCCACAGATTTCCTAGAGCACGGTTCTAAGCACTGACACTGCCCCTCTGACCCTTTTGGGGACCTGTAATGATGCTCTCTGCATTCGTTTGCTACTGGATGAAAGCATGAACAGGAAAGTCTGTATTCCTAAGGAAGGAAGGTGTCTTGGAAATGTCAGAGGTAAACTGCTCCAGTGGACCTGCTCTGGAGCACAGCATGGCACCAGGGGACTTTTCTGAATTGGGAGAGACCTGAAATGCAGCACCGAGAGAGGTGTCCAGTTCCCCCTGAGTGGGAAGCGGTGGATCCCTGAGGAGATGCAGCTCTGCTCCAGCGTGGTAGGGCCAGGAGGAACAGCAGCAGTTGTATCCCAGTGAGCACTGTTTCAGCAAAGGCTCCCAGGTGAACTGCACTGCCAGACCTGCTCTGGAGTTGGGAATTGCACCAGGGTGCTCAGGGAGTGTTCTTAAACCAGGAAGAATCTCAGATGTAGCGCAGAGTGCGGCTCCCCAGGTCCCTGACCGGGAAGTGGTGAAACCCTGAGGAGAGGCAGCTCCACCTCAGCATGGTGGAAGTTAGAGGCAGCAGGGACAGAGGCAGATCAAAGTCTGATATAATGACCACTCTCTTAGGTCTCTCTCCTTCTGGCTCCCAGGATACTCCTTTGTCCTTTTTCATGATGGACAGGAAAGCATCAAGCACCCCATGATTTTCTCCTGTAGGGACAGGCTTTCCATACCTCTGCTTGAATCCTCTCTATCCTCTCCAGCAAGCACAGACTGTCTTCCTCCACATCAGACTCATGGCTTGTAGTAACCGCAAGAGCAGTCCTAAAGCATGAGAAATTGGATAGGAAATGTCCAATTCTGCATTGTTTTTCCCCTGCTTGCTCCCAAATCAACTCCTTCCCCCTTTCCTACAAGCACAGTGAAAGCTAAGCCAAGTACATGGAAGCTGGAAGAATTCAGATTAGAAGGGACCTCAGGACGTCTCCAGTCCCATCGCCTCCCCAGCGCAGCCTCGAATATGAGGCAAGGCCATGCTGTTCAGGGCTCCTTCCACTACTCTTCAAATCCCCATGGATGCAGCTGCACCAGCTCCCGGGGCAAGCTGCTGAACTGCCTGACCATCTACATGGCAAGACATTTTCTCTTTATGCGATGTGGCTGGAACCCGTCGTGCTCCCTTGGACAAGTTGCTTCTCTTTCTCCCAACGCTCCCATCCCTACCACTTCATGCACCATCTGTGCCTTTGCTTAAAACCCCCTTTCCTGCGGGGCAACCTTGCTGCTGAGCTAATGCTGCAATCCTGCGCCGATCAGGCACAGGGCAGAGGAGAACGGGTGCGGTCTGAGCAGCTGCGGAACGGCCCTGCAGAGAGACCGCGGCCAAGCGGCAGGCCGGCAGCACGCACTTCCAGCAGCGCTCGAGCCAACCCGGCAGCTACAAGCCGTGAAAAGCTCTCGAGTTCACTCTCCCAGCTGACAGGACAAAGCTCGCTGGTCAGGCCACTAGCTCGAAGGCGAAGCCACACACGGCCTTAAGGGCGGGCGCTTGCACATGGCATCCGAAGCTGCCAGGGGGGTTGGTCGCACCATGCTGAAGCTCTCGGTCTGCCTTTTCCTTAAGAGAAGGCTGCCCAGGCCTAGTGGAGCCTGGCTCAGAAGCTGCCGCGGCAGCGCCTGCCAGAAGCAGCCAAGGTGTCCCATCAGTGGCCCACAGAACTGACCGGCTCTGGAGCTCCTCACTGGGCTCGGAGGCAGCGGCGGCGGCGGCGGCACAGGGCTGCCCAGCCGGGCTGCTGTATGGCGACCGCTGCCGCCTTCTACTGAAGAGTCTCCCGACTCTTTTCTTCAGGGCGCGCCAGGACATGGCGCTGCTGGGGGCGACCAGCAGCAGGAAGCACGCGGCGGGCTGCTGGGGCCCGGGTGTGGATGGGGATGGGGATGAGGACGAGGGACAGCGGGACGGACGCGAACGGGCACTCGGCACAAGGCCGATGAGGTCGCCCCGCGCAGTGGCTGCGGCCAGGAGCCTCCGAGACGGCGGCAGGGACGCGCAGTGCTCCCAGCGCGGGACGTGCTGCTGCTCCCGGAGCGGGTTGGGCAGCTCTGAGCGCCGGCTCCGGGCACCAACAGAGCCGCGGCCACCAGGCGCCTGCGGCGTCACAGCCGGCGGTGGGCGCTCGGGGCTCCACCGGGGGCGTCACCGAGGCCGCGGCGCGGGCGGGGAGGCGCCGGGCGGGTGCCGGACGGGCCCGCGAAGGAGGCGGCCCGCGGCGTGGGAGGCGGCCCGCGGCACCGGGCGCTGCCTCGCCTCGGGCTGCCCCGGGGCACGGGCCGGGCTGCTCCGGCCGGGCCGGAGGCTGCGGCAGGCGCTCGAGCGGCTCTCGCCTCCCCCGCTCTGGGATTTTCCCTCAGCGCATGGCCGGGTGCCTCTGGGCACACGTCTCCGAAATGAAGCTCAGGGTCGGGTCAGATCCCAGCCCGAGCCGGCGGAGGCCAGCGGAGCTCTCGACATGATCGCTCCCAGGCTGCCATGCCAGAGTTCCAGGACAATTCCCCAGCTCCTAAGTCGTGTGCCTCTTGAAGACCAGACCCCTTAGCCCTGCTACGCCGCCGTTGCTGTTGGCACCTGCTGCTGTGCCAGCTGCCAGCGCTGACTTTCTGAGCTGCCGCTCCATCAGCCAACCATCCGCACGCAGCCGGCTACAAACACGCTTTCAAACACGTCCCTGTTTGTCCCAGTCACAACAGAAAGTGAAAGCCCAGAGGTTCTGCACTTGCTTTCTGGGTGGAGAGATGCTACAAAGTCCCAAAAGCAGGCTGGAGACATTTCCTAAGGCTTTTTATTTCTTTGTGGGCTACAGCTGGGTCAGCTCCCCACAGGCTCAAAACCTGTGGGTTTTTCCCGTCTTTCATGGCTACCAGAAGCTCCTCTGCCTTCTGCACAGACCACAAGGAGGATCGCTCTAAAATGCAGGAAGAGTCTGGGAACTGATAACTAGCGATAGCTGAGCTCAAGCCCACGATTTTGACACGACTGTGCTTCATGTCCCCTGCAGGAAAGGGACACATGTGCCTGGCCTCTGGCTGTTAAGATCCGCTTAGTAAAATTCTTTGAGACATACCTCAGCCCGAATAAAGATGCAAATGAGACCATATGCCAAAGTCATTAGTACAGATTTTTATTTAACAGTAAATGTGAGGTAGAGACAGATAGGAAAAAGACAAGTGGAGGGAGGGAGAGAAGGGAGAAAGAAGGACTGAGAAACTGGATAAACATCAGAAATATCACCACCCTGTATGTTCCAATAGTGGCCTGTTGGTTCTCTCGTCTTGTTGGGGGTTGCAGTCCTGTTGCTGTGGTGGTTGCAGACTGTATCCATGAAGTGGGGAGGAAAGAGTCCACAAAACACCAGGTCCATGGAGTTTCTTTTATGCTGAGGCTAGGTGGAAACGCCCCCTGTAACTCCCCTGGATGACCTATTACCGGATCATGGGACATTCCATGAGTCATTGACATCTTCTAAGATGTTGCAGCTGTCTCTCACCCAGTATAGTTCAATCCATCGTGGCCCATCAGCTGAGAGGAGTACCTTGATCCTGTGCTACTTCAGAGGGGAGTTTTCACAGCTGAGTCACTATGTAAGGGGTGGCATTGGCATGGACAGAAGGACTATCGCACCTGGCAGGATTTGCCTCTTATCAGCCTCTTCCCTTATCTGGAAACCGGGCTGGCAGCCTCAGGTGTGCACACCCACCTGCACCAGGGAGGCCGCTCTGTGCATCACTAGCCAAGCACCCAGCCGATTGTTTGAGCCAGTCCAGTCTCCTGCAGCACCTGGGCAGTTACTGCAAATGGCTGAGTGTCTGAGTCGTTCATCAGTAGCAGGCCGGTCTCTCAGGGGGACAGGCAAGGTGCATCTGTGAGCAGAGGAGAGCTCTGGAGAGTTCTATGAGCAGGGAAGGGGTGGAAAGCAATGTCAAGAAGGGGAACAATAAAACAAAGCCATGTCCTAGATTGCAAAGTTTGTTAAATATCAAGTTCAATTAAATACAGTGTAATAGCGTCACAAAAATGTGTTCATATAAAGAGTGTCACAGCAGCGTTTAATGCTTTTCTGTTAACTCAAGTCCTTGAAATAGTGGGTAAAACCCTAACATTCTTTCAGTCTTGATTCATCTCAGTACAGTCATTCTCCCTTTTCCAGAATTGGGACTTTGGTCTATACTGGTTTTCTATGCTGATGACTTTTGCTGATGGGAACTGACAACTCACATCTTAATTAACAACTGGTAACTCCCTGAAATAAGTAATACTGCTTATATGGTTGCTATCAATTTTCCACCACATCTGGGCTACTGACACCGTATCATCAGCTGCTAGCGGCAACAAAGAGATGGGTATCCTATCACACAAGTTCTGGAGAGTACTGAGGCAAGTTGGTAATATTAATGTTCCTTTCTTCCCCCTGCCACTGGAAGTGATTTCAGGTGTACCACAGGTGGTGATGCAAGAGCTGCAGGAGTCTGAAGCTGCTGCAATTTTTAATACAGAAATCAACACCGTAAGAGGTACTGAGTTTGAATATCCCTCACGATATTCAAGTGTATTGTGACTGTGACTGATCATGAGCTCAGGCTGCCCGTGGAGGCTTTGGAGTCTCCATTCTTGAAGGAATTCAAAAGCCAATACAGATCTGGGAAACTAGCTAAAGGTGGTCCTCCTGGAGCAGGAGGGCTGGAACAAATAGCCTCCAGAGGTCCCTTCCAACCTCACTCATTCTGGGATACAAAATAAACACCAAAAAGACCATGAAACAAGTCTTGGCACTACTACACACTGACAGTCCTTTTAAACCTACATCACATAAAGTGACAACAATGTAAAGTGCCCTTTTCTCCAGCTTGAACACCACTATAAGTTAATTAGCAGAAATTAGTCACTGCATCAGGACTGAAGCACTGAGCTCAAAGCACATCAAATGATGTCCTAAGCATTGAAATAACACTGGAGAACTTACAAACATTTTGAGTGAAGGGATTAAACGGAACAAAGGGAATGCTGTTGTTAAAACACACAACGTGAGTGGAGCAACATAATGAAGCTACGGTAATAGGAAACATTTCTGACAGTTTTGTCAAGCTCAAGAATCCAGATCAGTCAATCTCCTGGTCAGAAAAAACAGATGTGATTCTCACTGTGAGTGCAAAAGAAGCCAGCTGTGCAGAAAAAACCCCAACAGATGCGTGCACTGCGCTTGACATCCATTTGATAGACTTAGTTTATATTCAGACTGCAATGAACACGTTTTCACATCTGAACCAGGGTAAAAGGGAAACCATAGATACTCTGTAAAAACAAAATATGTCCAGAGCCTTTCCACAGCATTTCATTCAAATCATGTAATTCTTGGTTAAAACATCACGGTATTCCTCTATTGCTCTGCTAAGGGGATCCTGGTCCACATGAAGGCTTTTTGAAGATCCAGCACGTCCAGTTTCAAGTTCAGCAGTGGCTGGGGGGAAAGGAGACAAGAGTCCTTATGTTACTTTTACAGCAGACAGGGAGAAATAAGGCACTGCAAGAACATTTTACATGACACGATAGTCTGCAATCCTGAACGAGACTTTAAAATTTCCAAGGACACGTAACAAGGGAAGAGCTGGGCACAAAGGAAGAAACACATTTTGTGCACATTTGCTGATCAGTCAACAGCATTTCTGAAGCCAGTGACAGACATTCTGGAGGCCACACACCGAACATCTTCCAGGACTCCACACATGACCCTAGTGGCCCTTAACAGTGCTTCTTAACATAGCCCCCGCAGAGCTCTGCAACCTGAAGTCTCTGCTTTCTTTAAACGTTGAAAGCAGTGCTTTTTTGGAACACTACTCCTACACAGCTGCAGTCCCTGCAAAGCAGTGACTTTGGAGGACCAGCTATCATTAAAAAGGTGGATTTCCTCTTTGGACACCTGGCCTCAAATTATAAGAGTGCATTTTATGCTCCATGTTGCAAGCACTGACCTCATGCTTGCCTAAACCCTTCTGAACGATCTCTTCCTAAAGAAAGGCTGTCTTTTGTCCCTGATCATGTTCTTCTTACTTATTCAAAATGAGACTGCAACACTTCAGCTACAAAGACAAGCCATGAATCATAGCAAGAAAAATCAAGATCTAACAGTGGAGAATGTGTTTGGTATGGTTTAGTACTGAATGCAATTCATGTACAGGGAAGAAGGGATGGCTGAAGTCTATAAAGATCCATAAAAATCTGGCGGCTTCTGTGATATTTTTGCAGGAGATGAACTCTAGCGAAGGGCAACTTCATCTTAAGCCAAGTGTTTTTGTGTGGGGCAGTGGGTGAGTTTTATTTTTGCTTGGTTTTTTCTAGGCAAGTGCATAACATTCTATGCAATATTTTGGGAAGCAGGAATTTTTCACATTCAAGTCTAAACAGGAAAGCTAGCAGAACAAAATCTCAGTGCTTAGCAGAGGAAGTTGAAAATAATGGCTTGAAAGCTGTCGAGACTTAGAAACAGTCACCTTTTTCCTTAAGAACACTCCTAATGTAATGACACATTACCTTCTTTCAGTTCCTTAGTGATTTTTTCATCCAGTTCCTGTTGTACCTAGAAATATACATCAAATATACAGTTAAGATATAATACGACCCAAATGTTACTGTTAAAACTCCTACAACATTCTTACACCCCACAGAAAACATGATAAAACCTAAAAATTGCATCCCAAATGGAGATGATAGCCTGTGATGGCCAAGAAGATGCCGAATGCCTTGGACCACATGAGCTAAGTGGAAAGGCTGTTTCCTTCCTGGAGTAGACAAAGCTCAGGCGACCGTGTCTGTGTGTATTAACCACCTGGTGGGTGGAGTAAAAGAGATGGAGCCAAATTCTTCTCAGTGGTGCCGAAAGAACTAATGCCCCCAAGCCTCAAGTTGTTCTGAAGCGTGGACAAGCAGCAGTAAAATCCTGGGCAGAAGGGAACCCTCTAGAACCCGAAATGAGACACTGGTAGCAGAAGGCAGCCGGAAATCTAAAGCCTAGACCAAAAGACAACCTAAAGCAGGACTAATCCTAAGCAAAGCTGTAGTAGTGGAGGTGTTGGAAGCAACCACTTTTCCCTGGTTTATGAAGCCTTCACAACGACCAGAAGGTCCACAGGACCCTCTGCAACACGTGCAGATGAATGAAGAGAAGAAAAAGGTCTTGTTTGCCTCTTATTTATTCCAGTAACCTTTTTGTGATTCTCATCCCCAGGAAAAAGAGGAAAAAGGAATAGGTGGAAACATAGCCAACCCATGGATTTCTCTGAAAAGGAATGAAAAGGCCTCTGAATGAAAATACACCTTTGAGGACTCTGACAGTGTCTCCACTGCTTTCTTGCCACCCAGTCCTCTGGAGAAGCCATGAAGTACCAAGGCCTGAACAACAGGCCCCGACTGAGGCCTGAACAATAGGCCTGAAGCCAGAGTTGACCTACAAATGAACCTTCCAACCAAATATTATCTGTATATATTTGCTCATTAAGAAAGTATTGATATATGTGCACATTTATTGGCAGAACATGTATTTACCTTTCTGCATCTACAAACTGGATGAGGCCACATCTGGCCTAACCAGGGGGGTATAGGATCAAAGACAACTCCCTTGGTTCATCCTTGAGCCCTGGCCAGGCTCTGGGAGAAAGCCAACAGGAGAATGAAATTACAAATTATGTCAGCTTGTTTGTTTAATAGTATAAAAGCTGGGCTACTGTCACAGCAGAGTTGGAGGAGCCTTGTGGCCTAAAAGGTGGATGTACCACAGGAGTTCCCAGTTACTTTGGTGCTCCAGTCCTTCACTGCGACAGCTTCCCCCCACAGCTGAGGTGTCTCAGACTTGGATGATGGTAAAGTATTGGAGTAACTGGTGATACATATTTCTTAATCACTACAGGCATTCTTTCATAGTAATCATTAGGTGCATTGCTTAGCTTGTCCTTTGTAATACTTTGCTAATGATTATGTGCTTTGCTTAGCTTAGCATGTCCTTCCACAATTCTCTGCAGTTTTACATTATAGTAAATTATGCTATTCCTCAAGTCAGTGTCTGTGTCCTTAGCAGGTACCTCTCAGTGCTTAGCTCTTCAGGCACTAACAAACTTAGTCACTTGCAGCAGTCACCATCTCAGTAATTCTGTTTCAGGAAGTGATGTTGACTTACTACTTACCCACGCAGCTTCTTGAGCACAGAGTTAAGTTGGATCCTCTAAGACTGCATGAGATGATACGCAGAGTCTAGGAACTCAAGCTCAGAACAGTACTGCCACTCCACACCCAACTGCTGTTGCTGCCCAGAACTTTCTGACTGTCAGAACAGGCAAAGGGGGTAAAGAGCCTTCTCCTCTAGTTTTACCAAGTTCCCTTAGAACAGATGAACTCCATACATACGGTGCCATCTTACACAAGCTGAACTACCACAGAAGCCATGACTTCACAAATACATAAAGCACAGAAGTGCTCGGCAGCAGTCACTCTTTCACTCAGAGAAACCAGCGCTTCCAGCTTTAGGCCAATGGGAATGCATCGGTTTGAATAAGAATGCATAAGTTTGAATCAAAACCTAACAGCATAAATAGACAAACCATTTCCAGTAGCACCCAAGGTTAAACAGTACGGGCTACAAACCTTGTCACGTATCTGGCTGCAGATAAGAGAGAGAAGAATTTTGATTAAGGAGCTGAAGAAGAAAGAAAAACAGCCTTAAGTTCAAAGCTCTCAGGGAGACACAAGAACATGGCCCACACGTACATGAGGCAAGGGAAAAAAGCTCACAACAGAAAGACCCCTAAAATACAAGAGGGCAGTTGGAAAATGAAACCAGAAAAGGAACAGAAATTGAGAGAGAACGTAGGGAGCCGACATTCCCTTTCCCACATTATGTAGGGAAAGTGGTTTCATAAATCCACGAATTCACACTGGTTGCAGGCAGCAGAGTTCACTATTCTCTTCTGTGTCAAGACACCCATATTCATTTGCAGCAGCCTTTAGCATAGCTGTTAGGATTGAAGCTTGACAGTTTGTAAAGATAACAGCTGGCACTGAGTCCTAAAATCTTCTTGCAACACTTGCAGCAGACAGACTTTCCCTACCTTGGGCTATGCATTAAGGCCCCAGCTTCCAAATTCTGGTACACAAACCACTAACAGTACTTCCTATTTATGAGCTGGAGAGGGAAGACCAGGTTTTAAAACTTTCCTGAATACACTGAACATTGAGGTACTTGAGGCTACAGGTGGTGCTGTGACAATTAGTCTCAGTTGTTCCCTAATTGCTGATTTCAGAAAGAGGTATCACAACAGAATGTGTGGCTCCGTTTAGTAAGAGGGAGGATTAATTCACAGCAGGAAATCCTGAGTCCCAGACACCAGCCTTCTGCTTTAATTGAGAGAAATCTAGCATGCTGAGATTTCCAGCTCTCTCTTGAAGAGTACCTGGTTGAAATGGTAGGATGTAGGTGAATTTTCTGTGGATATAGCAGTTGTCTGACTCACCCTTATTTGAGGAAGAAGACTTCAGAGTTTGATATGGTATTAGAGTTCAAAGGGACTCCCAAGAAGATAAGCTGTGTATAGTGAGAGTGAATTATCCTCAGCTCCTCTGCTAACAACAAACTAAAAATCTCCATAGGTTGTAATCAAGAGCGGAGAGAACTTCAGGGGACTAAGTCTTACCAACAAAACTGCACTAGGAAGGAAAAATCTTGGTATAGAAGAAAGCCCCAAAACTAAGAAGCAAATCCCCTGTGGACATCAGTAATTGAAGACTGGGAAAATGTCATGCATAACTGTTTAACAACTTCCCTTGAGAGTATGCTCAAAGCTGTGAGACATACATGCTCTGGACAGAAACTCTATGGGTGCTATTGAAGTCAGGACACTGAGTGGGAACAGTATCACCATTCTCAGATCTAATGCAGACTTGTCTTGGAATCAGCTCAAATATTTTTCACAAGGGGGTTTGGAAGCATTTTTCACAAAACACTGAAGAGGACTATATAGCAATTTGAACTATACATTTATTAGCAGCTGTATAAAACAATGAGCCATAAAAAAGCATGGAGAAATATTTAATTTCTGTAATACACTTAATGGAAGGCACTAAACCCGTGAAAAAACTTTGAGAGTCACAGAGTCTCTGACACCGACAAAACTTTGAGATTCACAGAGAGTTCCAATGTCTTCCGGAAAATGAAAATGGAAAGTACTACCTGAAAACTGTTGCTGTAATTCAGTTGTAAGAAGCAGTAAGTACTCCCACGTTCCTTCCCTTCACTGTCTGTTTCCCTCGTTCTTCTCCAAAAAAGGCACAATTGTTAAGCCCTTCCTTTTAACCTGAGGCAGCTTTTTTGTCTAGAAGAGGAATGGTTTCCTCTTTTGCCTTTTTCTTAACATCTTGCTGCCATCTCTCTGTCCTTTCTTTCCCTCTCTTGTTCTGTGCTCCCTACCCCTCCTGGTCTCCTCTTTATTTCCATTTTCCAGTGGGTCCCTGAATTTTCCTTCCTTTCTACTGCTTGCATGCAGAATAGCCCCTGCAGATGATACTGTACTAATGACCTCAAGAGATCTTCCAGTAATGTCTGTCCACCTCTCTGCTCTCAAAAGAGCGTTCACAGCTACACAGAGAAGTTCATCTCTAAGTGCCACAGCTATGCATTTCCTATGCTGCTTTGGTCCCTTTTGTTCTCTTGGCTTTCTTTTCTTAAAACAGGTGCTCTGTGTAGACACAGGTTTAATGTAGACAGAGGTTTAAATGGGTTCTTTCCAACGAGAGGGGACCACCAAACTGAGATGGACTTAAAAGTGAACAAATACTTCTCATATTCCCTCGACAACAAAATACAATGACTCAACAGAGAAGCTTGGCCATGCCTTAATCCCACGTTACGTGGGTCGCCCACTGATTACAACTATTGGTGTGGGGTTTTCACATCTCATGGTATAATGTTCAGCATTCTGTGAGGGATGTGCTATAACACTGACTACTAATTACAGGGCATACTTGGACCAGACGTATTGCAGTGGTTGCAGCATTGCTGAAAAATCAGAAAGCTGTGAAGACTTGCCAAGGAGTAGGTAATTTTACTGTTTTGTGAGATAACATGTGGCAGGAACTACAAGAACAAATGTCTCCTATGTGTAGTATGTGTCCCACACAGAAATACAAAGAGCAAAGTTATGCCATCTCATCCATATCATCCCATTTTGAAGCATCATTTTGTTGGTATTAACATACTAAAGCAAGTTCTGTGAAGAAACTGCTGGAGTCAAGATCAAGGATGAAGAAAAAGGCATCTCAGAGATGTCTGATTGGATTTGTCCCTCAATGTGATGTTAGCCATTTTAAACAGGTTAGCCAAAACATACATTGGAATTTCATGCTGAGCTTAGCTGGGAACTCCCTATGCATCAGTATTCCTTGTCACAGTTTCTCTTGTAAAAGAATGTCATGACAGTTAATTGCTTTGACTTAAATACTTTATGGGCTTTGACCCTCTTGAAAATTTTTACAACCCTGATGACCAAAAGTCTTCAGCCTTACAATGTACAGCTGTGCACTGTTCTGAGGATTAGCAGTTGCTTTGGCCTATTCGACAAGATGGCATGGAACAATAAATGGATTCTAGCTTCAGGCTAAAAAGGAGAACCTTGCATACAGCTACTCTTCAGCAGCAGCTGAGAACAGTATTTCAAACTGCTTACCTTAGCCACAAAAGCTGCAACCCTGTTTCTTGAGGATAATGTGTTTTCAGTTGGGCTTAGGAAGCTTCCTCCTAGACTGAGACTTCTGCTCAGTCCCAAATTGTTGCCAAGATGTCCGAGTGCAGTTGAATACAGAACTGGAGTTGCAGCCAGACCTCCGCTAACAATGCTGCTTGTGATCAAAGATTTGCTTTTATGGCGCTCCCGGAGGAGCTTAGCGTTGGCTTCTTCAAGTCTCTCATTAGCTCTGAAACATTTGCAAGCACACAAAGAGTTACCTTTTGTAGTAGGACTTTCCCAAAGTTACCCTCCAGCTCTTGACTATTATTTGACTTCTGAGATTAAGAGCCTTCAAAAATGGCACATCATTTGACCTGAGCTTGTTTGGAAGGCCTGTTTCTAAAAAGTCACACTAGGTGCAAGGAACAGCAAGTGTTATCAACACTTAGGACTGCTCAGCATGGGGGCCTCAAAGCCTCCTGTGAAAGCCATGTGTTTACACAGCTTTTTCTGGAAGGTATGTCACATCCCTAACAACTCTGGGCTGCCCCCGCCCCTTCCCAAGGAAAGCTCAAAGCTCAGAGCCACTGCTGAAACAGAAGCCAAAAATGGTAATTTCTATTTTTCCTTCACAGAATCCAATTCTGTTCTCTGAGAGGCCTACCCTTATTCAAACAATAAAGGACATGAAATTAATTTTTTCTGTTCTACGGAGGATGAGATTATAGAGACTGGCAAAAAAAGCTGCAAGTTAAAATGGACTTGAAAAGTATCCTGTTAATGCCATGGGTAGTGGTGTTTCTGCTAAACATTAAAGAGAAATGAAGGCCTGCTGAACGGGAAGGGTCTTAAGGTACTTCTCCCCACAGACATGCCATCATAGGCTTTCACACACAAGGCTGGCCAGGTGCAGAAGAGGAATTAACAAGAAATATGCATGAGGAAAAAGGAGTCTCTTATTACCAGTCCAAAAAAAGCATAGACTTACCTTTCCAGTTTCTTTGCTAGGCATCGTCTAGTTTTCACTTCCTCCAGATACAGCTCCTTGTACTTTTCCATTTCTGCTTGTGCACATTCTTTTGGAAAAGTACTCTCTTGCTGGGTATTTTTTATCTTGTCCAATTCACATTCAAGATCTCTAATTCTATCTTTTAGCTGGTTTCTCAGTGAAGCATGATGACTGGCCCTGATGTGTTCTAGTCTGTCCTGGGAGGCTGCCTGTGCCTGAAGGAGATAGTGCACCTTCAACCACCACCAGGAACAAGAGAACTCTCCCCACCTGTCCATTGCATGTACCCAAGTTCAAGGGCTCAGCTGGGCTCAGAGAGGTGGCTGTGCCTCCTCACTGCCATCAGCAATCAAGGCAGAACCCCGGAGCTATCACCAGGGTAAATAATTCTTTGCACTTAGGAAAAAGCCCAAATTTGTACTGCTTATGAAAGCTACCAATGAAAGGGCACTAGCAGGATGCCTCATCTCCTCCCCATCTCCACACCTGCAACTTCAGTCACTTCTTTTCTGAGCACTCTCTCCCCCCTTACAAGGACAATGCCAGATCTGTAGGTCTGGCCATGACAGCTGGAAGGTGCAAAACCCCTTCAAGCATGAACAGTGAGAAAAGCAGACCAGCAGACAGAGATAGTCCCAAGCACTGCAAAATGGAAATCTACCTTGGGCAAGGCTCCTGATTTGGGGACCTGCTGGCACATGACACACCATGAGAGCACTCCTGCCCAACCGTATTCCCTTCTCCCACTGCCCTTTGGCACAGCCACAAGGACAGTGCTAACACACAGAATCGGGCACCCAAAGCAAAACACTGAAAAATGATGGCCACAACCAAAGTCTCCATAGTCTCCACAGAGATTCACATCAGAAAGTCACTCACTTGCAAAAACAGATTGACTTCTTGTAGTTTTTGTCTTATTTCTTGTCCTGCTCGTTCATCAACCTCTCTTTTATACTGTTCTATTTGGTTGTGATCCACCATGTTAGTCTCCAAGTGATGCTGGAGTTTTGCCACCTCTTCTTTCAGCTGGCATTTGCTCTTCTCCAGTTTTTCACAGTTCCCATGCAGGGTAGAGAGCTGTTCTTGTAAATCCCGATTTTGTGCTTCTAGCTGCATGCTTTTTCTAGACTCCATGTCCAGTTGCTGGGAAAGTTCAGCAACCTGTACACGGGGAAAAAAAAAGAAACTCAGAGGGATCTAAGGCAGTGAATTCTGTTAAAATTGCTAAAGGGGTTTTCCATGGAGACTGTATTTATCATCTGCATACTCAGTATTAGAAACTGAGCGTAACCAGGCTCTTCTTTTCCAATAAGATCAGCCTTCTCACATCATTTGTGAGAGGATGGGAACCCGAGGAATCCTTTCGCAGTTCTTCAAGCAAAAATGCTGTAAGCTTCTGGACTAAAAATGAGTCAGTGCAAAGGCAGTAACCAATTCTGCAATGAGGCCTTCTAACGCCAAGCGTAACTCTGAAACGCGGCTTCTCTAGCAACGACTCTGAGTAACGAGTGGAGAAGTATGTAAGGGTTACATGCTGCTACTGAACAGCCAGAGCAGCCTCAAAAACAGCTCTGGCAACAATACTTCTGGGTTCCCATGCCAAGATGGGCTCAAACAGCTACCTGTGAGCAATAAGTTACAGCACTTTTCCTGTGTCACCTCTCCTCATCGTACCCTGCACAGCAACAACACTCTTCAGAAAAGGAAAGTCTCAGCTGCCTCTGGCTGAACTCGTACCTGAGACAAGGCTCAAGGGTTCTTCTTGCTGTGCGAGCAACAGCAGTGTTCCTCTCCTCTCTTCCAGAGAAGGAATCTGTCTGTCAGACCTAGGTGATGCTGCCACAGCCTCACGCTGCAGCTGGGCCTGAGCTGAGGCCCGCTGCTCTTAGCCCTGACCCTCACCCATGGACGTGATGTCCTGGTAGAACGGCAGAACTGCCCGTCCCTAAGGCCCGGCCTGAGCATCTGCACTCCTGGCCCACCCTGCCTCCTGTCACCGGATCTGTTCTGCTCTTCGTGGTGAGCGCCTGTGGGATGGCTCCCTGGCCCGTGAGGTCACGGACCCTGCCAGCCTTGCTGCCACTCTTGGCCTGCCCTTCCTCTGCAGGACACTCTGCCCTTCCTGTGCCATTGCAGATGCTGCTTTGCACTTCAGGGTTGCATCTTTACCCGTAATGACAACTACATCAGTATTAGTTATAGTCACCTACTTCTCTAACAGTAGAAAAAGCACTGAGAGAGATCAATCAAATATAAAATACAGCCAATGTTGGGTTCACTGCACCAGCCGGTGAGCCAGGGGAAAGGGCTGAGACCAGTTGGTGGAAATAACCTAGGCGCTGGACAATGACCTTGAAAGGAAAAGCCTCTCCCACAAGTCCTGGTGGTTGAAATGTAACCTTACCCCCAGACCCTCTGAATGTAAAACCTCCTCTCCCAGCAGCCTGTGTGGCTGCTTCCCGCCCTGGTCCTCTCCCTGCCCCTTCCCTCTGTCCATTGGCTCCGTTCCTCGGCCCCGCCTCTGTACCGCCCCTGTGCCCTCCGCGGACTCTGTAAAACCAGCCCGGCCACGAGGCCTCCTTCTCTTCGCCGTCATCTCTCCACTCATCTATCTCGGTAGATGAAATAAACCAGCTCCATGGAATTCCTGGGCGGCATTGAGCCCTCCTGACTCCATGTCTCTGGTAATACTGAGCTATCCGGCTTAAGGTGTGGGGTTGAACACCACCAGCACTTCCAGCTGCGCAGGGCAAATGAGGGGCTGCAACAGCTGAGGCTGTACCCGGGGTGCCTCTCTCATGTGGCACTTTGGGGAACAAGTGGCCGCCTCTGTGAGCCCTGTATCCCCCACACCTTTCGGATTTTTTTTTTTAATTTAATAAGCCAAGGAAAGAAAATCATCAACATGACAAGAAATACAAGGAAAGCTCCACACAGGTTTGAAAAGAAGTAACACCCCAAGCAAACAAACCCCAAATTAAGCAGAGCTCACCTTTGTTCTCAATCTATCAACTTCACTGACCATTTCAGAATATCTGCTCTTCATTTCACCCTTCAAATTAAGCTGTGACTCCATTTCTCTCTCTTCATACACCCTAATTTTCTTTGTAGCTCTCCTGAGAAGTCTCTTCAACCTAAACGGCAAATCAGTTCATAAAACAATGAAACACAGGAATAAGCAACTTTTTCCATATGCTGTCAAGTAAGGACTGCAGACATAGCTTTCTTCATCTTTAACATACTTGACAGTACCAGGAATTGCTGTGAAAAAACCTGCTTTTCCTGTGCCATGAATCACCTGGAGCATCCAAATTTCAGCTGTAAAGATGAATAGACCTCCTGCCAGCCCTGGAGAACTGCAGGGCAACCTGGATTGGCAATTCCTTTTGCAGATGTAAGTATAGCTTCATGCACAGACGTACCTTGAGGGACTAACATGAGACTTTCATTTGCTCACGGAGTACGTGTACCTGTTCTTACATTAAAGTTCAATAAACCTGGACTTCTATTCAGAGATATCTCTTCACCATATCAAAAAGCCATACCTCTTGAAGTCTTTCTGCAATTCTAAATTTCTTCTCATTTCTTGGTCCAGACGGAGTTCAACTGGGCGTTTCAACTCTACCAGTTTCTTCACTTTCTTTCTTTCACTCTCACACTTTCAAACAGAAAAGACACATGACACACATAAAACTTAACAACAATTGCTGGGTGCAATATGTATCTCTAGCATTCTCCACAGAGAAACTGCAGTCCATCTCCATCTGTCAGCCAAGTTCCACTTTAAGTTTCACAGCAAACAGGCCAATATTGAAGAACAAAACCAGATGCCTCCACTGAAACGAAGGTGGAAAAGATGCTGGACTACTTTCAGGAGTTCTCAACTCATAGCAAGGATTATGTAGGTATGCTTATCATGGGAGAATACAGATCAATCTAAAGCTTTTACAGCATCTTTACTGACCAACAAGCAGAGGAATTTAATCTTTGGGATTTTTTTCAACATCCTATTCCCTTCTGCCCTTACCTCCACCTCTTCTTTGTGGCTATTTACCTATGCAGTAGTTCCTTTGCACTTCCTTTATTCCTCTATGGAAGAGGAGGGAAAGACTGCCCCCTTGAAACTGTCAGTTATTTCTTGTTTCCCAAATACTAGTTCATTTCCCCAGAATTCCTTCAATATGTTTTTCTGCAAGGCTTTTAAGCATCCACTATCCTGAAAACATGCTGCTGCTCCTCCGTGCACTGCACTGGAAAAATTAAATGCTTCAACCCTGCCCAGAAAACAAGGGGTCAGAAGATGGCCAGAAGAAATCCAAGAAAGAACTGGGGAACTGCAGCCCTGCTTGGTGTGCTCAACTGATGCAAACCATACTGGGAACTTTTTCAAACAGAATCACTCCTGAATTTAAGCAAGATATCCAGATAGCTTTAATTTGCTTCCTGGATGATCCACAAATCACAACATATCCCAGAGCCTGAATGGCAGGGGTAATAAAAAAATGCTCTTTACATAAGAACTTGACCAAAAGGTTAACATGGGTCTTCCAGGTACTGGCTTAGGTCTCTGGAGAATTTTCTGGATTTACCTGCTCAAAAAGGTCTGCCTTTTCCCTGTCAAGTTGAGCAACACGCTCCTCGAGGTTGGATCTTGACTTAAATTGCTCTTCCCACATGCTCTGCAAGTCCTTTGATGTCAGAGCCAGCACATTCTGCTTTTGCACCTGTAAAAACAACAGTGGCAGAAGAAGAAACTAAGGTGACTGTAAAGAAAACACTGCAATAGAAAGCTGTAACTTAAATGGAAACTCTCTCCTCTCCCCAACAAAGGCCTGTGGTTAATGTGGAATGTAAAACACAGCTTGGGAAACATAACTAAGAAGAGAAATTGAAGATGGTAAAAACAATGAATGCTATGGAGTGACGAGATGAGGTTGCAACTTTGGGGAATAACAAACACACACACAAAACTACCCTGTAGCTTTCTTCCAAAGGTTCTCCAGAATTCATGAAATACTTTATAATGTAGCAATTTCTAGTGCCCACCACAGAAAATACCCTACCTTCATGACTTCTGTAATAGCTGTATATCTCCTGAGAGCAAGAAAATGTTATGAAATTGACAATGGTATTGATGGTTCTACCTAAAGGGACAAAGATTTGCCTAACAGATGCATTTGAGTTGAACAGAACTTGCTGATTCAGTTCAAGTATAAAGACTGAAAGTTGACTAGATGCTTTTAGTAGCATTTTTTAAGGAAAAAATAGAAAACTACAAAAGCAAAAAAGGTAAAAAGAGATGTCTACTGGCTACAGAAAGTCACAAAACACTTAACAAAGTCTTAGATAAAAAGAATCCTTAGGGTGCATGACTTTCTCAAGTGTCCTTACAGAGGAGGTAAAACACGGGGTCTTACGACAAAAACTGACATGGCCTCAAGACAAGCTCTGACAAAACTGCAAAGATAATATGGATCTTTCAAGTCTGGTCTCCTCTCTCAGATTTCAACCACAGATCTCCAGATGTCCACAACATTCACTCTATCAGTCATCTCCTACGGCTTAACCCTGGTAGGCAGCTAAGCATTACACAGCCACTTGCTCACTCCCTGCAGGTGGGATGGGGAAGAGAATTCATCAGATGAATCACACTAATGAACACAAGTATCTTGCACACCGCAACACAGATACAAACCACAGCAGCAGGGAAATGAGGGAAATTTACAGCCTTTCCCCTTGAGGGTGCCTTGTCCTAAAACCAGATGGGTATTTAACAGCTGTGTGCTTACACAGCCCACATGATCTTTTCATCAATTACCTAAACACAAAAAATTCAAAGACTAAAACAGTCATTCACAGAAGCCTGTCATGTACCTGTTTGTGGTGGTCCTCTGCAGCTGCCTGTGCTGTCTGTAAGCTCGTTATCAAGTCTTCCAGGCGGTTATGAACCTATAGAAGCATTACAAGAAGCAAGAAGGCACACTATGACTTTCTTGATTGAAGTTACACCTCACTGGCAAAAGTAAGTATTACATAGACCCTCTTCACCTCTTTATTCCTACACTATTTACACCCAGCAACAATGATCAAAATGGCGTTAGTTTGATGCCACTGTAAAATTGTCAGCAATCATCACCTCTGCCATTTGGTGCAGAGAGAGAGAGAGAAAAGACCATTAGGGATACAAAGAATCTTCAGTGAAAACAGGCAGGAGTAGCTTTTCTCATCCCCAGTACCCTTGAAAATCATGCCCTATTAATCAAAGTGGAAAGATTTGTGACTGCCTTCCCACTCCTCTAGACAATATCAGTACATCACAAAGTTCAACTATCACATGTAGTGATTTTCAAAATACCTTCAGCTATAACTGACAACTACCATCGTAACAAGAGCCATAAATCACCAGCTACAACACAAATACAACAACAAAAAAATCTCTTAATTCAGGCCACAGATGTTAGCACCTTATCTGAGCTAAAATTAACCACTGTGTAGAGGCAGTGGTAAATTCCAAGGCTCACACTGAGTTTTGCAGATACCACAGGCAGTTCTCTTTGCTGTTTCATGAGAACAGACACAAAGCAATTAGCAAAAGGAAAAGCAATTCTGTACAGCAAAAGCTCTGGGATGTGTAATTTTTGTTTCAGTCTGATGATGTCAGACAGGTCTCTGGCACAAAGGGCTTGTCATCAATGTACCCTGTGGAATTTCCTCAAGTTAACTTGATGAATACCTTAAATGAAAGACACTGCAGTCCCCAAAGAAGCATCTGATGTTATGAAGGGTCTAAAGCAGACAATAGTTACACCAGTGTATTGCTTTCAAATCCTAACCTTTTAGAGTGTTACGTTTGACTTGATATAGCACAGGAAAACTTTCAAAACCAGATGGCTGGAAAGTAGACCAGGCTGCTTTCCGAGCAGCCTCTATTCAGGAAAATGCAAGAAATGAGCTCCCCTAGGCTCTCCAGGAAAACCTAATCTTAAAATTTTCCCACAGAAATAGGTAACAGGGCTCAGGAGTCTCCAAAAGGGAAATTTATCACCAGCTTACTGAGGCAGAGGTTTGCAGGTCTCTCTGCAGGGCTTCAATCCTGTTGCTTTGTTGCTGGACAGTGGCTTCCAATCTGGTGTTTTCAATTTCAAGGCTTAAAAAGAAATACAGGTCTTACTATAAAAATCTGCCAGAGCACCAATTCCAAAAAGAACAGTGCAAAATATTAAAAAGCAAGTGCATCTTTCAAAATCATAGTAATTTGCTGTGATGCAACAGGGCATTGTATCTATCCTGAGGTTCCCAGGCAATCCCTGCAAGCAACAGACACCTCGCCCCACTGTGTTGTTCTCTTACTGTTGCACATGTTCTTCCAGTTGTTTTATAGTAGTGTTAGTCTCAGAAGAAGCCAACAGCTGGTCCTGCAGTTTCTGGGCAGAAGCTGTTGCTTCTCTTTCCTTGTTAGCCAAGGCAATCTTCAAGTCACGAACACAACGCTCTGACTGAAGATACTTTTCTTCCATCTCCTGCAACTGCAAAATCACAGAAAGAATCCACAGTCGTCAGGTGAGCTTTTATACAGAGGAGTCAGCTGCTGCCAGAGGATTCACGTGCTGCAGGGATCTGCCCATACCCTCTGCCCAAAGAACTGTAATCATCTCAAGTACCTTCAAAGCTTTGCTTCTACAAGCAAATGAACACAAGCTGTGTTACTTCCTCATCTTCTACACTGGCCTCTCCCATCCCTCCACAGATTTCCTAGAGCATGGTTCTAAGCACTGACACTGCCCCTCTGACCCTTTTGGTGACTCAGGATACTCTTTGTATTCACTTGTTTGCTTCTCCATGAAAACATGAATTAAGAAGTTCACCTGTCTGTAGTGACTTCACAAGTCTCTTGTAAGGATCAGATTTAAAATTATTTTTCTTTTAGAACTCCAAAGCCTCTATACCTCAGTTCTTGGAAAAACACTGAAAGGTGGTCCCTAACACAGAAATAGCTTATACTTCCCTTGTAGGAAAACCATTTAAGGATGGCAAATTATAGCAGGGCCAATGAAGGGGGAAAATGCAGAATAAGTTACAAAAGCATTCAGAATTTGACATGTTACCTGGTGGCAGGACTGGGTAGGGGAAGTGGGGCAGAGGGAAAGCAGGACAGCATAAAAATGTCCAAACACAACAGTCCAGTACTTCTCCTGTTCTTCAGAAATCAGACAATCTGCTTGGCTAAACCAAAGGCAACAAGCTATAGACACACCAATTTACTGTGTGGAGCACCTTCAGAAATAAAAAATTTTGTCCAAGTATGGGCATAATGTCCACATGTCAAAGACACAGACACAAAGTTTAAAACAATGGAATTGATTCACATATCATTAAATCCATCCTGTTGGATTTTTTCCTGGGGTTTTAGGATAACATCCAATCCTACTTTTAATAGCCACCCTAAGATTTATTCATATAATTACAGACATTATGTACCTTGGTTTTAGCCTTTTCCAATTCCTTTTGCAAGCACAGCTTGTCTTCCTCCAGGTCACTGCGGTACCGTGCAGTAACTTCGAGTGAAGCTTCTGACATAGATTGCTTTTTAAGAGCATCAGCAAGCTCCTGCTGCAGCTGTCTGATCATGCCCTAATGAAACAATTATATGAGCATGAATAAAGTTGTAAGAACATGAAAAATGCCTTTGCTTTGACCTTATTTGATTATACAGTTAGACCTGTCTTTTTATTGAACTCAAGTGAAACTGTCTGTCACCAGCAGGCATGTGCACAGACAATCACCTCTCCATCTTTCTCAGCTGAGCACCCCCAAACTGTCAGCAGCTGCTCATGAGGATTTCTGTTTCCCAATACATAAAAAAGATCCAGATATTGTTCTTCTTCTTGAAACCATGCATAAACCCACACTGCAATCATGGGAATTTTTATAACATAATCCAAAGAAATCTGTTGTGATGCAAGAGCCATAGTGTGACTGCAGAAACTACTTTGTTGACCAAAGGTGGGACTTGGTATCCCATCATTCTTTGTTCTACTCCTACATTTTAGAAATCTAATTAAATGAATACATATATCTAAAAGCTCTTTTTAGATATAAAGAACATTTTGAATCACATCCTCTTACAGATGTCTTAATAAGTATGTTTTAGAATAACAACTGCCTTTATACTGACATATTAGGTTTACCAAAATCTGTATAGATCATACAGTTATAGAGATGTTGTATTTTCAGAGGGAAAACTACTGTTTTGGTATGAAGAATACACAGCAATTCACAGATTAAAGTGACTGACAGTATTGTTGGAGTTCTCTCCCCACATCCACCTTAAAGTAACTGACAAATGAAGAAAAAAGCAGTTATCTCACACATGCCTATATTTATCTCACTTGGAAGATTCTGGACTTGTTAGGAAGAAGGAAATGTAATTTTAAAACACTATTCAAATCATTAAAGGAGACAAACCTTACACCGACATGTCTATGTACTGACGTTTATTAGTTCCTATTTTCTATAAAGTAAGGGAGATTAAACAAAACAGGTAAGGCAATTTTTAAGTCATTGCTCTACCTGAAATTGGCCAGAATACTCTACCATTACAGAATTCCCTACCTAATCCTAGGAATACAGACAATGATGCGTTCTCCCGACAGACCCCTTAGAGCCCCCAGAATATACATAAACACCTAGACACTATAATACTCTTCAATTTTGATAGCAATTTATGGAGAAGCAATGTTTTTCCTCTGTAGGAACTTAATGTAAGTCCATCTCACGCAATTCACTCATCTGCATCTTCACTTCTCAACTGTCACATATTGGATCATTCTTCCTTTTATATCACTCTTGTGTCATCAGTGCAATACTTCAAAAAATCATCAAATACCTAAACCAATTCTATAGGGCAAAAAATGGACGAAGGAAAAGAGATTAAAAAAGTTCTAGAGAAGAATCACCTTTCTTCATCAAAGCAGACTTGGATACTTCTGCTCTCTACTCAGATCTGAGCAGTAACATCCCATCTACCAAAATCTCCCACAATTTCAAGAGAAACACAACAAACCAGAACAAAACATCATTATCTAGTCCCTTGCATATAGCTTATACCTTGTACACTTTACAAACACAAAATAATTTCAAGAACTGGAAAACTTTAAATTGCTCTAAGTCTATAATTTACCTCTCTCTCTATTTTGTCAGTCTCATACTTGAAGACTTGTTCTCTTAAATCAGTACACTTGGCATTTAATTCCTTGTTTCTCTCTTCTACTAGGTAAACTTGCTTTTCCGTATCAGCTCTGAGTTTGTTGAAAATATCATTAAATCGATCTTGCACATCATTCACGACTTTTTCTTTGATGATCCCCTTGTTCTGCAGATCTTCCAGTTGCTGACGGAGCAAAAGGTTTTCACTCTGGAGCTGAGCCAATCGTTCCTGCATGGATTCTTGCTTTATTGTAAGTTTGCTTACTTGGTCTTTCTCAAGTTGTCGAGCATGATCGTATTCCTTTGCCTGACACTGGGTTTGACTTAATTCTTTTTGCGTCATTTCTAAAAGCAATGTTTTTTCTCTGAGTGTTTGTCTTAACTGGTGAAGCTCATTTTCTAGACTATTAGCTTTGCTTTCAGCTTTACTCAGCTGCTGAGACAAGCTCTTGCTGGCTTCTCGCACATCTGAGAGGTCATGATGGAGCTTGTCTTGCAAACGAAGCCATTCATCACGTTCTCTCTGAAATGTTCGTTCAACGTCACTTTTTGATGACTGGTGACGTTCAAGTTCTTGAACAGCAGCGTTCAAGCGGGAACGAAATGATTCGATTTCTGTCTCTAGTCTGTCTTTGCTTTCTTTTGTCTGCTCAAGTTTGGAAGTTAGCATTGCGGATTCTGTCTTTAGTAAGTTCAGCTGTCCATTGTACTGAAAAACTGTTTGTGTTAAAGCTTCCTCATTCAGTTTAAGTTCCTTTTTGAGATCTTCGTTTTTTTCTTTCAAGGTCTCATTTTCCTCTAAATATTTTCCTTCTTCCTCCTGGTGCCTAAGTCTTATTTGATCAAGTTCTAGTCTTAGCATGGCAATCTCATCTTGCAGTAACTGATTTTTGTACAACAGATCCTTTTCTCTCTCAGTGTCAGATTCCTGAATGACAGAAAACATGAATAAATATACAAGTGGGAAATAAATCTACAAAACCACTTCAGCATTAAACTGCATTTCTAACATTGCAACATGACTTCAAAGATGAAAGTGAAATTTCAGATAAGACACAAGCTGATCTATGAACCAGTGCATGTGTCCAACACATGCACAGAATGAAAGTGTAATGTGTCCATAAATAAACATGCCAAATCTACAACGTATTTTTTTCCGTAAACCAACTAAATTAATAAAATTATTTTAAATATTTCAGGTATAAAGGTTTTAAAATGACAGTGCTTTCTTGTGTGTGCATGCCTTTAAAATATTCCCTTTCAGGTTAATTTAGTTGTGTTAGTGATCTGGCAAAATCTATGTTTACCACAGGTAAAACCTCTGTTTACCAGGCTAAAAAGGGTATTTTCCTTTTTAAATGTCTTAACACTTTTTTTTAGCATTACTGAAAGCTAGCTATACAGATGAATCATCCCTGGAATGCAAGAGTCTTGTATAGTGCCCATTTATTATACAATTTTTTTCCATGTAAACATATTCACCCTATATTTACTGGGCAGCACAGCCAAGAACAAATAATTCTTCCAAGAATTTCACATTCTTAGTAAATTCAGTAAACTTTTCAAGAACAACTTTTTTTTTTAATACAGTGTTCATGACTGCTTATTCTCCTTCAATTATTCTAACTAGTATCAAGAGTTTAATTCACTGCTGATTTTCCTTCATAAAACTTTAATATGTGGAGGTGAGAAAGAACTTAATATTTCAAGTAACTAAGTTTGATAAGGGAATAAATAATTTAAAAACCCCCAAGGAATGGGAACACAGAGTGAGTGTCAAACAACTTCCTGGTCAGTCTGGATGTAGGTAGCTAGGTGTTTCACTGCTAAAAACCTTAGAAAGTGATGATAAAATGTTGAGGAAATAAAAACAAGACCATTTAAAAAAATGACATAAACAGTGTTTTCTTTTAGTTTTGTACTTGTACATGCAGTTCAAGTACATACAGCCCTGATACTGCTTTCCAGAACTTTTAAAGACATTTTTAAAGACATAAAGGAAAAGAGAAGAGGTATCTGCACAGTAAAATTACACCGGTAAACTGTAAATAATCCATCAAGAAGCAGAAAAAACCATGCAAGTTTTATTATGACTTTAGAACAAACACGGTGAAATTTAATTAATTAGAAAAAAATCTGCTTACATCTGAACTTTTTGCTATAGTTCTTCTTGTCTCTTCTTCTAGTTCTTTTTGTCTCCAAAGGTGGTTGTTCAAAATGCCTTCTTGCAGGGCTCTGGCACTCTTTTCCTGAGAGAGCTGTCTCTGTGTTTCATCACGCTCATCTTCAACCTACAATAATACAATTAAACTACTTGTGCCTTCAAAAAAATCAAAGCAAGCAACATCTTCCCACTCTCCCTTCTATTCTTCTAAATATTTTTGCTTTCCGCAGTTATGATAATCCATCTATAAATTTTCATTTTCTTCTGAAAAATTAAGAAGAGATATAGAATGCTTTGTAATAATTTAGCAAAATAACTCACAGCCAGGCTTTGAAATACAAATGGAAAGGGAACAGACTACTTGGAAACCAATTGTTCTCAAAATGTGGCAATAGTTACCCAATGCCTCTTCCATTAACAAAGTACCTCTTCTTTAGGCATACTGGAAGACAACACCAATTAAAAAGAAGCAGAAAATAAGAAGACAAGTGTTTAAGTCATTATCTAATATACCTGTTTGTAGAGCTTTCTCAGTGCTACTAACTCCATTTCTAAATTCCTTAATTGTAATTCAAGTTGCTGTTTCTCCTCCATCTCTTTACCATATTGCTCTTCTTTCCTTCTGAGTTTTTCTGTAGTTTTCTCATATAGTGTTTCTGCTCTGAGCCTCTTTTCTTCTTCTTGTTTCAAAGTAAATCTGGGATTTAACAGAACAGTTGAGAAACTAAAGCACTGATACAAAAATTAGATATTCCACACTATTAACTTGCAGAAACAACTCAAACCCTAAAAATGTTAAATATTTTCAGATTTTGTATTTTTACTCTAATTTTTAACTTTTTAAAGGATTCTAACTTCATTCCATTATCCATAGTATCAGTTGTACAATATATGGAAATAAACCACTGAGTGCTTTATCACTTGTAAGTTTATCTAGGTAAATATACCAAAGTATGCACATTTCTGTTACTTTTAAGAAGTCATCTTCATATTACAGACACTTCAGTCAAGAGGAGTTTGTTGTCTCATCAATCAAAGCAAGATAAACTTTTGACTATGATTAATTTACATATTCTTAATATGATGAGCACTGCCTGCATATTATGGATTCAGTGACTGCAAGTAATGCTGATGAAGCAGCACATCACTTACCTCTCTGACAGACCCACCAATTTTTTAACAAGCCTTTCATAAGTCTTAAATAACTGCTGACCAGAGGAAAAACACACAGTTTCTATTTACTCAGAACTGAGGTAAATTTTCAAAAATATATTTAGAAATGCAGAGGGTTTAAGTTTAATGTGATTAAAAATAGTTTTAAACCTCTAAGGATCTACACCTGGAAGAAACAACAGCAATCTGATTTTGAAGATAATCTACAGAGAAACCCTTAGGGAATATCAACTTCTTTACCAACTGAAACAAGCAGCAATAAGCACCAACATGGTAAGAAGTCGTCCATGGTGTGCCCACAGTACCCAAACAAAAAAACTGTTTTGTGTTTCACAATTATCTTGAGAATTTTTTCTCATATCCTTGCAACAGTCAACAAGAGAAAAATTAGTATTAACATAAGGACAGAGGTGGCAAGTGAAAACCTGCTTTAGAAATTCTGCAAAAACAAGTATCAGCAACCACTAATAAATAGATCGAAAGACTGACAGTAACATTTGTATTTCAATGGTTTATATTGCAAGGAAGAAAGCTTTACATATAATTTTTAGGGTAATTTCACAAAAAAACCCAAAACTTCCATAAGTGCAAGGCTAACACTGCTTTCATAATTTCTAAAGATGAAAATATTAATTATTCACAATTGATAGATACTTGAGAATTTTGAAAAATGGTGGCTGGGGTAAAGTTAATTTTCTTCACATGGGGCTGTGTTTTGAATTTGTGCTCAAAACAGTTGGTAATATACATGGTTTTGTTATTGTTGAGCAACATGGAGACAGCTGGGACAGGTGACCTGTCACCCTGGTTTTCACAGTGTTCTATGTTTTTACTTTTGTAGTAGAAGTTCTCATGCATTTTCTATAAACATAGCTCTTGTTTTCTAACCGGCTAAGGATGTTTACTGAACTTTCAGATTGTTGATCATTCCTTTCTCCAAGGCGGAGAAAGGTGATAGACTGTGTTCCTATCCTGTAAAATGCTAGAGGTGTTAACCTCATCCACCAATGTATGATTGTTTTTGAAGAGGTATAAAAGTGTGATAATAAAGGTGGGCAGACCCCTTTCGCTCTGCTCGGTGGCTGACCTGCTGCCAACCTGCTGTTTGAGTCTGCGTGTTCGTGTCCGACACTGCGACAGTGACCCAACTGACACAAGGGATGTTCCAGACTATATGGCATCATGCTCAGTATACATAGTGGGCAGAAGGAGGAGGACAGGGGAATGCTCAGAGTGATGGCATTTGTCTTCCCAAGTAACTGTTATATGTGATGGAGTCCTGCCCTCCTGTGGATGGATGAACACCTGCCTGCCAGTAGGGGTGAATGGATTCCTTGTTTTGCTTTGCTTCTGTGCACAGCTTTTGATTTCCCTATTACACTTTCTTTATTTCAACCCATGAGCCTTCTCAGTTTTACCATTCTGATTCTCTCCTTGCCATCCCAATGGTGGGGAAGTAAGTGAGCAGCTGCATGGGGTATAGCTGCCAGCTGGGCTAGACAAACTGCTAGAGTCCAATTCAGGCAAAGCTGGGACTGGCTTTGTCTTCCTCATAATCCTCTTCCACATATCAGGAGGCACAACTCAAAGCTCAGCTCCCTCAGCCTCTCCTCACAGGGCTGGTGTTCCTGCTCCCTGACCAGCTTGCTAGCCCTCTGCTGAACTCACACATATCAGTTAAGATCCCTCCTGTACTAGAAAGCCAAAAACTGGACACAGTGCTCTAGATGCGGTTCAGTAAGTGCTGAGAAGGGGCAGATAATCACTCCCTTCCATCTCCTGATCTGCTGCCACTGATCTTCTCAGCTGCCAGCTCATGCTGGTTCACATTCATCTTGCTTTCTAGCAAGACCACCAAGGTCTTCTCAGCAAGCTCCCAGGCCAGGCCATCCCCAGGATATCATCACAAGAGGATCTTCCTTCCCAAGAGCAAAGCTTTGCATTTGTTCTTGCTGAATTTCCTGTGGTGTGTACTAGCTACTTCTGTCTGCAGTGACATAAACAGAGGTTAAAAACCTCACATCATCCAAGCCTAGCTCAGGATTATAGAGAATGGGGCGGGCTTGAATTTGATTTTTCAAATAAGCAAACATGCAAGCAAATAAGCACTCTATGCTTCTCTAAACACTTCTGAGTTGCACTCTGTGGAGTTGCCTGAATTTCCAGTATTACACACCAACAGAAACTGCAAAGAGAAAAACATACACATCTCATATAAATCACCTCTCTTGTAATTCTCATTTTCCCATACACATTCTCTTGTTCTCTTCTCTTGCTATTAAAAAAAAGTGAAAACGACATCCAGATGATTTTAGATGGCACTAATATCCAGGTGTTTGGCTTTTTCCCCTGACATTACATGCTTTCTTTATAGCATGACTTGCCCATGGGATTCAAAATACACAAAATCGAAAGACTAAAAGCTTCTCAGCCATCACATGTATCATCAGCACCTTCTGGCACATTAACACTGACAAGGTAACACAATATCAGAACACAAGATTACATACTTAAGGCTTTGGATATCACTTTTCCATTCCACTTCTTGATGAGCCAACATGGATTTCAAATCTTGAGTCTCTTCCGCTCTTAATTTTGATTCCTCCTTTTCACTTTCCAACTTTCTTACTTCTCTCCAGACCGCTGCATACCGATTTTTTTCATGCTCTATTGTTTGTTCATATTTAAGAAGTATATTTCGAATTTTCAGTAAAATAGCAGAACCTATTTTGAGATAGGAAAGATAAAGCTGCACATATGCATAAATACTTTCTAATGTATAAATTATTTGATTTGGTGTAGGTGATAAAAGTTTTGGTAGTGGGAAGACTGAAGGCAGTGGGAGTTCTGTGTGAGAAGAGGCCAGGGGTTGCCCCATGACAGACAGAGACAATGGACCCACTGCTGGGCACAGCTGAGCCTTTCAGCCATGCCGGTGGCACCTCAGAAAAATATATCTAGAAGACAAAACCACCACTCAGGCAAAGGAAAAGGAAACAGATACGAAAACCTGCTGTATACACCCACGTCAGTGATGAAGGGGGCGGTGAGGAGGTGTTATCTTAAATATAAATAAGCTAAGATACATAGGAGTGCATACGAAGAAATCATGTTTTAAAAGAGCAACTTGTAACATCTGAGGAAAAAGTGACTTTAGAACACACCTGTATGATCCACCGGAAGCTGTTCTAAGAGCAACATAGCCTCTTTGTAGGTGGATGTTGGTAGTTCGACATCCTCTGAAGTTGTGTCAGATGAGTGAGTTAAATCAAGGTCATCAGTTACATCCATCTGTATGCTGACCTACAAACAATACAGTTCTGTATACAACTATGTAATATTACAGATGCATGAATGACTCATTCTCTCATTCACAGTCCATATATGATTGATCCCATCCAAGTGATTAAAAGCTGATAAAACTATTTATCAAGAAACTAATTTTATAGTACCTTGTTCTTTTCACTTGCTGCTTTTGCTGCAGGTCTGGAAAACAGAAATGTATTTCAGTTCTGGAATGTTTATCTTGCATTATGAACAATATCTAAAGTTGTTCTGAAAACCTAATTTCAGTAGGGAATTAAAGTAAAATTTAATACAATAATTTTTTTAGATGTAGGTGAATACTGGAAAAAACTGTCTATCATCATTACTGGAAGATTATTTTTTCACAAAATATTAAGCAAATAGTTGAATTAACTGTTTATTCAAAGTGATAGGAATCATACAGCTACAGACATGGAGATATACAAGATATAGTTATGTGCATTCCTTGTTTAATACTAGAGGTTTAGCTCTCTTCAGTACTGAGACTCTTTCCCTTATAAGTCAAAGAACTGTAATTTTGGATTCTCTAGTGTACTTAGGCTGACTGGGATGGAGTTAATTTTCTTCAGAGCAGCCCACACAATGCTGTGTGTTGGATTTCTGACCAAAACAGTGTTGACAACATACCAGCGTTTTAGCTGTTGCTGAACAGTGCTTGTACCCTGTCAACAATTTCTGTTTCTCATTTTGCCCCCTATGGTTAAGTTTGAGGTAGGCAAGAAGTCAGGAGGACATACAGCTGAAAAAAAACCAATAAAAAGAAAAAAACCCAAACCCTAAGATGCATGTGATGAAATAGCAACTTTGTCCTATGGATGCTGAAAAAGCCTCAGTAGAGAATCTCTTCAGCTCTCTGCAGCATTTTGTGAGAGTTCTGTCTTTCCCATGCTGATTACTTTGAACAAGGTTACAGTATTGTAAACTTCTTGCACCTGCGGGTTGTTTTGCAGTATTGTTATGGCTTTGACCAGAAAAACATTCAGAGATGGGTGTCTTAGAACTTGACCAATCCCCTTAGGGGGTGGATGGAAAAAAAACCAATTACCTTATGCCACTCAATACACTTTGCGAACTAACATATAAAAGTCTTCTGAGAATTCATTAAATCACTTCCATTTGTCCCTAAGCCTGGACTCTGTGTCGTTTCTCTACTTGGCCGTGGTGAGAACAGCGACATTGTTCTTCTGTAAGTCTCTCCCCTCCCCTTTTAAAAATATGTTTACATATACACTGACCTTTGGGTAATTTTTCGGCACTTGTGCACATTGTCTTTATCGTGAACTTGGATAAGATGTTCAAAGCACATTATGCAAAAATGATGTGTTTTGAAACACAGAAGGCATCAGGTGATATTGTCACATGAAGGAACAAAAACCACTGTGCACATCAGGTTTACAAAGAACTTACCTTTAGCTTTATGTCAATTTTTATCACTAAGTAAGCTTTACTTATAACTTTCCTTATATTCAGTACCTTCCTTCCCCTTGAGATGTTTCACTGAAAGTGCTCTTATCCAGTACTCGAAAATTGTTCCCCCTGGAAGAGCTCATCTGCTGATTAGCCTTCTGCTTTGAAGTCTGTCCTTTATTTTTCCTTGCAACTTCAGGACTCAGGGCAAATTCACTACATTAAACAGAAAGGAAAAAAAAAAAATCACCAATTGAGTAACTTTACAGAAAGTATTTCTTTGAAACAGACATTCTTAAGATGATGACCAGCGACAACTGAATTGAAAAATATCTCTGATAAAACACAGACTTACTCTGAGGATTGTTGAGTATTTAAAAATATTTTAAAAACCTTGAGCTAGGAATGAGGGGGGAATGTGGAACCTGAACTAGATTCAGGCAGTATCTTATATCCACATCAGAGGAAGTATTAAGAGCAGAGATTCCTCTGAAGGACAGACAGAAAAACATTCCGGCTTAGGATTACATAAAAGTATCAATGCCTCCTTCAAACTTTTGAGATTCATTTGGTAATATCTTTTCCCTCTGCCTAAAAAAAATATGTTTTTCTTAAATGTTTGTGAAACAGTGGACTACTCAGTATGGCTTTCAGCATTAAAGAAATGGCTTCAGCTGGTACAATGTTAGAAAACCTGGAAGATACTTATGTAATGCTACAAATAAGAATTTAGGACCATGTCTTTAGTATATACTTTCATTGGCATTTTAGTAACTTCTGACCTCTCCTTGGGTGAAAAATTCTTGTTGACTTTTTCTTCTGTCGTGTTTTCATCCTCCATTTTCAAACAGTCATTCTTCCTTAGAGCAAGCTTTTCTTTCATTTGCTGGTTAGTAATGTTGCCAGGTGGTGTATTTAATTTATCAACAATTTCCTCTTTTATCACTGTCTGCGTATTGAAACATCTTTCTTTGCTTTTTTCCTTCTCAACCTAGGAGAAGAAAGGTAAGTTTCATGTAATAATCTGTATTTTCATAAAAGAGAAACACAATATCCAAGATTGAATAATTCAGAGTTTACCTCTGAAAAAGCGTAAAATGAAAAAAAATATAGACGAGTATTGCCACAAAAATTACATTACAAAGTGTACTGCCATTGAAAGTACTTCAAATTCACTCATGATTCTATGATGAAACAGAAACATAGTCCTTGGAAAGAAAACAACAGTGTATCTTAAAACATGAACAACAAAAATGTAAAAGCATTACTGATGGATTAAAGTGTTAGAAGGACTGCACAATGTTAATTGTAAAAACAGAAAGAAAAAAAATCAAGTGCAAGTGTGCTTGATTACTGCTTCCTCCATGGAAAGTAGGTAGGGTGTCAGGGAAGAAGATTCCAAACCCACAAGTAGAAACAGTTCCTCTCACAGCAAACAGGAATTTCAGTGAAAGGCAATGAAGACACACCATGCAGAAATCACAGCAAATGAAAATTTCAGTCAAGACCTGTTCAGAAGCTATTTTCATTCTTTGTTTCAGAATCAGAATTGATTTAACTGTGTGCACTTCTTTTTATGTCAATGAAGTGATAACTTGTTACACTGGAACGGAGTGCCACATACTATTAAACTGGAACAATAGTGCATTCTGTGTTTTCTGAAAAAGGGGGGAAAGGCAACTCTCCACTGCTCTCTTCATTGATAAGTATTGTATTTTCATTAAAACAACAACCAATTTGCACAAAGCATCTTCATTTAATGATGAATAGCTGAAGTGAACAGGACCATTGATATGGAGAAAGACTAAACAATAAGGAGTAGCAGGTGAACTACCTCTTTTTGCAGCTGTACCTTCTCTTTCTCCAAAGCCAGGAATACTGCTTGCAGCATTCCTACCTTACTCTTAAATCTTTCCATATCTCGTTTTAGCTGTTCTTCAAGACTCCTTTCCAGCATGCCACACGATTCCTGAGCATTAGCGAGAAGACTTTCAATTTCTGTTTCTCCTGTATTACTGTTGATAAGGCAGTCCCTGGGAACATCATCATTAAATTCAGAGTATTTTTTAAGCTTCATTTCTGTTACAGAACATGCATTTTCATCACTTGTACAAACAGGTATTATTTTAGGAAGAATATTAGAAATGTCACCCAAAATACTTGATTTTAAGCGATGTCTCAGGGAATAAGCAGGACCTTCCTCTGCATTTTTACTATTTCCATTATCATTCTCTTCTGTTTCCATAGTAGGCATTTTCTTTTTCTCTGCTTTTGCTAGAGAAATCTTTCTGTTATCTATATTGTTAATGCCAGCTTCTTCATCTGTATTCCAGGTATCTTCTACATCTGTCCTTAAGCTATTTTGATCAGGAAGAACACCATGACTTGGAAATGAAATTTCCATTTTGGGTACTTTTCCACATAGTGGAAGTTTAATATCTCCAAATTCACCCTTGCTTTTTAACTTATTACTTGATTCTGTCACAGGAGATGAAATAATGTGAGAACTCTTCAATTCTTCACCAAAGCCATCTTCTGGTATTTCTTCCACAAGGGAAGCAGTTTTCCCAGCTTCATTTTCACCAAACAACTGCTTCAGCTCTGCTGTAATGTTTTTAAAATTTGTTTTCAATTCCCTTTTCTCATTTTCAACCCACATTCTTTCATATCTTTCTTCCCAAGGTTTTAGATTTAACTCCTTGTCAGCACTGTGCGATTCCTCGTTTTCGGTTAGGGCTTCCTGATGTGAAATTTCTGCTTTGTCAGTCTGATTTTCATGTGCTGCTTTTTCTATCAAGTTGGTAGTTTCTAAAATGTATTTATCCTTAAGTAAACAGGTACAGACAAAAAAGTTACCAAGAAAAAGGAAGTTACAGTTAATCTAGGTAATTTCTGTTGCAAACTCATCCTATCATATAACAGAAATATATAACATATAAAATAAAGACATATATGTGTATAAAAACATGTAAGAGAAATAAGCATCAAGATATATTGAAAGCAATTTTTATAATACAAATCAAGGGATACTAAATTAAAGGTTCACTGACTCACATTTTTCTTAAAAATAAAGAACTTACTAGCTACTAGGACTTACTAGAGGTAACAGTTTTTATAGGATTGGAGTTGTCTAGACATTAGGGTTGCTTTCACCTTTAAGCCTGCCTGCTTTTTCTAACTGGTGGCCTTTGTTAGAAGGCAATTTATTGTTCCATGTTTTATTGCCTTAATAGCATTTTTTTCTGGAACTGCCAATGTTTTCTCACCCTCCTTCCTCCACTATTCTCTACTGTCCAGCATTTTACAATCCCTTGCCAGCTAAGCTAATACACTGTTAATGAACATGACAAGCTTTTTACTGTCCCCCACATGGAGACCTGGGCCTATTTCTTCACCCAAGATGCAGAAGTGTTAAATTCCATTCCAATCTCCAAAGAGAACAGCATTTATTAGGGAAACCTGTCCATTCCTTCCCTCATCCCAAAAGTCAGGAACCCAAACTTGTGTGAAAACCATACCATGCCTCACTCCACTCCACCCCACCCCACCCCACCCCACCCCACCCCACCCAGTCTCCTCATGTCTCTCACCCCATGCCCTGCTCCTCAACAGCTCTGACGGCTTCCGTCGTGTGTCGCACTTTTCCCAATATGCTCCTTCCCCATATGCTTCCTAGTGCCTTCCATACACGCCTGCAGCCTTCATCCCAATGGGCTGAGACCACCCAACTCCTCTCTCTTCTTGTCAACCAGGCCCTTCTCTCTCTGCAAAAATTCCTGCTTTCAGAAGGGGGAAGAAGCCCCTCATAGCCAGCTACCATCTGTCTCAGCCTGTCCATTCCCCGAGTCCACTGCCCAACCACTACCATCTTCCAGCAGGCCTAAGTTCCATGCTCTGCCTGTTAATAGTGAGCATGTTCCTCGCTCATCATACCTGGGTGTGGGATAGAAGTAATTTACTCCACTGTCCCTTGAGGTGCCACAGAAGACTCCATACCCCTCTATCCAGCCCTCTCCCTCTCCTGTTGTAGGCCTAACACAAACAGGATGCCAGCTTTATTCCTCTCTTAAATGCCCTCTGAAAAAAACCTTTTCAAACACACACTAACATGGCCAAACAAGCATGTATTTTGCAGAGGGAAGGAAAGCATTGAGGTCACAAAATTCCATTTTTTTTTTGTTCCTTCTTCTCTTACAAAGGGGAAGACTAGGCATGCTTAATCAAACAGATCAGCATATTATAGACAAATTTCCTTCTTTACTTGAATGTGCATTTTGCATAGGGAAAAAAAAGAATTTGACTGCACTGCTTCTCAGCACCGTGCAAAAGGAAAAACACTGAACAAAGTTTAAGCAAACCAGCTGGAAACAAATGAGTGGAACAGTAAGTATCCAACATAATGATAAGGATTTTTCTCCACCAGAAGAAGACTGCATTCCCTTTTACTTCAGGCTGTTATACAACCTTTATCTATAGGACTCTCCAGAATTATTCATTGACTGGTAAGTTTCCTTTACTTAATATGTGTATAATATATAATTCTTTGCTTTATAGTGTATAATACAACTTACTGATTCAGACTCTTAATTCAAAATATATACATACCCACACTCCATAGTTTTCAATGGCATCCTTAACATCTTCTTTCTCAGCTGCTGATGATATATGAAAAGTAGATCCTGAGTACTCACCTACAGTGAGAAAACTGTATTTTGATAACCAGCATGACCTAACACTACTTATTTATATTTAGAGTGCATCCTGAATCATATTTGTGAGAAAAATCTTAACATAAAATAATGCATCCCCTCTAATTTGTGAGCTCTTAGAGACAAAAATTACCATAAAACAGATTTAAGATGCATCTGTGTACATTGCTTTCTTCCAGGCATTTGAAGGAAATTTGCTGAAAATCACTATAAATGGTCACAAATAAACCAATCTTGTTTCTTAAAGGTGCGTTACCCTTGATCTTTCTTTAAAATGCTGTGTGCCATAAAGTAACTAGTTACAGGGCTCCAGCAACTGTAATTTCCCTATGTGCAGTGCACAAAAAATCATGAAAAAAATCACAGCTTTGAAATATTTTAAGGACCCAGCTCTACCCAATGCATGAAACAAATCTGTCTCTAGACATGGATATGGACTGAGTATTTCAAACTGCTGCCTCATCTGTTGCAGAAGACGTGGGTGGGAACTGAAAGACAGACTTAGGTAATGTTGAGAAACAATCCATGATCTGAACATTTCACTCATACCGTTGAAAACTGGATTCCACTCTTCCATCTCTCAGAATTTCTATATAATATGGGCAGGTCACAAACATCTCAGATGCAGTCACTCAGTCTGGCAGCCTACCCTGAATCTCTGTTATACAAGAGAATTGGACTCCAGATAATCCCAGATACAATCTAGAAGCAGCAACTCACTGTCATTGTTCTTGTGGAAGGCACATTGTACACTTTCAAGTGACAAGTATTCAGAAAGAAACAAGTATTAGCAACTCAAGTGTGCAATCTAGAAACAAGAGATGGAGGCTTTTCACTTCAATCACTCTGCACCTCCTGTCTTGCTCCATAATGCCATGGATTCTGCACAATAGCCTTTCTGTACACAAAGTTTCACTGCTAAAGAGGGACACAATATCCTTCCTACAAGAAAAGTGAGCAAGATGGAGAAAATAGATAGGTATCATCATAAAAATATAAAAGGGCACAACCTCACTTTTTGGCATTTTCTGCTTTAGGTGAGTGCTTTTGCAAGCCTTCATTTCTTGAAGGGTTCTTAACATTTGATACAAGCTCAGAGTTACAACTTTTTATCTGAACTGGGAGTCCGAGCTCCTCAGTCTGTCCTAAAGGTCTCCAGAGGTCAATTCTAACCCCAAGGTACACAGTGTGAAGTAACAACCTTTTCCTCCCACCTCACTGCTAGGTATTTCCGAAAATTTTGGTAGATTTGATTGTTGGGTATTTCAGCACAAGGCATTTCACAACACACAACAGTCATTAGTGAGTTGACAGCACTTATTTCACAGGGTTGTTATAACGATCTCTTGATAACTCTGATGCATTTCAGATAGTCTGATAAACTAAAGACAATAATAACAGCAATAATTAGGGATTATCTAAGGATAATGTTCTACAAGGAACACAGGCATTTTTCTCTTTTCCTTGTTTTTCAACAAGAGGAGCTTTAGACTTTACTCATGCTTGCACATATCCCAATACCAAGCTGTTTGCTGGTGCAGAAGAAGGGTCCAACCAGCAGTAAAAACAGACAGATGTACTGGTGGTTGAGGAAGATTTGTAGGTACCACCACAGAAATTACTGTAGACAGTATCCTAAATTATCACTACCAAGACTGCTGTAATCAAAAGCAACCCAAACTCCTATTTAGTCTTGCCCATCAGTGAAGTTTTCAACTGCAGCTATGTTGAGTTTGAAGTCTCAGTCTTCAAATAAGATTTTAGGACCTTTGGAGCCCGTAAGATCTATTTCACATAGTGCTTAATCAATCTTGAAATTTCCGTGTAAGAGGCACAGAACAAGGGAAAAGGCAGGAAAGACACAAAGCAACAATGTTCTTCCATCTTTAAGACTGCCTGAAAAGGGGAGGTGACCACATGTATGCTGGAAGAAGCCTGCATCATGGAAGGGTAGGCTACAGGAGGGAGAAAACACGTACAGGTGCATATTTCAGTAGTCCTTCTCCTTCAGACCACCTTGTTAGAACCATTAATTCAAAATTATGAAAAGATTTGCAATTACGATGAGTCTGTCCTGCAATTACAATGAGTCTGTCCATGAAAGAACATTACAAAGAGATTGTTACGGATACCTTCAATATCCTCGACGTCTTCTAAATCAAATTCCTGCAATAGATCTGCAAAACATAAAACAGATGCCTTATTAAATACTCCTAAAAGATTATGAAGCTAAACCTAGAACCACTTCAGGCAAATATTACCTGATTTCTGCTGCTTGTTTTTAGGAGAAGTTTCATTCATTTCCAAAGAAGATATGGGAGTCTTCAGCTATGAAAGACAATTCAATGATAAACCACCAAATTCAAAGTAACTACATACTATTTAATGAGCAGAGTAAGTAGTCAATCTGACACAAACAAATACTTACTCGTGAATTGTTGGGTTTCTCCAAAAAGCCTGGAAGTGAAAAATGTTTTGGGAAATGTTATTTTATTATAGTGTGGGTACCTTTTACTACATTCGACATCGGTAGTTTCTACAACTAAGTATTAGTCACAAGCATTATTTCATCAGGAGTGCAATACTGAACATTTCATTTACCTCATCATGCAGCATGTGTCTTAGTATACAAGAAAAGAACAATGCATACTTCCCACCATGAACCTTAGATTTAAAAATAATTATCAGAGAACTAGGACAACTTAGGTGAAGCAATAAGGTCATGCCTGTTAACAGAACAAGATTAAAATGTTTAGTCCTTTTGAGGAGCTGAATCCTGCTTTCTAAAAGGATTATTTCAAAAGCCAAGGTCTACTGTAATGAATAATCATAAAACGGTGTTATGATGGCAATTATTCTACAAGTGCTTAATATTGAGGAGCATTTTCCTTTCCATTGATGGGACTAAGAAAGCATGGGTGCAGACACAGAAACCCCATATACATCTAACAAGGTGAAATCAAGGCAGTATTCCTCATATTGTTGTGGTTTAGCTTGCAGGGGAACAAGAGAAACAAATGTTGTTTGGTTTTAATCTACATTTATAGCATAGTTCCAAATATTTTTTTTTGTCCAACATTAAACCATTTCCAAACCCACATAATTTACTGTCCCGCCTATATTTCTCAAATCTTCTGCTTTTAGTCATCTTACAGTTTGAGTCCTCTCACTAAGTAAGTATATGAAAGAATACTTACAAATACTAAGAATGGCTCCATGGCAAAAATTTTATATTCAAAGAAAATATGTTATATTTTATATTTAAAAAAACCCAAACTAACATTAAAAAACAAACAGTATTCAATTTCAGTAAACCTAATAGACCAGCAGTACAGAAAGACTTTAGAAAGATTACCATAACCACCTTTTACCCTTTCTTCACACTAATGCTAGACTTGTCTTAGTAGAATTCTTATCGAAGCAAAATTCCATGACAAATAGTTAACAACTACATTTGAAGCTCCTGGAAGCTTGTAAAGTTTTGCTCAAGATGCTCAAGAGACAGTGTCACAAACTACAGGCAGAATCCTCGAGAAAAACCCTGGTAGTTGTAGTCCTACTTTAGCTCCTAGGCAAAGCACAACATAAAGCTATCCAAATGCTATCAAAGGTTAAGCTAGGGGGAACAAAAAGGGGGGACAGCTGTATTCTGCTGCATTATGATCCAAAAATGTCAAATGTTGAGAAAGGTCAGTCCTAAAACACTTACACTATAATCGCTGTGAAACAAGAACCTCAATCAAAAAAAAACCAACTAGATACTCGTCTGAAGAACACACATAATGAATGCAAAGAACTTCCTTTACAAACTGGCCAGCAAGTGCTGTGATTACTGGCATTAATTAACAAGCAGTAAGAACTTCACTGGTATGGTTTGCACTCACTCCATGACAGCATTTCTAGGACAGACACTGAAAAAAGTTTACTTTAGCCTATAAATGCTTACAGACAAACATTAGCCCAGCAAGAAGTTACCATTGTCACTTTCCCCTGAAACAATCTGGGAGCATGCTCCATGTCTCTCTGCAGCTGGGAGCAGTACACCACATGGTATTTTTCTTGGACTTTCAGAATCTGCCTGCAACATAAAACACATGAATAAGAATTGGTACAAATGCATTTTCAACTCATTTCTATACAATAAGCTCCTGCTAAACCAATTCATGTAGCATGGTATCAAGTATATTAGAGATACAAAAACATTTTTTAAGGCCCTTGGCAAGAATGCATCAAGACATAGTACTTTGGAAAATCACAGCAGTTGTGTCTGTTTTCAGATCTCGGGCAAAAATGTCACACCACTATTCTGCCACACTGACAAACCTTGACAAACTGGACAACTACACCCAAGAATTAACATGGTAACTCAAGATACAGGCTGTGAACCAACAGCTGCAGGTCTGCAGTGGTCCAACATTTGTACTGAACTTGCATCTGACATTCAAGTTGGTACTGACATTCCCATGGCACATGTCCTGCAGTGGTGAATGAACACAGTGCTGCTCACAATTGCAAGAGCCATTTGGGTTGAACAAAGATTAGCAAGACAGAGTTTACAACTACCTTAAAACTAACAACATTTTAGCCTTGTATTTTTAAGAAGGGGATGGGAAGAGCTCGTTTTTTCTCACAAGAACCAGAGGGACTTAGCTACAGACCCTGCTCATTGCAACAGACAGAACGAAAAAGGCAAACAAGGCCAGTATGTGTGGTGCCTCTGCTGAACAAGACTTTAAAGAGGGCCAGAGTACACCTACAAAAGGTAGAGGGGATCTGTTCAGAAGCAGCTAGCCATCTCAGTTGTAGACCCCAAGGGCAATGGCCAACCAGGTCAGCAGACTAGGGCTGTATGGTGAAAAGGCAACAATCCTGCCAGCTTCTGTGAAAAGGTCAGAATATTTTAAGCAGAAAGGAACTTCACTGTTTCAGTACTACTCTAGAAACCAAACTCAAAGGCCAATTGCTGAGACCCAAGCCATTAGCTCAACCTAACTTCATCCCAACCCTAACTGAGCAGCTGGCCTAAAGCAGAATTATTTCAAGGGCCCCCCAGTTACAAACATATGGCAAAAGGAGGAAAAGAGGAAATAAGCCTTATCAACAGTAGGGTCCAAATCGAAAGCAAGCTCCAAAGTGATTCTGAATCTTACTCCTACTCCCTGCAGTGGAAACCCTTGTATCCTTTGCAAAAAGTACCTCGGAATCCCAGGGAGATTCAGCATCTTCCTCTTGCTCTGCTCCCACTGTTGGAAGGGCACCTACAAATAAGGTTAAGAAGTGAGATGTGTGAGTGTTTGTACTTTGCTTTTTCCCCATCAGTCAAGTCCTGCATTCAAATATGTGGGTTCTATTGATGAGGACAAACTAAGAAGCAAGTTTTATTCAAGGGTTTCTTCCCACCCAAATACATCATGTTATCTCCTTTACACTTCCAGCTCCTTTTGCTTCCTTTCCATCAGAAGATGGCTATGCACAGCAGCTGACAAAGCTACAGGCAATATCCAACACACTTGGGTAACATTCAGGAAGATACTCCAGTGTCCTGCAGTTCTGTTGCATACAGAGTTAAGGTCTCTCCAGCCTACAGCTCCAAAATTTGGCATTTAATATCCCTTTTCACGGTACAGGGGCTACCACAGAAACACTATCCAAAACCTCCTCACACTAATGTCCAAAAAGTCACCAAGAAACAATGCTCCTTTTGTTGTCCTACTAGGAAAGATCTTCCCTGACAAAGTTGTTACCCGGCCCTTTCCCAGAAGCTAGACACCTAAGCATTGCCATTTAAAAACAGAGGCTCACACCTCAAACACTTAACCCAAACACACAAAAGCTATTTCTGTCTTGGGAGGTGGGGGGGAAGGTTAAAATTCAAACCTCTTCTCTACCAGATGATTTTAAGGTTCAGTCTCAGGGAGTTCCTAGCCAGATTACACCACCATATTTCTATTTTAAGCTACTCCATTAGGAAAAACTGATTCAATATTCAGTTGTGGTGATGCATAAATGTAAAGAAGGGGGAAGGAGCTGGACACCAATGAGGGCACCCGCCCCAGAAGAGGCAACTGCTGATTTCAACCTGAACTCTTGACTACTTACACTATGCCAAATGCATACTTATGATAAAACACTTACAGACAGGTGAGCAGGTATAAGCACACCATCAGAATACAGCAGGTTCTGCCAGGCAGGCCTCCTGTGTAGCATCTGAGCAGCAGCTACACATGCTCTGGTAACATCTACTACAACAAGCTACTCTCTGGAGACAGACAATGGAAATGGTGCTTTCTCCTCCTACTGTCAGACCTCAGGTAAGTACCACAGTGTTCTACTCTGATTAGGCTGGTAATGTTTTCAAGCACACACATGTGGTGCTGAAGAGACCTTGTACATTTTAAAACTGGACAAGGTGAGGCACTGGAACAGCTTTCTCTCAGCTTGACTCAAATCATTCCCTGGCTTCAGCCAAGAGCAATCACAGCCTTTCAATGTGACAGTACTCGTCATAAAAGGGAATACTATTGTCACTCATGGCATTCTAGTCCTCCTTCTCTTTTTCATCTGCGCATTTTGTTCAGATCACTTCAGGGAGAACATAGCAACAAATCAAGAATTGCACTTGCTTCATTTTGCATCGCTTGGTATAAAATGCTACAATTTCAATTCCTTAAGAATGAATGAAAAGCAACACTATTGCTTTCCTTTTCTGCCAGTGCCCACTAGGGACTCAAAGGCAAGAGAAAATTTTGCTATCACAGAAGTCAATCACCATTTCAGTTCATTTTCTATGCATTAATATTGGTAGAGGAAGAATTTGGATCAGGATTTAATAAGTCATTTCTCTGACCAGAGTTGTCTTTTGAAGCTTTGTGGACTTCATGCTTATTGTTACAAACAGAACTTTTCACATCCTCAACAACTGTAGTTTGTAGCTTTTTGCCAGAGCCTTCCTTCTCCTCTTCTTTGTGTTCAGATGATTCTTCCTAAAAGAGATCAACCGAAACAGCTGAAAAGAACAGGGACAAGCATCATCTTTGCTGTTCCTCCATAAGCAATTCCTCATGTCAGTCTAACTCTAGCTTCATTTAAATTACAACATTTCAGACCATATTCCTTTTTTCCCCTCTACTTTGCTCCAAGGACAATCATTAGCTTCCTGCTCTCAATCTTATGTGAATTTCTTTTTGTTTCCTCACTCACAGCTATCACACCATGAGTTTTCCTAAACAGTAGTAAAACTTCACAGATAAAAAGTGCAACACAGAACTGAAAAAAAACTAACGGATTCCAGAAAGAGTCTACTGCCTATTCTTTTTCCATATTATATTACCATATTACAGCAAATAAACTGTTTTGACTCTCAGTAAGACACTATCTAACATCACAAATGGATGATCAAAAGATGGATGTATGTGAAAAATAAGTATTAAGAGAAATCCAGTTTACCATGTGTTTCTTACCTATCTGACCCCTAGGAGATACCCTTGCAATTGAATCATCCCTATATACTTACTTTGGTGCTTGAATGAAATGTTGCTCTCAAATTTTCTTCTTGCTTATTTAAGTGCAAGTTTTCACTTTCTGGTTTCAGTGGTTTACAGACTTTATCATCTACTCCTTCATATTCCTCTTCTTCAGTATCTTCACCATCCACATTTTCAAGTATGACAAAGGTTGGTCTTTCACTTTCAGGTCCTGGGGTTTTTTCTGCTAACCAAGAATTACTGCCACTTTCAAAGCCATCACTGAAGTTTGACTTTTTCTCCTTAAGACCACAACTATCTAAGAGAGGCTGAGGTATCTCTTTTTTCCAGTCTGTCATTTCAGACTCAGCAAAACAGGAGTCAGCATTTCTGTGAAACTTCTCCTCAATCATGCTTTTCCTGTTCCAGCTTTCTTGCGTATCTTGCAGATTATTCAGATTTTGAAAGACAGCTTGTTTTGGCACTGACTTGCAAGATATTTCATTATTCATGATCTTTGGAGACACTGCCATTTTATTTTCTTGAAACCTTTCACAAGACCCGGCTATGAAAGACACAGGAGTATCAATGGATTCCTCCACCTTTTCATCGTGTTCCTTACTTATTTCATCATCATCACAGACATCTCCAGTTCCCCACTGAGTATCCCCTTCATGCTTAGCTTTACTGAAATACTCTAATTTCTGGTTAATTTCCCCCTTAGGTTCTGTTTTCTCCTCTTCTAGTATTTCATTAGACTGAGTTTCTTCATCTTCCAGCTCTTCCTCCTCCTTTTCATCTTCAGTAAAATCTTCATCCTCCTCCTCCTCCTCCTCTTCTTCCTCATAATCTTCATCACCATCTCCATTGTCATTTTCATCCTCTTCCTCCTCCTCTTTCTCCTCCTCCTCATCCTCCAATTCTTCTTCATCCAGGTTGCCTGCAGCTGAGACATCTTGATTAAACAATTCTTCACTGTCTCCTTTGTTCACATTTGCACCTGATGGGATTCTTTGTTTGAGACTTTTCTTTGGTGACTTAGGACTTTCAATTCCAGAACCATCACCATCATCTTAAAGCACAAAAAAACAAAAAAGGAAAATGCATGTGAATAGAAGGAATTATGTAAACAGGAATAGGCATGTTATCACATTAATGTACAAGAGAGGAGCCATTTGGGAACGGCTGGATATGGAGAAAGGTGAGGCTGGGCAGGATGGAGGATGAATTTAATAAAGGAAAAAGGCTTAAGAAGGGATTAATATCTTCATTTTAATGACTTCTTTTATTCTGAATTAGTAAGTGCTGTGTTTTCAAAATGCTACTTTTCTCCTTTACTATCACAAAAAATCCCCCAAACCAACCAAAAAAACTACTCAGCAAGTCTATTTTATATGTATCAGTATTTTTCATGCAACCTTTTGCAAATAACTTACTGTTTTTCCTGAACTGCTGTGAAGCATTCATCAACAGTGTCAGGTTTGGCTTCTGCAGCTTCTGTAAATAAAAATTTATTTCATAATTTTTTTTTAAACAGTAACAACAACAAATCCTTTGTTCACATCAAATCTTGAACAGTAAATATAATCAGACTGTCCTTATGATAGTGCTGGCTCCATCCTATACTTCTAACTACACGAACACTCCCCTCATATCCAATTCAGTAAGTATTCCACACTATGCAGGCACCCTTCTGCAAATTGTTTTCAAAAATGTTTATGTGCATAACAGTTCTAAAAATCTGTTTCTAATATTTGTAATATGTAAGTAAAATCCAATTGTATTTAAAACTGCATTTTCAGGATGCTTACTTGCAAATGTGCACAAGGTAAGTAACTATTAAGATCCCCATACTTAATGCATAAATTAGTCCCTGCAAGTCCACTTAAAAATATCCCTAAATTTCAAAATCATGACAGAAATGTATCATTTCTATTTAAATCAGTGCAAGAAAATGGAATCAAGTTAAAGCTAAACATGCTTGCATCTCCAGTATTACAGAGCGGGCTGAACTACCACACTCAGGTTCTACATCACTGCCAGTGCAACAGAATTGATGCTCCAGGCATCACTTAGAAGTTGGTAATTCTACAGATCATTAGTAAAAACAGTAGGCATGAGAGCTTGTCACTGACAAAAAGAGTACAACCTCGAGCATTCAAAAAAATTAAAAAAAAAGAAAAAAAACATGCAGTGTGAGATCACATGCAAGCACTGAATGTCATCTTATAGAAGAAAATAGATGACCCATCTGAGTAACTCATCTGTTCATTGAGCACTCCTGAGGAACCTGCTGAGGAAAGGAGAACTAGGTGATGAAGGATTTTTGTAGCTCTTGATAAATAAATGTCCTTTATCACTTAGGAATCTATCCCCAAACTTACAGGAAACACTAACAATGCTTGAAGAAGAAAAGGATAGGTTTTAATAGTAACTTACAAACTTTTAAGGTCTGCAAATCTGACTCATATGAACAACAAAAAGTAAAACTATGGTTATCTTATCACCTACTGCTTTTTTTGCTTCAAATTACAAATCTACTGCATACTCTGTCACAGCTACAGGTCCTTTAGGAAAAACTCACAGCAGAAGGAACGCTGACAGGCCAGAGATTGCTTTAAAGAGAAAACAATACTGGCTGGAACTGCAGTTTCTTTCAGTTCCAAAGAAAATTTGCCTTCAAATCACTTATTTTTACAGGACATTTTTCCTGTAAATCCACCATACCTTGGGGGTAAAATCAAGTTCCTCTTCCTCAGAGGTATGCCAACTGTCATCGCTCCCCTCTCTCTCAGAGCTTCTTCAAAAGCAAAGCAAAATGAGTACTGTGTCTCTCAAGTCATTCCTCAGGTAAGTGTTAGGTATTTTGAAAGTCTCACCTTATTGAGTCTCCTTGGGAGAAGTCATCTATTGCTGTTTAAACATTAATTGACATGTTGAAATTAAATTTAGCATGCTAAAAATTAACCATATAAAAATTAAACATTTAACATGGACAGCACTACAGATCATAATAGAATGATGCTTCGGGTAGTAAATTTAATACATGGTGGCATAAATGACTGCATTTCCAAAACAAAACTGTTTCTTCAAACAACACTGAATTAAAAAAAAAAAAAAAAAAGGAAATAAAAATACCAGAGCTATATCTCTTTTGGACTCTTATACCTAGAAGTTTAAAAACATAGAAACACATCTAAACAAAAAAAAAAAAAAAAAAAAGCTTAACATTAATATGTTACGTTAGTAAACCATTAACAAAATGGTGATGGTTTAGCAAGACATTAAGTAAAAAAACTTCCAAAGTACTCATCTCACACACAAGTACACATCACATGCAGCGATTTATTATTTTATGCAGCATTATGTATAACATTATGCTACACATTACACTATCCGCTGCTCTACCCAGTTACAGATTATTTTGCAAAGGTAATGAAAATCAAAAAGCATAATCAAGCTCTAAAGCTCAAGTAGAAGAATCACCAACAGCTCTGCACACTGCACCAAAAAGGGAATTCAGCAGACAAAAGTGGCAAACCCTGGGCATTCTATAGCACACTCCAAGCTTTCATCAGTGTTACAAAAGCGACTTGCACATAGGATAATAGGATAAATCAGGTCAGAAGGAACCTCAGGGAGTCTCTTAGCCTGCCTTCTCAAAGCGGGCTCAGTTATGAGGTCAGGTAAGGTTGTTCAGGGCTTTATCAGTCTGGTCTTAAACACCTCCAAGGATGGAAACTGTACAACCTCTCTGTTTCACTGTTCCAACATCCAATTAGAAACTGTTTTGTTGCCATTTGTGCCTCTTATATCTCCTCCTCCTGTCATGTACCACTGGGAAGCACCTGGCTTTGTCTTCTCACATGTACAAGAAGCTGCTTCTAGGTCCCCTGCAAATTCATTTCTTCTCTAGGCTGAAGAAGCCCAGTTTCCTTAACCTGTCCTCAAAGGGCAAATATTCCTGTCCCTGATGAATCTGATGGCCTTCCACTGAATTTGCTCACTGTTGAAAGGCCAATCTCTCCTGCACTGGAAGCTCAAATTACACCCAGAGCGCTGGACACAATCCAGAGAGTGCCAAGTAGAGGTGGATAATCACCTTGCTCCATCTCTTGCCTATGCTGCTCTTAATACAATGCAGGATACTGTTGCCAGGGCACCCTGCTGCTGGCTCATTCTCAGCTCACTCTGCCAAGGCCCATCAGGTTTTCTCAGCAAGGCATCTCTTCTGCCAGGCAGTGCCAGCATGTTTCCTAGAAAGAGGTTGCTCCTTTCCGTGTGCAGACTGCACTTGCTCTGGCTGAATTTTGCCAAGACACAGCCTGTCAGAGTAAATGCCTCTGAATAACAGCACTGCCCTAAAGTGCATCTACTGATCCTCCCAACTTAGGGCTATTTGCAAACTTGGTGAGAGTGCACTTTAGCACATCACTGATCTACTAAAGAAACCTGAACTCTAGAAATCCAGTGCTAGAACCTCTCAACTATCAACAGCTAAGATGAAATAAAAGGGCTCTTCAATTCCCAAAACAGAAGGGGAAAACAAACACAACTTCCACATAGTAGCTATTTCAGCATTCCTCAAGTTCTTTACAACTAATTCTTGTTAACCAATCCAATGTCTTCGGCAGAATCATTAAAGGGAAAAGAAAACAAAGGCATATCATGCCTGAAGACATCCCCTCTACTAGCATTAAACACAAAAGAGCATGGAAATTTCGTCTGTTCTAAAGATAGGATTTATGTGGGAATTTTGATGAGTACATCTCCTGACCCGCACTAGGCTTTTCGACAATAAAATATAGTGTGCATGTCACGTAGAGAAAACCTAGAAGCTGAAACTGCCAGTGCAAGGACAAGATATCAGTTAAAATACCAACACAACCTCTAATTGTTACCGTTTCCTACTGCAAACACACACTACTTAAATAATATTAATTAGTTGTACATACCACAGTTTCCTGTTAACTCAATCAGTACCAGCAGTCTAACCTACCTGCTGATGTCCCAAGCAGAACAAAAATCTGTCTCCACTAGTGCGGAGCAGTCAGTTATCACTCTTGACAGGTGACTTCAGTTATATTTTCAATAGTACAGTTGTAAGTAATCAAAAGAGATGAGTAAGTTTTCCAAAATTTTGCTTCCAATGAATAGATTAGCTCAGTTGGGCAGAGCATGGTGCTAATAACACCAAGTTTGTAGGTTCAATCCCTATATGGCCCATTCACTTAAGAGCTGGACTTGATCTATGTGGGTCCCTTCTAACTCCAAATATTCTGCCATTCTGTGAGATGTAACTTTAAGCAATGATCAAGACCAGGTCACACTGTCCTTGAGAAGGCAAGAGTGAAAGTTCATGAGCTAGCTTTCAGAGAGAACTCTGATTACAGTAGAAATGGGATCTAGAAAAGCAGTCTCTGAGGACTGCTTGTTTCTACTTTAATTGAAGCCCATTTCCATTTCAGAGTAACAGAAGTGCTTGTTTAAAAATAAAATTACTTACTATCCCCAATGACACAAAGCAAACACTAAATTCAGTAATAAAGAACCAATGCAAAACATGCAAACAAACAAAAATCACGCAAAGCTTGCTCTCAAATGTAGTTCATAAAACCAGTACCATCAAAATAGGGACCTCCAGAATAATAAACATCATAGATATGTTAATATTTGTATATTGTATAGCCCGTTTCAGATTTTAAACGCTACTGTATAAAATACCTTTCCTTGATTTTCCTGCTCTTGATGTCTGGTTAGGAGACTGTTGCATTCCTATATCCATTTAGGAAAAGGCATGGAAAGGACAGATGGAACAATCACATCAGAATAAAATGGAATTTCCAGAAACTTGGAAAACATAAGCAGTACATCAAAACAGCTACAGCAATGGGAGAACATACTGTGACTATCAGCCTATTCTACAGTTACAAGTGCTGGCAACAACCCAACTACAATCTACTGAACTCTGCTCTCAAGGAACAGTGTCAAACAGTAACTTATTGTACTTGCTCCATGTAAAACATCCATATTTCAATATTCTGAAATATTGAAACAGATTTTCAGAAATATACTCTCCTGACAACTCTGTATTTCCCTCGACTACTCCTTGTCTAGCACAGATGCAAATGAAATTCTTTTGTGGTTGTAGAGTGCCTTACACACACAGCACACAAAAATCCTTATTCTAAGCATCTCAAAAATCTGTTTGTGCCTAGAATCAAACTTCGGAGACTATCCAGAAGTTTAAAGGAAATCTTGGCTCCCTGTACTCAGACCAGCATGCAACTTTGAGACATTATGTTATTTACACTCACATCTTAAGTTACAGTGTCAGCATGTTTGTTATCCCTTGCTAAAAAAGGAACCCAGCAACTTGTTGCCTTAAACCAGCTCATCTTCAAAGTTGTGTCAGTTGGTGCCTGATGCAAACACAAGCCACTTCTAGTTTGAAGAATCCTGCTTACATTGATTTGACCATGCTGAACCGTTCCCATACAAAAGCTAAGCCACCAGCCAGAACACAGACACAACAAGAGGGCAGCATGTTCCCCCAGGGCTATAGAGCAGGCCACAACTGAACCAAAATGGGTGCACTGACTGGTGTATCATGTGTAAGTGTCTGTGTGTGTACAGGCCTGTGTGTTGTGGAACACAAGGTCAAAATATAAGTCACTATGAATCTGCTCTACCCATCCCACTTAGTAAAATTTTGTATTTTAAGGTAACAAATCATTCTGTTATTTCAGGTAACTGACAGTACATTTCTTCATGATGTAACATTTGTCTCAGAGCAGAATGGAGTCCTGCCTATATTGACTTTACCACATGAAATGAATGCGGCAAAATGACTTGTATCAAAAAAAGATACATATAAAGAGTTGAGAAAGGACCTCATGATGGTTTCTCATCCCTTCTACATTTCTCAGTTTTCTTAAGAGATGATACAGGACAGCTTTTACTGACCTTGGGAGATATAAATCACTGAAGCACTTCTTTTCTAAGAGCTCTATGATGGAAACCCAACAGTTTCCATAGGGACCCAGGAACACAAAAGGAACAATACATCACACAGTAAATATTCAAATAAATAAAAGCCAACTTCTAAAGTAGGCTGAATTGCTCAGTAAAGGAGAGTATTTTGAAAAATATTCAACAAGTGCAAAAGCAGAAAAAGGAACAAGGACAACACTGAAGATCCCAGAAAAATTGTATACAAGAGCAACAGAACAAAAATAATTCCAAAATGGGTTTCTCTGTTCTCTTGAAATCATTCCAACTTCTCCTCTAACAGAGGCTCAAAGTCTGTTACTGCAGCATATCACAAGGACTCTCACAATGCAGGACCTTTACTTTTTGTGTGCAAGCTAGAGACTGCAGAATTAATGCAGGTTAATATTCTCTACATGCTACTCATGTCTCAGAGACAGTAACAGTGTGCACTGTTTGGGCAAAAGCAACATTTTTCTGATTAAGTCACTTGCACCAAAGCTTTTAAAAAAAAAAATCCCGCAATCTATCAAGAAACTTTTCAAATTTCTGATTAGGTCAAATCAAGTGTTCCTAAGTCAGAGGAACAAAGTCTGACTCTAGATTAAATTCCTGTATCTAGGAAAAGTCAGTGATGAAAAATATCCCATATTTTGCTAATTTTTCTTGACATACTTAAAAATGGAGTAAGGAACTGTATTTAAAGGAATAATGAACTGTGCTTGAGCACTGTCTTCTGCCCATTTGCCACACAGTTCCCATGTAACACCCTTAAAAACTCAGAAAGAATAAAATCTCCCACTTGTAGGGCTTGAGATGTAAAGTACAAGACAAACTATTTCATTTATATTCAGGTATTAATTTTCTAAGATTTCTCTAGGACTCTGAGCTCATAAGCATAGACAGGATTTTTAAAACTCACTGAAGGAGTTAATTTTTTGATCACAAGGCAATTTAATTGCTTTTCTGGATCACAAGGTAATAATTATTTTTAAAAAATAATAAAAATTACTGAAAGTGGAAGAAAAGCACTATTTTTATTGTAAATCAAACTATGTTTAAGCCAGTACAGCATACACAGACACTGCAATGTTATTGCTAACAAAGTTACTTTTTCAATATAGTATTTGCTAAGTATATCTCTGCAGCACTTACATGGAAACAGTTATAACTGATTTTGAGAAATAGGACATGCAAAAAGGACCTTAGTACAGATGGAGCTATTAATATTAAAATGAAGACACAAACTCCATGAAAATCAACAAGACACATACCTTTCTGCTCATTACTCTGTTGCTTCCCAACTACAGAAAGAGGAACAACTACTCAGGCGGAACCCGCTGCTTTTGTAATTGGATTTTCTCAATCTGAGTGGCCATCTCTAGGTAAAAGTACACACTTGAAAAATAAAAACACTTTTGCCTAGCTCCTTCCCTATCCCCCTTCTCTCTCTCTCTCTCTCAAGGAAAATCCATAAGCGTGAGCAGTCTGACAAACAGAAAGTAACAACGCTAAGAAGTGAACACAGAATGCCAATCAAATGCCTTCACAGCCCGACAAGCAGCACTGGCAGCTATCATCAAATAAGCACATGCACAAAGCTTGTGCTACTCCACCTGACGCCTCCACCAAAACCAACAGTGAACACAGTAAGTGCTAACAACACAAATCCACTAAAGGTAAGTGGCTCCTCATGAGCTACTCCACGGTTAAGGGTCTCACCTCCTCTGTCCACAGCAGGTGCACCCAATGCAAAGCCAGCAGCTGCTGCCCGGTGCGGAGTGCCGAGTGCTGCGATGCCCCGTGCACCACCACCTGTAGAAGCTTCTCCTGTGTCCTCCCAGTCTGCATATTCTGCCAGTTGTTTACTAAGACTGTATAGAGAAAGAGAGGAAATACATTTGGTAAAAAATAATCACATACTTGCATATACCATTTAATAGAAGAGTTAACAGCCACTTCTTTATCCATCCTACACATATTCATAGCCATACAGATTCATACACTCATATGCACTTACTGCATGACTATTACACACTTCAATATTCACTAGAGTCATGTTCACTCTATAAATGTCATAGTCAAACCTACAAAGATATTAACTCCTGCTTGGTACTTGCCAAGTTCCACCTCTGGATAGCTGTTGGATATAGACATATTTTAGAGTTTACATTGAGCAAGTGTGAGCTTATCAGTAAAACCTGAAATCTAACAGAGAACTCTGGGTAAAAATTTTCCTCAACTTTCACGTTAACACTAGACACTGGAATGATACATAGCAGAAGACAAGAGGAAATGGCCACAAGTTCTGCTAGGGGAGGTTAAATTGGATGTTAGGAAAAAAGAGTTGTCAGGCATTAGAACAGACTGACCACGGAAGCTGTTGAGTCACCAGCCCTGGAGGTATTTGGAAGATGTTGTAGATTGGCACTTAGGGACGTGGTTTAGTGGTGGGCTTGGCAGTGTTAGGTTGATTCTTAGTGGCCTTTTCTAATCTAAATGATTCTATGAAGACATCACTGAGCACACCTTCAACACAACTGTCAACACACCATCAAACACACTTGGTGCTGTTTTCAAAAATTATCAAAAACCACACTGATAACTGATAACTTACTCTAATGATACAGTTTCAAATTTACCTAGAATATCCATGAATAACAGCATAATCCTCAGCTGTCCATCCATTAGTGTCTTTATGGGAAACATCAGCACCGTACCGAAGAAGAACTTTTATCAGATTAAGCTCTCCACCAGAAGCAGCAGTCATAAGTGGGGTTCTGAAGGATCCAAGAAGTATGATATGAAATAGATTGTTTTACACGGTCATTGTAATTATTTTTGTTTCCGTTTGCCCTCAAAAAAGTATTCTCCCCATTACTTTAAAATGAACAAAAGCATTTTTCATTAAGAGAAACAATAAAATGGGAGAGGTCTCAAAACGATTAAATGTTTAATCTTTAAACAAAGCTTCCACACAGACAACACTTACAAACTCTACTACTATGCAGGAGATGGCTTTCCAATTTGAGGGAATGCTGCTGAGCTAGTGGCAGGCTTCCTGCCAGAAAGGCCATCACAGACAGTAGTATTTTACAATCCTCAATGTGGAAAGCATCGAACAAGATATGACAGCAAGCCACTGAGGCATGACCATCTTTCACAAGTCACATAGAAGTAACTGCTTCTGTGTGGCTCCTTGTTTTGTATCTTTTCAGACCTCATTGCCATGCCTCTCCCCAGCCAACCTGAAGAATATCAGAGACCCATGTAAAGTTTTGACAGCCCCTCACCTTTCACACTGATCTCGAGCATGCACATCAGCTCCTTTTTTAAGGAGAAGCTCCATTATTTCTTCATGATGTTCGGAGACAGCAAGAATAAGAGGGGTATATCCCTCCTGAAAGGGCAGATAAAGTTAAAAACCAAAGTAAAAAAAAAAAACTAAACTTCAAGAAAAATATGAACGCAACTTCTGAAAAGCACTTCATTAACAAATATAAAAATTTACCTTATTTTGGGCATCAATATTGGCATTATTCTCAAGTAACAGCCCTGCTACAGTAGTATTACCAGAGAGGACAGCCAGGTGAAGGGCAGAGTTGCCATCAGTGTCTGCCAGATTTGGGTCAGCACTGTGTTCTAGCAGAATAGCCACGCATTTTTCTTGCTGGCACTGTACTGCCTGGAAAAAAACCACAAAAACTTCCAGCATTTACATTTCACTTTGTTGCAATTCCTCCAGGTTCCCAATACTGGGAATTAAGAGCACCTTCAAAGATTAGCTAACATATGCCCATTCCACACCAATCACAATATGCATGTTTTTACAAAGGTCTACATAAAGAATACTGAAAAATACATAATTTAGTTCAAAATCAGTAGGCCTCACTTGCAAGAACATAGCATAGTCCACATACCTTCATTAGTGGCGATCTGTTATCATTGTCAAAAAGATTTAGCTTACACTTGTTTTCTATTAGATACGTAACTACATCCACATGGCCGTTTGCACAAGCAAGATGCAGAGCTGTCCTAAAAATTAAACAAATTGAGTTAGCACAGACAGGGATAATGTCAGACTTTTTTGATAAAGAGATATGACCACAAGTTTCACTTTGCAAATCGCAAGCTTAAGAACTCACTCCGTTATGAGTATCACTAGGTGCACACCAAATGCTTGGGACTTGCTAGCAAAAACCCTCCACAGCATCTGCTTAGTAAGTGGATATCTCCTTCACCATAGACCTGAATCTGCAGAGATTCCTGTGCCCAGGCTTTGGGTATTGCCCTCAGTGGGACTACACACATGGCACAGCAACAGAGACCAAAACTAGGGAATCTGAGGACTACAGCAGGTAAACTTCTAAGTTTTTCTTTGATCATTCATGGGCCAGAAGTGTATTGGAGATGTAGGAGATGGGTTTCATTGCAAGAATATTAGAGTTTCCCTGCACTTTGAGAATTTCTCCTTTTTCTCTAGCGTTTTTAATACTGAAGCAAAACCAAGAACACATTTGCACCGAAGTGCCTCCAATAACATGTAGCAAACCAGAAAGAAGAACACTAATCCTGACTACAGGAAAGCAGTTTTTGACTTTCCTGTAGTGCTCAACTATCACAGTCATAAAAAGCCTTCTACAACGAAAGTCCTCTTCGAGGAGGCAATACTGTGTTTCTGCAATATATAACCAGCACAGGAAAAGTGAACGTTTTTCTTCAATTTAAAGCCTTGCCAAAAAGAAAACGGGTCCTTCAGACCACAGAACATCTTAGATCTGATGTCAATTAACCAGTCTAATTATACACAAAGGCACAATCATCAAGGAAGCCCTTGCATGTGTTTCCTCCCTTGAAGGTGATGCAGTAAGAATTCTGCAGTTCCCCAAGAACCATAGGGAACACCAGCACTAGTTTTGAACCATATCACTGTAGGTAGGTCCTCTGTATTTAGAGAAGCTCAGCCAACCTTCAAAATATTTCAGTACCTTGTTGAGAGGCCAAGGTACAACAGCTCCCTGGCCAGGTGGGAACAGAGAGGGGAAGGTACACAAATGTGGCACATGATGCAGGAACTCAACAATTTGCAACGCAGATACTCCTTTTTAGATGGCAGCTGGTGGGGCCCCCTCCACAGACTCCAGGATGAGGACAAAAAAACCACACAAGACTTCAAAGAACTTGTGATGTCTTGCCACAGACAGGGAAGAGACTGAGGCATCAAGGAAGACCTCCTATTTCTGAAGAAATAACTGACTGAGATTATCTGAAAGCTAAGCAGGACTGGTTATGAAGGAGTCAGTGATCATCTAAAAGCTGCTTAACAAGGAAACGTGACAAACCTGAAGTCACTAACTGTGGGCTCATCACTGCCATCATCAGCCAATCCTCTCAATTTGCCTAGTGGAAAGGAGTTGGCTCTGCTTGGTGCAAGGCCTGCTGAGCTCCAAAGAAGACCCGCTTCAGGGAACAGGCTGGCAGAGAACATCAGATTGTTCACAGTTGCCTGTCCCCACAAGAGACCTCCAGTAACACCAATGCTGTTCTGCCACCAGCCCTAGGGACCCTGCTCAGACTCTGCTCCTCCTGCTGCTGCTGCAGTCACATACACTGATCACCCATGGGGTGGAAGAGACCTGCTGATGTCTGAGCAAACAACCCAACCAGGGGAACAGCAACTTGACAGCACACATTTTCAAAGGCACTTAGCCAACAGTTCAGGAGCTACAAGCTAAGCAATGTAAAGCTCTACGAGTTCACTCTGACAAGCAGCTGACCGGGTAAATCTCTCTTAGTGATTAGCTTTGACCCAGGATTCATGACCAGCCAGTATCATACCTACACGTGCTTTCGACTTTGTGCCAAGTTTCGTCTACCTTTTCCAGCAGGGCTGAAGGCTTCCCTAGACCATATCTGAAAAGCCTTCTCTCTCCTGACTGATGCTGTTCCATACACATTTTTTGGAGGTCCTATGGGCCACAGGACCCACTTTATGGAAGGAGCCTGCGGGTGTGAGACTTGCCACATCCCTGGGGCAGTATTTCGGTTTTGGAAATCCCAAGAAGCAGAACTGAGACATTCGTATGAACAACACACACATTTCAGCCTTTACTTTATAGACTTCCTATTCTTCACTTCTACTTCCAGTCATGTCTTTCAGTCCCTGGAGGATGTGATGAAGCTGTGAAACACAATTGCATCTGACAGTCAATCAATCCACACATCACACCCACAAGCACTAAGAGGGCACAGGTGGCCCTCAAGGCTGGTATAGCACACACCAGCTGCATCAAGCCAGCAGACTCTGTCCACAGGACCCCTGTCAGGTAAGCTTTCCAGCACTGAGCACTGTCATGCCAAAATCACTGCAATGCTCTAGATCTTACACTGCCTTGTCTCTTGCAAAATTTGTTTTGGGTTTTGTTTTTTACAGTGTGCTACTTTATTTCCCCAGTTATAACACTGATAATAGCTTGACACACAGAAGAAGACCTTGGTAGAGGAAACAAAGACTTCTAGACAACACATTAAAATACCAAAATTAGCCAAAGTATATACCAGCCCTGCTAAGATCTGATGACTATTTCCATAAATGCCACTGGGTGCCTTGACTCAGGCAAATGGAGCAGGCACAAAATGCAGTCAATTCACCTTAAACTGCATCCCCCATCTCCAGCTGCATAATCAAATACTAACTGCCAACATTCAGGCACATAATCCTAAATACTAAAGTGATGCTTACTGTGCTCTTCCTTGCTTGTCCTACAAATCTAGGTGTTTTTAGGGCAATAAAACTAGATGAGTTTTATTGCTGCCAGAAGTCCATCCTTCTGGACAGCCAGTCTAGGAAGCTGAGCTGCTCTGCTTAGCATCTCTTCAAAATACCACAAAGGATTTGACTCTAAGCCTTTTCAGAAAAGGTGATTCCCTTATGCATATGATAGATCACTAGGAACTACGCTGCAGCCCAGTGCTTCTCCTTAAGGTAGAACTGTTAAGTGCTTGCTGTGCTTGACTCAAAACCACACACAACAGCACCTGTCAGAAGCAACAGCTTCTCCTGCAAGTCACTGACCAGATCTTCTAGTCCAAGGTACTGATTAGCTGTACTAAAGCCTCAGAGCAAAAAAATGCCACCTAAAACCACACTGTGGCTTATGCTGCCACATCACACTCACAAAAGACAACTGTGCATGCAGCATCAATAAACAACATGTTTATTTTGCGTTGTAAGTCCTTCCTAACTGCAGTGCCCACCTTTCTGTAAGTTGCTCCCAGATGAGGCAGTGCATCCTTCGGGCTCAACTACTGAACCTGCACGCTGAGCCCTCAGAGGTGCATAGAGATAGGTGCGATTACACTCAGACTTCAAACTCTGGCTGGAGAATGGCCATGAGGCTCCTCTTGCAGCTCCCCTTTGCCACGCTAAGACTTCCACTCCTGAGCCCCTGGGCAAGGACATACGACTCCGGGAATGAGGGCACTGAGGAGGCCGGGTCAAAATCGGTAAGGCGACAGTCGGCCGAATTCAAGGGTTGTTTTGGCACCACCAGCCTGCTTCCCACAGCCCAGCCCGGGGCAGCGCCCGGCTGCGGCGCCCGCCCTCCCGCTCCTCACAGCGACGCCGCCGCTCCGCTCCCGCGCCGGGGAGCTCCCGGGGGCCGCTACAGCCGCACCTGGGCTCCCGAGGCCGCCCCCGGCTCCCGCCCTTACCGCTCCGCCTTGTCCCGACTGTCGATGCCGTATTTCCTCAGTCCCTGCCGCACCTGGGCCAGGTCGCCGCTGGCGGCCGCGCGGTGTAGCTTGCCCAGGTCCTTCTGCCGAAGCTCGTAGGCACCGGCGGGGCAGGGAAGGGAGGCGCTGCCGGGCGGCGCCTGCCCCTTCTTCTTCCTCCCGAACCCGAAGATCCTCTTCATCCCGCGGCAGGGACGCAGGCACGTCTAAGGAGAGCGACGGCGGAAAGCACCCGGCGGGCCGTGTCGTGCCTCAAGCAGGGCCAGCGGAGGGGCGCTCTCAGCGGCGACCTCGACCCGCCGCGGCGGCTGCAGAACGACCCCGGAGCCCCGGGGCTCGGGCAGCGCCGCTCCCCGCCAGCCCAGCCCGGCCCGGCCCGGCCCCCGCGCACGGCAGCACCGCGCAGGCGCCGGCGGGCAGCGGCGGACGGGCCCGCGCAGGCGCGGCGGCGGGAGGCGGGGAGGTGTCCGATGGAACCTCAGGGTGCTTAGCGCTGCGTGGGTGCTGCTGTCAGGCTTGGGTGAATGGGCGACAAGGACAGACAGCAAGGATTAATACAGGAGGAAAGGGACTTCAGACATCATCTAGTTACGTTCCTGACCAGATGCTGAGGAATACGTCTGGTCCAAGTAGCTGGGATCGCAGGCTGCCGATTGAGATGCATGCTGAGCTTTGGGAGGGAGCCCGAGACAAGAAGCCGTGAACTGCCAACCTTCGGGATATCAAATGGAGCGAAGATGGGTGACGCTAATCAGGTGAATAGAGTCTGTAAGACACAGCAGGAGCCTGGAGCTGCCGACTTTTTGGATAACAAAGGAGATGAGGACCGGCGACGCCAGCGAAGTCGTTGGCCATGCAGAGTGGGACAGGAGCCGAAGACTCGGGCGGAAGAGCGAGAGTGGCTTTCCGCGCCACTGTGAGGCTGTAGAAGCCCAGGAGTTCTTTATGTAGGTGCCCTCCTCGGAGGCACCAGCTCGAGCTGTTTCTGTGTTACTGCACAGAAAAAAATTGCTTTATGGAACGAGGTACCTGAGACTCTGCTATGGAAAACTGGGGTCGAACCGGTTAGGAAACCTGGTCTGACTGTGAGAGGGGGGGGTGTGGGACGCCCCTCAGCCCGCTGGAGCCGCCCGCCGTGCAGGGGCTGCGCTTCCAGCACTGAAAGCCTTTGGCCCTGGGTGTGTGACTGTCGGAGAGTTTCGTCAATGGTCAGACTTGGAAGTTTCCGTAACACCCATGACAGACTCAGAAAGTTACTTTCTGGTAAACGGGGCTAAGTTGGCACCGACACAGAGGAATACAAACATGCATGCGGACGGACTTTATGAAAACGTAGTACAGAAAGCAAAATATTTGGTATCGGTAAGTTTGGAGTCATTCTCAATATTGTACTGCTACAGTGATGCCACTGGGTAGTTCAGATATCATATAGTTTGGGGGCGATGCCATGGTACAGTATACCCCAGGGTATTTGGCTAATAGAACACTTTGCCAGAACACTTTTTCCTGTCTTTAGAAACTACTTTTTGGATATGAATTTTGGAAAAAACAGATGGCAAACAAAACCTAATTCAAAGAGAGGAATGCATTTCACTATGATTAGCAGTGAAAATATTTATTGCAATGGGACAGGTATATAATGCCACTTTTTAAGGAAGTGATTTAGCCCTTTGAAATATTTTCTTTTCCATCATCACTAAGAATGGTACATATATTAAAATCTTTATTTTCCTTTCCGGAATGAATCTTCACAGCTTTATCAAATATGTTTGCTTCTGGCAGTATTCTCTTGTACCGATGTGACTGATGTACAGTCAGTTTCATTAGTTGATTCTCAGTATATTAGCAGTGTTCTGTTTTTTCAGACGTGATATCTAGAAAGAAGAGCCAAAATAACAGTAATTTTAAAAAGATGGAAAAATACTTTTTTGCTGAAACCGTAGCTAAGTAGGTTCAGTTTGCAAAACCTAAATTTCTATGAGTATTAGGAAATTACTATGAGTAACCATTTTGAGAGTGTCTCTGTAATCAGTCTAACCATTTAATGGAAAAATGGAGAGAAAATGCATTTTTTAACTGGATATATTTGTTTTCTTCCAGTCATCGTAGAAGAAAGGCAAGTTTTTATTTAGAAGATGGCAACATGGAGTAAACACGAGTCATCTCTATCCTCTTCAGGAGGAAGTATTTAATCTCAACTTCTTCTTCAAGTGGACACATGCTCAGCCACACATAGTTTTGTTTTTACAGGTTACTCCACAGCTAAGACCCGGAGACCCTAACTCCATGTCAAATATTTCAGAATGGTATCAATAAAAAACCCTGTGATTACAGTGTCAGCTTTAGTTGGTGGTGACTTTGATAGCTGAATGGGCTAAAATTCGGTTTCATGCTTTTAAAGATAAGGGGATGCTGATGGGATGCTAGAGTCATATGGGTACAATAGGAACTGTTCATTCATTATTAGCCAAAAAAGATGCAAAATAAATAGCAGGACTGTCACTAAACCAACTGTCAGCTGTTTATATTGATCTTTGTTCATACTATTTCTTTAATTGTGTTGGATCAGGGTGCTGTTGAAGATACCAAAGTGTTTGTTTTTAGTTTTGATCCATTTCTATTTTTAATTTTATTTTTATAGTTCCTTTTTGGATTTAGGTTAGGGTTTGGGTTTTTTTTTTTTACTTTTGGTATTTCCTATTCTGCTGCCTTTTCTGCTCAGTGTTCTCTGCTTATCTGTAGTTTTCTCAGTGTCATCTAATAACAGCTGTTTCTTTTCCTGTGTGCATGAAATGTTTCATTCCTGTTCCCAAATTCTTGTTTCATTACAAGACTTGTGTATCACAGGAAGATTTCCAAATAGGGCTTAAATGTGACTTAAGTGTTGCATAAGCAGTGGTATTTGGGTTAGTCTGCTAAAGGTACACCTTTCCTTCAACATGATTCACTGTACCTGGATAATTTAGCTCACAATCTGTGTACAGCTGAGGTATTAAAACGGCAGTCTGAAATTCCCCTTTGCCAATATGGCTAATTCCCCTATTAGACCACCTGGTGTATTTTGTCTACCAGGAAGGAAAAGTGTCAGTAAAGGCTTGGGATGATAACAATACGCTGCTAAGTATCTGGTTTAGTACACCTGCTTTGCAACTGCTGCCTTTATAGAAGGAGTGGTACAACTTAGGAAAGCTGTCTGGGAGGATTGTGTGTCTTGGCAGTGCCGACTCTGAGGCTTTGAAGGGCACGGGTTAGTTAACACATCCTGCAGACAGTGACTTCAGCAGCTTTTGCTCTAAGTGGAAAGCTGCAACTGAGAGGATGCTTCTGGTGTGCCGCCTCTGGAGCCTTCTACAGTCATTGGCTATGCTGAGTCAAGTGGGGGCAGTTTTACTTGCTTCCAGTCCAGCCTGACACACCATATCCCATGCACACAGCAGGATTAACAGCTAGCTTCCCATTCAGAATGTAGAAGGGATTTCTTTTGGCTTCCTCTAAGTGATGAACAAGAAATGTTATTATCTTTTCAACACAGTAAAACCTTTACTATATGAGATTGGCTCAGCTGGTCAGAGAATGGTGCTAATAACACCATGGTTATGGGTTATGGGCCCTGTATGGGCCGTTCTCTTAAGAGTTGGACTCGATGATCCAGCCTTGTGGGTCCCTTCCAACTCAGAATATTTGACACTGTGATTCAAAAGAGGCTTACTAGCATATTCAGAACCACACAAGTTCACTGGCTCACACTTGTTGGGCTACCAGTATACAGTTATCATGGAAATGAACTCTGTTATTGTGGAGTCAGGTAGGTCGCAATTGGATTTGTTATGTTTGGTTACATTTCCAAGTAGTTTAATAAAAAGGAGGAAGACAAAGGTCTTACTTTGCATTTTTCTCAACAAAAATGCAAAGTAAGACCTTTGTCTTCCTTCTTTTTATTAAACTACTTGGAAATTATAAACCATAAGAAAGAAAGAAATGTCTGCTGACAGTAGGACTACAATGCATTGAGAACTTATTTCAATTCCCAAATGTTGTGGCTTGTCCTGACACGAACTGAGGTACTACACAGCTGCATGATCCCTACCCCCCGCACACATACCACCACACTTCCCGCCCCAGTGGGATGGGGAGAAGAAATAAAGTAACAAAAAACCCCTGACTTGTGGGTTCAGATAAGAACAGTTTAATAATTGATACAAACAAACAAAAAAAAAGAATTGTAATTAAAAAAAAAAAGGAAAAATAAAACCCATAAGAAACAAGTGATCCACAATACAGTTGCTTACGAGCCAAGGATTGATGCCCATCCTGTCTGACTAACTCGACCCAGTTTCTATGGTGTGGAATATCCAGTTGGCCAGATTGACTTCTTGTAGTTTTTGTTTTACTTCTTTTCCAAATTGTTTTTCCATCTACCTTCAATACATTTCTATTTGGCTATGTTCCGACATGTTAGTCTCCAAGTGATGTTGGAGTTTTGCCACCTCTTCTTTCAGCTGGCATTTGCTCTTCTCCCGTTTTTCAAAGTTCCCATGCAGGGTAGAGAGGTGTTCTCGCAAATCCCAATTTTTTTGCTTCTCGCTGCATGCTTCTTCTAGAGTCCATATCCAGCCGCTGGGAAACTGAACGAACCTGTAGACAGAAAAAAAGCTCCAAATACAAAAGGAAACTCAGAGGGATCTAAGGCAGTGAATTCTGTTAAAATTGCTAAAGGGGTTTTCCATGGAGACTGTATTTATCATCTGCATACTCAGTATTAGAAACTGAGCGTAACCAGGCTCTTCTTTTCCAACAAGATCAGCCTTCTCACATCATTTGTGAGAGGATGGGAACCCGAGGAATCCTTTCGCAGTTCTTCAAGCAAAAATGCTGTAAGCTTCTGGACTAAAAATGAGTCAGTGCAAAGGCAGTAACCAATTCTGCAATGAGGCCTTCTAACGCCAAGCGTAACTCTGAAACGCGGCTTCTCTAGCAACGACTCTGAGTAACGAGTGGAGAAGTATGTAAGGGTTACATGCTGCTACTGAACAGCCAGAGCAGCCTCAAAAACAGCTCTGGCAACAATACTTCTGGGTCCCCATGCCAAGATGGGCTCAAACAGCTACCTGTGAGCAATAAGTTACAGCACTTTTCCTGTGTCACCTCTCCTCATTGTACCCTGCACAGCAACAACACTCTTCAGAAAAGGAAAGTCTCAGCTGCCTCTGGCTGAACTCGTACCTGAGACAGGGCTCAAGGGTTCTTCTTGCTGTGCGAGCAACAGCAGTGTTCCTCTCCTCTCTTCCAGAGAAGGAATCTGTCTGTCAGACCTAGGTGATGCTGCCACAGCCTCACGCTGCAGCTGGGCCTGAGCTGAGGCCCGCTGCTCTTAGCCCTGACCCTCACCCATGGACGTGATGTCCTGGTAGAACGGCAGAACTGCCCGTCCCTAAGGCCCGGCCTGAGCATCTGCACTCCTGGCCCACCCTGCCTCCTGTCACCGGATCTGTTCTGCTCTTCGTGGTGAGCGCCTGTGGGATGGCTCCCTGGCCCGTGAGGTCACGGACCCTGCCAGCCTTGCTGCCACTCTTGGCCTGCCCTTCCTCTGCAGGACACTCTGCCCTTCCTGTGCCATTGCAGATGCTGCTTTGCACTTCAGGGTTGCATCTTTACCCATAATGACAACTACATCAGTATTAGTTATAGTCACCTACTTCTCTAACAGTAGAAAAAGCACTGAGAGAGATCAATCAAATATAAAATACAGCCAAGGAAAGAAAATCATCAGCATGACAAGAAATATAGGGGAAGTGTCACACAGGGTTCAAAAGAAGTACCACCCCAAGCAAATAAACGCCAAGCTAAGCAGAGCTCACCCGTGTTCTCAGTCCACCAACTTCATGGGTTATTCCCGCATAAAAGTTCTTCATTTCTTCTCGCTCGGGATCTTTCTCTTCAATAAGGCTTAGTTTCTTCCCATCAGTCATCACAACCTTTTCCAACCTAATAAGCAAATTAGTTAGGAAAACAATGAAATACAGGAAGAACCAGCCTTTCTCCCATACTCTCACATAAACAGCTCAGACCTCATAGAAAGGCTTGGGTTGCAAGGGACTTTAAAGATCATCTGCTTCTAACCCTCCCGCCGTGGGCACGTACACCTTCCACTAGGCCAGATGTTGCTTGGAGCCCCATCCAACTTGGCCTTGAACACCTTCAGGGATTGGGCACGCCCCCCACCCCCCCCCAACTTCTCTGGGCAAACTGTTCCAGTACCTGCCCACCCTCACAGTAACAAATTTCTCCCAAATGTCTATTCCAAAGCTGCTCACTTTCAATTTAAAGCCATTGCCCCTTGTCCTGTCACTACACACTCTTGTGAATGGATTCTCTCCATCCTTCTTGTAGGCTCCCTTCAGGTACTAGAAGGCGACAGTCGGGTCACCCCAAAGCCTTCTCTCTTCCAAGCTAAACAATCCCAATTCTCCCAGCCTTTCCCCACTGGAGAGGTGCTCCAACTCTCTGATCATCGTGGTTGATGGCTGATGTCCTTCCTGGGATGGGGCCCCAGAGCTGGATGCAGCACTCCAGGTGGGGTCTCACCAGAGTGGAGCAGTGGGGCAGAATCCCCTCCCTTGAGCGGCTGGCCAAGCTGCTTTTGATGCAGCCCAGGCTACAATTGGCTTTCTGGGCTGGGAGGGCACTTTGCCTGCTCATGTCCAGCCTCTCATGCACCCCAAGTCCTTCTTGCTGGATCTCTTCATCCCCCAGCCTGTGTTGATACTGACGCAGCTGCAGCACCTTGCACTTGGTCCTGTTAAAACTCATGACACTGCCACCAGGCCACTTCTTCAGCTTGTCCAGGTCCCTCTGGATGGCATCCCATCCTTCAGGTGTGTCAACTGCATCACTCAGCAAATTTGGTGTCACCTGCAAATCTGCTGAGGGTGCACTTGAGCCCTTTGTCTATGCCATTAATGAAGATACTAAAAAACACTTGTCCCCCATGAAGACCCCTGAGGGAAACCACTTGTCACTGATGTCCATTAAAACACTAAACTGTTGACCACTATCCTCTCATTGTGACTGTCCAAGCCATCTTTTACCCATGAAATCCGTCTCTCTCCAATTTAGAAAGAAGGATGTGGTGGCGGACCATGTGAAAGGCTTTACAGAATACTTCCAGATAAATGCCATCTTCAGCCCTCCCCTTGTCCACTGGCATAGTCACTCCATCATAGAAGGCCACTAGGTTGGTAAGGCAGCACTTGCCCTTGGAGAAGCTGTGCTGGTGTCTCGAATCACTTCCCTGTCATTCATGTGCCTCAGCACAGCTTTGAGGAGGATCTGTTCCATGACCTTCCCAGGCACAAAGGGCAGGCTGACAGGTTGGCAGTTACCATGGCCCTCCTTTCCACCCTTTGTAAGATGGGTACAATGTTCCACTTTTACCAGTCACCTCGTATTTCACCTGACTGCCACGACTTCTGATAATATCAATGGCCAGTGGCTTGGCACCTACATCAGCCACAGTTGGCCAGTGGAGGGCAATAATGTAGGGCAGATGTAGACAAGAAATTCACAAGAAAGAGGAGGGAAAAAACAAGACTCTCTTATTACCACTCCAAAACAATATGGACTTGCCTTTCAAGTTTCTTTGCCAGGAATTTTCTATTTTTCTTTTCCTGCAGATACAGCTCTTTGTACAGTTCCACTTCAGCCCGCGTGGACGCTGCCTGTGCCTGAAGGAGATAGTGCCCCTTCAACCACCACCAGGAACAAGAGAACTCTCCCCACCTGTCCATTGCATGTACCCAAGTTCAAGGGCCCAGCTGGGCTCAGAGAGGTGGCTGTGCCTCCTCACTGCCATCAGCAATCAAGGCAGAACCCCGGAGCTACCACCAGGGTAAATAATTCTTTGCACTTAGGAAAAAGCCCAAGTTTGTACTGCTTATGAAAGCTACCAATGAAAGGGCACTAGCAGGACGCCTCATCTCCTCCCCATCTCCACACCTGCAACTTCAGTCACTTCTATTCTGAGCACTCTCTCCCCCCTTACAAGGACAATGCCAGATCTGTAGGTCTGGCCATGACAGCTGGAAGGTGCAAAACCCCTTCAAGCATGAACAGTGAGAAAAGCAGACCAGCAGACAGAGATAGTCCCACGCACTGCAAAATGGAAATCTTCCTTGGGAAAATTCCTGATTTGGGGACCTGCTGGCACATGACACACCATGAGAGCAGTCTTGCCCTACCATACTGCCTTCTCCCACTGAGCATATGAGGTGTGCTTTTACTTCTTCTGTTGAATTAACTACAGCTGTCTTCAGAGTGAATTCAAACTAAGAAATGCTGCTGGCCACCACCAGGTGGCCAGGAAAATGATGAACTCTTTCTCCTCCTCTTCCAGCTGAGCAGCCCCATGCTGCCAGGGGCAAGCAGAGAAAACTTCACTGCTTCTATTTGAGACTAGAAAGACCACTCAAAAGGCCACTTGCTACGAATGCCAGGTCCTCAGCTGCTTTCTGAGCAGTCTCTATTCAGGAGAGTGCAGGCACTGAGCTCCCCTTGGATCTCTGGGAAAACCTCACCATAAAATTACCCCATAGAAACAGGTAACGAGGCTCAGGAGTCACCAAAAGGGAAATTTATGCCCAACTTACTGAGGCAGTGGCTTGCAGGTCTCTCAGCAGAGCTACAGTTCTGTGGCTTTGTTGCTGGAGAGTGGCCTCCAAAATGGTCTTGTCAAATCGAAGGCTTTAAAAGACACACAGATCTTATTAACAAAATCAGCCATAGCACCAATTCCATAGGAACAGTGTAGAAAAAGGAAAATCAGGAGCATCATTCAAAATTGTCATGATTTGCTGTGATGCAACAAGGCATTGTATTTATCCTGGTGTTTCCAGGCAATCCCTGCAAGCAGCACACACCTCGCCCCACTGTGTTGTTCTCTTACCGCTGCACACGTTCTTCCAGTCGTTCCACAGTCTCTGAAAGTGCCAACAGCTGGTCCTGCAGTTCCTGGGCAGAAGCTGTTGCTTCTCTTTCCTTGTTAGCCAAGGCAATCTTCAAGTCACGAACACAAAGCTCTGACTGAAGATACTTTTCTTCCACCCCCTGCAACTGCAAAATCACAGAAAGAATCCACAGTCGTCAGGTGAGCTTTTATACAGAGGAGTCAGCTGCTGCCAGAGGATTCACGTGCTGCAGATATCTGCCCATACCCTCTGCCCAAAGAACTGTAATCATCTCAAGTACCTTCAAAGCTTTGCTTCTACAAGCAAATGAACACAAGCTGTGTTACTTCCTCATCTTCTACAGTGGCCTCTCCCATCCCTCCATGGATTTCCTAGAGCACGGTTCTAAGCACTGACACTGCCCCTCTGACCCTTTTGGGAACCTGTGATGACGCCCTTTGGATTCACTCATTTGCTACTGGATGAAAGCATGAACAGGAATGTTTGTATTCCTAAGGAAGGAAGGTGTCTTGGAAGTGTCAGAGGAAAAGTGCTCCAGTGGACCTGCTCTGGAGCACAGCATGGTACCAGGGTGAGTTTTTCTCAAGAGGGAGAGACCTGAAATGCAGCACCGAGAGAGGTGTCCAGTTCCCCCTGAGCGGGAAGCAGTGCCGCCCTGAGGCAAGGCAGCTCTATCTCAGCATGGGGTGGGGCAGAGGCAGGACGGACAGAGGCAGATCAAAGTCTGATATAACCCTCACTCCATTGGGTTTCTCTCCTTCTGGCTCCTGGGATACTGTGTTGTCCTTTGTCACCATGTATAGGAGGAGACAAGCACCCACAGCTCGATTCCTATAGGGACAGGCTTTCCATAACTCTTCTCAAACCCCAGCCAATTCCTCATGCAATTACGGGTTCGTGTTTTCCAGGTCAGCCTCGTGGCTTGTGGGAACTGCCATTGAAGCTTTGGATGTAGATTGCTCTTTAACTGCATTGGCAACCTTCTGCTGCAGCTTGGCACTGAGTCCTAGGGAAATGGCGTTCCATGAGCACAAAGGTTTCAATGAGCATATGAGGTGTCATTTTACTTCTTCCATTGCATAACTACACCTGTCTTCAGAGTGAATTCAAACTAAGAAATGCTGCTGGCCACCACCAGGTAGCTGTGAAACGGATGAACTCTTTTTCCTTTTCCAGCTGAGCAGCCCCATGCTGCCAGGGGAAAGCAGGGAAAACTTCACTGCTTCTACTCCAGGGTAGAAAGGCCACTCACAGGCCACTTGCTATGAAAGCCATGTAGGTCCTCAGCTGCTTTCCGAGCAGCCTCTGCTCAGGAGAATGCAGGAATCCAGCTTCCCTCAAGCCTCCAGGAAAACCTCACCATAAAATTTCCCCATTGAAACAGGTACCTAGGCTGAGGAGTCACCAAAAGGGAAATTTATCACCAGCTTACGTAGACAAAGGCTTGCAGGTCTCTCTGCAGGGCTTCAATCCTGTCAGTTTTTTCCTGGACAGTGCCTTCCAAACTGGTCTTTTCATGTTCAAGGCTTAAAGAGAAATACAGGTCTTACTATAAAAATCTGCCAGATCACCATATCCAAAACAACAGTGCAAAATAATAAAAATCAAGAGCATCATTCAAAACTGTAACGATTTGCTGTGATGCAACAAGGCATTGCATCTATCCTGGGGTTTCCAGGCAATCCCTGCAAGCAGCACACACCTCGCCCCACTGTGTTGTTCTCTTACCGCTGCACACGTTCTTCCAGTCGTTTCACAGTCTCAGAAGAAGCCAACAGCTGGTCCTGCAGTTCCTGGGCAGAAGCTGTTGCTTCTCTTTCCTTGTTATCCAAGGCGATCTTCAAGTCATGAACACAATGCTCTGACTGAAGATACTTTTCTTTCACCTCCTTCAACTGCAAAATCACAGAAAGAATCCACAGTCGTCAGGTGAGCTTTTATACAGAGGAGTCAGCTGCTGCCAGAGGATTCACGTGCTGCAGGGATCTGCCCATACCCTCTGCCCAAAGAACTGTAATCATCTCAAGTACCTTCAAAGCTTTGCTTCTACAAGCAAATAAACACAAACTCTGTTACTTCCTCATCTTCTACAGTGGCCTCTCCAATCCCTCCACGGATTTCCTAGAGCACGGTTCTAAGCACTGACACTGCCCCTCTGACCCTTTTGGGGACCTGTGATGACGCTCTCTGCATTCGTTTGCTACTGGATGAAAGCATGAACAGTCATGTTTGTATTCCTAAGGAAGGAAGGTGTCTTGGAAATGTCATAGGTAAACTGCCCCAGTGGGCCTAGTCTGGAGCACAGCATGGCACCAGGGGTCTTTTCTGAATTGGGAGAGACCCGAAATGCAGCACCGAGAGAGGTGTCCAGTTCCCCCTGAGCGGGAAGCAGTGGATCCCTGAGGAGATGCAGCTCTGCTCCAGCGTGGTGGGGCCAGGAGGAACAGCAGCAGTTGTATCCCAGTGAGCACTGTTTCAGCAAAGGCTCCCAGGTGACCTGCACTGTTAGACCTGCTCTGGAGTTGGGAATTGCACCGCGGTGCTCAGGGAGTGTTCTTAAACCAGGAGGAATCTCAGATGTAGTGCAGAGTGCGGCTCCCCAGGTCCCTTACTGGGAAGTGGTGAAACCCTGAGGAGAGGCAGCTCTACCTCAGCATGGTGGAGGTTAGAGGCAGCAGGGACAGAGGCAGATCAAAGTCTGATATAATGACCACTCTCTTAGGTCTCTCTCCTTCTGGCTCCCAGGATACTCCTTTGTCCTTTTTCATGATGGACAGGAAAGCATCAAGCACCCCATGATTTTCTCCTGTAGGGACAGCCTTTCCATACCTCTGCTTGAATCCTCTCTATCCTCTCCTGCAAGCACAGACTGTCTTCCTCCACATCAGCCTCATGGCTTGTAGTAACCGCAAGAGCAGTCCTAAAGCATGAGAAATTGGATAGGAAATGTCCAATTCTGCATTGTCTTCTCCCTGCTTGCTCCCAAATCAACTCCTTCCCCCTTTCCTACAAGCACAATGACAGCTAAGCCAAGTACATGGAAGCTGGAAGAATTCAGATTAGAAGGGACCTCAGGACGTCTCCAGTCCCATCGCCTCCCCAGCGCAGCCTCGAATATGAGGCAAGGCCATGCTGTTCAGGGCTCCTTCCACTACTCTTCAAATCCCCATGGATGCAGCTGCACCAGCTCCCGGGGCAAGCTGCTGAACTGCCTGACCATCTACATGGCAAGACATTTTCTCTTTATGCGATGTGGCTGGAACCCGTCGTGTTCCCTTGGACAAGTTGCTTCTCTTTCTCCCAGCGCTCCCATCCCTACCACTTCATGCACCATCTGTGCCTTTGCTTAAAACCCCCTTTCCTGCGGGGCAACTTTGCTGCTGAGCTAATGCTGCAATCCTGCGCCGATCAGGCACAGGGCAGAGGAGAACGGGTGCGGTCTGAGCAGCTGCGGAACGGCCCTGCAGAGAGACCGCGGCCAAGCGGCAGGCCGGCAGCACGCACTTCCAGCAGCGCTCGAGCCAACCCGGCAGCTGCAAGCCGTGAAAAGCTCTGGAGTTCACTCTCCCAGCTGACAGGACAAAGCTCGCTGGTCAGGCCACTAGCTCGAAGGCGAAGCCACACACGGCCTTAAGGGCGGGCGCTTGCACATGGCATCCGAAGCTGCCAGGGGGGTTGGTCGCACCATGCTGAAGCTCTCGGTCTGCCTTTTCCTTAAGAGAAGGCTGCCCAGGCCTAGTGGAGCCTGGCTCAGAAGCTGCCGCGGCAGCGCCTGCCAGAAGCAGCCAAGGTGTCCCATCAGTGGCCCACAGAACTGACCGGCTCTGGAGCTCCTCACTGGGCTCGGAGGCACGCGGCGGCGGCGGCACAGGGCTGCCCAGCCGGGCTGCTGTATGGCGACCGCTGCCGCCTTCTGCTGAAGAGTCTCCCGACTCTCTTCTGCAGGGCGCGCCAGGACATGGCGCTGCTGGGGGCGACCAGCAGCAGGAAGCACGCGGCGGGCTGCTGGGGCCCGGGTGTGGATGGGGATGGGGATGAGGACGAGGGACAGCGGGACGGACGCGAACGGGCACTCGGCACAAGGCCGATGAGGTCGCCCCGCGCAGTGGCTGCGGCCAGGAGCCTCCGAGACGGCGGCAGGGACGCGCAGTGCTCCCAGCGCGGGACGTGCTGCTGCTCCCGGAGCGGGTTGGGCAGCTCTGAGCGCCGGCTCCGGGCACCAACAGAGCCGCGGCCACCAGGCGCCTGCGGCGTCACAGCCGGCGGTGGGCGCTCGGGGCTCCACCGGGGGCGTCACCGAGGCCGCGGCGCGGGCGGGGAGGCGCCGGGCGGGTGCCGGACGGGCCCGCGAAGGAGGCGGCCCGCGGCGTGGGAGGCGGCCCGCGGTACCGGGCGCTGCCTCGCCTCGGGCTGCCCCGGGGCACGGGCCGGGCTGCTCCGGCCGGGCCGGAGGCTGCGGCAGGCGCTCGAGCGGCTCTCGCCTCCCCCGCTCTGGGATTTTCCCTCAGCGCATGGCCGGGTGCCTCTGGGCACACGTCTCCGAAATGAAGCTCAGGGTCGGGTCAGATCCCAGCCCGAGCCGGCGGAGGCCAGCGGAGCTCTCGACATGATCGCTCCCAGGCTGCCATGCCAGAGTTCCAGGACAATTCCCCAGCTCCTAAGTCGTGTGCCTCTTGAAGACCAGACCCCTTAGCCCTGCTACGCCGCCGTTGCTGTTGGCACCTGCTGCTGTGCCAGCTGCCAGCGCTGACTTTCTGAGCTGCCGCTCCATCAGCCAACCATCCGCACGCAGCCGGCTACAAACACGCTTTCAAACACGTCCATTATGTCCCAGTCAGAACAGAAAGTGAAAGCCCAAGAGGTTCTGCACTTGCTTTCTGGGTGGAGAGATGCTGCAAAGTCCCAAAAGCAGGCTGGAGATATTTCCTAAGGCTTTTTATTTCTTTGTGGGCTACAGCTGGGTCAGCTCCCCACAGGCTCAAAACCTGTGGGTTTTTCCCGTCTTTCATGGCTACCAGAAGCTCCTCTGCCTCTGCCTTCTGCACAGACCACAAGGAGGATCGCTCTAAAATGCAGGAAGAGTCTGGGAACTGATAACTAGCGATAGCTGAGCTCAAGCCCACGATTTTGACACGACTGTGCTTCATGTCCCCTGCAGGAAAGGGACACGTGCCTGGCCTCTGGCTGTTAAGATCCGCTTATTAAAATTCTTTGAGACATACCTCAGCCTGAATAGAGGTGCAAATGAGACCATATGCCAAAGTCATTAGTACAGATTTTTATTTAACAGTAAATGTGAGGTAGAGACAGATAGGAAAAAGACAAGTGGAGGGAGGGAGAGAAGGGAGAAAGAAGGACTGAGAAACTGGATAAACATCAGAAATATCACCACCCTGTATGTTCCAATGGTGGCCTGTTGGTTCTCTGGTCTTGTTGGGGGTTGCAGTCCTGTTGCTGTGGTGGTTGCAGACTGTATCCATGAAGTGGGGAGGAAAGAGTCCACAAAACACCAGGTCCATGGAGTTTCTATTATGCTGAGGCTAGGTGGAAACACCCCCTGTAACTCCCCTGGATGACCTATTACCGGATCATGGGACATTCCATGAGTCATTGACATCTTCTAAGATGTCTCTCACCCAGTATAGTTCAATCCATCGTGGCCCATCATCTGAGAGGAATACCTTGATCCTGTGCTACTTCAGAGGGGAGTTTTCACAGCTGAGTCACTATGTAAGGGGTGACATTGGCATGGACAGAAGGACTATTGCACTTTGCAGGATCTGCCTCTTATCAGCCTCTTCCCTTATCTGGAAACCGGGCTGGCAGCCTCAGGTGTGCACACCCACCTGCACCAGGGAGGCCGCTCTGTGCATCACTAGCCAAGCACCCAGCCGATTGTTTGAGCCAGTCCAGTCTCCTGCAGCACCTGGGCAGTTACTGCAAATGGCTGAGTGTCTGAGTCGTTCATCAGTAGCAGGCCGGTCTCTCAGGGGGACAGGCAAGGTGCATCTGTGAGCAGAGGAGAGCTCTGGAGAGTTCTATGAGCAGGGAAGGGGTGGAAAGCAATGTCAAGAAGGGGAACAATAAAACAAAGCCATGTCCTAGATTGCAAAGTTTGTTAAATATCAAGTTCAATTAAATACAGTGTAATAGCGTCACAAAAATGTGTTCATATAAAGAGTGTCACAGCAGCGTTTAATGCTTTTCTGTTAAGTCCTTGAAATAGTGGGTAAAACCCTAACATTCTTTCAGTCTTGATTCATCTCAGTACAGTCATTCTCCCTTTTCCAGAATTGGGACTTTGGTCTATACTGGTTTTCTATGCTGGTGACTTTTGCTGATGGGAACTGACAACTCACATCTTAATTAACAACTGGTAACTCCCTGAAATAAGTAATACTGCTTATATGGTTGCTATCAATTTTCCACCACATCTGGGCTACTGACACCGTATCATCAGCTGCTAGCGGCAACAAAGAGATGGGTATCCTATCACACAAGTTCTGGAGAGTACTGAGGCAAGTTGGTAATATTAATGTTCCTTTCTTCCCCCTGCCACTGGAAGTGATTTCAGGTGTACCACAGGTGGTGATGCAAGAGCTGCAGGAGTCTGAAGCTGCTGCAATTTTTAATACAGAAATCAACACCATAAGAGGTACTGAGTTTGAATATCCCTCATGATATTCAAGTGTATTATGACTGTGACTGATCATGAGCTCAGGCTGCCCATGGAGGCTTTGGAGTCTCCATTCTTGAAGGAATTCAAAAGCCAATACAGATCTGGGAAACTAGCTAAAGGTGGTCCTCCTGGAGCAGGAGGGCTGGAACAAATAGCCTCCAGAGGTCCCTTCCAACCTCACTCATTCTGGGATACAAAATAAACACCAAAAAGACCATGAAACAAGTCTTGGCACTACTACACACTGACAGTCCTTTTAAACCTACATCACATAAAGTGACAACAATGTAAAGTGCCCTTTTCTCCAGCTTGAACACCACTATAAGTTAATTAGCAGAAATTAGTCACTGCATCAGGACTGAAGCACTGGGCTCAAAGCACATCAAATGATGTCCTAAGCATTGAAATAACACTGGAGAACTTACAAACATTTTGAGTGAAGGGATTAAACGGAACAAAGGGAATGCTGTTGTTAAAACACACAACGTGAGTGGAGCAACATAATGAAGCTACGGTAATAGGAAACATTTCTGACAGTTTTGTCAAGCCCAAGAATCCAGATCAGTCAATCTCCTGGTCAGAAAAAACGGATGTGATTCTCACTGTGAGTGCAAAAGAAGCCAGCTGTGCAGAAAAAACCCCAACAGATGCGTGCACTGCGCTTGACATCAATTTAATAGACTTAGTTTATATTCAGACTGCAATGAACACGTTTTCACATCTGAACCAGGGTAAAAGGGAAACCATAGATACTCTGTAAAAACAAAATATGTCCAGAGCCTTTCCACAGCATTTCATTCAAATCATGTAATTCTTGGTTAAAACATCACGGTATTCCTCTATTGCTCTGCTAAGGGGATCCTGGTCCACATGAAGGCTTTTTGAAGATCCAGCACATCCAGTTTCAAGTTCAGCAGTGGCTGGGGGGAAAGGAGACAGGAGTCCTTATGTTACTTTTACAGCAGACAGGGAGAAATAAGGCACTGCAAGAACATTTTACATGACACGATAGTCTGCAATCCTGAACGAGACTTTAAAATTTCCAAGGACACGTAACAAGGGAAGAGCTGGGCACAAAGGAAGAAACACATTTTGTGCACATTTGCTGATCAGTCAACAGCATTTCTGAAGCCAGTGACAGACATTCTGGAGGCTACACACCGAACATCTTCCAGGACTCCACACATGACTCTAGTGGCCCTTAACAGTGCTTCTTAACATAGCCCCCGCAGAGCTCTGCAACCTGAAGTCTCTGCTTTCTTTAAACGTTGAAAGCAGTGCTTTTTTGGAACACTACTCCTACATAGCTGCAGTCCCTGCAAAGCAGTGACTTTGGAGGACCAACTATCATGAAAAAGGTGGATTTCCTCTCTGGACGCCTGGCCTCAAGTTATAAGAGTGCGTTTTATGCTCCGTCTTGCAAGCACTGACCTCATGCTTGCCTAAACCCTTCTGAACGATCTCTTCCTAAAGAAAGGCTGTCTTTTGTCCCTGATCATGTTCTTCTTACTTATTCAAAATGAGACTGCAACACTTCAGCTGCAAAGACAAGCCATGAATCATAGCAAGAAAAATCAAGATCTAATAGTGGAGAATGTGTTTGGTATGGTTTAGTACTGAATGCAATTCATGTACAGGGAAGAAGGGATGGCTGAAGTCTATAAAGATCCATAAAAATCTGGCGGCTTCTGTGATATTTTTGCAGGAGATGAACTCTAGCAAAGGGCAACTTCATCTTAAGCCAAGTGTTTTTGTGTGGGGCAGTGGGTGAGTTTTATTTTTGCTCGGTTTTTTCTAGGCAAGTGCATAACATTCTATGCAGTATTTTGGGAAGCAGGAATTTAAGCACATTTACGTCTAAACGGGAAAGCTGGCAGAACAAAATCTCAGTGCTTAGCAGAGGAAGCTGAAAATAACGGCTTGAAAGCTGTCGAGACTTAGAAACAATCACCTTTTTCCCTAAGAATTCTCCTAATGTAATGACACATTACCTTCTTCCAGGTCCTTAGTGATTTGTTCATCCAGTTCCCGTCCAATATACAGTTAAGATGTAATACGACCCAAATGTTACTGTTAAAACTCCTACAACATTCTTACACCCCACAGAAAACATGATAAAACCTAAAAATAGCATCCCAAATGGAGATGATAACCTGTGATGGCCAAGAAGATGCCGAATGCCTTGGACCACGTGAGCTAAGTGGAAAGGCTGTTTCCTTCCTGGAGTAGACAAAGCTCAGGCACCAATTCCAAAACAACAGTGCAAAATAATAAAAATCAAGAGCATCATTCAAAACTGTAACGATTTGCTGTGATGCAACAAGGCATTGTATCTATCCTGGGGTTTCCAGGCAATCCCTGCAAGCAGCAGACACCTCGCCCCATTGTGTTGTTCTCTTACCGCTGCACACGTTCTTCCAGTCGTTTCACAGTCTCAGAAGAAGCCAACAGCTGGTCCTGCAGTTCCTGGGCAGAAGCTGTTGCTTCTCTCTCCTTGTTAGCCAAGGCAATCTTCAAGTCACGAACACAACGCTCTGACTGAAGATACTTTTCTTCCATCTCCTTCAACTGCAAAATCACAGAAAGAATCCACAGTCGTCAGGTGAGCTTTTATACAGAGGAGTCAGCTGCTGCCAGAGGATTCACGTGCTGCAGATATCTGCCCATACCCTCTGCCCAAAGAACTGTAATCATCTCAAGTACCTTCAAAGCTTTGCTTCTACTAGCAAATGAACACAAGCTGTGTTACTTCCACATCTTCTACAGTGGCCTCTCCCATCCCTCCATGGATTTCCTAGAGCACGGTTCTAAGCACTGACACTGCCCCTCTGACCCTTTTGGGGACCTGTGATGATGATCTCTGCATTCGTTTGCTACTAGATGAAAGCATGAACAGGGAAGTTTGTATTCCTAAGGAAGGAAGGTGTCTTGGAAATGTCATAGGTAAACTGCCCCAGCAGACCTGCTCTGGAGCACGGCATGGCACCAGGAGGACTTTTCTGAATTGGGAGAGACCCGAAATGCAGCACCGAGAGAGGTGTCCAGTTCCCCCTGAGCGGGAAGCGGTGGATCCCTGAGGAGATGCAGCTCTGCCCCAGCGTGGTGGAGCCAGGAGGAACAGCAGCAGTTGTATCCCAGTGAGCACTGTTTCAGCAAAGGCTCCCAGGTGAACTGCACTGCCAGACCTGCTCTGGAGTTGGGAATTGCACCAGGGTGCTCAGGGAGTGTTCTTAAACCAGGAAGAATCTCAGATGTAGCGCAGAGTGAGGCTCCCCAGGTCCCTTACTGGGAAGAGGTGAAAACCTGAGGAGAGGTAGCTCTACCTCAGCATGGTGAAGGTTAGAGGCAGGAGGGACAGAGGCAGATTAAAGTCTGAAATAACCATCACTGCCTTAGTTCTCTCTCCTTCTGGCTCCTGGGATACTGTGTTGTCCTTTGTCACCATGTATACAAGAGACAGGCACCCACAGCTCGATTCCTATAGGGACAGGCTTTCCATAACTCTTCTCGAACCCTAGCCAATTCCTCATGTAAACAGAGGTTCTCTTCCCCAAGGTCAGCCTCGTGGCTTGTGGGAACTGCCATTGAAGCTTTGGATGTAGATTGCTCTTTAACTGCATTGGCAACCTTCTGCTGCAGCTTGGCACTGAGTCCTAGGGAAATGGCGTTCCATGAGCACAGAGTTTTCGCTGAGCATATGAGGTGTCATTTTACTTCTTCCATTGCATAACTACACCTGTCTTCAGAGTGAATTCAAACTAAGAAATGCTGCTGGCCACCACCAGGTAGCTGGGAAACGGATGAACTCTTTTTCCTTCTTTTCCAGCTGAGCAGCCCCATGCTGCCAGGGGAAAGCAGGGAAAACTTCACTGCTTCTACTCCAGGGTAGAAAGGCCACTCACAGGCCACTTGCTAAGAAAGCCGTGTAGGTCCTCAGCTGCTTTCTGAGCAGCCTCTGCTCAGGAGAATGCAGGAATCAAGCTTCCCTCAGGTCTCCAGCAAAACCTCACCATAAAATTTCCCCATTGAAACAGGTACCTAGGCTGACGAGTCACCAAAAGGCAAATTTATGACCAGCTTACGTAGACAGAGGCTTGCAGGTATCTCTGCAGGGCTCCAATCCTTTCACTTTGCTGCTGGACAGTGCCTACCAAACTGGTGTTTTCATGTTCAAGGCTTAAAGAGAAATACAGGTCTTACTATAAAAATCTGCCAGATCACCATATCCAAAACAACAGTGCAAAATAATAAAAATCAAGAGCATCATTCAAAACTGTAATGATTTGCTGTGATGCAACAAGGCATTGCATCTATCCTGGGGTTTCCAGGCAATCCCTGCAAGCAGCAGACACCTCGCCCCACTGTGTTGTTCTTTTACCGCTGCACACGTTCTTCCAGTCGTTTTAGAGTCTCTGAGAGTGCCAACGCCTGGTCCTGCAGTTCCTGGGCAGAAGCTCTTGCTTCTCTTTCCTTGTTATCCAAGGCAATCTTCAAGTCACGAACACAACGCTCTGACTGAAGATACTTTTCTTCCACCTTCTTCAACTGCAAAATCACAGATAGAATCCACAGTCGTCAGGTGAGCTTTTATACAGAGGAGTCAGCTGCTGCCAGAGGATTCACGTGCTGCAGATATCTGCCCATACCCTCGGCCCAAAGAACTGTAATCATCTCAAGTACCTTCAAAGCTTTGCTTCTACAAGCAAATGAACACAAGCTGTGTTACTTCCTCATCTTCTACAGTGGCCTCTCCCATCCCTCCATGCATTTCCTAGAGCACGGTTCTAAGCACTGACACTGCCCCTCTGACCCTTTTGGGGACCTGTGATGATGTTCTTTGGATTCACTTGTTTACTACTGGATGAAAGCATGAACAGGGAAGTTTGTATTCCTAAGGAAGGAAGGTGTCTTGGAAATGTCAGAGGTAAACTGCCCCAGTGGACCTGCTCTGGAGCACCGCATGGCACCAGGGGGACTTTTCTGAATTGGGAGAGACCCGAAATGCAGCACCGAGAGAGGTGTCCAGTTCCCCCTGAGCGGGAAGCGGTGGATCCCTGAGGAGATGCAGCTCTGCCCCAGCGTGGTGGGGCCAGGAGGAACAGCAGCAGTTGTATCCCAGTGAGCACTGTTTCAGCAAAGGCTCCCAGGTGACCTGCACTGTTAGACCTGCTCTGGAGTTGGGAATTACACCAGGGTGCTCAGGGAGTGTTCTTAAACCAGGAAGAATCTCAGATGTAGCGCAGAGTGAGGCTCCCTAGGTCCCTTACCGGGAAGTGGTGAAACCTGAGGAGAGGCAGCTCCACCTCAGCATGGTGGAGGTTAGAGGCAGCAGGGACAGAGGCAGATCAAAGTCTGATATAATGACCACTCTCTTAGGTCTCTCTCCTTCTGGCTCCCAGGATACTCCTTTGTCCTTTTTCATGATGGACAGGAAAGCATCAAGCACCCCATGATTTTCTCCTGTAGGGACAGCCTTTCCATACCTCTGCTTGAATCCTCTCTATCCTCTCCTGCAAGCACAGACTGTCTTCCTCCACATCAGCCTCATGGCGTGTAGTAACCGCAAGAGCAGTCCTAAAGCATGAGAAATTTGATAGGTAGTGTCCAATTCCGCATTGTTTTCTCCCTGCTTGCTCCCAATCAACTCCTTCCCCCTTTCCTACAAGCACAATGACAGCTAAGCCAAGGACATGGAAGCTGGAAGAATTCAGATTAGAAGGGACCTCAGGACGTCTCCAGTCCCATCGCCTCCCCAGCGCAGCCTCGAATATGAGGCAAGGCCATGCTGTTCAGGGCTCCTTCCACTACTCTTCAAATCCCCATGGATGCAGCTGCACCAGCTCCCGGGGCAAGCTGCTGAACTGCCTGACCATCTACATGGCAAGACATTTTCTCTTTATGCGATGTGGCTGGAACCCGTTGTGCTCCCTTGGACAAGTTGCTTCTCTTTCTCCCAACGCTCCCATCCCTACCACTTCATGCACCATCTGTGCCTTTGCTTAAAACCCCCTTTCCTGCGGGGCAACCTTGCTGCTGAGCTAATGCTGCAATCCTGCGCCGATCAGGCACAGGGCAGAGGAGAACGGGTGCGGTCTGAGCAGCTGCGGAACGGCCCTGCAGAGAGACCGCGGCCAAGCGGCAGGCCGGCAGCACGCACTTCCAGCAGCGCTCGAGCCAACCCGGCAGCTGCAAGCCGTGAAAAGCTCTGGAGTTCACTCTCCCAGCTGACAGGACAAAGCTCGCTGGTCAGGCCACTAGCTCGAAGGCGAAGCCACACACGGCCTTAAGGGCGGGCGCTTGCACATGGCATCCGAAGCTGCCAGGGGGGTTGGTCGCACCATGCTGAAGCTCTCGGTCTGCCTTTTCCTTAAGAGAAGGCTGCCCAGGCCTAGTGGAGCCTGGCTCAGAAGCTGCCGCGGCAGCGCCTGCCAGAAGCAGCCAAGGTGTCCCATCAGTGGCCCACAGAACTGACCGGCTCTGGAGCTCCTCACTGGGCTCGGAGGCAGCGGCGGCGGCGGCACAGGGCTGCCCAGCCGGGCTGCTGTAGGGCGACCGCTGCCGCCTTCTGCTGAAGAGTCTCCCGACTCTCTTCTGCAGGGCGCGCCAGGACATGGCGCTGCTGGGGGCGACCAGCAGCAGGAAGCACGCGGCGGGCTGCTGGGGCCCGGGTGTGGATGGGGATGGGGATGAGGACGAGGGACAGCGGGACGGACGCGAACGGGCACTCGGCACAAGGCCGATGAGGTCGCCCCGCGCAGTGGCTGCGGCCAGGAGCCTCCGAGACGGCGGCAGGGACGCGCAGTGCTCCCAGCGCGGGACGTGCTGCTGCTCCCGGAGCGGGTTGGGCAGCTCTGAGCGCCGGCTCCGGGCACCAACAGAGCCGCGGCCACCAGGCGCCTGCGGCGTCACAGCCGGCGGTGGGCGCTCGGGGCTCCACCGGGGGCGTCACCGAGGCCGCGGCGCGGGCGGGGAGGCGCCGGGCGGGTGCCGGACGGGCCCGCGAAGGAGGCGGCCCGCGGCGTGGGAGGCGGCCCGCGGCGTGGGAGGCGGCCCGCGGCACCGGGCGCTGCCTCGCCTCGGGCTGCCCCGGGGCACGGGCCGGGCTGCTCCGGCCGGGCCGGAGGCTGCGGCAGGCGCTCGAGCGGCTCTCGCCTCCCCCGCTCTGGGATTTTCCCTCAGCGCATGGCCGGGTGCCTCTGGGCACACGTCTCCGAAATGAAGCTCAGGGTCGGGTCAGATCCCAGCCCGAGCCGGCGGAGGCCACTGGAGCTCTCGACATGATCGCTCCCAGGCTGCCATGCCAGAGTTCCAGGACAATTCCCCAGCTCCTAAGTCGTGTGCCTCTTGAAGACCAGACCCCTTAGCCCTGCTACGCCGCCGTTGCTGTTGGCACCTGCTGCTGTGCCAGCTGCCAGCGCTTTCTGAGCTGCCGCTCCATCAGCCAACCATCCGCACGCAGCCGGCTACAAACACGCTTTCAAACACGTCCCTGTTTGTCCCAGTCACAACAGAAAGTGAAAGCCCAAGAGGTTCTGCACTTGCTTTCTGGGTGGAGATCCCAAATGGAGATGATAGCCTGTGATGGCCAAGAAGATGCCGAATGCCTTGGACCACATGAGCTAAGTGGAAAGGCTGTTTCCTTCCTGGAGTAGACAAAGCTCAGGCGACCGTGTCTGTGTGTATTAACTACCTGGTGGGTGGAGTAAAAGAGATGGAGCCAAATTCTTCTCAGTGGTGCCGAAAGAACAAATGCCCCCAAGCCTCAAGTTGTTCTGAAGCGTGGACAAGCAGCAGTAAAATCCTGGGGAGAAGGGAACCCTCTAGAACCCGAAATGAGACACTGGTAGCAGAAGGAAGCAGGAAATCTAAAGCCTAGACCAAAAGACGACCTAAAGCAGGACTAATCCTAAGCAAAGCTGTAGTAGTGGAGGTGTTGGAAGCAACCACTTTCCCTGGTTTATGAAGCCTTCACAATGACCAGAAGGTCCACTGGACTCTCTGCAACACGTGCAGATGAATGAAGAGAAGAAAAAGGTCTTGTTTGCCTCTTATTTATTCCAGTAACCTTTTTGTGATTCTCATCCCCAGGAAAAAAGGAAAAAGGAATAGGTGGAAACATAGCCAACCCATGGATTTCTCTGAAAAGGAATGAAAAGGCCTCTGAATGAAAATACACCTTTGAGGACTCCTGACAAGGTCTCCACTGCTTTCTTGCCGCCCAGTCCTCTGGAGAAGACATCACAGCCAACTAGCTCAAACCTCCTGAGCAGGTACCTCTCAGTGCTTAGCTCTTCAGGCACTAACAAACTTAGTCACTTGCAGCAGTCACCATCTCAGTAATTCTGTTTCAGGAAGTGATGTTGACTTATGTCGTGGGTTAGTCAAAAATTGACAGACAGCCCTCTAAGCCAATGCACTTCTCGAAATTTTACGTATTTAAGCCCCACGGAGGGCGGGAGTTGGGAGGAGCGGCAGTTTTCCGGGCCCAGGTGGGTGCATGGGTCGGGAGTGAAATGGAGAGGGGTGGGCCCCGTTCCTGGAGCCTGTGGGCCCGGGGATGGGGCGCCCCTGCCTCCTGCCTCCTCCCCTCCTCCTCCCGGTGAGGAGGGGGGCAAAGTTCGGGGGCCCCCGGCCTTCCGTTCCGGCTCGGTGCGGGGACGGCAGAGACGGAGGGGTGGCCCCCCCTTCCCCCGGCCTGCGCGGCTGGGGACAGGGCTCCTGCCTTCTGCCCCCTGGGGATCTCTTGTGCTGCAGCATGGACTTAGATTTATAAGAGGGGAGCTGTTCTCCTGAGCTGTGGGGTGGCTGCTGGCTCCAAGGGCAGAGGTCGTCCGAGATGGAGTCTCCGAACAGCCAGTAAACTTCGCGGCGAACAGGAAAGGACCCCCCTCTCTTCACACGGTGCAGCGCGGCAAAGGAGGCAGGGAAACACCCTGGACATGGCGGCTTCAGAGCCAGGGAGAAGGAGAAGGCGGAGTCACGTGAGACGGAGCTGCTGCGGCAGCGCTGTGGGTGTGTGACTCACGCGGGAAGCTTAAACATTTCCCTGCCTTGCTGTGGGATGAACTATTAATATTACAAACTGTTACGTCTCTTCAGTTCATGTTAAATGGGGGGAATGGGCATTTTCATCAAATGGCTTGTAAAGAGGGGGAAGAGTGCCGAATGCCAGAATATATATGAAAGCAGGGGAAGGCTTTCAAGACCTGGTGGCAGAGGAAACCCTTACGTTCAAGCCGAAAGGGAAAATGTTTCATCCTTAAAAAACCCATGTAAAAGCCTGTTGTATTAGCAGTCACAAGGGCTGTGAGGGCTCATGAAAAGAGATGTGTTACACTGTAGCAGAGAATGTTTAATTGTAAGCAAATCTGCGAAAAGTGGCAGTTTGGAAACCCACGTAAGAAAGGGGAGACCCCTGTTTCCCCCTTTCCTAGGACTGTGATCCTGATTTTGGGGAAAGGGAAAAACGGGGGGGTAAGCTCTGAAGGTTTGTCCTGTTCTTGACCATCTGGGTGTTGATTAAACCTTTTTTTCCTTTTCTTTCAAGTTGTGTGCCTGCTTTGCTTTGCCTCCTACTAGCTTATCTCGCTGCAAGGACATCGGGGAGGGCTACTGCCCATAGTTAACCCTTAAACTGCTGCACGAATTGGTGGCCCGTACGGGGAACCAAATTCAACCCGCTACAACTTACTACTTACCCACGCAGCTTCTTAAGCACAGAGTTAAGTTGGATCCTCTAAGACTGCATGAGATGATACTCAGAGTCTAGGAACTCAAGCTCAGAACAGTACTGCCACTCCACACCCAACTGCTGTTGCTGCCCAGAACTTTCTGACTGTCAGAACAGGCAAAGGGGGTAAAGAGCCTTCTCCTCTAGTTTTACCAAGTTCCCTTGGAACAGATGAACTCCATACATACGGTGCCATCTTACACAAGCTGAACTACCACAGAAGCCATGACTTCACAAATACATAAAGCACAGAAGTACTCGGCAGCAGTCACTCTTTCACTCAGAGAAACCAGCGCTTCCAGCTTTAGGCCAATGGGAATGCATCGGTTTGAATAAGAATGCATAAGTTTGAATCAAAACCTAACAGCATAAATAGACAAACCATTTCCAGTAGCACCCAAGGTTAAACAGTACGGGCTACAAACCTTGTCACGTATCTGGCTGCAGATAAGAGAGAGAAGAATTTTGATTAAGGAGCTGAAGAAGAAAGAAAAACAGCCTTAAGTTCAAAGCTCTTCAGGGAGACACAAGAACATGGCCCACACGTACATGAGGCAAGGGAAAAAAGCTCACAACAGAAAGACCCCTAAAATACAAGAGGGCAGTTGGAAAATGAAACCAGAAAAGGAACAGAAATTGAGAGAGAGCGTAGGGAGCTGACATTCCCTTTCCCACATTATGTAAGGGAAACTGGTTTCATAAATCCACCAATTCACACTGGTTGCAGGCAGCAGAGTTCACTATTCTCTTCTGTGTCAAGACACCCATATTCATTTGCAGCAGCCTTTAGGATTGAAGCTTGACAGTTTGTAAAGATAACAGCTGGCACTGAGTCCTAAAATCTTCTTGCAACACTTGCAGCAGACAGACTTTCCCTACCTTGGGCTATGCATTAAGGCCCCAGCTTCCAAATTCTGGTACACAAACCACTAACAGTACTTCCTATTTATGAGCTGGAGAGGGAAGACCAGGTTTTAAGACTTTACAATTTTTACAACCCTGATGATGATATGGCATGGAATAATAAATGGATTCTAACTTCAGCTACTCTTCAGAAGCTGTCGAGAACAGTATTTCAAACTGCTTACCTTGGCCACAAAGGCTGCAAGCTTCTTTCTTGATTATAACATCTTCTCACTTTGCCTTAGGAAGCTTCCTCCTAGACTGAGACTTCTGCTCAGTCCCAAATTGTTGCCAAGATGTCCAAGTGCAGTTGAATACAGAACTGGAGTTGCAGCCAGACCTCCGCTAACAATGCTGCTTGTGATCAAAGATTTGCTTTTATGGCGCTCCCGGAGGAGCTTAGCGTTGGCTTCTTCAAGTCTCTCATTAGCTCTGAAACATTTGCAAGCACACAAAGAGTTACCTTTTGTAGTAGGACTTTCCCAAAGTTACTCTCCAGCTCTTGACTATTATTTGACTTCTGAGAATGTGGGAGCTCAGGACTTTTGAACTATGAACCAGTATGATCTCACAAAAGCCGTTTATTGTTTACATTACACTATACTAATGCACTTTGCAGCTGTTGTTCACACGATCACGCATTACTTGATTAGTCCCTCTTTGTTGTCCACACACTCTGCATACCACCTTTCAGAAAACCTGATTGGTCCTATTCCAGGATGGTCAGTCCTTCCTTGTCTCCCCTTTTTTGCGGGCTTGTTATTCCATTTTCCAACGTCTTCCTTCTTAAATTAGCACTGTTTACATTCCAGTAGCTCTGATAAGGGTAACTGAAGATAACTTGGCTGGGGCACCCTGACAGGATTCGAGTGCTTTACAACATGAGATTAAGAGCCTTCAAAAATGGCACATCATTTGACCTGAGCTTGTTTGGAAGGCCTGTTTCTAAGAAGTCACACTAGGTGCAAGGAACAGCAGGTGTTATCAACACTTAGGACTGCTCAGCATAGGGGCCTCAAAGCCTTCTGTGAAAGCCATGTGTTTACACAACTTCTTCTGGAAGGTATGTCACATCCCTAACAACTCTGGGCTGGCCTCCCCCTTCCCAAGGAAAGCTCAAAGCTAAGAGCCACTGCTAAAACAGAAGCCAAAAAAGATCATTTCTAGTTTCCCTTCACAGAATCCAATTCTGTTCTCTAAGGGGCCTATTTATACCCGAAGTGTAACAGACATAGAAATTCATCCTCTGTGTTATGCACAGAATAAGAGAAGATTATTAGAGATTGGCAAAACTGTGGCCTGTTAAAACATCAACTTGAAATATACACTATGAATGTCATAATGTTGCGACTGTGGTGGTACTGCTGAAACACTAAAGCGAAACGAAGAGTAGGCTGATGAAGGGGAAGGGTCTTTCACCACATCTCATGCTCCACACATGATGCTGAGCAGACGCAGAGGAGTAATTTAGAAGGAAGATGCATGAGGAAACAGGAGTCACTTTCATTACCACTCCAAAAAATACGGACTTGCCTTTCCAGTTTCTTTGCTAGGCATCGTCTAGTTTTCACCTCCTCCAGATACAGCTCCTTGTACTTTGTGACACCAACCCGCATGGATCCTTTTGGAAAAGTACTGTCTGCTTGGATTTTTTTTTATCTTACCCAATTCACATTTGAGATCTCTGTCCTTTAACTGATTGCTCTGTGAGTCCTGATGTCTGGCTCTGATGTGTTCTAGTCTGTCCTGGGAGGCTGCCTGTGCCTGAAGGAGATAGTGCACCTTCAACCACCACCAGGAACAAGAGAACTCTCCCCACCTGTCCATTGCATGTACCCAAGTTCAAGGGCTCAGCTGGGCTCAGAGAGGTGGCTGTGCCTCCTCACTGCCATCAGCAATCAAGGCAGAACCCCGGAGCTACCACCAGGGTAAATAATTCTTTGCACTTAGGAAAAAGCCCAAATTTGTACTGCTTATGAAAGCTACCAATGAAAGGGCACTAGCAGGATGCCTCATCTCCTCCCCATCTCCACACCTGCAACTTCAGTCACTTCTTTTCTGAGCACTCTCTCCCCCCTTACAAGGACAATGCCAGATCTGTAGGTCTGGCCATGACAGCTGGAAGGTGCAAAACCCCTTCAAGCACGAACAGTGAGAAAAGCAGACCAGCAGACAGAGGTAGCCCCAAGCACTGCAAAATGGAAACCCACCTTGGGCAAGGCTCCTGATTTGGGGACCTGCTGGCACATGACACACCATGAGAGCACTCCTGCCCAACCGTATTCCCTTCTCCCACTGCCCTTTGGCACAGGCACAAGGACAGTGCTAACACACAGAATCGGGCACCCAAAGTGTCAGGAATGAGGCCACACTTAATTATAATTTATAATTTAGTTGATTAAAAGAACAGGCCAAATCCCCTCCTTCAAATCCCCTTATCTGGCTTACAGCAATTAGAGACACTTTCTGCTAACACAGCTATGAACCCAAAGTAAGGTACCCACTGCACTGACTATTCCCAGAGGTAACCCCTAGCAGGAACACACCCTCTCTAGTCCGTGCCATGGGGTTTTATACCACCATGGCTCCTCCCATCACCGCCCGCTACTCCTCCCCTGGGGTAGGAAGTGATTGGGTGAGTCCATGCAAGAGTTCATTTGATTGGCTCATGTCTAGGGATGATGTCTTGGTGCACTTCATTGGTGGAGTCCTTTGTCCAATCGCTCGTCTGCTTCTAGGGGTATCACTTTCTTGGTCTTCCCTCAGGAAGAAGTTACCAGGGCTTTTGGTGGGAAAGTCTCTCATTAAAATTCAAGGTTGCCATGAAGATTGCTGACAGGTCCACAGCTGGCCTTCTAAATATAACCCACTAGGGAGTCCTTCTTAGGCTTTTCTCTCCTACTGCAACACAAGTCAACTCACATATTAGTTCAAAATATAATCTTGTAACAACATTTAAACCTTTTAAGCCTGACTTGAACACTGGAATAACACTAAACTTTAAAGTAAACCTTTAAACAATACAATGTGTAACTTTTATCATTCAAATTAACTGCACAATCCTGTAATCTCAATCAACAACATTAACTAGTCAGCTACCACTCATCAATGTGAAGGCCAATCCTTCCAGCCTCCATTTATAACACAAAGCAAAACACTTAAAAATTATGGCCACAACCAAAGTCTCCATAATGTCCATAGAAACACACATCAGAATGTCACTCACTTGCAAAAACAAATTGACTTCTTGTAGTTTTAGTCTTACTTCTTTTCCAAGTTGTTTTTCCGCCTGCCTTTAATACTGTTCTATTTGGCTATGTTCCGCCATGTTAGCCTCCAAGTGATGTTGGAGTTTTGCCACCTCTTCTTTCAGCTGGCATTTGCTCTTCTCCAGTTTTTCACAGTTCCCATGCAGGGTGGACAGCTGTTCTTGTAAATCCCGATTTTGTGCTTCTAGCTGCATGCTTTTTTTAGACTGCTCTGAGGGATAGCAGCTCTGCCTCTGTGTGGTGGGGCCATGAGGGATGACATCAGTTATATGCCGGTGACTTCCATTTCAGCAAAGGCTTTTAGGTGAACTGTGCTGGCAGTTGGGAACTGCTCTGGAGTTTGGAATTGCACCAGGGCGCTTCGGGAGTGTTCTTGAACCAGGAAGACCCTGAACATAGAGCAGAGTGAGGCACCCAAGCCCCCCTGTTCAAGAAGTGGTGAAACCCTGAGCAGAGGCAGCTCAAACAGTAACTTTAAACAGTAAAGGATATGAAATTCTAAAGCTTCTGGAACTTCTGGAACAATACTTCTGGGTCATGTTCTCCTTGCAGCTCTTTGTCGTGTTCCTCCAGTTGTTTTATAGCAGTATTCCTCTTAGATGACTGAGGAGCTCCTGCTGTTTCTGTGAAGAAGGCATTACTTCTCTTTTCATATCATCCCAGGCGATGTTTTAGTCATGAAAGTAACGCTCAGACTGCGGATGCAACTTACAATTCTTCCACCTGTTTAAAAAGGCAGTTTTACTTACATGCCAAGGTTATCTGGTTCTGAGTATCACTGCTGGCATTATGCATAAGGAACAGACCTGCTACAGTGGTATTAGGAGACAGGACAGCCAGGTGAAGGGCAGTACTGCTGTCAGTGTCTGCCAGATTTGGGTTGGCACCATGTTCTAGCATAATAACCAAACATTCTTCTTGCTGGCACTGTACTGTCCATACTGCTTCTCCTGTTCTGGCTCATCGATGCCCACTTTCTTCAGATATCAGTGTCTCCGCCTCAGCCAGGCCAGGTTGCCGCAAGCAGCTGCACAGTGCAGCCTGCCCTGGACCTTCTCACTGAGCTTGGAGGCACCGGTGGTGGTGGCACAGGGCTGCCCTGAAGGACTGCAGAAGGGCAGTGGCTGCCGCTTCTTGCTGAGGAGCCCCGTGACACTCTGCATGCTTTTGTGCATGCTGCAGTGTACGCTGCATGGCATGTATGGATCTGCTCTGCTTGTGGCTGCTGTTCATGCCCTGTGCAGAACCACAGGACGACTATGGTGCTCTAGCCCAAGTCCTTTTGTGTAACAGGGTTTCCTAGAGTCAGTTGCCCTGATCCCTGAAGGCTGGCCTTGGTAGGAAAGATGAAGGCCAAGAAGGCATTCGGTACTTCTGCTTTTACATTGTCTGTGTTACCGTGTCCCCCATCTTGTTGAGCGATGGGGCCACAGTTTCCGCACTTTTCCTTCTGTCACCTTCACGCTCAGAGAAGTCCTTCCTGTTGTCTTCGATGTTCCTGGCCTGATACAGTTCCATTTGGGCTTTAGCTTTCCTAACTTCACCCATGGATGCTCATATGAGGTTTCTTTTTACCTGGCCTTGTGCCCATCCTCTGTAAACTTCCTTTTTGTGTTTGAATGAGGAGCAACCTGTTCATCAATGCAGATTTCCTGGCATTTTTGCCTGACTTTCTGCTTGTTGGAATTGAACTCCCTTGAGCTTGGTGGAAGTGATCCTTGAATATTAACCATCTTTCTCAGGGGCCTCAGCCTCCAGGGCCTTATCTCATGGGACTCTTCCTAGCAGATCTTTGAAGAGACTAAAGTCTTTTCTCCTGTAGTTCAGGGCTGTGAGTTTGCTTTTCAGTGCCCTCTGTACCCACAGAAACCCAGAGTTCACCATCTCATGGTCACTGCAGCCAAAGCTGCCCTTTATTTTTCACATCCTCAATGAGCCCCTTGTTAGTGAGGACAAGGCCCAGCAGAGTTTTGCTGCATGGCTGCTCTACCACTTGGAGGAGGATGCTGTCATTGATGTACTCCAGGAATCTCCTGGATTGCTTATGTATTGTTGTTTTAGCCCTCCAACAGATACTGGTTGAAGCCCCGCCTGAGAACCAGGGCCTGTGAATATAAGGCTGCTCTCTGCTGTCTCTAGAGGGCCTGATGTCCTTGTTCTTCCTTTTCAGATGGCCTACAGCAGACAGATACTATTAATGTCTCCTTTACCTGTCCTATCTTTAATCCTAACTCATAAATTCTCAGTTGGCTCCTCATCCATCCCTAGACTGGAGCACCACGCACTCCTGCTGCTCTCTCCCACAAAGGCCAGCTTCTCCTGCTCATGTACCCATCCCGTCCCACCTAAAGAATCTCCATCCTTCCATTGCAGCACTCAAATGATGGGAGCCATCCCACTGTATATAAGGCTCCAGAGCTCACTCAACAAGTTTCTCTTGAGAAACTGTCGTGGGTTAGTCAAAACTTGACAAGACAGCCTCTAAGCCAATGCGCTTCTCTAAATTTTACATATTTAACCCTGAGGGAAGGCGGGATTTTTGGGCAGTCTGCCGGCCTGAGGTGAGTGCAGGGCTGAGAGGGAGGGGCCCCCGTTTCCCGGCCTGTGGGCCTGGGTTCGGGACCCCGGCCCCTGCCCTCCTTTCCCCAGTGAGGGAGGCGAAGTTCGGGGGGGCCCCCGGCTCCCGTCGTGGCTCGGTGCGGGGACGGGAGGCATGGAGGGCTGGCCCCCATCCAGCCGTGCGTTCCGTGGGGCCAGAGACGGCTGCCCCTGCCCCACTCTTGGCCTCCTGCGCTTCTCCCGGTGAGAAGGGGGAGGGGGACACCCGGCCCGTGAGGCTGGGAGGGGGCACTCCTGCCCCTGCCGCTGTGCCTTCTGCCCCTTTGGGGATTTTTTTGCTGCAGCACGGATTCAGATTTATAAGAGGGGAGCTGTTCCCCTGAGCTGTGGGGGTGGCTGCCGGCTCCAGGGCTGAGGTCGTCCGAGATAGAGCCTTCGAACAGCCAGTAAACTTTGTGGCAAACAGAGGAAAGACACCCCCTCTCCACACGGTGCAGCGCGGCAGCAGAGGCAGAGGGAACACCCTGAACATGGCGGCTTCAGTGCCAGGGAGAAGGTGGGGTCGCGTGAGACAGAGCTGCTCCGACGGCGCTGTAACTCGCGCGGGAAGGTTAAATATTTCCCTACCTTGCTGTGGGATGAGCTATTAATATTACAAACTGTTAGTCTCTTTAGTTCATGTTAAATGGGGGGAATGGGCATTTTTATCAAATGGCTTGTAAAGAGGGCCGAATGCCAGGATATATATGAAAGCAGGGAAAGGCTTTCAAGACCTGGTGGCAGAGGAAAGCCTACGTTCAAGCCGAAGGGGAAAATGTTTCATCCTTAAAAAACCCACGTAAAAGCCTGTTGTATTAGCAGTCACAAGGGCTGTGAGGGCTCATGAAAAGAGATGTGTTACACTGTAGCAGAGAATGTTTAATTGTAAGCAAATCTGCAAAAAGTGGCAGTTTGGAAAACCACGCAAGAAAGGGGAAACCCCTTTTTCCCCCTTTCCTAGGACTGTGACCCTGATTTTGGGAAAGGGGAAAAGTGGGGGGTAAGCTCTGAAAGTTTGTTCTGTTGTTCTTGACCATCTGGGTGTTAATTAAACTTTTTTTTCCCTTCTTTCAAGTTGTGTGCCTGCTTTGCTTTTCCTCCTAACAGCTTATCTCACTGCAAGGACATTGGGGGGAGGGCTAATGCCCACAGTTAACCCTTAAACCATTACACAGAATTAGTGTTTTTGGCTGGTTACCAAATTCAACCCGCTACAGAAACTTACGGGGTTTTTAAATGTACCCATGAGAAAATATCAACAAAATATTCCTCAATGGGTCAAAACAGCAAAAACTTTACTGGCAAACTTCAGAAAATCAAGGAACTTTGGCAAAGTTTAAAGCAACATTCAGTCAACATAAAGCATTTCACAAAGCATTAACTTAGCTCACTCAACTTAGCAGACTCCAAGCCTCTCCGTTTTTAAGGTACTCAAACCCCTGAGAAGATGGAATTAGAAGGAGAGAAGAGATACAGAAAAGATCAGATATAGCTACAACTCCTAGTTCCAGCAGTATTCAGCTGATGGAAATTCCAAGAAGAGGTAGGGTCAAGATGTGCTTGCCTCATGTCCTGGGTTAAATACCCTTTGGCTTTCCTGGGCCCTTCCCCCAGGTGGGATTTCCAGTCATCTGGCCATTCAGGAGCTGGGTTAGGGGCTCCAGAGGCTGGGTGTGCAGCATTGCCTCAAGTAATTGGTGGCCAGTGTGGGGGCTGGGCCAGAGGCTCTAGGGGGTGGGGTGTGCAAAGTAGTGCATTGCCTGACCAGGGCAAGACCCATTGTGCCCTTTTCTTCATACACATGCCTGAAATGTTTTGAGCCAGGAATCCTTCCAGTCTCTCACAGCTTGTTAGTACCACTTTTGAGAAATGTATTGTGAAAATATAAGCGCTTGATAACAAGTATCTTTTGAGGCTAACCCATGGGCCTTTGGGCATTACATAATAAAAGTTAAGGCAATTATACAATAAAAGCACAAGAGTTCCTGACATATCTGGTGTCTTTGTTCAGACTGATAAGAGAATTTACAACAAGCATTGTGCCCCTACCAGTGGGTTGTGACACCTGCTTTGTGAGGTGTCTCACAACTCTCTCAAGCAGGCACTGATCTGCAGACAGGGTCCCACAGTCATGGAATCCAAAACACAGTTTCCAAGGGCAGTTCTGCACTCAGTACTTGACTTGTCCTCACCATCAGGGATTGAGGAGAACACCATCAGGGCCCTCAGCACCATGACTACTGCTCCCAGAGCTCTGAAGTCACTTTTGATACTGCCCAGGTTTCTTTGGCCTTCCCTTCCTTGGTAACCTGTCAGATCTGCAGGGAATGAGGTCATGGGAGCAGAGCTTGTCTCCTTCCCAGTCCCCTGCGTTGTGAGGGAGCAGAGCATCTCATCTTCTCTCTTGCTTTCCTGATCATCTTTCTCTTATTAAAAATGTTTTCTTTAATCTAAACTATTCCCTGTGAAGATTGGAAGAAGATGTTGGGTTTTCTTCTCATGCTTCCTTCCACATATGCATTAGTGCATGTGTCCAGAGTGATTTGTCAAAGTTGCACTGTTCCTTTCATTTGCAGAGGTGGGGACTGGTTTGGTGGATTTTGATAGTTAACTGCTGCTATTTCTGCCTGGCCAGATCTGGAAGATGGTGTGGAGGACAAAAATGTATGGATCCGCAAGTAGAATCATGTAAGCTATCTTTTCTTTAACATCTGTAATTGCCCTAGCATAGCCCTAAGTGCAGCTGAGGGAGGGGCTTTTTCAGTTTGCTTTCTTGAGTCATTGTGCTTTGCAAGGTGTTGCGAAGTCTTTTAAACCAAATCAGTATTGGGAAGGTGGTGTTGATCTGAAGAAAGTTAGTAGATGCAAAAAGGGGATGAATGGGCTCTGTCTGTAGCACTTTGTCAGAATAAATGAAACTTGCCACTGACATGGCCCTTTGTAGCACACCTGCCAGGATGTATAGCACAAGTCCTTGCTGTCATATTAACTTGTGACCCTTGCACTCATTCAGCCCTCAGGGACATCTCAGTTTCTGTTCACAGAGATGCAATGACAGTAGAGTCACTTCCCAACCTAATATTAAAAGGAGATCATACTGTATAGCTGGAGGAAGTATGTTGGGAGATTTGTTCCCCAGTATGTCTGGAAAAGAAAACTTACGACACCATCATTCTGGTAATTAGTGTTTGGTGCCAGTGTTTTCCCAAGTGACTCCCACAGTGCTGCCTGTCCCCAGGCCTACAGTAGGTGAGTTCCTTTTCTGTTATTTAAGTCTCTGTTCACATCATGTAGTACGTCCTATAGTCACTCCACAAGTCAACAACAGGACTTCCAGAGTAAAGCCTTTCAAATGGCTAAGGATTTTCCTATGTCCCCTCCTGACACTGGCCTGGGGAATACCTGAAGGGGAACAGCATCCTTCCTGCAGACATCCCTGGGTGGGCGGCTGCAGCTCTCGCAGGCTGGCTTCTCAGCTCTGGGAGCAAACCCCAAGAGAAGATGACAGAAGTGTTGGTGGAGGCAAAGAAGATGGAGAGGTTCTTTGTATAGGTTCCACAGGCAAGGTTTATTCCATGTACAGGTGAAAAATCCAGGGACAAAGAACAGTTTGAGGGCAGGGTCCAGGGTTCTTACACTCCATGGATTAGAGGTGGAGAGAAGGCAAACAACCCATCAGATAGCAAAAAATGGGATGGGCTAACAAGGAAGTATCCAATGGGGATAACTTGGAGGAGGAATTTTTAACAATGAACCAATAGGGCATTGAATTGCGAAGAACTTTCTAGAACTAATGCATAGTCAAACAGGGGGAATACATATGTATAAGTATATACATAAAATTGGGTGGGAATACACCAACCAATCAGTATCAAAGATGTAGATTAAGAACGCAAGGGACTGTGGGACTTCACCCTAACCTTGGGGAACATGCTATACCTTGGTGCCTGTCCATGAGGAATGAAGCTGCTTGCTGGTGATTATGGCCACAGCTACACACACTGCAACACCTTCCTCTTTCATTATTGTCACAATTTCATAGTTACTTGTGTGGATGCTGAAAGCTTGATTGCAGAGAGATTTTTCAGTTTTCTGACAGCATTTGGATGAAAGCCTTGCTTTTATGTGGATGTTGGCAAACCCAGAAGTTTTTGTAAACTAATTCCCTTATCTTGCAGTTTCAAAGTTGTTATGGTATTGTTATGATACTGATGGGACAGATATTTTGAAATGGGTGTTGCAGCGTTCAGCCAATGCCCCTGAGAGGTGCGTGGCCAAAGGACCAATAACCTTATGCCATTCAAACATACTAAGATATACAAATGAGTCTGGAAATTAATAAAGGATCCCATTTCTTCCTGGATCGAGCCTATGTCGTTTTCTTGCCGTCCCCGGTACAACAGCGACACACTTGGCACCCAGATTTCTGAACTCTCTTGTGCAGCGTCCTTAAAGCTTCCCTGAACCGCCTTTGGGCTCCAGCTGCAACCTTTTTTTGGGTTTGGTTTTGTTTTTTTTTTTGGCAGCTAGCTTTAAAACACAGCTTGATGCAATGGGAGGTGGAGAATTAGATACCATTGGGATATAATGCAGCTTTTCAAAAGGCACAGTATGTACTCAGACAGGGCTTTTGTGTTGCCCTGTTGCCTTCCTGCCTCTGTTGCCCTATGAAGGAGAAAACTTCCCTGAGTGAGGAGATCATTCGTTTTGCTCTCAGGAACGTGTTACTGCTTTTCATGTGCACTTGTTGCCATCTAGTGGCAGCAACGTCTTTGTGTACTGTTTGCCTCACAATTTTACTTTTTAGGCGCGGCACAAAATTGTTTGTTGTATGACTGCTCCATCAAGCATCAAGGTGCAACTCTCCATCTGTGCTACTGACTGTACTGCTGTGATGAAGGGTCAGAAGACTAGTTGGAGTGGTCAGGTTGGGAGAAGTATCCACTGTCAAATAAAACCACAGGAATGCTCAAAATTGGTGCCTTTCTGAAGCTTAATGGAGTTTTGAGTTAATTAACCAAATACTCATTATGTGATCCTATGGAAGCCAAGTTGTTGATTTAGGGATGTATCCTGAAAGATATTACCTCTTATGAGGAATGACTGAGGGAACTGGGGTTGTTTAGCCAAGAGAAAAGGAAACAACAGACAGACCTTATCGCTCTGCATGATGATCTGAAAAGGAAATTGTAGCCAGGTAGGGGTCAGTCTCTTCTCCCAGGTAACAAGAAATAGGACAAAAGGAAATGCTTCAAGTTGTACCAGGGGAGGTTTCACAGAAGGGTTTGTCAAGCATTGGAAGAGGCTGCCTAGGGAAGTGGCTGAGTCACCATCCCTGGAAGTATTTAAAAGATGTGCAGAAGTGGCACTCAGGGACATTGTTTAGTGGTGGACTTGGCAGTGCTGGGTTAGCAGTTGGGCTTGACAGCCTTAATGGTCTTTTTCAGCCTAAACAGTCCTGCAATTCTATGATTGTGGAGCCTCTAAAATGAAAAGCCGTATTTTGATGGGAATGCATGTTTCATGAGTGCCTCCCATAATCATCAGGTATGCTGTGTCTCTGAAATGCAGCAGTTGTGTTGAACATGCAGGTACTTAAAACAGCTCCACAACAGTGATGCCAAGTTGCTTTAGAGGAATTTCCTTCGCTAAAATACAGTTCTGCAGATCTGGAGGGATTGTATGTGGCCATTTTCCTGAGCTTCCATCCACTTTTAAACCAGGCTATGAACTGGAACTAGATTTGTGTTTATAGATGGCTTGTTTTAGCACCTGATATGAGGCTATTAAACGACATGTCTTTTCACATCCAGAAATTAGAGACCTGCTGTTGGCTACTCCATATCTGAAACATGCTATAATCCCACCAGTTTGCAAGTGTGATAGGAATAATATCCATCCATATTACTGCTGAGGAACTGAGTCCCTGGTATGGGATGGTACATGCAGAAAGTCCATACCACATGTATCTGTGTTTCTTCAGGATAGTTGTTTCACACAGGAGTAAACATGACATAAAGTGCATATATTTGTGGATTATTTTGGGCATGTTCTGATTTCCCCAAAAGTGACCTTGGAGTATTCCAGATAAAAAACAGGGGGCAACCCCCAGGAGCAATCTTGCAAAATCTCACTGAAATGGCCAAATACTCTCCAGGAGGTTATAATGTCTGAAAAGTACTGTGCAACACATACCTTTGGGAAGCAGGCTGTTTTGACAATGCACTTTTCTTTGCTTTAAACCAAGCATTATTTCCCAAGATATAGAAACACTGTGCAGAATACAGTCCAGTCAAAAGGAATGTTCAAATCACAGCTCAAAGTTGCATTGCACTGAAGGAGAGAAACTAAGGTAGATCTACATTCCATGACAGGGTAACTTTCTTAGCATAATTAGATTATGTTGCTGTGGCTAGATTTGCTCCCATAAGCGTATGAGCTTGTTTAACAGTATCTTCAGCCTGTTCACAGGACACCGTGACTCTTATCCCACCACACGTGCTGTGTGACTACAGAGCTATTTCCCCACTGAACTCTAGTGGCTTGCCTCTCCTGTGTGTGAAACTTGTTAATTTGCTTTAGCCTATGGAAAGTTCACAGATGGCTACTCCTCAATTACTGAACTGTTTAGAGATGTTTAGTTGATAGATATTTGTTTAGCAAGCATCTGTGGTGATTTAGAATGATCCTGCCCCTGTGCTTTTGCTTTCCACTCAGAATGAAAGAGGTTGTCCTTATTCCTTCATGGGCTTTCCCTTTTAAAGTGATTGACTGGAATCTGCCTGAAGCAATTGTGGAAGTGCTCACCAAAACAACGCACAGGCTCAGGGTAATAGCTTTAGATGTGGATACTGTTTGCAAAGTTAATCTGCTTCCACCCAAACATGGTTATTTGTTCCCCCATGATGCTGAGACAGTGCCAGTAACCAACACCTTGAACTGGCTTTATCAGTCTGGCTGAATCCAGGAGGGGGTGAATGGTCCAGCCCAAATGCTGCACAATATAAAGAATTCATATGTTTTCCATGCTTCTTCTTGGGATGAGCATTTTATTTATTTTATTTTATTTTATTTTATTTTTATTATATTATTTTATTATTTTATTATTTTATTATTTTATTATTTTATTTTTATTTTTATTTTTTTAATTTTAATTTTTATTTTATTATTTTATTATTTTATTATTTTTTATTATTTTATTTTATTATATTATTTTATTTTATTTTATTTTTATTTTATTTTATTTTTTTATTATATTTATTTTATTTATTTTATTATTATAAAAATCTATTACTTCAAGACAAGAATTTAAGCTGAAGTTAAAGAAGGCTAGCAAAGAAAAAAAGAAAAAGAATACCAGTAACAGATATCTTAAAGGTGTATTTTGTTATTGGGATACTGACTTTTAAGTCAAAGACTTAATGTGCTAGTACATAATGAGTTCAACAAACATCAGTGTTACAAATGTACCCACATAAATAGTCCCAGTAAAGAAGCCAAATTGCCTGCTGTGGATCATCTGCTCTATTTCTTTTTTTTTTTGGGGGGGGGGTTTGGGGTGGGGGGGATGGCTAAATAGTGTACCAATCTGGGTGTAGAGCCCTTTCCTTATCTTAGGGAAGCTGAGAAACTGTACCTGTAATAGTAATATAAAGAAGTGGCAGGTTGTTCTCTTTAAGTGAGACTTTTAATTAGAAGATTAAAATAAGTAGCTAGAAATGGTAAAACAAGTCTCCTTCTCCAGCCTTCAGCTGGCTGTACTTGGTATTCTCAGAGCTGGACAGTTACTCTGTTTTATTGGTGTGTATTTGGTATTGGATAGTATGCAGTCAGCTCTTTCTTACCACCTTTCCCTATCTTTTTCAGTTATTTTACCCACTCCTTGTTTCTCACTTCATATTTAAATGGCCAAGTGTCTCACTATATCTGTACAGAGCTTGCTGAAAAAGGCATTGAGTGTTCCACTGCTATTGCAGAGTTACAACAAGTTTTACAAGTCTAACCTGTAACTAGAGGAAAAATGGACATTTATAATTTTATTGGCCTACCAGTGATTACTGGATGGACAACTATCTTTTCAGTAACTAGAATAAGAGGTAAATAAGCAACGAATACAAAGGTATCTAATGAAATATAGTGCAACATTTCCACAGATTGCAGGATTTTGATTTGCCATTACATTTTATTAAAACACAATTAAAAGGCAGAAAAGAATAGAATCACCCATACAGTATACAAGCTAGAAAGCGTAGATTAATATATTTTTCAACATTACATTTCTAGAAACAGTGGCTTCTCTATTTTAAACTCTAAATAATGTTATGTTATTGAAAGACAGGGTATGAATTTTACATAAGCTAATGGAGGAGTTACTTTTGATGATGAAACTGTTAATTGTGTAAGAAAAACATTTTGAAAATGCTAAAAACATTTTATAAATGTTGTGAAAGAACTGGGTACATTTCTTTGTTTTGTCTCTGAGTACTGGTGTTGTGCAAGGTATATTCTCTTGTCTGGTTAGTTTCTATTAACAAGACATTTAAGTCAGTAACCACAAATCAGTCATTTTCTTCTTAGTTACAAAGACTGGAGCTTTCCTTCCATGTTGCTATAGATTTTAAATTACAGTGCAGTATTGTCTACACCTTGTACTCTTTGTGCCTTTATATACACAATAAATGTGCACATATGTAGTTGAGTAAGTAGGTATATAAAAGACTATTGATAGTCTGCTTAAAACTTGTAACTAACTTTGGAATACAAACTTTGTTTTCAGAGGAACTGTGGTGTTAGCCTACTTGGGAAAAATCTCCTTTCTTTTGTTTTGTTTATACAGGATACAAGCAAACAGAAAAAATACAACAAAAAAAAAAAGAAATTCAGTGTTGTAATAATGAATTCTAATTCATCAAGGATCAAATTCAGAAAATAATATTTTTCTCCTTGTTCCAAGAGGGGATAAAGTAGGATAGAAAGAAGTATATTTTCTTATATAAAAGCTAAAGAAGTATAGTTTCAGTGCTTCATTTGTCATAGGTGTAATATCACGTCAGAAGCCTCTCTGCACCTAGCAGCTATGTGCAATATAGAGGGACTGGGTCAGTAGTGAATACTGTTGCTGTTCCCAGAGATCTGATGGCTATTGCCAACCTCCTTACCAGGCTGCTTTTGTTTGTTCTCAGGGAAAGACGTTATGGAGATTTTGATTCAACCTAATCTCAGTAATATGTCTCTAGGCGTGACCACAGTGAAAAAAAAAAAGGAATGTCACTGTTACTGTCACTGTCCTCTAGGGACAGTTTATCTGTCTTGTTCAGCAGTTTGTCTGCAAGAGGCTGTGGCTTAGTTGTGTCCCACCCTACGAATTAGAATGCTAGCTAGGTAGCTGAATTCCTTCAGTTCCCATTGGAGATTTTTATTTGTATATTGTGCATTCTGTTGTTTTCTGAAGTTTTGGTCAGCTCCAGGTGTGGATGAACATGAATGTTTACTAAAGAACTGGAAGGTTTTCATATTATTTGGCATTATCTTAATGCATCTTCATATTTCCTGGGGTTTTACTTGGCTGGCCACTTCTTCTTTCTCACAGAAGTACAACATGTAGGCCTCAGTAGAGTACACAAATTTAATTATTTCTTCCTGACGCATTTTTTTTTGCACAGATCCCCAGTGTCTGTGATCTACCACTGAACTACTAGCCATACTGTGTCTGTCAAAAAGCTCTGGAGTAATGGTTTATGGCAAGATAACTAGCTGTACAGATTATTTAAGATTAACAGCACTGGACTCTATCATTCCTTGTATGTTCAAGTTCAGTTGAGTGGCAACATGAATTAGCAGGTGCACTGATCTGAAAAGAGCAGACAAAAACAGGTGTAAAGAAAGAGTGTAAGAGGAAATTATGTATGGGGATACTCAAGAAAAAAATGTTTAAAAGAGACTTGTAAATACAGTCTGTAAAATGTTCATCATTTGGATCAGTCTTAACTGTAAAGATGAGGAACAGTGTGTTTTTGTTTCCACACAGAGCAGACCTGTTCTGAATTTTAAGGGAACAGCAGCCAAACTTCTTCAAAGTTGGCTGCTTTTAAAGTAAAACCTCAGGCACCTCAGACACACAGCAATTGGATGCAGGCTGAATGTAGGCTTCAAAAGTCCTTGAGTCAGTGGATTCAAGGACCATAATGAATATAACTGGGTCAGTCAATAGCAGAGTAAAAGGTCATTGTCCATAGACCCAGCAGGATTAACTAGTGAGGTTACTCTGGTCCCCATAGTCCTCGAGATGTAACAGACAGGATACCCATCCAGTTTTCATTGGGATAGTTTGGGTAACAGGTCTCTATGTCCTGAAGTTGGTTGGCATGCCTAAATATTAAATCCTCCAAATCAGCACTAACATCCTCTCTTTCTCCAAGACCCGCTACCTGCAGACAGTACCTCTGATGCAACCACAGGAAGACAATCTCCTTGGTCACCTGGTGATGACTAAATGTCTCACTTTCTGGGGTCATGCTTTCTGCTTCCAGAAAGCAGTGCCACCCATGAAGCCCAGCAAGGTGCCATTTCCCCCTTCACTTCAGCAGCACCCTTGTCCTCCTCTAAAACCCTTCAGTGCCATCACTGACTGTAAGATGTATGACATCACTGAACAAAATGCCACTCACCACACAGCAGTCCATGTGACCTCCCATCTCTTCTGCCTTTTCTCTGTCTAAAAACTGGGGGCAGAAGAGTTACAAAAACTCCTTTGTCAGCATTGGAAGAAGGGTCTTGTTCGTAACACAGAACAGTCCGTGGCATGGAAGAGCACTGACTTTCTAATGAAACAGTTATTGTAAAACACTTCTGACCATTTCCACAAGTCATTGGTCAAAATCTGCAGAAGGTTTTGTCCAGAACAAAAAGACCCATGTCTCTTTTCACGTATGAAGAGAACTGTCTTATCTTGAGAACATTATTTGTAACACAAGTTTGGAACCATTTTCACAGCTGTTTCATTTACTAATGTTAAAAGGTGCTTAGAGGCAGACAGCTATTCTGGGACCTGCATCACCCATTACTGACACTGTTGGGGGCTGCCCGAGGCTGCACAGCATCCAGCTGCAGATGTCATTGGTGTCAGCTGCAGCAAGCAGGAAAAAGCTGGCTCCTTCACCAGGAGCGAGCCCCAAACAGAGATGTTGTAAAGGTGTTGGTGGAGGCAAAGGACCAGAGATAGGTCTTTGTATAGGTTCCAGCTGGTTTGTTGCAGGTGGAGGGTCCAAGGACAAAGACCAGGGATAAGGGAGAACACAGTATTTTATACAGGGGTGGGACAAAGGGAAACAACCAACGGAGATCGACTGAGGAGGGGGAGACAACAGGGGAATAACCAATGGGGATAACTTAGGGGAGGGAATTACATGGACCAACCAATGGACATAGAAGAAAAAGGAACAGTCTAGAACTAATACATAGGCAATTGGGGAAAATGCCTAAACATGAACTTATATAAAACTGGGTGGAGAACTCCTAAACCAATAACCTTAAAATATGCAAACTAATTCCCACTGGGATCATGGGAACTCACCGTAACTGGTGGGTAAGAATTAAACCTCTGTGTCTTGGAGGCCTGCTCACCTTTCTTCTGTTGAAGTGGCCACTGCCACGTGCACCGCAGTACATTACCTGTTAATATTTCGAAATCTGTGCAGCTGGGTTACTAGAAAGGCAAACCTGCATTCATTCAAGCTGTTTCATTGGAGCAGAGCAACAGAATTTCCATGTGAATAATAATGACTAGGAGTTAAATCCTTCTAGAGTAGACTGTTGCTAGCAGGAGGTTGGGCTCTGTCACTGAGCTGGTAATTTCCCCCAAACATGTGATAAGGGCTAAGATTTCATCTCCGACCCTTGAGCTCAGTGTTTTGAAGATCTCAGATAGTTAATTATAAGCTCTTTCTGCATCAGTAGATCTCATAATGTCTCCTGCAGTGACCAGTGGTAAACTATAGAAAAGCTGTTCCACAAACCTATTCCTTGTAGCCAGATAAAAGGGAGGATGGCCGCAGCTGATCAATTGGAAGGTGAGAGAGGTTAATTATTTTTGCCTGTTTGCTCAATACCAGCCTTTTCAGGCCTCTGGAAGAAGAGGCTGTAGAAAATTAAGTGACACAGAAAATAATTTCCCTGGTGAACTAGTTTATTTACACTCTGTGCATATGCTCTGTAATAAAGAAGAGAGAGGGGTGAGGCTCAGGGGCACTGCTTTATCTCCGCTGGAGCAGTGTGAAGCCTTGCTGTCCATAGGAGCTCTTTCCTCAGACTGGGGAGCACCACTGGGTAGACCTGTGAGCCTGGGCAAAGCACCACAGCTTTTGGTAACACAGTGCTGTCATACAGCAGAGAAATCCCTGGCAAAAGATGTAAGCCAAACCAGCCTGGGGCATCATTCCTGGGTAGGGTGACACAGCCATGTCTGTTCCCACTGCCCAGAGCTCTACATTTTACGAATACAGTTGTGTGGTTCCTGGGATGAGCCTGTTCATGGCTCAGTGGTAGGGCATGGGAGAGAGAAGCTCAAGACAAGAGAAGCTGCAACATCTGTGTAGACATCCTCCACTTAACCTCCATGGGATCAACTTCCATAGCAAATTTCCTTTTTTTCGGTGTGTTTCTATAAATCAGCACAGACTTATGATAGAGCTACTAGAAGGGCAGGTAAATTCAGTGGTGCATGTTCTCTACAGAGAGTTACACAGTGATCTTAGGAGCTCAACATTTTTATTTAATTAGCAGCTTTTGGCTTCCTATTATATATGTATAGTCTCTGTTCTGCCTTTTTGTTATCATGGCAGATTATCAATCATATTTTGGGAAGAAATGTTAAAGCAAAATTTGACAAACTTGCATTTTACGAACTTGCATTTTTTACATAAAAGTGAGTTTTTTTCTAGATTTCTTTCCTATTCAAATCCCTCTGGAAGATATATTCCCAATAGTTACTCTATCTGAAAGGTGACACAGATGCCTGCTGTCTGATGGGAGCTGTTGCCTGCTCCAATATATCCTTCACTATCCAGCTGGTAATGTTAGTGATACTCCTAAGGGAGAAATGTAGAACACAGTCACATTAAGAAAATTCAGATTTTGTACAATAGTGACTTTTAGTTTGAATTTTAGGGCTTAGATGTACCATTATTATTATTCTAATGCATCATGCACTGCAATTCCTGAAATTCTATCATTTAATGTATTAAACAGAAAAATAAATGTATTTTAAATGGTTTCTATGGAAAAAGAATTAAACTAGAATTTTTCAGTTTAGAGGAATGGTAATTAGTTGCTCTGCTAATTGTAGAGTGGATGAAACAGTCCAGATCAGCCCTATGGATGGTACAAGGGGCCAAAATAAAGATGAGGCAATCCTACCATCGCTATACATATGTACTTACAGCAAGGGGATGCAGGAGATGCTTGCAGGCCTTCCCTAATCTCTGCTGCAGTCTTGATTAAGAGCTGCCAGGCTGCTGGTTATCTCTTGGCATGAGAATGTACGGCACAAGGCTTTTTTGAACCAGCCAGGTTGGAAACCTGACACTCTAAAAGAAAGGCACTCAGCATTGTCTGGCTGTGCATGAACAGAGGTTTGTGTAAATATGGGCTGGGTACTGGATATGGGACCCAAGCTAAAATCTGGATAACACTGACCTCTGTTCTGTGGGAGCACCAGTTTATCTGGACATGATAGACTCAGTGTTTCTGCCTGACACTAGTTCGAACAAAGCAGTGTAACCTCTGGTAGGATGCCAAAGAGATAGGGAGGTGTACACTTATTCTCTGCAAACATTTTTCTTGCATTCAGATGTTACTACAGGATGTCTCAGATTTAACAAAATGGGATTTGCCACAGTGAAAGTATTTTTTCAAGTAAATAAAAGTAATTATAAAGAGTTCTAGTTGACTCTAATCATAAATCATTGCATTAGAAATGAATCAAACTGTTCTGAACAAACATATTAACAGACTTCTGTTGCTACATCGCCTCGCTTTGTTGTGTATTCATTCCATTAGTCACTAATTTGATCCTCCTGATCATTAGTGTTAGTTAGTGAGGTGTGGCTGTTCCAGAATGTCAGTGAGAGATTTTAAATATTTATAATTGGTTAACTACTACAGGATATTTTCACCAATACTGAAACTCTACTTTTATAGAATAATATCATCATAATATCACAGAATCCAGCATTCATCATAAAAATAGGCTTTACTGTCTTCTTTGTATGCCAAAACACAATGACACAAGTCATGCAGGCTTTTTACCACAACTGATGTGTAGGGGAGTGGAATTTTTTCTGGCTTTTAAGTCATTAAGAAGAGCAGTTTTATAACTTGATCACAGGTGATAGATGGGTTTTGAGACAGAGAAGGAAAACAGAAGATAAGCATGACATCTTTCTCCATCTCTCTTTTGGGCAGTTGGATATTAGCTACTAATCTATAATAAGGAAAATTTTATGCTTCCTTTCTTTCCTTCTTGGTATGCTCCATTGTAGTTTTCCAGTTGGGTTTTCATTATCTCATGTGATGAAAAGCAGGTAAGATAAAAACAAAGACCCTGATGTAAGTATTTCTGATGCTGTAAGCAATTTGGTTGCACAGTAAAGGCAATGCCAAGTTCTTTGCTAATGTAGGAGGACTCTAATCAGAATTGAGTTCTTCAGATTTTCAGTCCTTTTTCCAGAAGGCATATGAGTGGATTCATATGCCTTCTGGAAATGTGGATTTCATTCAAAGGCATATGTGGATTCACATGTAATCTCAGATTACCTGTTCAACTTCAGTAACCTGCAAATAACTCCTGAGAGCATTGTAATGTCTTACACAAAAATCGATGGATATAGAACACAAGGAAGGCTTTAACAGAGGTCAGGAAAGTGCTCATGGAAAGACAGTGGGGGCCAGGCAAGACCAGTGTCTGAGATCTCAGGAAGTTTCCCTCCAGAAAGTGGTTTTTGTAAGGTGACAGAGTAATATAATTGAGAACAGAGCCACTTTAGGATTTTCTAATACTGGGAGTGATTGATTTTACAATAAATTTTTCTATTCAGACTGCTTCTTACATAGATGCAGTTAAATGTTTTGATTCCTGTTAAATAGCCCAACTCAGTATTAGCTGTTCCTTTTATTTCAAGCTACAAAAGCATAAGATGGAACATGTGTGCACAGGACAATTTCCTAAGATGGAGAACAAGACTATATTATGTACTCTTCAAAATTCTGTGGTGACATGATCTATGATACAAATTAGATTATTTGTAGTATTCTAATGACGTGAGTCTTACTGTTACCTTCTAGTGAGCAACGTGTTTCTTTCTTTACATATAAAATCTTCTGCATAGATCAATTTTGTCTGATTTGGCAGACATATAATATAATTCTGTTCGTTCTTTACTCCTGCTGTATGTAAAATATTAACCCTAGCACTACACAAAGGCAGATTTTTGCATTTAATTATTACTCAGTTGCAGCCTGGAACTAGTATTAATCAAGACAAAGTATGATATCACTTCTTCCAAATGTATGCATTTTGTGTGCTGTTTTGTTGAGATTAGGATCATAGTGGGATAGTGCTTCTCTCTTAAAGTCTTATGTTGCATCATCTTCTATATTTAATGGGATTATGAAGGAACTTTCTGAAGCCAGGGAATCTTAAAGAGAACATGGTCTAGCTGTGCTTCGCGGTGGTGCAGAAATAATTTTAGCTCTCTTATTAGCCCTCAGTTTTCATTTTCTGGCTTTCCTTTGCAGTGCTGACAGCTGACCCAACCTTTGCTGCCCCTCAGGGTGTGCCTTTTCCTTAGCTTCTCTTATGTGGATATGCATAGGTGGATGGCATGGCCCTCTTTTGCTGGGGCTGCTTCTATCCCTGCATCCCAGTGAAAGTGGCAGCTGGGAAGGGACCGTGTGCAGTGCAAGAGATGGGTACTTGGGGAGGGTTGCAGTATTGATGCACTTGTATATAAAAGAAGGATGATGTAGTGGTTTAAAACCTAACTGGAAAATTAAACACTCTCAAGCTTCTCCCTTTCCCCCTCCCCTTCTGATAATGGAGGAACACTAGGAGACATGAATTGGAATAACAATTTACTGAAAATCGCAATGACCACAACAATATTAGTAACAAAAAGTGTACAAAAGCGACAGGGTGTTTTACCCACAAAAGGATATTCACCACCAAGCAAACAAAAGCACTTCCCAAAGATAGTGCCTTGTGTGGTTTTCCAGACAAAGGCAATATGGCAACAGGCCCTGCACTGGGGCCGCTTGGTATTCAGGAAAAGCAATATGGCTAATGAGAGCTTCCACAGTTTAGTGCTCCCACTGCCCTGTTTGACAAAACAATGGAGATCTAGGGCAAAAAAGCCACTGAGAAACCAGATCATCCTCACTGCGCTGCGCTGCCGCCTCGGACCGCTCTGAGCAGCTGCCTCCAGCACCGGTGTCACTCCACTCAGCTCCACTGGGGCTTGGGCTTTGCACGGCTCGGCCCTGCACTGCCACCACTCTCTCCCTTTTTCTTTTGCTTGGAGCAGCGTCTCGGGTTCACTATCACACAAATGCTATGTATAGATCCTATTAAAGTAAAACCAGCTTGGAGGTTAAGCAAGTGCAAATAAGTATTGTGAAAAAGTCTGCACGTTTCAGAAATACATTTCTCATTTCAGTTGTCGTATGTCATGACTTCAAATGCATTATATTGTAGCAACTTTTGGAAGATGGGTAAATATTGCAAGAGTCCATAACTCTTAGTCATGACAAGTTAATTGCATGAGTTGTTTGCGAACTGCAGGGCAGATGAATTAGTTGTGTTGATATTTTTGAGGAAATCCAAGTAATAACCAGACACAGTTATAGAAGCAGGGATAAGGAGGCTTTATTCTTTCCTTAGGATAAGCTAACACAAAGCATGTTTTTACATTAATGTCTGTGCTGTACAGCTGTGTAACTGCCCCCTCCCCTCTCTCTCCCCCTGTTTGTATCAGGACTCTTTCCATCCCTGTTATTATGCTGCAGGCTGCCATGGCCTGTGCTGAAGTTAAGTACATCCTGGCATCAAGTGTGAGAAATAGATGAGGATACTGTCAGACATATTTAATTTAAGACATTAGTATTATCCATTGCTGTAATCAATCTGCTGGGTTGTTTTTTGTTATGCTGCAGCTTGTTTGCTGCATTTATTGACTGGACCAGCATAATAGTGGATTTGGTGCAGGTGCAGAGTCCTGCTGCATTTCCCTCACTGCACCACTCTGACATAAAATGATGGATGGCTTGGAGGTAATTTTAAACAGCAGGGAAAAGGCAACAGCTATAGCAATTTAGGAAATATAAAAGGGAGACAGGGGTCAAAATATAGTATTCTTCTGTGAGAAGGGGAGGAAAGGCGATACTGTAAATTGAAAGTAGGGAATATTAAACACTGCAATTATATACAGTATATTTAAGCTGGTAAGCTGCTGTTAATGAAGAAACTATAGTGGTGGAGATGGGAAAGTTTTAAAGCTATTATAAAATATTATATATCAAAAGTGATAACAATTAGAGAAGCAAGTCCTTTAATATGTTATCAGACATCAGTGACAATTGCTAGGTTCAGCAAAACTCGTCCTGATTCATAAATTGTGGCTTTGTTGAGACGGACATAACAGCTTGTTATTACATTACACTTGTAATCCAAAGTCACAAAAGTTTTTATTTTCTCTACTGATATTCTTATACCTTTTCACAATTGCAGTGACTTACTGAGATCGGCTGCTTAACAAACAATGACAAGGCTGTCTAACAAACAATGACCATTCAAGCAGTAAAACAATTAGCTATACAAGCAAAGATATAGTTGCTACACATTATCTGCAAGTTCTTCCTTGTACACTCTAATGTCCCGTAACAGGAACATCCCCTCCTTGTGTCCAGAACATCTTCTTTCATTGATTATCTTCTTGGCTTTCTCTGTGGGTTTCACTAAAGCTGCAAAATTTCACTGTAAAATTCTCATGGGTGAATTCTGACCCGTTTCAGGTCTGACTCTGTGAGGTGCTCAGACCAGCTGTTAGTCTCATCAACAAATTAGGCCACTGAGAAATTTGATGTCAGTGATTTGCATGAGCTTGAAGCAGATCCATTCACCAAAGTGATTTTTGTTGTTGGTTCTTACAGCTTAATCAGACAGAGTAAGGCAGTGAAACAGGCAACTGAATAAAATCAGATCATCAAGTTATGTAAAAATAGGACTATTTTGGAGCTAACAATTTAGAATAAACTAGTTTTAATATTATACACTGTCTTTCAGTTACGAAACAAACAATTTTGATCCCCTGTAACAGTTTTGGGGCTAGAAAGTGGCAACAATATCTTTCCACAGATTTTCATACTGTAATTACAGGATGTTCGTACATGCGAAACATCACAGACATGCATTGCAAACCTACTGGCTACTTTGAATCTTAAGTGAGAAAAGAAGAATAAAAAAAATCCAAAACATACCACAATTTGTTCACACAAAACAATCAACACAGGTCTTCTTTTCTGGAAACTCTTGCTCCTAAATTATTGACATTAACCATGATCCTTCACTTGACACTCCACTCTTCCTGGGAGCCAGGGACTGCACTTGAACATCTCCCACCTGGGAAAGGCTCCCTGAACTGCCTCTGAAAACTTCTGCACAGATTTAGCCCAGTGCCTTGATCTGGCTTGATTTATTCTGTCAATGCATAGATCAGTTTTAGATTTAAGCTGCACTTAGGAAGTTTACTAAAGGGGCTTCTAGGTGACATGCATAATAGTGGTGGGCAAGTGCTCTCAAGAGACAAAAGGAAGAATGTTAAAATTCCTCAGCTTCTTCATTAAGGACTGTCTGGATCTCAAAGAGTCAGAAAGCATGTATTTACAATGTTAAAAGAGCATGGGTTTTTATCTGCAGGGCAGATAGAAGCCCTTTTTCCAACACAGAGGACTCAGAGGATTTAAGTACACAGCCCTGTGGATCTATTCCCATGGCAAATAGCAAGTGTCATAATAAGACTTTGTGTCACTGACAAAACACCTTTTCAGTCTGAGGTCCTTGTTCCTATCTATACGAATGGTGGGTATTTTTCTCCTATAAGTAGTCCCAGGAAGGCTTTCATGGGCACAAGAGGCCTTTCTTCCCAACCAAAGGCATCAGGCCCAGCACTATGTAACCAAAGCACAGCTGTGCTTCAGCAGCCTTGTCTTTCATGCTGCAGTTTGTTTCCTTTGCCTGTAATGGCTCTAAGCTGTGTGCTTGCTGCACCAGCTGCAGCAGGATGAAAGAAGTAAAAAAAGCTTGTGCTGAAGCCTTTCCCCAGACTTGCTTTGGGGAAGGTGCCTGTGTAGTTTCAAAACACGTACACTCAGCAGCGTGCATCAGTCCTCATAGTCTTGCCCCATTTTATTGTTGCGCAGCTACCTTGATTTCAGTACTTAAATGGCTTTTATCCTGTCTCAGCCCTAGAACTTTTGTCCACCAGTGAAACCCTGATGTACATGTCAGGGACCTGTGGAAGAGAAAACATTGGTCTGCTGTAACCTGGTTTATGGTTTGTGAACTCGTTAGGCATGCATATCCCCACATCAGACTGATGCTACCAAGGCACTGTCCTTCTTTGCTTGTTCATCAGTGAGTTTGAGAGTTCAGAAGTTATTAAACTGACTAGAGCATTTGTAGCTCAGACTTAAACTGTAAAGGAGCTGGAATTTGTTCTTTGATTCTGAGCAAATGATTTAAAATACTCCTCATTCCACCCACCCATGAGAATAGGAACAATGCTATTTCTCAGACCCCAAGATTTTAAGAATACATGTTCCTCAGATTAGAAACTACAGCAGTAGGAGCCAATAAGTATGTTGAATAGATACTGAAGAGATTGGACTAAAAAAGTGCTGGTGGACCCAAGACCTATATTGGCAGCTCAGCACTTTTCTGTCATAAATAACATCTTCCTTCCCTGCAGGAGACAGTCGCAAGACTTACTTCTTCTCAATGGGTGACTTATAAATAATATAAAGGAATGCTTTTTGAGTAAGCCAAATTACCAAATCAGCTGTACTGATCTGAACAGTGCTGACCTGAGGGGTACATTTGTTCTTTGCATTTAATCTTGAGTTATCAAACTGCATCTGCAGGGTACAGTATAATTTCGATGCATATATCTTGTTTTCTGTCTTCTGTTTCATATGTATTTGTGAAAAGGGGTGGTTGCTTCATGTAAGTATATATTCTTTCACTAGCAATAAAATCCTCAATGGGACAAGACTGGTTGATGGAGAAGAATATAGAAAGGAAAGAAAAGTAAATGAAAGGAAAAGAAAAATTCTTAAGAGTGCAAATGCAGTCATTGCAGAGTTTCTTGCATATAAAACATCAGGTAGCAATAAAAGGAAGAATGCAGTAGATGAACCTGAATGAGTCACAAAAAGCAATCTCAGTGACAGGAATGCATTGAAAAGCCTTTATAAAAGTAATCAGTTACTTACCTTTTGCAAGATAAAGAAAAACTAAAACACATGCATGAAAAGCACTTAGTGTCACATAGCCATGATTCCAAGACAAAAGAAGGAAAAAGGAATTATTGAATTTGCCTAGTTTATATCAAACCCCTCTATATTTTTCTATTTTTTATTTTTATGGTACTTGTTTTATAGTTTAGTGGAAATACTGGGCAGCTGCACAAAGGAAGCAGCATATAATACTTGAAAGATGCTTGGTAACATGCATTCCGTTGTTCTAATACTTTCTGTCACAAAGGACTGCAAACATCTTTTATGTTTTACTACATTTTCCAAAGACTAAAAAAACCTCTTGCTGGAACAGCTCATTGTCCCATTGCAGTGAGGTCGAGATCTGGATGTTTCAATAGCTCAGCTGGGAGAGCACTAGACTGAACAACAACAACATAAAAGGCATGCTACATGCTTCTTTCAGCATGATAGATGCAAAACTGAGTTCTGATCTAAGTGAGTTTATTCATGTCAATTTGGTTTTTATAACTTAGTATTTTAAAATGTTATTGCATTTATATTTTTGTTAGCATTTGTTGGTTAAGCTTACAGCCTTGATGTGGTAAGTAGCTATTTAAATATTCAAATTATCTTTTCAAAGTTACTTGGACTGCTTGTAAACTTTAGATTAAGAGGAAGAAACTCTTGGGCTGGTCATAGCCCTGTCCCAACACAGTCATTTCTCAGCATGGAAAGAACAACTACATTACTGTTTGCAGTTTCTTTCCAAAACACTTAAGGTTAAATACTGCAAAATGTCTAAGTTTCCAGTTATAAAGCTAGAGTTGCTGTTAGATTTAAACATTACATGTTCATTGAAAAAGGGATGCAGAAAAGTTGCTGTTTATACATTTCTATGCTGTTCTATTTTTTCCTCATGCTTTTTATGGTTCATGATATTCTGAACTATTAGTGGAAGTATGTACAAAGGACTTTCATTATATTAGATGTTCATAGTTCTAGTTCACACTTAGAGCTATTTTAAGATGCTTTATGGGGTTTATTACTTCTGTTTTTACCATTATTGCTTTTTCCTGAGTATTTACTCTGCTGTCTCTCACTGGTGCCCAAGGAGACCTGTAACCAGCTATTTAATATTTGTTGCACCCTAACAAGAAAGTTGTCAGAAGTTAAATTCATGATAGCTACAGCCTGAAATTTTTCTTGTCACTGTCATATGAGGAAAGACTAATGCAGACATCTTCACTAGATTTATAGACTCATGTTAATCTCTCTCACTAGTGTTTCAAGATTTCTAGGAGTATAATACTTCCCTGATAACCAGAGAGTGGTTATTGCCTGTCACAGTTTGTCTGTTTCCATTATTGTCTGTCATAGTCTGTACTTCAAATACATTCAGTTTAATTCGATAAACCAGTGAATTATAACACAGAGATAGATCCTGAACTCAGCTCTTTAGGTAGTGAAATATAGTGTCATCTCAGCAGTGTTATGATTAAGTGTGAATTCTTGTTAAAGCTGTGACTTTACCAAACATGTGTCTTTTAAATTGTCAGTATATTTTGTGGCCAGCTTGTAGCTCACTGTGCTGGTTTTACCACTGGCAGGGAAATTAAACTCCAAATAAGCCGCTCCCTCTGCGCCTTTTTTGTAAGGAAGGGACAATAAATGAGATTGTGAGTTGAAATAACAGTTTACTAAAACCACAATAACAACAGCAGAATCATGAAGTGTACTTGTATTCTGCACTCCAAGTGATGATTTTTCTTGAAGATAAAATTTCCCTACATGATGAAGGGTAGTGCTGTGTTGGACACATAGGAAAGACTAAATGGCAATTTCCATTGTAAAATTTAAACTAAAAATATTTTTCAGGGAAGTAATTTAGGCAGATGGAGAATTGAATGTACAAAAAGGGGCCAGATTCCTATTTTGAAACAAATATTTTTTCCTATTTTATATAACTCATAGTTTAAAAGAAAAAATGCATATGTTTCTGGACATTCAACTGATAACTAATTGAGATGGAAGCTGCAGTGGGATGTCATCTACTTGAAAAGTTTCTGGCCCCCACAACTACTTGCCCATTTCTGAAAATGTTGTGAAATGTTCATGACTTAATGTCTGAATTCAGTAGTGCCTAGTTAATCACTCTTTCAGGAAAGATCATCCATTGTTCACAGAGATAACACAGAAAGTGTATTTAATTCCTTCCAGGCACAAATTTTCCAGGTAAACAGTCCCTTCCATTCAGATCTCTGCATGTGGATGGGTCATGTTACAAGGGAGATGAAAGGGATAGAAATGAAAAACTATATGGGATTTATAACATGAAGCAGTAATCACTTTAATGTCCTCGGGACTAACATTACATCTTCTGGAAAACCTGATAATAATATTTTAGATTTCAGTTAGAAAATCCATTTACTTGCCTCAGACTTTGTGTACTTCTGTCACTGCAGTATCAGAGTGCCTCCCAGGGATCTAAGAGTAGTAATGGCAATGATCAACTGACTTTCCCAGCCTCAAGAAAAAAATGCTGAGTTAACTGATGTCATGGTTTAACCCAAGCCAGCAACTAAGTACCCTTCAGCCACTAGCTTACCCTGCTGCACATCCCCTCTGCCCCAGTGGAATGGGGTGGAGAATCAGAAAAAAAGTAAAGCCTGTGGGTTGAGATAAGAACAGTTTAATAACTGAAATAATATTTATATTTATATTAATAACAACAACAATAATGATGATGATGATGTAATGAAAAGGGAGACAACAAAAAGATAGAAATAAAGAAAAAGTGATGCACAAAACAATTGTTGACTGCCTGATGATGGATGCCTGTCCTGTCCCCAAGTGGAAATCCCAGCCAGCTTCCCCCAGTTTATATATTGGGCATGACATTTTGTGTTGTGGATTATCCCTTTGTCCTGGCCATGCTCCCTCCCACCTTCTTGTGCAGCTCCTCACTGGCAGAGAAAAAGACACTGAAAAGTCCCGGACTTAGAGTCGCTACTACTTAGCAACATCTAAAACATCCATGTATTATCAACATTATTCTCATACTAAATACAAAATACGGCACTGTACCAGCTAGTGAGAAGAAAGTTAACTCTATCCTAGCTGAAACCAGCACGTCTGATGAGTTTATTTTAATTACCGTGGTGCTTAAGTAGATGCATCCTCGGACAGGAAGCTGATCTAGGGAAGGAGTCTAAGTAGAGTTTTTGCTCATATCTGATCATGGTGATCTGCTGCTGTGCTGCATAATCTACTAGAAATACTCCATTGATTTGTGATTGTTTGGACTGCTTAGCTTTTCTGCAGCAGAACTGGTAACATGATTTATAGCCTCATCTATTTTATTATACACACGTGCCATTTCTATTTTTTGGGCCTTAAAGCTATTTTAATGACAGTGTTGCTGCTTACCTATAGCAGAACAGAAATAACCTTCTGTAGTTATTTTTTAAAAAACATTTTCTATCACTGTTGTAAAAAAAGTAGCTACCATTCTCCTGAAAGTCTTTTAGCCACATGCATCAGGAGGAGGTTCATCTGGGAGGGCAGGGTGCACATCTTCTGTCTACCTCTCCACTCCTAGTGGGAAGAAGAAATGCACAAACCACCACCACTGCCTGGAATATGAGGCTCTTGAAATGCTTTGGGATTTGAATTAACTTGGAAGGAGTAATCATGTAGAATCATAGAATAGTTTGGGTAGAAGGGACCTTTAAAGGTCATCTAGTCACGCCTCCCCTGCAATGAGCAGGGACATCTTCCACTAGATCAGTTGCTCAGAGCCCTGTCCAACCTGACCTTGATTGTTTCCAGGGATGGAACATCCACCACCTCTCTGGGCAACCCGTGCCAGTGTTTTACCACCCTCATAGTAAGAAATTTCTTTCTTACATTTGGTCTGATGTATGCATGTAGATAAACTCAGGAGACTTCAGCTATTTTGGAGTTCCATTTCACACTGTTATTCCAATATCATTAGAGCTATGTTTGAATTTTTTACAGAGTCTTCTTTTAAATTTGATTATTGAGCTTAAACTAGCTTCAAATTCAAATCCAAATATTATCACTCACTCTCCGTGACTGTAAAGCATATTTCTCTTTGACTGTAAGTGGAGACAGTTTCTCATTATTGTCTGGTGTGAGTCAGTAAACCAAAAGGGAACCACAAAAAATTTGTGAAGCTAACAGGATTTCTCTGTATCCATACTGATTGCTTAAATCTCGAGCGCATCTTAGGAACAAATGTGTATTCCCTACTGCAGACTTCTACCATGTAATGTTCAGCATGGTATATTACAACTATGAATACAACCTGTATTCTAGAAACAAAAATAGAGACTGAAGTAACTATGTGAGGCCAATACCAGGTGTATTGCTGAGGAGCTGAGTGGATCATAGAAGTAATTCTGCAATAAAACATTTTTCCCATCTAAGATACATGCCAGTGCAATGTGCACCAAAATTTATTCTGCTTTTAATGACGTGATGGAACAGTAAAAGTGTACATGCCACTGGTCCCTGCGGAAAAGGCTTTAAAGTCCACTACATATTGCAGCACAGCAGCTATATATGATCTACTGGATGGCAGCCAAGAGGAACTTGGAGGAAATGATGAGAAGTGTGCTTTACAGTAGTTCAGTGAAAGTTGTCTTCTTTGTAGGAAGATAAACTTTTTCAATTATGTTGGTAGCTGTAAGAGTTTAACATGGGCCCCAGTGGTGCGATTTTGTTCCAGAACTCGGTGCAATATAGAAGTTCCTATTTTAAAAAATGCTGGGCCTTTCTCCCCCTTCACCTACACTGAGGGCTGGGGTTTTTTTCCAGTTCAAACATTAGCAATTTGCATAGCAATAAATGTGAAAAAACCCTGAGATTTAAATCTCAGTTGGTACTCATTCTGTAATAAAAGCAACATTATTAGAAACATTTCTAAAAGGCAATTTCTTCACCTATTTGATTTCCTTTTCTGTAACTGCTTTGCAGTGATGACTTGACCAATTCTTAAATTAATTGTGACCTTTATCCTCATATTCACTGAAAAAACCTTTTCTTCTGTTGTATTTTTCTTTGTCATCATTTTTACCTTCTTGTTATTATTATATATAACATTTAGTAGTAAACTATGTCCTCTGCAAATTGACATAGATGATTGCAATGTTTCTTGTGCTTTTCCCCATACTAACACCCCTGTGTCATTTACCATCTTTTGTATGGGATGCCACTTTCTGTTGTTGCCTCCTCGTCTGAATTGTTTATAGGAACTAGACTCTGACAGGGACTGCAAGTTATGAACTGTTTTTTCAGAAGGGCCATGTGTGACCTACAAGATTTAGTGTTATCTGTTATCCCTGTTGAGAACTGAAGCAAGAATTTTAACTTGAGTAATAAGTAATTTGGTTTGATAAAGCAGAGCTTGGGTGTAGTGGGTACCAGCAGAATTGCATTATACAGACAAATTGCAATTAGACATCAAAGAGACAAGTGTTGCTGACAGAAAAAAATGAAGGAGAGTGGGAGACATGCTCAGAGTTCATTCTAAAAATTACACCAAAGTAGAGTGTGACCTGTTTCCATAGTTCACCACAGTAAATTTGTGACAAGTCTATTTGATTAATACATTGCTTGTCACATTTGATGTGGTATGCCAAGTTTTTTCACAGTTAGGTTTGATGTTGGTATAGCCAAGAATATTGTCGTACAGAGTCCATTTGTTTCTTCACAGAGTCTACCACTCTAGTTATTTATAGCATAGAAGCCTGAAAGTGATGCATATATTACACACAAAGTGTAATCAAAGACAAGCACACACCGAAGCAATATGGCCTATTGTTGTTTGATGTAGTTGTCCAGTCTTGTCTGGATTCTGCTCCCACTGTACAAAAGTAAAATCTCAGTGATGTCACTGGTGTGTTCGTGATGGAAACGATGGTCCAAGTAACATGGAGAAGTATAGTTATAGTTCAAAATCCACTCATTTTGCTGTTTCTCAGAACATACATAGGTAATATATATATAGTAATGGAAACATTTTAGCCTTATTTCCTAAAGAAAAAAAAAAAAACCCATATACAGCTATCTTTTCTGTACATTCTTCTCTGCCTTCCTAGTATTTTTTCAAATTTTTCACCAAGGCTCACATTTCAGAGAAGAATTGAGATCCTGAGTGTGTTAAAGTTCTTGACTTTTATGACTGGTCCCTAAATAGAGGAGAGAGATCTCCATTACTGAGAGAAAGGCTGACAACTTTTGTGTGGCAGCCCATGGACAGCTTAAGGCTGGTGTCAATCCACATGAGCCAGTGGGCGTGTGGAGAATGTCATGAAGTCTGTGGAAGGAGGCATGGGAAAGGTGGGGACCAACAGAACCGTAAGAGACCATGGGTTGATGTACTCACTGATTAGGCTGAGTGTTTTGACAGACATTTCTTTCCAGTAGCCTCTTAAAATTTGGCCATATTTCTGGTTCAGTGACATCTGAGGACTGCAAACTGTGGTGGTTGTTGCCAGCTGAATTGCCTTCTGTTCAAATGTATAACCTATGAGTCTTCAATGATGGCACTCTGGAGCCCAGCTGGAACATCAGGTGATCTCCTGAGTTGTGGTGAGACACAGGATGAGGGCAGCCACTTCCTGCCATGGCTGGAAATAAGAGTGGCAGCAACTGTCGGGCAGCTGATGCAGCTTAGTTTCTTGTCTGAGGATATTGCATAGAGATCCCAACTCGCTGTGAAGTTAATCTTTAATTCTGGTCTCTCTGGTGTGAAGAGAATTCATAGGAAAAGACAAGCTGTGCAGATCGGTCCTCGGTCCCAGCACTGACAAGTTGGCTGTAGCTTGTGCCCTGTAAGCATGGTCCACAGCTAGTTGGTTTGATGAGACTGATACAGTAGGGGCATGTATTCTCCTGAAAATTCAGCCAGTGAAAAACAGAGTAATCCAACGAAGAGTTCAGTCTGGGAAAGGTTCATTTTTAGATGTATCATTTTCATAGAAGAAATGACCCAAGGAAAGAAAAGAGAAAAAGAGTTGAGAAAAGCTCTCTTCAGAAATGTTAAAATTTGGAAATAGGAAAAGCAAACACATAACGAGGAGAAAAATTACCTAGTTTTGTCATACTTTCATATCTCACTAAGGAAAATTAATTAATCTCATTGAGAAGTGCCTAATTGAGCACTACACCTTTTAAAACAAAACCTACGCTCTTTTATGCCTTGGTTTGAAGATGTGCCTCACAGATAAATCCCCACTCAGTTAACATCCATCACTGTGCAATGACAACTTGATTTGTGGGTACCCATCTACCCAGAGCTGCAACTTCGGATGCAAGTGACAAATAAAAGAATCTAAGTGCTGGATTTTGGCTCAACTTAAATGTAGCTTGGAGTTTGCAATGACAGTGCTGAAAAGCCTTGAAAATATTTGTGGTAATGGCTCTAAATCAAGAGCTATAGTAAATGTCAGGACAAACTTCATTTGTTTGAGGGAATGAGTACAGAAAATAAGAGAGGCAAACTCTCTGGTAACACATTAGAGCTAAGGGCACAATCTTAGTTCTAGTTTTTAGTACTTCCCAAGTCTGGAGGGGAACTCTGCAGCAGCTTCTTATATATAACGGTGATTCATTCAATAGTGAGAAAAAACTCAGGCCACCACTTTCACTATTCCATGAATTCTCATAATCAGATTAATCTATAAATTACTTCCGTGCACCACACAGAGCCCCAAAAAGGGTACAAGATTTTATCACCATAAAGGAGTAATGGATTTTCTGATGCAGACTTTGTGAGGCATTCCTGGGAATTTTCTTCCTCTTTTACATTTCTGTACTTATGGGGTAATGTGACCTATTTTGTTTGGCAATGTAGGGACTGCCTGGTGTTTTAGCTCCAGGAAGGAAATAGCTTTGACACAGATTATCTGTGTCATTTTTCTTCTTGATAGTAACCTGCCTTCTGAAAAGGAAAATATTTCCAAGCAAAGATAGGAATAGACAGATATTTGTTGAATAATAGTGTAATACCCTATGGAAACCCTGAAAAGAGAATTCAAATTATGAGCATAATTGTTTTATTACTCAGTAGTTAATACTTTAAAGGTAGTGGAAATAGTTTAATTTTTACTATTTCTAACTAAATACCACATTTTCTTCCCAGAGTCAATTCAATATTATTAAATTATTATTTTGAACGATGTGGCACATTATATATATAATTATATAATATAAGATACACACAACTAAAAATCCTTTCCTAGAAATAGTTTTCAAATAAAAAGAATTCTAAGGCTATCTTGTATCCTTGCACTACAAGTGAAGGGTATCTTTTGAAATTTTTAAAGCTAGCTAAGATAAAACTTAGATATAAGTTCCTAGAAGCAAAACAGCTGAAGGTATTGATTTGTTGGGGGCTTTTTTTAGCAGAAAGAATAAATATAGTATTTTGAAAGAACGAACATAGTATTTTTGAAAATGTTCACGTTAGGTCCTGTAGTCAAATAATCACTAATTTAATTAAACTCAGGGAATTTTTTTTTCCTGTTTGTAATACCATCTGTGTTATCTATTGTATATTGAATATGGAAAGAAAATCAGGATTCTTGCTTCACAGATAGAGTGACAAAAATACTTCTGAAGGCTGATGCTAAAAGATTTCCAGTAATGAATGGCAAGTAAACACAATACCCCCTACATGTGATGTCTGCCAATTCAGATGGCAAAAGAGAGGTTTGGGGTTTTTTGCTTCTAGTGTGTAAACTTCAGAGTAGTGATTAGTTCTGTGCTTCAAGGGCATATTAAAATTAGCAGAGATTTTTATTTCTGCTTATGTATATTGGAAAGCCAAATATCACAATTAATCTTTCTCTAAGGTAAAAAATTAAATAAAGACTTTTCCCAAGCAAACATTAATAGCCCCTGCTTAAATGTCATAGTGCTCTGGGTGTTAAGGATAAGAATAAGCGTTTTGTGGAGAGATGCATTGCTGAAAGTCATGGTAAGTTTGAACACGTAAACTTCCCCAGTTTCTAAGTTTCCTAATTTTTAAACTTGAAATTTGTAGAACCCTGGCCTTAATAAAAGCCGAAATTAACTATAAGTGATTTATAAATCACAGCATACAAATTGCACTGCGTGAAGAGTTGAGTTATGCAAATCTATAACCACCAATGTCCAGTAAATAACTAAGCAGAGTTTTCACCCATGTTCTTAGTAGTATCTTGATTACATCACATCAGATTCATTTTCAGGGATATAACTAAAGAAAAGCAAGTAGATGGCATCTCTAATTTAGTTGTTTTTCCTGGTATTAGATCTGTTGCCTCCCTGGTGCCTAATTGCTGTTAGAATAAGAAGACATGATATATAATGATGTATGGGAAAATATCTCCTTTGAGCTTTGCTAAGGGTACTAATGTTTATTGAAATGTGCTTTATGTTTTCTAAGTTATGTAAAAGTATCTTAGAAAATGCCTAGGCTCCGTACCACTGCCTACTGAGTAAGTTTTACCTTGCAGAAGTACCCATGGAGTCTGATAATGAATGCATTATTGCTCTAAGCACAATTTAAAAGAAAGATCCAAAAATAGCCTCCTTCTTTACCTGGAGTGGCAGGTTTAATATTCAACCCCTTTTTCTTCAACCTCACAGTATTGTGTTCATGCCACTGTTAATGGGCTTTATGTCTTCTGAAAAACTAAAAACAATGCTTTAAACTGTTTAAGTTTAGGGACACCTACCATATACCATAAAAGAAATTATTTGCCTTGTTATTTGAAGTGAGCTATTATACATGAGTTGAACAGTACTGTTGCTGGAGCACTGAAAAACCTTTAAATATATTTTTCCTTAATTTTATGCCTAGCACTTCAAATATAAAATAGCACTGAAAATATACTTTTCTATAAATCAACAGAAATAAGACTGATTTTGAGGAAGGTTTATATTTTCAGGGATTCACATCCTGTCATTTCAGTTGCTTCCCTGGGAAATGTGTTTCCAGAAAGGTGGTTTAAATGGTTGACAGGCAAATATTTTTTTAAAAATGTAGACTAATTAGACAGTTCTTCTTTGTCAAAGATATTCAGCTACTGTTCTCTACAGAGTGACATGATTAGAGGCATATTGCCCCGTTCATAGTCTGGTGATAAAAAAAAGCTTTTAAAATAAATTACAAGGGTTGGTATTATTTACAAGACACTTTAATTCATCAAGAATTAATGTTACTTTAATTTCTTAGGGAAAACATAAACTGTGTTCCCAGGCTGGGCACTGATGTTTCTATTCACATGGATCAAACGACTGTATGCTACAGTGATCTGCGGGTGGTTCTCAGTTGTTCTGAAATAGAAACTACACTTCTGTATCTTTCTTCTTACTCACCCTCTTCTGTGAGAAGTAGAATAGGAAGTCAACAGCTGAACTGAATTTTTCTTATTTTACTTTTGTTTTGCTTCATTTCATGGCCCATGAGGCCTCTCCAAACATGGGGTACGTTTCCCTTGAGAGGACATTATCTTGCTGAGCAATAGGTGCCAGACTTTGCTAAACATGTGTAACATTTGCCTAGCAATACAGAGCCATAGGCAGTTCCCAGGAACTGTGGTTTACTGACTAACAGAGTAGGCCCCTAGGCTAAACTAGGATCATACAGCGGGATGCTATGGATACCCTTGCTTAATATTTTTATTCCTGCAGTCACAAATCTCATACGAGCTGGGACTCTCTTTTTACTCCATAACACTTTGTAGATGCTGCAGCTCATTAGCAGTGAAAGAAAAATGGACAAAGGTACACAACAGCACATGAAGTCAAGTTTGCATGTCAAGTCATCACCAGAGCTAGTTTGATGCTTAATGCAGTATCTTGCCTGATAAAGTACCTTATACAGAACAATTTATGTTTACAGAATTTTGGTTACTTGTTGAGACATTAGGGGTTGCAATAAATTCTATTTTTTCCTTCCAGTACATCAGCATTTTGTTTAGACTTAAGCACTAAGGTGGGCAGTTTGGGGCCACTGAAAGCAAGCCCTTGGAATCTGTCTCCCATCTTGAATACATTCCTTGTTTCCATGGAAGAATCAATGAAATCTGTAAATATGCTTGGCAATAAAATACCCATTAGGCTGAATTATTTGCTATCCTTCTTTAATTTCCTAGCCTTTCCAGGCAGAGTTGTTATTAAATAGCATGTTTTTCATGATCTTTATCAATTGAACTCAATCAGGATCTGAATTGAGCATGCAAATGCAAGTCATGGGGAAACATGTTCAGTTTGAGCCTGGATCTGAACATACCACTTCAGTTCTTGCTTCCAGCTTGAAAAACAGCCCACTTCCTGAAGTCATGCCCAGTTGATCTAAGGCAAAAGGATGAAGCTGCTTCCTTTCGAGACTCTTACTTCCCCTTCTACTGGGTAAAGGACTTTATGATCCTTCATTTTCTTGCTCTTACCAACTGGCAAGAAAGATGGATTCAGATATAAGCCAAGTATGTGCTTCAATGGCTGACCTACTGTCTTCCAGCTCTTGATGTTGGCTTATGCTCTTTCTGAAGTTCAGTTGCAGGAGAAAGACGCCACACCAATTTTCTGTAGTAGTCCATGATCAGAATGGATGAAATCAGGATGAGATTTTGCAGAGAGGTGCACATAAAAAGAATCCCATAATCTTCTGTGAGGTTGCTCAGAGGAGGAAAGTGAAAGATATGCAAAACTGTTTCAGGAATGAGAGTGGAGGAATAATGCTATAGACGGAAAGGATGATTTTGGAAACATAGGATTTCAGGATATTTGAATTATTTTAGGCCTTACAAAGCAGTCTTCAAAATATGTAATACTGTATGTGAGCAATATTCCAGAAGAAAAACTGTGCAATACTAATTCCAAATCTGTCACCTACATCCCTGTAAGTCTCCTGTCAGACAAACAAGGAAATGGAGATTACAACAGAAAAATACATTCTTGAATATCCAGTACTGTCTCTATAAGAGCAGATGAAAATTAATTTTATTCTAAATTAGGAATTCTGCCATTCTTAACAAAAGCCTACTATCCTAGCATTCATGAATAGGGGAACAACTGGCTCAACACATTTGTATCTCATGTCTTCAGTCCTTTGGACTCTATTGACAAGGTAAACAGTTGTGTTCAACCACATAGCAAGCTTTCTCTGAAACAAGAAAAATGCCTGTTGCAATGGCCCTTCCTTCCTTCCTTCCTTCCTTCCTTCCTTCCTTCCTTCCTTCCTTCCTTCCTTCCTTCCTTCCTTCCTTCCTTCCTTCCTTCCTTCCTTCCTTCCTTCCTTCCTTCCTTCCTTCCTTCCTTCCTTCCTTCCTTCCTTCCTTTTTTTCTTTAATTTTGTAATTTTCTTTCTCTCTTTTTTTAAAAAAAATAATTTTATAATCTTCTTTTTCCCAAGTTTGAGAGGTGAGTAAAAAAAGAAATATGAACCAGAGTGTGGACCTATAATATTATTAATTTAGATCAATCCTTTTAAAAGTATTTGACACTCAACACTATCTTACTTTTTTGACAGTGTACATACATTCTTGAGTATATAGGATAGGAGCCCAGATATTTGGGTACTTGTAACATGCAGTCATGCTACAGGAACTCAGAAAGGGTCATTGTTTTTCATTCATGGAATGCCCTTAGTTTTAGCTTTTAATTTAGAAAATAATGAATGTATTACCTTTAATGAAAATGTATAATTTGAATCTCCACAGGTTAATTCAATATACTCACAACCTCACAGTTGAGGTTCTGACATTGCAGAATAAGAGCTGTGCTGAACTTGAGGGCTTGTAGGACATGGATATTTTCAAAGTTTAACCTGACTTGTGTAGTGAGTGTCTATCAGTACCTCACTAGTGGAGCTTTTAAGCACCACTGCAGTTTTCTGCTTGTTTACTATTACCCCAGAGATCCCTTGCTTCTGAGTTTTCTACTCTTCAGCATGTTTTCTCTCTTTTATATGACCTGTCAAGTTTTCCTTTTTCTACTTTGCTTTTACCATTTTCTGTAATAACTTTTTTTGTGCTTTCCTTATAGAGTGGTCATTGTTTCTCCCTAATTTCCATCTGTTGCCACATATGCCAGGAATAGTTCAATCAAATACACATAGGGATCCATTTTCCTTTGAAATGTCCTTGGAAATCTTCCCTTGCAAGGAAAGCTCACTTGTGTTTTGTATTTTAGCTGCCAGTTCCACAGAGATGTCTAAAGTATTATAGAGTATCTCAAATAGCACTAAGTACCTGTATTTCAGGAACTGAATTGTACTTACCATTTCTTTTTCACCCTGCTGTGATTTCAACACTGTATTCTCCTCCTCTCCTAATCATTCCCATTTTTACCATTTCCTACACTCCCACCTTAAATTGTCTCATCCTCTTCCTCAAAGCAGTCCTCCTAGCAGAAGTGCGTCCCTCAGGACCTCACCTCAGACTTCTGCCAACAACAGTCTCTTTGTGCTAAGAACCATCATCTCCAACCTCTTCCTTTCTCAGACAGTCCCTCAGTAATCCTCACAGCTGTGTGCTCCCATCAAACTTCTGTCTCCATGCAACTGGAGGCAAATACAGGACAGAGAGAAAAGATTAAGATTTTGTTCAAAGTACAGAGGAAGCTGAGATTTTGAAAAAAATTAGTGTATGGAAAAACATGAGGAGGATGCTAAGTGAAAAAGTAATCTTTAGTTACACAGCCATTCCCACTTGATAATTCTCTTTTGAAGTCTGACTGGAAGAAAGAGGATTCTTCAAGGAAATTCAGACAAGCAGCCTGAAATAGCAGAGCCCCTGGGGAATAGGAGGCAGACAACCAGTTGTTTGCTTTAGGAAGGAATGGAGGAGAATTAAAGACAATCATGTTTGGTACTGAGAACAGCAAACTAAAAACACATTGCACCTTCTCTCCTCCAGGGATTAACTGCCCTTGGCTGATAATGAAAAAGAAGCCTGTAAACATTTTTAGGCCTAAATGTACATAGCACTTTTCTACACTTCAGGAGCACTGAGCAATCAATGAAATCTGCTAAATGCAGCTGTTGGCCATATTCAGCATACATTAGGGGGTTATTCATACAAGTAGAGTTATGGTTTCCACAGTCCTAAATGAATGAATGAACTTCTAGTAATGGGCTGTTTCAGTCTAAAAAACCTCAAAACATATTTTGCAGTGTGCAGCTCTGCTGTTAACAGGAACCAGATCGTGTTCATGAGGAAAAAATTGTGCATTTACTACCTTTTCCAACATTTCTTTCCTACAATGATGTCTTTGCAATTTTCCATTCAGTGTGACACTTCTGCATAATCAAGGGAGGTGTTGAGGGGGAAATTTTAGCACAGGCATTTGGGGAAACACTAAACTTTAATCTCTCTCAATTTTAATTGCAAGACTGCCCACACCCAGTCTTGCAATTAAAAAAGATTTAAAGCAGGAAGAAACACGTTGGCTTGTCTTACTGTGCCCATGAAAAGTATGCAAGAGGAACACTTATGTGCCCTCATGTTATGTCTGGTCTTATGCAGTTTTCCAACAACTTTTGTTAGCAACTTTTTAATAAGCTTTGCCTGCAACATGAGGACAGAGAGTTGTAAGGTCATGGCTGGGCCTTGTCATGAGTCTGCACAAGACTCACTTTTACTGTGTCAAACTCATAGCTCAGAGCAGATATTCCAATGCATTGTTGCAACCAAAGCTAAAGATAATGCTGTGAGTAGCTATAATGAATATGGTGTAAAAATTACTCATTTTTGGAAGCAAAAGGCACCTTGATTGCTTGGCCACAGTGTTGAACCTCATCTGAGTCCAACTTGCCTGCATAACTGAATCTTCTTTTTATTTGCAGTGACCAACATAGCAGCCTGTTTATTAATTTTTAAAACTTTATTCCCAGGGTAATTTTATAACCCTTATGTTTGTTATGTGTTTTTATAGTATGAAATACATGAGTCAATGAGTAGCATAGTTCTTCATCTCTACCGGCCTGTTTTGAATTCTGCAATGTATAGCTTTGCCATCATTAATTAAAAATGTAATTATTTCTTGGAATATATCATCATTGTATAACAAAGAGAAATTTTTACTTGACTATAAAAGAGAAATGAAGATACTAGGTATAATCCTGTGAATTTTAATACAACACTTATTATTCTGCTTGGCAACATGCTACCAGCAGATAATTTTACCTTGCATATACATAAATAATGGTCTTCTAACTCATTCTCATGGCCTTTTATCCCCTGCTCACACCCATAATAAAAGGAACAAGAAGTAAGACTTTAAAAACTGTTTTGGTAACTTAACATCCTAACGCACATCAAAACTCACAAAAAGTTTCTACTAACTTTAACATCATGTGCCTTCATTCAGATGGCCTTATACTTCAGTGAATTACTTTTCTTAGCAGAGCTTATTAGGGAGAATAAGGTTATATATGTTCTGAGCTGGGCTGGCTTCTGTGGAAATGGCTGTGGTGTTGATGCTCTGTACTAGCACAGTGATTTGCACTGGCGCACGGATGCCCAAACACAGAGCTGCCATTGGCTTTGCATCAGTTGTGGACTAATTATATGCAGAAATTTTTAAACAGAAATGTACAGTAAGAAAATTTTCTGATAATAATAAAAAGTTTCCATTTGCAATTTGGTAGAAAGAAAATATGAAAAACTGACTGAAACATTTCGATGTCTAAATTACGTCTCTAAAGATTTTGTATGCTGATGTCCCTCCTGATTCTTCTGGCAGGCAACTTATTTAAAAGCATTTGAGACTTAAATTCTTAGTTATGGCAGTACTTCAGACAACAACCATAAGTAATTATGCTCCCATACATGGATTAAGGCAATTGCCCATCCTATTAGTGTCAGACAGTGATGCACATTTGAAAGTAAATGGCGCTTTAGTTCATCTCATTTATTCCGCTGACAAACTGAGAAGTTAATGGTTCCTGGGAAGTACTATGAGATCTACTAATTGAGAGCTCTACCAAGCTTTAGATAATATTATTATTACCGTTATTAGCATTAATTATAGTAGTAAAAACCATAACAGCAGCCAGTCAAGAAAAATGGCAGTAGGTGACTAAGCAGGGAGTCATTGTTGGATCACTCTTCAGAACACCTGTGCTCATGCCTAATAAGAAACAACATAATTTATTGCGAATATCTTGTGGTTTGCATGTCTTCTAGCTCTGAAAGCGTCAGATTTCAATTATAGAGATGACCCTCAAACCTCTGTTCTACCCCCCCCGCCCCAACTTCTTCTGTGCATCTGAGATCTTTCAAAGAAAAATCAGAAAAAGGAAGCTGATGTGAGCAATGTACTACTACCACTAGCTAACTGAGGTATTTACAAAATAAGACTGAGGCTGCTTACCTAAAGGAGGCAGAACTGATGCTCAGGTTCTTAACAACACATTGAAAATAAAGAAAACAACGTTGCTAGGAAACATTTCGCTATTTGGGGAGTGATAGGTTTTCTCTCCATCATAACAGGGAAAGTATATTCAAAAGGAAGAGGGAGCTCTCAGTTTTGGATTGCAGAAGGAAGTCTAGGGGAAACCTTTGATCAACCAGACCTGGATCACTTATGCTCTTACTAGCTCTGTGCCCCCAGACTTTTATCTATACCTTTTACTTCCTGGCTGAGGGAAGGCAGAAGGCAGTGTGGATCTCATCATTTGTCATGGGATTAGGAGAAATCTTTGCTGGAGATTTATTACAAGTGTGGATGTGTGCTTGCATGTTTATCTCTCTCCATGTGGAACCCAGGGACATGGTTTAGTGGTGGACTTGGCACTGTTACATTAATGGTTGGATTCAATGGTCTTAAAAGTCTTTTCCTACCTAAAGGATTTTATGCTTCTATGATCTATTTATCTTTGCTGTATTCCTGATTTTTTGTTATGTAGCATGAGCACATCTGTGGCAGTGATGAGGAAGATAGCTCTTCTGGTCTGGGAGCCAGAGTTCTTTTGGTACACAGTGTCTGTACTCACTTTGCAGATGAGTTTCCATTAGGCAGAAGAGCAAACAGCAGGAGGGGTCTTGCATTAATACCAGTGCAGTGAGATGGAGACCTGCTGAGTGATGCCTGGCATTTTTCTGCCATGCTGCATGGAAAGGAGTGGAACAGGTGACACCAGGAATGGTGCGCTAGGATTAACTTGAAAACTTTGGATCCTTCTCACTGACTCATGTTAGTGATTTTGGCCCAAGAGCTATTTGAATTAAGTACCAGTGTGTTGCACAGTTCCTAGCTTCTGTTGGCTGAGCTCACTGATGTTACTGAAGGCAACTTCAATATGTTTCTTGCATGCCTTTCCAACTGGTGCCTCCTCCTGCCTTTCTCCTTTAGAGATTCCCTGTCTTCATACCATCCTCTTCTTCAATTCTGGGGAATTTCTGTGGCCCCTCACCCCCAGCTGCAAACCCCAGGGACACGATGTTTGACTCTCTGTGGCCCCATTTCTGTTTTGACTGTGTTATTCCCCATCTGCATTCCTTCTTCTCCTCCCCTTATATCTGTCTGTGCTCATTCCCTCTTGTCTTTCCACTGCGCATCCCCTGTCAGCCCTGCGCATGCCACTGCACAATTACACTATCAGAAGGAGAGGATGTTCCTGAGGAGGTGGCCCTAGTGTTGGTCTTCATCTTACTCACTGTCTGCCATGAATGCAGAAGGCTGTACCATGATTTGGAAAGACAGAGAAATGGCTGGAGGCTGTGACAGCTGCAGTCCTTTCTATGGAGCATCCTGTGGTCGTCGTGGAACACACAGCTGGCAGAGGGCTGTGGGGTGAGATGCACCACATGAGTAACCTGTTTACTCTGTGGCACATGTGGTAAAAGGCTGAGTGGACACGACTCCTGCACTGCAAAGGCTCAAGCCCTTTTCTGTGTGCATGTCACTAGAGCATGCCAATGTTTCCAAGGACAGGTATACCTGTGCAGATTTTGCTGGTACAGAGAGACAAATAGCTTTTGTGAATACCCAGTTACTCCTCTCATGTTTTTTTGACTGTCACCACAATGAATGAGATTTAGCTGGTCAATCCCTACATTTTTGACACTGATCAGACATAACTTTCAATTGTGTAAGGAATAAAGAAGAATACACATTAGACAGAATGGAGCACCTTGCCTCACCCAACTGGTAATAAATCAGTGCACACTCCAGATAACATTGCTGACTTACAAAGTGTTTGACATCTCAGAACACTGTTTTTGCCAGAATAATCACGATTTTTTTATTCTTGCCATGTACAGTACAATGCCAGTATGACTCATTGCAGTGTTCTTTGAACATTTTTGAACAGTCTTTAGAAAGTGTCAAATGGCCATATTTTCCCCAGAAGTGATAGTGCATATAAATTGTAAAATGATTTTATCATTTCTGCTAGATGTGGGGAATATGATCTCCTTTGACACTTGAGCAATTTTGCCAGCATTAATTAAAGAGATTTTAATTAGATTTTTAGGAATTACTTCAAGCTATAAGAAAAACATAACTTCTTGATTAAATTTTGCATAACTAAGTTATAGTTTGCAAATCTTTGTAACCTACCTCTTCACTTGTAAGCTAAAAGCAGGGAGGAATTATACAAATAAGTAGCTGAATTGGCTGTAGAAATGCTCTTACTAGTTTTGTACGTCCAGGAGCCTGAAAGTATTACACGAAATGTAAAGTCTGATCTTAAATGTATTCTGTTGTGTGCCCAAAGTTATTATAATGCTTTGGGGAATAAATTAATCAATTCTGAAGAGCTAGTCAAGAGAAATTAAATGGCAAAAGGATTATTAATGTAACGTGGGAGATGTAATTCAGGACACAGATTGTTAACAGCACAAAGCAGAATTAACTTTATTATCCTTGCATATAATAATTCAATCAAAAGTAATTTTAGTGACATCTTGAGAGGTACAAAACACTGTAAGACCTCAAATTTTCCTGGGCATCAAATGGAAGTTAACCACATCAAGATCCCTTTATGTTTTTGGAAGATTTCCACAATCTTATGGACAAATCTGGTATCAGGAAGCAGTATTAGATGGGAGAAGCTGAATGGGTGTAGCATTAGGTACATAACATTAATACAATAACCGTTTCTCCTGCATCACTCCATGTGACCCTGGTTCTGTGGATGTACAACCTATATACCCATTTGGCCCCCAAGTAAGACTGAAGTTGTATCTATCTTTGGGACATTATACTGTATCTGTCATTGCAGTAATTTGAGGCTGCATATCTGGAAGCCCTGAGTACTTCATTTTCATATTGTATCTGGCAGATCCTTGTAGTGCAAAGTTTACTTTGATTGCACTGTTTTTTGAAGGGCTCACCAGAGCTTGTTCTCTGAAACTGGTCATCCTGAGTACTGCCTCTGAAGTAGGAATGGGGTGCTTGACTGCTAGCAAGAATGAAAACCTTCCCTCTCAGTAGTACAAGAACAAGAACTGTGTTTGTACTTGAAAGAATAACTTAGTATTTAATTTGTCACTTACATAACATGCTCACGCTGTAACCCCCTCTGTAGCCTTCCCCCTGGCCCTGGCTGGCACTGGTGATGTCCAAGGATCCTTGGCTCTACTTTGCAGGGGCCAGATGCATAAGTCTGGCTCACATTGCTGAGGAAGTTGCCTTATGGGGACAACCAGTTATGAGAGGTCTACAGAAAGATAAGACATGTGAAATTGAATCAGAGGCAGGGTTGTTGAGGCAGAGATTGAGAAGAAAATAAAAGCCATTTTGATAAGATATAAAATCTCAGAGGAGGAAAATACAGGGGAGTTTCAGGCTTTTTTTGGTCAATAAACAATTCCTTTTTAGTTTAAACAAGGTATATTCTTGCAGGGTCTCTCTGCATGTGGATAAAGGTGTTGGTTGGCCTGAATGGGAGTGCTAACACGCAGGAGCTGTCCTTAGGAACTGTGACTTTTGGTGATAGTCTGGGTACCGCAGGCCATTCCTTCGACAGATCACTTCCAAAATGTTCCCATTGGTAGGCACTGTGGTACTATTCATCTTGGGACTTGGTACTGAAGTCAAGCAGTATTGTTACTGCTTCTCATTTGAACACCTGAAATTTTTAGGGAGCAAATGGATGATGAGTAGCCTGATTACTAAAAGCAAGTACTGTATAAAGCAGAGTGAGTATTCTTTGTTGTGTGCAAGTTTATTAGTTTTTGTGAGCATTTGCTAGGGAAAAATGCATCACATTATTTCTGAAAACTTTTGCCCAGCCTGAGCTCATGCAGGCTAATGTTTGCTTGAGACTGAGAGCACAGCCTTGGAGTTTACATAGAAGTTTGCCACTAACTTTCTGATTGTATCATTCTCAATCTCTTCTATTCCTTGCAGAATGGATAGTAGTGATCCTTATGAATGCTATCAGGGCATCTGTACAGCAACTGGTATGATTTCTGTCAAGGGTTCCAGAAGTCTGAAGTCTGATTTTTTCCTAAGCATGAAAAATTCCTATGAGAGGAATCCATAAACATGATATGAAAAAATTATATTTATTTCTGATTTTTACTGCTTTAGAATCATGTTTTTGTGGAAATGCTTAGATTTCTTTGCTGAATTCCGAGCTTGTGACTGAGTTTATGACAGTAGTGGTGATAAAGAAGGGATTTAACTTCTAAAAGAATATAATATGTGACTTAAAATTAATTATCCTAGACATTTATTAATCAAAGGGAAGCTTAAAAATTAAAGATTTTCACATAGCAATCTTACAATCAGCTAGGTCATCATTTCTGTAGTGAAATGCCACATTTGGTGAAGCAATAAATCCATGTAATGTTATGAGAAAGTTATAATGATGTCAGCATTTCTTTACTTGGAGGGTGTCCATAAAGCAGAAGGAGTTTGCATGTACCCATTGAGAGAATTGTGTACACCTATCACCTTCACTGACAGATTTGTTTCTGCATGCATCCATTCTACTAAACTGTGTGTGTTGAAGTATGATATTTCCCAGATGTGCACCAGATGTTTTAAAACATAAAATAAAGTTTTATAAATTATATAGCTCAATTCTAAATCATGTTAGAGATACTATTACTGCAATGATAAAAAGGATTTATATGTCCAGGAGTAAATCATTAATAGAACAGTTGATACACAGGGAAGATTACATTGGTTAAGGGTATATGAGAGATGATACCAAACTGAACTTTTTCTATATACTTTGTGCTGAGAGCCTTTGACGCTGTGTTGAGAGCTTTTGAAGGGTGTCAGGGCTTAAATGGTTCTGAGTTTAGCTCTTAATTTTTGATTTTATCTACTTGTCTTTTAGCAATTCACCTCTGTCAAATAGAGATGAAATGTACATCATTAAATTGAAAATATTGGGAACCAGCTGAGTCAGTGTCTGGCACAGGTTTTACTCCCCTTTCAGAAATATGACTTTATTTTGCTGCGATTCCACCTACAAGGCAGGGATTGTATAGTCTTTCTGCCTTGAGTACGAACACAAAATGCCTCAGCCAAAAGGAATATTAAAGCCTAACTAGTGTAAAGCACTGATGCAAATCTGTTTCTAGCCTGTTCCCTTCACTCTTATCTCAAACTCAGTCATGTTACTGGAAATCACTACAGGAAGAGATTATTCTAGAGACGAAAAGAACTAATTACCATAGTTTTTCTTCTTCTATATTTCTGTCACATCAACATCTGTAAGAGTATCACTGAAAAGCTTCCTATTCTGTGGAATGTTAGATAGAGGGCAGACGTAGTGCTGTCTTTACTTGTGAGGCTGTCTTTTATTAATTGGTTTTGGAGCAATGTGTTCCATCATGGTTAAGAAGAAAACGGGACAGCTCATGGAAAACATAAGCTGTTGGGCTGTTCTTCTCCTCAGGAGGCAGCTGTAATAGGTCTTGTTTGCTCAACCAAGTGTTTAACTTGTGCAGAAGTTATTATTCAGCCAGTGCAATTTTCATGTAATACTTCTTGGTAGAACCTCTGCTCATTTAAAAGTCATGAATAATTAAAATAAACTTAGATATTGAATAAAGCTGCCCGCTTGACAGGTATATGGTGCTCAATACAAATGCAGTCTATATCCTAGCTGTAAAAAGGAAATAATTTTTGGGATATATCCAAGCGTATTCTAAAGCTTGTGATGAGTTTTACCTATAACACTTTCACTTGAGATAGTTGCATGTAATTGGTCTAACACAGCAATTAACAATTGCTTTTTGAGAAATAGGGTTTGGACATATTTTGGCCAGTGAAAGTGATTGATGATTTAATGAATAATTTAATGAGCAATTTCCAGCAAAATACCTGTTCTATGAAATATAAGGCAAAGTTAATCTGGCCTGCTGTTTTGTCTGCCCCTCATTCACCATAATTTTAACAGTTAAAAAGAATTATTAAAAACAGCTTAAATAACAAAGATGTGGACTGGACAGTCTTTTTTTTTTTTTTCCTTTCTCTGCCATTCAAATGTTATTCAAAATGGACATATCTGTGAGGAGAAAAGTCCTCCCTTGAAGTGTTTGGTGATACTGTATGCCAAGAAGGCCACCATATAAAAATATAACATCATGCATTATCAGTGAATGGCCTGTCTGAAAAACTGTTCTTAGTTATAGGACAGATTAGATTACACATTGCACATGTTTTTTTCATTATGTTTGGTGAAAAAATGGAAGTATTTTCTATTTTTATAAATTAAAATGTAGCCTGCAAATCTCTGTGTACAAATGTCTGTAAATTAGGCATTGGTGGTGACACAAATCCATCTCATAAGGATCCCTATGCATCTGTTGTTTCTCAGCACTTACACCAGCAGCAATGACTTCTTTGCCTTTGATTAGAGTGAGTCCATTTCCTAAGACTTCTTTCCTCCCAAAATAAGCAAGTTAAGTGATGTCGTGAATGGCTACTCATGTCAAAAGACCTGTCAGGCTCTCTGATCTTTGTTGGTGACCTCATGCAGCAGTGTAACCTTGTGGTATCTTGATCCACCCTGTACATTATATAGGTAAAACCAAATGGAATTTTGTAGCTTGAATCTATCACATCTGTCCTCCATTAAAAGTGCTCAATTGAATTATGAGCTATTTTCCAGTTAATGAGAGATGAGAAGAGAGGCAAAGATGGTCTGTTTGTTTTTCCATGTCATTCTTAGACAGTGGATGAGTACATCTTCAATACAGAAGAATGACACTCTCTTTCCTATGATCCTTTGCTTGGAAATTGTACTACCAGTGCAGTGGAGAGGCAGAGAGCTTCAAGCAGTAGGTCACTATGTAGTTGAAAAATGTCATAGTATACAGACATAAGGGGAAGAAGGTATTGTTGCCAAAATAATTTTAGTTCTAGTATTCTTTAGCTTTTCCATGCCTGATTTTACCTTCCTCATCCCAGTCTCTTCAAAGGCCTTCTTTGCCCTATATTTTAAAAATTGTGTCTTCTAAGTCTGAAATTTCTATATTTCTATGTTTATAATGGAGAATTAGTGGAAAGTGGGCAGCCTCTCCAACCTTTATTATTCGTTTAGTCTCATAGGATTCTTCCTGGAACTGACTGAATAAAGTGGTCTTCTGAATTTAAAGTTAATATCTCTTGAGTACTGTCATTATATCCATGTAATTTCATTAAAGCATTTTTAATATTTCTTGGTCTTTGTCAGTCTCTTTTACTTAAACATGTGGGTATAAAATTCAGCAAGTCAGGAATTAAGTAAAAATAAGCTTGATTTTTGAGTACAGAGGCAGTTATGAAGCATCAAATTATTTTACCTTAGATTGAGCTTAAGTGGTTTGGTGTATATATGTGTGGGTATCATCATGGCAAAAATGCTGATGTATGCTTTTCAAATAAAATTTCTTGCAATTTCAGAATAATCCCTAAGAATATTTGGTTAAAGCATTTCAGCGTGTTTGTAACTCTGGGCATAATCATTCCTTCTGCTCTAAGTGTGGGTCCAGCTATATTCTTTTGGGGATAAGAAAATTGTCTTTGCAGACAACACAGACAGATGACTTCCCATTGTGTACTATTTTCACTGTGCTACTTAAGTCTCATCATAATTTGATATCATAGTTCAACCATGCCACTTTTTGTTTAAAAAACAGGAACAACTATTCATCCTCAACCCTGATCATATGGCAGAGATAATGATATGCAAGAAGGTATTAGTCACATTAGCATTTTCTGTAAACCATGCTCATCTGTGTGACTGATTCAATAATTGCATGCGTTCTTTCTTCTCTGCAATGAAACTTATCATCCTTGCTATTTGAAAAGGGCCAGGCTCCTTTTGGCAAATCCATGACCTGTGATTAATCTGGTTTTGGGAAGAAGTTTTTAGGTTTCTCTTTGTGTTTTTTGCTGACAGTTGCTTTTTGGAGAGAGAAGGGAGTTCAATAGTATAATAATAATATTGTATGTTACTATACAAAAATCAAGAACTTCTTGTTACTCTTGGTACAGTGAAGGCTTTTTACTCTTTTAATGCATTTTTGCAAGGATAAGGCTATTGTTAAAACCCAGGCGTTTCCTCTTCTTACAAGGTTACCCTTGAAATATTTTTACATTTTTATGTTTAAAATTGAATAAACCCACTTACATATTTCATGATTCTGCATTTTGTGTTGTGGTTTTTATTTGTTTGTTTTGTTTGTTTGTTTGTTTTGTTTTTTAAACATCATCTTTTGAGCAGTCTATCTTATGATGTGTTTGATAACATGATGGATGCGTGACTTTCAGACATTTAGCTTGCTACTCCACTCATCAAAATGATTTCATTACTTTCCATGACAAATACTGTCCTTCTTTTGAGAATTTTTGCTTTTGCTCCTACAATTCCAAAATCATCATCAGGAATGTGGTCTGAAGCACACAGCCAGCAACAGACCTTACTGAGATAGATCTGCTATTGTATGTTAAAAAGTCCTCAGCTCTTTGTCATTAATAAACAATGTTTTGGATTTCTGCTTTTAAACTAATTTTTTTTTTCAGTGAAGAAAGAAGGTAAGAAAATGCCTGTCATCCTGGGGCCAAGCCTTCACATTTGGCAGTGCTCAGCGTTTATTGAATATAGGTGCCTGCAGAAACTAGTTCTGACCTGAGACAGCTCAGGTCCTACAGGGCTCCAGGGAGACCCCAGAGTGTCAGCACTCAGGGGTCTGATTCTTCTTGGAGATTCCTCCTGCTCCCCAGCATATGAATTGTGGAGGATCCTCAGCTGATTCTGACATTTAGCTAGGATGAATCTAGGTCTGAGTTTATGTGGTTTTCAATGCACTGGGTACTTTATCTTTGCTAGTTTTCTTTTTATTTAAGATTCTGCTCCTAACTCACAATACTTAACAAAACTTGGGTATTTTAATAAATATTTACGAGGCAAGACTGATGGCCGCCACCTGCAGAGAATCTATGGGTGGTGCTGTAAGTTAGAGACACATGAAGACACCATTCCCTCTGTTTTTGGAGTTGGTGGTTTTAGGCTCATATAACAACAAGTTTCACAGACCTAGTGCTGGCTCTTCTGTGAGTGGTCCCATGGAATATGGACACATTCTCTTTTGCTGTGGTGTCTTGTTCCTAAGATGAAGTAGGTGCAAACTACTATGTGTCCAGGTAGTCAGTGTATTTTGTTTTCTCTCCTGAGCTAGCTGTAAGTTAGGAAATATAGGTAAACCAGAAGGTGAGTAGTATAACTTTTCAGTATAACTTGAAAAGATACCTCCTCAGAAAGACAATCTGCAGTCCAAAGAGTGAGAAGTTTCTCAGTCTTGTTTTGCCCTTTGAGTAGTTTTAACTCTCCTTGCTTCCAAATGCCAGTGTTTTGCATTGCCCTTTAGTCTCCTGCCCAATAGTCTCAGAAATTTACAGACTCCTTATATGTAAGTTTGATGCTGAAGTCCATGTCACAAATATAGTTCTCCTTCTCTGGGATTGTGGTGACTTTTCAAATTTTGTAAAAGCTTGTTGTTCTGCAACCTTGCTGTGTTTATCTGGAGTCTGTAGCTGGCTGAATGTGCAGAAGTAAAGCCCACTTGGATATACCTTATTCCTCTTAGTAACAAATTCCTTGGTTTCCCTCTCATTTATATTTAGTCTTAATATCTTGTAGTCCTTCCTTAAATGAATGGTTCCATTTAAAGGCAGAACACAACATAAAATATAGTAGTCCATTACAGCCTTACCTCTTTGCTACAGATTTATCTTAGCAGTTTAGTTTCTAATATAACTTCACTCAGGGGCTTCATGTGTCCCGTTTCTCCTCCCTTATCTCACTTACCTTTCTGAGAACTTAAGGTACAAAATGATAATTCACTTGCCTGCTGTCTACCTCCTTCCAGGCTGTACCTCTATCTGTACCCTTAATGTCTCAAAGAAATTCAGTGGACAATTGCATTTATTAATTTATACATACCAATCATATTTTTTTTCCTGCAAAACACTGGATATTGAATTCACTGCAGCAGTTACACAAACATATGTGCAAAGCAGGTTATGGATCAGGCTGTGCCTGCCCCGCCCAGGGCAGAGCAGTGCTGGGAGCAGTTTTGCTGAGCTGACTGTTGGAAAACCTCTGAAGAAGGTCCATTATCAGATGATGGTGCAGCTTTGGGTTGATAGGTTGCCCAGCCCCTCCCTACCTCAGCTCCTTCTGACCGCAGGGCACTGTGCTGCTCTCTGCCTGCAGTTTTGGGAGAGAGTGCGGGAGAGAGCCCTCCCCTCCTGCCCCGGCTCTGTTCTCCTTCTGCCTCCTGTCCCCAGGAGAACGGACTTTAGATGTTTGTCTGGCAGCCCAGTGCTGCCCCTTATATACAGCAACCTTTACCACCAGTCCGTCCCTTGTTGCGAAGACCCTTCTCCGTGTGAACCTGCCTGTTTGCTTCCCAGCCCTCTCCTAGGAAACTCCACTCTAGACCACAGGAGAGCAGCAGTGCACAGCCACCCGATTCCCTAACTGGCGTTCACTTAAATTGTATTGTGACTGAAGTATTCATTTTCAGGCAGTGCTGAACAGACAGAGCTCCTGGGACAGTCAACATGAATACTGGCCTTAAACCTCAGGAACAGACAGATGCATAATGGTGCAGGGCATTCTTTAATTCTCAGGCTGGAGGTAGTTTTTATTAGCTGAAGTAAACTGTTGCATCCAATCAGAGCTGAAGGCATATTTGTCTTAATGGAAAATGAAAAATATACTCTTCCCTCTGTTGAATAAATCTCTTCTTTTGTGCTACAAACCTTTCCATGGCAACTATGCACTATTATTGTCATTACAGTTCAGGTGCTCTAGGACAATTAAAGTAAAGTCAGGAGGTGTCTGCAAATTAAGCAGTTCTATAAACAACTGCTTCTATATCAAGTCAGCTGTGTCTGACATTCAGTCAAACAACTGACTGCTGCAATATGTAGCAAGGCTTAGTCCCCATTTCAAACAGAAGAAACTCCTGCCATGAATGGTTATAGCCCAGGGTTCTGAAACTGAGAAGACAGTACTTTCAGGTCCAGTTGCAGATGACAGGAAGGTTAATTGATATAGCCATAAACTGACAAAAAGAATTAAACATCACTGTACTTTTGGGCAAGAAATTCCTGTTCATCTTTTTTAGTTTTGTATATGTAGAGCACCTCGTACACAGAATATTCTTCTCCATCAAGAAAGATAATAGGTAGGAATTTGGTGGTGGATGTGGGTGGAGCTGAAAAGGTGGCTGCTTGGCATTTATGCATTGAACGAAATAAAAGGAGAAAAGTGTTTTGAAACCTGCTAATTTTCAGTATGCTCTGGGGGCTGTGATGGCAGAACTGACTGCTCTGGGGCTGTGCTGCTGCAGTGAGGCTGTGTCAGCCTGAGGACACTGAGGGCGTGCAACACCAGGGGACATTTGTCCTGCACCCCAACAATAACAACAGTCCAGGGAACAGTAGTCTTGTATCTTATGGTGCAAAATCCCTGTGGTGTGACCTTCTGCATGTGGGTCCTATATAGGCAGTCTGCTGCTGCTGAGTTTTGACATGGAGCTTGGGATTTTTTCTGTGTGTCAAACCCACCACCAGTTTTCATCCAGACCATTTTATGTCCTCGGGGATGGAGATGGCATTGCTGGTGGGAGAGGTGCAGGGTTGGTTGTGAACAGCTGCGGGGAAAGAACTGTGGAGAAATAACAGTAAGTCAGCAGTAGCACAGTCACTCTCTGGGAGCCTGGGAGACTCTTCTCTCCCATAGATAAATCACCTCTCAACTCACCACAGATTAATGGATCCCCAGACTGTGAGATCTATCACCATATGCTGTAGCCTATCCATAATGAATGAAAGGTGTTGATTAAAGTAGTGACTGGTGGTGTTATTTGTAAATAAGAAACATTGTCCTGTTCTGAGAAAAGATTAAAAAAAGTGTTATTCACCCAACACTGCATTAAAGATTGTCTCATGTAGAAAAATTGCCTGTGCTGATCTCACTCATACAGTACTTGCTGATCTGATGGTGGACAATATTATATGTGCTAAATTTAGGCAATATGGATGCTTACAAGAAGCTGTGCTCTCAAATACAACAGCACCTCCATACTCAGCAAATCTGTTCCGCTCTCTCTGTTCATAAACATGCCTGCAAGTGTTACAAATAATTTTTACTAGTTTTTCAGGCTTGCTAGCACTTCAGAAACAATATAACTAAGTGGTGTCAGCTGAATTTTATTCACTCGAGAGCATTATCATTACAATTGTGCACTGCTTTCCTTTACAGGGACAAACAGGACAGGGTTGCTGCAGTGCTGTAATGGATGACAAGGCACAGGGCAAATTCCCTCCAGCTAAACATGTACGTGGCAGCCATGTGCATCAAGGACATGCTGTACTGTAACTTTTCACACTTTCCCTGTCCTGGCTTTGGCCCCTGCCAGCTCTGCCTCTCCAAACAATGCACGGGCACAGCTGTAGCTATGCCTGTAGGGGAGGATGCCTTCTGTTTATGGCAGAGTATGTGTCCTGAGCTGTGTTGTCGCTCAGCAAAGGAAAAGCTGCTGACTCTGCTTGGTCGGGTGCAGCTATGAAGCCTTGGGTTTTCCCCAGACATGGGGATAAATCACCTGACCTCTCCCCGACTCAGAAATGTCCCTGTGATATGCCACTCTTTGCCCTGGCTGCTGCTGCTCTGAAAGTCAGGGTCATGTAAGAGTTTTATTTGGTGAGATCAGATTTAGGATCACCTGTGACTTTTGCTCTCTTGCAGAACAATTCCAGTAGCAATTGTTAACCAAACAGCTACATGCCTCATACAAACCCATTATTAGAAAAATGCAGGGGAAGATTCTTAATACCCATGTAGCTTAGCAGAGCTTCTATGAATTTTCTTACATTAAACTTTCCTAAAGATGCTCTATTAGAGCTCCTACCTTAGAGGCTGCACACAACTTTAAATATCTTAATTTTCCTTTGGAAAAGATCATAGGGTAATCAGCCCTGCACATGACAAGAACACTTCTATTTTTCCATGCAAATATATTTCTGGCCAATTAATAGTTGATTTTGTGTCTGTACTGTTTATTATCCTTTAATTTGGATAATTTTCCACCCTCTCAAGTACTGTTTTTAATGTGTTTATAAAAGCTTATCAGATTCCTTTTCTAGGATAAGCAGATAAAAGTAGTTTAACTTGTATAATAAGACATATTAAGGGTTCTCAAAAATTCTCCATTCTCATAATCATTGTGATAGTGCTTCTTTGAGTCTGTTCCCTTTTGAATTCCTCTTTCTTAAACATCACTGAAGGGATACCTTGCCTTTATAGAGGATTTTCTGTTTTCCTTACATCACTGTGAAATGAAATGCTTCTTTTCTCTCAACTACTGATGTGCTCCTCTTCTTTTTTCCTCTTTTTTAGTGTTATTTTGACTTCTGCTTCTGTGTCCCTAATGATATATCCTATTCTGCTCCCTCTCTTTTTAATGTGACACATAAGCAAAGCATCTTATTTTGGGAAAATACTGCTGTAAAAAGTTGATTGAAAAAAAAATCAAAGTACTTCTTATTTCGTGTCATACCTGCAGTGACAGAATTAGGACAAAACTGAAGAATTTCAAGCTTTTTTTCACATTTTCAAAGTAACCTGAAGCATTTTGTTTTGGCATAGAACATCTAATGAGTATTGTCATGGTAACTATTTGAAGAGACTACATTGCGTGTTCAGTTTTACTGGTATCACTTCAATGCAGTGATAATAAAAATAGTGAAAAGACGACCCTCGTTGCAAAACTTCAATCACTTTGAATGATTCGTGATGGAATCTGGAAATAGATTCTTTGCTTGCTGGTCTGCACACGCTTCCACTGAGGAGAGCAATGGGCTAGATGTGGGTGCTGTCCTTGGCCTCCTGGGGATCTAGCTGGTCTCACGTTTTTGACTTCCTGTGTGTTTATTAATGAACCATCACACAACTCTGCAGAACATCTAGAGTAATAACAGGATTAAGATTTTGTGTTCTACCATAGAAGGAAGTATTCTAGTGGCAACATACCTCTCATCTAATGTCAGAAACATAGCCAGAGGCAGAACAAGAAAGTTCAGAATAATTTCTAATTTCTGACTGAACTCAGTTTACAGGTAAATAGACCCAAGTGGGAGGTGGCAGGGCAGGAAGTGTGGTCAGAAATAACAAAAGCAGCAGATGGAGTGTGGAAAGAGGCAGTGGTATGACTCCATGTATTTTGACAGGTATGAATTTATATGTTTTGAAAGGTATCGGCCTACTAACGTTGATAAAAGCCTTGGAGAGATTAAGTATGGAGTGGGAAGGTATAAAGGTCATCGGCTTGGATCAGACAAGATGTGCTTAAATGTCATACGCAAATTTTTGCAAAATGCAAAGATGAATTTAAAGCTCCACTGATTTTTCTGATCAGTACTTTTGTATGATGGGCAATTATAAGACGGTCTAAAGGACATGGCTACATCCTTCAAAATTCAGGTGCACATGACATCTTAAACTCCCAGAAATTTGATAGAAATTGATTACCTGCACAGATTTGCAGGGTTGTGTCTTCATACAATTAAAGTTTCATATCAGATTTGCACAAATATGGAGAATGTTGTCATCAGGCGTTGTATCTTCACCACAGAACTGTTTTGCAGGCTTCTTTTATGTTTCATGGTATCAAAGATTTCTTTGATAGTTCAAGAGCTAGTACTAAGGCAACGTTAATTTGTTTTCCTTTTCTTGAGAATAAGACTATACTTTCTACAATCCAAAAATATTTAAAATGTTTCAAATTTAAATTCATTGCTGTAACCGTCTTGTTTTATCCCTGGCAGGTATAAGTTTCTTTATTTATTACCTACTTCAGGCTCAGATGATGTCAGCTGGGGATTATTGTATACGTGAATGACAATAACAGATCAGGTTTTATGGGTGTGTTTGTCTGACAGGCTAGGTAAAATAAAAAGAAAAAATGGGGCTTCGGTAATTGTTGGTAATAAAGAAGAGTTAGAGTCTAGTTCAGCATGATACTGAAGTAGGTGCTTAATTTCAAGCATGTAAGCAGCTCCATAAAACTTGATTGCATGAATAAGTGTTTGAAAGATAAGTCCCTGAAAGGCTTTTAATGTTCAAGGCATAGTGTGGAAGAGCACAAGCTTCTGATAACCTGTCCTATCTGGACTGAAAATTGATCAATGAATGTTTCACATCATGCCCATAGGTTGTGAAAAGGCTGCTGAATATGGCCTTAGAAAATAAAAATAATGTCAGAAATGAAGGGGGGAAGGGAATGTCAACCTTTGCCAGAAGTGCTTTGTTTGGACCTTATAACTCACTGAAAGAGGGGGAAAGAATGAGTACATCTCTGTTGTCAAAAACAATTTGATTGTCTCCTTATGGAATTTAAATGCCTTCTGGAACACAATGAAACAAGCCTTCAAAATTCAACTGCATGCAGATCCTATGAAGTGAAGAACTGGGACACTAAATTTTAGCTCATCCAGTGATTCTTTATAACTTAATGACATAGACTTAGCTGGAGACCTAAATTAAGAACATACTGCAGTTTAGATAGTCTTAACAACTAGTCAAGAGATAAATGCTTGGAGAACCTGTCTGCAGATTTCTGAGAGAGCAATTGTAAAAATTCTAGATGTATAGATGGAATAGAAAAACATTATGATCCCAGAACTAGTAAGATATAATCTCTGCAAAAGTTAGGTTGGAAAGCAAAGAAAAGGTAAGAAAATGGAAAATGGGGTGAGAAAAAAGAGCCACGTAGCTTCCATGAAAACAGTCTGAAAAAATGTTGGGAACAGGTCACAGTATGTCAGAGGTTTCTCCATAATGTGTCTTGTAACAAAGAGGAAGTGTTACAGGATGACACCTCTTAAGATATCTTCCATGTAAATCACAGTAATAATTTAATCAATATCTTAGTACAAAATTCTACTTTCTCTTTCATAATATGTAATTCAATTAATTTTATCCATCGTTGTACAGGAATTATGGGGAAATCTGTGTGTCCCATGTGACCTTAAGGCTATGCAGTGCTCTCTACATTACATGAAGTATATTAACTAATGGGAGAATGACAACAAAAACCCACCACGATGACTCTCTCTATGGTCACATTACACAGTGCAGATAAATTACTCTAATCTCTTACAATGTGTTTCTTAAAAGCATCTGAAGTGGTAGTCTTGCTCCTTGTTAACTGAATACTCAGACCCTGTTGCTTTTGAACATCTGATTTTCTTATCGATCTCAAATATCAATTTTCCTGAAGGACTAGGGCAGCAAGGTCTCAGCAGCTAGAATATTTTTATTTCCATTTTTTCTTCTGCTTTCCCTTAAGAAATTCCATAGGGGAACTGAGACATCTCATTTTCTATCTTAGCTGAATCAAAATATATTTTTGTAGGTATGGTTTGGACAAAATAGGAGCTGGGACAACAGAAAGAATTGCCATCTTTGTTTCTTTCATTCATCTACTGTGGGTTCGAATCACTTAATTGAACTTCTTTTTCTGTTAGTGGGCCAAGGACAGGCTGCTCATCTAGGTAGTGATCAAATCCCATAATGACAATTGGGAAATGTCTTGCTGACCACTAAAAGCTGAATTTTTCCCTCCATTTTGCATAGAGAATGATATATTTGAAAAGAACAGATTAAAATGCAAATAGCAAGTGTCTTGTTAAGATGCCAATGGCTATAGGATAAATCACTGTGAAATATAACTATGTAAGCCTTGGGATTTCAAACTGGAAACATATGAAACGTATCAATCAGGCAATGATTACACTGAATACACCTGGCAGGAGGCATAAATGTCTGCACACAATACGTTTAATCTAGTCTTGACCCCTGGGCTTGGCCTGGAGAGCATGATGACACTTTCTTTTGCCTGTCTAAGCCTGGTAAGGCACAGGTCTTACCATCTCTCTTACATGTATTCCTGACTGCTAACTCCTCCTCCCTTGCCCAAGTTTCAAGCTCAGGTATTAGTCAGGCAATGACCCTCAGCTCTTTCAGGAACCCTGGTTAGGGATTCTGTATCTGAGTCTTAGGAGTTCAGTACAATGCAGGAAGAGCTAAGGGTTAAACAGTATAAATGGCAAACAAATACAGCCATAATGAATGACAGTGGCTAGCTGAATGTAGGCTGGAGAGGAATGAAGCATATAATATGTACTGTATAGTTAATTGGTATTCCAGACGGAGTCTGCAAACAGATTTTATAAAATCGGAGCACTACATAATTAATAGGTACATGTATCACACTGAAGAGTTGATTCATTGCTAGAAATAGAGGCATTACATCAATCTCTTGTATACCCTATGATGTGCTAATCACAATTTTCCAGGTTTAAATGAGGAAAAAAGGATGCTACAGTCTGTGCAAATACATTCCTGTGTCACGACCTCTGTGGAAATGAAGGAGAAGCCTGGACAAGATCTTACATTTTTCATACAAATCACACAGGCAGCATGGGATGTCTGATTAGGTAGGACTGCATGTGCACATATGCACATATGTAAACACATGGGCGGGGTTTCTACGAGTTTGCAGAGCAAAGCACAGAGCTTTTGGCTTCCCTATCAAAGCCTGCTGGCTCCATGCCATAGGTGCGGTGTCATGTTCTTGTGTGGTGCATCGTCACTCTGCCATGTAGAGTGGGGCTACTTTCATGCCTCTGCCTATGCACACAAGCACACAAAGTAATACTTTTTTGATGGGTTATTTGACAGGGTTTGACTGACCTACTGTTCAGCTCCTTATTCATATATTAGAGGATGGAAGCACTTACTGGTTACATACAGCAGTACAAATATTAAATTATCATTTATCATTTCATGGTAATATAATTGCTGGAGGATCAAAAAGTAGTGGGATACTTAAAGGACTAAGAAGCACCCCCTGAAATACTCAGTTTTGACCTCGCTTGCATGATGGATTTCTTAATCCTAGTTATCCCTGCATTTATTAATTGACTTTATGTTGGCACCTACAAGCCCTAGAAACATCTGCCCTGCCATAATTAGGTTAAAACCTAAGCTGAAGCAAAAGCACTGTCTGATTTTTGGTTTAGACTATTGAAGAGCACTTTCACTATTCAATGCACAATTTCTAACACAAAGTATATCAAGTTTAAGACACATCATTTTCCTGGAAGTAGTTTTAAGAAGAATAAAAACCATTGTATGGTTCATTTCTTATGGGTGAGGGTATAAAATTTTACTGCTAAGTTCATAGTCATTCATGACTTCTGAGTTTGACTATTGACATCTATCGTTCTGGGGCTTGATTCTGCTGTTTTTGAACTCAGTGTCAAGACTCCTGTCCACTTTAATGAGAGAAAATTGTGTCTCAGTACTGCTTTTTCCTACTAGCATGAATTCTGAGCTGTAAAAATGTTTCTTCAACTCTACTAATCCACAGTAATAACCCTTTCTACTTTGAACATATGTGCTAATTGTGCTGCTTCTATTACTGATTTTAAATTCTGATTGCTGAGCACTGGATAAGTATTAATGAAGTTACTATAAGAAATCTTTACAGTTAAAAAAAAATTACAACTAATCCACTGAGAGATTTTGGATAATGACTGAGAATGATTTTTCCATGAACATGCCCTTACCTTGCAACATTATTGGGTGACTGATTTGTTGCACTCTGAAGTCAATACATGGGATCAGGTCAAGTGGTATGACAACTAAAATAAGATCTTATTTAAAATAATATTGTTGATTATTTTTATTTATATATATTGTAGATGTAGAAAATTTTATAAATTGAAATGAAATTCAATCGGAGACTGCTTTCAGTCTCAGTGTTTTCCCTCAGTTCTCAGCCTGAGGAGGATCCAGTTTTATAAAATGGCTTTGTAGGTCTTACAAAGTAAGAAGAGATTAGTTTTGGGGGTGGTGGTTATCTGAGTGCTCTTACCTTCCTCTTTTTTAAAGGAAAAAAAAATCACCAGAAATTCCTAGGGGGAGGCAGCTTGCAGAACAGAGATAGCACGTATTTAAAGGTAAAAGCAGATTCAGAGAATTATTAAAGCTAGCATCACAGATCAAACTCATGAAAACATGGTATTAATGATCAGTCATGGTCTTACTGCAGAAACAATGAAGGCAAAGAACTGTAGAAGTTAGAGATGAACTGGTATATTAGGCTTTCTAGAGTCAGGATTTCTGCCAATTCAGGATTGATTCACATGCTGCACTTTGTTATATTCTGTTCAGCATAGTTTTATGTTTCTAGCAATAAGAATGATATCACTTCTTACTAAGCAACTTAGAGTCATTAAAGGCTCAGCAAGTCTCTAGTGATAACAGGATTCATCTCTGTGTACTGAGGAGTACTACTGAGCTTGCTCGAAATACCTAAATCTTGTCTTGAATAGATGCAAGTTGTGTGGATATGATTGTTGCATGTAAGCCCTGATGTCATGTTAGACACTAAATAATTCTTAGACTTCAACAAGCTGCTTAGTTTTTTGAAATGCAATGTTAATTTTTAGCCTTGTAGCAGAACCTTGGATTGATTTTAACTGGTTTATATTCTGCTTTATCTGTTGCAAGTGGATAGCTACTATCTTGGAACAGATTCTGATATTTGGACTGAGGTTGCTGAAGGATGTGTTTACTTACATGCCACTTGCAGCCACCACAGAGCAAGGAGTGACTGATGTCATCAAAATAACCACCAGATGTTACAAGCTTCCCAGGATCCGTGTCCTTGATTTCTTTATAATCTCTCATAGTCAGAGAGGAGTCATTGTTATGGATTAATAATATCCAACTAAAAATTTATTTTCTTATTGAAGACATCTATACCCAGGCTTTATCTTCCTCACACATTACTGTTGACTGTGGCAAGATGCTAATGTCAGGAATTTCAGGTTCACTGAACATGTGAAAGGGTGCTGTGCAGTAGATAACTCCAGTGATATGGGGAGCCTTGAGTCCATTTCTCTTGTGCATGGGTACAGCTAGGAGACATTTACTGCAAGGAAGGCACTTCACTCCTATTGCATGGTTGGATAGATCAAAATAAGTCCAAATCCTTCCCAAATTAGGTGAAACAGTTCAATGGAAAAAGATGTCCGAGAACCATAAAACTATACATGGCTTCCGTTTGGCATAAATTAAACTGAATGTTTTGACTTTTTCTTTGACATATGATAAAATTCAGCTAAACTTAATCTCAAAGCGTAAACAAATGTGTGTGTTTTAAGAATTAATTAAAGAAACAATGGATGTCCATACATGTTATAAATTATTTCAGTTCAGCCTGTGTATCTTATAAATTGAATAAAACACAATGAATTTTTATAAAATTTTGAAACATTTCAAATTTTTACAAGTGCAGAAACTTACCTTATTCATCAGTTCTAATTGTAATTAAAAGAATACTTTAAAAAAAATTTGCAGCTGACAAAGCATTTGGCAAAGGAAAAGCCACAGGGCTTTGTAGAAAGCTCCTGGTGAACTGGTCAGAACAGACATGGATAAGATGGAGTTTGCTTGATTTCAGAGCACTTAATGAGTAATAATGACATGTCTTCTACAGTATTAGTATTAAATCTCTGGCTTTACTGGGCTAATAATTTACACTAAGCTTTGCAGTCAAGAACAAATTGTTTTCACTTTTCTCCATCCTCCTGTGTTCTCACTTCAGTTAATTAGATCTTATCAGGATCAGTGACAGACAGTCACCTGAAATGCAATCTTGAGAAGTTATTTGTTGCTCTTCTGGAGGGAGCACAATTGTAGGAAGGCCTTCAGGTGTAGCTGAAGCAAGCAAGGCTGAAATGGAAACATCATATGTTTCATTTCTTATGAAAAAACCCTCAAAACACTGTTTTCAAACAATGCCTGCCAATAGAGCTTGAAGACACTAATTCCATCAAAGCCAAATTTGTAATTCAGATGCATAAATAAAGCATGTAGGTTAATCTCTAAAGGTACCCAAGTTTTAAGGGATTTTAAACCCTTAAAGCTCAGTGCTGTGTTATTTTTATTAGATGTAAGTTAGTATCATGTAAAAGGTGATAATTAAAATTAAAAACGCTGACTTTCATTTCCCTTTGAAAAATAATCCTGGTGTTAAAACACTCACTTCTGTTGATTTTTTAAAAATCAAAATAAATGTGTATACTAGTGGACACGGACAGGGCTTCCTCATAGAGAAGATGATGAAGTATGGGCTCAGACAGGAGGTGCATTGAAAACTGCTGGGACCAGAGGGTGGTGACCAGTGGTACAACATCCAGCTGGAGGCCAGTGATTAGCAGCTCCTGCTCAACATCTTCACTGATGAGCTGATGATGGGACAGAGCAGACCCTCACCATGTATACTGATGGCACAGGGAAGGGTGACTTCTATACTGGAGGGCTGTGCTGTGGTCCAGAGTGACCTTATCAGGCTGGAGAGTTGGGCCAATGGGAACCTCCTAAGTTCAACAAGGGGACGTGCAACATTCTTCACTTGGTGAGACACAACCCCAGGCATCGGTAGGGGCTGACCAGTAGGAAAGCAACTTGAACCTAAGAGGCCCCTTCCTACCTCAGTCCTTCTCTGATTCTAATGTTTCTGAAATGGCACTTTTTTAAACTCATGATTTGGAAAAAAAATAGATGAACCTGAGAAAATTCATGATACATGTTTTTGTTGCTCCTTTTAAAAAAAGTGAATCCCTGTCCAGTTTTGCAAATTTGTCTTAAACATTTATGATATCCTGATTCAAAAAATAAAATAAAAGGCAATAATATTGTTCATTCCTTCTTCTCCCACCTATTTGTCTTTTGCTAGTTACTTGTGTACATATTACTTATTATTTAAAGACTTATTAATTCTTTAAATACAGACTTCAAACTAATTCCAAAAGGAGCAAAAACCCTGTAATTTTTGCATTCTTTACTGTGACAAGCTTTGGGAGCAACTCACATATGCAAAATTGGCAAACTAAGTAGAAAAATGTTATATCAGAGTAATTTATATTTATTGCTGGCTTTGGTTCTGAATGCATGTGGAACATTGGTTCCTAATATTGTGTTTCTACAAGCAGGGAAAAACTGTTAAATATCTAAAAGTGAGTATGTTTAAACAGACAAAATCAACTAAAACAATGCAGAGGTTAATGCTTTTTACTACTTGGACTGAATCCCAAAACATGAATTTACACACCTTTTTTTTCTCCACTGTTTTGTCACCAGTCTAGTGGATACACACATTTAATAGAGTAAATTAGACCAAAACTTCATTGTAGGAAAAAGATTCAGGTGAAAAGTGATGGAAGGAAAAAGAAGGCACATAGAGATGAACAGTGCGTGGTGGCTGCAGACGAACTCCAAAGCAACAGAGACAGTGAGTTTCATGTTCCTTGGTACAGGCAGAAAAGGGAGCACAACAGTCATGACAGCAGAGGGTGGTTTTCAAGGTGTTCTGGGCAGCAAAAGATGATACTTCTTTTTCAGAGTTCAGGTTCCAAAGTTTTGAGTCTTTGAACACTGTGACCAGTGTTTTGAGCTGTGCGCTCAGATCAGGGAGGTGGTATGCAGACCTCAGAGCAGATGATCTGTGCCTGTAGGAATTTGTACTAGTCTGAATTTGGAGAAATGTGCTCTAAAGGAGCTGTAATTTTAAAGTGAGCTAAAGTTGAAGCCTTCTACAGTTCAGTTTGGAGCTAATGTAAAAGAACAGTTGAGTTCTGAAAACCCTACACTGGAAAAAATAATGAAGCTAGTTCTGAAAACCCTGCATTGGAGAAAATAATGAAGCTTTCTGGGAACCTGGAGGTTGTGAAAATCGCCACTGATCACCGCTGCTGTTTGTGAATCTACTTTAGCTGTGGATTTGACTGAAACATGAGCCAGGAAATTACTTTAGTTGTACAAGTGTAAGCATTCTGGTTTAACTCATTAGAGTTAATTCCACTTTTGTACAGCTAGGCTTTTGGATGATCAATTAAACTGAAAAATATGGCTTGAAGAAAGGTGTGTGTAGCAAAGTATTCTTGAATTTTGATAACTGTATAGACTTGAACCTCTCAGTTTCCTCTTTGTGCCTTTTCTTTGACACTAAAATGGGAGGTGATGAAATGAAACCCTGTCAAATGTTTCTGTATACAAGTCCTTGGACAAATTAGTTATGCTAAGTCCTCATGTTTGTATTGCCAAAAAAGCACATCTCTTCCTTACCCACACATGTAATTGCATTTTTGAGGAGATCCCAGAGAAAGGGATTCCTTTTAAGACTGCAGTAACTTGTTTTATTCTCTGGAGTACAAAGCCTGTAGACAACTGAACTGCAGCCATTGCTTTCATTCATTGTGTCAAATGCTAGTTACAAGAAGGAAAACATTTTCCCTTGCTTTCTTTGTTTCCCCTTACCAAATAAAAGCGTGTTTTCTTTTCTGAGAAGATTACTGAAATGCATGAGTGAGTATAATTTACAAACAAAAGAATATTAAAAAGAGTAAAAACAGAGTTAGGAAAAAGAAAACCTCCATAAATACAATCTTCATGTGATGGAATTTCTAGACCTCCTCTTCGTAAGACATAGAATATTCCCTGGCAATTTACAGTGTAATGACTACAGTGACATTTATTGAATATTTGGATGAAATGATTTAGAAAATCATGATGTAGTTTTCACCTTGAGGCTGGATTATTCAGTGTGTCTGTCAGGCTCTTTATTAGTTCATCACTGCTCCATACTGTGCATTGCAGAGTACCTGGTTTTGGTGAGGATTTTTTTTTTTGTTTTGTTGCTGTTGTTAGCTCATGTGTGCTAGTGGCATCAATAAATAATCCTGTGTTAGATTCTAAATCTATCTCATATGACTTTTGCCATTTTGGTTGAGCTGACATAGCGTCTGTCTTTAAATACACAATCACCTATCTTTTGTTTTATTTTAAATTCTCACTGCAGACTGGTACCTTGTCACAGGGGTTAATTACCTCTTGCCCTGGTTAAGATGCTTCCATCTTGTTACAGTTCACTTTCCCCTTTCATTTTATAAATATTCTGATATTACATTCCTTAGCCTGAATAGCTCTTAGAGATATGTGTCTGTATTTTAACATTTAGTCTCTGTCTCGTTTTCCTCAGTTGTTCTAATTTAAAATGTTTTCTATTTTACACATGAGCAATTAAGCATGTAAGACAAATAATTTGTTGTCTCTTATAGCATTTTGCATTAATTCAGAGGTTCTACTTGTCCCAGTTAGGTAGTTCATGAATTTGGAATGCTTACTTCTTTTGGGAAGAATTTTGCTTCATAGGTTGTCATCAATCTCCCTGGTAAAGAATATATTTGACTGTATAATTTCTGTCATTTTACTCATTATTTTGCTAAAGTTGCATTGAAAGTGAAATGATTCTGTAGCAAATACTCTTCCCTTGTGTATGATACATCTGAGTGCATGGTGAAGATAAGGAGAAAACAACTGTTCTGTGTCAGGATGATTTAATGATGGATATTAAGACGACATTGCACAAAATGGCAGAACAAGGACTCATTGCTAAGAATTAGAATAAAGCAAAGCGCTACACTTCACATAGAAAAGAAGGATTTCAGTGAGTACAGACTGTTTTTGACTAAACAGCACAATGCTAAGCTGTTCACAAGAGGTGGTGTTCTGGGATATGCTAATGGAAGTTTTGTATTGAGGGCGTGGCAACTAATCATTCTGCTAAGTTGGCAGGCAGTAGTAAGGTTTCAGCTGGAGTTTGATCACCATACTGGGTATTTCATGTAAAGCAGATGCTGAAAAATTGCAGAGAGCAGGTTAAGAGAGTAATAAAAATAATCAAAAGTTTAAAGTATAAAATTTAGGATGAAAGGCTGAACATTTGAGTTATTTTCTTCTAGAAGGGAAATAGTGGAGATTAAAAGTGGTTGCAAAAGGGAACTAGAGAGTGACCTACACATGTTGTGTGCAAGAATTTAACTTCCTTACTTTTCTCTAAGGGAGAGTTGAGATTAGGGGCAATTTCTAGTTATGAGGATTCCTCAGGAACAAGCTACCAAGGCATGGGATAGGATTCCCATTAATGA